>OV702279.1:462097445-463347445 GCA_916181665.1 Avena sativa | reverse complement strand
CTTGCATAAAAATTATTAATAACAATATTACTGGGGAGCTCATGAATGGGACATTTGAGCATTAGTGACTTCAATCTCCCCCATGCTTGGGCAATACTTTCTCCATCATGTGGATGAAAATTATAAATGTAATTCCTATCTTTAGGAATTTCACGAGGAGGATAAAATTTAGAGTAAAAGAGAGATTCACGTTCCTTCCACTCCAAATGATGAGGATCATCTAGTAGCTCATACCAATCCCTTGATTTGCCCTTAAGTGAAAAAGGGAATAGCTTCCTCTTGACTTGGTTCATTGAAATACCTGCACACTTGAACAACTCGCATAATTCGTGTATAAAGAGTAAATGATCACTAGGATGGACAGTTCCATCTCCCAAATAACAGTTGTACATAACATGTTCAACAATTTTTATAGGTATTTTAAAAGAGATGCTTTCAGTATGTGGATTTAAAATATCACAAGTATCATTAGAATTACCACATATGGGAGATAAAGTATCATCAGAGCAAATTTTCTTCTTTAAAGCTGGGGAATTAAAAAGATCATTTTCATAAAAACTAACTTCCCCAAGCTTAGACGTTTCCATAGCATTAGTAACAAAGGTGTTCAAAATATTCATACTAATAACATTGTTATTAGCATGGAAAGAAAGTTCCATGGGTTTTTTAATTTTCTTTTCAGACAATTCATGTTCTACATTAGGAAAAATAATAAAAAGCTCTCCAATTTTGTTGTTGTTTTCCATTAAGCCTAACTAGTGAAAACAAGAAACAAAAATACAAAAATGCAGAATCTAAAGGAAATAACTTTGAGCACTCACACCGGAGGATGTGAGTACCTTTTACCTTACCTCCCCGGCAACGGCGCCAGAAAATAGCTTGATGTCTACGCACTTGTATTCTTGTAGACAGTTGTTGGGCCTCCAAGTGCAGAGGTTTGTAGAACAACAGCAAGTTTTCCCTTAAGTGGATCGCCCAAGGTTTATCGAACTCAGGGAGGAAGTGGTCAAAGGTATCCCCTCTCAAGCAACCCTGCAATCAAGATACAAGAAGTCTCTTGTGTCCCCAACACACCCAATACACTTGTCAGGTGTATAGGTGCACTAGTTCGGCGAAGAGATAGTGAAATACAAGTGGTATGAATATAAGATAACGGAGCTAGAAAATACTTTGATGGCGTGGAAGAGACTAAAGGCAAACTAAAATAAAGATGGAAGCAAGCAAACATGAAACGGATCTAGTTGCAAACGGTGTTTCAATGCTAAGAAACAAGGCCTAGGGATCATAATTTCGCTAGTGAACACTCTCATATAAATATATTATCTTCATGATACTACCCTGAACTACTCTCCGGTTGGACACTCTAATCCATGGTATGCTATAACAGCACACCTCAAAGTAAGCCTTTCCCATCTAGATAACCCCGCACCGTCACCTTGAGTTATAGATGGTTCCAACAAACACCATAATTTCATAGAAACATCCAACTCCAAATATAACTTATAATAAGTATTTGTAATCTCTAGCCTAAGTGCCACCATGGTGTGCACGCTATCACTTTCACGCACATGGGGAGAGCAGAGATCTATTAAAGCACTTGAGTAGCAAAGTAGATCTACTTGATTACAAATCTCATGATCACAATATGATCATGCGTAGAGAGAGAGATGAACACATAGCTACCGGTAGAACCCTTAGCCTCGAGAGAGAACTACTCCCTCCTCATCATGGGAATCAGCAATGGTGATGGAGATGGTGGTGGAGATCGATGGAGATGGCTCCGGGGGAACTTCCCCGTCCCGGCAGGGTGCTAGAACAGAGACTTTCTGTCCCCCGAATCTCCCCTTCGGTGGCGGTGGCGCTACAGAACTTTTCGTGGCTGGAGGCTTGACGATTTAGGGTTTTTGCATCGGGAGGCATCTTATAGGAGAAGAGGCAAGGTTCGTGGGCAGCCAGGGGGCCCACACCACCTGGTGGCGCGGCCAGGGCTAGCCCGCGCCACCACATGGTGTGCCCACCCTAGTGCCCTACTTCATCTCTGCTTCGTGTTTCCGTGTTGCTCCGGGAAAAATAGGCATATTGGCTTTTGTCCCGTCCAATTCTGAGAATATTGATTTTCTGCCTTTTCTGGAACCAAAAATAGAAGAAAATAGGCAACTGGCACTGTGGCATCTTGTTAATAGGTTAGTCCTAGAAAACATATAAAAATACCTCAAAGTGTTGACAAAGCAAAGCAAAGTAGATACTAAACAAGCATGGAACATCAAAAATTATAGATACGTTTGCAACGTATGCGTGACATGCACCATCATAAACTTGATCAAAGTATTTGTAAAACATTGATAGCTAGGATCATAGTACTTTAACATAGCATGAAAGATATAGTTCTAACAGTAAGACATAGCAACTATGTTGTAGCATGAAAAGGCACAAACAAAAGATTCATGAATAACAATGCTTTGCAAGACATTGATGCACTCGACGATCGACGTAGAGCTCGTTGGGAACCCCAAGAGGAAGGTATGATGAGCACATCAGCAAGTTTTCCCTCAGTTATGAAACCAAGGTTTAATCGAACCAGTAGGAGCAAGGAAACACCCCAAAGGTGTTACTAGCTGAGCTTTGGCAGGGCGCACTACCGGTGCTAGTAGCAACGTGGAGACCTGCACAACACAACCACAGAACTTTGTCCCCAACTTGCGATGAGGTTGTCAATCTCACCGTGTTTTGCGGAAAACAAATGATTAAACATATCGAATGGAAATAAGTAAAAGTTTGCAGAAAGTAAACACAAAGCAGAAACAGTTTATAGATTGTATGTAAAGAAAAAGGACCAGGATCCATAGTTCACTAGAGATGGCTCTCCTTAGATAGATAACATGCTGGGTGAACAAATTACAGCGGGGCAATTGATAAACACCGAGAAAGCAATACATGCATATACTAATCATCTTGACTCCTTTGAGACTTGATTGGGCATTACAACATAATACATAGACCTCCATCCAACTGCATGTATGACTAATAATCAACCTTCCGGTTATCATCCGAACCCCCTCAAGTATTAAGTTGCAAGTAACAGATTATTGCTTTACGAACTGCGTGTAAAGTAAACAATACGATTGTTCTATGAACAAAGGATTGTTGTTTTGTCCCTAGTAGCAACAGCACATCTAGTACCTTAGAGATTTCTGTCACTTCCCCAGATTACCAGAGGCATGAACCCACTATCGAGCATAAATACTAACTCTTGGAGTTGCTAGCATCTACTTGGCAAAGATAGCTACTAACAACGGAAAGCATGCAAGATCTCAAATAACAAAGACATGATAGAATCAATAACCAATCTGAAATAGCATCTCAATATCCATCGGATCCCTGCAAACACAACATGTATGAATTACAAATAGATGATCTTGATCACGAACGGAGCTCACAAGATCTAAACATGAAAGCACAAAGGAGGAGAACCAGCCATCTAGCTACTACATGGATCCATAGTCCAAGGATGAACTACTCACGCATCACACCAGAGGCTTGCATGGTGATGAAGAAGGCCTCCAGGGTGAATTCCCCTCTTCGGCAGGGTGCCGGGAAGAGCTTCAGATCCCTCCTGATCTAGGGATGGAGATGACGGCGACTACAGACTCTTTCGTGGATTTTTGATCGGGTACCTAGGGTTTTCGTCCTGAGGGCAACTTATAGGCGGAAGGAGAGGCCGAGGGGGTGCTGGGGTCGGCCAGACCACCCCCTGGCGTGGGCCAGGCCTAGCCACGCGGCCAGGTGGTGTGGCCGGCCACTGGCCCCTCTCCGTCTCGTATTCTGGCACTTGATCCCTTCCAGAAAAATAGGCACTTTGGCTTTTGTCCTGTCCAATTCTGAGAATATTCATTTTCTGACTTTCTGGAACCAAAAACAGCAAAAAACAGGCAGCTGGCACTATGGCTCTTGTTAATAGGTTAGTCCAAGAAATCATAATAAAAGTACTCCAAAGTTGGAACAAAACACAAGAAAGTGGATAAAACCAAGCATGGAACATCAAAAATTATAGATACATTTTCAATGTATCAGACGTTTGTTTGTTTCACATATAGAAAGCATAACGAGAATGGTATTCAGCTTGTCCCTCATAGTGTAGCAAAACATAACTGCATAGGACACCTTCAAAAGTTCATAAGGGTGACTAGATAGAAATTGTTCAAGAACAAACAGTATCAACATTATGCATCAATCAACAAGTCTTGGGACAATGCACATTAAACTAAGAATGGCCACTATGCTCTCTTAATAGGTGCATAAAGATAGAAGATGGAGACTCAACATAAAAGTAAAAAAGAAAGGCCTTCATAGAAGGAAGTAAGGATTCAAGTCTCATAAAGAGCTTCCAAAAATTATGGTACTTATTAGCTTTCAGCTCTCATTGCCCCTAGTATAAGCATCTTGATGTGATTAAGGTTAAAGTGAACAAACTATGGAGTATATGCTTGACAAAGTATAAGTTGGCAATCTCATGTCCCTTGAATACGAGGGCCGCTCCTTATGCTACTCAAGTTTAGTTACCGGTAAGTTCTTGTCATAGTAACTACATGTGTATCATAGAGAACCGCCAACGGGGTACCCCTTGCCCGATGATACGGAAGAATCCCCATATCAAAATGACAAGGCAAGCAGAAAACGAGCATCTCAGCAATCTTCTTATTTAACATGGGAAAATGGTGCTTTTTTCTCTCTTTCCTCTTTTCTCATCTCTTTTTTTCTTTTTTTCTCAATCTTTATCTATTTTTTTATAAGAAGAATGCTTCATAGATTGCTCATTATGGTTACGCTGCAGGTTTCCACCATGATTAGGCATGGATTAGACCAGCCGCCCAGACATTTCTCTAACACACATACATAACTCCATGGACTTACAAGCTCCCCTTTCATTTCACACCGACGACATCCATAAACAAAAGAGCATGATATCAACTAGGTACAATGTACAAGTGCAATATTGAAAGGGTTCCCCATGACAACATGGTTTTGCTAATTCCCAATGTATAAGTGCAAGCATATACAACTTAGATGACACAATGGTTCAAGTTTATTAGGGGTAACAAAAGTAAAGTGTGCCATCAAGTTCGTGAGAGCTTTAATCACTAATTTTCACATAACAAGTTTAATTCGGAAGGTAAATAAAAACATGAATATACTTGGAATAGCAAATGCTAATAGGTAGGTATGGTAGAATCTTTGGAATAACTTGGTTTTATTCGGAGTTGGATGCATGAGTGGAACTCATACTTGGTTATGGAGGCTAGCAAAACACTAGGAGCGACCAACTAAGAGAGCAATAATGGCCATAATCATGCAAAGCGACAAAACATCATTAATTAAAGCATAAAGTGATATTACAAGTCGAAAACTAAAGGATCATAGAGGCTATGGTGACTTGGGATAGTCTTAACATGGTGTGAGCATGCGCCAAGTCAACCCAAATAAAGTATCAAAGGAGAATACCACAATACTATGCTTTAATATGCTAAAACAACGCATGATTCTTTCAAGGCACATTAAGCAATCTCAATTGTTTATAACATGTCATGCTATAGCAAAAATCACTAAGCATAAAGCCAAAACAATATCAAGCATGACATGGCAAAGCATAGGCCACAGTCAAAAACAAGCTCCTTTTTACCACTTAAGCATGAACTTTCCTACTATTTTCCAATCCAAACCAACTTATTTGAAAACTAATGCATGAATGAGGGGGTCCAACCAATTTATTCAAGCAAACTAAGCAAATGAAGCAAACGAAAACCAAAAACAAAAATGAAGACGCTCCAAGAACAACACAACTGTGCATGAAACAATAAAAATGAAGTGTTTGGAAGAAACCTGAGATTTTTATTGATGAAGAAGGGGATATGACGAGGGTTTAACTCATCAATGCCCATTGTTATGGACTTGGGTTTTGGAGAAGGAGGGAGCGCTGGAGACATCTATCGGCTAGCAAACAAGCACACAGGGGACTCGAAGATTTACCCAGGTTTAGGCCTCGTAGAGGTCCCTACTCCTGCTTGTCTGCTCGTGGAATTATCAAGGGAATCGAGGATTACAATGGTACGCAGATGCAATCTGGTGAGGGTGGTGGAAACTAGGGTTGTGTGTGTCCTTCTCGCCGCCCCCTCCTAGCCTTTATATAGATAGGCTAGGTCTCGGGTAGCAGGTCGAGTCGGTTACAGGTTAGGGTTTTCCCCTTTGAACTTTCTATCTTGAGTTTCTTCTTGTTATTCAAGCAATCGAGAGTCCGTAGGCTACTTGAGTCCTTCATTTGGGCCTTGGCGACACCATGGGCCTCCATGTATTCAGGACGTATATACCAAGCTCGAGTACCTGTAGGGTATACCCATGTCAGTAGCCCCCGAGTGTCCAGTGGAATCGCAGATTCGACTGGGGACTTTATGAAGCCTTTCGAGTGCATGAATGAGTATATTTTCGACTGCTTTCTTTGTGTCATAGGGATTGTTGATGTGCGTGCCTGATTTAACCGATGTATTGGTATCAGTTAACTACCTTAGGGTAAAACAACGCAATCTACTCGAACTCGAGTCCCCGGACTCGAAACGGGAAAAAGTGCTGGTGTAATTCGATTCAAGCCGCGGAGGTCTTACAGGAGTCGAATTCCAGTTATATGGGTGTGAGCACTCGACGTGTCCGTCAAGGCATGTTCACCGTACCTGTAGGCACGGATACATTTCTGGTAGTGCGCAGCTAATGCGTTGCTAGGCCTTATTCAGGTCTTACCTTCACGTTGTAAGCGCGGCATCCGAATTTTATCATCACGGAGACGATTCGGGTGACCCAGGAGACGTAGTCTCTTTGTAGGGAAAAATTATGAGGCGCTGTCGCCATGAGTTTCGAGTGTGGATGTCATCAACACATAGTTTTTTTGTACAAATAATCATAGGGTGCGTGACCAGCACTCCCTATGGGAGTAGCCCCCGAGTGCCTGGTTGAGTCGAAGACTCAGGCAGGGACTAAAGAACTTTTTGTGACTGCTGTCATCTTTTGTTTGCTTGTGTTCAGTCGAATTTGTTTCCGGCGCTCCCTATGGGACTAACCCATGTCCATAGTCGAACCGTATTTCGAGTGGTTAGGTTTGCCTTGATTGTCCATGTTCCTGTAAAAAGAAGAGAAAGATCATAGGGTGCGCGACCAGCACTCCCTATGGGAGTAGCCCCCGAGTGTTTGGTGGAATCGAAGACTCGAGCAAGGACTACAGTAGTCGAAGTCTTCTGTTGCGTAGCTTTGATGACGTCGGTGCTGACGATTTCATGACCTCAGTTGCCCACGTGAGCGAGTTTGACGGGACGTGACGGGCAGTGGGTTCCACTCCCTGACTTTGATTTGACTGGGCATGCGTAATCTTTATTTTAACTGCGCCTCCTCCATTTCCGCGTGTAATGGGAGCAGTGGGGGGACGGTTCGTGTTTCTGCTCCTCCACGTGTCTAGCATGATGATTGCCACGCGTCCAGTAGGGTTTTTCTGGGCCGTTGGATTGCATCTTCCAGGGGTTAAGCCGTGACGCTGCGACGGTAAAATTCACATCTGCTTTCGCTCATCTTTTTCCTTCATCGCCATTGCTGCTGCTCCCCTGCTTTCTCTGCTCTCTTTTCCTCCGCGGTGCTAGACCAGCTCCGCACATTTCCTAGCTACTTTCTTCGGTCACATCGCCGTCGCGCAATGGGGAAGAAGAAGGGAGGTGTTGCGGCTATTGCTGCTGCGGTGAAGAAGAAGGGCGGCTCCGCCGCTGCGGGCACCAGCACCGCCGCCGGCGGCAAGAAGAAGGGCACGGGTACCCGCGTCACGAATGGCGCATGGCGTCCCTCCATCATAAATTCCTCTGATCTTCATCTTCTTCGTCAAGACGGAGTGCTGTCTGCCGCAGTCGCCGATGCGTGCATCCCCGGCGGTGAGATAATCCCCTTTCCTCCCGCTAGTTTTCGAGTGATGTTCTTGGCGTTCATCATTCGCGGCCTCTCTTTGACCCTGCATCCCTTCTTTAGGGACCTCCTATGTTTTTACGGGCTTCAGCTCCATCAGCTGTCCCCGAACTCTATCCTCCACATCTCTTGCTTCATCACCCTCTGCGAGTGCTGGCTCGGAATCGAGCCGCACTTCGGCCTCTTCAAGAGCCTCTTCAAATTGAAGCGCCAATCTGCGCCTGGCTCCTTAGTCTACGATGTAGGCGGCTGCAGAATCCACGTCAATCCATCCGCCACCTATTTCGACATCAAGCTCACGACGTCCGTCCAAGGGTGGAGGGACAAGTGGTTCTACATCCGCGACAAGAAGGCTGACGGGGAGCACTTTGGACTCGCACCTTTCGATCCCGCGGTGACGTGCAAGAGGAGGCGCTCCTGGAAGAATGTAGTCATGCCTGGCGAGTCCGCGGAGACAGATGTGCTGTACGAGCGCGTTTGCGATCTCGAGAGTCGCATAGGCAAAGAGGAGGGAGGTTGCACCCTCATTCGCACGTGGCTGCGCCGTCGCGTCTAGCCCCTGCAGGCCAGAGTCCACCCCATGTTTCAGTGGGCTGGCGCTGACGATGTCACTCGCGTGTCTGCCAATGGCATGTCCGCGACTGAGGTGGATATAAGGATTCGGCTGGTCACCAAGTACACCGTCAAGGACGTGCTCCCCAGTGAACCAGTTGTTCCTCCGTTCGATGCTGCTAATCCTCCTCCTGAGGTATAGCTGCGCTACGCAATAGCTTAGTTTGTTGATTGCTTCGTTTGTTGTTTCTTATCTCTATGCTAAATTGTTGTCTGTATGCAGGATTGGGCGGTGTCACCCTGTATGCCCCTCTTCCTAAGGGGGTTATCCCTCGTGAAGCCTTGGAGGAGGACGAGTCGGAGTTGACCGTCCTATCTGATGTGGAGGAGGAAGCCCCCGAGTCGAGTAGTCCGGATACTCGCAAGCGTTCGTGCAGCGAGGATTCCGATGCGTCATCTCCTTCGACTCGGGAAGGTGCAGGCGTTTGTGCGGAGTCGCCAATCCCTGTCATTCCCATGAGCGCCGTGGCACCATCCTCTCGCAAGAAGATGCGACTGCCCAAGGAGTCTTCGTCAGAGTCGGG
The DNA here is from genome assembly GCA_916181665.1 of Avena sativa. Taxonomy (NCBI): domain Eukaryota; kingdom Viridiplantae; phylum Streptophyta; class Magnoliopsida; order Poales; family Poaceae; genus Avena; species Avena sativa. The sequence goes on along the minus strand of OV702279.1, from coordinate 463,338,323 downwards.
GGAGCCTACTTTTGACTTTGACAAGTTTGATTGGTAAGTTTTCTAGTTTGTTTGCTCTTCTCTGGATTTGCCCTTTTTGGTTCATCTCTGGATTTGCCTTTTTTTGATGTTGATTTTGTCTTGCAGTCAAGAGGCGTCATCATCTCCTGGCGACGTCCAATTTTTGAAAGAATCAGGAGTCACGACCTCAAGGGCCAAGAAAGAGGTCGAGCATGCTCCTTCTCCTCCATTGGTGGCCCACTCCGGGCACAACTCTTCCAGCTCTCCTCATGAAGGGGAGCATCGAATGGTTGCCCGCATGACTGCACACCAAACGACTTCAGAGTCATTGGAGGATCATGTAAGTGTAGGATTTCTTCTTTTGATGTTGCAGTCGATGGCTTCTACTGATCCTTTGTTGTGCGATAGCTCCTTGTGAAGGAAGCCGCTCACTTGGTGGAGCAAGTGCTTGCGATGGGCCGCCAGCATGCAATGCTGGAGACGCGTCATCGCGTGGTTGAAAGTAAGTATTCTTCGCTTTTCTCTTTTCTGCGTCGTTTTTGTGTAGTCGACTAATAGTCCGTCCCTTTTTTGTCTTTGTAGCTAAGCATAATGCCCTTTTGCGCGACGCCGCCACCATGGAGAAGACACTCGCCATGGCTGTGAAGGGTCGCCATGAGGCAATCGCGGCGCGTGACGAGGCGCAGAGGCGTGAAGAGGATCTGCGGGCCTCCATCACGGCTAGGGAGAAGTTGTTCGAAGAATAGCTTTTCTCAATTGCCAAAGCCCTCTCAGGTACTATGTTTGGGTATCATTATCTTTCTTTGTTCGATTTTTGCCGTTGGCGCTGATGTTTGTGTCCATGTGTGGGTTTATGTACAGATGCTAGCGGTTTGAGCTTCGACCCTCGGGCCCTCCGCCGCGACGACGCTTTGGTGGGTGCGCTTTCAGCAGTCGAGGACCGCAGTGCCGCCGTTCAGGATACGCTTTCCAAGGCCAAGGGCATGCTCAGTCGCCTCCGGAGGAGTTGATTCCCGAGGCTGAGCTAACCGAGAACATGGACGAGTTGGTGGAGTCTCTGGCCGGGGGTGTTCCTTCAAGCTTCAAGAACTCCCTCCGTGCGGCTGGCGCGTCCATGTCACTTGCCATGGTGCAGGCCCACGAAGTCGAGGTTGATCCTGCAGCAGTTTCGAAGGCGATGCCTATTAGCGCGGACGGCCAGCAGGTAGTCTTTGCTCCCTTCACGACTGCCTATGGAAAATATGGGTCGCAGCTGATTACCACGGTTGTGAAGTACTCTGAGGAGCTGCAGCGAGCCAAGAAGGCGGCAAAGGCTGCGGCATCAGGGGCTGGCGGAAAGTCAGTGGCATCTGACACTGACACGGACTCGATGAATCCCCCGAAGCCGTCGAAGTCGAAGAAGCCAATCGCTCCTCAGTAGCTTTGTAATAGTTGACTAGTTTATGCCTTTTGTCTAGAACATGTCTTTTGGCGGGTGTATCTGCTGATACTTTTGCCAATCTTGAATGCACTCGAATCTTTTGTCTGTGTGTTGATTTGATCTTCTTATTCGCTTCTTGCTTGGCTTGTGGTAGGGTACATCAAGTGATCCTTTGAGGGAACCTCAGGACTCGCCGCCCCTTGATGATACTTTGGCGCCACCGCGCTCCAAGGTGGATGAGTTGTCGCTGCTTTTGTGACTGCATGACCGCGTGAAGCAGTTCGAGCATGAATTGCCCGTGCTCCGCGGTAACACGGATGTATGGAAGTCAAAGGCGGAGAAAGCCACCGCCCGAGAACAGTACCTGCTGGGGGAGATGACATAGCTAGGCAACCAATTTAAGTGTTAGTTTGCTTGCTCTTATCTTTTCCTTGTAGTCACTCGCAGTGGTGTGCTGTCCTCATGCTTCCGTCATTGCTTTGTATAGTTGTCAGCGCGCGCCATCCACAGGATGAGAAGGATAGGATTTCCATTCGCATGCATGATTTTACCCAAGAGCAACTTCAGGAGTGTGGATACTTCTGGGTGGATCATGATCGTGTGATTGCGCTGGCGACCCTATCGTGCGTCGCGAGTGCTTCACTTTCTGAAGAAATCGTAGTCATGCTTGAAGAACATTTATCGAACGATGTTTCCGCTGGATGTTGCTCCCTCAAGCCTGCTGGCCCTTCTTGCCAAGTTCCAAGACTTGGCTGCGGTGCACGAGTGTGTAAGGCAACAGTTGGTGGCTGGTGCCAAGGCCGCTCTATCGCTGGTGCGACTGCATAGGCCTGACATAGATGTTGCGGTGATTGCGGCTGGGCCACCTGCACCACCAGCAGGTTCTGCTTGGAATATGGTGTCGCACTACCAGGTAGTGGATCGCCAGCAGAGGAGATGGTCGATTTCTTCGAGGAGCAGACCAACGTTCTTTTGTTGCAGTAGTAGCTTAATTTGTGTCCTGCACATAAGTGTACCAATATTGTAAAATTTGTATATACGTTGTGTATAATTGACTGTCGATTATGTATAAAGAGCTTGTTAGCGTGTATGTGCATTGCACTATGCGATTCCTTTTTGTTAGCCTGGCCATGCTCTTATCTCAGTCCCTTGTCAACCTGTCAGGTGCGTTGCAGCTGGGTTGATGTTGTGTCAAGGGTTTCGATTGATGTGCCAGCTACTCAGGATATCGCGTTGTAGTTCGTAGAATAGGTGTCTATAGGGTGGCGCAGCGCCCGAGTGGATAAGTTGCAGAAAAATAAAGGAGAACACAGAGTTGTGGGGCATTTAGCTGTATTTATTCGTGGGACAGTACAAAGTACAATGTGTGGCTAAGTAGCCTTGGCTGAGTGCCTTATTTGTAATGTAAAAGAAAAATGACTAAGAGTAGAAGCGTCGCAGTTGTGCGACGTTCTAGGGGTTGGAGTATGTGACTCCTGTCTCTAGATCTTGAAGGCGATAGGCGCCACCTGGGATTACTTCTGTAATCACGTATGGTCCTTCCCAGGGGGACTCGAGCTTGAGATGTCCCTGCTGCTTCAGTCGCAGGACCATGTCGCCTTCGACGAAGGATCTGGGGCGTAACCTCCTACTGTGGTAGTTGCGCAGGTTCTGCTGGTAGATCGTTGATCTTTCCGCGGCGATTTCCCTTGCCTTGTCCAGGAGGTCGATGGAGTCTTCGAGCGCGAGGGATGACTTTTGTTCGCTGTAAGTGACCACGCGCGGCGCTTTGTACCGTACCTCGGCGGGTAGCACTGCCTCGGCCCCGTGCACCATAAAGAACGGGGTGTAGCCCGTAGCACTATTTGGAGTTGTGCGTAGGCTCCAGAGTACTGATTGCAGTTCGTCTGGCCAGCAACCCGCGGCTTGTTCGAGTGGACGGAGGAGTCGCTTCTTGATGCTGCCGCAGATGAGCCCGTTCGCCTTTTCCACCTGACCGTTGGTCTGTGGATGCGCTACCGAGGCGTAGCTGATGTTGATCCCCAGATTCTCGCAGAATTCTTGGAACTCCTTGGATGTGAAGGTCGTCCCATTGTCGGTGATGATGTTGTGCGGTACTCCGAAGCAGTAGACGATGGACTCGAAGAACTTGACTGCGTTGTGCCCTGACTGGTTGGTCACTGGCATGGCCTCAATCCACTTGGTGAATTTGTCGACTGCGACCAAGAGGTAGACGTAGCCTCCTCATGAGGACCTTGGAAGTTTGCCAACCATGTCGAGTCCCCATTGCGCGAAGGGCCAGGCCAATGGAATTGGCCGTAGCTCTGCAACAGGTGCGTGCGGCTTGTCCGCGAATCGCTGGCAAGCATTGCATTTTTGGACGATGTCCTTGGCATCGCGCATGGCCATAGGCCAGTAAAATCCAGCTCGTAGAGCTTTGGCAATGAGGGCGCGACTGCCGGCGTGGTGCCCGCAGGTCCCCTCATGGATGTCGAGGAGAACAGCTCTTCCGTCAGCCGTGGAGACGCATCGTTGGAGTACTCCTGTGATGCTGCGTTTATACAGTTCGCCGTTGATAACAGCGAATGCCTTGGATCGCCACGCGATGTGTCGTGCATCCGTCGGATCGTCCGGTAGCCTCTTGCTGAGAAGGTACGTGATGTATGGTTGCGTCCAGGATTGTTCAATCATCATGACGCTCATTGGTCCCTCGAGTCCTGTGTCCAGCTCCAAGTCATCGAGTGCCATTGGCTCATTGGGAGGCATAGCCCCCGAGTCCGTTGATGCGCTTGTTTTCTTCTCTGCGGCCTTTATCTTGATGGAGCGTTAGCAGATGCGCTCGAGAAATACCCCGGGTGGTATGGGGGCGCAGGTAGAGCCAATGTTGGCAAGTGCGTCCGCCTCTTCATTGCTTTCACGACCTACGTGTCGCAGCTCGCAACCGTCAAAGTCTCCCTCAAGTGTGTCGTAGAGGTCGCAGTACGCGATCATGTTGTTGTTCAGTGCGTCGCACTCATGCATTGTTTGGTTGACGACCAACTTGGAGTCACCGTATATAATGAGCCTCTTGGCGCCACAGGCTTTTGCCATCCTCATCCCGTGCAGGAGGGCCTCGTATTCAGCTTCGTTGTTGGAGGCGGTGAACTGCAATCGCAGGATGTACTTCAGCTTGTCCCCTCGGGGTGATGTCAGTATGACACTTGCACCTGCTCCGTCCTTTCGCTTGGATCCATCGAAGTGCATTGTCCAGAGGTAGGACATATCTGGTTTGTCGGGGAGTTGGTTCTCCATCCAGTGCACGAGGAAGTCAGGAAGAACTTGCGACTTGATTGCGTCGCGCTTTTCGTATGTAATGTCCTGTGGAGACAATTCTATTCCCCAAAGCGCGACTCATCCCGTGGCGTCGGGGTTATTGAGGATATGCCCCAACGGGGCGTCGTTGAACACCACGATTGGGTGCTCCTAGAAGTAATGGCGCAGTCGCCGGGCGGTCATGAAGACGCCGTACGCCAACTTCTGGTAGTGCGGGTACTGCTGTTTTGTTGGTGTGAGGACCTCGCTGAGGTAGTAGACTGGGCGTTGTACCCCGTGGACCTTGTTTTCCTCGGCTCGTTCGACCACAAGTACTGTGTTGACCACTTGGTTGGTGGCGGAGATATACAGCAACAGCGGTTCCCTTTCTTGTGGGGTCACCAGTACTGGTGAAGTGGATAGCAGGCGCTTGAGGTCTTCGAATGCTTCTTGCACTTTATTGGTCCACTCGAACTTTTCAGCTTTCCGGAGGAGTTGGTAGAAGGGCAGTGCCTTTTCTCCCATCCGACTGATGAATCGACTGAGGGCCGCGATTCGCCCAGCCAGCTGCTGGACGCCCCTTATGTTTTTTGGCTTCTCCATGGCCAGTATGGCTTTTATTTTCTCCAGGTTTGCCTCGATTCCCCTCGTGGAGATGAGGTACCCGAGTAGTTGCCCAGATGGTACGCCAAAGGCGCATTTGTGAGGATTGAGCTTAATCCGGTAGCGGTCGAGGTTCGTGAAGGTTTCGCGCAAATCGTCGATTAGTGAGGCTTCCTCCTTGGTCTTGATTACTATGTCGTCGACATAGACTTGAATGTTCCGACCAAGTTGCTCTTTGAGGCAAGCCTGCATGCACCACTGGTAGGTGGCTCCTGTGTTTTTTAGCTCGAAAGGCATTGTGTTGTAGCAGAACACACTGAAGGGCATTGTAAACGCTGTTTTTTCTTGATCCTCCTCCTTCATTCGAATTTGATTATAGCCTGAGTAGGCGTCGACGAAGCATAGGCGCTCACATCCCGCGGTAGAGTGGATGATCTGGTCGATTCGCGGTAGCGGAAAGTGATCCTTTGGACAGTGCTTATTTAAAGAGGTGAAGTCCACGCACATCCGTAGGATATCCGTGTCCTTTTTTGGTACTAGCACTGTGTTGGCGAGCCAAGTGCTTTCCTTGATCTCGCGTATGAATTTGGCATCGAGGAGTCTGTTGATCTTCATTCCGACTGCCTTTGCTCTTGGCTCAGATAATCGCCGGATTGTTTGCTTGCTGGCCTTGCGTCTGGGTTGACGTTGAGTGTGTGCTCAGCGAATTCCCTGGGAACTCCTGGCATGTCCGCTGGACACCAGGCGAAAATTTCCCAGTGCTCACGGAGGAATTCTACGAGCGCGAGTTCCTATGCGGGACTCAAGTTGTTGGCGATGAGGGCCGTCTTGGCGGGATCCGATGGGTGAACCTGCACTTTCTTTGTGTGCACCGAGGAGTCAAAGGATAGATCGGGCGAACTTGGCCGGCTAAGGGGAGGCAGACTGTTGTCTATCGACTCCTTTAGTCTCGCGAGTTCTTCCTGCATGCCGAAGGACTGGGAAATTCTGTTGAATTCCCTGTCGCAACTGTCGGATTCTCGAAACTCCCGTTGATCGTGATGACGCCATTGGGACCTGGCATTTTCATTTGCAGGTAGGCGTAGTGTAGTACTACCATGAACCTAGCGAACGCGACATGTCCGAGGATGCAGTGGTATTGTGAGGGCCAGTCGACGACCTCAAATTCGATGCATTCGCGTCGGAAGTTTTTCGGCATGCCGAAGATGACGTCGAGGTTGATTTTCCCAGCGGATATACACCTTTTCCTGGGACGATGCCGTGGAATGTTGTGTACGAGGCCTCTAGGCAAGTTAGGGGGATCCTCATTGCTCGCAAGGTACTTGCGAATATGAGGTTGATGCCGCTTCCGCCATCCATGAAGACGTGACTCATGTCAAAGCCTCCGATTTGTGCCTCGAGTACGAGGGGGCAATGACCTGGACGGGGTACTTGAGGCGGGTGATCGCGTTTGTTGAAGGTGATGCAGGACTCACTTCCGCTAGGTACTCAGTGGTAGATGGTGGCGAGTGTGTGGCCAAGTTGACTTGGCGGGGGATGGCCTTCTGCACCCGATTCGAGGGGCGTCCCTTTTGGATCATCATGGTACCCATCGCCCGTGGGTATGGTTTGCCTCCGTGGTGCTGGTCTGGCGCATCTGCATTTGGAGGTTGCCCTGGTGGTGGTGGCGGAGCTCCATGTGCTACGGCGCCTGGAGCGGCTCCGTAGCCTCTTTCGATTGTGTTGCGATTCATTCGAACCAATCCCTCATGTAGTTTGAGGAACTCGAGGCACTCCTTGAGGAGGTGGCTGGACTTCTTCTTTCCATCGTGCTTGTCGATGTAGAAGTGCACCGTACATGGCCCGGACAGTTTGTCCTCAATGGATGTGGCGGGTGCTTCATCGCGATTGCGGCGTTGCCACACTTGCTTGGTTTTCCCGGAGTCGCGGTATCCGCCGCTAAGGTATCCGTTGTTGCGGTTATCACCGTGTCTGTCGGCGTAGCCAGCTGCGACCATGTTGACGTCGTCGCGGTCATCGTAGATGTGGATGTGACATTTGCCTCGGTGATCGCGTCTGTGCTCGAGTTCCGCCTCCTCGTCGGAGTAAACGCGATTCTTCACTGAATCTTCTCCATCGGCCCACCGATTCGCGATTTCCATCAGGTGGTCGATGGTCTTGAGCTTTGAGCGGCCTAGCTCCTCCCTGAGTTCTAGGCGGCGGACACCACCGTTGAATGCATCAATCATGCGATCTTCTGAGATGTTCTCTGCCGAGTTCTTGACGATGGACCACCTTTGGATGTAGGAGCGTAGCGATTCGCCCGATCTTTGCTGATAGCATCTCAGCTCTTTGATTGATGCAGGTCGCTTGTACATGCCCTTGAAGTTGCGCACGAAGCTGTAAACCAGCTCATCCCAACTGCGAATGGATCCGCGTGGGAGTTTGTTGAGCCACGCTTGGGCGGCGCCTTGCAGCTATAGCTATAAGCATTGCATGGCCATGCTTCGACTGCCGCCATGGAGCCTGACGGAGGAGATGTGATCCTCCAGCCAGATCTTCGGGTCCTATAGGCCGTCAAATTTTGGGTTCTCCGACGGGAGTTTAAACCCCTTAGGCATTCGCTTTTGCCTGATGGACCTGCTGAAGCATCTGGTGCCACATAGCTCCACATCTTCCTCTTCTGAGTCAGTCTACCGAGCATGTCGTGCCCTTGATTTGTCGATCTTGCGCTGCGTGATATCATCACGTGCATCATAGTCGTGGTCGTGTCGCCGTGAGCGGCGACGTCGAGACAGGTCATGACTGTCATGAGTGGATGAGGGCGAGGAGTAGCGCTTTGCTAGCACTTTGCCTTTCTTTGGCTCCAGTGTTGGCTCCTTGTCGAGGGCGGCCTCGATTAATCCCAAGCCCGCGATCGTAGATTGGTGCATGGCGGCTTGAGGATCTACAGCTGGCGGCTGGTTGTTAAGGAGGTACATGGTGGCCGCTGTAACTGCAGCTTGTGGCGTCTTAGGGACCACATTACCCCGTGTATCGACTGTCATAGAGCTGAAGTCGAGGACCTTTGCAGCTTCTATGCGTTCTTTCTCGGTGAGATGGGCCATCCGAGATTGCCTCTTTTTGGCGATGTACTCATTGCCTTTTGAGGAGGATCCTCCGTGGGAGGAGAGCCCAGCACGACGAAGGCTCGACTCGTCTGCCGCTTTTTTGCACGCCTCGAGTTGCGTGATTGTTTGTACTTGGAGCTTGAATTCTTCCTTCAGGAGCCAGTGGTAGCCCATCAACAGTTCTTGCGGAGATCCGAAGGGTCGTGCCTCGTACGGCATTGCGGCAGCGAGCCCATTCTTGCTCGTTGAGCCTGATCATGACGTGTTCGCCGGTTTGCTCGTTTATTATGCTTGGAGGTTCGATTGCTCCTCCGTTGTTGGCGTTGGTGCGATCGCCACCGTTGCCGCCGTTGCCACCGTTGCCGCCATTACCACCAAGAGGTGGGTCGGTTCAGTTACCGCGATTGCCAGTGTTATCGCGGTTGGCGGAGGTATCGCCTGCGTTGATGACGGCGCGCATGAAGTGATTAGGGAAGCTGCTGCTTCCACAACTCTCGGATCCGGAGCCGTAGGCTCCATCTTCAGGGGCCAGATCGCTCAGATCGGAGTCGCGACTGCTGTCGCTGACCGTGTTCTCGACTGTTGTCAGGGCGTTGAGCTCACTAAGGGTGCTGATCAATGGAGGGAACCATGATGCTGGGGCAATCTAAGGCACCATCGGCTGGTCAGGCATGCGGAGGGTGCCCATCTGACCAACTTGGAAGCGGAAGCTCCCTATTGCCAAGCTGATCCCGTCGCCCACGGACTCGAAAGCCGGGCGAGTGGCCGGCGTGTGGACGGTGAAGTCGAACACGCCGAAGAGCTAGCGAATCTCCGCTGTTGCGGAGTTGTAGATTGCGGTTGATGGGACCGAAGAAGCCGCAACATCAGCACTCCCAATTCCCACAGACAGCACCAATTGACGAGGGTTTAACTCATCAATGCCCATTGTTATGGACTTGGGTTTTGGAGAAGGAGGGAGCGCTGGAGACATCTATCGGCTAGCAAACAAGCACACCGGGGACTCGAAGATTTACCCAGGTTCAGGCCTCATAGAGGTCCCTACTCCTGCTTGTCTGCTTGTGGAATTATCAAGGGAATCGAGGATTACAATAGTGCGCAGATGCAATCTGGCGAGGGTGGTGGAAACTAGGGTTGTGTGTGTCCTTCTCGCTGCCCCCTCCTAGCCTTTATATAGATAGGCTAGGTCTCGGGTAGCAGGTCGAGTCGGTTACAGGTTAGGGTTTTCCCCTTTGAACTTTCTATCTTTAGTTTCTTCTTGTTCTTCAAGCAATCGAGAGTCCGTAGGCTACTCGAGTCCTTCATTTGGGCCTTGGCGACACCGTGGGCCTCCACGTATTCAGGCCGTATATACCAAGCTCGAGTACCTGTAGGGTATACCCATGTCAGGATACCTTGGGCATCCCCAAGATTTAACGCTTGTACTTATTGGATATTTCTTGGGGTGACACGGGGTGGCATCCCCAAGCTTGAGCTTTAGTCCATTCTTCATCTCATTACATCATTCTTTCCCTACACCTGAAAATTTCCTTCATACAAAACTTCACACAATCTTCATTAGCAACATTAGTGTACTCAAGATAATAAGTCTTTCAGTATCAGCACAAGTAAAACTTCCATTAAAACACAAGATACCGTAGCAATTCCCTCAAAAAGCTCAATTTCCCCAAAAAGAACCCAAAAAGGAATCAATAAGAAGCAAATGCAAATAATGGCAGAAATCTGTCAAAACAGACCAGCAGGTAAAAACCAATTTTTTCGAAGACCTTCTGTTGCTCAAATCTAAAAGTGTTGAACTAACGAAAGTTGTATAACAACCTGGTACAGAAGCACAAACAATTACAACTCAAACCGACGTACAGAGATTTTTCACGAATTTTTACAGCAAAGCACAGAAATCTGTTTCGGGACAACAACTTTCCCAAGCATTACTTCTCTTTCATTAGAGGTTACTCTTGGCACAAAAACCACACAAAAATGATAAGGAGAGGTTATTACTTAAGCAATAACTTCCAAGACTCAATTAAAACTTTTGGGTTATCTTCCAATAAGTACTTTTCTTTAACGCCTTTAAGTTAGGCATAAGAAGCAAGAAAAGAATCAAGTATTATCAAATGAAGAAGCATTAAGAGCAAATTTTGTTTTAATAGGAGAGGCAAAATGAATCTTCTCTCTCTTCTTAGGGAAGTGTTCTATACCTTTGTTGAGTGGGAGTTGATATTTAATGGTGAAGGGAATATGCCCGAGAGGCAATAATAAAGTGGTTATTATCTTATTCCATGTTTATGATAAATGTTTATTTTACATGCTATAATTGTATTGATCGGAAACGTTAATACATGTGTGTTTAATAAACAAAAGGGTTCCTAGTTATGCCTATCTTATAGACTAGCTCGTTGATTAACAAGATGATCAAGGTTTCCTGATCATGGACATTGGATGTTGTTAATAACAAGGTCACAACATTGGTGAAATGATGTGATGAACATTCATCCGAAGTATAGCATTACGATCAAATTCATTATGTTTATATTGCTATAACACCATACGAAGTAATCTTTATCCTTGGACCATGAGATCATGTTAATTGCTAACACCGGAAGAGTATCTTGATAACATCAAACTCACACCGTAACAGGGTGACTATAAAGATGGGTTCAGTGCTACGAATGTGTTATGTTGAGGCTCATGGATCAAGAGTGGAATTTGTCAATCCCGATGACGGATAGATATACTCTGGGCCCTCTCGGTGATATCACATTAAGATAGCTTGCAAGCAAGTGATGTGATCACTAGAATGTTATATCACAGGAACAAGAAAAGAGTGCATGTCAGTAACGAGATCAAACTAGGTATGGAGATACCAATGATCGAATCTCGGACATGTCGCGAGACAAAGGGATTTAGTTACTAGCGTTAAAGGTTCTCACGATCACAGAAGTCATCATTGAATGTGTAGGAATCAGTATGGATCTCCAGGTCCCGCTTCTGATTATTGATCTAAGAGGAGTCTCAATCATGTCTGCATTATTCGCGAACCGTAGGGTGACACACTTAAGAGTTACCGGACACCATTTTGGAGCACATATGTTTCAGACGAAAGAATTGCAAAGCGCTGGAATTATTTCAATAGACACCGAAACTGTTTTGGGTGAAATTGCTAAAATTGGTTCTGCATGTAATATTGAAATGTTGTAGGGGGTTTTATGTGAATGTTTGTTAATTAAAGTAATTAACAAAATTCTGAATAAATTTAACAAAAGAGTTTTATTAAATGATAGAGCATTAAACTTGGAGAATTTTAATGCATTTAAAGTAGGGATTTTAATGGGGAATGTGAAGAGGCATTTTAATGTGAAGGAGTGACCACCACATGAATGGGGGAGGTGAGGAGTCACCCCCCCATGCGCCGGCCATGAAGAGGAGGGGGACCCTCCCTCCTCCTATAAAAGGCCCCCCTCTTCCTCCTTCTTCCTTACACCTCCTTGTGAAGGATCTCTCTCCCCCTCTAGAATTATTCCCCCATGGTCTCAGATTAGCGAGATACATGTTCCCGGTGGCATTTCGTCTGGAAGGAGTTGCTGCTTTCGCTGGATCGCTGGAGCGAGGAGGTGGAGGTTGTCCGGTGGCTTGAACGTGTGTGCGAGTACGGATGTGCTGCTGAGTTGCGGCGCTCGGACTTCCTCATGATCTTGAGATTGGCAAGTGTACGACTACATCAACCACGAGTTCCTACTTGTTAACAAAACTCGTTGTCTTCGAGGGTAAGTTCTCGTTGGATGTATGTCCACCCGTTGCTTTGTACCTAGTAGATAGATCTTGGCGTGTAGTTCTCATCGTAGGATTTTTTTGTTTTCTATGTTGCGGACCCAACAGTGGTATCAGAGCCTGATCTATGCATAGGTGCTTTGCACGGGTAGTACACATATGTTTATATGTGGGCGATGATCATGTTGTTGCATCTTCTATGTATTTTGGATATTGGTGGCATAGTGGTATGAAGCGGCCCGGACCAACCTTACATGTCATCGTACATGAGACCGGTTCCACGACTGACATGCAACTAGTTTTGCATAAGTGGCTGGCGGGTGTCTGTCTCTCCTACTATAGTCAATATCTGATTTACAACGAGTTGCTAATAACTTGGTTATCCTTGTTGTGGTTCACGTTCGTAGGTAAGAACGGTTCTATCTCCGAAAGCCCTAAGCCACGTAAAACTTGCAATTGATAAATTAGAGGCGTCTAGTTTAGATCGTTGCTGGGCTAGTGTCTTGATATGGTATTGTTGTAAGTAGATGTATGATAGATACTCTTACAACACACTCAACATGTAAGTTCCATAGACCTTGGCCTTACACACAAAGGAATGATAGAGATCATACCACGATGCAAATGATAGAGATCAAATGCATGGACCATATCATCTCACTTTACACATTAGATGTTAGCATCTTATATTGCTAGTTTGGCGTTTTAGTAGCATTTTAAGATGATCCCTCATTTAGATATCAAGATAATAATGTGTTCTTCCTTAAGTATGCACCGTTCTATGGATCGTGTTTCGAGACATCACGTGATGATCGGGTGTACTCGACTCTACGCTTTCATACAACGGGTGTAAGACAGTTTTACACACGCGAGTACTAAGGTTCTTACTTGGCGAGCCTAGCATGTATAGACATGGCCTCGGAACACGGACCGAAAGGTTAAGCATGAGTCATATAGTTGATGTGATGCCCATATTGATGCTCTCCTTTGAAGCTACACCGACTCACGTGATGATCGGACTTCGTGTAGTGGATTTGGTTCATGTAATCACCAAAAAGGCACGAGGGATGTCGTTTTTGAGTGGGAGTTCATTTCTAATTTGGATTAGTCGAACTCAATTTGTCATAAACTAAATCAAAGTGAATTTGCATAATTTGTTGTAGTCATTGGCATATGTTCACTACCTTATGCTTAGTTTTAATTGAGATAATATAACTATAGAATTCTGGATATTTACTTTACGAACTGGTATCGTATTGTTTTGAATGTCAATTTAAAGTTTAGAAGTCCTATTGCAAACTTTCAGCAAAATCTATTTACTCCGTGAAGTTTAATAAGTAGTATTAAATCAAGAGTAAGAATTCCAATGTTAGTATCTAAAGTATCATGTTTGCCTCCATGATTCTTGATATTGAAAAGTTGTTTTAATATCGAGGTTATCTAGGAGCTGAAAGAATTGTTTCAGAAACCATCATGTGTGAAAGATATTGTGGTATCTGAAACAAAGTTTTTGGTTGCATTATGATAGAGTGTAATTTAGCAAAATACATGTTCTCATATTGTATGAGAATTTGTGAAGGATGGAGATGCTAGGCATCCGAATCTCCCAAAAGGTTTCGGGAACTAAAAATTATACTCGTCATTCTTCCTTATAGGCTATAGTAGCTTGATCATGAAAGTTGTCATGATAAGGATGAATAGAAGATGTATGTAAAATGTTTACTACACTAAAAGATTACTAAAGAATGGATTTTTCTGAAAGAATACCAAACATTTGATGATGGTGATCCACTTCAAAGTGCAAGTCCAAAGGTATTAGTATTTGACTATACATGCTTTGTACTATGTGTCATGTGAATGACACCACTATTGATGTTGATAGATTCTTTTGAAAGAAACAGAATTGTTGAAAGAGAATCTATAAAATATTTGGCAGAAAAGAAAAGGTTGGAGATGTCCAACTTAGGTATATAGAAGATATACATGTTATGGTTGTATTACTTGCTTGTTAAACAATGTGGTTCTTGTTGGGGTTCGTAGCATGGAAAACAAAAATTTTCTATCGCATACAAACAAACAAGCCAAGATCTATCTACTAGATTGCAGCAACGAGTCGATGGAATAACTCACCCTCGAAGATTCCAAAGTGTTTAACGAGAGCAGATTCTCGTGGGTGATGTAGTCGTACTCTTTCCGATCTCAAGATCGTGTAGACGATCCTTTCAGCGCCGCGTTCCCGCAGCGCTCCCGCAGTCGGTCACACGTTCGGTACTCGACGAAGACCTTCCTCTCCCTTGTTCCAGCAGGCAGCGGAGGTTGTAGTACTCTCCTCGCGATTCCGGCAGCACAACGGCGTGGTACCGGAGGTAGAGGGGAAATCCCGCAGGGCTTCGCCTTAAGCCGGTGCGAGTATGGTGGAGCTTATGAGAGAGGCTATTAGTGGTCTAGTAATTAGACACACCAATTAGAAGGCTCTAAACCAATTAGAAGGCTCTAAACCGAATAGCTCTAAACCGGGGTCTAGATCTAGGGTTTAGTTTAGAGGATAGGAAACTTGTGTGTCTAGGAGGGGAGCCCTGCCCCTCCTTATATAGGTGGGAGGGCTGGCCGGCCAAGGGGAGGAGTTCCTCCCCAACTCGGCCTAGGGAGGTGCGCCGGCCAAGGGGAGGAATTCCCCTCCAACTCGGCCTCCACCTCTCCTCCTCTTTTCCCACTTCCCAAAACTGCCGTTTGACTTTCAAACTAGCCGTTTGACTTTTCAATTTAGGATTTAAATAAATCCTTTATTTGGGACAGCAAGAATACTTAGTACATGATGCAATCATTCCAATATGTAATGACACATTCATGTACCCTTTCCCCTCCGGAGTGCCGGACATTCCGGGACCTTCTAGAATGTTCCCGATGAAAACACCGGAACCATTCCCCAACTCCGAAACGGAACTTTCCTTATATGAATCTTATTCTCCGGACCATTCCGGATCTCCTCGTGATATCCCGGATCCCATCCGAGACTCCGAACAACATTCGGTCTCTTTCTCATAATACCATAACTACTCAAACAACGTCGAATCCTTAAGTGTGTCTCCCTACGGTTCGTGAATTATGCAGACATGATCGAGACACTTCTCCGAACAATAACCAATAGAGGAATCTGGAAATTCATATGGCTCCCACATATTTCTACGATTACTTTGCGATCGAATGAACCACTTACATACGATACCAATTTCCCTTTGTCTCACGATATGTTACTTATCCGAGGTTATGATCGTCGGTATCTCTGCATACCTAGTTCATCCTCGTTACTGATAAGTACTCTTTTCTCGTTCCCGTGATATGTGATCCCTTGTGACCAAGTCACATGCTTGCAAGCTAATTGGATGACATTTCACCGAGAGGGCCCAGAGAATATCTATCCGTCATGTGGATGGACAAATCCCACTCTTGATCCATGTGTTTCAACCAATACTTTCCGAACACTCAATGCCACCTTTATAGCCACCCTGTTACGGTGTGGTGTTTGATGACATCAAAGCATCCATCCAGTAAAGGTGATATGCATGATCTCATGGTCGAAGGAATTAGGTTACTATGTATCAGAAAGCATATAGCAATTGAACTATTGAAATGACTTGATCTTTATGCTACGCTTATCTATAGGAGTATGTCCACCATATCATTCTCCTAACGATATGATCTTGTTGTTGATAACATCTCAATGTTCATGACAAAGAAACCACATCATCAATCAACCAACAAGCTAGTGAAGTATAGAGGCTATACTAGGGACTTCAAATTAAGTTTACAAATCACACAAGTATTAATGGTTTCCTTGTTAATACTATTATAGCATGAATGTAAACATTTATCATAAATACAAAGATATATAATAATAACTACATTTATTATTACCTCTAGGGCATATCTCCAACAGTCTCCCACTTGCACTAGAGTCATCTAATCTAGATTACATGGTAATATACCGAACACCCATGGCAGTTTGGTGTTGGTCATGTTTTGCCCTCGGGAGAGGTTTAGTCAACGGATCCGCCACATTCAGATCTGTGTGTACTTTGCAAATCTTTATATCCCCATCCTGGATATGTTCTCGAATAGCGTGAAAACGCAGCTTGATATGCTTCAGCTTCTTGTGTGACCTTGGTTCTTGCGCATTGGCTATGGCGCCCATTTATCACAGTAGATAGACATTGGGTCCAGCGCACTAGGAACCACACCCAGCTCTGTAATGAACTCTTTCGTCCATATCGCTTCTTGTGAAGCCTCCGAAGCAGCCATGTATTCCGATTCAGTTGAAGATCTCGCCACAACGCTTTGCTTTGCACTCCTCCAGCTAACTGTTGCACCATTCAAAATAAATACGTACCCAGATTGTGATTTAGAATCATCTGGATCGGTGTTCCAACTAGCATCGGTGTAACCATTAACAACGAGCTGTTCATCACCTCCATAAGAAAGAACCATATCCTTAGTTCTTCTCAAGTACTTAAGGATGTTTTTGACCGCTGTCCAATGATCCACTCCTGGATCACTTTGATATCTGCTAGTTAAACTAACAGCATATGCAATGTCGGGTCTAGTACATAGCATGGCATACATTAGAGATCCTATGGCTGAGGCATAGGGAGTCTTACTCATCCTTTCTCTATCTTCTGCCGATGTCGGACTTTGAGTTTTACTCAAGGTCGTATTGGGCAACATGGGCAAGAACCCTTTCTTGCTATCTTCCATTCCAAACCTCTTTAGAACTTTGTCCAAATATGTATTTTGTGACAATGATATTTGGCGTTTCGATCTATCTCTATAAATCTTTATGCCTAATATGTAAGCTGCTTCGCCAAGATCCTTCATTGAAAAACTATTATTCAAATACTCTTTGACACTATTAAGAAGGTCTACATCATTCCCAATCAACAATATGTCATCCACATATAGTATTAAGAATGCTACAGAGCTCCCACTCACTTTCTTGTAAATACAAGCTTCTCCATAAGTTTGTATAAAACCAAAACTTTTGATTACCTTATCAAAACGTTGATTCCAACTTCGGGATGCCTGCTTCAATCCATAGATGGACCGTTGAAGCTTGCATACCTTGTTAGCGTCTTTAGGATCGACAAAACCTTTGGGTTGCATCATATACAACTCTTCATCAATGTCTCCATTGAGGAATGCTGTTTTGACATCCATCTACCATATCTCATAATCATAATATGCAGCGATTGCTAACATAATCCTCACAGACTTTAGCTTCGCTACCGGTGAGAAAGTCTCATCGTAGTCAACTCCTTGAATTTGTCGAAACCCTTTTGCGACAAGTCGAGCTTTATAGACAGTAACATTACCATCAGCATCTGTTTTCTTCTTGAAAATCCATTTGTTCTCGACAGCCTTCCGGCCATCCGGTAAGTCCACCAAAGTCCATACTTGGTTTTCGTACATGGATCCAATCTCGGATTTCATGGCTTCTTGCCATTTATTGGAATCTGGGCTCATCATCGCTTCCTCATATGTCTCGGGGTCATCGGTGTTGTCCACCAACATGACATTCATAACGGAATCATACCAATCTGGAGTGGTACGATTTCTCGTTGACCTCCGAGGCTCTGTAGCAACTTCAACCGAAGTTTCATGATCACCATCATTAGCTTCCTCTCTTATTGGTGCAGGCACCACAGGAACTTCTTCCGGTGCTGCGCTACTCGCAATTTCGAGAGAAGGTTCGACAACCTCGTCGAGTTCTACTTTCCTTCCAGTCACTTCTTTCGAGAGAAATTCCTTCTCTAGAAAGAATCCATTCTTGGCAACGAAGATTTTGCCTTCGGATCTATGATAGAAGGTATACCCAATAGTTTCCTTCGGGTATCCTATGAAGACGCATTTTTCCGCTTTGGGTTCAAGCTTGTCCGGCTGTAACTTCTTTACATAGGCTTCGCATCCCCAAACTTTAAGGAACGACAATTTAGGTTTCTTCCCAAACCATAATTCATACGGTGTCGTTTCAACGGATTTAGATGGTGCCCTATTTAAAGTGAATGCGGCTGTTTCTAATGCATAACCCCAAAATGTTAGCGGTAAATCTGTAAGTGACATCATAGAACGAACCATATCTAAGAGGGTTCGATTACGACGTTCAGACACACCATTACGCTGTGGTGTTCCCGGCGGTGTCAATTGTGAAAGTATTCCGTATTTCTTCAAATGCTCGCCAAACTCGTAACTTAGATATTCACCTCCACGATCAGAACGTAGAAATTTAATCTTCTTGTTACGTTGATTCTCTACCTCACTTTGAAACTCCTTAAACTTCTCGAAAGTTTCGGACTTATGTTTCATGAAATAGATATACCCATATCTACTCAAATCATCCGTGAAGGTAAGAACATAACGATAACCACCGCGCGATGCTACACTCATTGGACCACACACATCGGTATGTATGATTTCCAGTAAGTCCGTAGCTTGCTCCATTATACCAGAAAATGGAGTCTTAGTCATTTTACCCATCAGACATGCTTCGCATCTTTCAAGTGATTCAAAATCAAGTGATTCAAGAAGTCCATCGGAATGGAGTTTCTTCATACGTTTCACTCCGATGTGACCAAGACGACAGTGCCACATATAGGTCGAATTATCGCTTGATTTCAAACGTTTAGCCTCAATGTTGTTGATATGTGTATTTCTACTATCGAGATTCAATAAGAATAGACCATCTATCAAAGGTGCATGTGCATAAAACATATTACTCATATAAATCGAACAACCATTATTCTCGGATTTAAACAAGTAACCGTCTCGCAATAAACAAGATCCCGATATAATGTTCATGCTCAACGCAGGCACCAAATAACAATTATTTAAGTACAAAACTAATCCCGATGGTAGATAAAGAGGTAGCGTGCCGACCGCGATCACATCAACCTTTGATCCGTTTCCCACGCGCATCGTCACCTCGTTCTTTGCTAGCTTCCGTTTATTCTGTAGCTCCTGTTTCGAGTTACAAATATGAGCAACCGAACCAGTATCAAATACCCAGGCACTACTACGAATACTAGTGAGATACACATCAATAACATGTATATCAGATATACCTTTCTTGTTGATGTTGCCGTTCTTCAAATCCGCCAAGTACTTTGGGCAATTCCGCTTCCAGTGACCTTCTCCCTTGCAGTAAAAGCACTCAGTTTCAGACTTAGGTCCAGCCTTGGTCTTCTTCGTCGGCGTGGTAACTTTCTTACCACCCTTCTTGAAGTGTCCCTTTTGCTTAGACTTGCCTTTCTTGAATTTGGTGGTCTTATTGACCATCAACACTTGGTGCTCTTTCTTGATCTCCACTTCTGCAGACTTTAACATAGCAAATAGTTCTGGCAACTCTTTGTTCATGTTCTGCATGTTGTAGTTCATCACAAAGTTCTTGTAACTTGGTGGTAGTGATTGGAGGATGCGGTAAACCCCCAAAGTATTAGGAATCACTATACCCAAGCTTTGAAGTTTATTTGCGTGCCCAGACATCTTAAGCACATGCTCACTGACGGAGCTGCCCTCTTCCATCTTGCAGTTAAAGAACTTTTCAGAAGCTTCATAACTTTCAATTGCCGCATGAGTCTCAAAAATTAATTTGAGATCCTCGATAATATCATATGGATCTGAATCTTCAAACCTTTTCTGAAGCTCCGATTCTAAACCATACAAGATAGCACACTGAACTATGGAGTACTGATTCTTCCGAGCGAGGTAAACATTCTTTACTTCATCGGTAGCATCAGCTGCAGGTGGGTCACCTAGCGGTGCATCCAGCACATAGGTCAAATTACCAGCTGTGAGGACAATCCTCAAATTGCGGAACCAATCCGCGAAGTTGCTTCCATTGTTTTTCAACTTTTCTTTCTCTAGGAACGCATTAAAAATGATGGTAGGGGCTGCCATTGATCTACAACATATTTGCAATAGTTTAGACTAAGTTTTATGACAAATTGAGTTCAAATTAATTAATGAAATTAAACTAGGTGAACTCCCACTCAAAACAACATCCCTCACATTGTTTTAGTGATCACATGAACCAAATCCACTACATCAACACCGATCATCACGAGAGTTGATATAGTTTTAATGGCGAACAATCATCATGTTCATCATATCTACTATATGATTCATGCTTTGCCTTTCGGCGATCCGTGTTCCTGAGGCCATGTCTGTACATGCTAGGCTCGTCAAGATCAAACCTTAGCTACCGCATAAGCAAATCTGGCTTGCTTACGTTGTATTCACCCGCGGAATCAAAGACACCCGATCATCACGTGGTGCTTCGAAGCAGCAAGCTTTGGCAACGGTGCATACTAAGGGTGAACACTTTAGAACTTGAAATTTATGTGCATGAGGGATCATCTTATAATGCTACCGTCGTCTACTAAGCAATACAAGATGCATAAAGGATTAACATCACATGCAATTCATAATATGTGATATGATATGGCCTTTCTTCTTTGTGCTTCCGATCTCCATCTTCAAGCACGAACATGATCTCCATCATCACCGGCATAGCATCAAGGTCAATGACGCTTCTTCATGGTTGTCGTCCGCCAGCTTCAACTATTACAACTATTTTGAATAGACACGCAGGTCTTAACAGAAATTAAAGACAACCATATGGCTCGTGCCGGTTGCCAACTTACAATAAGGAACATTGCATACATCAAATATAATCACAATCATGGCCATATCACATCACTGCACACCCCTGCAAAACAAAGTTAGACGCCTCTACTTTCTTTGCATATTTTACGTGGTTTGGGGCTTTCAATAAGTGTCGTTCTAACTTACGAACAAGAACCACAACATTGATACTAGCATTATTGATTACCCGTTGTAAATTGGATCTTAACTATGCTAGGAGAAACAGGCACCCGCAAAGCCACTTATGCAATACAAGTTGCATGTCAAACGTGGAGCAAGTCTCATGAACGATGTCATGTAAGGTTAGCCCGGGCCGCTTCATCCCAACATACCGCAAGATGCAAAGTACACAAAAAGCAATCTACAATAAAAGCATCAACGCCCACAATGACCATTGTGTTCTACTCGTGCAACAGATCTACATATAGACACGGCTCTGATACCACTGTTGGGGTTCGTAGCATGGAAAACAAAAATTTTCTATCGCATACAAACAAACAAGCCAAGATTTATCTACTAGATTGCAGCAACGAGTCGATGGAATAACTCACCCTCGAAGATTCCAAAGTGTTTAACGAGAGCAGATTCTCGTGGGTGATGTAGTCGTACTCTTTCCGATCTCAAGATCGTGTAGACGATCCTTTCAGCGCCGCGTTCCCGCAGCGCTCCCGCAGTCGGTCACACGTTCGGTACTCGACGAAGACCTTCCTCTCCCTTGTTCCAGCAGGCAGCGGAGGTTGTAGTACTCTCCTCGCGATTCCGGCAGCACAACGGCGTGGTACCGGAGGTAGAGGGGAAATCCCGCAGGGCTTCGCCTTAAGCCGGTGCGAGTATGGTGGAGCTTATGAGAGAGGCTATTAGTGGTCTAGTAATTAGACACACCAATTAGAAGGCTCTAAACCAATTAGAAGGCTCTAAACCGAATAGCTCTAAACCGGGGTCTAGATCTAGGGTTTAGTTTAGAGGATAGGAAACTTGTGTGTCTAGGAGGGGAGCCCTGCCCCTCCTTATATAGGTGGGAGGGCTGGCCGGCCAAGGGGAGGAGTTCCTCCCCAACTCGGCCTAGGGAGGTGCGCCGGCCAAGGGGAGGAATTCCCCTCCAACTCGGCCTCCACCTCTCCTCCTCTTTTCCCACTTCCCAAAACTGCCGTTTGACTTTCAAACTAGCCGTTTGACTTTTCAATTTAGGATTTAAATAAATCCTTTATTTGGGACAGCAAGAATACTTAGTACATGATGCAATCATTCCAATATGTAATGACACATTCATGTACCCTTTCCCCTCCGGAGTGCCGGACATTCCGGGACCTTCTAGAATGTTCCCGATGAAAACACCGGAACCATTCCCCAACTCCGAAACGGAACTTTCCTTATATGAATCTTATTCTCCGGACCATTCCGGATCTCCTCGTGATATCCCGGATCCCATCCGAGACTCCGAACAACATTCGGTCTCTTTCTCATAATACCATAACTACTCAAACAACGTCGAATCCTTAAGTGTGTCTCCCTACGGTTCGTGAATTATGCAGACATGATCGAGACACTTCTCCGAACAATAACCAATAGAGGAATCTGGAAATTCATATGGCTCCCACATATTTCTACGATTACTTTGCGATCGAATGAACCACTTACATACGATACCAATTTCCCTTTGTCTCACGATATGTTACTTATCCGAGGTTATGATCGTCGGTATCTCTGCATACCTAGTTCATCCTCGTTACTGATAAGTACTCTTTTCTCGTTCCCGTGATATGTGATCCCTTGTGACCAAGTCACATGCTTGCAAGCTAATTGGATGACATTTCACCGAGAGGGCCCAGAGAATATCTATCCGTCATGTGGATGGACA
The DNA here is from genome assembly GCA_916181665.1 of Avena sativa. Classification (NCBI taxonomy): domain Eukaryota; kingdom Viridiplantae; phylum Streptophyta; class Magnoliopsida; order Poales; family Poaceae; genus Avena; species Avena sativa. The sequence goes on along the minus strand of OV702279.1, from coordinate 463,315,621 downwards.
AATCCCACTCTTGATCCATGTGTTTCAACCAATACTTTCCGAACACTCAATGCCACCTTTATAGCCACCCTGTTACGGTGTGGTGTTTGATGACATCAAAGCATCCATCCAGTAAAGGTGATATGCATGATCTCATGGTCGAAGGAATTAGGTTACTATGTATCAGAAAGCATATAGCAATTGAACTATTGAAATGACTTGATCTTTATGCTACGCTTATCTATAGGAGTATGTCCACCATATCATTCTCCTAACGATATGATCTTGTTGTTGATAACATCTCAATGTTCATGACAAAGAAACCACATCATCAATCAACCAACAAGCTAGTGAAGTATAGAGGCTATACTAGGGACTTCAAATTAAGTTTACAAATCACACAAGTATTAATGGTTTCCTTGTTAATACTATTATAGCATGAATGTAAACATTTATCATAAATACAAAGATATATAATAATAACTACATTTATTATTACCTCTAGGGCATATCTCCAACAGTTCTTAGGTATTGGATACCAGTATTGGATACCGAATTGGGTTGTATGAAGTGTCAAACAGGACAACGCAATTCATGAACTGCAATGGCCTAAGAAACTGGCAAGAGAATAAGTGATGATGTTCATCGAAAACAAATAAAGTGTTATTGTGTTTTTCGTTGTCATCAAACCTAACCTTCAAGATTTGTTTTAATAATTGTTATTTTGTTCCGGTATTATGAGAACAATGGTTATTCAAATAATTACCGTATTCCATAAAGGATGGATGAACTTTTACAAGTCTAGTGGGAGAAATCACATCCATAAACACTATTGCTAAAATGTCGCAAGACAAATGATTGAAAGATCACTTATGAAGTGACATCGCTGTTTAAATTATATTAGAAAGAAAACATGAAGAAACTCCATGTTGATGGATTTTTGGAGTCTTTGATTTTGATCAATTGACGCTTGTGAAACTTTCCTCCAGATAATTGAAACTCCGTCCAGAGGCCAAAGAGGAATGGATGACTAACTTATTGGATATTATACATATTGATGTATATAGTCCATTATATCTAGCCATATGCGATGGATCTTTTTGCTTCATATGCTTTCTCCAGAAATTTGAGTCAATATATCTATATATTTACTTAATAAGGAAGAAGTATGAAACATTTGAAAATTGTTCAAAGTCTTTCAAGATGAAGTGAAAAATCATTGTAACAAGAAAATAAAATAGTTTATGATTTGATCATAAAAGAATATATTTGAGTTACATGTTTAGCAAAACACTTCAGATTTGAGGAATTGTTCCATGATTTGTGTTTCCCGATAAACCATAGGAGTATGGTATATTCGAGAGATGAAATCAAACCATGTTTGACATGGTAAGATCAAAGGTGTCATTTATAAAACTGCCATTATGTTTTAAGGATTGAAGCTTTAGAGACTACCGCTTTTACACTGAAAAGAGCACCATCGTGATCTGTTGAAATGACACCATATAAGTTATGGTTTGGGATAAAACCCGAATTGTCTTTTCTTAAATTTTCGTATGCTATGCATAAGTAAAATGTTTACAACCAAAGTCGGATAAGCACGTCTTTGTAGGTTATCCCAAAGAATTTGTTGGGAATTTCTCCATAACACCGAGGACAAAAGAGTTTGTTACTTGGAATGTCAAGTTTCTTGAGAAGGAATTTTTCGCGAAAAGTTAAGAGGGAGGACAATAGAACTTTGATAAGGTTGTTGAACCTTAGCTGTATGTGCTAAGTAGCGCAGTGCCAGAAAGTGTCCCGGTGGCGGCCACAATGCTCATGGCTCACGTGATTACAAAGGGTGTGATCTCGGAGATTAGAGTTCCTATTGAACCGTGTGGGTCGGTAAGAATCAAATAGTGTGATTTGATAAGCAAGTAGTTATTGTTTTGACAATAATGAACCGACTACATGCAAAGAAGCGATGATGGGCCATGACTCCATAAAATGACTAGAAGTCATAGAATCCGTGATAGTATCCATACACGAGAAATCAAGTTTCTGAACTTGGAAGACCCTCCGGAAAGGCGTGAAGCCTATCGGTCGTGTTTGGATCTATAAAGAAATAAGACATGGATGTTTAACATCTATGAAATAGTCGACATGTCGGAAATAAGTTTACGACAATGTTCAAGGAGTTGACTATGACAATGTATGGTAGTTGAACAAACAAACCAATGTTCTTCTAATAGAATGGTTACCTAGGACGTGTACAAGACACGGTCTGAAGGGTTTTGTTAATTCAAAGGGTGCTAAAAGGGCATGCAAACTTCAATAGTTGAAGTAAGCATAGCGGAGTCGGAATCTTCACCATGATGAAATTGTTAAAAGAGTTTAAATTCATCGGAGATGATGAAGATGCTTGCATTTGCAAGAAATTAAGTGGGGGCGCTGAGACATATTTCTAATACATTATGTAGAGGACATATTGTTGATTGGAAATGATGTATCTTGTATTGACACAAGTTAAGAATTTCATTAAAATAAGATTTCGATGAAAGACTTGGGCAAACCCAGAATATTTGGCATCAATATCTATATGGATAGATTAAGGCGCTAATATGGTTGTGCCAGACATACATATATGAGATATTGAAAGGGTTCAATATGAGATATTGAAAGGTTCTTGCTGCATGGAAATAATTGTATCAAGATTCAAGTGTTTCAACACTTGGTGAGTAAAATCACATGAAGATTTTGATCGATTATACCATGATATGTATATATCCAAAATGTCCTATGCTCTAAATGTTATGAGCACATACCAGAATGATTCACAAAATGATATTTGGACGATAGTAAAGATATTCTTATGAGCTTTGGAAGAACTAAGAATATATCATGTATAAGTGACAAATAGTTAAGGTAGTTCATTGTAAAGTGTTACATTGATACTATTTTTGTCACAAGATACAAATTAAATTTATCTCAATTTAGACTATGGGTGGCACAATGTAATGGAAAGGATGTTCCATGATGGATTTGGATGAGTTCCAAAGTTGAGACATTGTGACGGATACTACAACAAAAGGCTAAGTATATAACTGCTATAGTAGCAGCAAAGGAGGGCATTTGTGTTAAGTAGTTTGTTATCAAACTAGGTGTGGTTCAAAGTGGGCTAATACTATGAAGATATATTGTGTTACAATAATATCAACATATTTTAACCTGAACGAACTAAATGTCTCACCAAAGGACCAAATTTATACAATGCCATCTCATTTGAGAATGAGTGATGCGTAGAGATGCAAAGACATGCAAATACACACGGGCCTGAAACTGTCAGATCCGAAGATTATGTTAACCACTAGCAATAGCGTATATGCAACACTAGAAAGCCATAGGTGTTCAATACGCAAAGTTTTTCAAACTAGATTATTGACTCTAGTGCAAGTGGCAGACTCAAGGTAATATGCCTGAGAGGAAATAATAAAGTGGTTATTATCTTATTCCATGTTTATGATAAATGTTTATTTTACATGCTATAATTGTATTGATCGGAAACGTCAATACATGTGTGTTTAATAAACAAAAAGGGTTCCTAGTTATGCCTCTCTTATAGACTAGCTCGTTGATTAACAAGATGATCAAGGTTTCCTGATCATGGACATTGGATGTTGTTAATAACGAGGTCACAACATTGGTGGAATGATGTGATGAACATTCATCCGAAGTATAGCATTACGATCAAATTCACTATGTTTATATTGCTATAACACCATACGAAGTAATCTTTATCCTTGGACCATGAGATCATGTTAATTGCTAACACTGGAAGAGTATCTTGATAACATCAAACGTCACACCGTAATAGGGTGACTATAAAGATGGGTTCAGTGCTACGAAGGTGTTATGTTGAGGCTCATGGATCAAGAGTGGAATTTGTCAATCCCGATGATGGATAGATATACTCTGGGCCCTCTCGGTGATATCACATTAAGATAGCTTGCAAGCAAGTGATGTGATCACTAGAATGTTATACCACGGGAACAAGAAAAGAGTGCATGTCGGTAACGAGATCAAACTAGGTATGGAGATACCAATGATCGAATCTCGGACATGTAATATATCGCGAGACAAAGGGATTTAGTTACTAGTGTTAAAGGTTCTCACGATCACAGAAGTCATCGTTGAATGTGTAGGAATCAGTATGGATCTCCAGGTCCCGCTTCTGATTATTGATCTGAGAGGAGTCTCAATCATGTCTGCATTATTCGCGAACCGTAGGGTGACACACTTAAGAGTTACCGAACACCATTTTGGAGCACATATGTTTCAGATGAAAGAATTGCAAAGCGCTAGAATTATTTCAATAGACACCGAAACTGTTTTGGGTGAAATTGCTGAAATTGGTTCTGCATGTAATATTGAAATGTTGCAAGGGGTTTTATGTGAATTAAAGTAATTAACAAAATTCTGAATAAATTTAATAAAAGAGTTTTATTAAATGAGAGAGCATTAAACTTGGAGAATTTTAATGCATTTAAAGTAGGTATTTTAAAGGGGAATGTGAAGAGGCATTTTAATGTGAAGGGGTTACCACCACATGAATGGGGGAGGTGAGGAGTCACCCTCCCCATGCGCCGGCCATGAAGAGGAGGGGCACCCCCTCCTCCTATAAAAGGCCCCCTCTTCCTCCTTCTTCCTTACACCTCCTTGTGAAGGATCTCTCTCCCCCTCTAGAATTATTCCCCCATGGTCACGGATTAGCGAGATACATGTTCCCGGTGGCATTTCGTTTGGAAGGAGTTGCTACTTCTGCTAGATCGCTGGAGCAAGGAGGTGGAGGTTGCCCGGTGGCTTGAACGTGTGTGCGAGTACGGATGCGCTGCTGAGTTGCGGTGCTCGGACTTCCTCACGATCTTGAGATCGGCAAGTGTACGACTACATCAACCACGAGTTCCTACTCGTTAACAAAACTCGTTGTCTTCGAGGGTAAGTTCTCGTTGGATGTATGTCCACCCGTTGCTTTGTACCTAGTAGATAGATCTTGGCGTGTAGTTCTCATCATAGGAATTTTTTGTTTTCTATGCTGCGGACCCAACAAATGGTGCCTTCTTTCATATCGATAATGGCACTAACAGTTCTAAGAAAAGGTCTTCCCAAAATAATAGGACAAGAAGCATTGCATTCAACATCCAAAACATATAAATCAACAGGGGCATAGGCATTGTTAACCATAATAAGAACATCATTAATACTCCCCATGAGTTTCTTTTTAGCATTATCATCAAGTGGGACATTTAAATAACAATCTTCCAATGGTGGCAAATCAAGCATTTCATAAATATTTCTAGACATAATAGAAACACTACTATCAAGATCACATAAAGCTTTGAGATCAAAATCATTTACTTTCATATTAATGATGGGTTCCCAACCATCTTCTAATTTCAAAGGAATAGAAGCTTTATGTTTCATCTTTTGTTCTTTAATTTTTATGAGAGTATCAGTAATGTGTTTTGTAAAGGCCATATTCATAGCACTAGCATTAGGACTTTTAGCAAGCTTTTGTAGGAACATAATTACTTCGGAGATATTGCAACCATCAAGATCAAAATCATAATTATCATTTGAAGAAGTAGATCTATTGTTTCCATGTTTCGAAGAATTTCAGCAATTTTATTAGAAAAGGTTCCATTGGGTTTACTAGCTTCAACATTAGTGGTAGTGATAGTAGAAATACTAATGTTTCTAGCAATTTCATCTTCCCTTTCCCACTTAGCATGCAATTCAGCTAATAGTCTAGCATTTTCATCAATTCTAACTTGTATGGCATTAGTATCAGCAAAGGGATTTTCAATAGTTTCAGGTTTAGCAGCCATTTTATTCAAAGATGATTGTGCTTCAGACAATGATGCTATATTTCTTTCAGCATTAGAGAGTTTTTCCTCAATAGTTTTATTAAAGGCAGTTTTTTTACTAATAAAATCTTTAAGCATAACTTCAAGTTCAGAGGGTGCACTCCTATTATTGTTGTAGGTATTTCCATAAGAATTGTCATTGTTGGGAGGATACGGACTATAGTTATTATTACCAAAATTATCCCTATAGGTATTGTTGCTAAAATTATTGTTTCTAATAAAGTTCACATCAACTTGCTCTTCTTGAGCACCAAAGAGGCTAAGGGAACATGATTTGGATCAATATTAGCTTTCCCATTAACGAACATAGACATAATAACATCAATTTTATCACTCAAGGAGGAGGTCTCTTCAACAGAATTTACCTTCTTACCTTGTGGAACTCTCTCAGTGTGCCATTCAGAATAGTTAACCATCATATTTTCAAGAAGCTTTGTTGCAGCACCCAAAGTAATGGTCATAAAGGTACCTCCAGTAGCAGAATACAGTAGATTTCTTGAAGAATAATTCAGTCCTGCATAAAAGGTTTGGATAATCATCCAAGCAGTCAGTCCATGAGTGGGAAAATTCTTTATCAAAGATTTCATTCTTTCCCAAGCTTGAGCAACATGTTCATTATCAGATTGTTTAAATTTCATTATTGAACTTCTCATAGATATAATCTTAGTAGGAGGATAGTATTTTCCAATGAAAGCATCTTTGCATTTAGTCCAAGAATCAATACTATTTCTAGTTAGGGATTGCAACCATTCTTTAGCCTTTCCTCTCAAAGAGAAAGGAAACAATTTAAGATTAATAATATCTCCATTTATATCCCTATGTTTTGCATCTCACAAAGTTCAATAAAGTTATTAATATGAGCAGCAACATCTTCAGTACCAATACCAGAAAATTGTTTTCTCATAACAAGATTCAGTAAAGCAGGTTTAATTTCAGAGAAAGTAGCTTCAGGAATAGGTGGATCAATAGGTGTGCACATGAAATCATCGTTGTTGGTGCTAGTGAAGTCACACAACTTAGTGTTTTCAATAGTAGTCATTTTTTTGTGTTTCTAATAAAGAAACCAAACTAGTACAACTATTTTTTTTGTATTTTTGATAAATAAACAAGCAAATAAAGCAGAAATAAACTAAGCAAAACAAATAAAACAAAGTAAAGAGATTGGTTATGAGGGACTCCCCTTGTGAAGATGTCCTTAACTCCCTGGCAACGGCGCTAGAAAAAGTCTTGCTTACTCAATATATCGAGCTCGTTGGGGTACCCCAAGAGGAAGGTATGATGAGCACAGCAGCAAGTTTTCCCTCAGTTATGAAACCAAGGTTATCGAACCAGTAGGAACAAGGAAACACCTCCAAGGTATTGTTTCCAACTTGGAATCTTGCACAATACAACCACAGAACTTTGCCCCCAACTTACAGTGAGGTTGTCAATCTCACCGGTTTTGCTAAAAACAAAGGATTAAACGTATTGTGTGGAAGATAGTAATTGCTTGCAGAAAGTAAACAGTAAACAGTAAATAGATGGTAGATTGATGGTAAAAGAATGGATCAGGGTCCATAGTTCACTAGAGGTGATTCTCCTTAAGATAGATGACATGTTGGGTGAACAAATTACAGCGGGGAAATTGACAGACACCGAGAAAGCATACATGCATATACTAATCATCTTGACTCCCATGAGATTTTGATTGGGCATTACAACATTATATATAGACCGTAATCCAACTACATCTATGACTAATAATCCACCTTCAGGTTATCATCTGACCCCCCCTCTAGTATTAAGTTGCAAGCAAGAGATAATTGCATTAAGAAAAGTGTGTCAAGTAAACAATACGATTGCCCCATGGACAAAAGATTGTTATTTCTCCCTAGTAGCAACAGCGCATCTAGTACCTTAGAGATTTCTGTCACTTCCCCACATTACTAGAGGCATGAACCCACTATCGAGCATAAATACTCCCCCTTGGAGTTGCTAGCATCTACTTGGCCAAGATAGCTACTAACAACGGAAAGCATGCAAGATCACAAATAACATAGACATGATAGAATCAATAATCAATCTGAAATAGCATCTCAATATCCATCGGATCCCCGCAAACACAACATGTAAGATTACAAATAGATGATCTTGATCATGAACGAAGCTCACAAGATCTAAACATGGTAGCACAAAGGAGGAGAACCAACCATCTAGCTACTACATGGACCCGTAGTCTAGGGATGAACTACTCACGCATCACACCGGAGGCAGTCATGGTGATGAAGAAGGCCTCTAGGGTGATCTCTCCCCTCCGGGAGGGTGCCGGGAAGAGCTTCAGAGCCCTCCCGATCTAGGGATGGAGATGGCGGCGGCTACAAACTCTTTCGTGCAATTTTGATCGGGTACTTAGGGTTTTCGTCTCAGGAGGCTTTTATAGGCGAAAGGGCAAGGTCGGTGGAGCACCAGGGGGCCCACACCTCCTTGTGGTGCGCCCCCCAGGCCGCGCCGCCACCAGGTGTGGCCGCCCTGGTGCACCACTTTGTCTCCCCTCCGGACTCCGTGTTGCTTCGAGTAATATATTGACTTTGGATTTTGTCCGGTCCAATTCCGAGAATATTTCCTTACTAGCTTTTCTGAAACCAAAAATAGCAGAAAACAGGCAACTGGCACTGTGGCATCTTGTTAATAGGTTAGTTCCAGAAAATGTGTAAAAATACTCCAAAGAGTGGACAAAACATAAGAAAGTAGATATAAAACAAGCATTGAACATCAAAAATTATATATACGTTTACGACGTATCAGCCAGCAACCGCTATCCCCGGACATGGCCACCACCTCGCCATCCGTCGTGCCGCCGCTACAGGTCGAGAAGAGCCGCCCTGGCACCCGATGCTAGCACCAAGCTCTACCCTGGAAGGACGTCCCCTGAGCGCCCTCGAGAGAGAAGAAGAGAGAGCCCCACCGGCGCTAGCGTCGGCCGGGCTTCGCCCAGGCTCGCCCCCCGGCAGCGGCGAGGAGGGGGGGATGGAGGGGGCGGCGGCCGGCGGAGAGTTAGGGTTCCCCCCTATCGCCTCCCCCTTTTTTTAGATACTAATCCTACAACAAAATCGCACATTGAATTGCCCGCTTCTCAAGATGAGCACTGATAGCATCATTGAAGATCGTGCAGTGTCGGATGCTGCATCAGTCAACAGTTAGGTACGTTGCTAATATTTTATACGTCGGCATTTTATTTTACACTTTGTCTATCGATGTTCAAGATAGTCCGTATTATATACTACAGGCGACTGTTTTCTTAGAAGAAGCTCTTAGATGAAGATGGTCATGCTACCTGTTTATAATCTTTTGTAATATAGATCTTAATAGTGTTGCATCAAGATCCTCTAAATTATGCTATGTATGGATCACTTTAAAGTTGTAACTCAGCTAGCTAGTTCTTATGCAACGTGTAATGTAATTAGTATGTTCTTCAGATTTACATGTAAGGACCATGACTCTTATTTAGGAACCCCTCCTAGATTCTTATTTACAATAGACCGTTACTAATCTATCATAAAGTATTAAAGTACGATTAGATTGAGCACTTCTTTATCCGAAATCCACTTAAATGTTTTCATCGATTGTTCATATCGGCACTTCTCTAGTGTTCGATGAAGTAGCGTAATAATAACCATAATACATGGTCTCTCAAAGTGCATCTCCCAACAAAAATATCAACGATACATGTCTTCAAATCAAACTTAGGTGTACGACAACATCTTGCAGACTGCACATCCTCGTAGTGGTCCTTGTGGGCATAATGATCTCTAGTCATGACTCTCAACATGTCCTCGGCAAGGAGCTCCGGATACAAGTGCAATATTCAGGACCGGCAAAATGAAAAATGATCGAGTTGTTTAAGTGGTAGCAAGTACTGATATTTGATGACCTTTAACTTCTGAAAATATGATATAACCAATAAAAGCCGATTATACATGCCTAGGATGAAATAGCTTGTAACAACTATTGAACTACGTTAAATCATTAGTCATATCTCCTATATATGCAATCTTTATCCAGAAATGATCCTATTATTCTCATCCGTGCTAGACTAGACAAAGTTGAGACAACTAATTTGAGATGGAGGGAGCAATTGTTTACCATGCTCTTGCAGAAGTATTGTTATACGGAATATTATAGAACTATTTGGTCATTGATTAGCTTACGCAATCGGATAACTTTGTTTAATCGAGGAGCTAGCAAATCCACATTTGTGCACTGTATATTGTTAGCATAAAATATAGAAAAATGAATAAGACATACCCCATCTCGAAACTCCACCTTGACTTTCCAATTGTATGATGAAAAATCACACCAAGAACTAGAAAACATTGTCCCTTTGTTCCTAAGAGCAAAAAAAAGGTACACGGCCAATCTAAATACGTGAATAAGAGTTTTCCTTCCGTGTCCCCGGCCCCCTCCCCCTTCTTCCAAACTTAGCAAACTAAAAACATAAGGACGGCCTAGATTGACCGATACATGTCCATGCCCTCCGAAGTGAAGAGGTATTGGTCAATCATGATCCTCCTTGTGTTTTCAATTTTCTAAGTTTGGAAGGAGTGGGAGACACCAAGCACACCTCACTGAAAAATTACATTAGTTGAAGCAAAGGCACATACATACCAGTACATACGATGGCAACATGTTAAAACATGGCGGATAAGGCTACAAGGGCCATGCTCGATGCCATTTAGGCTGCATTCATCGAATGGTTGCGACCATGTGGCACTACCAAGATGGTATTGCCCAAAACAACGCGGCATTGCACGATAGTAGACAATAGAGTCACCCACAACGGTAGGCAACACCTTGGAAGAGACACACAAAGTTATTTCCCCTAGGAAGATAGCTTTGTCTCCGATGCTTGTTACCGGATTGAACACTCCCATGACGATATCCGCGAGCTTGTAAGCCTTGAGGCCCGATAATTGCGCGTCGGTGTGACCGACCACTATGATCTCCGGGTCATACTCTACAAGATAGAGAGGGCTGCAAAGTATCTTCCTGGGGCAAACAGTGATCAACTTTGGTCCATCCAGCAGGTGCGCCCCCATCTCGTAAATGTTTGTATCGCTTCCATGGAGACAAACGTTGTTTGCCACGTACAGTTTGTCTTGGATCTGCAGTGGTCCGTAAGCCTGTGCAATTGGGGCTATCCAGCTTACCATAGTCCATCGTTCATTTTGGGGAGTAGCAAAGGCCGCGTAAACCGTGGTGCTGTTGAAGGCAAGCATGACGGTGATGCCTTCCGGCAAGAAAGTAGCGAAGGTGGAAACAGACCTTAGGTTCGGTGTCCCCATTATATGAGCAAGGGTCTTGAGCGGTGGGAGCTCCACGATGTCACCCGTGAAGGGGTTGAGGAGCCGGATAGCCGTGTCCTCGTCCCGCTGGAGGACAAGGAGACCGTTGATGGAGTCGAGAACGCAGTGGTCCTCGAACAACGGGAGCCGGACCCGGACGAAGGCCCCGAAGTCGAGGTTGAAGAAACGGATGTGGTCGCCGAGGTCTGGGTGGCCGGGGTAGAGGCCGCGGCCCTCTGGGAACATCATCCAGCGGCGGGGGTGGAACCGCCGGTCGGATACACCGCGGCCACGCGGGGAGTCGGTAGCAGAGCGCCACTGCGCGCAGACGCAGCGGAACCGGGCGTAGTCGAGCAGGTTTTGGTACAGCAGGCGCGACGCGACCAGACGAACCAGATCGTGATGCATATATATTGTTGTGGTGCCACAAATGTTGGCCTTATATATTTGTATCTGAAATTTGCAAATGCAGGGAATATAGCGAAAATAAACCTAAAAAAATGCAACAGGCCCTGTGTCATATGTATACACACGGCAAAGGATATTTGGTTCCTTTGCCGTGCGTATGCTCACAGCAAAGGCGACACATGGCGCGAGCGTGTGGCTTCTGGCACGATGGGGTGGTGGCTACAGGCCCTTTGCCGTGCAGAAGGGAGCACGACATACAACAAAGGTGGAGCCACACGGCGACAAGATTGCGCACGACGAAGGCTGAGCCACGACGTGGAGCCTCACGGCAAAGGAGAGGCCCACGGCAACGCGCCTACTCACGGCAAGGAGTAGGCCCATGGCAACGTTTCTACACACGGCAAAGCGCAGGCTCACAACAAAGCGAGGCCCACGGCAATGAGTTTTGCACACCGTTTGGCCGCACCATGCCGTTATCTCCTTTAGTTTGCCGTGAGACAGGAAAACGCACGGCAAAGGGCACTGCCGTCTGTCCACTACGAAGCTCACTGTAAAGGCGATTTGCTATCGCTGGCATTGCCGTGTCCTCTTTGCCGTGCGGTGGCACACGACACTGTCTTTGCCGTGCGTGTAGACATCTTTGTCGTGTCTTTCTGTCACACGACAAAGGTGTCAGTCCCAGCTGCTCAAAGCTCACACAACAATGGAGGAAATTGCAAACACGATCACAGTGAGATGGACACGAGTGTTTTGTGCTGTGTTCAACTTATAGCTTTTCTAATCCTTCTTTCTCCTTTTATTCCAGTCGTTACATTCTAACTGAACCCGAGAAAACAGGACACGAACAGGTACACAGCGCTGCCATCCCAACGCCACCTGCACGCTCCCTATATCAACGCCACGACCGCTGAATCCGTGCCATCCCACGGAGGACCTGGGCGTCGATCTAATCTATCTAAAACAGAATTAAAGACTGAGTCGCAGCTCAGCTTATTCCTAACTGAATAAAGTTCTAATTGTCGAAGCTGACAGTGTAATTCCTATCTGAACTTTTCTGACGAAACTGAAACTCTGAAGATTTCTGAACTTGCAGCTGTTAACTTACATTCTCCCCCTTAATCAGCTCCCAAGATCAATAATCCCAAGCCTCATGCGCAGCTCCTGGAACTTGGCTCGTGGAAGTGCCTTGGTCATGATATCCACCAGTTGCTCGCCGGTGTGGATGTACTCAACAGTGATCTTGCCGTCCTACACACACTCGCGAATAAAATGAAAGCGAGTCTCGGTATGCTTGCTCCTGTCGTGGAAGACAGGGTTCTTGCAAAGCTGAATTGCCGATTTGTTGTCGACGAGAAGTGTTGCGCCACTGCCTGCACTCCCTAGTAGATCGTCCAGCATCCGCCTGAGCCAGACGCCGTGACATGCCGCCGTAGTGGCAGCCATGTACTCTGCTTCGCACGACGAGAGCGCGATCACTTTCTGCTTCTGCGACTGCCAACAGATTGTGCTCCCCCGGAACATGAAGATCATGCCGGAAGTGCTCTTCCTGTTGTCGACGTCGCCAGCGAAGTCAGCGTCACTGTACCCGATCAGCCGCTGCTCCATTGCATCACGCTTGTACTGGCAACCGAAGTGCAGAGTCCCAGCAACATACCTGAGCAGGTGTTTCACAGCTGCCCAGTGCTCCGTCGTCGGCTTCTCCATGAACCTGCTGATATACCGTACCGCATAGGCGATGTCTGGCCTTGTGTGCACCAAATACCTTAGGCTGCCGACGATGCTGCGGTAGAGCGCCGCGTCGACCGGCGGGTTCGAGCTCTCCTTGCTCATCTTCAGTCTCGGCTCCATTGGCACGTGCACAGGGTTGCAGCCGGACAGACCGGCCTTCTCCAGCAGCTTCGCCGCGTAAGCTGCTTGCTTGAGTGTGATTGCGTCAGCGCCCTGGTGCACCTCGATGCCGAGATAGAAGCTCAGCAACCCAAGATCGCTCATGGAGAACATGGTCTTCATCTGCTCCTTGAACCATGTGATCGCCTCCGTGCTGGTGCCTGTGACAATCAGGTCATCTACGTGAACACCCAGCAGCAACTTCTCCTCGCCGTCGCAGCGCACGTACACAGCATGCTCGGACGGACTGCGCTGGAACTCAAGGGACAACAGCTTGTCATCCAACTTGGCATTCCATGCACGCGGCGCTTGTCGCAGCCCATACAGAGCCTTGGACAAACGGAAGACCTTGTCTTCCTCTCCGTCGCGCTCGAAGCTGGGTGGCTGCGTGACGTAGACCTCCTCCTCGAGCTCGCCGTTGAGGAAGGCGGATTTCACGTCGAGATGATGCACGTCCCAGCGCTCGTGTGCAGCGAGGGCGAGCAGCAGGCGCACAGAGTCAAGTCGCGCCACCGGGGCGAAGACCTCGTCGAAGTCCACGCCAGCGCGCTGCACGTACTCCTTCGCGACCAGCCTCGCCTTATGCTTGACCACCTTGCGGGAGGAGTCCTTCTTAAGTTTGAAGACCCACTTCAGGCCGATCGGGCGCTTGCCGGTCGGCAGCGCCATGAGCACCCAAGTCTTGTTTTCCTCGATGGCCTCCAGCTCGTTCATCATTGCAGCACGCCATGCCGGGTGTGGCTCTGCTTCCTGGAACGTGTTTGGCTCCTCCCCTGCTGCAAGGAGCAGAGCGTCTGGCTCACTGCTGCTGTTGATGCTCTGGAGCATGCGGTAGCGACGCGGCGCCTCCTCTCCTGCCGAATCTGAGTCTGGTGTTGCCCCTGCTGGTGGAGACACGTATCCCTCGGCCAGACCCTTCCCCTGGTACACATCAGGAGCTGGGGTGGCAGTGTGCTGGTCCGGAGTGAACGCAGGTGCTGGTGATGCCGGTGGCGATGCAGGGCTCGCCTCGCTGTCGATGTCCGTGCGTGGCACAGGTGCGTGTGCCACAGCCACTAGTACTGCCATGTCAATGACGAAGGCGCCCGGGTCTTGCACCGGAGCGCCCCAGTCCCAGCTCGACGCCTCGTCGAAGACGGCGTCGCGCGTGATGATGACGCGTCGTCCCACTGGGTCATAGACACGCCAGGCCTTGGAGTGCCCGTGCTCATAGCCGATGAAGACGGTGCGCTTGCTCCGGTCGTCCAACTTCTTCAAGTTCGGGCGCGTGTCCTTGACGTGGGCGATGCAGCCGAAGGTCCGGAAGTAGCTGACGACCGGCTTCTCCCCATGCCATGCCTCATGCGGTGTGGCGCCGCGCACTGACTTGGTCGGCGCGCAGTTCAGCAAGTGCACGGCCGTGGTCACCGCCTCCCCCCAAAATTCATTGGGCATGCCCTTGGACTTGAGTAAGCAGCGCGCCGTCCCCACCACGGACTGGTTTCGGCGCTCGACGATGCCGTTCTGTTGCGGCGAGTATGGCGCGGTGAGGTGCCGGCGCACGCCGCGGTCCGCACAGTATTCCCCGAACTCCGTGGATGTGAATTCACCACCACGGTCCGTGCGGAGAACATGCAGCTTCACGCGCGTCTCGACCTCGACACAAGCCACATGTAGCGAGTCTTGTCATCAACAAGGAGCAGAAAATACTTCTTGCCTCCATGAGTGGGCGGCGAGATCGGGCCACAGAGATCGCCGTGTACTAGGTCCAACCGCTCGCCGGCCCTGTAGTGCGCTTCCGCCGGGAACGGTGCGCGCCGCTGCTTGTCGATCAGGCACCCGTCACACACATGACTGACATGCTCGATCGCAGGCATGCCGCGCACCAGGTCGCCCTGGGCCAGCTTGCGCAGCACGTCAAAGTTCAGGTGGCCATACCGTGCGTGCCACTTCCATGCGTCCTCGTCGACTGATGCGGCCAGGCACACCGGGCGCGTGATCTGCAGCGTGACGGTGTACAGACGGTTGCCAGTCCTTGCCACCTTGACGATGAGGTTGTCCTGGAGGTCGCGCACCACCATGAAGCCTCCCTGCACGTGAGTGGAGCAGCCCACTTTGCCGAGCTGCCCGACGGAGATGATGGACGTGCGCAACCGTGGAATGAAGTAGACGCGGGAGAGGACGCAGTGATGCCCGCCATGCGCGACGAAGACCACGGTCCCGTGCCCCTTGATCTCCACCACCGAGCCGTCCCCGAAGCGCACCATGCCGGAGACGTGGCGATCGAGCTCGGTGAAGACGGTGGCGGTGCCGGTCATGTGGTTTGACGCGCCCGTGTCCAGGTGCCACTTGGGGTCACCCTCCTCGTCCTCTACACCGAGGCAGGCCTTGGCCCGCTCCTCGTTGAGGTGCACTACCATGTCATCGTCGGTGGCGCCGTGCTCCGTTGGCATCACCAGTGCCATGAGGAGTGCAGGATCGGCATCATCCACCTCGGCCACGTGTGCCTCACCAGCGGCGCCGCCCTCATCGCGCTGCTTCTTGCGACATTCACGGGCCCAGTGGCCTGTCTTGCCGCAGTAGCGACAGTTGCCGTCACGGCGCGGCGCGCCCTTTCCCTTGCCACGATCGGCATAGCCCTTGCCGCGTGGTTTCTGGCCGCCACTAGAGCCGCCGCCAGGCGAGCCACGTCCAGCGCGAGCCCGCCGCTCCTCCTCGGTGAGGAGCAGCCTCGTGCCTCCCTCTTCCTCGGCGTCCTGCTCGTAGCGCTCCTCCGCCGCCTTGAAGCGGCCGACGATCTCCTCGATCGACGTGGTGTTCAGATCGACAAGGTTGTCGATGGAGACGGCGAGCTGCGAGTAGCGTTTGGGGGCGATGCGGAGCCACTTCTGCATCACCATCTTGTCGGAGACTGGATCCCCGAGTTCGCCGAGCCTCGCCGTCAGTCCTGTAAGGCGCATGGCCAGATCGTCAACAGACTCACCAGGTTTATGCCGGAGTTGATCATACTCCGAGCGCAAGGTCTGGGCCTTGGCCTCGCGCGCCTTGTTCGATCCAGCACATAGCTTACGGATCGCCTCCCAGGTGGTCTGGGCCGTCTTGTGCTTCCTCAACACCGGCAGCATCTCCGGCGGAACTGATTTGTAAATCAGCACCACGGCGCTCCGGTCGTTGCGGTAGCCGTACTCGTCGTCGAGATCCTCCGATCCCTCGATGGCGCCCCACAGGCCGCGTGCCTGCAGGCTCATCTCCATCAGGAGGCTCCATGTTGAGTAGTTGGTGCTGGTCAGTGATGGGATATTGGAGGTGCTCGACGCCATCGGCGCGAGTTGCCGTGCCACCGCCAGCGCGCGCCCTTGGCCGGCTGCGGTTGGATCCCTGATCCTAGCACGCGGCGAACTGCTGCCTCTATCGATGCCGTCGCCCTTCTTCTTCTCCCCTGACCCGCCGCCGGGCGCCATTGACACCAAAGCCCTGGGCTCTGATACCACTTGTCAGTCCCAGCTGCTCAAAGCTCACACAACAATGGAGGAAATTGCAAACACGATCACAGTGAGATGGACACGAGTGTTTTGTGCTGTGTTCAACTTACAGCTTTTCTAATTCTTCTTTCTAGTTTTATTCCAGTCGTTACATTCTAACTGAACCCGAGAAAACAGGACACGAACAGGTACACAGCGCTGCCATCCCAACGCCACCTGCACGCTCCCTGTATTAACGCCACGACCGCTGAATCCGTGCCATCCCACGGAGGACCTGGACGTCGATCTAATCTATCTAAAACAGAATTAAAGACTGAGTCGCAGCTCAGCTTATTCCTAACTGAATAAAGTTCTAACTGTCGAAGCTGACAGTGTAATTCCTATCTGAACTTTTCTGACGAAACTGAAACTCTGAAGATTTCTGAACTTGCAGCTGTTAACTGACAAAAGGAGCAGATTCCTATAGTAAATTATGTAGGCTTTCTATCCACCACCCGTTCTCTTGGTACGGTAATAGCATCAGGCTAATAAATTTACCACCCCACGCTGACAGCCCTGATGGTGCAACTCAGCCATGGATTTCCAGTTCTAACAATCGCCAACTGAAAGGCAATCAACCATTAAACAAGGTATCACCAGACGCGCACTTCTCTAGTGTTCGATTAAGTAGTGTAGTAATAGTAATAATGCAGAGGGCATCTCCCAACAAGAACAAGGACACATGTCTTCGAATCAAACTTAGGTGTACTGACATCCTGCAGACTGCACATCCTTGTAGTGGTCCTCGACTGCATGTGGGCATATCCCACGTGTCCTCGGGAAGGATCTTCGGATACAAGTGCCATTCAGGACTGGCAAAACGAAAAATGATTGAGTTGTTAAAGTGGTAGCAAGTACACTGACATTTCATGACCTCTAACTTCTGAAAATATGATAATAAAATCCGAATAAACATGTCTAGAATGAAATAGCTTGTAACAACTACTGAACTACTCCCTTCGTTTAGAAATATAAGACATTCTAGCTTTGTAAAATAAATATATTTGGACTTTTTTAGTGTTTAGGTTCAACCTGAACCTCTACGAATCTATACACTAAAAGACGTCTAGATACATTCGATTCACAAAGATAAAACGTCTTATATTCCTGAACAGATGGAATGCGTGTTAAATCATTAGTCCTATATATGCAATTCATATCAAGAAGCCAATCTATCATAATTGTTTATCATGCTCTTATAAAAGTATTGATATACAGAATATTATAGAACCATTTGGTCATTGATTAGCTTAAGCGGTCGGCTAGTTTTGTTTGACCGAGGAGCTAGCAAATCCACATTTATACATTTTATATTATATTGTTAGCATACAATAGAGAAAAAGGAATAAGACTTACCCCATCTCGAAACTCAACCTTGACCTTCCACTTGTATGATGGCAAATCGCCCCAAGAATACATTGTCCCTTTATTCCTAAGAGCAAAAAGAAAGAATAGACGGTACATGACCAATCTAAATACTTGAATAATTATATTTTTGTTGAAGCAAAAGGCACATATATACATACCAGGTTTTAGAATGACAACTTGTTAAAACATGGCGGATAAGGCTACAAGGGCCATGCTCGATGCCATTTAGGCTGCATTCATCGAATGGTTGCGACCATGTGGCACTACCTAGATGGTATTGCCCAAAACAGCGTGGCCCTAGGCGATAGTACACAATAGTGTCACCAACGACAGTAGGCAACACCTTGGAAGAGACACACAAATTAGTTCTTCCCCCTAGGAAGATAGTTTTGTCTCCGATGCTTGTTACCGGATTGAACACCCCCATGACGATATCCGCGAGCTTGTAAGCCTTGAGGCCCGATAATTGCGCGTCGGTGTGACCGACCACTATGATCTCCGAGTCATACTCTACAAGATAGAGAGGGCTGCAAAGTATCTTCCTGGGGAAAACAGTGATCAACTTTGGCCCGTCCAGCAAGTGTGCCCCCATCTCGTAAATGTTTGTATCGCTTCCATGGAGTGCAACGTTGTTTGCCACGTACAGTCTGCCTTGTATCTGCACTGGCCCATGAAGCTGTGGAATTGGGGCCATCCAGCTAACCATAGTCCATCGTTCATCTTGGGGCGTAGCAAAGGCCGCATAAACTAATGTCCTATTGAAGGCAAGCATGAGGGTGATGCGGCCTTGTGGCAAGAAAGTAGCGGAAGTAGAAACAGACCTCAAGCTCGGTAACTCCAGTAGTGCGTTATTAGCAAGGGCCGTCTTGAGAGGTGGGAACTCGACGATGTCGTCTGTGAATGGATTGAGGAGCCGGATCGAGGAGGAGGAGGCCGTTAATCGAGTCAAGAATGTTGTGGTCCTCAAACACCGGAAGCCGGACCCGGACGAAGGCCCCGGAGTCTAGGTTGAAGAAACGGATGTGGTCCCCAAGGTCGGGGTGGCCGGGGTAGAGGCCGCGGCCCTCCGGAAACATCATCCAGCGGCGTGGGTGGAACCGCAGGTCAACTACGCCGCGGCCACGCGGGGAGTCGGTGGCCGAGCGCCACTGCGCGCAGACGCAACGGAACCGGGCGTAGTCGAGCAGGTTTTGGTAGAGCAGGCGCGACGCGACCATGCGAACCAGATCGTGTTGCAGCGATGCCCATGGAGGCTCGATGGGAGGAACGGTAGCCGACGGATGCTTGTAGTCCTCTGTCGTAGACCGAGAATTTTGCTCCGGCATCTGGATTTCACTAGACGACGATGGCGTGTCTCGCGACATGATGCACTATCATCCCAAACGAATCAACGACCCACCCTAGGTCAAAAACCAGCGTCGTTGCGCACGGAAATATTATACTAGCAACTCCAACTCATTAAGTTTATAAAGATGAAACGTACGAAACGCAAGCTGTCTGATTCGGTGACCGGAGACAGAGACCACATAATATAGGTCCAACATGAACATGAATCGGTATGTCTTAGACTTCGATGCGACTCGGACTCGTGCGATAGGAGAACTCGATCTGCAATAGGTCGCGCCAGCTGAATACCAAGCACGCACGGCAAAGAAAGGCGGGGAAACTGTTAGAGTATATATACCTTGTATTATACTCCATAATTGTAACTGTTAGAGTATATATACCTTGTATTATACTCCGTGCTTGTATTTGTATTTATACCTTGGTCCAACGCCCGGGAAGACACGTGCTCACTAAAATTGACCACGTCTTTTTTTGAACGAATGGGATGTACTCTTTCATGATGCCCATCTTCAAGCTATCACCTCGGCCGGCTCCGACCACGGCCCCCTGTTCCTTCAAGGCGCTATCCAATTCACTAGAAAGCCTTCGTTCAAATTCGAGTAACTTTGGCTTAGAACGCAAGGTTTCAAAGAAGTTGTGGCAGACGCATGGAGCAAACATGTTCAGGCCATGGACCCAATTCGACGTGTGCACATCAAACTCTCTCGCACGGCAAAAGCGCTTAAGAAGTGGCAAGAACAAATCATCGGAAACGTAAAACTGCAAATCGCTACGGCAAAGGAAATCATTCTGCGTCTGGATACTACTGAAGAGACGCGCTCGCTTTCGGATGAGGAAAGAGATTTTCGTCGCCAACTTAAATCCTCCTATCTGGGTCTCCTTGCCATCCAAAAAGTAAAGCTCCGACAAAGATCCCGTCTAACTTGGATTCGTTTGGGAGACGCCAACACAAAAAAAAATTCCATGCTAGGGCTAATGGACGTCGGAGGAAAATTTATATTCAATCGCTCACTACGGAAGGCATGGCAATCACACAAGAAGGCAAAGAGGAGGCATTATTGCAGCACTTAAGACAATCATCACCAAGAAAGCTCCTAGGCAGCTAAGTCTAGATTGGACGGCACTTGAGTATGAGCCACGCGATCTATCTGACCTTGATGCACCATTTGATGAGCAGGAAATAAAGGAAACGGTCTTTTCCCTGTCTTCTGTAAAAGCTCTGTACCCTGATGGATTTATTAGATCCTTCTTCAAAAACTGTTGGGACATCATCAAGAACGACATCATCCTGGTCATTTCTCACATGGCCAGCCTTCGGGGTGGTTGCCTAAATCTAATCAACTTTCCAAACACTGTTCTCATCCCTAAGAAGCCGGACGCTTCGGTACTTAGCGACTACAGACCTATCAGCCTCATCTATAGCATGTCGAAGATTTTTTCCAAACTCCTCGCAAATAGGCTTGTGCCTGTCCTGCCAAAAGTTGTCTCCAAATGCCAGAGCGCAATCGTAAACAAAAGGAGTATCCACGACAACTTTCTCCATGTGCAAAATCTCATCAAGGAGCTTCATTCCTCTAAAACCCCGAGTCTTTTCCTGAAACTGGACATCTCCAAAGCTTTCGACTCGGTGGAATGGGACTACCTCCTTGAAGTATTGTCCGCGATTGGGTTTGGGCCGATGATGAGAGAATGGGTGTGCCTCTCCATGGACTCGGCCACTTCCAAGTGTTGCTAAACAGCAACCCGGGAACTCCTTTACGGCACGCCAGAGGCCTTCGGCAGGGAGACCCACTTTCACCATTGCTCTTCATCCTGGCCATTGACCCTCTCTAGCGCCTCCTTGCCATCACGGCTCGCAGAGGTATCCTCTCCCAAAGCATATCGCGTGTGCCACGATGCAGAATATCTCTCTATGCGGACGAAGGACGGAATTTTTGTAAAGCCAATAAAATAAGAAATTCAAGCCATCAACTCCATTCTGGACTGCTTTGGAAAATCCAGTGGCCTTGTCACCAATTTGAGCAAGACTAAGGTCTTCCCTATCAGATGTGGCCAATTGAATTTACCAGACATCCTCTCGAATTTCCTGCTAAGATTGCCAATTTCTCGGGGAAATATTTAGGCCTACCACTGCACTTCAGGTGTCTCAGGAAGGTCGACCTTCAACCCCTCGACAAAATGGCTGCAAAACTTCCTGGATGGATGGGGAAGAATCTGGCGAGGCCTGGAAGAGTAACTCTCGCAAAGTCGGTTCTCATGGCCATCTCAGTGTACCACGCTGCAGTCATCCCCCACACGAAGTGGGCTAGAGACAAGATCATTCGGATCGCAAGAAAATTTGTATGGGCAGGAGACGAAGGCAAGAACGCAGCACAAGGAAAAGCCCTCGTAAGTTGGAAGACGCTTTGAAGACCAAAGAAGCTAGGCGGCCTCGACATGCCTAACCTTCAGAGATCTGGGCGTGCCCTCAGACTTCGATAGCCATGGCTTCAGTGGAAAGACCCGCAACGCACCTGGGTGGGGTCAAAACTCCCCTGCGATGCCGCTGACATGGACCTTTTTAGAGCATGCACGAAGATCACGTTGGGGAATGGAGAGACTACATCCTTCTGACACGACAACTGGTCTAGACTTGGACCTATTCGCTTATGGGCGCCTGAACTATTCAAAATTGCCACCAGAAAAAAAAAAGTGTCGCCAAAGAATTAGCGAGCGACAATTGGATCCGCTCAATATCTAGACTCCAGACTCCTCTGTAGCTTACCGAGTACCTCAGGATATGGGACATCATTCAAGACACGCATATGATTCAAGGCCAAGCTGACTCAATCACATGGACTCTAACCTCGGACGGATCGTATAGCGCCAATTCTGCCTACCACGCGCAGTTTTACGGCAACTTCCCCAAGTTCAAATCTCAGAAAATTTGGGACGCGCATGCAGAACCGAAATGCAAACTCTTCGCCTGGCTGGCGATGCATGAAAATCTCCTCACGGCCGACAATCTTGCTATTAGTAATTGGACCCATGACCCTATATGCGTGTTATGCCGGGGGCGAAGATAGCGGCCCACCTCTGCAAAGACTACCCTTACACCACGGCGATTTGGAATCTGATCCAGCATGACAACGCTGCTTTGAGAGGAAACCCCGAGCACAGCTTTCCCTCCATCTCGGAATGGTAGGACAACATGATCGCGGGCCAGCCCACAAACAATAAAAGAAAAGCTAGCGGGCGGCTGCTATACGTATTTTGGAACACGTGGAAAGAACGAAATACGAGGATCTTCACTAGCTGGCATCAAACCTACGTGGAGGTTGCCGACATCAGTAGGGAGGATATCCGGCAGCGTGAGTGTGCTTTTGCGGCTTTCAAGCCTGCCATTCCACCAGAGCCTGATTAGGCCGTTTCGCTTCGTTTATTTGCGGTGATTTTGGCATGTTTACACCATAATTTAAAACATGCCCCATTGTACTATTTGAGACGTTTTCCTATCTCTCTTTAATGATAAGGCAAAGCTCCTGCCGGTTGCTCCAAAAAAACCTAATTGTCCTTGAGCCCTATAAATATATATCGGAACCCCACGGTTTTACTGTGTGGCTTCCTCCCAAAAATCCGGTTAACCCTTCTACATGGTATCAGCGTCCCTCGATCCCACCCTAGCGCCATGGCCAGTTAAACCGTAGTGTCGCCTATGCCGCCAAACCCCAATCGCCACACCCCTCTTCTGCTGCCCCGATGATGCTCCCGACCCTCTCCGATGGCTCGTCGACCACCATCATCAGCAACTCAGCCATTGCCCTTGCCCCCATCGCCATCCCTCATGGCGGTTCTCCTCGCCATGTCGGTCTGATTGTGCTCTCTTCTACACCAGTAACTACACCAAGTGGTGCATCTACAAGCGTGTCTCCCTTGGCCACACCAGCTATGTTAGCCACGTCGACGTCGCCATCCTTGCCGCCCCACTGACATAGTGTGGCGCACGACAAACTAAACAACGCTAAACATCCACCACGTCACACGAGGACATCGCCAACATGATCATCGCCGGCGACCAGACCACATGTCAGCTTTGGGTCGCGGCCCACGATCTCTTCTCCACGAACAAGGCGACTAAGGCTATATACCTCGACAACACTTTCTCAACTCGTGCAGGGTGCTCTCTCTGTCCATTGAGTTTTACGCCTTTGATTTCTCAATGAAGGACATGAAGATCCTTCGTGCGATTCTTTGTTGCAATAGTGATGGAGACCTCTACACCTTTCCCGGCAACGCCTCCAGACGCCAGCCTTCCTCCACGGCTTTGGTCGCCACCGCCACTTCCGGTTATCAGAAAAATGCATACAATATATGAATGGATTCAGAAAAATGTGAACAACACATTTATGAAGTAAAATTGGAATTTTGCCGATGCAAATTATTTTAAAATTTTAAACTCTAATCTAGAGTATTTAAATCATGGTAAATATTATGTAAATCCAAATTTTGAAAATAATACCTTTCTGGAATCCTTGTGAATAGTACTACAAAACCCCACTATTATATTTCAAATTTGTACATATTAAATTGAACAATATTACATAATTTCCATTTAGACATTGGACATATCTTTAATTCTAAAATGATTTTGGGTTTTTTATTTTTTTTAAATGCTCATATTTTAGTCCTCTATCCAATAGGACTAGATGGTGAAATTTTCATAAAGGTTTACAATAGTATTATTAAATTATGAAGCTATACCCCTTTCAAATGTTATTTTGGACATTAGTAAATTAAGAAAATTATTTTAAAATGAAACCTTTTTGCAAAATGTTCATAATTGATTTATTTGTCCAATAGGACTAAATGAAACTATTTTCCAAACATGTGCAACAAAGTAGGTGCATATGACCTAGTGCTACTATAAGAACTATATGGTCAAAAGCAACCATATGAAAGTAAATATTTGCAATCTAAGACTAATAATGTATTTTGTGAACCAATTCTTGGCTTAATAAAACATTTGCAAACTAAAAAAAACCTTTCAGTCCTTGCTTACTTCCCTTTGTATTGCCTTGATTGGTCTGCCTGCTTGGTTTGTTTATTTGTTGCAATGTTTGTGAAACGTGTAGATTGACCAGAGAGTAATCGTTGCCTTGTGAAGAGAGTGAATCCGACAACTTCAATAAGAAACAAGTTCACTAAATAAATGTCCTAGAATTTTTCCTGTGCACTTAGTGTTTTCTTAGTATGCATGTTTAGTCTTATATAGTATTATGCTATGCTATGCAACCCAATTAGATTAGCCGTATGATTCCCTGACTGATGAGTAGAATACAACGTAGGAGTTGAATGCTCAGCCTAGCAGTAGTTCCGTGAATAATTTCGCAACAATTTTGTGATACTGAAAGTGTCTTTTTCAAAGGTTGAAAAATAACTTAACTTAATGAACTACCTTGGGTGAATGGAATTGATAGTTTGAGGTGGAGTGCCAATCAGGAATCATTTTATGAGCCTCTATCAACGGTCACACCCCGATATCACTAGGGACCATTCATTTGGAACCCTATCAATGGTTTTCTTCCTATCTTATGTGCATACGTGGAAAGCACCCATGCTTAAAAAGACTGGAGGTTCCCATTGTTTTAGAAGCTTCCATATATGACCACTTGTCAAATGGCTCTGTCCTGACTAAGTATGTTGTGGAAACCCGGCCCGATGTAACCAGCTGATGTAGAGGGTGTAGGTTGTATGGGTCCGTTAGGGGATCGAGGGACTACTTCTGAAAGGTTTTGTCTCGGTCTTCTCCTGGCCATGTCACATTTGGGTGGTACGAGTGCGAGGGTTGATTGGATCTTGTGGGAAAAGTGTACAAACCTATCGAGAGTGTCAAATCTAAGTACTTAGCCATGTTCGTGGTTATAGACAACTATGAGCAACTTGTCTCTGGAGCATACCGAGAATCGCATCATTCCAGTTTCTTTAATTAAAACTTGAAGGGTGTACAAGGGTAGGAGGGTTCACCGGTTTCTATCGGTGGTACCCAGAATCACTGCTATCAACCAGTGGCACCACTTAATTAGATGAAAACTATGTTTATCAAATGATAGGATAAAACCATTACTTTATGCAAAATTTAGCCAAACCCCACCTAGACAAATATGCACGTACAATATAGGTGGAGACTTGTATCCACCATAAATGGTGAACTTGTCAATACATTCAAAGTATTGACGATTTGTCGCTGCAACTTTTCATGTTGCCGGATACTCTGATGACAAGTGAGGTGTGAACTAGGGTCGTGAGTCTCCACTTGACATGTTATCACCTATGGCTCGTAAATGAGCTCTTTATAGTTACTAGTCTTCTGCTGTTGATATTTGTTTATGAGGAGCTAACCTTTTTCTATGCAACTTGTATGTGACTAAAGTTCTAGATCATTCGATGTAATAGAAATATGACTTTGTTTCGTGATATTACATCCTGAACTATGTGTGCTAGCGAGTCGATCCAGGGACTAGCACTAAAGAGCATAGAGATTTAGACCCCTGCCCGGTCGGGTCACTTCATTTCCAGCTGAATGCAAAAAATATATACGTTGTGTATGCTAGTATGAACCTAGCAATGACAAGCTCAACTCCTTTTTTTCTTGGCCTAAAACATGCACGATGGCTTCTTTTGTAAATTACTGTCATGTTCTATCAATATTCTTATGATTAAATAGGAATGCTATTACATTAATGGTTGATACGATGTGGTGCAATACACCATGCGGTGGATGTTTTTATGCAATTTAATGATGTCATAATGTGCACGTGGATATCATCGTACCATCGAGTACCCCCTCCATCGATGAAGTGGCTCCATGATATACGTTTTGACCATATATCCATGAAGTTCACCATGCATCTTATTTGGATACCATTACTTCTCAAGAAAGCTTTGAAATCGGCATCTCAAGTCACATTGGCATTAAACAACATAAATGGGCCAAGTGTCAACACCCGGATTTTTAATCCTAGATGCCTGTTATGCCATACATCGCAATCCCAGGATTACCATTTTTGCGAGACATAACAGATTGGATATCACAGTACATCATCCATTACAAACCATAATAAGGTCTTACACAAATAAAGGATCTCATGATCCGGTCTTAGTACAAACAAGTAGCGGAATAATAAGCGTAGCGGTGGGCTCCATCTTCAGTGTCACAAGCAATGCTGACGATGGGAGATGATCCTAGTTGTCGTAGCCGTCCTGTTGTCCTTCTTCCGGATAGTCCTCCTCATAGTCTGGCCACGGGAATAGCCAGGGACAAAGCCATGAGTACTCTTTAAGTACTCGCAAACTATCACTAACAAGTAAGATAGTTCTAGTAGGAGTGCTAAGTTCTAAGTTTATTTGCAAAGTTAAGTTTGAAACCTAAGCTGACTTCAGAAACAAAGAAAGATAAAAATAAAGTTCTAGATCACCTAAGTGAGAACTTAGTTTTCATAGTCACAACCCTGTTGTGGTCAAGTCATGTCACAATTCATTTCACAAGTTATTTTAAAAAACATCTGACGATGGAACAGTATGGCCACTCCAACTGTCCATAACCGTGGACGCGGCTATTCGAATAGTTTGACAATCAGGGATAACCCTGAATTATCATACTTAGTATGTGGATAATCAATCATAACCTTTCCTTTACACACTCTAGTATAAGCACCTCTCCTATGAGCTTGGCCTCCTAGCCATGGTCATCTGCCATCCTGGGCACTACATAGGTGGACAACATCAAGAGGTAGCCTCAGCTCAAACCTCTTCCATGAGGGGAACCCAAACTAATGCATATAAACTTTCGGCTAAGCCTTACCCAATTCAGATATTGTGGTTGTACGGTAAAATTGGAATGGTATCGCATCCGAACCCAACCATCAGTTTTTATAAGGGGCTAAGGCTCATGCCTCAACGTTTTCACCATCATAAACCATTTGTGTTTCTCAACACATGTCAAAACATCTCAATAGAATGACTCGTCATTCCAAGGTTTTCATAAGCATTTTCACCAAGTATTCCCATCTAGAGTGATCGAGTTTTTGGTTTAGCACTAACCACTAAGTTAAGAGTGTTAACTAAGGTGGGATGCTAATCTCAAGCTCAGGCCATAGAATGACATCTAGTATAGGCCAAGTTTTATACTCTTTATGCTATCTATAATACTTTCTAAAAATCTCAAAAAGCATTACTAGAAGTAAAGAGAGTTTGGTAAAGCAAAAGTAAAAATTGTAAGTAAAACTTGGGATGGGTATAAATCAAAAGGTATAACCAAAGCATGCCTAATGCATCTTGCTTAGATTAACTTGCATCTAGTGATGGCGTGCAAGTATTAGCTTGCCAATAATAGCTTGTCTTGATTGGTGCAGTGGTTGAAATTCTCCTCGTCTTCTTCGGGGTAGAACTCCTCCTCCACGTAGACTTGGTCGGTACTATCGTCTATAAATACATACGGGATACACAATCACCAAACAATACTTAACTAATCTATTTAGCACACTAAGACACACACTTGAGGATCTAGTATCATCACAATCATCACAAGATTTAAAGAACTAGTTTCATTTATTTTATTTGAGAAAAGTAATTTCTACTCATTAAAACGAATTAAGATTTAATATTCTCCAATTAAAATATGGGATCATATGGATACATGTCATCACCACATATTCTAATACATGGGAATGTGATTTAAATGTTTGATCATATTTCAATAAGTTTAAGTTTATCATTTAAATGATTTAAAGTGACTAGAAATGGCTATATAGCATTATTTTGGTACTAGTCCAAAGTCACTGCATGCAAACCTAAATATTATTACATATTCAGATAGATATTATTAAATGTGATTTTTGAGAGTTGGAAACAACTCAAAAGCTATTATGGTTGATTTTTGAAAAATATTTGAATGTAGAAAAGTCTCTGTCTTGTTGTTTTTTCTATATGTGATCTGTAACTCCAATTGATTTAAATCCAACGGGCCTGGATAGAGATTTTAATTATCTTTCTAGCAAAATTTGAATCATGCATTTTGGTTAAGTGGATCTCTTTGAAAAGATTTTTAAACAAGTGGACAGAATCTAGTTGAAATCTAAATAGAAAAACATCTATTTGAATTTGTGGGCTAGCGCGGGAATACTAACGGGCCGGCCCAGTGGCGCTCCGCGGCGCAGAGGGCGACGGATAGGCTAGTCCCGCATGTCAGCGGCTGATCCTAATGAAGCGGTACGGGGTGATATCAGTCGTGCGATTAGAACAGAAATCGACAGCCGTGGTTCATCGTTTTCCGATGAACAGCTCCGGCAAGATCAAACCCTAACACGGCACGATGGGGGTCTACGGGGGCTTACCAGGGCTCCAGCTAGACGTGGCGATGGGGGCGATCGAACTGGTGGACGACGGCGGTTCTACGCATGGTCGCGGCGGCTCCTGGGGCAGTCGCAATCAGCGGCGCCTCTTCTCCTCTGCTGCGGCCAGCTCCGGTGGAATTCTGGTGACTAAGGGCTCGATTGGCTCTGGGGAGAAGTGGGGAAGGCTCAGTGGTGAGAGGGGAATTGAGTGGTGTGAGAAATGAGGCTAGGGGAGGCCTCCTTTTATAGGCTCGACGGCGAGACCGAGCGGCGTGGGCACGGCTCGTAGGGGCCGATGGTACAGGCAGCTATTGCCGGGGCGGAGGTAGGCGGACGGTGCGTGGTCTGCTGGCGGTCATCTATGGCGTAAAGGCGCTGCTAGGGGCAGTGGCATTTGGTCGGGCATGGCTCGTGCTCTGCGCGGCAGAAGCGGCGTTCGACGCGGCTCACGGTGGCTGCGGGTCAAGCGGCGGCGAACAGGCATGTCCGGGCGATTCCTGGGGTCATGGCGATGCGGCGCGTGCGGGCTGCGGTCGAGGCGCGGCGTGTGCACGTCTGTCAGGCGCGGCGCTCTGGCGCGTGCTCGGCATGTCGCAGACACGGTGGGCGCGGTGTCGCTGGGGGTGGTCCACGGCCTGGCTGTCGTCGAGGCGTGGACAGGGAGAGGCGGTAGGGTGCGACGATCGTCCTGGACATGGTGAGAGAGAGAGGGGAGCTCTGGGCTGAACGGTCCATGGTCGACCGACGATGACCATCTTTGGGCGGCGCTCTAAGAAAAAAATTTGAGGTGACATGCACCATCAAAGACTTGATCAAAGTATTTGTAAAACATTCAAAGCTGGGATCATAGTACTTCAATCATAACATAAAAGACAAAGTTCTAGAAATAAGACAAAGAAACTATGATGCTACATGAAAAGGCACAAACAAAGATCCATAAATAACAATGCTTTGCAAGACGTTTGTTTGTTTCACATAAAGAAAACATAGCATAATGGCATTCAGCTTGTCCCTCATAGAGTAGCAAATATAAATGCATAGGACACCTTCAAAGTTCATAAGAGTGACTAGATACAAATAGTTTAAAACAAGCAATATCAAGGTTATGCATCAATCAACAAGTCTTGGGACAATGCACATAGAACTAACAATGGCCACTATGCTCTCAAAGTAGGTGCATAAAGATAGAAAGTGGAGACTCAATATATAAGTGGAAGAAAGGTCTTCATAGAAGGAAGTAGGGATTTAAGTTTCATAAAGAGCTTCCAAAAATTATGGTACTTATAGCTTTCAGCTCTCATTGCCCCTATCATAAGCATATTGAAGTGATTAAGGTTAAAGTGAACAAACTATGGTGTACATGCTTGACGAAGTATAAGTTAGAAATCTCATGTCCCTTGTATACGAGGGTCGCTCCTCATGCTACTCAAGTTTAGTCACCGGTAAGTTCTTGTCATCGTAAGTACATGTGTATCATAGAGAACCGCCAACGGGGTACCCCTTGCCCGATGATACGGAAGAATTCCCATATCAAAATGACAAGGCAAGCAGACAATGAGCATCTCAGCAATCTTCTTATTTACCATGGGAATATGGTGCTTTTTTCTGTAACAACCTCGGACCCTGCGCTCTAAGTTCAAGCCTGGATGAACCAAAAGTGGTTAAAGTAGTACAGCGGGGGCCCAGGGGCCACCCACGTGTAGGCCCATCGGCCGCCGTAACCACTTTCAAGAACATCAGGACAAGAGCGAGCGGCGTAGGCAACAGGCGAAAAGATCAAATACATACACAAGTGAGTATGTATGCAAGCTACCTTACAACAGTTCTCAGAGCCATACCATCTAAAAGAAATAGAAATATTGCAACGCCATACGGCAAGATCCAAATATCCTAGATAGAGATAATAGTGTAGGATAGCTCCTCATACATCAATCAACAGAGTATCAAGCGGAAGCGGGAAACAAGATCCGAGTACGGACAAGAAGCAAATTGGCATAAGATGCCACATAAGTAAGCACATCCCGCCCACAGATCTCACGGATCCCCATCCCCGGAATCTCTACACCAAGTGATCGTTGCCAACATCATCTGTCTCCTCCACCCAGTATCCATCTTGCGAATACACCTGTTCATCTGAATCAAACAATTTATCGTGTGAAACCCTAGGGGTACTCAGCAAGTCTTTATGCCTCTAAAGGGGACATAACCTGGGGTGACGCAATTACAGCAAAAGATAATAACTAACAAGTCTATAGATACTCGCTAACCATCCGCCTAACCAATTATAGACGGATGTCCGTTAATTAGAAACAACGGTTATAACAGTATAAAGTAACAGATCCATCCTCCTTCTCGCTTACCAACGAGAAAGCAGACGAACAACCCATCTGTTGGCAGTTTTATTACTCATTTCATGAATATTGCACTATTTACTAGTCAGATATTTAGTCAAATTAAAGACGGTACTTTGGTTATGCTTGTCTATGATCGAGAAACTGTGCTCCAAGTCGTCCATAACCGCGGACACGGCTTTCAGAAATATTTACCCTGCAGGGGTGCACAAATAGCAACACACACTCGATCAACCTCGGAAAAACCAACTCAAAACCTAACGAGGCATTCACGACAAAGCGATCACAGGATTCATAAAATATTTCAGGGGACCACCCCATTAAGCTACCCGCGACGAAGTTGGCCGACTCCGAGACGGACCCAAGGTTTGCGTCAATGGCTGTAAACGACTAGGAACCCGAAAATGTGACTGGGCTTGTCAATACCGTGAAAACACTCCGCATCCAAAACAGTACAGGTGCTCCACGCATAATCGTAAATAAAGCAGTAAAGCATGGCATAAGTACAGGATAGTAATAAAGCCCCAAACTAGTTTGTGGCCCCAAGAAATAGAAATGAATCAAGCTCTGGCTCAGGGGGGTCCATAAGGCCTCCCGGATATGGATAGTGCGAATAGTCAAGGAACAGGAATCAAGTACTCGGGATCCTACGGGACACAAGTGGGCATGAAGAACCAAATGACAGATATTGCCCACCGGTGCCTCTTTCATTAGTTATCCCATTACTACTCAGGTTAAGTTGTTTAGGTACCTCGTTATCCATCAGACACTCACATACCCTACACATGTTGTTCTACGACTCGCATGGCTCAAACAACTCCTATAGTAATGGCTCATAGGATGGAGGAACAAGCTTCGGTGGGGTTTAAAAGTAAAGGCTATGCAGTACTTGGGATTCAATTTAATGCATGCGCGACTCAATGATGCAAGAATAAGATAAAGGCAATAGGTACTATATGTATGCAAGCATGTGCTAGTGCTTGCCTGGAAGCTCAGTTGAAACGAGAGATGGATCTGGGTAGTACTCCTGGGATTCCTGATAATTCCCCTGCTCGACGTCTATTCGAAAAGAACCAAACAGACAAGGGCCAATATAAATAAAGTGCGCAAGCATATGAATAAAATACGACAAGCAACCAAACATGCCATGATGATGATGCACAATTTACATGGCATAGCATAGCATGGCATGGGTGAGGTGTGGGGTACAAGAATAAAGCATTTTATTAGGCTTTTAGTCATGTTTTGCTCCCATAAACATTGCTGTATAATTAATATTTACATGATGCATGCTTCAATTCATATCATGGAATGCATAAACATAACGGGCTCGTCGCGCTAATCGATTTAGACATCTTATTTGTCAAATTTGGAGTTATAGAAATAAAGTTATTAATTAATTGAGAAAAGGCATTTATTGCAAATTTAATCATTTCGAAAAATTGAAATTAGTCAAACATTATTTTGAATGGTATATTATTAATCCTGACATTTTTCTGACCTCAAAACATATATTTAATGCAATAATTGAAAATAGCAAAATAAAAGTCATTAATAAAGGCATTTAATATAGAAGGCAAAATGGTTAGCTGTTTGCCTATTTAAGATTATCCAAAAAGAACAAACAAATTTATATTAAAAATATTTGAACAAATTTGTTAACTTTCGGTCTAGATATCATGACTTTTAGTTGTATTTTGGAAGTTATTAACATTAGAAAATTAATGGGTTTTCTGCAAATACACTTATAAAGACAGAGGCTACATGCTAAAAATCTGTTATCTGTTATCTGGCCTAGTCTGACGAACAGGTACTACACTGACTAACTCTGTTGAAAAGGATTGAAGGCACCGTTACTTGAATGTAGCAAGACGACAAGCAGCTAGATCAAAAAAATGATTGGAAGTATAACCAGCTAACTGAAAACGATCGTGTGGCCCCGTGCGTGTATTGCGGCCTTGGATAGGTTGTAATATATACTGAATTTACCAGACGAGTTAACACACAATAAAGCAGCTGAATCAAATTTTAGTGCCGCACTAGCTAGCTGCAAAGTTGGATGGTCGTGTTGTGCAGTGCGTATGCGGAGGGCTTTTGTGCGTGTGGACCATACACGGTCGTGGGCAAGCAGCACTAGCAGCATCGCAAAAACAAGTAGCAGGTCAATCTCTGAATTCAGACAGCCATGGTGGAGACACTCAGACTGACGCGGCGACGCGGAAGGGAACCCAATGTCACCGGGATGCTCTGCTAATTGTGTTAGAGGAAAAAGGTACAACGGAGATATGCAGGCATGGCTCGAGAAACGACCAAGAGGCAGCAGCTGCTAACTGAAGACTGTCGAACTGAAGAAAACCTGGCAAAACTCTACAGGATCACATACGCGCGCGGCGGCGGACAGACGCAGGTGACGGCGAGCTGGGTCGGTCTAGGACAGGCAAGACAGGGAATCAGGAGAGGAGCTCACCATGAGCCGCTTGGCGACGACGGTGATGCCGGAGGAGGTCGGGGGCGGCGCTACTGCGGCGAGGTGCCCGGCACGGACGAAGTTGCCAACGAGAAGCAGTCCTGGGCTGGTCCGGCTCCTCCCTCTGTGGCGCGTTCGACGAGGGAGACGATGGTGCAGCTTCTCCGCTACTCCACGGTCTCGGGCGGCTACTGGATCGACGGCAGGAAACGGCACACCCTGGCGGCCATGGCAGCGGCGGAGGGGTAAAAACAGAGGGGAAAAGGGAGGGCGACCTAGGGTTTCAAGGTACGGCGCTGCCGCGGGGATTAAGAAGACGCGGGCGCGACGTGATGGCTGCGGTTGTTGCGGTCGCTCTGCTCGGTCGGAGTAAAGTGCAGCGGCGCGGCGCGGCTCGGTCGCTCCCTGTACGGAAGAAGGGGATAGGGAAGAAGCTCATGTCGATGTGGTGGTTGGGCTGGCCATTTGGTTGGAGGGGAAACAAAACGACCTGGGTTGGTTGTAGTGACCTCCGGCTGGGCCAAGAAAAGAGAAGGCTAAGGCTACGTTGCTGAATTTTGCTGCTGTCCTCCTTGAATCGCTGCTGTCCTGATAAAACAGTAGAACAGTAGTTCCTGCTACTGATCCCTACTTCTCCTTTGCCTGAACTGAACTGATAAAACAATAGTTCCTGCTGCGAATATTGTAATGCCCAGATTTAAAAGAAGACCAAAATTGAATCAGCAAGAGAGCGTTTGCAAACAACAAGAGATTTAGAAGACAAAATCACCTAATCATCCAACTGGGGTTTTGGGGCATTGCCAAAGAAAGAAAGAAAGGAATTAGATTTTGAGGAAGGCACCAATTGATTTTGGCAAAAATATTGGACTGCCTTAACTGCTTTACTCGGATCTTTTGAACAGAATGATTTACCATCACGCAAGATGGACCAAAGGGGAAAAATAGAAACAAGACAAGATGATGCCCACATGTAGGAATATAAATATATGTATGGCACCAGATTGGTCTGGCATTTGAATTAAACCGAAGGTTTTAAAACAACTCCGAATAATCGGAAAAACAGAGGTAGAAAAGAAAGGCCACGGTTGCTTCTTCCCTGGTCAGAATTCCAACTCAAGAAACCACCTTTACAAAATAAAAGAATATAAAAGAGGGATAAGAAAAAACATTATGCATGGGCATGCATGAGGCATGATGTCGTTGTCAAAACAACTCTAATCCCCATGAACAATTGAATTATGCCATAGAAGGAACCATTCAAGTGCTCTCATGACTCCATCCCACCAATTGGGCATGTTAGAATTAAGAGGGCCAAGAGTAGTGTGTGTCTTCCACTATAATTTGATAGGACCCCTTCAATTCAAATAGACCCACAAATAGAATAAATCCATGAGAAAACACAAAAGGGCTTCTACCCCTACATAGCATGCAAAGTGAGCCATGTGGGCTCCCATACTCCATATTGTGAAAACAATATGGGATCATGTATGGAGGCATGTAGAAATATAATTGGATCCACCCTAATTATATGAGCTAGATTTAAATACCAAAGAGAATTGCATTTGCTCATATTATTTAGGATGGTGGAATTTGGATGAAGCCAAAAGAAAGGTGGTGGAGTTTGAAAAGATATGCCCCCAACTCAACTTGGGCATCAAGCAATGTATCAAGAAACAAATACAATTTATCAAGATAAAAATATAATTAATAAGACAAATGCATATGAGAGAAGAACCAAAGGAAAAGGGGTTTTATATGATGCTCAATGCAATGTGGCATGGTGACATGAGCATGATATAATGATGATGCAATGCAAGAATAATATGTAGGAAGTAGCAATATATAGACTAGGCAAGTAGTATTGCAATTGTTAGACAATTGGGATGCTACATTTTCTCTCTTTCCTCTTTTCATAATCTCTTTTTTCTCGTTTTCTGTTTTTCTCAATATAGGACTCTTTTTTTATAAGAAGAATGCTTCATAGACAGCTCATTATGGTTACGCTGCAGGTTTCCACCATATCAACATGGATTAGACCAGCGGCCCAGGCGTTTCTCTAACACATATACATAACTCCATGGACTTACAAGCTCCCCTTTCATTTCACACCGACTACATCCATATACAAAAAAGCATGATATCAACTAGGTACAAGTACCAAGTGCAATGTTGAAAGCGTTCCTCATGAAAGCATGGTTCTGATAATTCCCAACAAATAAGTGCAAGCATATACAAAATAGACGACACAATGGTTCAAGTTTATTAAGGGCAAGAAAAGTAAAGTGCGCCATCAAGTTCGTGAGAGCTTTAATCACTAGTTTTCTCATAACAAGTTTAATTTGGAAGGTAAACAAAAGCATGAATATACTTGGAATAGCATAAGCTAGTAGGTAGGTATGGTGGACTCTTTGGAATAACTTGGTTTAAGGAGTTAGATGCATGAGTGGAACTCATACTTGGTTGTGGAAGCTAGCAAAAGACTGGGAGCGACAAACTAAGAGAGCAATAATGGCCATAATCATGCAGAGCGACAAAACATCATTGATCAAAGCATAAAGTGATACTACAAGTTGAAAACTAAAGGATCATAAAGGCTATGGTGACTTGAGATAGTCATAACATGGTGTGAGAATGCGCCAAGTCAACCCAAATAAAGCATCAAAGGAGAATACCACTATACTATGCTTTAATATGCTAAAACAACGCATGATTCATTCAAGGCACATTAAGCAATATTAATTGTTTATAACAAGTCATGCTACAGCAAAGAATACTAAGCATAAAGCCAAAACAATATCAAGCATGGCATGACAAAGTATAGGCCACAGTTAAAAACAAACTCTCTTTACCACTTAAGCATGAGCTTTCCTACTCTTTTCCAATCCAAACCAAACTATTTGAAAACCAAATGCATAAAAGAGGAGGTCCAACCAATTTATTCATCAAACTAAGAAAACCAAGCAAACGGAAAACCAAAACAAAAACGAAAAAGAAGACGCTCCAAGAATAACACAAATGTGCATGAAACAATAAAAATGAAGCGTTTGGAAGAAACCTGAGATTTTTATTGATGAAGAAGGGGATGCCTTGGGCATCCCCAAGCTTTGACGCTTGTACTTCTTGGATATTCTTGGGGTGATACGCGTGGCATCCCCAAGCTTGAGCTTTAGTCCATCCTTCATCTCATTACTCATTCCTTCCATACACCTGAAAATTTTCCTTCATACAAAACTTCACACAATCTTTATTAGCAACATTAGTGCACTCAAGATAAAAGGTCTTAAGGTTCAGTTCCAACACTAAATAAACTTCCATTAGAACACTAGATACTGTAGCACTTCCCTCAAAAAGCTCAATTCCCTAAAAGAACTCAAAAAGGAACCAACAAGAAGCAAATGCAGAAAATGGCAGAAATCTGTCAAAACAGACCAGCAGGTAAAGACGAATTTTTTCTAAGATCTTCTGTTCCTCAAATCAAAAAGTGTTGAACTAAAGAAAGTTAGAAAACAACCTGAGGCAGAAGCACAAAAATTCACGCCTCAAAAAGACGTTCAGAGATTTTACACGAATTTTTACGGTGAAGCACATAAATCTGTTTCGGGACAACAACTTTTCCAATCATTACTCTTGGCACAAAAGGCAAATAAAAAGGATAAGGAGCGGTTATTACAGAGGTAATAACTTCCAAGACTCATCTAAAACTTTTGGGTTATCTCCCAATAAGTAAGCAACTTTCTTTAACGCCTTTAAGTTAGGCATAAGCAAAAACTGAAATGGATAGAATAGAAGTAAGTGGAGATAATCATGGTGAAAACATTGTTTTGTTCAATGAAATCCTTTTGTTAACAAGGTTGATCAGGTCTTGCTACCAAAACAATTCCATATGAGACAAAACTTTATATTCGACTAATGATTGTGTTACCTCAACCTTGATAGCAATGGTCCCAATCATAATAGTTTTAAATTTTTCTCTTGGTATGGGACAATATATTTCTCCAACTTGAATGCCCTTGGTATGTTCAATTGAATTCAAAACCATAAGTCCTATCAATCTCCTTGGGGAAATAGACAATATGTTACTTGTCATTAACATTGAAGGTAACCTTCCCTTGATTACAATTAATAACAGCTCCTGCAGTATTTAAGAAAAGGTCTCCCAAGAATAATAGACATATTATCATCTTCAGGCAAGATAGTTTGAGAGGATGCTCACATAAGAAATATGAGTCGAAGTAAAAGAGAGCATCAAGAATAAAATTCAAAACACATTTAAGTCTAACCCACTTCCTATGCATAGGAATCTTGTATGCAAATAAATTCACAAAGAACAAAGTGACAGGCATAGGAAGATAAAACAAGAGTAACTTCAAAACTTTCAGCGCATAGAGAGGTGTTTCAATACCATGAAAACTTCTACAACCATATTTTCCTCTCTCATAATAATTTTCAGTAGCCTCATGAATAAACTCAACAATATAACTATCACATAAAGCATGCTTTTCATGATCTACAAGCACTAGAGCTTTATTATAAATATCTTCAAAAGAATCCTCAGGAACATAACACTCATCCTTCTTTAGTAAGCATGGGGGACAATCAAATAATGTAAGGGATAAAGAGTTACTCTCATTAGGAGGTAGGAATGGGTAGCTAATCCATTCTTCCTCCTTTTGTTCATCATTCTCCTCCTCTTTTTCATCTAATGAGATTTCAGGTTCATCAATTTCTTCTTCCATAGGATCCTGCAAGGCATTAGTCTCTTCCATTTGTGGAAAGCATCTATTAATATATTCAAGAATATAGCCATTTTCATCCTTGTAATTATCAAAGCAAAATTTAAGCATACCATAAACCTCATATTTGTAAGGTGAATCATCAATATTTTCAAGCAAACTAGCAAGTTCAAAAGCACCCTTCCAAGCAATAAATTCTTCAATTTGTTCCACATCATAAAAGTCATAATTTCCTTTAACATAAGAAGATATGGTAACATTTTCATTATACTCACATTGAAAAGGGAGGTGTTTGTACCTCCTACAGCAACAAGATTTATCCAAGCAATAAGTAACATTATAAGTAGAGCACACGTTTCTAGCAATGGTATACAATTTATCAATTTGTTCCCATAAGTGTTTCCCTTTTTGTGACAAGCGGTGTTCCTTATAATAATATTTTTCATCTTCCGTGAACCCACCTTGCCAATAAGATTCAGTTTCAAAGAAACCAACCATTAACAACAAGCATGATAAAGCAAGACAATAACCGATCAGCGAAAATAACAACTAGAGTAGGAACTATTTTTTTTGTATTTTTGATAAAGAAACAAGAAAACAAGGCGAAAATAAACTTAGCTTGAACAATAGTGATTCCAAGTGGACTTGATAAATAAAGCTATGCTCCCCGGCAACGGCGCCAGCAAATAGTCTTGATGACCCACAAGTATAGGGGGTGTATCGTAGTATTTTCGAGGGAAGTGAAACCCAATTTATTGATTCAACATAAGGGGAGCCAAAGAATATTTATAAGCCTTAACAACTGAGTTGTCAATTCAGCTGCACCTAAAAACAATCTTGGTCACGGTAGTTTATCAGTAGCAACAGTTTTGTAGTAGGAATAGCAAAGTAGCAGCAGTAGTAAAGTAAAGACAGCAGTAACAATAGCAGTAAACAGTAGGATTCGAGTGTGGTAGGCATAGGGATGGATGGATGGGCGTTGCATGGACAAGACAATTCACATAGCAATCAGAACATAGGGCAATTGCAGATAAATAAGATAAAGCATCCAAGTACTAGATAATCCTAGGCATTTGTTCCATATATAATCATACGTGCTCGCAATGAGAACTTGCACAACATCTTTTGTCCTGCCAGCCCGTTTGCAGCGGGGCCTCAAGGGAACTACTGGCAATTAAGGTGCTCCTTTTAATAGAGCAGCGGAGCAAAGCATTAACACTCCGTGAACACATGTGATCCTCACATCAAAGCCATTCCCTCCGGTTATCCCGATTTCTGTCACTTCGGGGCCATTGGTTTCGGACAACAACGTGTGTATACAACTTGCAGATAAGACCAAAAACAATACTATCATAATGAATCAATAACATGTTCAGATCTGAAATCATGGCACTCGGGCCCTAGTGACAAGCATTAAGCATAACAAGTCGCAACAAAGTCATAAAGCACTAATAAAAGATACTAGGCACCATGCCCTAACAATCTGATGCCATTACATGAATGATCTCATCCAATCACTACCATCCCCATAGCCTACAGCGGGGGATTACTCACTCATAGATGGGGGAAACATGGATGGTCGATGGAGAAGCGATGGTGATGATGATGGCGATGATCTCCTCCAATTCCCCGTCCCGGCAGGGTGCTAGAACGGAGTTTCTGGTGCTTTTTCGTGGAATCTGGTGGTGGCGGCGGAGCGGAACTCCTTCTGGAAAAACGTCGAACCCCCCTGGAGTTTTTTGGTTAGAAGGCTTCTTATAGGCGAAGAGGGAGACCGAGGGGTGCCTGGGGGGCCCACACCATGCCCTGGCACGGCCAGGCCCAGCCCGCGCCTGGGGGTGGTGTGGCCAGTCCCTGGCCCTCCTTCGTCTTGTATTCTGGCTCCATGAGTCTTCTGGAAAAATAGGCACTTTGGCTTTTGTCCCGTCCAATTCCGAGAATATTCATTTTCTGACTTTCCTGGAACCAAAAACAGCAGAAAGCAGGCAGCTGGCAGTGTTGATCATAAGCTTGATCATCTGTGGTTGCTTGGGTTTGGCAAGGGGAGTTCATTTGAGTGGTTGTTGAAAAAGTGGGATCTATGCATATGTAATGGATTCACTTTTCAAATGTCATTTAAAATTAGTGGCTAAGTGTTTTTTTAAGATTTTATAGTGGGCCTTGGTATATCTTTACTTGTACTAGCAAGGGGTGAAAAGAGTTGAGAATGTTTCTGTTTAAAATTGACTTCTAGGAACACCTAAACTGGCCTAGTGGATTAAAATGGCCAAAATGACCATTTGCATTATTTAATCTTATTTGATTTCTTTTTCTTTGGTTTCTGTTTACAATTCTATACTAATGCAACATACACATGCATTCATAATTATTTTAATAATAAAAAGTTTTTGTTAACCCTAAATTGGGTGATTTGGATCTTGATAACCTTGATTAAAGATTTGGGATGTTACAAACCTTCCCTCCTTAAACAAAATCTCGTCCCGAGATTTAAGAAAAACTAGGAACTAAAGAGATTTGGAAACTCGGTCCTAATGTAATCTTCTCGCTCCCAAGTAGCTTCTTCTTTGGTGTGGTTGCTCCATTGAATCTTGAGAAATTTAATACTCCGGGTCCTGGTAGTTCTGAAGGCTTCTTCCAAGATACAAATGGGCACTTCACAATACGTCAGATCCTTGTTGATATCGATGGCTTAGTGATCGATGTTCTTGAAAACTTCGGTCTTCTCCGACACTTCTAGGCATTTGCGAAGTAACGAGATATGGAACACATTATGGATGGCTGACATCTCCTCTGGCAGTTCCAGTTGATACGATACTTCTCCTCGACGATTTAGAATCTTGAAGGGTCCAATATATCTGGGGGCTAACTTTCCTTTCAGACTAAAACGTTGCATTCCCTTCAAAGGCGAAACTTTGAGATACACAAAATCTCCGACATTGAAAGTCATGTCTCTACGTCTCTTATCAGCATAACTCTTCTGTCTTGATTGGGCGGTCTTGAGGTTCTCACGGACTTTGTGAACCTTCTCTTCGGCTTCTCGTAGGATGTCGGGTCCGAAAATCTGACTCTCTCCTACTTGCGACCAATTCAAAGGGGTACGACACTTTCTTCCATATAAGAACTCAAATGGGGCCATTTGCAAACTGGCTTGATAAATATTGTTGTATGAGAATTCTGCGAAAGGCAGACAATCTTCTCATTTTGATCCATACTCTAACACACAAGATCTCAACATATCTTCTAAGATTTGGTTGACTCTTTCAGTCTGTCCGTCGGTCTGGGGGTGATAAGTTGTGCTGAAATTCAACTTGGTTCCTAATCCTTCTTGGACTCTCTGCCAAAATCTCGAGGTAAATTGGGTTCCTCGATCCGACACTATGGTCTTGGGGGTTCCATGCAATCTGACAACTCTAGCAATGTACAACTCTGCTAGCTTCGAACTCTAGTAGGTTGTCTTGACAGGTATAAAATGGTCTACCTTGGACAGTCTATCAACGATGACCCAGATTGAGTCATTTGCCCTACTAGAAGTAGGCAAACCGGTGATAAAGTCCATTCTGACAGAATCCCATTTCCATTCCGGAATCTGCAATGGTTGCAACAGTCCTGTGGGTCTCTGATGTTCCGCTTTGACTCTTTGACACATATCACACTTGGCTATGTAGCTTCCGATTTCCTGCTTCATCTTGTGCCACCAAAATTGCTCCTTCAAATCTTGATACATCTTCGTTCCTCTAGGGTGGATAGAATAAAGAGTATCATGAGCTTCTTGCATGATAACTTGCTTCAGCTCCGAATTTGCTGGCACACAGGTACGTCCTTTGTACCACAGAACTCTTTCTTCGTCTTTGGTGAATCCAGGTACCTTTCCTGTACCCATAGGACGCTTGATTCCGTCGATACTTGCATTTCCCTTCTGGGCTTCCTTGATTTGACTGATCAAAGTGGGTTGAAGTTCAATGCTAGCTAAAAATCCTTTGCTAAGTAGCTCAGTTCTAAACTGCTCCAACTCTTCATGCAAACTTGGCTGGGCTTCTTTAATCATGGTGTTTAATCTACACGGCAATCTGCTAAGATCATCCGCTACCACATTGGCTTTGCCGGGGTGATAGTGAATGTCAAGGTTATAATCCTTGATTAACTCTATCCATCAACTTTGCCTCATATTCAACTTCTTCTGAGTGAAAATATACTTCAAGCTCTTGTGCTCTGAGTAAATCTCACAGCGATTACCCATAAGGTAATGACGCCATGTCTTCAAGGCTAAAACTATAGCGGCTAATTCAAGATCATGGGTAGGGTAGTTTTGCTCATGTTGCTTCAGTTGTTTGGACAGATATGCTATGACTTTGCGTTCTTGCATCAACACACATCCGAGACCAATCTTGGATGCATCACAATACACATCAAACGACTTCTTGATATCTGGCATAATCAATATTGGGGCTGAAATCAATCTCTTATTGAGCTCTTGGAAACTTGCTTCACATTTGTCGGTCCATTCAAACTTCTTGTCCTTCTTCAACAATTGGGTCATGGGTCTTGCGACGCTTGAAAATCCTTCTACGAACTTGCAGTAGTATCCCGCTAATCCGAGAAATGCACGGACTTGGGTTTGAGTGGTTGGGTCTTCCCATTCTTCAACATCTTTGATCTTGGCGGGATCAACAGCGACTCCTCCTGCCGACACAATATGTCCGAGGAATCCTACTTCTTTCAGCCAGAACTCACATTTGCTAAACTTGGCATACAACTGATGCTCTCTAAGGGTTTCAAGGATGATTCTCTGATGTTGCTCATGGTCTTCTTCTGACTTGGAGTAGATAAGAATATCGTTGATAAACACAACGACAAACTTATCCAGAAAGTTCATAAAGATCTTATTCATGAGATTCATGAAATAAGCGGGGGCATTGGTTAATCCAAAAGACATGACCGTATACTCATACAATCCATATCTGGTGGTAAAGGTGGTCTTTGGAATATCCGTTGCACGAATCTTGAGTTGATGATAACCAGTCCTAAGATCAATCTTAGAGAACACTCTGGAACCAGTCAACTGATTAAACAGGTCCTCTATCTTGGGTAGTGGGTACTTGTTCTTGATGGTGACATCATTCAGCTTCCGGTAATCTGTGCGCAAACGGTTGCCTCCATCTTTCTTGTCGACAAACAACATGGGCGATCTCCATGGCGATGCGCTTGGTTGAATCAAGCCTTTCTCCAGCATAGCATCAAGTTGCTTCTTTAGCTCCACTAACTCTGATGGGTTCATGCTATAAGGTCTCTGAGCTATGAGTCCGGTTCCAGGAATTAGTTCAATAATGAACTCGATATCCCGATCTGGGGGCATACCGGGCAATTCATCTGGGAATATGTCGGGGTATTCACAAACTACTCTGATTTGGTATATGGTGGGTATGGCTAGACTCTTGTTGCATTTGAACTGACGGGGCAAGGTTTCAGATATATGCTCTACTAATACTCCAGAGCTACTGGTCATGGTGATGGCTTTCTTGGCACAGTCGATCAATCCTTTATGTTTCAACATCCAATCCATTCCTAGTACTACTTCCAAACCTTTGGTTTATTAGATTGGCATAAAAATCTATCCCATGTATTCTGATAGGCACAGCCTTGAAATTTTTTCTAGCTTTGGTGGTTGAACTAGGTATTTGAACTATCATAACATGCTTCAAGTTGGTTGGATGAATCTAACTAGTGCATGCAAATTCTTCGATAACAAACGAGTGTGATGCTCCAGAATCAAACAACACTCTTGCTAATACTGAGTTAACAGAAAACATACCTAGCACGACATATGGCGCTTCTTGGGCTTCTTCGGCGTTCATGTGGAATAGACGGTCGTTGCGGTTGAGCGAATTACCTGGGGCAAATCTTCTTTTGGGCTGAACATGGTGCTGCTGCTGAGCT
Source organism: Avena sativa (assembly GCA_916181665.1). NCBI lineage: Eukaryota > Viridiplantae > Streptophyta > Magnoliopsida > Poales > Poaceae > Avena > Avena sativa. Next base: position 463,271,052 of record OV702279.1, on the reverse strand, counting down.
AGGGCATTCACATTGGTAGTGGCTGCAATCTTCTTGGGACACTCGTTGGAATAGTGACCCTTCACTCCACACTCAAAACAAGTAATCTGAGACTTGTCTTTGGCTGCAATAGGCACGACATTGCTTCTAGTCCTTGGGGAAGTATTGTTGTTGTTGTTGTTGTTGTTGGACTTGGGCGGTGCACGGTTGAAGTTGTTGGAGTTGCCGGGGTTGTTGTTGTTTCCTCCAGTCTTCACATTTCCTCCGCTACGGTTGGGATAGCTTGGGCGAGACATCAGGGGTTTATTGTTCCCTAGGGCATATCCTGCAGACGGGTTGGGGCGATACTTCTGGGTATTGTGGGACCCAGCTTGGTGCATCATCCGGTGTTTGCGGTTGTCATTCGCTTGGTTGATCTCCCCCTTCATCTGGATGGTAGAGTCGACTAGCTCTTCGAGGTCATCAAAATGGATGTTGACTAACACCGTCTGCATCTCATCATGCAGTCCGTTCAGGAATCTCTCCTTCTTCTTGGCTTCAGTGTTGATCTCATCAGGTGCATACCTGGTGAGGGACAAAAATCTGTCACGGTACTCCACTACCGCCATCCTGCCTTGCTTTAGTTCTCTAAATTCATCTCTCATTCTGGTGACTAAACCTTGCGGCGCACATGGGTGCGGATGAACTTGACCTTGAAAGCTTCCCACGTCATCACTTGACTGTGGTTCATTGTACGGGTGATGTTCAACCAGGCTCTTGCATCTCCTGCCAGATAGTGGGTGGCAAACAGAACTTTCTCGTTGGCATCAACTCCTGTGACTTCTAGGTTATTCTCCATGGTCTGTAACCAATCATCAGCATCCAACGGGTCTTCAGACTTGTTAAAGATAGGGGGATTGGTATTCTAGAAGTTTTTGAGTTTGGATCCATGATGATCCTGATTTCCATGGCCTTGATTATTGTGGGCCATCTGGGCGATCTGTTGCGCGGTGGCTAGGTTGGCTTGGCGCTCTGCTCTACTAGCTTCACGGTCGGAAACTAGCATCTGCAGAATCTGCAGCATCGGGTCATGCGATGAGCTGCTCCCTCCTTGGTTTCCACGAGTCATATGAAGATCGAGAGAGATAATGGGGTAAGAGGGAAAGTTCTAAGGTTCATGGTTTTGTTTTCGAAGCTAAAACTCAGGTTTTGTAAACTAACTTGTGATCATTAATTCATTCAATCAAGGCACACGATACAGACACACACATCACAACATGAAAGGAAAACAGATGGTTTTAAGAACCATTCTATGAGCTAAGATACAATGGGACCGATACTTCTCACTCCTACGATAGTGCTGTAGTGCATCTACTCATCATCGATGAAGTCGGAGTCATCATCATCGGTGTAGAAGTCCATGGCATCATCCTCCAGATAGTCATTGTCATCACTGAGGTATGAGTGAATATCTCCCTAGATGTCTTCACCTTCTTCCTCTTCTTCTTCTTTTGCTGCAAGCTGAACTTCTTGCTCTTGGATGGTCTTCTCGAGGTCGGCCACCTTCTTGCAAAGACGAGCGATGGTGCGATCCTTCTTCTCGCATTGCCGGCAAAGTGATTGACGATCCTTGACGAGCAGGGCGAAAGTCTGGGCCTTCTGGGCGGCAATGGCAAGGTTGTGGTTGGCGTAGGCTCGAGCATTGTCCAATTCCTTCTGTCTATCATACAGCAGGAAGTCAAGGTTCTCCACTTGGCGCTTCATCTCCGGGTGACTTGGCATCTCCAGTGGCATTCCCATAGAATCACGCCTTGCATAATGAGCAAAGCGAGTTCCCTGGATCAAGTTGACATTCTGTCCGCAAAGACGGGTGAGAGCTTCATGCATAGCCATGGCTAATCCATCTAGCCAGTTGTTCTCTCTCACGGTGAATTGAATCTTCTCGGAAAGGGGTGCTTCCATCTTTCTGCGAAGATCTGCAACTATCAACCATTGTAAATCTCCTCCTAGAAAATCCTTGAATTTTGCTTCGAAGAATTCCGGATGCGGACTCTCAAGGTACTCAGACAGTGCATCAAGATCCCTCTCAAAGATTAAATGGCCTCCGTTTCCCAACTAGTAGAACTTGCAATACTGAACTTCCATCTATAAGAATTTAGGATGAGTAAGTTAGTGAGGTGATCAAGTGTGTCAAATTTTATGTAAATGTAAGAATTTTTGAGGAACATGAATTTTTTTGAAAGAATCTCAAGGATAAGAGTGGAAATAGGTTTTCATAAATACTCACTTCTTTGGTTTTGAAACTAATTTTTTGTTCGGACGTCCATTCTAACTAGGGTCTCCTATGGTCAGGATGGCTCTGATACCAACTTGTCAACACCCGGATTTTTAATCCCAGATGCATGTTATGCCATACATCGCAATCCTAGGATTACCATTTTTGCGAGACATAACAGATTGGATATCATAGTACATCATCCATTACAAACCATAATAAGGTCTTACACAAATAAAGGATCTCATGATCCAGTCTTAGTACAAACAAGTAGCGGAATAATAAGCGTAGCGGTGGGCTCCATCTTCAGTGTCACAGGCAATGCTAACGATGTGAGATGATCCTAGTTGTCATAGCCGTCCTGCTGTCCTTCTTCCGGATAGTCCTCCTCATAGTCTGGCCACAGGAATAGCCAGGGACAAAGCCATGAGTACTCTTTAAGTACTCGCAAACTATCACTAACAAGTAAGATAGTTCTAGTAGGAGTGCTAAGTTCTAAGTTTATTTGCAAAGTTAAGTTTGAAACCTAAGCTGACTTCAGAAACAAAGAAAGATAAAAATAAAGTTCTAGATCACCTAAGTGGGAACTTAGTTTTCATAGTCACAACCCTGTTGTGGTCAAGTCATGTCACAATTCATTTCACAAGTTATTTTGAAAAACATCTGACGACGAAACAGTATGGCCACTCCAACTGTCCATGACCGCGGCCACGGCTATTCGAATAGTTTGACACTCTACAGAGGTGGTACACTTTCACCAAAATTTGATACATGTGTCAGGGATAACCCTAAATCATCATACTTAGTATGCGGATAATCAATCATAACCTTTTCTTTACACACTCTAGAATAAGCACCTCTCCTATGAGCTTGGCCTCCTAGCCATGGCCATCTGCCATCCTGGGGACTACATAGGTGGACAACATCAAGAGGTAGCCTCATCTCAAACCTTTTCCGCAAGGAGAACCCATACTAATGCATATAAACTTCCGACTAAGCCTTACCCAATTCAGGTATTGTGGTTGTACGGTAAAATTGGAATGGTATCGCATTCGAACCCAACCATCAGTTTTTATAAGGGGCTAAGGCTCATGCCTCAACATTTTCACCATCATAAACCATTTGTGTTTCTCAACACATGTCAAAACATCTCAATAGAATGGCTCATCATTCCAAGGTTTTCATAAGCATTTTCACCAAGTATTCCCATTTAGGGTGATCAAGTTTTTGGTTTAGCACTAACCACTAAGTTAAGAGTGTTCACTAAGGTGGGATGCTAATCTCAATCTCATGACATAGAATGACATCTAGTATAGGCCAAGTTTTATACTCTTTATGCTATCTATACTACTTTCTAAAAATCTCACAAAGCATTACTAGAAGTAAAGAGACTTTGGTAAAGCAAAAGTAAAACTTGTAAGTAAAACTTGGGATGGGTATAATTCAAAAGGTATAACCAAAGCATGCCTAATGCATCTTGCTTAGGTTAACTTGCATCTAGTGATGGCTTGCAAGTATTAGCTTGCCAATAATAGCTTGCCTTGATTGGTGCAGTGGTTGAAATTCTCCTCGTCTTCTTCGGGGTAGAACTCCTCCTCCTCGTAGACTTGGTCGGTACTATTGTCTATAAATACATACGAGATACACAATCACCAAACAATACTTAACTAGTCTATTTAGCACACTAAGGCACACACTTGAGGATCTAGTATCACCACAAGATTTAAAGAACTAGTTTCATTTATTTTATTTGAGAAAAGTAATTTCTACTCATTGAAAAGAATTAAGATTTAATATTCTCCAATTAAAATATGGGATCATGTGGACACATGTCATCATCACATATTCTAATACATGAGAATGTGATTTAAATGTTTGATCATATTTCAATAAGTTTAAGTTTATCGTTTAAATGATTTAAAGTGACTAGAAATGCCTATATGGCATTATTTTGGTACTAGTCCAAAGTCACTGCATGCAAACCTAAATATTATTACATATTCAGATATATATTATTAAATGTGATTTTTGAGAGTTGGAAACAACTCAAAAGCTATTATAGTTGATTTTTGAAAAATGTTTGAATGTAGAAAAGTCCATGTCTTGTTATTTTTGCTATATATGATCTCTAACTCCGATTGATTTAAATCCAACCGGCCTGGATAGAAATTTTAATTATATTTCTAGCAAAATTTGAATCATGCATTTTGGTTAAGTGGATCTCTCTAAACTGATTTTTTTAAACAAGTGGACAGAATCTAGTTGAAATCTAAATAGAAAAACATCTATTTGAATTTGTGGGCTAGCGCGGGAATACTAACGGGCCGACCCAGTGGCGCTCCGCGGTGTAGAGGGCGACTGACAGGCTGGTCCCGCATGTCACGGACTGATCCTAACCGAAGCGGTACGGGGTGCCATCAGCCGTGCGATTAGAACAGAAATCGACGGCCGTGGTTCATCGTTTTCCGGTGAACAGCTCCGGCGAGATGAAACCCTAACGCGGCATGGTGGGGGTCTACAGGGTCTTACCAAGGCTCCAGCTAGACGTGGTGATCGGGGCGATCGAACTAGTGGACGACGGCAGTTCTAGGCGTGGTCGCGACGGCTCCTGGGGCAGTCGCAATCAGCGGCGCCTCTTCTCCTCTGCTGCGGCTAGATCCGATGGAATTTCGGCGATTAAGGGCTTGATTGGCTCCAGGGAGAAGTGGGGAAGGCTCAGTGGTGAGAGGGGAGTTGAGTGGTGTGAGAAATGAGGTTGGGAGAGGCCTCCTTTTATAGGCTCGACGGCGAGACCGAGCGGCATGGGCGCGGCTCGTCGGGGGCGATGGTACAGGCAGATATTGCCGGGGCGGAGGTAGGCGGACAGTGCGTGGTCTGCTGGCAGTCATCTATGGCATAAAGGCATGGCTAGGGGCAGTGGCATTTGGTCGGGCGCGGCTCGTTCTCTACGCGGCAGAAGCGGCGTTCGCTGCAGATCACGGTGGCTGCGGGTCAAGCGGTGGCAAACGGGCATGTCCGGGTGGTTCCTGGGGTGATGGCGATGCGGCACGCGCAGGCTGCGATCGAGGCGCGGCGTGTGCACGTCTGTCGGGCGCGGCGCTCTAGCGCATGCTTTGCATGTCGCAGACACGGTGAGCGCGGTGTCGCTGGGGGGTGGTCCACGGCCTGGCTGTCATCGAGGGGTGGACAGGGAGAGGTGGTAGGGTGCGACGATCGTCCTAGACATGGCGAGAGAGAGAGAGGAGCTCCGGGCTGAACGGTCCATGGTCGACCGATGGTGACCATCTTTGGGTGGCGCTCTACTGGCGCAGCGGCAAAGGGGGAGTGGTCCATTGGTGTTGGTTGGGACTGGGGAAGACCAGGGACATGTTTTGGCGACAAAGGGTCGACAATGCATTGATTAAGAATATTATTAGTTAGGCAGTTTATTCTGTGATCACCAAGTGTTCGACACAATGCCCGCAAGAAGTTTAAATTCGAATTTTTGGTTCAAATTTGGTGGGGGTGTTGTTCATAAGCTTGATCATATGTGGTTGCTTGGGTTTGGCAAGGGGAGTTCATTTGAGTGGTTGTTGAAAAAGTGGGATCTATGCATATGTAATGGATTCACTTTTCAAATGTCATTTAAAATTAGTGGCTAAGTGTTTTTGTAAGATTTTAAAGTGGGCCTTGTTAGATATTTACTTGTACTAGCAACGGGTGAAAAGAGTTGAGAATGTTTCTGTTTAAAATTGACTTCTAGGAACACCTAAAGTGGCCCAGTGGATTAAAATGGCCAAAATGACCATTTGCATTATTTAATCTTATTTGATTTCTTTTTCTTTGTATTTTGTTTGTAAATGGTCTAGATGATGTGGCATTCACCTTTAAACCATTTCATATCATTTAGAACAACTAAACATGGCATTTACACACAGTTCTATACTAATGCAACATACACATGCATTCATAATTATTTTAATAAAAAAAGTTTTTGTTAACCCTAAATTGGGTGATTTGGATCTTGATAACCTTTATTAAAGATTTGGGATGTTACAACAAGGCAACCATAATATTTACAACTAGGTAGGAACATGTGGCAAGATTTCCTTTTTTAGATTACAACATTTTTTGACAAATAGAAAATTTTATTACCTTGTGAAATATCATTGAGTGTCAAAGCAAAGACAATATGGTAAGACAGGCAAACACAAAAGATAAAATTAGGTATAGATGCATCACAAAACAAAGGAACACCTTGTAATACCTGTTGTGAGCAAATAATATAAGGAACTGTTCCACCTATAGAGTCCCTAAAGAAACCATTTTCTTCAGTCTCAAGACAACCTGAAAAATAGAGCAAAACATAGGTAAGACAATGCTTAGCTCACTAGTTAACCATTTCTTTACCAAACTAAGACCAAAGGAAATGATAGAACAGATAAATCTTACATGGACATGAGGCTAGTTGTTAGCATCTAGATAATCTTCTAGCACTTTCATGAGACTCTTTGCGGTGATATATTTTTCAAGATCTATCTGACCATTTTCATCATGATAAAATCAGCGAGGGGCACTCAGTTATTAAAAAGGTGTAGTAAACCCCACAAAAAATTAGTTATGTAATAAGTATATAAATGATAGTGTTGGTAAGGATAGGAGCTACCGAGTAGGGTAGTACTTGGCTAGATGGTTGTACAAGAAAAATGTTTCTAAAGAAGAGGAAAAACATGTGCTTGTCAATGAGGATGGGATAGAGTTCGTGCCTGATGATGAAAGGGTGCTACAAACCAATGACAATGGTGATGAGGAGGACTGATGCATAATCTTGTGCTGATTCATTAACGCATAATATATTTTTCCAATTTCCGTATGCGTGTTGTACTTCTATTTACTGGTTACTATTTCCCTAGCCATGACTTGTGACTTTGTGAGAGTACTATCGTTTCCTATTTCCCTATGTCTGGGATAGAACTATGCAATATGTATTGATGTTTTCTATTTGCCTACTTCCTAACTTGTGAAGTAAGAACTATGTGTGCGCATGTACTATTTGAAAGAGCATATGGGCCCCCATGTGTGGTTTTGGTAATTAATGACAATTCCTATGGACTAATGTTTGCATTAAGTTGCACTTGTAGGAATTGTCCACTGGCATTGCTTGGAGCATGTGTTGGCTTCAAGGTAGAAGAAATGAAGAAGAAGCATTGTCCAAGGGCTTTGGGCCTATTGGAATCTTGTAGAAGAAGAATAATAAAGAAAAGAATATCAAGTGTGTCTTGAAGAAGTGGATGGAGTTCCTCATGTCTATCTTCAAGACATCATCCAGTTAGAGTTAGAAGAAATGTTGTGTAAACTCAAGATGCGCCATCTCTAGAAGATCTCATGCTTGAAGCTTGCCATCCTCGGTGATCATGGGTCAATGAATACAAGGTCAAAGAAGAGGTTTCCCCAAGGTGTATGGGGGAGCATGTTTCAAATCTCCATCATTCAAGCTCCAGAAAGAGCAATTAAGAAAGGTGTCCATATTGAGAAGGACAAGATCGTCTACATCGAGCTCAAGTGGATTGGTCAAGTCAAGGTATTATCTTTATAGGTTTTCCCTTTTTCCGGTCTCATTTTGTTGTTGGGAGATTGGGTTTAGGATAGATAACTGTACTATCAAGAGGGGCTCTCGGGTGAGTAACTTGATTATATCCTTCAAACAGAGCTCAAACATTTGCATACTTGGCATCATCTTTCTTGGTTCTTATTTGTTTCTTATCCATGAGAGGATTTAGATCTTGTGTTAATATCCATTACAAGCTCAAGTTCATCAAAAACGGATTTCGTATGCATTCTCTATTGTGTTTTCGATTTGGAGGTTTTACCGGTGTGTCTTTTATAGATAGGTTAACCCCTTCATCATTTTATTCTATCCTCCCTTGCTATAATATGATGGTTCCCTATATAATCTCATAGATCTTGTTTTCCTCTTCGAAACGAGCCCAAGATCATCAAAATCGGAGTCCGAATGCAAAAGTTATGATTGTTTTCGTATTATTGTTTCTGACAGTTTTGTGAGGGCCAGAGACTCCAGGGTTCGCACCCCGGAGACTCTGGCCAAAATTCTGGCCCAGACTCTGGGGGTGTGCAGAGAGCATCTGGAAGCTGCCCGGAGTCCTGGCCGGAGTCTGGACCCTGGAGACTCCGGTCCTGAAGGCCGGAGACTCCGGTCTTGAAGGACGGAAACTCAGGGATAAGTTGTCTACAACGGCTAGTTGGCGTGAGAGGACCTATAAAAGGCCCCCTTCTTCCTCCTTGGGATGGTTGCTTGCTCTCTCTCTCTCTCCTCCATTCTTTCTACCTTCAACAACTTGCTATTCCTCTCAATCCTTCCCATATTTCTTGAATCTTGTTGGGGGATTTGAAAGAGGAGATCTAGATCTACAACTCCACCAATCCATATCTCCTCTATGTGAGGGGAACATCTTGGGATCTAGATCTTGGGATTTCTTTTTTGGATTTCCTCTTGTGTTCTTCCTCTCTTATTCCTCCAATAGATTTTGTAGCTTTGGTGGAATTTGAGAGTGAAAGACTTGACATTGCATTAGGTGCATTGTTTTGAGTTCTCTATGGAGGATTTGGTTGGTGAAATCAAGAAGCTTGTTACTCTTGGGTTCTTGGAACCCTAGACGGTTGAGTGGCCTTTGTGGCGAGTTCTTGGGGCCTCCAATTAAGTTGTGGAGGTCTCCCCAAACAAACAAACGTCTTGCAAAGCATTGTTATTCATGAATCTTTTGTTTATGCCTTTTCATATTGCAACACAGTTGGTTTGCCTTATTGTTAGAACTTTGTCTTTCATGTTATGATTGAAGTACTATGATTCCAGCTAGCAATGTTTTACAAATACTTTGATCAAGTTTATGATGGTGCATGTCACCTCAAAAATTATTCTTTCTTTTTATCACTTACCTACTCGAGGACAAGCAGGAGTTAAGCTTGGGGATGTTGATATGTTGCTAACGTATCCATAATTTTTGATGTTCCATGCTTGGTTTTATCTACTTTCTTATGTTTTGTCCACACTTTGGGGTACTTTTCATATGATTTCTTGGACTAACCTATTAACAAGAGCCACAGTGCCAATTGCCTGTTTTCTGTTGTTTTTGGTTCCAGAAAGTCAGAAAATGAATATTCTCGGAATTGGACCGGACAAAAGCCAAAGTCGTTATTTTCCTGAAAGATTCACGGAGCCACAAGGAGAGACGAAGGGGGTCCACAGGGTGGCCAAACCACCCCTAGGCGCAGGTCCCACTGGCCGCGCCAGAGCATGGTGTGGGCCCCCTGGCCGGCCACCGACCTTGCCCCTTCGCCTATAAAATCCTCCCGATGCAAAAACCCTAAATCGTCAAGCCTCCAGCCACGAAAAGTTCTACAGCGCCGCCGCCACCGAAAGGGAGATTCGAGGGACAAAAAGTCTTTGTTCCGGCACCCTGCCAGGACGTGGAAGTGCCCCCGGAGCCATCTCCATCGATCTCCACCACCATCTCCATCGCCATTGCTGATTCCCATGATGAGGAGGGAGTAGTTCTTCCTCGAGGCTAAGGGTTCTACCGGTAGCTATCTGTTCATCTCTCTCTCTATGCATGTGTGATCATGAGCTTTGTAATCAAGTAGATCTACCTTGCTACTCAAGTGCTTTAATAGATCTCTGCTCTCCCCATGTGTGTGAAAGTGATAGTGTGCACACCATGGTGGCACTTAGGCTAGAGATGACAAATACTTGTTATGAGATATATTTGGAGTTGGATGTCTTTATGAAATTGTGGTGTTTGTTGGAACCATCTAGTGCTCAAGGTGACAGTGTGGGGTTAGCTAGATGGGGAAAGCAAACTTTGAGGTGTGCTGTTATAGCCCTACCATGGATTAGAGTGTCCAACCGGAGAGTAGTTCAGAGTAGTATCATGAAGAGAAGATATTTATATGAGTGTTCACTAGTGAAAGTATGATCCCTAAGCCTTGTTTCTAAGCATTGAAACACCGTTTGCAACTAGATCTGTTACATGTTTGCTTGCTTCCATCTTTATTTCAGTTTGCCTTTAGTCTCTTCCATGCCATCAAGCTCTTTTATGGCACCGTTGTCTTATATCCATACCACTTGTATTTCACTATTTCTTCGCTAAACTAGTGCACCTATACACCTAACAAGTGTATTGGGTGTGTTGGGGACACAAGAGACTTCTTGTATCTTGATTGCAGGATTGCTTGAGAGGGATGCCTTTGACCACTTCCTCCCTAAGTTCGATAAACCTTGGGTAATCCACTTGAGGGAAACTTGTTGTTCTACAAACCTCTGCACTTGGAGGCCCAACAACTGTCTACAAGAATAGAAGTGCGTAGACATCAAGCTATTTTCTGGCGCCATTGCCGGGGAGGTAAGGTAAAAGGTACTCACATCCTCGGGTGTGAGTGCTCAAAGTTATTTCCTTTAGATTCTGCAATTTTGTCTTTTTGTTTCTTGTTTTCACTAGTTAGGCTTAATGGAAAACAACAACAAAATTAGAGAGCTTTTTAGTATTTTTCCTAATGTAGAACATGAATTGTCTGAAAAGAAAATTAAAAAACCCATAGAACTTTCTTTGCATGCTAATAGCAATGTTATTAGTATGAATCTTTTGAACACCTTTGTTACTAATGCTATGGAAACGTCTAAGCTTGGGGAAGTTAGTTTTTATGAAAATGATCTTTTTCCCCAGCTTTAAAGAAGAAAAGTTGCTCTGATGATACTTTATCTCCCATATGTGGTAATTCTAATGATACTTGTGATATTTTAAATCCACATACTGAAAGCATCTCTTTTAAAATACCTATAAAAATTGTTGAACGTGTTATGAACAACTGTTATTTGGGAGATGGAACTGTCCATCCTGGTGATCATTTACTCTTTATACATGAATTATGTGAGTTGCTCAAGTGTGCAGGTATTTCAATGAACCAAGTTAAGAGGAAGCTATTCCCTTTTTCACTTAAGGGCAAAGAAAGGGAGTGGTATGAGCTACTAGATGATCCTCATCATTTGGAGTGGAAGGAACTTGAATCTCTCTTTTACTCTAAATTTTATCCTCCTCATGAAATTCATAAAGATAGGAATTACATTTATAATTTTCATCCACATGATGGAGAAAGTATTGCCCAAGCATGGGGGAGATTGAAGTCACTAATGCTCAAATGTCGTATTCATGAGTTCCTCAGTAATATTGTTATTAATAATTTCTATGCAAGGCTTTCAGGACATTACAAGGACTCTCTAGATACTTGTTTAGAGGGATCCTTCACAAGTAAGGAGGTCAAAGCTAAGTGGGATCTTCTTGAAACAATTCAAAGCAATACCGAAGATTGGGATAACAACAAAGGTAAAGAACCAGGTATAAACTATGAGTATGATTGCATTAAGTCTTTTGTTGAAACTGCTGATTTTCAAGAGCTTAGTGCTAAATATGGTCTTAATCCTCAAATTCTTGTTGATTGTTTTAGAGCCTTTGCTTCTCATATTAATGCTCCTAAAGAAAAATGGTACATGTATCATGAGCCTTTAAAAGACACTTGCATGGAAAATGAAATTGTTATTAATGATAGCAATAAACATGCTCAAGCCTCAGAAAGTACTATTTCTTATAAGCATGTTAATTTTTGTGGAATACATAGACCTTGTGAGAATAATCAAATTGAAGAAGAATATTGTATCACCCACAGGAATGAAAAAACTCGAATGTGGTATAGGGATTTAAATGATCTTGGTAAAAAAGTTTGTGCCCTTTATCCTTTTATTTGTGAACTTTGATTTGAAGTAGGGCATTTCAATTTTCAATGCTCAGGCCATAATAATAATCCTTCTAATCCAATGAGTACTGCAAGTTTGTATTGTGATGACATGATCACTCCTAATTAGCATGATGAACTTACATTATTTTTGGGTGTGAAGAATTATCAAGGAAAACTTCTTTGGTAGATATGAGTGCTTTTGATATGAATAGTGTCATGCATGGTTGTCATCTTTATTGTGTTGATAATTGTCACACAAATACTTACATACAAAATATTATAGAAGATGAGATTTTACCAAAATATGACAGGACTAATATGTGTTTTGATCTTATTAACAAAAAGAAGGAATCCTCCAAAGTTTCTTCTATTGTCTCTAACAATAAACCAGGGTATATGGAGAAGCTTCCTTTCAAGCCTCTCCCTCCTAGAGAGAAGAAGAAAAAGAAGAAGAGGAGGAGTAAAAGAAGAGAGGAAATGGTATTTTCCCCTAAGCATGTTGCTCCTATTATAGTTTTTGATGAGTCTGAACTCGATGATGTTCCTATGCCTATTACCTATAGTAGTGATCATGATTGGGAAAAGCACACTACTTTTGATATTGAAAATCTCTTCGGTACCAATTCTGAAAATGATGATGTTAATAATTGCTGCACTATTATTACTATCCATGCTCCTTCCAATGATGATATGTTTACAAATGAACACACTTTGGAAGATAACTATTCTATTGCTTATGATGATATTATACCTCCAATATATGATGATTACAATGATGAATATGATATTTTCAGTCCACCTACTATTGAGGAGAAAATTAATTATGATTACAATATGCCTCCTATATTTGATGATTATGGTGATGAGAATAATAATGATAGCTATTTTGTTGAATTTGCTCCCACTACAATTAATAAGAATGACTATGTTTATGTGGGGAGTATTAATTCTTTTATGTATGTGGCTCATGATAAGAATGTTTCATGTGATAGTTATATTGTTAATTTCATTCATGATGCTACTAAAAGTTATTATGAGAGAGGGAAGCATGGTGTTATGCATCTCAATAATATTAAGTTTCACCTCTTTATGTTGAAAGTCTTGAAGTTGCACTTGTTTTGCTTTACTATGCTTGTTGCTTTGTGATTTCATGACTTGTTTATTTACAAGATTCCTATGCATAGGAAGTGGGTTAGACTTAAATGTGCTTTGAATTTGCTTCTTGATGCTCTCTTTTACTTCAATTCATATTTCTTATGTGAGCATCTTCTCAAACTATCATGCCTAACTTAAAGGCGTTAAAGAAAAGTACTTATTGGGAGATAACCCAAAAGTTTTAGATGAGTCTTGGAAGTTATTACTTCAGTAATAACCGCTCCTTATCCTTTTTATGTGCTTTTTGTGCCAAGAGTAACATCTAATGAGAGAGAAGTAATGATTAAGAAAGTTGCTGTCCCGAAACAGAATTTTATGCTTCACTGTAAAAATTCGTGTAAAATATCTGTACATCCTTTTTAGGCGTGAATTTTTGTGATTCTGCCCCAGGTTGTTATATAACTTTCGTTAGTTCAACACTTTTCGATTTGAGCAACAGAACGTCTTTGAAAAAATTCGTCTTTACCTGCTGGTCTGTTTTGATAGATTTCTGCCATTTTTTTTGGATTTGCTTCTTGTTGGTTCCTTTTTTAGTTCTTTTGGGGAATTGAGCTTTTTGAGGAAAGTGCTACAGTAGCTTGTGTTTTAATGGAAGTTTTATTGGTGTTAGAACTGAACCTAAAGACCTATTATCTTGAGTGCACTAATGTTGCTAATAAAGATTGTGTGAAGTTTTGTATGAAGGAAAAATTTTAGGTGTATGGAAGGAATGAGTAATGAGATGAAGGATGGACTAAAGCTCAAGCTTGGGGATGCCACCCCGTGTCACCCCAAGAATTATCCAAGAAGTACAAGCGTCAAAGCTTGGGGATGCCAAAGGCATCCCCTTCTTCATCAATCAAAATCCCAGGTTTCTTCCAAACACTGCATTTTTATTGTTCCATGCACAGTTGTGTTGTTCTTGGAGCGTCTTCTTTTTAGTTTTCATTTTGGTTTTTTGTTTGCTTGCTTTTCTTAGTTTTCTGAATAAATTGGTTGGACCCCCTCTTTCATACATTGGTTTTTAAATAGTTTGGTTTGGATTGGAAAAGAGTAGGAAAGTTCATGCTTAAGTGGTAAAGAGAGCTTGTTTTTGACTGTGGCCTATGCTTTGTCATGCCATGCTCGATTATATTTTGGCTTTATGCTTAGTATTCTTTGTTGTAGCATGACTTGTTATAAACAATTGAGATTGCTTAATGTGCCTTTGAAGAATCATGCGTTGTTTTAGCATATTAAAGCATGGTATTGTGGTATCCTCCTTTGATGCTTTATTTGGGTTGACTTGGCACATGCTCGCACCATGTTATGACTATCCCAAGTCACCATAGCCTTTATGATCCTTTAGTTTTCAACTTGTAGTATTACTTTATGCTTTGATCAATGATGTTTTGTCACTCTGCATGATTATGGCCATTATTTCTCTCTTAGTTGGTCGCTCCCAGTCTTTTGCTAGCCTCCGCAACCAAGTATGAGTTCCACTCATGCATCCAACTCCTAAAACCAAGTTATTCCAAAGAGTCCACCATACCTACCTATTAGCATATGCTATTCCAAGTTGAAAGGGAAATGGACGTCGCCTAGAGGGGGGTGAATAGGCGTTTTAAAATTATTACGGTTTAGGCTCTAATAAATGCGGAATAAAACTTAATGTTTAATTTATCAAGCCAAAACCTATATCCACTAGGTTTACTAAGTGCACCAACAACCTATGCTAAGCAAGACAAGCAACAAGGTGATAGCAAGATATAATACTTCAAGAATGATGGCTATCACAATGTAAATTGCATAAGTAAAGGGCTCAGTTGAGAGATAACCAATGGACGTGGAGACGATGATTTGTTTCCCGAAGTTCACTTCCAAAGAAGCTATGTCTCCGTTGGAGAGGTGTGGGGGCACAATGTACTTCGAACGCCACAAGTGGCTCACCTCGAAGTGTGGTGGCTCGATGCTCACCCAACGCCACACAAGGCCTCACCCCAAGATGCGAAGGCACGCAACCTACTGACTCCATAAAAGGCTCACCCTATTCTCCCGTAAGCTCGCCACAAAGGCCTACTCACGTTCCACTATGGGACACTTGAGGGCGGTCACCAATCCCGTACAAGATTGGGGCAATCTCCACAACTCAATTGGAGGCTCCCAACAACAATGCCACAAAGGCTACAAAGCCACAAAAGGCAACAAGGCCACAAAAGGCAACAAGACCACAAAAGGTCAACAATCCAACGACACAACCGTCTACAGTTCCAAGAACCCAAGAGAAACAAGCCCAAGGGCTTGAACTCGCCGAATCTCCAAGGAGAACTCAAACCTATGCACCAAATGCAAGAGGCAAGTCCTTCACTCTCAAATTCCACCAAAGCTACAAAAGCTATTGGGGGAATAAGGGAGGAAGAACACAAGAGGAGAACACAAAACCCTCCAAGATCTAGATCCCAAGGATTCCTTCACAAAGAAGGGATTTGGCTTGGTGGGGCTTGTAGATCTAGATCTCCTCTCTCAAATCCCTCAAAAAGATGCAAGAATCATAGGAGGGGAAAGGGGAGAGGGTAAGCTCTTCAAGGTCAACAATGGAGGAGAGAGAAGCCAAAAACCAAGAAAGAGCAAGTTGGGGCCGAAGGGGAAAGGGAGCTCCTTTTAAAGGGCTCCCTGACCTGCCCGTTACCCACAGATTCGCGCACGACCGTTAGTACCGGTGGGTGGCCGGTACTACCGGTGGCACTCAGCCAACGTCCAAAAATGAGGTGCGAATTTACACAGAAACAAGGACGGCCGGTACTACCGATGGGTCACCGGTACTACCACCTGGGCCGGTACAACCGCCCAAGATTCCAACCGAAGTACCGTCAAATAGGGAAAACCAGGCAGAGAGCATACTGAAGCGAAAACGGGGTTACCGGAAATTGAGACGGAATTAACACCGGTAGTACCAATGGCAAACTGCCCTAGCGGTACTACCGATGGCCCGCCAGAACTACCGGCCAGGCAAAAACTCCGGAACCAGAACTGCCACAACTTTTGCATCCGAACTCCAAACGAGATGAAACCAATTTTCTTGGAAAGATAACGACAAGAAGAATCCAAGGTGTGGAGCCGGAAAACCCGCAAGATCAAAAACGCAATAAGATATGCAAGGGAAATCCATTTTTGATGAACTAGAGCTTGTTATGATGATAGCCACAAGCTCTAGATCCCCTCATGGACAAGAACCAAACAACAACCAAGAAAGATGATGCTATGTATGCAAAGGTTTAATCTCTCTCCGAAAGATACGAACGAGTCATCCACTCGAGAGCCCCTCTTGATAGTACGGCTATCTATCCTAAACCCAGTCTCCCAACACTACAAGAGACCAGTAAAATAGAAAACCTATCAAGATCATACCTTTGCCTTGAGCATCCCACTTGAGCTTGATGTAGACGATCTTGTCACCTTCAAGATGGAACACCTTTCTTGATTGCTCTTGCTTGCTCTTGCTTGATGAAGACTTGCGAATGGCTCCCCCATACTCCATGGGGAAACCTCTTCTTTGACTTTGTCTTCATCACTCCATGAACGCCGAGGATGGCAAGCTCCAAGCATGAGATCTTCTAGAGATGGTGCACCGTGAGCTTGCACATCAATTCTTGATGATGATGTCTTGAAGAAAGCCATGAGGAACTCCATCTTCTTCTTCTTCAAGACATACTTGATCTTCTTCTTCTACTTGATTCCAATAGGCACAAAGCCCTTGGACAATGCTTCTTCTTTTTCATCCTTGAAACCAACACATGGTCCAAGCGATGCCAATGGACAAACCTACAAGTGAGACTCAATTTGTAAATTAGTCCATAGGGATTTTCATTAATTACCAAAACCACACATGGGGGCATGCATGCCCTTTCACAAGTATATTCATGTTTTTATCTACCTTCCGAATTAAACTTGTTATGAGAAAACTAGTGATTAAAGCTCTCACAAACTTGATGGCACACTTTACTTTCTTGCAATTAATAAACTTGACCCATTATGTCCATCTTTGTTGCGTATATGCTTGCACTTTATAAGTTGAAATTAGCAGAACCATGTATCATGGGGAACGCTTTCAACATTGCACTTGTACTTTATACCCCGTTGATATCATGTTCTTTTGCTTATGGATCCTGGCGGTGTGAAATAAAAGTGGAACTTGTAAGATCATAGAGTTTGTATGTGTGTTAGAGAAACACCTGGGTTGCTAGACTAAGCCATGCCTAATCATGGTGGAAACTTGCAGCATAACCATAATGAGCACTCTATGAAGCATCCTCAATAAAAACCTATGCAAATAGCAAATAAAAAGATCTCTGAGATGCTCATTGTCTGCTTGCCTTGTCATTTTGATTATGGGATAGCTCCTGTATCATGTGCAAGGGGTACCCCATTGGCGGTTCTTTATGATACATATGTACTTACAATGACAAGAGCTTACTTGTGACTAAAGTTGAGTAGCATGAGGTTCGGTCTTCGTAAGTAAGGGGCATGAGATTTCAGCTTATAACTTGTCAAGCATATCCTCTTAGTTGTGTCACTTTAACCTTAATCACCTTCAAGATGCTTATGATAGGGGTAATGAGAGCTGAAAGCTAACAAGTACCATAATTTTTGGAAGCTCTTTATGAGACTTGAATCCCTACTTCCTTCTATGAAGGCCTTTCTTTTACTTTTATGTTGAGTCTCCACCTTCTATCTTTATGCACCTACTTTGAGAGCATAGTGGCCACTCTTAGTTCTATGTGCATTGTCCCAAGACTTGTTGATTGATGCATAGCTTTGATATTGCTTGTTTTAAACTATTTGTATCTTGTCACTCTTATCAACTTTGAAGGTGTCCTGTGCATTTATGTTTGCTACTCTATCAGGGACAAGATGAATGCCACTATGCTATGTTTTCTTTATGTGAAACAAACAAACGTCTTGCAAAGCATTGTTATTCATGAACCTTTTGTTTATGCCTTTTCATGTTGCAACACAGTGGCTTTTCCTTATTGTTAGAACTTTGTCTTTCATGTTATGATTGAAGTACTATGATCCCAGCTATCAATGTTTTACAAATACTTTGATCAAGTTTATGATGGTGCATGTCACCTCAAAAATTATTCTTCCTTTTTATCACTTACCTACTCGAGGACGAGCAGGAGTTAAGCTTAGGGATGTTGATATGTTGCTAACGTATCCATAATTTTTGATGTTCCATGCTTGGGTTTATCTACTTTCTTATGTTTTGTCCACACTTTGGGGTACTTTTCATATGATTTCTTGGACTAACCTATTAACAAGAGCCACAGTGCCAGTTGCCTGTTTTCTGCTGTTTTTGGTTCCAAAAAGTCAGAAATTGAATATTCTCAGAATTAGACTGGACAAAAGCCAAAGTCATTATTTTCCCAGAAGATTCATGGAGCCAGAAGGATAGACGAAGGGGGCGCACAGGGTGGCCAAACCACCCCTAGGCGTGGGTCCCCCTGGCCACGCGAGGGCATGGTGTGGGCCCCCTAGCCGGCCACCGACCTTGCCCCTTCGCCTATAAAATCCTCCCGATGCAAAAACCCTAAATCGTCAAGCCTCCAGCCACGAAAAGTTCTGCAGCGCCGCCGCCACCGAAAAGGAGATTCGGGGGACAGAAAGTCTCTATTCCGGCACCCTGCCGGGACGGGGAAGTGCCCCCGGAGCCATCTCCATCGATCTCCACCACCATCTCCATTGTCATTGATGATTCCCATGATGAGGAGGGAGTAGTTCTTCCTTGAGGCTAAGGGTTCTACCGGTAGCTATGTGTTCATCTCTCTCTTTATGCATGATCATATTGTGATCATGAGCTTTGTAATCAAGTAGATCTACCTTGCTACACAAGTGCTTTAATAGATCTTTGCTCTCCCCATGTGTGTGAAAGTGATAGCGTGCACACCATGGTGGCACTTAGGCTAGAGATTACAAATACTTGTTATGAGATATATTTTGAGTTGGATGCCTTTATGAAATTGTGGTGTTTGTTGCAACCATCTAGTGCTCAAGGTGATAGTGTGGGGTTAGCTAGATGGGGAAAGCGAACTTTGAGGTGTGCTGTTATAGCCCTACCATGGATTAGAGTGTCCAACCGGAGAGTAGTTCAGAGTAGTATCATGAAGAGAAGATATTTATATGAGAGTGTTCACTAGTGAAAGTATGATCCCTAGGCCTTGTTTCTAAGCATTGAAACACCGTTTGCAACTAGATATGTTACATGTTTGCTTGCTTCCATCTTTATTTCAGTTTGCCTTTAGTCTCTTCCACGCCATCAAGCTCTTTTCTTGCACCGTTGTCTTATATCCATACCACTTGTATTTCACTATCTCTTCACCAAACTAGTGCACCTATACACCTGAAAAGTGTATTGGGTGTGTTGGGGACACAAGAGACTTCTTGTATCTTGATTGCAGGATTGCTTGAGAGGGATACCTTTGACCACTTCCTCCCTGAGTTCGATAAACCTTGGGTAATCCACTTAAGGGAAACTTGCTGTTGTTCTACAAACCTCTGCACTTGGAGGCCCAACAATTGTCTAGAAGAATAGAAGTGCGTAGACATCCCATCTCATAAAAAATTTAAACCGCCTATTCACCCCCTCTAGGCGACATCTGTGATCTTTCAATTGGTATCAGAGCAAGGTCTCTCACTTTTAGGCTTCACCGCCTTGAGAGCAAAGATGCCAATTAGGGGAGTAGTGCATGATTCCTTTTGTGTATTCGATGGCACAAACTATGGTGTTTGTAAATCTCGCATGCTAGATTATTTTTGGGACATTCACCCATCCATTGAGGGAATTCTATATATGGGTTTTTCTTCTTCTATGGATCCCCAAAACAAATCTTTAGAGGAGAAGATGAACTCTTATATAGATGCTCAAGCTACTAAAGTGTTTTTACTTATTGTGAGAAATGTAGTTATTTCTTCAATCATGCCTTATCGAAGTGCTCATGACATGTGGACTAAGCTTCAAGATAAATATATTGAGTCCAACATTATTGAGGATGATTGCATTCCCTCCACCTCCGGCCGTGATGAGTTCTCATCTTCTACCACTTCACCAACATGTGATTTTTCACAAGGTAATGATATGGTGAGTTGTGATAGAAATTGCAATGTGGATAATGAGCTTACTATTGGTAATCCATCTTCTCTATCTAGTTGCAATGTTCTATATTTGGACCTTAACACTTCTAGCACTCAAAACTCCTTACATGATAGTGTTGATAGTCCTTGCATATCGTGTAGAAATAACTTGAATAAATCACATGATGATATGCTTGTTTTTTCTTGTTGCCATGATAAAATTGCTTCTATTTCCTCTAGTACTTGTGGTGCTAACCATGTATAGGAAACTGAATACTCTATGGGTTAATACAAGTGCTTGAATGGAGCTTCAAGTAAAATCTCATATCCACCTTCTTCAAGTTCTCACATATGCCTTATGGCTAAGGAAACAAAGGTAACCTCTTTGGATCCCATTGTATCTCATCATGTTGATGATGATGATCATGTTGTTGATGGTAGTGATGACGATGATGATGTTGTTAATGATAGTGATGATGATAATGAACATCTTATTGATTATGATATTGCCTCTATTCAAGAGATGGGAGAGATTGTCTTTCCTGCTCTTCATAAAAATAAAATTGCTTGCTCCAACTTTGTTGAAATTTTGTCTTGTGCTATTGAAGGCAAGAAACTTATTGAGGAGCAAGAAAATATCATATATCAAAAGGATGAACATGAGCATGAGTATGTTAACAATATTGCATATCTAAAGAGCTCCCTTGAAGAAGAACAAACCACCAAGGAATATGTTGAGGAAACTTTTACTCTAGAATTATCTAGAGTAAAGGAAAATTATGATAGAGAACTTGTGGTGGCAAATGTTCTCAAACTAAAAATGATGAACTCATAGTTGCCCATGCTACACTTGTTGAGGATTTTAAGCACCTCGAAAATGGCTCTCGGGTCATTAAGAGTGAGCTCATCAAACTCACCGAGTCGGATGAGCAACTTAAATCTTCTTATTCAAAAGAGCTTGCCAAGGTTTACTCACCTCTTGCAAATAGTAATGATTCTTGTGCTACTAACTCTATTTCTTGTGAAGGATCTATTTGAAGGAGAATGTTGAGCTAAAGGGTCAACTTGCTTTGCTAACTAGCAAATATGGGAAATTGGAAGAAAGTTATGTTAAGCTCTCAAGCTCGCATGAGGATCTTCTAGTCTCCCATGGTAGGCTAAAGTTGGCTCATGAGGCTATTGTGTCGAAGGTAACATCTAATGAGACTCATCTGGACATTAGCACTATATCTACTCAAAGTGTCATATTGCCATGTGCTAGTCCTTGTAATTCATCCACTCATGTTATTGCTACATCTTGTGATGAATTACATTCTTTGCCTTGTTGCTCTACCATGACACTAACCATGTAGAGGAAATTAAAGAGCTCAAGGCTCAAGTCACTTCTTTCAAGAATGACTTGAAAAAGAGTCATAAAGGGAAGGCCACACTCAACCACATCTTGAGCGTGCAAAAATCCCCCAATGACAAGAGTGGACTTGGATTCAACTCCAATATCAAGAACAAGTCCACTAACAAGTTGAAGCACAAGGGCAACAAGAAGAATGGCCAAGATCAAGCGAAGTATCTGACCAACATTATTTGCTTCGAGTGCAAGGAAGAAGGGCATCATGTTAGATCTTGCCCATTGAAGAAGAAGCCTCTTGGTGTGAAGCACAAGGGAAGCGGCTGCAAGCTCTACCTCAAGTTGTAGATGGGCCTCTTCCTAAGAGGACTACTCGATCTCTTACTAAAGTTGTGGCATCACCTAAGAATAAATCGAGCAAGACAAGAACTTGCTACATTTGTCGTGAGAAGGGGAATATTTCTTCCTCGTGCACTAGTGGTATCTCCTCATCCAAACCTATCTTGATTGATGATGCTTATTCTCTTCGTAAGGATGAGGTTGGCAATGTGTTTGCCAAATTTGTTGGTGCTCGATGTGGTGTCAAGAAAATAACCATTTGGGTTACCAAGCCTATTGTGACTAACTTCTTAGGACCCAACTTGGTTGGGGACCAACAAGCCAAAACTTGATCAATAAGTGATTTTGGAGGACATTGCAGACTTGGTTTCATCATGAAGAATTGAGGGATCTTCATCTATTATATTTTTCAAGCCAGGTCATGTGGATTATATTGCCTCTATTATATTTCCAATATTCCTCCTTGCGGTAACATATTCTTAACTCATTACATTGAAAGTTACTTTCCCCTTGTGCATGTGTTGGTTTTGTACCTTGCATGTTTTTGTATATGTTATGCTTACTACTTACTTATCTTGAGTTATCAAGTTTATTTGTGTTTGTTGGTTTGCACACCATGAAGGAGTTATGCCCTAGAGGCAAATAATAAAGTGTATTATTTGATATATCTCCTATATGTTCATAATATGTTTCATGTTGTGCTATAACTGTGTTAATGTGAAACGTTAATACACGCGTGGTATGTAAACAAACCGTGTCTCTAGTTACCTCTAGCGAACTAGTTCATTGGTCATGAGGATGGTCTGGGTTTCAAGATCATGGGCATTTATGCCGATTGACAATGGGGTCATGTTATTAGTTGAATAACATGATAGACAAACATCCGACCGTTATATCTTGAATGAGATCTAGTTACAAAGTTCACCATTGATGATAAAACACAGAGAACCTTACAACCTGATCCTTTGAATGTGAGGTAATGCAAATCACCATTCCGGAGGAAGCTTAGATGGTTATCAAGAATCATATCATAATAGGGTGATCAAAAAGGTGCCACTCAGGTTTTCCAAAGGGATGCGTAGAGGAGTACATATCAAGACCAGGATTTGTAAAGTCCATGTAACGGACAGATACATGTGGCCATCTCGGTGACGTTGCATTAATGAATCTTGCAAGCATGTGACTTGGTCATGGAATGTAATGACATGAGAACGAGTAAACAAGTTCATTGGTAACGAGACCGAACTAAGGTATGGGGATACCGAAGATCAAGTCTCGAATGAATTCGGTATCATATGACAAAGGGAACGGGAAACGACTATCTCACAGTTCGAGCGATTATATTCATGAAACGCACGGGGGTCACATGTCCATCTAGGTCCCTCTATTGATCATTGATGTGAGAGTAGTCTCGATCATGTACAGAGTGTTTCTGAACCGAAGGATGTCATGCTTAAGGGTAGGGACACTTAGGATAGATGAGGTATCGTAGGAGAAATAGAGAAAGAGAAACCAGAATAGTTCCGCATAACATCCGATGGAGATCGGAAGGGGTTCGGAAGGTGTTCCGGAGTGAAGGAATAATACAATATGTGTATTTGAATGTTAATTAGAGAATTAATATTAAATGTATATTTTATTTTATTATTAAAGGCATCATAATGCTAATGGGCCTCACCCGAAGGGAGGCCCAATAGGGCATGGCGCCTAGGGAGAGGGGGCCAACCGGCCTAGGCTTGGTGGGCCGCCCCAATGGGGCCCACCTAGGGCCGGCGGCTGCCCCTAGGTGGCCGGCGAGTGTGGGGATTAGCCCCACACCACCTGGCCCCAGGGTGGTGCACCCCTCCTCCCACTATATATAGGGTTCTCCCCTCCCCCTTTGGAATCATCCCATTCCCTCTCATTCTCTCTCTCTCATCCATTGAGGACTTCTCCGTAATATTGGAGAGGACCTCGTAGGTGAGTTCTCCACCTTCACACCACCGTCATGTGATCTGCGATCCGACATCTACTTCTTTCGTTGCTCAGCTAGATCGGAGTCCAGTTGACGTCTCCAACACCGGACGTGTGACGAACTTCGGAGGCACCACACTTGGGGTGCTGCTCGTTTTCATCAATATACGCCTTCCTGCGTAAGTCCCTTGGTCTTTAAAGGTATGAATATTGTATCTCTTCTCCGTTACTTATGTCTACATAGTATAGATCCTGGTATTAGTGTTCGAGTAGATAGAATTTTTTTGTTTTCTGCTACGGAACCCTTTAGTGGTATCAGAGCGGGTCTATGGGTAGACATGTCGTACGGATAGAACACATAGCGATATGTGGGCATTGATTCTCTAATTTCTACCCTCTTTTAATGTTCTTGTTCATATCGCGGCACTGTTTGATGAAGCGACCCCCAACCGACCTCACGTGGTGATTCACGAGACTGGTCCATGAATCAACGTGGCTTAGGGGGGTGTTTGTCTCTCTACAGTAGTTGATATGGCATCGACACTAGAGGGCCCTAAAAAGGGAAGAAGAACGGCAAGCATTGAATCCATGTTGTGGCTCCATCTTCGTAGGTGGGAAGGGGTTCTACTGCGAAAGCCCAAAAGCCGCGTAAAACTTGCAATAGATAATATAGAAGCGTCTATTTTTATTATTGCATAGGGGCATGTATTATAACGTGGCAATGACAAGTTTATGAAACTTTCATTGAAGCTATTGATGATGATCAAAATGCTATATCCACGTCATAACACTTTACTTTTGAAGTATTACTTATTGTGCTGGTATATTTATATTTTGACGGTAGCATAATAAGATAATCCCTCACAGTATTCCAGTTATCTTATTCCCCTTATGTGTGCACCACCAAGAAAGTTCTTCGGTATGAGGCACCCTGCGGTGAGTAGGGGTCAGACATATCTACGTTCGCATACAGTGGGTGCAAGCCATGTTGCACTTCGGATACACACAAGTTAGAACTGGCAAGCCTAGCATGTGCATACATGGCCTTGGAATACAGGAGACCGAAAGGTCAAGCATGAATCACATAGTTGATGTGATCGACATTAGGGAATGTCCACCTTTGATACTGCACTGATGGCCGTGACGATCGGGAGAGGTGCAGGGGATTGGGATCATGTGATCATTAAACGAGTAGAGGGATGTTCGTTTGAGTGGGAATTCTTTTGTTTTAAGTTCGAAAACATAATTAAAACTTGAACTCATTATTATGAACATGGTCTAAACACTTTGCAAATCCATTGTAGATGTCTCGCCCACCCACCTTCAACCTTAGTACTTTCCTCGAGAAGGACAAGTTGAAAACTGATGGAACCAACTTCACCGCATGGTTCCGCAATCTTAGGATCCTCCTAGTCCCCTACAAGTTGACTTATGTCATCGAGGCTGAGCTTCCGGCTAAGCCTGCAGATTCCGCCTCCTAGGACGAAAGAATGTCTAGCAGTCCAAGGCGGACGATTTCTCCCTCATCCAGAGTGGAATGCTCTATGCCATGGAGCCGGAGCTTCAAAAGCGTTTTGAGAATATGAATGCTTTTGAGATCATTGAGGATCTCAAGTCCGTCTTTGCTCCACAGGCCCGTGCAGAGAGGTATGTGAAGGAAATATGCCCTGAGAGGCAATAATAAAGTTGTTATTATATATTCCTTATATATGATAGATGTTTATTTTACATGCTAGAATTGTATTTGATCAGGAAACATCAATACATGTGTGTTTAATAAACAAAAAGGGTTCCTAGTTATGCCTCTCTTATAGACTAGCTTGTTGATTAACAAGATGATCAAGGTTTCCTGATCATGGACATTGGATGTTGTTAATAACAAGGTCACACCATTGGTGGAATGATGTGATGAACATTCATCCGAAGTATAGCATTACTATCAAGTCATTATGTTTATATTGCTATAACATCATACGAAGTAATCTATATCCTTAGACCATGAGATCATGTTAATTGCTAACACCGGAAGAGTATCTTGATAACATCAAACGTCACACCGTAACAGGGTGACTATAAAGATGGGTTCAGTACTACGAAGGTGTTATGTTGAGGCTCATGGATCAAGAGTGGAATTTGTCAATCCCGATGACGGATAGATATACTCTGGGCCCTCTCAGTGATATCACATTAAGATAGCTTGCAAGCAAGTGATGTGATCACTAGAATGTTATATCACGGGAACGAGAAAAGAGTGCATGTCAGTAACGAGATCAAACTAGGTATGGAGATACCGATGATCGAATCTCGGACATGTAATATAACGAGAGACAAAGGGATTTAGTTACAAGCGTTAAAGGTTCTCACGATCACAGAAGTCATCGTTGAATGTGTAGGAGTCAGTACGGATCTCTAGGTCCCACTGCTGATTATTGATCGGGGAAGGGTCTCGATCATGTCTGCATTATTCGCGAACCGTAGGGTGGCACACTTAAGAGTTACCGGACACCATTTTGGAGCACATATGTTTCAGACGAAACAATTGCAAAGCGCAGGAATTGTTTCAATAGAAACCAGAAATTGTTTCGGGTGAAATTGCAGAAAGTGGTTCTGCATGTGATATTGAAATATTGCAAGGGGCTATATGTGAATGTTTGTTAATTAAATTAATTAAAAAAATTCTGAATAAATTTAATAATAGAGTTTTATTAAATGAGAGAGCATTAAATTTGGAGAAATTTAATGCATTTAAAGTGGAGACTTTAAAAGGGAATGTGAAGAGGCATCTTAATGTGGAGGGGTTACCACCACATGAATGGGGGAGGTGAGGGGTCACCCCCCCATGCGCCGGCCATGGAGAGAGGGGGCACCCCCCCCTCCTCCTATAAAAGGCCACCCATTCCCTCCTTCATCCTCACACCTCCTTGTGAAGGATCTCTCTCCCCCTCTAGAATTATTTCCCCATGGTCTCGGATTAGCGAGATACATGTTCCCGGTGGCATTTCGTCTGGAAGGAGTTGCTGCTTCCGCTGGATCACTGGAGCGAGGAGGTGGAGTTTGTCCGGTGGCTTGAACGTGTGTGCGAGTATGGATGCACTGCTGAGTTGCGGCTCTCGGACTTCCTCACGATCTTGAGATCGGCAAGTGTACGACTACATCAACCACGAGTTCCTACTCGTTAACAAAACTCGTTATCTTCGAGGGTAAGTTCTTGTTGGATGTATGTCCACCCGTTGCTTTGTACCTAGTAGATAGATCTTGGCGTGTAGTTCACACCGTAGGAATTTTTTGTTTTCTATGCTGCGGACCCAACAGTGGTATCAGAGCCTGACCTATGCGTAGGTGCTTTGCACGGGTAGTACACATATGTTTATATGTAGGCGATGATGATCATGTTATTGCATCTTCTATGTATTTTGGATATTGGTGGCATAGTGGGATGAAGCGGCCCGGGCCAACCTTACATGTCATCGTACATGAGACCGGTTCCACGATTGACATGCAACTTGTTTTGCATAAGTGGCTGGCGGGTGTCTGTCTCTCCTACTATAGTCAATATCTGATTTACAACGAGTTGCTAATAACTTAGTCATCCTCGTTGTGGTTCATGTTCGTAGGTGAGAACGATTCTATCTCCGAAAGCCCTAAGCCACGTAAAACTTGCAATTGATAAATTAGAGGCGTCTAGTTTAGATCGTTGTTGGGCTAGTGTATTGATATGGTATTGTTGTAAGTAGATGTATGATAGATACTCTTACAACACACTCAATGTGTAAGTTCCATAGACCTTGGCCTTACACACAAAGGAATGATAGAGATCATACCATGATGCATGGACCATATCATCTCACTTTACACATTAGATGTTTGCATCTTATACTGCTAGTTTGGCGCTTTTGGTAGCATTATAAGATGATCCCTCATTTAGATATCAAGATAAAAATGTGTTCTTCCTTAAGTATGCACCATTCTGTGGATCGTGTTTCGAGACATCACGTGATGATCGGGTGTACTCGAATCTACGCTTTCATAGGAACGGGTGTATGACAGTTTTACCCACGCGAATACTAAGGTTCTTACTTGGCGAGCCTAGCATGTACAGACATGGACTCGGAACACGGACCGAAAGGTTAAGCATGAGTCATATAGTTGATATGATGCCCATATAGATGCTCGCCTTTGAAGCTACATCAACTCATGTGATGATCGGACTTGGTGTAGTGGATTTGGTTCATGTAATCACCAAAAGGACACGAGGGATGTCGTTTTTGAGTGGGAGTTCATTAGTAATTTGGATTAGTTGAACTCAATCTATCATAAACTTAGTCTAAATAAACTTTACAAATTCTGTTGTAGATGGCACCACCTGCTTTTAATTTCAATGTGTTCATGGAGAAAGAGAAACTTGCTGCGAATGGTAGCAACTTCACCAACTAGGCTATGAATATGAGGATTCTCCTCACTGCTGCACAAAAGCAATATGTGCTAGATGCGCTACTAGGCCCCCCACCAGCTCCTGATGCCCCTGACGAGGAAAAGAATGTCTATGTGACTCGTCAGGAGGACCACAACTTAGTTCATTGCGGCATACTATATGGGCTAGAGCCAGAACTTCGAAAGCGTTTCGAAAATGGCAATGCCTTTGATAACATGGGAGAATTGAAAAATGATTTTCGATACCCATGCTGCCGTAGAGAGTTATAATGCTACAGAAAAGTTCTTTAGCTGCATGATGGAGGAAAACAGCTCCGTTAGTGAGCATGTACTCAAAATGTCTGGGTACGCCGATAAGCTTGTGTCCTTGGGAATAACGATTCCCGTTGACTTAGGCATACGTCATGTTCTCCAATCTCTGCCACCTAGCTACAAGAGCTTCGTGATGAACTATAATATGAAGGGCATGAAGAAGACTCTTCCCGATCTTCTGTCAATGCTTAAGACTGCAGAAGTGGAGATTAGGAAAGAACATCAAGTGTTGATGATCAATAGGACCACCGGTTTCAATAAAGACAAGAAAGGCAAGCACAAGGGAAAGAAGGGTGGAAAGTCTGTTGCCACGCCTGAAAAGAAACCCTGAGCTAGCCCTAAGTCTGACACCGAGTGCTACTATTGCAAGGGGACTGGCCATTGGAAGCGCAACTGCCCCAAGTATTTGGCGGACAAGAAGTCCGGCAAGGCAAACAAAGGTATATGTGATATACATGTTATTGATGTGTACTTGACTAGTACTCGCAGTAGCACCTGGGTATTTGATACGGGATAGGTTGCTAATATATGTAACTCGGTTCAGGGGCTACGAAACAAGCGAAAACTAGCAAGAGATGAGGTCAGGATGCGGGTCGGCAATGGATCAAAAGTTGATGTGATCGCCGCCGGGACGCTACCTCTCCATTTGCCATCGGGATTAGTTATAAACCTAAATAATTGTTATTTAGTGCCTGCACTGAGCATGAACATTGTATCTAGATCGTGTTTGATGCAAAGTGGTCATTCCTTTAAATCTGAAAACAATGGTTGTTCGATTTATAAGAATGATATCTTTTATGGTCATGCACCTATGTTGAATGGTTTATTTCTGATAGATCTCGATAGTAATATTACACACATTCATAATGTTAATGCTAAAAAGATTAAACTTGATGATGATATGTCTACATATATGTGGCCTGCCGTCTAGGTCATATTGGCGTTAAACACATGAAGAAACTCCATTCTGATGGACTTTTGGAATCACTTGATTTTGAATCATTTGATACATGTGAGCCATGCCTTATGGGCAAGATGACTAGAACGCCGTTTTCCGGTTCAATGGAACGGGCGACAGATCTATTGGAAATCATACATACAGATGTGTGTGGACCAATGAGTGTGTCGGCGCAAGGTGGATATCGTTATTTTGTTACTTTCACGAATGATTTGAGTAGATACGGGTATATATATTTGATGAAACACAAGTCTGAAACTTTTGAAAAGTTCAAGGAATTTCAGAATGAAGTGGAAAATCATCATAATGGAAAGATCAAATTTCTATGGTCTGACCATGGAGGAGAATATCTAAGTTACGAGTTTAGCACACACATGAAAGAGTGTGGAATAGTTTCACAACTCACGCCTGCCGAAACACCACAACGTAATGGTGTGTCGGAACGTCGTAATCGTACCTTATTGGATATGGTTCAATCTATGATGTCTCCGACTGACTTGCCACTGTCATTTTGGGGTTATGCACTGGAAAAAGCTGCATTCACTTTAAATCGGGCACCATCTAAATCCATTGAAACGACACCGTATGAATTATGGTTTGGAAACAAACCTAAGCTGTCATTTCTTAAAGTTTGGGGATGCGATGTTTACGTGAAGAAACTTCAACCAGATAAACTCGAACCCAAAGCGGCAAAATGCGTCTTCATAGGATACCCTAAGGAAACGATTGGGTATACCTTCTATCACAGATCCGAGGGCAAGGTTTTTGTTGCCAAGAATGGATCCTTTCTTGAGAAGGAGTTTCTCACAAAAGGTGTGAGTAGTCGGAAGGTAGAACTCGAAGAGGTTATTGAACCTTCTCTTCATGGAATGGCGAGTGGCGCAGCACCGGAAGTTGTTTCGGAGTTGACTTCACCTGATCAAGAGAGAGCT
The DNA here is from genome assembly GCA_916181665.1 of Avena sativa. Classification (NCBI taxonomy): domain Eukaryota; kingdom Viridiplantae; phylum Streptophyta; class Magnoliopsida; order Poales; family Poaceae; genus Avena; species Avena sativa. Next base: position 463,240,522 of record OV702279.1, on the reverse strand, counting down.
AATGATAATGATCATGAAACTCCGAAAGAGGACACTACCAAACCTCGTAGGTCAAGCAGGACACGTGCAGCTCCTGAACTGTACGGCAATCCTATTGTGAATTTCATGGTTGATGAAATGGATGACCCTGCGATGTATGAAGAAGCGATGATGAGCCTGGATTCCAACAAATGGCTGGAAGCCATGAAATCCGAGATGGAATCCATGTACTAGAACCAAGTTTGGAACTTGGTGGACTTACCTCACGATCGAAAGGCCGTTGAGAATAAATGGATTTTCAAAAGAAAAACTGATGCTGATGGTAATGTGACCATCTATAAGGCTCGACTTGTCGCAAAGGGGTTTCGACAAATTCAAGGAGTTGACTACGATGAGACATTCTCTCCCGTAGCGATGCTTAAGTCAGTGAAGCGTCATATATATTAAAAGTTATCTAAACAGCAATTTTTTGATGAAAGACCTTGGTGAAGCGTCATATATATTAGGCATTAAAATCTATAGAGATAGATCAAGGCGCCTAATTGGGCTATCGCAGAGTACATACCTTGATAAGATATTAAAGAAGTTTAATATGGACGAAAGTAAGAAGGGGTTCTTACCTATGTTGGAAGGCAAGACATTGAGTAAGACTCAAAGTCCACCTATGGCGGAAGAAAGAGAGATGATGGATAAGATCCCCTATGCCTCGGCCATAGGCTCTATTATGTATGCCATGCTATGTACAAGACCGGATGTGGCACATGCTATTAGTTTGACTAGTAGGTACCAATCTGATCCAGGTTCAGAACACTGGATAGCGGTAAAGAACATCCTCAAGTACTTGAGAAGAACTAAGGATATGTTTCTTATATACGGAGGTGAAGAAGAGCTAGTCGCTAAGTGTTATGTCGATGCTAGCTTTGACACCGATCCGGATGACTCTAAGTCTCAATCCGGATACGTATTTCTCTTGAACGGAGCAGCAGTTAGTTGGAGGAGTTCCAAACAACCTGTGGTGGCTGGATCAACAACAGAGCGGAATATGTTATTGCTTCAGAAGCGGCGCAGGAGGCTGTTTGGATGAAAGAGTTCATTACGGAACTAGGTGTGGTTCCCAGTGCGTTGGATCCAATGGTGATCTATTGTGACAACAATGGAGCCATAGCCAACGCAAAGGAACCAAGGTCTCACAAGAATTCCAAGCATATTAAGCGTCGGTTTCACTCCATCCACGAGCATGTCAAGGATGGAGATATAAAGATTTGTAAAGTACCCACGGACCTAAATGTAGCAGATCCGTTGACTAAAGTTCTCCCTAGGGCAAAACATGATCAACACCAGCACTCCATGGGTGTTAGATTTATCACTATGTGAACTAGATTATTGTCTCTAGTGCAAGTGGGAGACTAAAGGAAATATGCCCTGAGAGGCAATAATAAAGTTGTTATTATATATTCCTTATATATGATAGATGTTTATTTTACATGCTAGAATTGTATTGATCAGGAAACATCAATACATGTGTGTTTAATAAACAAAAAGGGTTCCTAGTTATGCCTCTCTTATAGACTAGCTTGTTGATTAACAAGATGATCAAGGTTTCCTGATCATGGACATTGGATGTTGTTAATAACAAGGTCACACCATTGGTGGAATTATGTGATGAACATTCATCCAAGTATAGCATTAGGATCAAGTCATTGTGTTTATATTGCTATAACATCATACGGAGTAATCTTTATCCTTAGACCATGAGATCATGTTAATTGCTAACACCGAAAGAGTATCTTGATAACATCAAACGTCACACCGTAACAGGGTGACTATAAAGATGGGTTCAGTACTATGAAGGTGTTATGTTGAGGCTCATGGATCAAGAGTGGAATTTTTCAATCCCGATGACAGATAGATATACTCTGGGCCCTCTCGGTGATATCACATTAAGATAGCTTGCAAGCAAGTGATGTGATCACTAGAATGTTATATCACGGGAACGAGAAAAGAGTGCATGTCAGTAACGAGATCAAACTAGGTATGGAGATACCGATGATCGAATCTCGGACATGTAATATATCGAGATACAAAGGGATTTAGTTACAAGCGTTAAAGGTTCTCACGATCACAGAAGTCATCGTTGAATGTGTACGAGTCAGTACGGATCTCTAGGTCCTGCTGCTGATTACTGATCGGAGAAGGGTCTCGATCATGTCTGCATTATTCGCGAACCGTAGGGTGGCACACTTAAGAGTTACCGGACACCATTTTGGAGCACATATGTTTCAGACGAAAGAATTGCAAAGCGCAGGAATTGTTTCAATAGAAACCGGAAATTGTTTCGGGTGAAATTGCAGAAAGTGGTTCTGCATGTGATATTGAAATATTGCAAGGGGCTATATGTGAATGTTTGTTAATTAAAGTAATTAACAAAAATCTGAATAAATTTAATAAAAGAGTTTTATTAAATGAGAGAGCATTAAATTTGGAGAAATTTAATGCATTTAAAGTGGAGACTTTAAAAGGGAATGTGAAGAGGCATTTTAATATGGAGGGGTTACCACCACATGAATGGGGGAGGTGAGGGGTAACCCCCCCCCCATGCACCGGCAATGGAGAGAGGGGGCACCCCCCCTCCTCCTATAAAAGGCCACCATTCCCTCCTTCATCCTCACACCTCCTTGTGAAGGATCTCTTGTTGGAGATATGCCCTAGAGGTAATAATAAATGTAGTTATTATTATATATCTTTGTATTTATGATAAATGTTTACATTCATGCTATAATAGTATTAACAAGGAAACCATTAATACTTGTGTGATTTGTAAACTTAATTTGAAGTCCCTAGTATAGCCTCTATACTTCACTAGCTTGTTGGTTGATTGATGATGTGGTTTCTTTGTCATGAACATTGAGATGTTATCAACAACAAGATCATATCGTTAGGAGAATGATATGGTGGACATACTCCTATAGATAAGCGTAGCATAAAGATCAAGTCATTTCAATAGTTCAATTGCTATATGCTTTCTGATACATAGTAACCTAATTCCTTCGACCATGAGATCATGCATATCACCTTTACTGGATGGATGCTTTGATGTCATCAAACACCACACCGTAACAGGGTGGCTATAAAGGTGGCATTGAGTGTTCGGAAAGTATTGGTTGAAACACATGGATCAAGAGTGGGATTTGTCCATCCACATGACGGATAGATATTCTCTGGGCCCTCTCGGTGAAATGTCATCCGATTAGCTTGCAAGCATGTGACTTGGTCACAAGGGATCACATATCACGGGAACGAGAAAAGAGTACTTATCAGTAACGAGGATGAACTAGGTATGCAGAGATACCGACGATCATAACCTCGGATAAGTAACATATCGTGAGACAAAGGGAAATTGGTATCGTATGTAAGTGGTTCATTCGATCGCAAAGTAATCGTAGAAATATGTGGGAGCCATATGAATTTCCAGATTCCTCTATTGGTTATTGTTCGGAGAAGTGTCTCGATCATGTCTGCATAATTCACGAACCGTAGGGAGACACACTTAAGGATTCGACGTTGTTTGAGTAGTTATGGTATTATGAGAAAGAGACCGAATGTTGTTCGGAGTCTCGGATGGGATCCGGGATATCACGAGGAGATCCGGAATGGTCCGGAGAATAAGATTCATATAAGGAAAGTTCCGTTTCGGAGTTGGGGAATGGTTCCGGTGTTTTCATCGGGAACATTCTAGAAGGTCCCGGAATGTCCGGCACTCCGGAGGGGAAAGGGTACATGAATGTGTCATTACATATTGGAATGATTGCATCATGTACTAAGTATTCTTGCTGTCCCAAATAAAGGATTTATTTAAATCCTAAATTGAAAAGTCAAACGGCTAGTTTGAAAGTCAAACGGCAGTTTTGGGAAGTGGGAAAAGAGGAGGAGAGGTGGAGGCCGAGTTGGAGGGGAATTCCTCCCCTTGGCCGGCGCACCTCCCTAGGCCGAGTTGGGGAGGAACTCCTCCCCTTGGCCGGCCAGCCCTCCCACCTATATAAGGAGGGGCAGGGCTCCCCTCCTAGACACACAAGTTTCCTATCCTCTAAACTAAACCCTAGATCTAGACCCCGGTTTAGAGCTATTCGGTTTAGAGCCTTCTAATTGGTTTAGAGCCTTCTAATTGGTGTGTCTAATTACTAGACCACTAATAGCCTCTCTCATAAGCTCCACCATACTCGCACCGGCTTAAGGCGAAGCCCTGCGGGATTTCCCCTCTACCTCCGGTACCACGCCGTTGTGCTGCCGGAATCGCGAGGAGAGTGCTACAACCTCCGCTTCCTGCTGGAACAAGGGAGAGGAAGGTCTTCGTCGAGTACCGAACGTGTGACCGACTGCGGGAGCGCTGCGGGAACGCGGCGCTGGAAGGATCGTCTACACGATCTTGAGATCGGAAAGAGTACGACTACATCACCCACGAGAATCTGCTCTCGTTAAACACTTTGGAATCTTCGAGGGTGAGTTATTCCATCGACTCGTTGCTGCAATCTAGTAGATAGATCTTGGCTTGTTTGTTTGTATGCGATAGAAAATTTTTGTTTTCCATGCTACGAACCCCTACAGTGGTATCAGAGCCAGGTTTATATGTAGATCTGTTGCACGAGTAGAACACAATGGTCATTGTGGGCGTTGATGCTTTTATTGTAGATTGCTTTTTGTGTACTTTGCATCTTGCGGTATGTTGGGATGAAGCGGCCCGGGCTAACCTTACATGACATCGTTCATGAGACTTGCTCCACGTTTGACATGCAACTTGTATTGCATAAGTGGCTTTGCGGGTGCCTGTTTCTCCTAGCATAGTTAAGATCCAATTTACAACGGGTAATCAATAATGCTAGTATCAATGTTGTGGTTCTTGTTCGTAAGTTAGAACGACACTTATTGAAAGCCCCAAACCACGTAAAATATGCAAAGAAAGTAGAGGCGTCTAACTTTGTTTTGCAGGGGTGTGCAGTGATGTGATATGGCCATGATTGTGATTATATTTGATGTATGCAATGTTCCTTATTGTAAGTTGGCAACCGGCAGGAGCCATATGGTTGTCTTTAATTTCTGTTAAGACCTGCGTGTCTATTCAAAATAGTTGTAATAGCTGAAGCTGGCGGACGACAACCATGAAGAAGCGTCATTGACCTTGATGCTATGCCGGTGATGATGGAGATCATGTTCGTGCTTGAAGATGGAGATCGGAAGCACAAAGAAGAAAGGCCATATCATATCACATATTATGAATTGCATGTGATGTTAATCCTTTATGCATCTTGTATTGCTTAGTAGACGACGGTAGCATTATAAGATGATCCCTCATGCACATAAATTTCAAGTTCTAAAGTGTTCACCCTTAGTATGCACCGTTGCCAAAGCTTGCTGCTTCGAAGCACCACGTGATGATCGGGTGTCTTTGATTCCGCGGGTGAATACAATGTAAGCAAGCCAGATTTGCTTATGCGGTAGCTAAGGTTTGATCTTGACGAGCCTAGCATGTACAGACATGGCCTCAGGAACACGGATCGCCGAAAGGCAAAGCATGAATCATATAGTAGATATGATGAACATGATGATTGTTCGCCATTAAAACTATATCAACTCTCGTGATGATCGGTGTTGATGTAGTGGATTTGGTTCATGTGATCACTAAAACAATGTGAGGGATGTTGTTTTGAGTGGGAGTTCACCTAGTTTAATTTCATTAATTAATTTGAACTCAATTTGTCATAAAACTTAGTCTAAACTATTGCAAATATGTTGTAGATCAATGGCAGCCCCTACCATCAATTTTAATGCGTTCCTAGAGAAAGAAAAGTTGAAAAACAATGGAAGCAACTTCGCGGATTGGTTCCGCAATTTGAGGATTGTCCTCACAGCTGGTAATTTGACCTATGTGCTGGATGCACCGCTAGGTGACCCACCTGCAGCTGATGCTACCGATGAAGTAAAGAATGTTTACCTCGCTCGGAAGAATCAGTACTCCATAGTTCAGTGTGCTATCTTGTATGGTTTAGAATCGGAGCTTCAGAAAAGGTTTGAAGAGTCAGATCCATATGATATTGTCGAGGATCTCAAATTAATTTTTGAGACTCATGCGGCAATTGAAAGTTATGAAGCTTCTGAAAAGTTCTTTAACTGCAAGATGGAAGAGGGCAGCTCCGTCAGTGAGCATGTGCTTAAGATGTCTGGGAACGCAAATAAACTTCAAAGCTTGGGTATAGTGATTCCTAATACTTTGGGGGTTTACCGCATCCTCCAATCACTACCACCAAGTTACAAGAACTTTGTGATGAACTACAACATGCAGAACATGAACAAAGAGTTGCCAGAACTATTTGCTATGTTAAAGTCTGCAGAAGTGGAGATCAAGAAAGAGCACCAAGTGTTGATGGTCAATAAGACCACCAAATTCAAGAAAGGCAAGTCTAAGCAGAAGGGACACTTCAAGAAGGGTGGTAAGAAAGTTACCACGCCGACGAAGAAGACCAAGGCTGGACCTAAGTCTGAAACTGAGTGCTTTTACTGCAAGGGAGAAGGTCACTGGAAGCGGAATTGCCCAAAGTACTTGGCGGATTTGAAGAACGGCAACATCAACAAGAAAGGTATATCTGATATACATGTTATTGATGTGTATCTCACTAGTATTCGTAGTAGTGCCTGGGTATTTGATACTGGTTCGGTTGCTCATATTTGTAACTCGAAACAGGAGCTACAGAATAAACGGAAGCTAGCAAAGAACGAGGTGACGATGCGCGTGGGAAACGGATCAAAGGTTGATGTGATCGCGGTCGGCACGCTACCTCTTTATCTACCATCGGGATTAGTTTTGTACTTAAATAATTGTTATTTGGTGCCTGCGTTGAGCATGAACATTATATCGGGATCTTGTTTATTGCGAGACGGTTACTTGTTTAAATCCGAGAATAATGGTTGTTCGATTTATATGAGTAATATGTTTTATGCACATGCACCTTTGATAGATGGTCTATTCTTATTGAATCTCGATAGTAGAAATACACATATCAACAACATTGAGGCTAAACGTTTGAAATCAAGCGATAATTCGACCTATATGTGGCACTGTCGTCTTGGTCACATCGGAGTGAAACGTATGAAGAAACTCCATTCCGATGGACTTCTTGAATCACTTGATTTTGAATCACTTGAAAGATGCGAAGCATGTCTGATGGGTAAAATGACTAAGACTCCATTTTCTGGTATAATGGAGCGAGCTACGGACTTACTGGAAATCATACATACCGATGTGTGTGGTCCAATGAGTGTAGCATCGCGCGGTGGTTATCGTTATGTTCTTACCTTCACGGATGATTTGAGTAGATATGGGTATATCTATTTCATGAAACATAAGTCCGAAACTTTCGAGAAGTTTAAGGAGTTTCAAAGTGAGGTAGAGAATCAACGTAACAAGAAGATTAAATTTCTACGTTCTGATCGTGGAGGTGAATATCTAAGTTACGAGTTTGGCGAGCATTTGAAGAAATGCGGAATACTTTCACAATTGACACCGCCGGGAACACCACAGCGTAATGGTGTGTCTGAACGTCGTAATCGAACCCTCTTAGATATGGTTCGTTCTATGATGTCACTTACAGATTTACCGCTAACATTTTGGGGTTATGCATTAGAAACAGCCGCATTCACTTTAAATAGGGCACCATCTAAATCCATTGAAACGACACCGTATGAATTATGGTTTGGGAAGAAACCTAAATTGTCGTTCCTTAAAGTTTGGGGATGCGAAGCCTATGTAAAGAAGTTACAGCCGGACAAGCTTGAACCCAAAGCGGAAAAATGCGTCTTCATAGGATACCCGAAGGAAACTATTGGGTATACCTTCTATCATAGATCCGAAGGCAAAATCTTCGTTGCCAAGAATGGATCCTTTCTAGAGAAGGAATTTCTCTCGAAAGAAGTGACTGGAAGGAAAGTAGAACTCGACGAGGTTGTCGAACCTTCTCTCGAAATTGCGAGTAGCGCAGCACCGGAAGAAGTTCCTGTGGTGCCTGCACCAATAAGAGAGGAAGCTAATGATGGTGATCATGAAACTTCGGTTGAAGTTGCTACAGAGCCTCGGAGGTCAACGAGAAATCGTACCACTCCAGATTGGTATGATTCCGTTATGAATGTCATGTTGGTGGACAACACCGATGACCCCGAGACATATGAGGAAGCGATGATGAGCCCAGATTCCAATAAATGGCAAGAAGCCATGAAATCCGAGATTGGATCCATGTACGAAAACCAAGTATGGACTTTGGTGGACTTACCGGATGGCCGGAAGGCTGTCGAGAACAAATGGATTTTCAAGAAGAAAACAGATGCTGATGGTAATGTTACTGTCTGCAAAAGGGTTTCAACAAATTCAAGGAGTTGACTACGATGAGACTTTCTAACCGGTAGCGAAGCTAAAGTCTGTGAGGATTATGTTAGCAATCGCTGCATATTATGATTATGAGATATGGCAGATGGATGTCAAAACAGCATTCCTCAATGGAGACATTGATGAAGAGTTGTATATGATGCAACCCAAAGGTTTTGTCGATCCTAAAGACGCTAACAAGGTATGCAAGCTTCAACGGTCCATCTATGGATTGAAGCAGGCATCCCGAAGTTGGAATCAACGTTTTGATAAGGTAATCAAAAGTTTTGGTTTTATACAAACTTATGGAGAAGCTTGTATTTACAAGAAAGTGAGTGGGAGCTCTGTAGCATTCTTAATACTGTATGTGGATGACATATTGTTGATTGGGAATGATGTAGACCTTCTTAATAGTGTCAAAGAGTATTTGAATAATAGTTTTTCAATGAAGGATCTTGGCGAAGCAGCTTACATATTAGGCATAAAGATTTATAGAGATAGATCGAAACGCCAAATATCATTGTCACAAAATACATATTTGGACAAAGTTCTAAAGAGGTTTGGAATGGAAGATAGCAAGAAAGGGTTCTTGCCCATGTTGCCCAATACGACCTTGAGTAAAACTCAAAGTCCGACATCGGCAGAAGATAGAGAAAGGATGAGTAAGACTCCCTATGCCTCAGCCATAGGATCTCTAATGTATGCCATGCTATGTACTAGACCCGACATTGCATATGCTGTTAGTTTAACTAGCAGATATCAAAGTGATCCAGGAGTGGATCATTGGACAGCGGTCAAAAACATCCTTAAGTACTTGAGAAGAACTAAGGATATGGTTCTTTCTTATGGAGGTGATGAACAGCTCGTTGTTAATGGTTACACCGATGCTAGTTGGAACACCGATCCAGATGATTCTAAATCACAATCTGGGTACGTATTTATTTTGAATGGTGCAGCAGTTAGCTGGAGGAGTGCAAAGCAAAGCGTTGTGGCGAGATCTTCAACTGAATCGGAATACATGGCTGCTTCGGAGGCTTCACAAGAAGCGATATGGATGAAAGAGTTCATTACAGAGCTGGGTGTGGTTCCTAGTGCGCTGGACCCAATGTCTATCTACTGTGATAACATGGGCGCCATAGCCAATGCGCAAGAACCAAGGTCACACAAGAAGCTGAAGCATATCAAGCTGCGTTTTCACGCTATTCGAGAACATATCCAGGATGGGGATATAAAGATTTGCAAAGTACACACAGATCTGAATGTGGCGGATCCGTTGACTAAACCTCTCCCGAGGGCAAAACATGACCAACACCAAACTGCCATGGGTGTTCGGTATATTACCATGTAATCTAGATTAGATGACTCTAGTGCAAGTGGGAGACTGTTGGAGATATGCCCTAGAGGTAATAATAAATGTAGTTATTATTATATATCTTTGTATTTATGATAAATGTTTACATTCATGCTATAATAGTATTAACAAGGAAACCATTAATACTTGTGTGATTTGTAAACTTAATTTGAAGTCCCTAGTATAGCCTCTATACTTCACTAGCTTGTTGGTTGATTGATGATGTGGTTTCTTTGTCATGAACATTGAGATGTTATCAACAACAAGATCATATCGTTAGGAGAATGATATGGTGGACATACTCCTATAGATAAGCGTAGCATAAAGATCAAGTCATTTCAATAGTTCAATTGCTATATGCTTTCTGATACATAGTAACCTAATTCCTTCGACCATGAGATCATGCATATCACCTTTACTGGATGGATGCTTTGATGTCATCAAACACCACACCGTAACAGGGTGGCTATAAAGGTGGCATTGAGTGTTCGGAAAGTATTGGTTGAAACACATGGATCAAGAGTGGGATTTGTCCATCCACATGACGGATAGATATTCTCTGGGCCCTCTCGGTGAAATGTCATCCGATTAGCTTGCAAGCATGTGACTTGGTCACAAGGGATCACATATCACGGGAACAAGAAAAGAGTACTTATCAGTAACGAGGATGAACTAGGTATGCAGAGATACCGACGATCATAACCTCAGATAAGTAACATATCGTGAGACAAAGGGAAATTGGTATCGTATGTAAGTGGTTCATTCGATCGCAAAGTAATCGTAGAAATATGTGGGAGCCATATGAATTTCCAGATTCCTCTATTGGTTATTGTTCGGAGAAGTGTCTCGATCATGTCTGCATAATTCACGAACCGTAGGGAGACACACTTAAGGATTCGACGTTGTTTGAGTAGTTATGGTATTATGAGAAAGAGACCGAATGTTGTTCGGAGTCTCGGATGGGATCCGGGATATCACGAGGAGATCCGGAATGGTCCGGAGAATAAGATTCATATAAGGAAAGTTCCGTTTCGGAGTTGGGGAATGGTTCCGGTGTTTTCATCGGGAACATTCTAGAAGGTCCCGGAATGTCCGGCACTCCGGAGGGTAAAGGGTACATGAATGTGTCATTACATATTGGAATGATTGCATCATGTACTAAGTATTCTTGCTGTCCCAAATAAAGGATTTATTTAAATCCTAAATTGAAAAGTCAAACGGCTAGTTTGAAAGTCAAACGGCAGTTTTGGGAAGTGGGAAAAGAGGAGGAGAGGTGGAGGCCGAGTTGGAGGGGAATTCCTCCCCTTGGCCGGCGCACCTCCCTAGGCCGAGTTGGGGAGGAACTCCTCCCCTTGGCCGGCCAGCCCTCCCACCTATATAAGGAGGGGCAGGGCTCCCCTCCTAGACACACAAGTTTCCTATCCTCTAAACTAAACCCTAGATCTAGACCCCGGTTTAGAGCTATTCGGTTTAGAGCCTTCTAATTGGTTTAGAGCCTTCTAATTGGTGTGTCTAATTACTAGACCACTAATAGCCTCTCTCATAAGCTCCACCATACTCGCACCGGCTTAAGGCGAAGCCCTGCGGGATTTCCCCTCTACCTCCGGTACCACGCCGTTGTGCTGCCGGAATCGCGAGGAGAGTGCTACAACCTCCGCTGCCTGCTGGAACAAGGGATAGGAAGGTCTTCGTCGAGTACCGAACGTGTGACCGACTGCGGGAGCGCTGCGGGAACGCGGCGCTGGAAGGATCGTCTACACGATCTTGAGATCGGAAAGAGTACGACTACATCACCCACGAGAATCTGCTCTCGTTAAACACTTTGGAATCTTCGAGGGTGAGTTATTCCATCGACTCGTTGCTGCAATCTAGTAGATAGATCTTGGCTTGTTTGTTTGTATGCGATAGAAAATTTTTGTTTTCCATGCTACGAACCCCTACATCTCTCTCCCCCTCTAGAATTATTTCCCCATGGTCTCGGATTAGCGAGATACATGTTCCCGGTGGCATTTCGTCTGGAAGGAGTTGCTGCTTCCGCTGGATCGCTGGAGCGAGGAGGTGGAGGTTATCCGGTGGCTTGAACGTGTGTGCGAGTACGGATGCGCTGCTGAGTTGCGGCGCTCGGACTTCCTCACGATCTTGAGATCCGCAAGTGTACGACTACATCAACCACGAGTTCCTACTCGTTAACAAAACTCGTTGTCTTCGAGGGTAAGTTCTCGTTGGATGTATGTCCATCCGTTGCTTTGTACCTAGTAGATAGATCTTAGCGTGTAGTTCACACCGTAGGAAATTTTTGTTTTCTATGCTGCAGACCCAACAGTGTGATGCTTCTGAGCTCTTCTTCTCTGCTAAAATGGAAGAGCACGGCAGTATTAGTGAGCACATGGTCAAAATGTCTGGCTACGTTAAGCATTTAAACGCCCTGGATTACAAAATCTCGGAGGAGCTCGCGATTGATAGGTTGCTTCACTCGCTGCCCCCCTAGCTATAAGAGCTTTATGATGAACTACAACATGCAAGGGATGACTAAGACCCTTGCTGAGGTGTTCGCCATGCTCAAAACTACTGAGGTTGAAATCAAGAAGGAGCACACGGTGTTGATGGTCAATAAGACCACCAACTTTAAGAATCCGGGCAAAAGGGAAAAGGCAAGGGCAAGAAGTCCAATAAGGATGGAAAGATTGTTGCCAGTACCTCAAAGGCTGCCAAGCCCATCCCTAAGCCTGGCACTACGTGCTACTACTGCAAAGGGGATGGGCACTAGAAACACAACTGTCCCAATTACCTTGAAGATAAGCGAGCCAGCAAGATAGCCGCCAAGGACAAAGGTATATGTGATATACATGTTATTGATGTGTTCCTTACAAGCGCCAGGAGTAACACCTGGTGAAAGAGCATGTGGGCCCCCATGTGTGGTTTTAGTAATTAATGACAATCTTTATGGACTAATGTGTGTATTAAGTTGTACTTGTAGGAATTGTCCATTGACATCGCTTGGAGCATGTGTTGGCTTCAAGGTCGATGAAATGAAGAAGAAGATGCGTTGTGGAAGCTCAATATGCGCCATCCCTACAAGATCTCATGTTTGGTGCTTGCCATCCTCGGTGTTTATGGATTGATGAAGACAAGGCCAAAGGATGCTCAAGGCAAAGGTATTCTTGATAGGTTTTCCCTTTTACCTGTCTCGTGTTGACTGGGTTTAGGATAGATAGACGTACTATCAAGAGGGGCTCTCGAGTGAGTATCTCGATCATATCTTTTAGAGAGAGCTCAAACCTTTGCATACTTGCATCATCGTATTTGGTTGTTATTTGGTCTTATCCATGTGAGGATATAGAGCTTGTGGTAATCTTCATAACAAGCTCTTGTTCATCAAAATCGAATCTCCCTTTTATATCTTGTTACGATTTTGATCTTGGTGGTTTTTCGGATTCTCACCAAGTGAGGTATCTCACATTATACTACTTGATACATTCTTACTTGGTTGGGTAGCTCTTGTCGTCCTCTTTCCAACGCAATTGGATTCGGGTCAATCAGAGTCTCCTAGCAAAATTTATCGTAGTTGGAATTTGCCTCTTCATTTTAAAAGAAAAAGGAAAAGTCTTCTGTGTGGGCTTTGTGATACTACCGGGTGGGCTACCGGCCGCACCTGGCAGCCCGCCTCTGCTCTCTGCATCGCCCGGTAGGCCCAGCCGGTACTACCGGCCCAGCGCGGCACTATCGCCCGGGTGGGTCGGTAGTACAGGGCCACCCAGCCAGGCCCAGGCGCCCTTCCATGCTCCCAAGCACCGCAAGCCACCGCCCGGCATCGCTCCCGCATAGTGCCCACGTCCCGCTCGCCCGCACGTCGCCCGATCCTCTGCCGCTCTCGTTCATGGTGCTCTCTCGCATGCTGGCTCGTTCGAGGCGCCAGGAAGGGAACCAGTAGTACCGGCCCATCGGCGGTACTACCGGCCCAGCCAGGAAATTTGCCCCAACGGCCAGAAAATCGTTGGCCCTATAAATATCCTCTTTCTCTCTTTTGACTAGTTGCTTCTTCTCCCTCTTTTTTCAAGCTTTTGCCTTATTGCTTTGACTCATCTCTAGCTTGATTTAATCTTTCCCCTCCAATGATTCTTGCCAATATTTGAGACGAAGATTGAGGGGATCTAGATCTACAATTTTACCAAACCAAATCACCTCTTTGTGGAGTGAATCTTTGGGATCTAGATCTTGGGGGATTTTGTGTTCCCCTTTATGTTCTTCCTCTCTTGTTCCCCCAATTTCTTTAGTAGCATTGTTGGAACTTGAGAGTGAAGTATTGAAGCATCTTTGTGGTGTTCTTGCTTTTGCATTTGGTGCATCGGTGTGTGTTCTCTCCGGAGGATTTGTTCGGTGATATTCATTGAAGCATGTCCCTCTTGGGTTCTTGGAACCCTAGACGGTTGTGTGGCCTTTGTGGCATGTGCATGTGCTTGGGATTCATTGAAGCTCCCCCAAGATTGAGGCCTTGGTGGTGATTATTGGGAGCCTCCAATTAAGTTGTGGAGATAGCCCCAATCTTGTATGGGTTCGGTGACCACCCTTAAGTGTCCCATAGTGGAACAGGTGCTTGCTTGCGTGGTGGGTGCTCGGGAGAATAGGGTGAGGCCTTTGTGGCATTGGTGGTCTTAGTACCGCCCACCCCTCCAACAAGATCTACTCCCTTGTTGGGAGGAACTTGGTAAAACATCGTCGTCCTCGCATGCCTCGGTTATCTCTATACTCGAGCTCTTTACTTATGCAATTTACATTGTGATAGCCATCGTGCTTGAATTAATTATCTTGCTATCATATTGTTGCTTGTCTTGCCTAGCATAAGTTGTTGGTGCACATAGGTGAACCTTAGTATATCTAGGCTTTGTGCTTAACAAAAGAAAATGATAGTTTTATTCCGCCATTGTTAAGCCCATCTCGTAGAAGTTTTAATCGCCTATTCACCCCCCTCTACGCGACATCCGTGATCTTTCACCTGGGTATTTGATACCGGATCTGTTGCTCACATTTGTAATTCTTAGCAGGATCTGCAGAGTAGGAGACGCCTGAGGAAGGACGGGGTGACGATGCGCGTCGGCAATGGTTCGAGAGTCGAAGTGATGGTCGTCGGCACCCTGCATCTCCGTCTGCCGTCAGGATTAATTTTGGTTTTGAATAAATGCTACTATGTACCCGCATTGAGTATGAACATTGTGAGTGGGTCTTGCTTGTTGCAAGATCGTTATTCGTTTAAATAAGGAACAAATGGTTGTCCAATTTATATGAATGATATTTTCTATGTTCATGCTCCTGTGTGTGATGGTTTATTCTTACTTGATCTTGATTGTAATACACACATCCATAGTGTTGATGCTAAACGATATAAGCATAATGCTGATAATTCCATGTTTATGTGGCATTGCTGTCTTGGTCACATTAGCATAAAACGCATGAAGAAGCTTGATACGTCCAAAACGTATCTACTTTCCCGAACACTTTTGCTATTGTTTCTCCTTTATACTTGTGTGATTTGGATACAACTAATGCGGACTCACGCTGTTTTCAGCAGAATTGCCTTGGTGTCTACTTTTTGTGCAGAAAATCAACTATCAGGAAAAATCCCGGAAAATATGCCAAAAATCCTATTTCACCCGAAGACTTCAGGAGCCAGAATACGAGACGGAGAAGATCCAGGGGGTGGCCACACCACCTACTGACGCGGGCCAGGCCAGGCTGCGCCAGGGGGTGGTGTGGGCCCTCCAGGCACCCCCTCGGCCTCTCTCTTCGCCTATAAGGAGCCTTCTGACCTAAAAACTTTGGGGGGTTCGACGTTTTTCCAGAAGGAGTTCCGCTCTGCCGCCACCACTAGATTCCACGAAACAGCACCAGAAACTCCGTTCTAGCACCCTGCCGGGACGGGGAATTGGAGGAGATCATCGCCATCATCATCACCATCGCTTCTCCATCGACCATCCATGTTTCCCCCATCTATGAGTGAGTAATCCCCCGCTATAGGCTATGGGGATGGTAGGGATTGGATGACATCGTTCATGTAATGGCATCAGATTGTTAGGGCATGGTGCCTAGTATCTTTTATTAGTGCTTTATGACTTTGTTGTGACTTGTTGTGCTTAATGCTTGTCACTAGGGCCCGAGTGCCATGATTTCAGATCTGAACATGTTATTGATTCATTATGATAGTATTGTTTTTGGTCTTATCTACAAGTTGTATAGACACATTGTTGTCCGGAACCTATGGCCCCGAAGTGACAGAAAACGGGATAACCGGAAGGGAATGGCTTTGATGTGAGGATCACATGTGTTCACATAGTGTTAATGCTTTGCTCCAGTGCTCTATTAAAAGGAGCACCTTAATTGCCAGTAGTTCCCTAGAGGCCCCGCTGCAAACGGGCTGGCAGGACAAAAGATGTTGTGCAAGTTCTCATTGCGAGCACGTGTGACTATATACAGAACACATGCCTAGGATTGTCTAGTACTTGGATGCTTTATCTTATTTATCTGCAATTGCCCTATGTTCTGATTGCTATTTGAATTGTCTTGTCCATGCAATGCCCGTCCATCCATCCCTATGCCTACCGCACTCGAATCCCACTGTTTACTACTTTTGTTACTACTGTCTTTGCTTTACTACTGCTACTACTTTATTATTCCTACTACAAAACTGTTGCTGCTGATAAACTGTTGTGAGCAAGATTGTTTCTAGGTGCAGCTGAATTGACAACTCAGTTGTTAAGGCTTATAAATATTCTTTGGCTCCCCTTGTGTCGAATCAATAAATTGGGTTTCACTTCCCTCGAAAATACTGCGATACACCCCCTATACTTGTGGGTCATCAAGACTATTTTCTGGCACCGTTGCCGGGGAGCATAGCTTTATTTATCAAGTTCACTTGGATTCTCTATTGTTTGCTGTTATCCATCCATCATGGGTAAGTCTCGTGATGGCAAGGTTCCTATTTTACCATCCACTACAAGAAGAGGTGCGGTTCTGAACATCGCTGCTGCTCTTGATTCACCGTCTGTTATGAGTAAGTTCCTTACACCACCACATACACATGCTACACACACTGCTACTAGTGCTGAATCTGAAACTCCTGATGCTTATGATGCTGCTTCTACTGTGCTTGATAAGAGTGTTTCATTAGGTCCTTTCCTAGATGCTACGATTGCTAGAACTATAGCTGGAAATACCGAAACTCCTAATGAAGACACTACCACACATGTTAGCTCACCTGAGTCTAGTGAGAGTTATGATATTGAAGATGGTTATGTTGAGATGACCGATGAGTTTATTAAAGAATGTAAGAACACCCATGATAGGAGCGCTGCTAAGAGTCTCCTTGAGAGGCGTACTATTAGACCCAAATTATCTCCTGCTGCTAAGTTTGCTGCTTCTCCCATAAACATTATAGATGAAGATTATGATTTCTCTCTTGATCTATCTTACATAGCTATTGTCGAGAAATAACCTTTTTGTGGGACTAAGAATGAAAGTGCGGTAGCACATATGAATGAACTTTCTACCATGAGTGGCTTGTTTTCTGATGATATTAAGATGCGTACTTACTTTGTTGCTAAGATTTTTCCCTTTTCACTAAAAGGAGAAGCTAAAACTTGGTTTAGTAATTTACCTCCTGGATCTATTGATAGCCCTGAGTGCTTGATTAGTACTTTCCTGCAGAAATATTTTCCTCCCAGTGCTAGACATGCTATTTTGCAGGAACTTTTTGATTTTAAACAGGGAGAAAAAGAGGTATTGCCCGAATCTTGGGCAAGGTTTTGTGATTTGATTCATGCACGGGCTGGAAGTCCATTACCTAAGAATGAGCTTCTTGATATATTTTATAATGGACTAACAGAGGAATCTAGGACATACCTAGATAGTTGTGTTGATTGTGTTTTTGGGAATAGGACTCCTAAGGAAGCTGAGGAATTAATGGCTAAAATAAGCAAGAATTATGAAGATTGGACTCCTCCTAAACAAGCTATACCTGAAGTAATTGTACCTGAACCATCTATTCCTGTGCCTATTCCAACATCAAAGAAGAGGGGAGTTATTGAATTAAATGGTGAAGTGATGAAGGAAGCTAAGAAATGTCATAAGGAGAAGGGAATTAAAGCTGCAGATGTCAAGAATTTACCTCCTATAGAAGAATTATGTAAGCCTATTCCCTACTCATCCACTATTGAGGTACACTCTCTCCAACACTTTGATGAAGGTGATATCCCTTACTCTAAACCTCCTGATCAATGCTTAGAAGAATTTGATATCTTTATTGTTAAGCAAGATAACTTTAATAAAATGGTACAAAATCATCTAATGGAAAACACTAGAGCTATTGTTGAGTTGAAAGATATTGTGGAAAGAACCTCTAATGATGTTAAAATGATTGTTAAACACTTTCAAATGGTTCAAACTCAAATAGATCAACTCGTTAAAGTGCAAAATGACTTGCTAGTTAATGCTGCTAAAGAAAAACATGCTTATGAAATTAGAACTAGAAGTGGTGCTGCTACCCAGGATCCTCTATATCCTGAGGGGCATCCCAAAAGAATTGAGCAGGATTCTCAACAAGCTGAAAATAGTGGTTCTACTCGTAAGAAAAGGAAAAAGAAACATAAAACTGTTGTAGAACCCTCTGAACCTGCTATAGATCCTAATAGTATATCTATCTCTGATGCTAAAACTGAAAGTGGTAATGAAGAAAATGTTGTTCCTAATGAAGAAAAATTTGAAGAAGAACCTAAAAACCACACTAAGAATACTAAATACACGAAAGAAGATTTTATTGCTAAGAAACATGGTAGTGAAAGAGAAACTTGGGTCCAAAAACCTATGCCTTTCCCTGATAAGAAACACAAGTCAAAGGAAGATGAACACTATAATAAGTTTTGTGAGTGGATGAAGCCTTTATTCTTGCAAATTCCTTTGACTGATGCTATTAAATTACCTTCTTACTCAAAGTATATGAATGACATTGTCTCGAATAAAAGGAAGATCCCTAATGAAGAAATTTCTACTTTGCTTGCTAATTATTCCTTCAATGGTAAGGTTCCTAAGAAACTTGGAGACCCAGGGATTCCAACTATCCCTTGCTCTATTAAGAACAGTTATGTTAGAACTGCTTTGTGTGATTTGGGAGCTGGAGTTAGTGTTATGCCTTTGTCTCTCTATAAGAGGCTTCAACTTGAAAAATTAATACCAACTGATATATCTTTGCAAATGGCTGATAAATCTACCACTATTCCTATGGGTATATGTGAGGATGTACCTGTTCAGGTGGCTCACAATTGCTTGATATTAACTGATTTTGTTGTGCTTGAAATGCTCGAAGATGATAATATGTCTATTATTCTTGGGAGACCTTTTCTTAATACTGCAAGAGCTGTTATTAATTGTAATCAAGGAAAGGTGACCTTCAATGTTAATGATAAGGAACATACTGTCTATTTCCCCAAGAAGATTGAAAGGACTTATGGTTTGAATTCAATTGAACATGTTGAAGGCATTCAAGTTGGAGAAATATATTGTCCCATACCAAGAGAAAATTTTGAAACTATTGTGATTGGGACCATTGCTATCAAGGTTGATATAACACAATCATTAGTGGAGTACAAAGTTTTGTCTCATATGCAATTGTTTTGGTAGCAAGACTTGATCAACCTTGTTAACAAAAGGATTCCATTGAACAAAACAATGTTTTCATTATAATTATCTCCGTTTATTTCTATCCTTTGCATTTTAGTTTTTGCTTTCGTTTAGTTTTCTTTTTCTTGTTAGTTGCTTGCATGTTAGAACTTCTGTAGTTCTAGCCTTGTTTTGTCCTTGCATCATGTTTCCAAAAGAAAAAAAATCTGTCTGCCAGAAAAATCATTCTTCTATTTCTGAAAAATGCCCAAAAATAAAGTGTCTCGAAAAATTCCAGAAAATTCATATTAAATTTTTACGTGAAGAAAGGGGCAGAGGAGTACCTGGGAGGTACCAGGGGGCCCACCAGGCAGGCACACCACATGGTGGCGTGGCCAGCCTTGGGTGGCGTCATGCCCTGGTGTGGGCCACCCTGGCCCCCCACTAACTCTCTCACCTGCCACTTTCTTCTCTCTCCCGAGTAAGCTCCAGTTCATAGCTCAAAATCGCGTTCTTGCTGTGCTTGCTCTCTATTTTTTTGATCTCCTTGCTCAGCCCATCTTTCTTGCTGAAATTTGGAGCATTTGTTCCCTGGTATGTGACTCCTCCCCTTGTCCAAGTAGATTTGTGTTTAGTGGATTATATATTGAGTATTTTGCTGCTGTAGGTGACTGGTTACGAGAGCTTGTAAGCTTGTTTGATGCTTAGAGATATAGTTTTGATGCATGTTTAGGCCTCTTGCAAGTCCCTATGAGTAGAATCCTTCATTATATTTACTTTGCAATCACTTGTTTAATAGGTGTTTAAATTTTAGAATAGAGTGAACACCACCTAAACCAACATGAGCTTTGGGTGCCTGAGGTCATGAAGGTCCACCGGGAGGAGGAAGTTTTTCCTTCCATTTATCCATGCTCTGAGTTCATGAGAGCTGCAGGAATTCTACAAGATTTCCACACTTTGGTTTCTAATGCAGGGTTAGACCACTTTTTGGAAGATGAACCTTGTCAATTTGTGAAGCTAACCATGTCTGTGGTGCAGGACTTCCAATTTAGTCACTCTTTTCCTAACCCCATGGTCCATTACAAAATTTACAATATAGCTGTCGACCTTTCTCTTGATGATTTTTGTGTAGCTATTAAGGTACCTCAATGGGGATCAGAAAGATTAAGGAGAGACCTGAACCACTCATGGATTTATACGCAGAAATTTGCCAAGGGAGTAGCTTCTCTAAGGAGAGTGGAAAAATCCGTAACATTCATTTTCCCTCCATTCGCTACTTTGTCTACTTTATTGCCAAGTGTGTTCTTGCTAGGAAAACTGCCAATAAGTTATCTTCGTTTGATCTAGCATTTATCTCTGCTGCTCTTAAACGAGATAGGTCTTACAACTTAGGTGCTTTGATAACTTTCCGTCTTGCTGCTAACCGTGAGAAAGGTGGAATTTGTGGAGGCCTCATTGGTTCTCGTTTACTAGCATTGCATGGTTTAGTGCCTCATCATCTAGACCTACAGTTTCCCATAGAAAGGCTTGATCTTAATTCCATGATACATCATAAATTTGTTTCCTCGTGGGCTAGTATGAGTGAGTTATCTTATGAAATAGCCTTTCTCAAAGTTGGTTGGAGAAAGAGCAAGTCCGAGCGTGTTGTTCTTTTGCCTGCACCTGTTTTGTTTAACCTGGATAACAGGGAAGGATGGTCCCTCACTGAGGAGGAGCTTGACACGTACTTTGGAGAGCTCTCCCAACAGGAGCAGGACACAAGAAGGGAGGTTACGGATGATTCGGTCTAGCCCTCGAATGAGGGAGAGTCTTCATATCAGCAGCTCGCTTATGATTGGGGAGCTTCTTCTTCTTCTCATGGGCCCAGCTACGACCATTCTTACCAAGATCCGCCCGCTTGGAACCCCTATATGTACATGGATTGATACCCACTTAGGCCAAAAGCCTAAGCTTGGGGGGAGGTACGCCGACACCGCACTCATCTTCATATCATGTTGCGTCGGTACTTTGTATATTCATGTTTTCGTTCTGTTTTTAGTTTTTGTTCTTCTTTGCTTTTGCTTTCTAAAAACACAAAAAGACCAAAAATATTTCTGTTGTTTCTCTTTGGTTTGCTTCTTATTTTTGCCTTGGTTTGTTTTTTCCCTTTTTGCTTTGTTTGAACTATTCGAAAAACCCAAAAAGATTTTGCTTTTCTTGTTTTCCCCTTTTGGCTCTTGTTTAAAAATCGAAAACACCAAAAATATTTGTCGTTATTCTTTGGTTTTGTGAGTTTGCTACAGGGTTCAGCAGTCCTCAGTGGATATTGGTTTCATATTATTATTCAAGCCACACAAGTGAAGATCAATAATGAGGATCAATGATAACTTGAGGCGTGGTAAGAGGCTAGTAACGAACTCTATTTGTTTTCATTTTGTACATATACTCATCATTGTGAGCTTGCTTAGTCCGTTCAAGTAGGGTGTATGTTATCTTTGGATGCTTAGTAGTTCTTGCTTTCTTATGATTAGCTCCAGCTCGCTAATAGTTTGTAGCATGTCTTATGAATGTTTGCTTGCATTGCTCTATTCATAAATTGGTATGACACCGCGGTATCCTCCTCTGAATGTTTCATTTGAATTGACTTGGCACATGCTCACGCATGCACATGACTGTGATAATCAGTTAAGCCTTGATGAATTATTTTGCCTTGAGGATCTTGAATCACTTTCATGCCATGAGTAGTCCTGTTTTGTTGCAAGCATGATAATGACAGCTATTGCTCTCTCGTTTGTCGCTCCCTTACTATTGCTAGCCTTCACTTTCACTGAGTATGTTTTACTCAAGTTCCCAACTCCCTAAACCAAATATTTCCAAAGTGTCCACCATACCTACCCATTAGCATCATTTACTAGCTCTGTGCATATTCAATATGCCTTGTTTTCTTCCGAATAAAATGTTTGCTTGTTATGAGAAAGTTAGTTAGTAAAGCTCTCACGAACTTGATGGCACACTTTATTTTCTTGCACTTAATAAACCTGAACCATTGCGTCCTTCTTTGTTGCGCATATGCTTGCACTTTATGAGTTGAAGTTAGCAGAACCATGTATCATGGGGACTGCTTTCAACGCTTCATAGGTACTTTGTACCTAGTTGATATCATGTTCTTTTGCTTATGGATCCCGGCGGTGTGAAATAAAAGTGGAACTTGTAAGATCATGGAGTTTGTATGTATGTTAGAGAAACGCCTGGGCCGCTAGCCTAAGCCATGCCTAATCATGATGGAAACTTGTAGCATAACCATAATGAGCATTCTATGAAGCATCCTCAATAAAAATCTATGCACATAGTAAATAAAAAGATCGTCGAGATGCTCATTGTCTGCTTGCCTTGTTATTTTGATTATGGGATAGCTCCCATGTCATGTGCAAGGGGTACCCCGTTGGCGGTTCTCTATGATACGTATATACTTACAATGACAAGAGCTTACTTGTTACTGAAGTTGAGTAGCATGAGGATTGGTCTTCGTAAGTAAGGGGCATGAGACTTCGATTTATAACTTGTCAAGCATATCCTCTTAGTTGTGTCACTTTAACCTTAACCATTTAAAGATGCTTATGATAGGGGCAATGAGAGCTCAAAGCTAATGAGTACCATACTTTCATCATTTGGAAGCTTTTCAAAATTATTCAAAACCTTTTTCTTTACTTGTTGAGTCTCCCTTTATTCTTTGAGCACCTTCTTGAGAGCATAGTTGTCATTCTTTGTGTTTTTTCCATTACTTGATTATTTGTGTTATGACTTTGATGCTTGTATCCTTGATATCTTTACTTCTAGTCATCACTTGAACTTCAGAGGTGCCTTGATATTCATAATCAAAGGCAAGCGAGATACCACTCTATCATACCTTTCTATGAGCATTATAATGTTGCTTATGTTTGTGCCTCATGCTACTTATTATTCTTGAGTTGGAATCTCTTCATAGCTTGCAATGACTATTAAGTAGACTCAGTTGCATACTCTTTATTATGAACTGTTTAAGTAGTTGATCGCATTGCTGAGAATATTTACATCTTATGAAGCAAATGTGTTCGTGAAAGTTCTTTTATCGCACTCAGTTTTCAACTGAATTGCTTAAGGACAAGCAACAAGCTAAGCTTGGGGGGAGTTGATGCGTCCAAAACGTATCTACTTTCCCAAACACTTTTGCTATTGTTTCTCCTCTATACTTGTGTGATTTGGATACAACTAATGCGGACTGACGCTGTTTTCAGCACAATTGCCTTGGTGTCTACTTTTTGTGCAGAAAATCAACTAGCAGGAAAAATCTCGGAAAATATGCCAAAAATCCTATTTCACCCGAAGACTCCAAGAGCCAGAATACGAGACGGAGAAGAACCAGGGGGTGGCCACACCACCTGCTAGCGCAGGCCAGGCCAGGCCACGCCAGGGGGTGGTGTGGGCCCCCCAGGCACCCCCTCGACCTCTCTCTTCGCCTATATGGAGCCTTCTGACCTAAAAACTTCGGGGGGGGGCGACGTTTTTCCAGAAGGAGTTCTGCTCCGCCGCCACCACCAGATTCCACGAAACAGCACGAGAAACTCCGTTCTGGCACCCCTGCCAGGACGGGGAATTGGAGGAGATCATTGCCATCATCATCACCATCACTTCTCCATCGACCATCCATGTTTCCCCCATCTATGAGTGAGTAATCCCCCGCTGTAGGCTATGGGGATGGTAAGGATTGGATGAGATCGTTCATGTAATGGCATCATATTGTTAGGGCATGGTGCCTAGTATCTTTTATTAGTGCTTTATGACTTTGTTGCGACTTGTTGTGCTTAATACTTGTCACTAGGGCCCGAGTGCCATGATTTCAGATCTGAACATGTTATTGATTCATTATGATAGTATTGTTTTTGGTCTTATCTACAAGTTGTATACACACGTTGTTGTCCGGAACCTATGGCCCCGAAGTGACAGAAATCGGGATAACCGGAAGGGAATGGCTTTGATGTGAGGATCACATGTGTTCACAGAGTGTTAATGCTTTGCTCCGGTGCTCTATTAAAAGGAGCATCTTAATTGCCAGTAGTTCCCTAGAGGCCCCGCTACAAACGGGCTGGCAGGACAAAAGATGTTGTGCAAGTTCTCATTGCGAGCACGTATGACTATATACAAAACACATGCCTAGGATTGTCTAGTACTTGGATGCTTTATCTTATTTATCTGCAATTGCCCTATGTTCTGATTGCTATTTGAATTGTCTTGTCCATGCAACGCCCGTCCATCCATCCCTATGCCTACCGCACTCGAATCCCACTGTTTATTACTTTTGTTACTACTGCTGTTACTTTACTCTTCCTACTACAAAACTGTTGCTACTGATAAACTGCTGTGAGCAAGATTGTTTTCAGGTGCAGCTGAATTGACAACTCAGTTGTTAAGGCTTATAAATATTCTTTGGCTCCCCTTGTGTCGAATCAATAAATTGGGTTTCACTTCCCTCGAAAATACTGCGATACACCCCCTATACTTGTGGGTCATCAAAGCTTCATTCAGAAGGGATTCTTGGATCATTGGATTTCGAATCCCTTGATACATGTGAGCCATGCCTCATGGGCAAGATGACTAGGACACCGTTCTCCGGGACAGTGGAGAGAGCTGTAAGCCTACTAGGAATCATACATACGGATGTATGTGGACCAATGAGCGTCTCAACACGCAATGGTTATTGTTACTTTGTTACCTTTACTAATGACTTAAGCAGATATGGATATATCTACTTAATGAAGCACAAGTCTGAAACCTTTGAAAAGTTCAAGGAATTTTAGAAAGAAGTAGAGAATCAACTTAATAAGAGAATCAAGCATCTTCGATCGGATCGAGGAGGTGAGTATTTGAGTTATGAGTTTAACATGCACTTGAAGGACTGTGGGATTATCCCACAGCTTAGCCAGCCGGAACACCACAACGTAATGGTGTGTCGGAACATCGTAACCGAACCCTGTTAGATAGTGTGCGGTCCATGATGTCTTTAACTGATTTGTCTGTGTCTTTTTGGGGATACGCATTAGAAACCGCCGCTTTTATTTTAAACCGAGCACCATCCAAATCCGTAGAGACAACCCCATATGAGATATGGCATGGCATGAAGCCAGTGTTGTCATTTTTGAAAGTTTGGGGATGTGAGGTTTACGTCAAGAAACTACAGCCTAACAAACTCGAACCCAAATCAGAAAAATGTATATTTGTAGGATATCCAAGGGAAACCATTGTGTATACTTTCTACAACCAAGCCAAAGGCAAAACGTTTGTCGCAAAAACCGGCACCTTTCTCGAGAAAAAGTTTCTTGCTAAAGGAGTTAGTGGAAGGAAAATTGAGTTGGATGAAGTTGTTGACCCTTCTCTCCAAATTCCGAGTAGCGCAACGGAAGCTGTTTCGAAACCGCTCTCCAACATGGAGGAAGAGCCCAATGATGATGATCAAAACAACGACGTCGAGACTCCCGAGGTTCGCATGTCTACAAGAGTTCGTGCCACTCCTGATTGGTACAGTAGCCTTGTAATGTCTGTCATCCTAGATGAACAGGACGAACCTGCAAACTACAAAGAAGCTATGGATAGTGCTGACTCCGAGAAATGGCTAGAAGCCATGAAATACGAAATAGGATCCATGCATGAGAACCAAGTTTGGACCTTGGTAGATCTTCTAGAAGGCCGCAAGGCCGTGGAAAATAAATGAATCTTTAAGAAAAAACAGATGCGAATGGTAATGTGACCATTCACAAAGTTCGACTTGTCGCAAAGGGGTTTCGAAAAATTCAAGGAGTTGATTACGACGAGACTTGCTCTCCCGTAGTGATGTTTAAGGCTGTCCGGATTTTAATAGCAATTACTGTACATTTCGACTATGAAATTTGGCAGATGGATGTCAAGACCGCATTCCTCAATGGTCACATTGATGAAGAGTTGTATATGATGCAACCGGAAGGTTTTGTTTATCCTAAGGATGCTGGAAAGGTATGCAAGCTTCAACGGTCCATTTATGGATTGAACCAAGCAGCTCGGTACTGGAACCAATCTTTTGATCAAGTGATCAAGAGTTTTGGATTTGTCCAAAATCAATAAGAGTTCTGTGTTTACAAGAAAGCGAGTGGGAGCTCAGTTGTTTTCTTAGTAGTATATGTGGATGACATATTACTCATGGGAAATGATGTGGATCTTATGAGAAGCGTGAAAGCATATTTGAGTAACCAATTTTCCATGAAGGATCTAGGTGAAGCTGCATACATATTAGGAATCAAGATCTATAAAGATAGATCAAGGCACCTAATTGCATTAAGTCAAAGTACTTACATCGAAAAGATTTTGAAGAGGTTCAAAATGGAAAATACTAAAAGGGGTTTGGTACCGATGATGAAGAATTGCAAAATGAGTATGACTCAATGTCTGGTAACGGATGATGATAGAGAGAAGATGCCTTACATCCCCTATGCCTCAGCCATATGATCTATCATGTATCCAATGTTAAGTACGTGACCTGATGTGGCATTAGCTCTTAGTTTGATGAGCCGATACCAAAGTAATCCAGGACCGGATCACTGGACAGCTGTAAAGAATATCCTAAAGTATCTAAGAAGAACAAAGGATATGTTCCTAATCTATGGAGGAAGTGATGAAGCTCTAAACGTAACGGGTTACGTGGATGCGAGCTGGAACTCAGATCATGATGACTCGAAGTCTCAAATAGGATTTGTGTTCCTAGTGAATGGTGGGGCGGTAAGGTGGAAGAGTAAGAAGCAGTCGGTGGTGGCGCAATCTTCAATGGATTCTGAATACATTGCTGCGGCTGATGCAGCAAATGAAGCTGTTTGGCTAAGGAATTTCGTCATCAAACAGGGAGTTTTTTCAAATGCGCAAGATCCCGTGACGATCTATTGTGATAACACGGGAGCCATTGCAAATGCAAAGGAACCAAGGACTCAATATGCAGCCAAACACATCAAGCTTAGATTTCACGTCATCCGACAGAATGTTGACGAAGGTGAAGTCAAGATTTACAAAGTAGATACGGAACTGAATATGGCAGATCCTTTGACCAAAGCTCTCCATCAAGAAAAGCATGAACAACACCGAGATTCCATTGGTGTTAGGTTCCTCCTATTGTAAACTAGTTTTATTTGTACTCTAGTGCAAGTGGGAGACTGAAGGAGTTATGCCCTAGAGGCAAATAATAAAGTGTATTATTTGATATATCTCCTATATGTTCATAATACGTTTCATGCTATGCTATAACTGTGTTAATGCGAAACGTTAATACACGTGTGGTATGTAAACAAATCGTGTCTCTAGTTACCTCTAGCGAACTAGTTCATTGGTCATGAGGATGGTCTGGGTTTCAAGATCATGGGCATTTATGCCGATTGACAATGGGGTCATGTTATTAGTTGAATAACATGATAGACAAACATCCGACTGTTATATCTTGAATGACATCTAGTTACAAAGTTCACCATTGATGATAAAACACAGAGAACCTCGCAACCTGATCCTTTGACTGTGAGGTAATGCAAATCACCATTCTAGAGGAAGCTTAGATGGTTATCAAGAATCATCTTATAACAGGGTGATCAAAAAGGTTCCACTCAGGTTTTCCAAAGGGATGTGTAGAGGAATACATATCAAGACCAGGATATGTCTAGTCCAGGTAACAGACAGATACATGTGGCCATCTCGGTGACGTTGCATTAATGAAGCTTGCAAGCATGTGACTTGGTCACGGAATGCAACGACATGAGAATGAGTAAACAAGTTCATGGGTAACAAGACAAAACTAAGGTATGGGGATACCGAAGATCAAGTCTCGAATGAATTAGGATAATATGATTAAGTGAATGGGAAATGACTATCTCACGGTTCGAGCGATTATATTCGTGAAACGCACGGGGGTCACATGGCCATCCAGGTCCCTCTGTTGATCATTGATGTGAGAGTAGTCTCGATCGTGTCCGGAGTGTTTTCGAACCGAAGGATGTCACGCTTAAGGGTTGGGATGCTTAGGGTAGATGAGGTATCGTAGGAGAAATAGAGAAAGAGAAACCGAAATGATTCCGGGTAACATCCGATGGAGATCGGAAGGGGTCCGGAAGGTGTTCCGGAGTGAATTAATAATACAATATGTGTATTTGAATGTTAATTGGAGAATTAATATTAAATATTTATTTTATTTTATTATTAAAGGCATCATAATGCTAATGGGCCTCACCCGAAGGGAGGCCCAATAGGGCCAGCCGGCCTAGGCTTGGTGGGCCGCCCCAATGCAGCCCACCTAGGGCCGGCGGCTGCCCCTAGGTGGCTGGAGGGTGTGGGGATTAGTCCCACACCGCCTGACCCTAGGGTGGTGCGCCCCCTCCCACTATATATAGGGGTCTCGCCTTCCCCTTTGGAATCATCCCATTCCCTCTCATTGTCTCTCTCATCCATTGAGGACTTCTCCGTAATATTGGAGAGGACCTCGTGGGTGAGTTCTCCACCTTCACACCACCGTCGTGTGATCTGCGATCCGGCATCTACTTCTTCCGCTGCTCGGCTAGATCGGAGTCTGATTGACGTCTCCTGCACCGGACGTGTGACGAACTTTGGAGGCACCACACTTGGGGTGCTGCTTGTCTTCATCAATATACGCCTTCCTACGTAAGGCGTGCCTCGGTCTTCAAAGGTATGAATACCGTATCTCTTCTCCGTTACTTATGTCTACATAGTATAGATCATGGTATTAGTGTTCAAGTAGATAGAAATTTTTTGTTTTCTGCTACGGAACCCTTCACACCATGTATGTGTGTTTCTTGTTTTGGAGCTATTATTGAATTCAATTTATATCCTTTTTGCTCTTATGAGAGATTAATGGACTTCCCATTTTTGGGGAGTGGTATGCTTGGGCATTCCACAATCCTAAAAATGTGTGTAGATGAGGAATACCACTTAGTAGTGATTTAGCAATGTTATGTCTCTATGTGGTATGATTCTCATGAGACATTTAAGTTCTATAATGTCCATTAATTATCTCTATTTGGATTCTTTTGCCTCGTGTTAAGATTTATTGTTTATCACATTATGGGGGAGTCATATGCTTAGTGCATATTACAAGCCTAGAAATGGTGAAAATTCGAGGTTGTGTCACATAGAATTGATATTGATAATTATCTAGCTCCCATGTGACACATTTGCTCAAACAAGTTCAATGCCTTTGTTTCTCATCTTTTGGATCTTGTTTGTGAGAGTGTTTCTTGGTATGTGTTTACTCATATTTGTATCTCTATATCCACATGGAAACCATTAGCTTCAAGCTACTCTAATCACTAGTGATTGTGTGACTATTGGAAGCTACCAAGAATATCTTTTGAAGCATCAAACTTAATTCTTATATGTTGTTATATGCTTCTTAGTGTGAATATGATCTGGAATATCCTTGTGAACTACCTCGGGAAGATTTTCCCAATACTTCTTGTCCTTGGACAATTAGTACTAGATTTATGGTAGAAGTTATTGATCATATTCACTTTGTCCTTTGCCTAATTTTGTACTATCTCTTGCCAAGAAAATGTTTCGTGTGTTCTCCCAAGCTTTCCTTACCTCTTATGGATCTTCTTATTTTATTGGTATCCTAGTGTGTTTTATTTAATGAAGGTGGTAGTGATGATCTCATTTGTGTGCATTTTGCATTCAAAAGCAAAATTCTATATAATGTACTACTTATGGGTGAGCTCTCCTATATTATTTAGAACACTCCTTTATGTTTCTTGACTTGATCCATATCATACTTTATGTTCTTGGAAGTTCGATATTTTTGTTTTGGTATTTTGTGCCATCATGAAAAGTATTGAGAGTTTGGTTTATGTGTTGGAACCTTGCTCTTTTGGGAGTTGGTTTTTTCTCATTCCTTGTTTCGTATTTTGACCTTTTTAGAATGAGATAAATCCTTAAGCATTTGTGTTTTTATCTATTTTTTGCGTTTTGGCTATTTCCTAGTGCATTTGTTGAACTTATGATCTTTCATGTGTTGATGGTTCTTTGCTACAATTTGGACACCTTTGTCGTGTCACACTCTTGTGTGTATCGTCTTGGTTTACTTGGTGTTTTTATTCAAAATTGTGTCTCCTTTTTGGTTCTTGAAAGCCTTGTGCATGCATATTTACTACATGTTTATATTATGTCATGCTTGCTTTCTTTGATCCAATATATAGGAGAAACTCCACCAAATCCCATTGGCTAAGATGTGCATGAAATTCAATTTCATATCAATATGCACATATTTATGTGGAGCCTCTCCTATGTATTGTAGTTGCTCTAACTACTCTAGACCCAATTTGTTTGTGGACCATTTTGTACTTAAATGTGTTGTATGTACATTGGAGATATATTGGATGCTTGTCTCTCAAAGTTTGAAGAAGTGGTGTGTTCATGGAAATTGGAGGCAAGCTATAGGATGATCAATGAATTCATTTCCTCTACATCCTACCAATTATATCTCAGTAACAAGTATCCCTTTCTCATGCATACACATATTGCTTCCAACCTCTCGTAGGTTGCTTCGTGGCATGATATCTCTTATATTTGCAAATCTTGTTGTTCGGGTTTTGGTCTTATTAGATACTCTTATTGCAAATGTGAGTATGTTGAGATGACTAATACATTGCAAATGTATCTATAATTTTTGATGTTCCATGCTTGGTTTTATCCACTTTCTTGTGTTTTGTTCCAACTTTGGAGTACTTCTCATATGATTTCTTGGACTAACCTATTAACAATAGCGTCTTATTTTTCGTTTTTGTTTTGGTTTTTCATTTGATTTTGTTTGCTTAGTTTTCTAAATAAATTGGTTGGACCCGCTCTTTCATACATTGGTTTGCAAATAGTTTGGTTTGGTTTGGAAAAGAGTAGGAAAGTTCATGCTTATGTGGTAAAAAGAGCTTGTTTTTACTGTGGCCTATGCTCTGTCATGCCATGCTTGATATTGTTTTGGATTTATGCTTTGTATTCTTTGTTGTAGCATGACTTGTTATAAATAATTGAGATTGCTTAATGTGCCTTGGATGAATCATGCGTTGTTTTAGCATATTAAAGCATAGTATAGTGGTATTCTCCTTTGATGCTTTATTTGGGTTGACTTGACGCATGCTCACACCATGTTATGACTATCTCAAGTCACCATAGCCTTTATGATCCTTTAGTTTTCAACTTGTAGTGTCACTTTATGCTTTGATCAATGATGTTTTGTCGCTCTGCATGATTATGGCCATTATTGCTCTCTTAGTTTGTCGCTCCCAGTCTTTTGCTAGCCTCCACAACCAAGTATGAGTTCCACTCATGCATCCAACTCCCTAAACCAAGTTATTCCAAAGAGTCCACCATACGTACCTACTAGCTTATGCTATTCCAAGTATATTCATGCTTTTGTTTACCTTCCAAATTAAACTTGTTATGAGAAAACTAGTGAGTAAAGCTCTCACGAACTTGATGGCACACTTTACTTTACTCGCCCTTCATAAACTTGAACCATTGTGTCATCTATGTTGTATATGATTGCACTTATTTGTTGGGGATTAGCGGAACCATGCTTTCATGGGGAACGCTTTCAACATTGCACTTGGTACTTGTACCTAGTTGATATCATGCTCTTTTGTATAGGGATGTCGTCGATGTGAAATGAAAGGGGAGCTTGTAAGTCCATGGAGTTATGTATATGTGTTAGAGAAACGCCTGGGCCGCTGGTCTAATCCATGCTGACATGGTGGAAACCTGCAGCGTAACCATAATGAGCTGTCTATGAAGCATTCTTCTTATAAAAAAAAGAGTCCTATATTGAGAAAAAAGAGAAAAGAAAAAAAGGTACTACGAAAAGAAGAAAGAGAAAAAAAAAGCACCATATTCCCATGGTAAATAAGAAGAATGCTGAGATGCTCGTTGTCTGCTTGCCTTATCATTTTGATATGGGGATTCTTTCGTATCATCGGGCAAGGGGTACCTCGTTGGCGGTTCTCTATGATACACATGTACTTACAATGACAAGAACTTACCGGTGACTAAACTTGAGTAGCATGAGGAGTGGCCCTCGTATACAAGGGACATGAGATTTCTGACTTATACTTCATCAAGCATGTACACCATAGTTTGTTCACTTTAACCTTAATCACTTCAAGATTCTTATGATAGGGGCAATGAGAGCTGAAAGCTATAAGTACCATAATTTTTGGAAGCTCTTTATGAGACTTGAATCCCTACTTCCTTCTATGAAGGCCTTTCTTCCACCATTATATTGAGTCTCCATCTTCTATCTTTATGCACCTACTTTGAGAGCACAGTGGCGATTCTTAGTTCTATGTGCATTGTCCCAAGACTAGTTGATTGATGCATAACTTGATATTGCTTGTTTTAAACTATTTGTATCTAGTCACTCTTATGAACTTTGAAGGTGTCCTATGCATTTATATTTGCTACTCTATGAGGGACAAGCTGAATACTATTATGCTATGTTTTCTTTATGTGAAACAAACAAACAAACGGCTTGCAAAGCATTATTATTCATGAATCTTTTGTTTGTGCCTTTTTATGTTGCATCATAGTTTCTTTGTATTATTGCTAGAACCTTGTCTTTCATGTTATGATTAAAGTACTATGATCCCAGCTTTGAATGTTTTGCAAGTACTTTGATCAAGTCTTTGATGGTGCATGTCACCTCAAAAATTATTCTTTCTTTTTATCACTTACCTACTCGAGGACGAGTAGGAGTTAAGCTTGGGGATGTTGATACATTGCAAATGTATCTATAATTTTTGATGTTCCATGCTTGGTTTTATCCACTTTATTGTGTTTTGTTCCAACTTTGGAGTACTTTTCATATGATTTCTTGGACTAACCTATTAACAAGAGCCATAGTGCCAGCTGCCTGTTTTCTACTGTTTTTGGTTCCATGAAAGTCAGAAAATGAATATTCTCGGAATTGGACGGGACAAAAGCCAAAGTACCTATTTTTTCGGAAGTCATCAAGTGCCAGAATATGAGATGGAGAAGGGCCAGAGGCCGGCCACACCACCTGCCCCGCGGCCAGGCTGGAGCCGCGCCAGGGGGTGGTGTGGTGGCCCCTGGCACCCCCTCGGCCTCCCCTTCCGACTATAAGATGCCCTCGGGACGTAAACCCTAAGGACTCAATCAAAAATCCACGAAAGAGTCTGTAGCCGCTGTCATCTCCATCCCTAGATCGGGAGGGATCTGAAGCTCTTCCCGACACCCTGCCGGAGAGGGGAATTCACCCTGGAGGCCTTCTTCATCACCATGCAAGCCTCCGGTGTGATGCGTGAGTAGTTCATCCTTGGACTACGGGTCCATGTAGTAGCTAGATGGCTGGTTCTCCTCCTTTGTGCTTTCATGTCTAGATCTTGTGAGCTCCGTTCATGATCAAGATCATCTATTTGTAATTCTGCATGTTGTGTTTGCGGGGATCCGATGGATATTGAGATGCTATTTCAGATTGATTATTGATTCTATCATGTCTTTGTTATTTGTGATCTTGCATGCTTTCCGTTGTTAGTAGCTATCTTGGCCAAGTAGATGCTAGCAACTCCAAGAGTTAGTATTTATGCTCGATAGTGGGTTCATGCCTCTAGTAATCTGGGGAAGTGACAGAAATCTCTAAGGTACTAGATGTGATGTTGCTACTAGGGAGAAAACAACAATCCTTTGTTCATAGAACAATCGTATTGTTTACTTTACACGTAGTTCGTAAAGCAATAATCTGTTGCTTGCAACTTAATAGCGGAGGGGGTTCGGATGATAACCTGAAGGTGGATTATTAGTCATAGATGTTGTTGGATGGCGGTCTATGTATAATGTTGTAATGCCCAATCAAGTCTCAAAGGAGTCAAGATGATTAGTATATGCATGTATTGCTTTCTCGATGTTTGTCAATTGCCCCGCTGTAATTTGTTCACCCAACATGTTATCTATCTAAGGAGAGCCACCTCTAGTGAACTATGGATCCCGGTCCTTTTCTTTACATTCAATCTACAAACCGTTTACCGCTTTGTGTTTACTTTCTGCAAACTTTTACTTCTTTCCATTCGATACGTTTAATCCTTTGTTTTCAGCAAAACATGGTGAGATTGACAACCTCATCGCAAGTTGGGGACAAAGTTATGTGGTTCTGTTGTGCAGGTCTCCACGTTGCTACTAGCACCGGTAGTGCGCTCTGCCAAAGCTCAGCTAGTAACACCTTTGGGGTGTTTCCTTGCTCCTACTGGTTCGATTAAACCTTGGTTTCATAACTGAGGAAAACTTGCTGCTGTGCTCATCATACCTTCCTCTTGGGGTTCCCAATGAGCTCTACATCAACACCGCTCTAGCATTTTTCTAGCGCCATACACAGAGCCATCAATGACTGCATATTAGAGGGACTATAAAAAATCATACATATGATTCACCTTCCCAAATATGTCAACCTAGCAAGTTCATTACCTATATCTTCCCCAATCTCTCTCATGTGAAATAGTGAGAATTTGCAAATTGATTACTTCCTTTGTGATACTTGTTGCCTTTCTCCATATATTCCAATCATCTCCTTTTCCCTTGGTGATTATTGTAATGTATGTAGTGTGTTAGTGTTTGAAGCTCATTAATGAGCAATAAGATAATATTGTGCCTTTGGCCATGCTTTCAAGCAAAAATCTTATTAGTATATGTTATGACTTCATCTTGCTTTCTATATGCTTTCTTGTATATCTTCTTTGTGTGTGCTTGTTTCTTTCTGGGCATATGTCTTTGTGATGTTATCCACTTAGAAACTTATACACACAAGTGAAGTTAATTTGTTAGTTGATATTGTATTCCTAGGATTCCACCTCTTATTCATTTTTTATTCTTCGGTGACTTCCAAATTTATTTTCCTATGAGTGCTTGTTCCTTTTGTTTGCATCTTGGGGCACTCATATTTGTTATCTCATGCCTTGTGTTGTTAAATGAATTTGGATGAGTGAGGATTCCATGATTATGCACTTTGTTCCCAAATGCAATTATCATAATTAGTGCATAATCTTTGGGGAGCTCACCTAATTCATTTAATAATGCTCATTTGTCGTCTTTCTCATTTGTTGTGTTTTAAATGCTTATGGGGGAACAAGGATTCCAAATTTGTGCATGATGTATTCAAATGCAACTATTCTATTTGTGCACAAACATTGGGGGGCTTCTCTATTTTTATTTGAAACACTCATTTAATCGTATCATAATATCTTGTTGTTTCCATTTGATCTCACTTCTTGTTTTCAATTGGTTTGTCGGATCTTGTGATTGCTTGCGTCATTTGTTGATGCTTCTTTTATTTTTATTTACTTTGGCAATCTTCGGGTCCTCAATATAGTTCTAGTTCCTCCCAAGTATTCATCATTGGATATGTGCAAATGCATACCTTTGGAGGAATTATCACTATATTGGCCTTCTAGGACTTTTCACCCATTTTGGTAATCGATGCCAATGGGGGAGAAGTTTTAGAGGGTTTAAGGGAAGTTGGTTTATGCTTGAGTTTGTTCTTAAGCATTTGATTGTCATGCTATTACATCTTGTTATTTCTTAGCATGTGGTTTATATAGAGGAAACTCCACCAATGTTTATGATTGGCAATATATATAATGAAAGTCAAGTTCATCACACATGCATATATTGTGGGGGAGTGATGTCTACGCACGCTTCTATTCTTGTAGACAGTGTTGGGCCTCCAATTGCATAGGTTTGTAGAACAGCAACAAGTTTCCCTTAAGTGGATCACCCAAGGTTTATCGAACTCAGGGAGGAAGTGGTCAAAAGTATCCCTCTCAAGCAACCCTACAATCAAGATACAAGAAGTCTCTTGTGTCCCCAACACACCCAATACACTTGTCAGGTGTATAGGTGCACTAGTTCGGTGAAGAGATAGTGAAATACAAGTAATATGGATGATTATAAGTGGAAATTGCAATCTGAAATAAGAGTGGCAGCAAGCAAACATGTAACAGAACTGATTGTAAACGGTGTTTCAATGCTTAGAAACAAGGCCTAGGGATCATACTTTCACCAGTGGACACTCTCATATAAATATCTTCTCTTCATGATGCTACCTTGAACTACTCTCCGGTTGGACGATGTAGGGCTATAACATCACACCTTAAAGTTCGCATTCCCCATCTAGATAACCCCTCACTGTCACCTTGAGCGCTAGATGGTTCCAACAAACACCACAATCTCATAGAGACATCCAACTCAAATTATACTCATGACAAGTATTTATGTAATCTTAGCAAAGTGCCACACGGTGCGCACACTATCAACTTCAGACACGTGGGGATAAGCAGAGATTAATTAAAGCACTTGAGTAGGAGAGTAGATCTATAGATTACAAAGCTCATGATCTCAATAAGATCATGCATAGAGAGAGAGAGATGAACACATATCTACCGGTAGAGGCCTTAGACTCGAGAGATAACTACTCCCTCCTCGTCATGGGAGTCAGCAACGGCGATGGAGATGGCGGTGGAGTTGATGGATATGGATCCAGGGGCACTTCCTCGTCCCAGCAGGGTGCCGAAATAGAGACTTCTGTCCCCCGAATCTCCTCTTCAGTGGCGACGGTGATGCGGAACTTTTCATGGAATTCTGATCTGGTATCTAGGGTTTTTATCCCGAGGGGAATATATAGGTGAAGATGCAAGGTCGGTGGGCGCCCGAGGGGCCCACACCACCCCTTGGCGCGGCCTGGGCTGGCCTGCGCCACCAGGTGGTGTGGCCACCTCGTGGCCCCTCTCCGTCTCATCTTCTGGCTCCGTGAGTCTTCTGGTAAAATATTGACTCTGGCTTTTGTCCGGTCCAATTACGAGAATATTTCTTTTCCAGCTTTTCTGAAACCAAAAACAGCAGAAAACAGTCAACTGGCACTATGGCATCTTGTTAATAGGTTAGTTCCAGAAAATGTATAAAAATACCTCAAAGTATGAACAAAACATAAGAAAGTAGATACTAAACAAGCATGGAACATCAAAAATTATAGATACGTTTACGACATATCAACATCCCCAAGCTTAACTCCTGCTCGTCCTCGAGTAGGTAAGTGATAAAAAAGCATAATTTTTTAGGTGACATGCACCATCATAATCTTGATCAAGGTATTTGTAAAACATTGATAGCTGGGATTATAGTACTCTAACATAGACATGAAAGATATAGTTCTAACAATAAGACATAGCAACTATGTTGTAACATGAAAAGATACAAACAAAAGATTCATGAATAATAATGCTTTGAAAGACGTTTGTTTGTTTCACATATAGAAAACATAATGAGAATGGTATTCGGTTGTCCCTCATGGTGTAGCAAAACATAAATGCATAGGACACCCTCAAAGTTCATAAGGGTGACTAGATACAAATAGTTTAAGAACAAGCAATATCAAAGTTATGAATCAATCAACAAGTTTTGGGACAATGCACATTAAACTAAGAATGACCACTATGCTCTCTCAATAGGTGCATAAAGATAGAAGATGGAGACTCAACATAAAAGTAAAAGAAAGGCCCTTCATAGAAGGAAGCAGGGATTCAAGTCTCATAAAGAGATTCCAAAAATTATGGTACTTATTAGCTTTCAGCTCTCATTGCCCCTATCATAAGCATCTTTAGGTGATTAAGGTTAAAGTGAACAAATATGAGGATATGCCTGACAAGTTATAAGTTGAAAATATCACGCCCCTTTCTTACGAGTACCGAACCTCATGCTACTCAACTTTAGTCACGAGTAAGTTCTTGTCATTGTAAGTACATGTGTATCATAGAGGACCGCCAACGGGGTATCCCTTGCCCGATGATACGGAAGCTTTCCTGTATCAAAATGACAAGGCAAGCATACAATGAGCATCTCAGCGATCTTTTTGTATGCTATTTGCATAGGGTTTCCCTTTTTCTTTTTTTTTCTTTTTCTCTTTTTAGGATGCTTCACAGATTGCTCACTATGGTTATGCTGCAAGTTTCCACCATGATTAGGCATGGCTTAGACTAGCCGCCCAGGCGTTTATCTAACACATATACGAACTCCATGAGACTTACAAGCTCCCCTTTCATTTCACACCACCAGGATCCATAAGCAAAAGAACATGATATCAACTAAATAAAGTGCAATGTTGAAAGCGTTCCCCATGGTAGCATGGTTCTGCTAATTCACAACTTACAAAGCGCAAGCATATACGCAACATAGATGGGCACAATGGTTCAAGTTTATTAAGTGCAAGAAAGTAAAGCGTGCCATCAAGTTCTTGAGAGCTTTAATCACTAATTTTCACATAACAAGTTTAATTCGGAAGCTAGATAAAAACATGAATATACTTGGAATAGAAATAATGCTAATAGGTAGGTATGGTAGACTCTTTGGAATAACTTGGTTTTATTTGGAGTTGGATGCATGAGTAGAACTCATACTTGGTACATGTGGGGGCTAGCAAAAGACTGTGAGCGACCAACTAAGAGAGCAATAATGGCCATAATCATGCAAAGCGACAAAACATTATTAATTAAAGCATAAAGTGATATTACAAGTCGAAAAATAAATAATCATAGAGGATATGGTGACTTGGTATAGTCTTAACATGGTGTGAGCATGCGCCAAGTCAACCCAAATAAAGCATCAAAGGAGAATACCACAATATTATGCTTTTATATGCTAAAACAACACATGATTCTTTCAAGGCACATTAAGCAATCTCAATTGTTTGTAACAAGTCATGCTACAACAATAATCACTAAGCATGAAGTCAAAGAAATATCAAGCATGACATGATAAAGTCTAGGCCATAGTCAAAACAAGCTCCTTTTATACCACTTATAAGCATGAACTTTCCTACTCTTTTCCAATCCAAATCAACTTATTTGAAACTATTTATGAATGTGGGGGTCCAACCAATTTATTTAATCAAACTAAGCAAAATAAAACTAAAAACAAAAACAAAGACGCTCCAAGAACAACACAATTGTGCATGAAATAATAAAAATGAAGTGTTTGGAAGAAAACCTGAGATTTTTAATGATGAAGAAGGGGATGCCTTGGTCATCCCCAAGCTTTGATGCTTGTACTTCTTGAATATTTCTTGGGGTGACATGGGTGGCATCCCCAGGCTTGAGCTTTTGTCCATACTTCATCGTATCATATTGTTCTTCCCTACACTTTAAAATTTCCTTCATACAAAACTTCACATAATCTTCATTAGCAACATTAGTGTACTTAAGATAAAAAGTCTTTAGGTTCAGTTTCAACACAAGTAAAACTTCCATTAAACCACAAGCTACTGTAGCACTTCCTTTTAGAAGTTCAAATGATCAAAGAAAACTCGAAGAGAAAGATATTAAGAGGCAAATGCAAATAATGGCAGAAATCTGTCAAAAGAGACCAGCAGGTAAAAACCAATTTTTTGAAGATCTTATGTTGCTCAAATCGAAAAGTTTTAAACTAACGAAAGTTAGATAACAGCCTGGGTCAGAAGCACAAACAATTACAGCTCAATCCAACGTACAGAGATTTTTCATGAATTTTTACAGCGAAGCACAAAAATCTGTTTCGGGACAACAACTTTCCCAAGCATTATTTCTCTCTTATTAGAGGTTATTCTTGGCACAAAAACCACACAAAAAGGATAAGGAGAGGTTATTACAGAGGCGGATACTTCCAAGACTCAAAAAAATAAAAACCTACTGAATACAAATTTGGGTTATCTCCCAATAAGTGCTTTTTTTAACGCCTTTGAGCTAGGCATAACAATTTCGATGATGCTCACATAAGAAATATGAGTTGAAGTAAGAGAGAGCATCAAGAAGCAAATATGGAACAAATTTAAGTCTAGGATTGGGACATGTCCTACGCGCGATCCGCAGCACAGAACGCTCTTACCATGGTCATGAGCCACCATGGGAGCATGGAAATCTGGCAA
The DNA here is from genome assembly GCA_916181665.1 of Avena sativa. NCBI lineage: Eukaryota > Viridiplantae > Streptophyta > Magnoliopsida > Poales > Poaceae > Avena > Avena sativa. Next base: position 463,200,166 of record OV702279.1, on the reverse strand, counting down.
GTCACCAGAGGGTACTCTAGTGTGGATGAAGACGGACAGGAGCAAAACATCAAGGCCATCATGGACTCCTGCGCCAGATATGGGTGTCATGTAGCTGACTTGACCAGCTACGATACTCCCTTCTTCACCCGCGTGGACACACCGCCTCCGCCTCCAGAAGAAGCAGCTGAAGTTTCTGAGGATGGACAAACCATATCCGATTTGGACATCTCGGATTGCTATCAGAGTGCGACTGATTTGTCCAGCGAGCCGGCAGCTCCTACCTCCTCTCCTGCATCATAGATTACTAGAAACAAATGTATTATTCTGAGAAACATTATGGGTCTGTAAATATGCAGTACTATACTTTTGCTAGTGCTAAGCTTTTGATCTATTCAACACTTTTGGCTTTAAATTTTGTGTGCCTGAAATGTTTGCATAAGCACTTATACTTTTTTGTCTATACTTATCGTTTATCTGGCTTTCTGCCTCGTCCCTTTCATGAGCCGGCTAAACCTTCTGCACGGAAAATTTGCCGAGAAACGGAGCTCAATTGCTAAAACAGTTTAAACTCGGAAACAAAGCCGGCTTCTAGTACCAACAATTCACTACTTGTAAAATACCCGCATCTGGCAATCAGACAAAGAACCAAAGTATAGACTAGAAACTTTATAGTTATATCCGAAGGTAGCATTTTTTTAAAATCGGAAATCTAAACCAGAACAAACATGAGCATAAAGTACTTTCAAGCATTCTGGGATTTTCGACTATGGCATGATCATTCGGAAATAAGATGGTAAAAACTTATCAGAAAAAACTTGAGGCAACCAAAACTTTTATTTCTCACAGAACATGTACACATATATGATTATAAAGAAGGATAAACTAAGAATAAAAGAGACATAGCTGAGAAATATTCCATGGTCTTCTAACTCATCTGGATCTGTACTGCCTCCAGCTCTCTTTCTCTTCTTAATAGCAGGTCGTTCTTTGACTGGCCTCATGTCAGTTAAGTAGTACGAACCATTGTGCAATACTCGACTAACTAAAAAGGGCCCTTCCCATATTGGGAAAAGTTTGTGTTTTCTTTGTTGCACAAGCCAGAGAACCAAATCGCCTTTATTGAAAGATCTGTTTCGGACTCTCTGGCTATGATACTTGCATAACTTTTGCTGATAGGCTATTAATCTCATTTCAGCAACGACGCGAACTTCTTCGACTAAGTTTATATCATTTTGTCGAGAAATCTCGGCATCCTCTTTGATATACGCGGCCACTCTAGGAGAAGTGTGAATCAAATCACTAGGAAGAACTGCTTCTATGCCATATACCAAGAAGAAAGGTGTGTATCTGGTTGACCTGTTCGGGGTCGTTCGTAAACTCCATATTACGGAGGGTAATTCCTCCGCCCAAGCCCCCGCAGCACGTCGTAGTGGCGCTTCGAGTCTCAGTTTTAGGCCTTGTAGGATTAAACCATTTGCCCTTTCAACTTGTCCATTAGCCTGCAGATGTGCGACTGACGCAATGTCAAGCCGGATATTTTGTTCGTTACAGAATTCGGCCAATTCTCTCATAGAGAAATTACTCCCGTTGTCCGTGATAATGCTATGCGGATAACCATACTGGATTATAACATCCTCGACAAATCTTTTGGTTGTTGCTCCATCACAACTAGTGATGGGTTTAGCCTCAATCCATTTGGTGAATTTATCCACCATCACTAAGAGGTGAGTAAATCCACTTGGAGCTCATCTAAATGGTCCTACCATGTCAAGCCCCCAGACCGCAAAAGACCATGTTATAGGTATTGTTCGTAGCTGATCGGCCAGAACATGAGCTTGCTTGGTGTACTTTTGGCAGCCCTTGCACGTCTTGACCAGTCGTTCGGCATCTGCCTTGGCTGTAAGCCAGAAAAAACCGTGTCTGAAGGCTTTTGCCACTAAATATTTGGCTGCAGCGTGGTGACCACACTCACCTTCGTGGATTTCTCTTAGGATTTCCACTCCTTCTTCCGGAGATACGCAGCGCTAAAAAACCCCAGAAACACTCCACTTATAGAGCTCACCTTTAACTATAGTATAGGCTTTTGCTCGTTGGACGATCTTTCGGCTTAGAACCTCGTGTTCGGGTAATTTGCCATCTACCAGATAATCAAGGTAGGGTTGGGTCCATCTGGGAATTATAGCCAGTACTGCTATTAGAGGTGAGTCGGATTTGGTCGGATATTCCTCATCCACTCCCTTTATTGAGGGAACTTTGAGGTGCTCTAAAAAAGCGCCATCCGGGACCTCTTTCCATGCAGAGCCTATCCGAGATAATGCATCTGCTTCCTCATTTTCTGCTCGAGGGATGTGTTGAACCTCAAACCCTTCGAACGATTTAGATAAATCATCCACGACAGCTTTATACGCTGCCATGTGTTTATTTGCATTACAAATATCTGACACTTGCTGAGCAACAAGATCCGAATCTCCGTAACACATCAAACATCGGATGCCGATATCCTTAGAAATCCGGATTCCATGCAACAGTGCTTCATACTCGGCAATATTATTTATCGCTGTGAAGTGGATCTTCAACACATATAGAAGTTTATCTCCTTGGGGTGATTTGAGCACCACGCCAGCCCCCGAGCCCCCTCGAGCCTTAGACCCATCAAAGTATAGGGTCCAATATTCCGACTCCAGGAGGGTCATATTCTCCTTCGTCTTTGTCCAATCAGCAACAAAGTTGGCAAGGATTTGGGATTTGATTGTTGTCAAGGGTTTATACTCAATATCGAAAGCCGAAAGCTCTATGCCCCATTTGGCGACGCGTCCTGTGGTGTCGCTGTTGTTAATTATGTCTCTGATGGGAGCTGTGTTCACCACGGTAATTGGATGCTCCTAGAAATAGTGTCGTAGCTTACGAGATTCTAGGAAAACATCGTAAGCCAGCTTTTGATAGTGCGGATACCGCTGTTTTGATTCTGTCAGGACCTCACTGAAAAAGTAAGTCGGACGCTGCACCAGGTGTTCCTGATTTTCCTCCGGTCTCTCCACCACCATGACAATACTAACGACTTTGTTTGTCGCAGCAAGATAAAGCAACATCGGTTCCTGTGGTTCCGGTGCAGCAAGGATAGGAGCAGATGAGAGTACTTTCTTATGGTCATGTAATGCAGCTTCAGCTTCATCGGTCCATACAAAATCCTTGGTCTTTTTCAAGAGTTTGTATAATGGTGCGTCTCTTTCACCAAGCCGGCTTACAAATCGACTGACTGTAGCAATGCAACCAGTTAATCTTTATATGTCCTTCAGGCGAGTTGGCCTGGAAATATTGAGTATAGCCTTGATTTTGTCTCGGTTCACCTCTATGCCTCTTTGAGACACGATGAAACCTAACAATTTTCCAGCTGGAATTCCAAAGAACCATTTCTTCGGATTAAGCATGATGTTGTATTTTCGTAGATTGGCGAACATTTCCTCCAAGTCAGAAATCAGTGTTTCCTTCTTTTTGGACATCACCGCAATATCATCCACGTATGCATGTACATTGTGTCCGAGTTGGTCGTGGAGGCAACGCTGCATCGTGCACTAGGAATTAGCTCCTGCGTTCTTCAGCCCAAAAGGCATCGTAACAAAACAGAAGGTTCCGAAAGGGGTTATGTATGAGGTTTTGACTTTGTCAGATTTCTTCATCCGGATTTGATGATAACCAGAATATGCGTCGAGAAAGCATAGGATTTCCGAGCCTGTCGTAGAATCGATAACTTGATCAATCCTAGGCAGAGCGAACGGATCTTTTGGACAAGCCTTGTTCAAGGCATTATAATCAACACACATCCTTAAATCAGTGGTGTCCTTTTTGGGGACCATTACAGGATTGGCCGACCACTCAGTGTGGATGACCTCTTGTATGAATCCGGCTAACTCGAGCCGTGCTAGTTCGTTAGCTATTGCCTTACGCTTTTCATCACCGAAACATCGTAAGGACTGTTTGACAGGTTTAGCGTTCGGGTTTACATTTAAAGAGTGCTCGGCAAGTTCCTTAGGTACTCCGGTCATGTCAGATGGCTGCCATGCGAAGATATCTTGATTTGCTTTGAGGAACTTGACGAGCGTGCTTTCCTATGCGCTATCTAGGCCTACACCTATCTGGGTCACCTTGGAGGGTTCATCATCCTTCAACGGCGTTTTCTTCGTCTCTTCTGATGCCTTGAACTCCGGATTCGGCTTTGTCACCTCCTTCTTCGTTGTGGGCATTTCCGACGGATCTATGCTCTTCTTGATCTCCTGGTACTCCTGGGCATGCAGCACGGCTTCAGCAAAGGCGGCATTCCCATCATCGCACTCTCGTGCTTTCTTCGGGTCTCCCCTGATGGTGATTACGCCGTTGGGACCTGGAATCTTCATCATATTGTAAATGTAACACGGACGAGCCATAAAAGCCCAGTAAGCCGGACGTCCGAATATAGCGTGGTACACGCTCTTGAACCGGACCACTTCGAAGGAAAGTGCCTCCGTCCGATAGTTCTTTGGAGTTCCGAAGGTAACATCCAAAGTGATTTCCCCCAGGGAATTGGCTTGTCTTCCTAGGACAACTCCGTGAAAGATCACAGAGCTATGGTTCAGCTGGGTCTCCGAGATCTTCATCCGGCGTAGCGTCTCGACATACAGAATATTGATACTGCTGCCGCCGTCCATGAGGGTCTTGGAGAAACCATAACCGTCGATAAGTAGATTGATGATTAAGGCGTATTTTCCTCGCCTGTGCAACTTAGGCGGATGATCAGCGCGGTCAAATGTAATTGCCACTTCCGACCAGTACAAAAATTGGGGGACAGCCGGAACTATTGCGTTGAGCTCATGTAGAACTGCTTTCTTGACCTTTGCTGGTTGAGATCCGAGGAAGGTGACATAAGTGTCTTTTTTGGTCGGAAATTTTTTCTTCCCTTCTGGCTTGGGATTTGAAGCATCGGCTTCCTCCATGTCGGAATCTTCCTTGGTCTCTTTATCGTTTTCGGGATTCTTCTTTCCCTTATTCCGCTTAGCTTTGTAGCCAGCGGTGTGATACATCCATTTTGCATCACTATTCTATGTCATAATTCACTGTTATTCATTGATATATTTCATACTAAGAGGTGATACTTATGTTATTTCATCTGTTTTTGCATGGTTGATGACTTTTGGAGCATGGACCGCTGTAGTCAGGATTCTGATGGAAAAGGTGATGTTTGGAGGCAAAATTCGCGAAGATCAGAAAATCCGGGAAAATATACAGAAAATCCTATTTTTCCAGAAGACGAAGGAAGCCAGAAGGAGGGCTGGAGATGGGCCACGGGAGGCCCACACCACCCCCTGGCGCGGGCCATCCTAGGTCGCGCCACCAGGTGGTGTGGCCGCCCTGGTCCACCCCTGGCACTCCCCTCTGGCGTATATAATCCTCCCGAAACCCTAAGACTCGGGGGGCGACCACAGAAAGATTCTGCTACCTCTGCGAGGCAGAAAACACCAAGAGGGAAAGATCTCTCCGGCAGACAGATTTCTGCTAGGGAAATTCCTTCCCGGAGAGGGGAGTTCGTCGCCATCAACACCACCATCAAGCTGGACTTCATCGGGATCATCATCATCACCACCATCATCACCATCAGCATCCTCATCACCATCTCCATATTGCTATAACAATTGCGTTGAATCTTGCATTAGTTCTTAGGGGAAACTTTCCCGTTGTTGATTACTCTTTGTAGTTGATGCTATTGAGTGAACCATTGAATTATTGTTTATGTTCATATTGTTATACATCATTATTCCATCTCTGATCATGATCCATATGATGTCTTGTGAGTAGTTCGCTTTGTTCTTGAGGACATGGGGGAAGTCATGTTGTTAGTAGTGGAATTGTGTTGAGAAAGATTCAATAGTTTGATATTTAAGTTGTGGTGTACTTCTTCTAGTGGTGTCATGTGAACGTCGACTACATGACACTTCACCTATATGGGACTAGGGGAATGCATTGTGTATTTGGCTACTAATCGTAGGGGTTGCCAGAGTGACAGAAACCTGAACCCCCGTTAGGAAACCATTGCACAAGGGACGTAAGGGTCTTAGAGTTTAAAGTTGTGGTTAGGTTTCTACCTTAATTACTTTCTTGTACTTACGGATGTTTGCAAGGGGTATAATCACAAGTATGTATTAGTCCTAGGAAGGTCGGTACATTAGCACAAGTTCACCCACACAACACTTAGCAAGCTAAAGAAGATTAATCAACTATATGAAGCGAAAGCACTTGACAGTCTTCCCATGTGTCCTCGAGAATGTTTGGTCATCTTAAGTAATACAACCGGCTTGTCCTTTACTGCATAAAGGATTGGGCCACTTGCTGTATTTATTCCTACTGTCTTTTATTTACTCGTACTTCGTTTACTTGCTTTATCGAAACCCCCTAAAAATCAGTTTGCAAAGTATTTGCAGAGAATTCCTGATCCATACCACTAGCCAGCACCTTCTGCGCCTCGTTGGGTTCGACACTCTTACTTATCAAAAATACTGCGATACACCCCCTATACTTGTGGGTCATCAAAACTATTTTCTAGCGTCGTTGCCGGGGAGTGAAGCGCTATTGGAGAGTGGAACTGGTAAAGGAAACTTCTACTGTGAGTATTGTTTACTTCTGCTAGTTGCTTTATTTTCGTTATGGATAATTCGCTGAGTTTCTTATTTGGTAATGCTACTACCACTGTTAAGGTAGTAGATAAGCCACCACCTGCTGAGAATGATGCTTTTAAAATACCTACAAGAATTGTTGATCGTGTTATGGATAACTACTATGTTGGGGATGGAACTGTCCATCCCGGTGATCATTTGCTCTTTATACACGAATTATGCGGGTTGTTCAAGTGTGCAGGTATTACTACATATCAAGTTAAGAAGAAGTTATTCTCATTATCGCTGAAAGGAAGAGCTGAGGAATGGTATAAGCTGCTAAAGAATGGTCAAGCTCTAGAATGGGAGGAAATAGTGCCTCTCTTTTATTCAAAGTTTTATCCTCCTAGTGAGATTCATAAAGATCGGAATCAAATATACAACTTTTGGCCTCTTGATGGAGAGAGTACAGCTCAAGCTTGGGGGAGATTGAAGCTACTAATGCTCAAATGTCCCATTCATGAGCTCCCCAACAATATTATTATCAATAACTTTTATGCAAGGCTTTCTCTTCATGATAAGGATTTATTGGATGCTTCTTGCGCTGGATCATTCACTCGCATGGAAGAAGAAGCTAAATGGGATCTTCTAGACCGTATTCAAGATAATGCTGAAACATGGGAGAATGACAAAGGTAGAAAGTCAGGTATAAATTATGATTATGAATGCATTGAATCATTTATGGGAACTGATGACTTTCAAAATATAAAAAATGCTTATGGTCTAGACTCTCAAGCTATTGCTTCTTATTTTAAGGCTTTTGCTTCCTATATTGAAGTGCCTAAAAAGAAGTGGAATAAGTATCATGAACCTTATAAAGATGTTGCTAAGAGTGTTCCTGCAAGAAATACTGAAGTATATACTGCTAATCATGTTTTACATGAACCTTATATTGAGAAAATGCCTTTCCCAGTTAAGATAAAGGAACATTCTATGATAGCTAGTATGGTTGATGAAAGTGCAAATAAAGCTGTTGAACCTGATAAACAAATGGTTGATGAACCTATAATAGAAAATGTGAAAGACCTTGTTACTAAATATGAAAAATAGGGACACGCTATCCTTTGTAAGGATACCTCTAATATTGTTTCACATAGTAGTGTTATGAGAGCTAGTATTCCCGTGTTTTCTGTTAGAATAAGTGATCATTGTTACGATGGTCCTTGTGATAGCTATATTGTTAAGTTTATGCATGATACTGAAAGTTACTATGAGAGAGGGAAAAGTGTTCTTATGCATCTCAATAATATCAAGTTTCCTCGTTTTATGCTGAAAGTTTTTATGTTGCACTTCTTTTGCCTTCCTATGCTTGTAGCCTCTGGTTTCAACAACTTGTTTGTTTACAAAATTCCCTTGCATAGGAAGTGGGTTAAACTTAAATGTGTGTATTTTTGCTTCTTAATGCTCTCTTTCACTTCAATTTATATTCCTATGTGAGCATCTTCAAAATTATCATGCCCATCTTAATGGCTATAAAGAAAGAGCTTTTTTGGGAGACAACCCAATTTATTTTTGCTTTCAGTTTGTTTTTGTTTCTTTGAGTCTTGGAAGTTATTACTTCAGTAATAACCTCTCCTTATCCTTTTTGTTTGGTTTTTGTGTCAAGATCAACCTCTAATGAGAGAGAAGTAATATTTGGCGAAGTTGCTGTCCCGAAACAGATTTTTGTGCTTCACCGTAAAAAAATGTGAGAGATCTCTGTATGTCAGATTGAGCTGTAATTTTTTGTGCTTCTGCCCCAGGTTGTTATTTAACTTTCGTTAGTTTTGCACTTTTTGATTTGAGCAACAGAAGATTTTCGAAAAAATTGATCTTTTCCTGCTGGTCTGTTTTGACAGATTTTGCCACTCTTGCATTTGCTTCTTTATTCGATTTCCTTTTTGAATTCTTTTTGGGTTTTCGGAAGGAGTTTCTACATTAGCTTATGCTTTGACGGTTTTTGGTTGAAGTTGGACTCAAAAGGTTTTATCACTTCACTTATACTAATGTTGCTAATGAGAACGGTGTGAAGTTTTGTGTGAAAGAAATTTCCAGGTAGTGGAGATGATGGTGTAATGAGGAAGAGAAAGGTTTTCACGACTCAAGTAGTAAGTGCATGAAGATGAACATATTGATGTTATTCAAGTGGTGACTCCGGAAGAATCTACTAGATACCAAATTCAGATACCTGCAGAATCCGTTTTCAAATAGGTAACAGTTCTGGTAAGAAAAGTTCCACGAAAATACTATCCAACTATATTTTTGCGGTTTTTAGACAATAAGGAAAGCTAAGAAGCGAAAGAGAGACGGAAACGGAGCTAGGGTGGCTCACACCACCCTATGGCGTGGGCCCACCCCCTAGCCGCGCCACCAGGTGGTGTGGCCACTCCGGACTCCGCCTCCGACTTGTTTTCTCCCAGTACCTTCCTTTTATTATAAAACTTCGTAATATATAACCCCCCCGGATCCTCCGAGGTTCGTATATCGTGTTCTCATCGTGTTTTTGTTTTGATCTGTTTCTGCCAGGAACTATCTTTGAAAGCTTAGAAGCACAATGGTGTCCGCCAAGGATAAAGGAAAGGAGCCTATGGAGGAAGATCTCCAAGACCCCAAGCAGGGACTGGTACCTTTAGTCTCTCGCCCTGCATCAACGGAAGACCTACGAGTCACTAAGGAGTTCTGCGATAAGTACCAAGACTTGAGGAGGAAGGTGGACATGCTTCAATGGGAGAATAATAGGCTTCGCAAGATGCTGGAAGATTTCCTCACGTCAACTAAGAAAATATTACCACCACCACCAAAGGAGTAATTCGTCATCAGGTTTGGCATCCCCTTGGTTTGTTCCAAGCTTGGGGGAGTGCCATGGTATCACATCACTATCTTCTATCTTTTTTACCTTATTAGTAGAGTCATATCATGAATAGAGAAGTTATTATGTAGGATGGTTTACATTATGGAAGTGTCCCCTCTCTCGTTAGATATGTATCCCTTGGTGTGAGTTGCTGTTATGGAATATTATTGAGAAGTTCTATCATTTACTCTTTTGCATAGCTTATATTAGTTTTCAATTCGTGGTTATATGATTGATCTTGTTGTTAGTATTGGTATCACTTTGGGATCTTTGAGTTAATTTAGTTGGTTTTGGCAAACCTGGCTCGGTCAGTAGCAACACTATTTTGAGAGTTGAATGAAAAGAAAAAATAAAGAAAAAATAATTTCATCATCTTTCTTTCTTGATTTGCTCATAAGTCTAGTATTCTCTAGTTAAGATCTTTTGTGCTTCCAAGGAAGATTGCATATTTGTTTTTATCACTTGTATGTTTGTTTGTTTCCTTCAACTTTATACTTGCTATCCAGCCTTGCTACCCAAAAACCTGTACTGAGAGGGAATTCTTCTCGTGCATCCAATCCTCAAAACCAAAACCTCTGCCATTTGTGTCCACCATACCTACCTAGTAGCACTATCGCTATTCCAAGTAAATTCTTGTTTTATCTACCTCCCAAATTAAACTTGTTATGTGAAAAGTAGTGATTAAAGCTCTCACGAACTTGATGGCACACTTTACTTTCTTGCACTTAATAAACTTGAACCATTGTGCTCACCTATGTTGCGTATATGCTTGCGCTTTGTAAGTTGTGAATTAGCAGAACCATGCTGTCATGGGAAACGCTTTCAACATTGCACTGGTACTTTGTACCAAGTTGATATCATGTTCTTTTGTCTATGGATGTCGTCGGTGTGAAATGAAAGGGGAGATTGTAAGTCCATGGAGTTATGCATGTGTGTTAGAGAAACGCCTGGGCCGCTAGTCTAATCCATGTTGACATGGTGGAAACCTGCATCGTAACCATAACGAGTATCTTTGAAGCATTCTTCTTATAAAAAAGAGTCCGATATTGAAAAAAAGAGAAAAAGAGAAAAAAAAGATATTATGAAAACAGGAAAGAGAGAAAAAAGCACCATATTCCCATGGTAAATAAGAAGATTGCTGAGATGCCTGTTGTCTGCTTGCCTTGTCATTTTGATATGGGGATCCTTCCGTATCATCGGGCAAGGGGTACCCCGTTGGCGGTTCTCTATGATACACATATGCTTACGATGACAAGAACTTACCGGTGACTAAACTTGAGTAGCATGAGGAGCGGCCCTCGTATTCAAGGGACATGAGATTCTCAATTTACAACTTGTCAATGCATATCCTCATAGTTGATCACTTTAACCTTAATCACCTAAAGATGCCTATGATAGGGGCAATGAGAGCTGAAAGCTAGTAAGTATCATAATTTTTGGGAGCTCTTTATGAAACTTGCAATCCCTGCTTCCCTCTTTGAAGGGCCTTTCTTTTACTTTTTAGTTGAGTCAGTAAACCTACTCCCTTCTACCTCAGCAAGTACTTTGAGTTGTTGTGTTTCATTCATTCATATGATGATTTATTCAATCATGTTTCTTATGTTCCTTGTTTTGCACTTTGCTCTTATCTTGGTGTTTACTACTTTGAAAGCTATCATTGAAAACCAATTATTTGTGAACTCTAGCAAATTATCAACTATTCTTCGACCAAGAGCTAAGTTTGCCATTACTAATTATGATTTACTTCATGTATCTTTATTGTGTTTCCTTTACCTATTACAAGTTGAGTTATAAAATAGTGAGTTATCCTCTATTATGATCTATGTATTTTATGAATGTGATGCTTCTTGTCCGTATTCTTTTATCGACTCTTCACTCCATAAACCTGAGGCCATGTTTATTGAGCTCAGTTTCGCTTGGGGACAAGCGAAGTCTAAGCTTGGGGGGAGTTGATACGTCCATTTTGCATCACTATTCTATGTCATAATTCACTGTTATTCATTGATATATTTCGTATTGAGAGGTGATACTTATGTTATTTCATCTGTTTTTGCATGGTTGATGACTTTTGGAGCATGGACCGCTGCAGTCAGGATTCTGATGGAAAAGGTGCTGTTTGGAGGCAAAATTCGCGAAGATCAGAAAATCCAGAAAAATATACAGAAAATTCTATTTTTCTAGAAGACGAATGAAGCCAGAAGGGGGGCTAGAGATGGGCCACAGGGGGCCCACACCACCCCCTGGCGCGGGCCAGCCTAGGCCGCGCCACTAGGTGGTGTGGCCGCCCTGGTCCACCCCTGGCACTCTCCTCTGGCGTATATAATCCTCCCGAAACCCTAAGACTCGGGGGGTGACCACAGAAAGATTCCGCCGCCTCTGCGGGGCGGAAAACACCGAGAGAGAAAGATCTCTCCGGCAGACAGATTTCTGCCGGGGGAATTCCTTCCCGGAGAGGGGAGATCGTCGCCATCAACACCACCATCAAGCTAGACTTCATCGGGATCATCATCATCATCATCATCACCACCATCATCACCATCAGCACCCTCATCACCATCTCCATATTGCTGTAACAATTGCGTTGAATCTTGCATTAGTTCTTAGGGGAAACTTTCCCGGTGTTGATTACTCTTTGTAGTTGATGCTATTGAGTGAACCATTGAATTATTGTTTATGTTCAGACTGTTATACATCATTATTCCATCTCTGATCATGATCCATATGATGTCTTGTGAGTAGTTCGTTTTGTTCTTGAGGACATGGAAGAAGTCATGTTGTTAGTAGTGGACTTGTGTTGAGAAAGATTCAATAGTTTGAGAAAGAATTCCTGATCCATACCACTAGCTAGCACCTTCTGCTCCTCGTTGGGTTCGACACTCTTACTTATCGAAAATACTATGATACACCCACTATACTTGTGGGTCATCACGGTGTCATCTCTTTTGATATCGTCATTGAAACGACACTCGGCGTTGGTGTGGGACGAGCCCCCATTGGCATCTAAGTGATGCACACATGGGTTATTGGCAATGTCAGCCCAAGAGTAGGTTTTGCCCGGTTGCTGGTCTCCTCTACCTTGAACTCTCGAAGTCCCACGGCCACGCCCGCGGCCTCCGCCGCGTCCTCCTCGTCCTCCAGACCCGAAAGTAGCAGTGACCATTGTCATTTCCGTGTTGGGTTTCTCTTCTGAGGTATTCTTGCGCTTCTGAGCTTGTTGCTTTGGTTGTTTTGCTGACCGTGGCACAGCCAGGGCGTTGAGTAATCCCTCTGCATCGTCGTCAGCATCTGCATACTTGCTCGTTGTTTCTATCATCTCTCCCAAATCAGTGACCTTGTCACACTTCAAGCGATGACGCAGTAGACCAATTGGGAGACCTGCAATGAAAGCTTCAATCGCAGTTTGATCATTTACTCCTTCACAGGAGTTCTTGGTGTCGATCCATCGTCCGAGGTAATCCCAGCAAGTTTCTCCGGCCTTCTGGGTGCAACGCTGTAGGTCTCCGACTGTACAGGGCATCCGGTATGTGCCTTCGAAATTCTGAAAGAACACACTTTGCATGTCATACCAGTTGTGGATGGTGTTCTCCGGAAGTTATGTAGTAAGTTAAACAATATTTAAACTTCTAGGGATACTCCGATATGTATCCAACCATCTCAAAAGCATGTAATCAGGCATACATATAAAAAGGTGCATACATCGGCTAACATATATGGTCCTAGGAAGGTGATAGTCATTTCAGCTATTCAATGGAGTAATGCTAAAATAGGAGCACTGCTTGATGACTCTTAACAAACCAAAGTTCGAAAAGGAGCATTGCTAGAATTGAAGGAAAGAGTCTGGGCAAGGAAAGAAAACCCTATCACTCTGGGAACGTGGAGTAGCGAGAGGATGGGCAGGGCCATCCTCTAGGGAGCATGACGGTGTAGCACGCCGTACGGCGGTGCCTCGCTGGTCACCACGAGCGCATGGTCTAGGAGAAGATGGACAATGAATGACGTGAAATATCGATTTTACCCCTGGTACACTAGCAAAACCATAGGGAAACCACCACAGTTCTCTCCTTCACTTCAACACTGACATACCTACACGTAGCCACACCGCTGACGAGCGTGCCTGATAAAAAGTAGCCCCCCACCATCTGTGGTGGTATCTAGCACCGGGGTGAATGCGCATATGAACATGATCCTCAGAGGCACTCAGTTGGACAGCCATGATTCACCCAATCCGACAGTGCAGACCACCTGTGGGAAAACGGACGGTCACGATCGATGCAAGTGGCCTCTAAGAGCTTGGGAGGGGGCTACAATATATTCTTTAGATATATGAACATGTATCAACCAAAAGTCGTCAAATCATTGTTTGGAAGTCACCTTATTGCAGTGCACAGATTGTCCTAACGCATGATCGCAATCCTACCCATGTCACACCCCGAACTTTTTGTGTTCGAAAAAACATTAGGATCATGTAAAAATATTACAATAACTCAAGCTCTTTTTAGAACAAAAGTTAGAACTTTGTTAGGCCTTTAAAAGCGTCCTTGTCTCCATCTGAGTGTTTTGCACATGTGATCAGTATAGGACATCATCCCAGTGGTGGCAAGTTTCCTCATATGTGTTCAGTTTTGGACCAAAGTAACAATACCTACTTAATGTTGTTGATTTAATGAGCTGAGAGTTTTTGGCTAAAGTGACTCCCCTAGAAAATACCTCGCACTTGCATCTTGCTCTAACATGTCCTAAAACACTTAGTGTTGCATTATTTTTAATACCATGTTTGATTCTTATGTTGTTGTAGGGATTTTTTTGATTAAAATGTTTTTTCGTAGAATCTATTTTTGGATGATTTGGGTTTTTAGGTTTTTTTCCTACATAGACAGTGTAGTTCCAAAAAAAATTAGAGGAAAGTTTCCATCAACTCAACCCTTTTTCTATAAATGTTTTTTTGCTTTTCATGTAGCACTAAACACTAATCCGAAATCATGTAGTATTCTAATCATATATGACTCGCGAGGACATGCCATGTCGATTTTGTGTTTAGCATTCCTTATTTTTCATGAGTAAAAAACAAGATGACTTTTTGATGAAAACATGTCCATTGGAACCATATTCAAAATCCAAGTGATCCGAGCAACTAGTGATGCCAATTACTATATATTTTGAAAGAATAAGATCCTAGCATCACCATCCGCAAACTCGTAAAGAAAATCTGATCTTATAACAAGTAAGGTGTCAAGTGGGATCCTACTGGAGTGTCCCACATCTAATTTATTTGTCAAATTTTATTTTAAATTTTAGACTAAAATTTGGCAAATGAAATGTAAGTGGACTCGGTGGGATCGCACTTGCAACCACATTGACCTTTTGGGCTGAAATTGCAACTGTTTTTTTAGAATAAAATTGCAGCTGATCTGTCTAAAAGTGGACAATCACATAGACCAGGTCCACAGTCCAGACTGGTCACAACTCACAACTCATTCTTTCTGCCATTCCGGAAAAGAAAAACACTCTTTCAGCCGACGAAACATGCAAGATACTCCATCGAACAAAATGAGCTTTACACTGACATGTGGACCCCCCGTAACAGCCTAACGCACTGTCGTCGATCCTAGGGAGCAAACCAAGCAAGAATAACTCCAAGCGGAAGGACGCAGAGGCAACCACCACTTCTGCAGCAACCTTTCCCGATTGTTGGAAAAGCACGCCGAGATCTGTTCCGAAAGCTCGCCATGGCTTCCGCGCCGACGCCGCCGCCCCTCCTCCCGGTCACCAACCCCACGGCCGCGGGGTCGGCAGCCGCCGCCGGCGGGGGCGGCTCCGACGCGCCGATCGCCACGCCGGCGTTCCGGCTCTTCCTGAGCCGGATCTCCGATTCGGCGCGGCGCTCGCTCTCCGACCGGCGCCCATGGGCTGAGATGGTCGACCGCTCGGCCTTCTCCCGGCCGGACTCCCTCTCCGACGCCACCACCCGCCTGCGCCGCAACCTCACCTACTTTCGCGTGAACTACACCGCCGTGGTGGCCTTCGCGCTCGGGGCGTCGCTCCTGGCCCACCCCTTCTCGCTCCTCATCCTCCTGGCGGTCCTCTCCGCCTGGTGCTTCCTCTACATCTTCCGCGCCTCCGACCAGCCCGTGGCGTTCTTCGGCCGCACCTTCTCCGACCGCGAGACGATGCTGGGGCTCATCGTCGCGTCCATCGTGGCCTTCTTCTTCACCCCCGTCGCGTCGCTCATCATCTCCGGGATGCTCGTCGGCGGCGCCATCGTCGCCGCCCACGGCGCGCTCCGCATGCCAGAGGACCTCTTCCTGGACGACGCCGACGCGGCAAACGGCAACAGCGCGGCCCAGGGTCTGCTATCGTTCCTCGGGGCACCCGGATCTAGGGTTTGAGGCGGCGGGCGACAAGATCTGGTAGGCTTTTTGGGCTCGAGAAGTTCTTCTTACACTGGAGTTACTCTGGATCTGATACTGCTGTAGCTGTGCCCTATCTCCTCTCCAGTTCATCGTTCTTTAGTTACAGATCTATTGGTTCATTGTTGATCTTGCCTGATGCGCCGACTGTTGCCAATATATGCACACCTATCTCTTATATGTTTTACGCTGTGATGAACTTTAGTGTTAAGACTCGGAAGTACTTTTATTTGTGTATTATGTTTAACTATATCAGTTATGTAGATGGAATATGTTGTTGGGGGTAATTGAACAAATGTAGTACTTTGGTGCCTCTGTTGATTACTATGTGATACTCCCTCTGTTCAGAAATATAAGACGTTTTAGCTTTGTGAATCAAATGTATCTAGATGTATTTTAGTGTATAGGTTCGTAGATGTTCGGAGTGAACCTATACAATACAAAGTGTCGAGATACATTTATTTCACAAAGCTAAAGTGTCTTATATTTCTGAACAGAGGGAGTACTTGGTAAATGAATGTTTCAGTATTTCTGGTGCTTGTTGACAAAATAATAGCTATTCTCTTGTTGGAAATCAATGTGCAATGGTATAGTGGTATTGCAATGCTGCACTTTAGTGTAACAATTTGTACTCCCTCTATCCAGAAATAAATGACTTGGATTTGTCTAGTTTTGTATGTATCTATACACTAAAATGCGTCTAGATACATGTGAAACTAGACAAATTCAAGTCACTTATTCTCGGACGGAGGTAGTATTTTTCTTAGCTGAGTTATGTTGATAGCCTATGTGGGCATAAGATAATGGTGTGCTGCATCAGCATGCACTTGGTCTCAAATTATTTTGAGATTGATTTATGGTAGTGCTATTACTCTCGGATTGGACTAGAGTTACTTGGCTATTCTTCTTGGGTTTGCCCTCTGTTTGAGTGCTCCTGATGAGGAATCACCTGTCCTTTTTTTTGTGACTGCTTATAGAAATTCAAGAAAATTGTTCTGGTCAAGATATGGCAGGCCTATGAGGAGCATCAAACTCATGCCAAGCTGTGTCAAATGTTATCTGTATTTTGGTTTAGAATGCCGAATTCCTACCGACCAAAGTGTTTTGTCTTGTTTGTTGAACTTTGTCTTGGAGCTTTCCTATAAACGAAGAATGTTATCGGTGATGTATTCCATATTTCCATTGTCTGAGTTTGTGTACTGAGTTTCATGCCTGCTAAAAGTATACTTGTGTCGCACATCGTTTAGTAGTTTAGTTCTATCATACCTGCCTAGTCTCAGCAATGGTTTATCTTGGATGCAAAAGCTAAGATTGAATGATTGTAAAATAAAAGTCTGCCTTTATAGTGGTGATTATTATTGACAAAATGTGTTTACAAGCCTGGCTCCAGAATGTGATCCATTTTTGTAACTCTGAAGATGATCATATCTAAAAGCATGGGCTGAAAATCTGAAGCGTGAGTTGCTGCAATCCCCGAAGTAGAGATATTATCTCATTGATTGATACGTACTCCCTCTGTTTCAAAATATAAGCCGTTTGTGCTAGTTGGCATAGCTCTTACCTGGTCGATGACACCGGCTAAAATGGTTGTGCTTATATACCTTTTGCTGTTTATATAGACAACACACTTACGTGATGAGTTGGCCAATTACATAATACAGATGCGATGATTCTGAAAATTATACTGTACTACTCCCTTCGTCCCAAAATAAGTGACGTGAGTTTGTCTAGATTCGAATGTATCTATATAGATATATTCGTATTTTGGGACAGAGGGAGTACTTATTGACGAATAATATACTGTTAGCGGAATTTGGAGTATTTTTGGCAGCAAAACAATCTTATCTCGATCTACCTACTGCACAAAAGAAAAACTTGGAGCAAAACATTCTTACTCCTTATCTGTCCACTGGGATTAGCCTTGTTGATACAGTCCAGTTCAATTGAACCACTGTACCGTTCAAGAAAAAAAGAACCACGGTTATCTTTGTCTCTGGAGAGCGCAGTTTAATCAAACTATGTTCGATAAAGGAATGAAAATATAGTCAACGAACCACACATTTTCGGTGGATGCCAAAGAAGAATGGACCTCCGTATCTTTCACCCTTTGACCGGGGCGGGACGGACGATAACGCACGGGCTCGCACATGTTGAACGGGTAATAACAGAGAGATAATGCTGTTTACCGACTTCGCAGCAAAGGCTATCCACATCTAGCACCTTCATACGCCCGTGGGCCGTGGCATCCGATACGAACACAATATCGACGTCGATAAACGGCTCTGGTTTGTTATTCATAGTCCGGACCCACATGGCATTGACTCCTCTCAGGCCACCCGCCTCTTCGAGATTCGCTGGGCTGCCCCCTCGCTTACGCATACGGCATACCCGCGGCGGAACACGCGACACCACCACCACCCAGCTCCGGAGTCCGGACGCCTTCCGCTCCTCGACTGGTCCGATCGGTTCCTTGCCTCGTTGCTCTCAGATCTCCCGATCTCGGCGTCCAGCCCTCCGTCTAAATCCTCCCAAACCCCAACCACCCCCGCGCGCCCACCATGATGGCCGCGGAGCCCTCGCCGCCGGCGGCCTCCGTCTCCGCCGCCTCCGACGACCTCGAAACCCTCGCCCTCGACTCCTCCTCCTCCTCGCCCTCCACCGACCCGCTCCTCCGCCCGGTCTCCTCTTCCAACGGCGCCGCCAAGCACGAGCCCTTCGTCATCGACGACTTCCTCGATTCCGACGACGACGACGACGCCGCCGTCCCCCCGCCGCCCCCCACTGCCCGCGCCCCAGCCGCCTCCAACGGAGCGGCCACCGAGTTCGAGAGGATCACCGTGTCCGATCCCAAGAAGCACGCGGAGCCCGTCGCGGGGGCCGCCGGCGTGATCCCCGGCTCGGGTAGCTACTTCTCCTACCTCGTCACCACCCGCCTCGCGGACGGCGGCGGCGAGTTCCGCGTGCGCCGGCGCTTCCGCGACGTGGTGGCCCTCGCCGACCGCCTCGCCGCGGCCCACCGCGGCCTCTTCGTGCCGGCCCGGCCCGACAAGAGCCTCGTCGAGGGCCAGGTCATGCAGCGCCACGACTTCGTCAGCCAGCGCTGCACCGCGCTACAGCGCTACCTCCGCAGGCTCGCCGCGCACCCAGTCGTTGGCGGCAGCCCTGACCTCCGCACCTTCCTTACCGAGCCTGGCGCCATCCCGGCCTTCCAAGGCGAGGCGCCGCGGTACTGGACTACCACGGTGAATGCTGCGATCCAGCAGGTCCCAGCCAAGGCTGGGAGAGACTTGTTTGGGATGTTTAAGGATTTGAGGCAGACCGTCGTGAACGGGTTGGTCGCAACAAAGCCACCGCCTGTGGAGGAGGAGACTGACACAGAATTCCTGTCACACAAGTCCAGGCTACAGGACTTGCAGCAGCAGCTGACCACAACATCTCAGCAGGTACAGGCCACTGTCATCTGCTTGCTTCTCTGGTGGACTATCACTGCCGGTTAAAGACAATTTGCATTAATATGTTATAGATTGTATACCAAAGCTAAATGGTAGATTACTCAGCCTCATATAACTTAGCTAAGTAACTGCAACCTCATAGGAATCTGTTACAATTGCTAAATACTGAATCACATAGGGAAAATATAACTACCGAACGGTATTAGCACCATGACAGTCCGAGCGCTGCTGAATCACCACAAAATACAGGAATACAACACCCCATCGTTCATTGCTTATGCACCTGTTTATGATTTGGCAACACAATTAGTACTTGTATTTAAATGCATGTACCATTTGGAACTTTTGAATCGTCTGAATATTTTAAGGGGTCACCGGAGGAGCTTAGCGTTTTCGTGTTTGCAAGATGGTTTCCTTGAATACCTCAAGCTAATTAGCTAAACGCACACTCGTTTTTCATAACCCCCAAAGTTACACAGGCAGTTCAGTTCAAGTTTCAGAAGCCGCAGGGGCTATCTTTTCAATTTGTTCGTGTCGGTGACAATCCTTGGCTATTTTTAACATTATCGGCATTTGATAGTTTTAGGTTTTGCCAACATAGGTAGTCATAGCAGAAAATTCTGACCCATTCATGCATGATCATGTAATTTGTTGTTGATAAGTTCTGACCCCAGTAGATCCAGTTCATCTTTAAATATCTAATAAGGTATTTGTGTAGAGAGTGAAACACTCTTCTGGTTCCTCTTCTTGAGAGTCATGCCAGCTCCTGTCTTACTTCGAGAGGAACCGGCCGCTGCCAACAGAAATGAACACACTCCCATCGACCAAAATGAAATTCCTATGTGGACCATCTCACCTTCATTTTTCTACTGGATAATTACTTTAGTCTATGTGATATTTATATGATTCTTTGTGGTTTGCAAAAGAATGATAATTGAGTTTTGGTTTCTGTGGTGTTGACAAATTGGCTTATCAGAAGCAGCGCTCCTTTCCACCCACCCGGTCAAGGTCTCTCGGACTGGTCGGATCACATATTTTTCCTATGTGTAAAAGAGTATGCAAATATAGATGCATGCTATTGGTACTTGGTATTGACTTATATTCCGTGTCCACAATGTCCCATGTAGCGTACTTTACCTGTGCCATGTGCTGGTCTCAAAGCCTGCTTCCACTGTTTTTGGCTTCGGAGGAAGTGATCTATTGGGGTCTCGGTTCAACTCAATGGGCCACTTGAAAACTAGGGCCAAAGGTGCCGGGACTGGTTTTCTCCAGTCTGGCCACCATGTTGAGCCAGGACTGGCAACTATTATCCAAACTGTAGTAGCATATGGTTTTCACCTTATGCTCGTGGAATTTATGACGTCTAGTAGATAGCACGACATATTGCATGGTCACGTCCGAATAGGTATTTTACCTAAGAACTTAGGATAGAAATGTGCTCTATTCCCACCTTTGGTACTTCCTTTTCTATTATCTGATGAATAAGTCTCGGAATGTTGCACTCACCATTTACGTGAAGCTTTTTTGGAAAAATTATGCTTTGGTCTTCTAAACTACTATTATTATCTTCTAATTCTAAACTTTATGTAGGCAGAATCACTTGTTAAATCTCAGGATGATCTTCGAACAAGTACAGCTCATCTGGGTATGACATTGATTAAGCTGGCAAAATTTGAAAGGGAGCATACAACATGTATTTCTCAGAGAAGACGAGCTGGTCTTATCCATAATTTTGCAAATTCTGTTGTCAAGTTCAGCAGATCTCAGGCAAAATTAAATTCTGAAATTGTACAACACCTGGTATGTGCATATGCCACAAAGTTAAATAGGCATGAGTATCATATCTTGAATTTTCTTACGTATTTCATTATAACAGTGAATTATGTATGACTTTGCAGGATAGTATCCACGAGTACCTGGAGATGATGATATCTGTTCATCATGCATTTACTGATCGTTCAAACGCTTTACAACATGTGCAAAGTCTGTCCGCGGATATATTTTTCTTGCACACCAGGGCAGGAAGACTTGAATCTGTATCATCAAAAGGTATTGGGCAGGAATGGACCCGGTATCAGAAGATAGAGGGATTGAAAGAAACAATAAGCACAACAGAAGAAGCGAAAAACCACGCTCTCAGAGAATATGAAAGTATTAAGGTAAACTGCCAAAAAAATGTGAAGTAAAATTTCTTTTGGCATGGCTTATTAATAAAAATCGGCTCACACTTGCAGTTTTTAATTGCTCTATGTGCATTTCCTCAACTAAATCTGTTTACCAAGACAGTACATGCTAGCATAATTACGCTAGCATAATCGGCTCACACTTACAGTTTTTAATTGCTCTATGTGCATTTCCTCAACCAAATCTGTTTACCAAGGCATGAGTAACATATGTATGAACCGTGATATAAACATCATAGCTTCACCCTTTCTTTTATACTCCCTCCGCCTCTGTATGCAAGGCCACTTCATGTTTTGAGTATAATTTTGACCATTAAATTTACCAACCAAATATGAGTTATTCCACACAAAAATTGTCACTGGATTCACATTTGAGAGGTGTTTTTGATCATATACTGTGTGACATATAACTTATTTTTTGTTGGTCAGATTATTAGTCAAAATTAGGCATGGCCTTGTATACAGACTCTGAGGGAGTACTAACATCACTTTACACTAGTTTAACTGCGTGCTATATGGTGAACATTCATTTAGTTTATGCATTGCTGCTATGTTTGTGCATACAAAGTATCAACTAGAAAAGCAGTTTGTTCAATTTAATTTAGTATCTTTCATTGTTGTGCCTTTGAAAATCAGAGGAAAATATAGGATTGCTGTCACCATGATGTGGGTTGGTAGCTAAAATATTGTTTATACTTATTACAACATTTCAGTTATCAACCAACATATTTTATGAAAGCATATAGTTTAGCAAAAACCATATTGTAGCCATGGATGCTTTTATAGCCATTCTTGTCGACGCGCCTATCTATGACAGCATAGCTACAGCTGGCAAAAATGCAAAGTGGGGGACAAGTTTTAGTTTGTGAAACTATCCATGCTAATCCAGATGTAATGTGTTAGTTGATGTCTAGAAGCAAGTTTTGTCTGTTCAACTATTTTAGAGCTTAAGAGACCCCAAAAGTTGGTCTTTGTCTTTGTGAGTTTGCTAAGATCCTGGTAGTGGAGTATTACATATGTTTCTTTTCTTAGAACAATGGTACGAAGTGTAGGACCCTTTGTTGAGTCAAAAAATGGCTGCAGGCTGATTTCTTGTGTGGAGTTGCCACATTAATTTTTAGGACTTTGGGAATGCTAGGAATTTTGAACCATACTGTATCCAAAAGAATTCTATTTGTCTTGCAGGAAAACAACATGAATGAAATTAGAAGGTTTGACAATAATAGGCGTCGAGACCTTATTGAGATGCTGAAAGGATTTGTAGTGAACCAGGTATGAATGAATATTTATTGCACTATTTAAGTATGAAATATGTCGCAGAAACTGCAATACATAGTCATTGCCGGATAGAAGAAAACACAGAGTAACTGCATTGGTTTAACAAAAAATAACATGTTTTTTCGTATACTTGTACACAGGTTTCATATTCGGACCATTTTGCTAATATGTGGGGAAAGGTAGCAGAGGAAACTAAAGTATTCGCAAACAGGAGCAACTGAGATGCAACCATGCAGGCAGGCGGCTTTGTGTACAGTAATAGCATAGCAGTTGGATTTTGACCTTTTTATTTTGATCCGACACAACCTTTCTTGTCCTCCCCAGTTTTGCCACCCTGGTTTCATTGTAATGACAACCGAGTTCGGTACAATTGCCTGAAATTTAATTGCGGCGAGTGGCACAACAAGTTTGTTTTTCATACATTTGCTGCCTGACTGACGAGCTAGTGGCTGGTATTTTCTTATCCACACAGGCTTCCCATAACCCAGTTGTCCACTTCTGTCATGTTGCCCAGTTGGCCTCCATTTCGTGGTGCTATTTGTCACGGAAGTTGAATCTTGCCTCTGGACCGGATCGCCGGAGTTAGCAGCGTGTTGTTATGTCCACCCTGCGTCCCTCGTCTTCTTGTCCATCAGGAATCTTATCGATGTGGATGGCTGGATACCTAGCTACGCGATGTGGTCTCTAGTTCGACCTCTAAAGTTTTGCTTCCTTTGTAAAGAAAAATCTTCGTTCAGAAATTTAAGCGAGTTTATCCATCACACAAAATAAGCGAGGAAAAGTGTTCAGAGATCGCTGCTCTGCTACCACGAAGCAGAAGCAGAACTGCAGCTCGGCTGCGAGCGAGAATGTCCAATTCGCCGTCCCGAAACGCCGCCCCCTTCAAACCTCTCCTCCCGTCCCCGCGCTCCCGCCTCCGCGCCAGACCCCTCACCTCTGGCGCCGCCAACTCCTCCTCCACTCCCCGCCGTAGCGTATCCGCCTCCGCCGGCTCCCGCCGTGACTTCCTCCTCCTCGTCCCCTCTCTCGCCGCTGCTTCCACCGTCCTCCGCCCGCTTCAATCCGCCGCCGCGGCCGATGAAGCGGTGTCTCCAACACCTCCTCCCGAATCGCCGACCCCCGCCCCGCCTCCCCCGGCGGAGCAGAAGCAGCCCGACGAGTCGCCCCTGTCGAGGGTCTACGACGCGACCGTCATCGGGGAGCCGCAGGCGGTGGGGAAGGAGGCGAGGGCACGGGTGTGGGACAAGCTGGCGGCCGCGAAGGTGGTGTACCTCGGCGAGGCCGAGCTCGTGCCCGACCCCGACGACCGCGTGCTCGAGCTCGAGATCGTGAAGAAGCTCGCGGGCCGCTGCAAGGAGACCGAGAGGGGCCTGGCCCTCGCGCTCGAGGCGTTCCCCTGCGACCTCCAGCAGCAGCTCGACCAGTTCATGAGCGGAAGGTGTGCTGCTCTCCCTTATTGCTTGATAGATGAATTATCCAAACAATTACTTGCGAGAAGAACATACTTGACATGTTTGCAACCGCATGATAAGAAGAAATCGCTGGAAGTTTAGCTCCGTTGCCAATTGGCATGACGCTTGTTGCACATTACGTGTTCACGTTATGATTCAATGACATACAGTTGTCTCAGGAGATTAGTGTGTGTTGAAGTGAACTATGATCCCCCGCAAAAAAAAAAAGTGAACCATGATCACTCTAATTCCATCATCATTGATGGTCTTCAGAATTTACCATTTTATCACTACATAGTAAGACATGGGACTAAGATTGTGACGGTCATGCCCGAACAACAGAGTGTCACTTGGAACCATCGGTCATAGATTGGTATACCTTATTCGAACTCTGGCGGCTCAGATCAGTTTGGGTAATGAATATACTTCGGATTTCTCTACCTTTATAGGGAGCGCTCACTAGTGATGTTTGAGCCGTGGGCATCTCTGCACCTTTCCTATTTGCTGTCAGACATGCAACGGTTAAAATAGCTATTATCGTTAACCCTTCTATGGAGCTACTCTATTCGATTTAAGTTTTTGTTCACAAAGTTTGTTTCATTAGATGAAATACACTTGGTGTCCACTTAATAGATGGATAAGTTATGTATCTTTTGCTTCTTGATGCCCAACCGTTATTGTAAGAATAATGCAACTTCTGTGAGTTACATCTCTGCTTCTAATTAACAGCGTAGTATTCCTATCACAGTTTAATGCGCAAGGAGTTCACTGAATCCTAACATTGATTTCATCTTCCATAAATTGAGTATATCGCCTACAATTCTTGAGTGAGACTTAAGTTCGTATTTAGAATAGTATTTACAAGCTTATGCTTTATGTAGGATTGATGGCGGCATCTTAAAGCAGTACACGTTGCACTGGCCAGCAGAGCGCTGGCAGGAGTATGAACCTCTTCTGAATTTCTGCCGTGATAATGGAATTAAGCTTGTTGCTTGTGGAACCCCGCTGCAGGTGATTGGAATATTCTGTTTACTGTCTATACGAAAACATGTGGATATTTTTGACAAATTTCTTTAGTAACACCATGCTACAACAGCTATCCGAGTCTTCTAATTTTGACAGCTGCAAAGTTTTTCCTTAGTGCGTACGCGTGAATCTATATTCCATGCTATAGATTTCAATTCTTGTGCTACATCCCATGAAACAGTCACTCTACAGCTTGCTGCATCCTGCATAAGTGCTTAGCAGGCAGACAAGTTAGTGTAAGTCTCGTATGAGTCTAATTCGGAAAATCATGATATGGTTTCCTTCTATACTGTTATAGTGTTATGGTGTAAATTCTCTTTAACCTATGAGTTTCTTTTCAGTATTTTATATATCATGAATTTATATTCTTCGAAGTTCTGTCCTACTTAAGCCTTAGTCCTACTCCACTTTGTAGAATTTATTATCTCCTTACTGATTCGGTGAAAAGAACTGTCCAAGCAGAGGGGATTAGAGGTCTTTCAAAAACAGAAAGAAAGGAGTATGCTCCTCCAGCAGGCTCAGGCTTCATTTCTGGTTTTACATCTATCTCAGGCCGGTCATTGATAGACAAGATTACTTCAACTCGCGACTCTTCTTTTGGTCCAAACTCATATTTATCAGCACAGGCAAGAGTAGTTGATGACTATACCATGTCTCAGATAATTATGAAAGAACTTAAAGATAGAGGTCCTTCAGGGATGCTAATTGTTGTGGCGGGTGCGAGCCATCTTATATATGGGTCACGAGGAATTGGTGTGCCTGCCCGAATATCTAAAAAGATATCGAAGAAAGACCAAGTTGTGGTACTTCTTGATCCTGAAAGACAAAGTATAAGGAGAGAAGGTGAAATTCCAGTTGCTGATTTCTTATGGTATTCCGCGGCTAAACCTTGCACTAGAAACTGCTTTGACCGTGCTGAAATTGCTAGAGTTATGAATGCTGCGGGCAGGAGGCCTGAAGCTTTACCTCAGGTATTTATTGAAACTATCCATGGTCAGAGCTGTATTAGCAAAACTTTTTCTGTAGCCAAAACGTCTTGATATTACGGCAGCATCATATTTGATATCAGTTGACTAATACTACTCTTTCACCAAACTATTGCAGGATCTTCAGAAAGGCATAGATCTTGGAGTTGTTTCCCCTGAGATATTGCAGAACTTCTTTGACCTTGAGAAATACCCCGCTATGACTGAACTGATTCACCGATTCCAAGTAAAAAACTATTTCCTTAATTTTCTTTGCTCCTTAGCCTTCCATCTATATTGTTAGTTTTATACGATTGATGTTTCTGGAAATACCACTTTGAAGCACATGGTTACTGATTTAGATGCGTAATAACAACTGCAAGCCTATCCATAAATAAATATGAATCACTTATTCATTAAGTCAATAACTTTTGCAGGGTTTCCGGGAAAGATTGTTGGCAGACCCCAAATTCCTTCAAAGACTAGCCATTGAAGAGGCTATATCAATTACAACCACTCTTCTAGCACAGTACGAAAGACGGAAAGGGCGGTTTTTTGAAGAAATTGACTATGTCATCACTGATACTGTCAGAGGCTCTGTTGTCGATTTCTTTACAGTGTGGCTTCCTGCTCCAACTATTTCAGTGCTTTCTTATGCTGATAATGACTCTGGTCAGAGCTTGGACTTTGTCAAAGGCCTTTTGGGATCATTGCCAGATAATGCGTTCCAGAAGAATGTTTTTGGTCAGAATTGGAATACGAACCAGAGGGTTGCAGCAGTAATAATCGGTGGTTTGAAACTTGCTGGTGTCGGGTTTATTTCTAGTATTGGGGCTGGAGTTTCCTCTGATCTCCTGTATGCTGTGCGAGGAGTGCTGAAACCTTCAGTGAGTGTAGAAGTAGGGCGAAAGAGAGCTCCTATTTTGAAGTCAGCAGCTGTTTATAGTTGCTTTCTAGGAACATCGGCAAATTTACGGTATCAGGTAAATTATTTATTAGCTTAATTGCTTTCAGTTGAAAGACCTAGGTTCTGTTTAGTTATGGAAGTATGAAATCTCTACTTCAAATATGCTCTTTCTGCCGGAGTAGCACCCGAACTCCCTAACTAACCATTGTCAGCCCTGATTAGTTATGTTGGTCTTTTGAGCTGCAGAAGTAACTACAGTACTTTCAGGCATAACTTAGGCACTGTTGAAATTTAGTGC
This sequence comes from Avena sativa, assembly GCA_916181665.1. Taxonomy (NCBI): domain Eukaryota; kingdom Viridiplantae; phylum Streptophyta; class Magnoliopsida; order Poales; family Poaceae; genus Avena; species Avena sativa. The sequence continues at coordinate 463,172,707 of OV702279.1, read as the reverse complement.
TTGTAAATAACCTTCTCTGTATTTAAGTCCCAGTTCAACGGGAAATTGAAACATTCTTGCTTATTTGCAACCATGTTCCGTGTAATAGACCTAAACCAAGCTTTACTGCCTTTCGAGCAGGTCCTAATGAAAATTTGATCCCTTGCCAGCTTGTTGAAGTGATTTTGCAGTCACTGACTTATCTGTACTAGGAGACCTTATCTAGTAAATTCAGAATGCAGTGTATTCGTTATTTTAGTTCTCGGACAACTTATCTATTTTTTATATTTATGCTGAAGATCATTGCTGGCCTACTGGAGCATCGGCTAGGAGAGAGCTTGGCAACTCGCTATGATCAGCCACTTGTTGCTGGTCTCTTGTCCTTTGTTGCAAGGACGGTCAACTCATACCTGGGAACACAGGTTGGTCACTTCATCTTTCTTGTTGCTGGCAGCATATTGTACTCTCAAACTATTTACACTAAACAAACAGAACACTCTCAAGTTCTTTGCACGAAGCAACATAAATTTTCATCAAGAAAAACTGGAGAAGAGTAATGTCCATTTAATTTTTCCATCCAATATTTCATTTCATCTAATGCTGCTAGCTCAGCACCCAGGCAAAAAAAATAAGATATTGTTGTGAGGTAATCATCATCCTTTCACTATTTGTATGTTAGTTCCCTCTGTCAGTTTATGCATTTTTCAAACTTCCGTAAGTATACGTGTAGTGCTTCTATGCTATCTTAGGAAGTACTCCCTCCGTTCGGAAATATAAGACGTTTTAGCTTTGTGAATTGAATGTATCTAGACGTCTTTAGTGTATAGGTTCGTAAAGGTTCGGAATGAACCTATACACTAAAAGGTGTCTAGATACATTCGTTTCACAAAGCTAGAATGTCTTATATTTCCGAACGGAGGGAGTAATCTGCATCGGTTTTGATCTTTCAAGCAAGTAATATGCCTACACACACAACACAATAACATGAAAGGTCCCTAGCCCTAACACATATTGGTATCTTCTGCCTTTCTCCTTGCTAACTATTCCGCTTTCTGCAGCAATGGGTTGATCTTGCTCGGTACACTGGGCTACAAAAAATCAAGGATGAACAGCCTCCTTCTGAAGAGGTCACCGCACCAGCTGAAGTATCCCAGTTAGAGGGCGGTAGAACAGAAGTTCAGAATCCGGATGACAGCAGCAGCAATATTGAGCAATCGAGTGACCTGACCAAGTGATTTTGGTTACTTTACAGCGCCTTCAATGTCCATAAACCACATAGGATCAAGACAATGTTGAGCCTTACTCTTAAATCAGCAACGGATGGAATTTTGTATTCGATAAAAAAGCAGAGATTACCACAGTTTCTCGTTTAGTCATTTGTCTAAGAGTGAATATACTGTTGTACTCTGTACGCTGTACATATGTAAGGAGAACAGCATCATTATCTAGCAGCAGCAAGGGCTGTCAGTTGTAACTTAATCATGCTGTAATTTCAGATTTAGTTTAAGAGAACATTGGGTGATGATACTGTAGAAAGTTTGCAATGAAACCTTTTTGCCTGCTATATAAAACCAGAGACGCCGGAGTCTAAGCAAGCTTTCCTCGCCATCAACCAGAAAGACGGCAGGTAAGCATGTTTATTTCTGGCACCATCGGTTAACTGATAGTTTTTGTTGTGTTGCTGGCCACCTATGGGTTCTGGCGAGTTCTTCCAGTGCAACCCGTACTTCATGCACCATGGCAAGTGACACACAGGTTCTGTGGGTGGAGACCTCTCGCCATCTGTCCATGGACACCAGTGTACGTGGCATCTCTTTCTAGAAGTTCCTCCTATATATATTGAAGATCGAAGCCCACAGATCTCCACCGGAATAAAGAAGTTGCCTACGAAGACACCAGAAGAGTGTTGAAGAGAGGCTTTAGAGTGGCAAGATCATGGCGAGTGCAAAGGCGATGGGGCAGGGGGAGCAAGATCACTTTGTTCTCAAGAGCGGGCATGCTATACCAGCCGTTGGATTAGGCACTTGGAGAGCAGGCTCAGACACTGCTCACTCCGTTCAGACAGCCATCACAGAGGTACATCATATGGCGCCATTCTCGTGGCATCTCTTTGCTTTGGTTTCCAGGGTACAGTTATTGTTCGTGCTGGGAAAGTATTGTTCAGTAGACTCGGTTCTCTTTGAGCAGTGTCTGAATTCAGAATATTCATGACATCGTGATACTACTGGACCAAGAAGCTGCAAGATTTTTTGGCATTTTGAGTTCATGGTTACTGTAGCTTCTTGGTCTAGGCATGTGACATAGTTGCCGGTAGAACTCTAATAATCTGAATATATGGTTCCTGTAGGCTGGATACCGGCATGTGGACACAGCGGCTCAGTACGGCATAGAAAAGGAGGTATACATACATCAAAGCAATATCATGTTTCTGTACCAGGCTAGCGGTCGAACATGTCTTTAACTGAACATCCTCTGCTGATTTCAGGTCGGCAAAGGGCTTAAAGCTGCAATGGAAGCTGGAATCGACAGGAAAGATTTGTTTGTGACGTCAAAACTATGGTACCTGTGTGCAAAACCTTAGAAGTGTGCTGTAATGCAATTAATTGTCTATATCATGTAGTGTTTTTTCTAATATATGAATTTTTTATTTTGATCAATACTTGTCTGCTTTAGGTGCACAAACTTGGCTCCTGAGAGGGTGCGACCAGCATTGGAGAACACGCTCAAGGATTTACAGTTGGATTATGTTGATCTTTACCTTGTAAGAAACCACAACTAATGCCTTATTTTGTTTGCAAGTTGCTCTAATTAGTGCTTATGCTTGTTATCTTAATTAAAGCTCGCTACACATGCACCCCAAGGCCCAAATACGCAGTGCGGGATCCATTACACACGGTAGAAATAGCCTCATGTTGTGTGGTTAACGCATTTCACCAATAAACACATATCTGTACCCTGATTAGATACTTCACGCGGTGCAGGCAGGTGGAACTACCACCCTGTCTCAGCCACTAGACAATACGCAATTAATCCTTTGTTCAGCTCCTGGATCTAACACATGTGTTTTTATACTGAAATGCCGTTTATTTTTGGAACAAAATCTCTTTTAAGTCGCATATTGAACGCAGATCCATTGGCCTTTCCGACTCAAAGATGGGGCACATCAGCCTCCGGAAGCTGGGGAAGTGCTAGAGTTTGACATGGAGGGAGTATGGAAGGAAATGGAACACCTCCTGAAGGATGGACTAGTTAAGGACATTGGTGTTTGCAACTTCACCGTGACCAAGCTCAACCGGCTGCTACGATCTGCAAATATCCCACCGGCAGTATGCCAGGTTGCGAAACTTTCAAACTTGATCAGTAGTCCGACTCTCAACATGCTGAAATATTAGCAAATAACTTTTGACCATTTATTTACTTTGATGACTTGGACAGATGGAAATGCACCCTGGCTGGAAGAACGATAAGATATTCGAGGCCTGCAAGAAGCATGGAATCCATGTTACTGTAAGTTATTTCCCTGAAAAAAGGGACGTGATAATGTGACCTCGCCGATGTGATACCTTAGCAGCTTCTCATTTTCGAAACAGAAGCGCTTAACGATATTCTTGTTTTCCTTATGCTACTTTTAGGCTTACTCTCCATTGGGTTCTTCAGAGAAGAATCTTGCTCATGACCCTGTTGTTGAGAAGGTACATGTATTCAGAAATCAAATATTTTCCGTTCAGTTCAAGGTATTCAAATTACAAGTACTGTTCAGCTCAATTCAACCATTGGTATTGCAGGTAGCCAACAAGCTGAACAAGACCCCAGGGCAGGTGCTCATCAAATGGGCTCTCCAGAGGGGAACAAGTGTTATCCCCAAATCAAGTAAAGATGAGAGGATCAAGGAGAACATCCAGGTGTTTGGATGGGAGATCCCCGAAGAGGACTTCCAGGTCCTGTGCAGCATCAAAGATGAGGTGAGTCTCGTACTAGTTCGTACGTACTGTGCTCACTACTGTCTGCCGTCCTAAAACTGGCATGGTTTGGAAATGTTTATGCCCTCGGTAGAGGAGAGCAGAAGGCAGCAGCGCATCACCTGATTCCCCACCACCTGAACCGTGAAATGAGATCTCTTCCCATAGATATACGTCATGCTAAATATGGTAGTACAGTAATACAAAACTGTAGGAATCCAGATGCCGCAGTTGGACCATCTGTTAGTTTATGTGTTGCTAGTCGTTCCCTCAGGTTATCTTGCAGATAAGAGCATCGTTTGATCTGCTTACTGTGGGCTCTGTGGCAGCTAGTAGTTCTTAATTACTCCCTCTGCACTTAGAGAGATAAAACTATACTACAAAACCTGTTGAGTTAGGCTAGCAATAAGTATCCGTTTCAAGTCTGATGTAATAACGTGAATGAGACATGTGTGTGTTGCAGAAGCGTGTCCTGACCGGAGAGGAGCTGTTTGTGAACAAGACCCACGGGCCGTACAAGAGCGCTTCCGATGTCTGGGATCACGAGAACTGAGCCTCCACCCCCGTCCGTCCAGTGCTGGCGAGGGTTGCTCAAATAGTGGGTGCTGAAAGAAGAAGCGAAGACGATGTATGTATGAAGGTGCAGGGATCAGCGTGCTCTTTTGCATATGCTCTGTAAACATGGTCGTGTATGATAAATAAAAACGGCACCGGCACCGGCACCGCGGTTTTCTCATGCCCTTCCTCCTACATGCTTCGAGTATGACCACCACCAAACCAACAAGGCGATCTGTCAATACCGCTGTTCCAACGTGAATCCGCGGGCCAACCATGCAGACCCACCCGCTCCGTGAGATTTTAGTTCTGTGTTTTTTGGTAAGATCCAAATGTGCTGTCTCCCTGGCTGGACCACTGAAAAATGTCCAGTAATCGTGCTTAATTAAACGGAACACAAGTGCTAGTGGTAATGGAGAATCCCGGAAGAGCGAGCTGTACGGTACGGAGGCCGAAGGACGGGGCCGTATGGCCATATTGCACGGCTACTTCTTCCTACAAAAATCGTCTCCTAGTACGGGAGAGAGAAATTTGCAGTAGATGCCACATGGCAACCCTGGGTGGGGCCTAGCGGCAGTGAGGTGGACTGACATGGCAGCAGGTCTCTCGGCCCAGCCTGGCCGAGCAGTGTGGTCCAAGAAGGCAGGGATAAAGGCTCGAGCCCAGATGGCAGATTGGATCTTGTGGGGCGGTTTGCCGAGGTGGTCGGTGGTGGACGCCGTGGTTGCCACAGACACGGCCGGCGATACGTCCGAGCCGATGAAGCTTCGTCGCTGCTTCCTCCCCGGCTCGCTTGCATGTGAGCGGGCGAGCGGCCACGGCGCCATCCCTCGCTCTCCTCGAGTCGGTCAAGCACGCTGGCATAGGCCGGTCAAATTCAGGAGCTCGCGGCTTTGCACGTTCGGGCAATGCGTGCACAGTTTTCCCCGTGATGCTTCTGTTTTCTCTGTGCGCATATGTTCGTTCTTTTTTTTTGGGGGGGTAAATATCGAATTATAGTTACTACCAAATTGATCGACACAAATTCGTTTAACCTAGAAAGGGGTTTAGGCAATATTTTAATTAAATCAGCGTCAATTAATTAAATTATTTTGTGACTACTGATCTATTCATACTTATCAACAACAATACAAGAAATCCTAAATATGAAAAAAATTACAAATAGGTCTTTGAACCACCTAGCGACGACTACAAGCACTTGAAAGAGCCGGAGAGAGCCTTTGGCACTTTGGCTTTTGTCAAATAGGTCTTCCGGAAAAATAGGCACTTTGGCTTTTGTCCCGTCCAATTCCGACAATATTCATTTTCTGACTTTCTTTGAACCAAAAACAGCAGAAAACAGGCAGCTGACACTGTGGCTCTTGTTAATAGGTTAGTACAAGAAATCATATGAAAAGTGCTCCAAAGTGTGGACAAAACACAAGAAAGTGGATAAAACCAAGCATGGAACATAAAAAATTATAGATACATTTGCAATGTATTAGATACCACTATTGGGTTCGTAGCATAGAAAACAAAAAATTTCCTACGATGGGAACTATACACAAAGATCTATCTACTAGATACTAGCAACGGGTGGATATACATTCATAGAGAACTTAGCCTCGAAGTCAACAAAGCTTTGTTAACGAGTTGGAACTCGTGGATGATGTAGTCGTACACTTGCCGATCTCAAGATCGTGATGAAGTCCTTCAGGTTCAGCAGCTCCAGCACCATCAGGTCTAGCACCATCAAGTCCAGCACTGCAAAGTAACGGTGCATCCGTGATCGCACACATGTTCGGTCCACAGAACAACCTCCGCCTCCTCGCTCCAGCGATGCAGCGGAAGAACAACTCCTTTCCAGATAAAGCCACCGGGAACATGTATCTCGCTAATCCGAGACCATGGGGAATAACTAGAGGGAGAAGAGAACCTTCACGAGGAGGTGGTGCAAGAGGAGAGGAGGAGGAGGTGCTCCTTATATAGGGGAGGGGGCAACCCAAGGGGGCATGGCGCTGGCCATGGTGGGTGCCCCCACCTCTCCCTCATTCATGTGGGTGGAGCTCCCACTCACATAAATACACACCTCCACTCATGTCCACTCACATGCATTAAATTTCCACCAAATTTAATGCAAGCTCTCATTAAATAAAACACTTTTATTTATTTTATTCAGAATTTTGTTAATTACTTTAATTAACAAACATTCACATAAAGCTCCCTTCAACATTTCAATATCACATGCAGAACCAGTTTCTGCAATTTCACCCGAAACAATTCCGGTTTCCATCGAAATGATTCCAGCGCTTTCTTAAATCTTTATCTGAAATATATTTGCTCCAAATGGTGTCGGTATCCCTTATGTGTGTCACCCTACGGTTCGTGAATAATGCCGACATGATCGAGACTCCTCTCCGATCAATAATCAACAGCGGGACGTGGAGATCCGTACTGACTCCCACATTTTCAACGATGACTCTTGTGATCATGTGAACCTTTAATGTCATAACTAAATCCCTTTGTCTCGCGATATATTACATGTACGAGATTCAATCATCGGTATCCAAATTCCTAGTTTAATCTCGTTACCAACATGCACTCTTTTCTCGTTCCCGTGACATAACATTCTAGTGATCACATCACTTGCTTGCAAGCTATTTCAATGTGATATCACTGAGAGGGCCCAGAGTATATCTATCCGTCATCGGGATGGACAAATCCCACTCTTGATCCATGAGCCTCAACATAACACCTTCGTAGCACTGAACCCACCTTTATAGTCACCCTGTTACGGTGTGACATTTGATGTTATCAAGATACTCTTCCGGTGTTAGCAATTAACATGATCTCATGGTCTAGGGACTAAGATTACTTCGTATGATGTTATAGCAATATAAACATAATGACTCTGATCGTAATGCTATACTTCAGATGAATGTTCATCACATCATTCCACCAATGTTGTGACCTTGTTATTAACAACATCCAATGTCCATGATCAGGAAACCTTGATCATCTTGTTAATCCACGAGCTAGTTTATATGAGAGGCATTACTAGGAGCTTTGTATTTTTGTTTATTAAACACACATGTATTGACGTTTCCAATCAATACAATTATAGCATGCAAAATAAACATTTATCATAAACAAGGAATAAGATAATAACCACTTTATTATTGCCTCTCAGGCATATTCCCTTCAGATCTACCCACGAGCATTCCCCTCATCTATCTTGGAGGAGCCATTGCTATTTGATGAGCTTGCAACTGAACAATACAACAAGATGGTCAGAGAAGGGCGAGAAGCCGATTATGCTCCATTGGTCAACTTCGTGGTAATATGTGCCGAATGTTTGTTTTCCGCCTTGGCCATTTTCACACCTCACATGGATGTCTTACTTGTTTATTCTTGTCTATGACAGCGTGCAGAGGTAAGAAAGTCCGCCGATGCATGCGAGGAAGCTTTCGAGACATACCCTCATGGAGAGAAGGGAGAGGGTATGTTTAGAGGGTTTGTTAAGAAACAGGCCCTACGGTTAAGACGACTTTCGAACTTGATAGGTTGTCATGACCCCGAGGTGGCAACACCGTTCCAGTCACGGTCCAACACGCCTAACCCTTCTGGCAATCATCACTCCACATCTGAGGATGAGGAGGACACACCTGACGTAGCAAAGCATTGCATCCCCACTAACCCTTGCATTGCTATATGTCCTTACCATTCTTCCTTTGTTGACAGCCCCAAGATGAAGAAAGCGTTGACGACGAGATGACGTTGGGCACATACACTCGATACAAGATCAACGAGTGGTCCGACTACATGCTCAAGCCAAGGCAACCCAAGAAGCCTTACACACCCGACCCTTCCGCGGCCAAGGTAAAGAAGGCAATGAAGGTCAAGAAGATGTACATGGAGGAAGATGATGACGAGGAACCGGTGACGAGGAAGCTTCCCACGAGAAGGGGCCGAGGAAAAAAGATGACTCGTGGGAAGTAGATGTGGTGTAATCAAGTAGATGTGAATTTGTTAGCTTCTGAACTTCTTATCATGTCGCGTGAAATTGTTATCCTCTAAACACCAAGCTTGATGATGTGAACTTTTGGTTTGGTGTGAACTTGCTCAGGTAATCAGACTTGATGATGTTTGCTATGAGTTTCTCTTGAAAAGCTGCTGTTGACAGGTCTTGAAAACCTGCTGCTGACCAACAGTTGGTACCCAAAGTGCGGCGCCACGACAGGCGGTGCCGCATTGTGCAACGCCACAGATGATGGCGCCGCACAAGTGCAAAGCCGGAGACCGTGGCGCCGCACTTTCGCACAAATGCAAACACTGCAGGAGGAAGCACTTCGCGCGCTGATATTGGTTCTAAAGTGCGGCGCCTCTGTTCATGGCGTTGCACATCAATGTTGGCAGGCGCCGCACTTACAGAACCGGGACCCACGCGTGACACGCTGGCAGGCGTGCGGCGCCATCGCCCACGGCGTTATCCTTCAGGGTGCGGCGCCGTGGCTGGTGGTGTTGCAAAAAGGGTTAGTTCCGTGAAATTCTTTCGGCTAGAGTTCATTTCGTGAATTTCTTTATTTTTTGGGTTATTTCTGTTCAAACTCCCACCACGATCGGATAGAATCCTTTTCATCTTTTCTCGAATTGATGTTCACTGCACCAGATTTGCAGCTTGACGTGTCATCTAGGACTCCCGGAGCAATTAGCGGTTCATTTCGGTCAAACAAAAGGGCAAGTCGTCCGTCCTCAGCCGAGCAGAGCCGTCCAATCAATCCACGAAAATTCGCCCCTTCCACAAACCAGCGCCCGCGCGACGTGTGGACGACGGCGATCGTGCAGCAGTCGGATCCGAGATCGGCGACGAGCTTTGTCTCGCGGCTGCCCGACCGGGTTTATGCCCGGCAAAATGGCCAACTGTCAGACCGTATTGCTAGCTTTTCCTTCGATCGGGCATGTGCTGAAGCGCGTGCCAAATGTTGTTGACTCTCGCACAAACGACGCGGATACAGCATGGAGTCGTCGACAGACAAATATGTTCAAACTTCTGTTAAATTGATGATTACAACGAATTTTTTTCACTAAGAAGAAAAGGCGGTCTAACTGCCAGAAAAAACATTAATCGACTACTTTACTGTTCTTATTTCCTATGCTACAATATTTTCTAACTTCCTTTCTTGTGCAAAGTGTTAACTAAACTACTGAAGGCCACCCATGTGCCACCACCATTGCGGCAGCTAACAGAGATCATGGCTTTGGCCTCCAAAAAATAACTGAACAAACGTGACAGGAGACCTATCCACGCAGTCCAAAAAACGAACAAGATTCCTACTTTTGTACCCATTACCTGCCATCTGGTTTCGATCGGTGTTGAAATCCGAAGCGTTTCAGTGGATCAGAACATCAGCGACTGCTCGAAGAACATGTCGTCTCTTGGCTCGTCCTTGGTCCTCGCGGCGTCGTAGTACATCGCGTCGTTCTGTTGCTGCATGCCAGAGTACGAGTACGAGGAATTGTTGTAGTCGAACCCGGACAGGGCGAACCCGCTCTGGTCCGCGGGCTGCGCCGGGGCGCCGCCGCCGAACCCGTCGGGACGAAGGCTGGAGTAGCCGCCGCCGCCGCCCTGCAGGTAGCTCGCGGCCTGCATCGGCGCGGCACGGTAGCGCGCGGCGGCAGCTGCGCTGCCCCGCAGGGCGGGCACGTCGTGGTTGTGCTTGCCCTCGTAGGTGGTGACCACGGCGCGCAGGTCCTGCGACGCGCGCTCCACGTGCTTCCGCACGGGGCAACCCGCCGTCGTGCACTTGTAGTAGCTCCTCGGGTTCGGGTTGCCCTTGACTACCTTCTGCCCGTACTTGCGCCACCGGTAGCCGTCGTCGAGGATGTCGATGTCGCTCATCGTCTGCACGACAACCCTCGGCTCCCGCACCGTCCGGTTCGCGCCCACCGGCACCCCCTCAGCATCGCTGTCCGTCCTCCATCTCTTGGAGTCAGGCTCATTGTCAGCGAACTCCTCGCCGCCGCCGCCGAACTGTCCGGCCAGCGCCGAGCTCACGCCGTTGGTCTCGTCGTCCCCGTAGGACGCCGACGAGTTCTCGGGCGTGCCGGAGAGCGCGTCGCTCGACGCGTCCGGAGAAGCGTACGACGACGAAGCCGGGGCGGAGCTCCGGCGCGGGTTCTGCGGCTTGGGGTGGTTGTGCGTGCCCTTGTACACGATCTCGGTCACCTGGCCGTCCGGGGCCTGCTCCACCTTCTTCTTGGTGCTGCAGCCGGCGAAGGAGCACTTGTAGTAGCTGCGCGGGTTCTCGCTCCCCTTCATCTGCTTCTGCCCGTACTTGCGCCAGTTGTACCCGTCGTCCGACGACGGCCGCCGGCTCTGCACGCGGCCGTACCCGGCCGTCGTCCCCGACGACGACACCGGGGCGTTGTTGTATCCGCCGTTGCCGACCATATCAGGCGCCTCGTATGGCGTGCTGAAGCTCGCCGGCCTCGTGGTCATCGCGTCCATGCTGCCCGCGTCTTGGTAGCTCCACGGCTGTTGCTGCTCGCCGGTGTACGAGTCATGCCCCTGGAATAATAACGGAATACCATTGTTAGGCATCTCGTACGTAAGTGGACATGCACAATTGGTGCACTGATTTGACTTGAGCCTTGAGTAGGACAGGTTGACTATTGCATGCGCTTATAATAATTTTGTAATACAACGAAGGTGTTTGCGTGACACGACACAGCCTATTTGGTCATTGCAAGGTCAGCACTCAGCATCAAGCGGCACGAATGATGCAAAGATAAGAAATTTTAATAGATCTGCAAAAAGATAATGTGCATGTGTTCTACTGTGCTTGGCATAAAGGGTTTTGAACAAGTCAGGAGATGACCTCAGAAAAATCTACTCGCTAGAAGAAAGTGTGGCCAAGGCTCACTGGTAAGTGGGCCCGAGTATTCCAAGCCGTAAACACCGGCCGGCTCGTCTATCTCTTAGTCAACGTATGCAATAATGCAGGTGTCGTTGTCCTAGCTTTACATGCATATTGATCTTGATCAGATAAGATTTCATACCTGTTGAGCCATCGGCATGGACGACTGGAGGAAGGAGGACGCCGTCGTGTTGGTTCCGGGCATCGCCGCCGGGACCGGCGCCGCCGTCGTCTGGAAGGTGAAGCCGGAGTACTGCCGCTGCTGCCCGTCCTTGACGCTTCCCAGCTGCAAGCCGTCGTTGCTCTCCGGCGCCGTCCCCATCCAGTTTAACGGCTCCAAAGGGAACGAGCCCGTCGTCGGCGATGGGAATAACTGAAAACAGACACACGATTAAGCGTCAGCCACAGGCATGGAAGCATACTTAGCCTCTCAATACGTCCGCGTCCATTTGCACGGTGCGCACACGTCTCTGTACTGCAGACTGTACTTACGCTGGGGGTGAGGAGGATAGGCGAGTCGAGGAAGCCGGTGGACATGTTGTTGAAGTACGACGACGGCGACGCCGGAGGGAAGGAGGTCGGCGGCGTCATGGCCATGGAATTCGACTGCCTTGGTCCACCGCTGCAGCCTCCAGCAGAGAACGAGGAGCTGGCGAAGGCAAACGCCACGGGTCCCGAGTTGGCCAGCGCTGCACCGGAGCTAGCTCGCAGTCGTCGAGGTCGCCGGAGGCGCGGGAGACGCGGACGGTGAGGAAGGGTTTGGAGGAGCGCGCAGAGCACGATGGATCGATGGTGAACGGTGACTCTCCAGGACGGGACTGGCTGCGGCTTATATAGAGGTTTGAATTTTTGACCGTGGACCGGTCAAAGCCGGGGGCCTTTGACTGGCGGCTGCGACCCGGGGGCTAATACAGCAAGTGACGGCCTTGGATCGTTTCTCTGACTTGTTCCTGTCGTTGAGGATCATGAGCTTGGCCAACCACAGTGTGCTGATTTTATTTTATAACTTAATAAGCCCCATCAGTACAGTGATTAGCGGCGAGCAAGAGACTTGCCCTGTGAACGGAGGGAGTAGTAGGAGTGGCTTATGTTTTCTTAATTAAACACCTGTTCGAAAAGTGATGGTCCAAACACTAGTAGTACAATTTTCGCATGAGATTAATTATCGAAATTAACATATAAACACTAGCAGATTTAAACACATGCAACCAAACAACCACATCTAGTAGATCCGAAAATCTAGCAAGAACTAGTATATATAAAAAGAGGAATAACACGTTCAAGTTGACCGGAAAGGTTATCACCGTAACAACACCTTGGTCTTTGTCAATGTCGTCCACGGTACTGATGATGTCGTCTGTTGATGAAGAAGAACACACGAACAGAGGCAAGCAGTCACGCCGAGACGCTCCCGCAAACCATATCGTCTGTCTCCCGGTGCAGGATCACAACGGACGGGGTTTCGGAGGTTTGCTCTCTCGGACGGCAGTGCACGCAGTCGCCGGGATAGAACCTAGAGAGCAGCACTGCAAGAGGAACAAGGTGAGAGAGACAGAGAAGGAACCGAATGTGTCTAGATCTGTTCTGTCTCTCCCTCTATAGCCTGGGAGGTGAGCCGATCGAGTCACCACGCGGTGAAAGACAAGGACACGCATCAAACAAGCACACGAATGTGTTGACAAGTACCCAACAGTTGGTGCACTATCAAAAAAATTAGTCTTCCAGAAAACAATTTTCTAACTCGAACTCGATTCACGAAACGCGTCGCGCGTACGGGAGAGGTGGGCGGTGGAGGAGGAGTGCTGTAACATCTCAAAAATATTAAACAATCTTATCAAGTTCTAATAATCCAAGATTAGGGTTAACAAAAACTTTTAATCCTAACCCCATATGAGTGCATATGTGATTTATATTAATGCATGAATGCTTGCCTTTATCATGTTTGATTGCTATAAATGATAAGGATTAGTTTAGAGATGAATACTACATCACCTAAGTCAATTCCAAACAAAATCAACTAAAAAGAAAATCATATATGAGGTATATGATCAAATGGTCGCTTTAGCCAAAATTAACCACTAGCCTACTTTGGGCATCTCTGGTAAAAGATTTAAAACAGAAACAATTCTAATTATTTTCACCCCTTGCTAGACCAAGTAAAAATGAACCCAAGCAAACTTTACAAATCAACAGAAACTTTTTTCAAATTCATTTAAGAGGCAATTCAAAATTGAATCAAGTGTAGGTGCATAGATCACCATTTTGCAAAAACCACTCAAACCAACACCACTTGGCAATCCCTAGCAACCAGAGACTACTAAGCATGTGACCAACACACTCATCAAAATTCATTAAAAAATTTAAATATTTATCTCATGCGACCATTTAGTCGAACACCTAGCAGACAGAGTACAAGTTCAACCACTATCTACTGTTTTGATCTATCAAATGATCATCAAATGTACCCAATTCCACTCCAATACTCACTCATGATCACTCTCAGTACCTGGCCGTGCAGTGGAGCCTCTCCCCTTCGTCGTTGCACTAGTGCCATGTCGTACCCGAGCATGTCCATGCCGGTCGACCATGGACAAGTCGCCACACGCCACGCCGCCTTCTCCCACGTTCCTAGCTGATAGCTGTGACCTTACCGCACCTCTCTGTCCACCCCTTGACCAACGGCGAGCAGTGACCAATGCCGAGAGCACGACGGAGCGCCGAAGCCGCCTCACGCAGCCACACCGTGCCTCGCTCTCTCCGCGCGTACCCACACCCGCCGCGTCACCAGTGACCTCCCAGACACGACCAATCGCCGCCGCATGCCCCGTGACCACCGTACTCGATGACGAACACCTCAGTACCCGCACAGAGCATGGACCTCTCCCGACCGACTGAGACCGCCCTTGCCACGCCATCATGCGCGTGACGATCACCGCAGTCCACCGCGTCGACCCATGCCCTCCGCCATGCCTATCGCGACCTGTAACATCGTCGCTGGTGAGCCCGAGCCATACCGCCCTGCCTCCAACGCTGGTGTATAAATAGGAGCCTCTCTAGACCTCAAACGGCACACCACTTCACTCTCCACTCTCTCAGAAACCTACCTGGACCTTCCCCCGAGCAAGGCGAGCACCACGTCGTTGGAATTTGGCTGGAGCCCGCTGCTGCAGTGAAGGAAGGGCGTCGTCGATTGGAGCCACCCCAGGAGCCGCCGTGAGCACCAATCAACTCGCCGCCGTCTACCAGCTCATTCGCCCCGTCACCGGACCTAGCTGGAGCCCTGGTAAGCCTCCGATGACCCCCACCATGCCGCTAGGTTTCGAATCCCCCGCGAGCAGTTCAACATAGACGATGAACCTCAACCGTAGATCTTGTTCTAATCGTAGCGCTAAGAATTGTTGATACCATTTCGGTTAGATAGAGCCGCTGACGCGTGGGACCAACCTGTCAGCAGCCCGTTGCGCTCGCGTTGTGTAGTTGGGCCGGCCCAGTTTCGTTCCCACGCAGCCTAGTGATTCAAACTTAGCTTTTCTATTTTATTCAAAATCTTGTTCAGTAGCTGTATTCAAAATTGAATTTAAAGAGATGTACTGAACCAAATTACATGATTCCAATTTTGTTAGAAAGGTATTGAAAATATCTAATCACTCCCTTTAGATTCAAACCATTTGAAATTGTAGATCACCTAGAGTAAAAATAACAAGACAGAGACTTTTACCACTTCAAACATTTTTATAAAATCAACCATAAATGCTTTTGAGATGATTCCAACTCTCAAAAATCACATTTGCCATGCTCTATATGAATATGTAAAAATATTTGGTTTTATAGATATTAAACATGGATTAGTATTAAAAGAATGCTATATAGGCATTTCTAGTCACTTTAATATTATTAAATAGTAATAGTAAATCTTGTAATATATGACCACCACTTTAAATAACATTCCCAAGTATTAGAATATGTGGTGATGACATGTGTCAATATGATCCCATATTTTAATTGAAGAATATTAAATCTTAAGTATTTTTCAATGAGTAGAAATTACTTTTCCCAAAATAAGATAAATAAGAATGTGGCATTATTTCATGTGATGATTAGGATGATGCTAGATCATCTAGTGTGATTCTTTGTGTGCAAAATATAAGTAGTTAAGTGTTGTTTGGTGATTGTGTATCTCGTGTGTATTTATAGACGCTAGTACCGATCCGGGCTACGATGAGGAGGAGTACTTCGAGGAAGAAGAAGAGAACTTCAACGACTGCACTCAACAAGGCAAGCTATCAGTGCAAGCTATCTAATGCAAGATGCACTAGGCATTCTTGGTTATGCAACTTTGATTATACCCATCCCAAGTTTTACTTGCAAGCTTTACTTTTCCCTTTTACTAAAGTATCCTTACTTAGTTAATGAATTGTGATTAGTGGAAAATAGGATGGATACCATAAATATCATAGAACTAGTCTTGGATACTTATACTAGATTAGCACCCCTCAATAGTGATACCCTTAATACTTGTGGCTAGTGCTAAGCTAAAACTTGATCACTTTAGATGGGAATACTTGGAGAAAATGTTTATGAAAACCTTGGAATGATGATTCATTCTATTGAAATGTTTTGACATGTGTTACAAAACACAATGGTTTGATGATGAAACTGAAAGAGGCATGAGCCTTGACTTTGATAAAAACTAATGGTTGGGTTCGGATGCGATACCATTCCAATTTTACCGTACACCCACAATATCTGAGTTGGGTAGGGCTTAACTAGAAGTTTATATGTCTTAGTATGGGTTCCCTTGCGGAGAGAGGTGAAGCTGAGACTGCCTCGTGAATATGATTGTCCACCTATGCAGTTCCCGGGATGGCAGTTGGCCATGGCTGGGAGGCCAAACTCATAGGGGAGGTGCCTATACTAGCGTGTGTAATTGAAAGGTTAAGATTGATTATCCGCATACCAAGTATGATGATTCAGGGTTACCCTTGATGGATGTATCGAATCTTGTGGTGAAAGTGTACCACCTCTGTAGAGTGTCAAACTATTTGAATAGCCGCGTCCGCGGTTATGGACAGTTGGAGTGGGCATACTTTTCCGTTGTCAGATGTTTTCAAAATGACTTGTGACTTGAACTATGACTTTGAATTGACCACAATAGAGTTGTGAACATGAAAGCTAGATTCTCCCTTAAGTAATCTAGAGAACTAAATTAGGTCTTTACTCTTTATGGCATTATGAAATAAACCTGCCTTTTTGCAAACAAACCTAGAGCTTAAGATTCCTACTAGTTTTACCTTACTTATGTTAGTGATAGTTTGCGAGTACTTATGGCTTTGTTCCTGGCTATTCCCATGGCCAGACTATGAGGAGGACTTCCCGGAAGATGGACAGCAGGAGGTCTATGATAACTAGGATCATCTCCCATCGTCAGCATTGCCTGTGACTATGAAGATGGACTCTACTACGTTATATTTCCGCTGCTCTGATTTGTATTAAGACTTGATCATGAGATCAACTATTTGTAAGACTATTATGGTTTGTAATGGATGATGTACTATGGTACCAATTCTGTTATGTCTCGCAAAAATGGTAATCCTAGGATTGCGATGTACGGCATAACAGGCATCTGGACTTAAAAATCCGGGTGTTGACAAGTTGGTATCAGAGCCACCCTGACCATAGGAGTGTTGGGCTCGCAGCATAGAAAATAAAAAATTCCTACGATGGGAACTATACGCCAAGATCTATCTACTAGATACAAGCAACGGGTGGATATACATCCATAGAGAACTTACCCTCGAAGACAACAAAGCTTTGTTAACAAGATGGAACTCGTGGATGATGTTGTCGTACACTTGCCGATCTCAAGATCATGATGAAGTCCAGCAGGTCCGGCTCCAACACTTCCATCAGATCCAGCTCCAGCAAGTCCAGCACCACCAAGTCCAGCACCGCAAAGTAGCGGTGCATCCATGATTGCACACACGTCCGGTACCCCGACAACCTCCGTCTCTCGCTCCAGCAATGCAGCGGAAGTAGCAACTCCTTTCCAGATAAAGCCATTGGGAACATGTATCTCACTAATCCGAGACCATGGGGAATAACTAGAGGGGGAGAGAGATCCTTCACGAGGAGGTGTGAGGAAGAAGGGGTATGAGGGGGGGCCTTTTATAGGAGGAGGGGGTGCCCCTTCCCATGGCCTATGCCTCATGGAGGTGACCCCTCACCTCCCCCATTCATGTGGTGGTAACCCTCTCCACATTAAAATGCCCCTTCACATTCTCTTTTAAAGTCTCCACTTTAAATGCATTAAATTTCTCCAAATTTAATGCTCTCTCGTTTAATAAAACTCTTTTATTAATTTTATTCAGAATTTTGTTAATTATTTTAATTAACAAACATTCACATAAAACCCCCTGCAACATTTCAATATTACATGCAGAACCAATTTCTGCAATTTCACCCGAAACAGTTTCAGTGTCTATTCAAATAATTCTAGCGCTTTCTTAAATCTTTATCTGAAACATATTTGCTCAAAATGGTGTCGGTATCCCTTAAGTGTGTCACCCTATGGTTCGTGAATAATGCAGACATGATCGAGACCCCTCTCAGATCAATAATCAGAAGTGGGACCAGGAGATCCATACTGACTCCTACACATTCAACGATGACTTATGTGATCGTGAGAACCTTTAACGCTAGTAACTAAATCCCTTTGTCTCGCGATATATTACATGTTCGAGATTCGATCATCAGTATCTCCATACCTAGTTTGATCTCGTTACCGACATGTACTCTTTTCTTGTTCCCGTGATATAACATTCTAGTGATCTCATCACTTGCCTGCAAGCTAACCAATGTGATATCACCGAGAGGGCCCAGAGTATATCTATCCGTCATCGGGATTGACAAATTCCACTCTTGATCCATGAGCCTCAACATAATACCTTCATAGCACTGAACCCACCTTTATGGTCACCCTGTTACGGTGTGACGTTTGATGTTATCAAGATACTCTTCCGGTGTTAGCAATTAACATGATCTCATGGTCTAAGGACTAAGACTACTTTGTATGATGTTATATCAATATAAACATAATTACTTGATCATAATGCTATACTTCGGATGAATGTTCATCACATCATTTCACAAATGATGTGACCTTGTTATTAACAACATCCAATGTCCATGATCAGGAAACCTTGATCATCTTGTTAATCAACGAGCTAGTCTATAAGAGAGGCATAACTAGGAACCTTTTATTTGTTTATTAAACACACATGTATTGATGTTTCCAGTCAATACAATTATAGCATGCAAAATAAACATTTATCATAAACATGGAATAAGATAATAACCACTTTATTATTGCCTCTCGGGCATATTCCCTTTAGTCTCCCACTTGCACTAGAGTCAATAATCTAGTTTGAAAAACTTTGCGTATTGAACACCTATGGCTTTCTGGTGTTGCATATACGCGATTGCTAGTGGTTAACATAATCTTCGGATCTGACAGTTTCAGGTCCGTGTGTATTTGCATGTCTTTGCGTCTCTACGCATCACTCATTCTCAAATGAGATGGCATTGTATAAATTTGGTCCTTTGGTGAGACCTTTAGTTCGTTCTGGTTAAAATATGTTGATATTATTGTCATACAATATATCTTCATAGTATTAGCCCACTTTGAACCACACCTAGTTTGATATCAAACTACTTAACACAAATGCCCTCCTTTGCTGCTACTATAGCATTCATATACTTAGCCTTTTGTTGTAGTATCCGTCACAATGTCTCAACTTTGGAACTCATCCAATTCCATCACGGAACATCCTTTTCATTACATTGTTCCACCCATAGTCTAAATTGAGATAAATTTAATTTGTATCTTGTGACAAAACTAGTATCAATGTAACACTTTACAATGAACTACCTTTAACTATTTGTCACTTATACATGATATATTCTTAGTTCTTCCAAAGCTCATAAGAATATCTTTACTATCGTCCAATGATCATCATATGAATCATTTTGATATGTGCTCATAATATTTAGAGCATAGGACATATCTGGATATATACATATCACGGTATAATCGATCAAAATATTCATGTGATTTTACTCACCAAGTGTTGAAACACTTGAATCTTGATACAATCCTTTCCATGCAGCAAGAACCTTTCTTGTTGTTTCCATATTGAACCCTTTCAATATCTCATATATGTACGTCTGGCATAACCATATTAGCGCCTCAATCTATCCATATAGACATTGATGCCAAATATTCCGGTTTTGCCCAAGTCTTTCATCGAAATCCTATTTTAATGAAAATTTTAACTTGTGTCAATAAAAGATACATCATTTCCAATCAACAATATGTCCTCTACATAATGTATTAGAAATATGTCTCAGCGCTCCCACTTAATTTCTTGCAAATGCAAGCATCTTCATCATCTCCAATGAATTTAAACTCTTTTAACAATTTCATCATGGTGAAGATTCCGACTCCGCTATGCTTACTTCAACTATTGAAGTTTGCATGCCCTTTTAGCACCCTTTGAATTAACAAAACCCTTCGGACTGTGTCTTGTACACGTCCTAGGTAACCATTCTATTAGAAAGACATTGTTTTGTTTGTTCAACTACCATACATCAAATTATATGTAGTGGTTGCTACATTAATCCGTCAAGACTAAATATCACTATGAAAGATCAAATCTTGTCATAGTCAACTTCTTGAACATTGCCGTAAACTTCTTTCCGACATGTCGACTATTTCATAGATGTTAAACATCCATGTCTATTTCTTTATAGATCCAAACACAACCAATAGGCTTCATGCCTTTCGGTGGGTCTTCCAAGTTCAAAAACTTGATTTCTCGTGTATGGATACTATCACGGATTCTATGACTTCTTAGTCATTTTATGGAGTCAGGGCCCATCATCGCTTCTTTGCATGTAGTCGGTTCATCATTGTCAAAATAATAACGACTTTTGTTTCAAATCTTACTATTTGATTCTTACCGACCCACATGGTTCAATAAGAACTCTAATCTCCAAGATCACACCCTTTGTAATCACGGGAGCCATGAGCATTATGGCCGCCACTAGGACACTTTCCTGCGCTGCTCTACTTAGCACATATAGCTAAGGGTCGACAACCTTATCAAAGTTCTATTGTCCTCCCACTTAACTTTTCACAAAAAATTCCTTCTCAAAAAACTTGACGTTCCAAGCGACAAACTCTTTTGTCTTCGGTGTTATGGAGGAATTCCCAACAAATTCTTTGGGATAACCTACAAAGACGTGCTTATCCGACTTTGGTTGTAAACATTTTACTTATGCATAGCATACCAAAATTTAAGAAAAAACAATTCGGGTTTTATCCCAAACCATAACTCATATGGTGTCATTTCAACGGATCACGATAGTGCTCTTTTCAGTGTAAAAGTGGTAGTCTCTAAAGCTTTAATCCTTAAAACATAATGGCAGTTTTATAAATGACACCTTTGATCTTACCATGTCAAACAAGGTTTGATTTGATCTCTCGAACATACCATACTCCTGTGGTTTATCGGGAAATGCAAATTTTGGAACAATTCCTGAAATCTTAGGTGTTTTGCTAAACCTGTAACTCAAATATCTTCCTTTATGATCAAATCATAAACTCTTTTATTTTCTTGTTACAATGATTTTTCACTTCATCTTGAAAGTCTTTGAACAATTTTCAAATGTTTCATACTTCTTCCTTATTAAGTAAATATATAGATATATTCACTCAAATTTCTAGAGAAAGCATATGAAGCAAAAAGATCCATCGCATATGGCTACACATAATGGACTATATACATCAACATGCATAATATCCAATAAGTTAGTCATCCGTTCCTCTTTGGCCTATGGACGGAGTTTCAATTATCTCGAGGAAAGTTTCACAAGCGTCAATTAATCAAAATCAAAAGACTCCAAAAATCCATCAACATGGAGTTTCTTCATGTTTACTTTCCAATATAATTCAAACAGCGATGTCATTTCATAAGTGATCTTCCAATCATTTGTCTTACGACATTTTAGCAATAATGTTTATAGATGTGATTTCTTCAACTAGACTTGTAAAAGTTCATCCATCCTTTATGGAATACGGTAATTATTTGAACAACCATTGTTCTCGTAATACCAGAACAAAATAACAATTATTAAAACAAATCTTGAAGGCTAGGTTTGACGACAACGAAAACGCAATAACACTTTATTTGTTTCCGATGAACATCATCACTTATTCTCTTGCCAGTTACTTAGGCTATTGCAGTTCATGAATTGTGTTGTTCTGTATGACACTTCACACCAACCAATTCGGTATCCAATACCTTAGAACCACATTGTTTAACAAGCAAGGAATACATCCATAACATGTGTATCTTCTATATACCTAAGTTGTACATCTCCAACCTTTTCTTTTCTGCCAAATATTTTATAGATTCTCTTTCAACAATTCTTTTCTTTTAAAAGAACCTATAAACATCAATAGTGGTGTCATTCACATGACACATAGTAAAAAGTGTATATATTCAAATACTAATACCTTTGGACTTGCACTTTGAAGTGGATCACCATCATCAAATGTTTGGTGTTCTTTCAAAAATCCATTCTTTAGTAATCTATTAGTGTAGTAAACATTTTACCTACATCTTCTATTCATCCTTATCATGACAACTTTCATGATCAAACTACTATAGCCTATAAGGAAGAATCGCGAGTATAATGTTAGTTCCCAAAACCTTTTTGGGAGATCCGGATGCCTAGCATCTCCATTCTTCACAAATTCTCATACAATATGAGAACATGTATTTTGCTAAATTATACTCTATCATAATGCAACCAAAAACACTATTTCAGATATGACAATATCTTCCACACATGATGGTTTCTGAAACAAATTTTCAGCTCCTAGATAATCTTGATATTAAAACAACTTTTGAATATCAATAATCATGGAGGCAAACATGATACTTTAGATACTAACATTGGAATTCTTACTCTTGATTTAATACTACTTATTAAACTTCATGGAGTAAATAGAGTTTGCTAAAAGTTTGCAATAGGACTTCTAAACTTTAAATTGACATTCAAAACAATACGATACCAGTTCGTAAAGTAAATATCCATAATTCTGTAGTTCTATTATCTCAATTAAAACTAAGCATAAGGTAGTGAACAGATGTCAATGACTATAACAAATTATGCAAATTCACTTCAATTTAGTTTATGACAAATTGAATTCGACTAATCCAAATTAGAAATGAACTCCCACTCAAAAATGACATCCCTCGTGCCTTTTTGGTGATTACATGAACCAAATCCACTACACCAAGTCCGATCATCACGTGAGTCGGTGTAGCTTCAAAGGAGAGCATCAATATGGGCATCACATCAACTATATGACTCATGCTTAACCTTTTGGTCCGTGTTCCGAGGCCATGTCTGTACATGCTAGGCTCGCCAAGTAAGAACCTTAGTATTCGCGTGTGTAAAACCGTCTTACACTGAAAGCGTAGAGTCAAGTACACCCGATCATCACGTGATGTCTCAAAACACGATCCATAGAACGGTGCATACTTAAGGAAGAACACATTTTATCTTGATATTTAAATGAGGGATCATCTTATAATGCTACTAAAACGCCAAACTAGCAATGTAAGATGCAAACATCATATGTGTAAAGTGGAATGATATGGTCCATGCATTTGATCATCATCATGTGCATCGTGGTATGATATCTATCATTCCTCTGTGTGTAAGGCCAAGGTCTATGGAACTTACACGTTAGGTGTGTTGTAAGAGTATCTACCATACATCAACTTACAACATTACCATATCATGACACTAGCCCAGGAACAATCTAAACTAGACGCCTCTAATTTATCCATTGCAAGTTTTAAGTGGCTTAGGGCTTTCGGAGATAGAACCGGTCTTACCTACGAACATGGAACCACAACGATGATAACTAAGTTATTAGCAACTCGTTGTAAATCAGATATTGACTATAGTAGGAGAGACAGACACCCGCCAGCCACTTATGCAAAACTAGTTGCATGTCAGTCGTGGAACATGTGCGATGACATGTAAGGTTGGTCTGGGCCGCTTCATCCCACTATGCCACCAATATCCAAAATACATGAAAGAAGCAATAACATGATCATCATCGCCCACATACAAACATATGTGTACTACCCGTGCAAAGCACCTACGCATAGATCAGGCTCTGATACCACTGTTGGGCTTGCAGCATAGAAAACAAAAAAATCCTACGATGGGAACTATACGCCAAGATCTATCTACTAGATACAAGCAACGGGTGGATATACATCCATAGAGAACTTAACCTCGAAGACAACAAAGCTTTGTTAAAGAGATGGAGCTCGTGGATGATGTAGTCGTACACTTGCCGGTCTCAAGATCATGATGAAGTCCAGCAGGTCCGGCTCCAGCACGTCCATCAGATCCATCTCTAGCAAGTCCAGCACCACCAAGTCTAGCACCGCAAAGTAGTGGTGCATCCGTGATCGCACACACGTCCGGTACCCTGACAACCTCCATCCCTCACTCCAGCAAAGCAGCGGAAGCAGCAACTCCGGTACCCTGACACGTCTCGCGATATATTACATGTCCGAGATTCGATCATAAGTATCTCCATACCTAGTTTGATCTCGTTACCAACATGTACTCTTTTATTGTTCCCGTGATATAACATTCTAGTGATCTCATCACTTGCCTGCAAGCTAACCAATGTGATATCACCGAGATGGCCCAGAGTATATCTATTCGTCATCGGGATGGACAAATCCCACTCTTGATCCATGAGCCTCTACATAACACTTTCGTAGCACTGAACCCACCTTTATAATCACCCTTTCACGATGTGACGTTTGATGTTATCAAGATACTCTTCCAGTGTTAGTGATTGACATGATCTCATGGTCTAAGGACTAGGATTACTTCGTATGATGTTATAGCAATATCAACACAATGACTTTGATCGTAATGCTATACTTTGGATGAATGTTCATCACATCATTCCATAAATGTTGCGACCTCATTATTAACAACATTCAATGTACATGATCAGGAAACCTTGATCATCTTGTTAATCAACGAGCTAGTCTATAATAGAGGCTAACTAGGAACCTTTTATTTATTTATTAAACACACATGTATTGACGTTTCCAATCAATACAATTATAGCATGCAAAATAAACATTTATCATAAACATGGAATAAGATAATAACCACTTTATTATTGCCTCTCAGGCATATTCCCTTCAAGGAGACCCTAGTTAGAATGGACGTCTGAAAAACTTAGTTTCAAAACAAAGAAAGTGAGTATTTACAAAAAACCTATTCTCACTCTTATCCTCGAGATTCTTTCAAAATGGAGTTCACATGTTCCTCAAAACTCTTACAATTCTACATAAAAATTGACACACTTGATCACCCCACTAACTTACTCATCTTAATAGCTTATATATGGAGGTCAAATGTAGCAAGCTTTACCAGTTGGGCAACAGAGGACAACTCATCTTTGAGAGGGATTTGGATCAGCTCTCGAAGTATCTTGGACGCCCGCACCCGGAGTTCTTCGGAGCATAGCTCAATGACCAACAAGTAGGAGAACTGTAGTGGCTAAATGTTACTGATCTGAGAGGCAAAACGGAGCCACCTCTTTCGGAGAAGATTCAGTTCAGCGTAAGGGAGAACAAATGGTTAGACGGTCTAGCCAGGGCAATGCAGGAGGCACTTGCTTGTCTATGTGCACAAAACATCAACCAGATCAACGACACCTGTTTTTCCCACTATGCAAGACGTGACTCTACGGGACAGCCTTTGGCCATGCCATCACATCCGGAGTTGAAGCATCACGTGGACCACATGGCCTTCATGCTGCACGAGACTCAGATGGAGTTGGACAACGCCCGTGCCTACGCCAACCAGAATCATGTTGAAGCCATTGAGAGGAAGCAAACCCTCGTCATTCTCGCCAAGGAGCGCAAGTCACTTTGTAGCCAGCGTGACAAGAAGGATCGCATCATCGCCCATCTTCGTCAGAAGATATCCACCCTGGAGGAGACTATCCATGACCAGGAGATCCAGCTGGAGGAGAGGGAGGAGGAAGGTGAAGATATCTGTGGTGATATTCACTCTTACCTCAGTGATGATGATTACCTGGAGGACGTTGCCATGGAGGACCACACTGACCAGGATGATGCAGACTTCATTGATGATGAGGATCCTGACACTCCCGATGAGGAGTAGTCGCACCTGAGCACTATCATAGGTGTGAGTTGTACCCGGTCCCATTGTATCGTAGCTTCACAGAATGGTTACTAAAACCATCTGCTTTCTTAGTTGTGGTGTGTGTTTGTATTGTGTGCTTGGAATCAATGAATGAATGAGAAAATGTTATTAGTTTCAAAACCTTAGTCATGCTCAAAGTTTTAAAGGCTTTTGAACCATACCAATAAACCATAGAAAATTTCCCTCTTGTCTCATTATCTATCTCAATCTTCGCATGACTCGTGGAAACCCCAGTGGGAGCAGCTCATCCCAGGATCCAGTGCTATAGATTCTGCAGATGTTAGTTTCTGACCATGAAGCCGGTAGAGCTGAATGTCAAGCCAATCTAGCCACTCTTCAATAGATAGCCCAGATGGCACATAATAATCAAGGCCTTGGAAACAAAGATCACCATGGATCCAAACTCAAGAACTTTCAAAACACCAACCCTCCCATGTTTAGCAAATCAAAAGAGACCTTAGATGTTGATGACTGGCTACAGACCATGGAAAACAACTTAGAAGTGGCAGGAGTAGATGCCAATGAGAAGGTACTATTTGCCACCCACTATCTGGCAGGCTATGCAAGATCTTGGTGGAACAGCACCCGGACCATGAATGGAGGACATATGATGACTTGGGAGGAGTTCAAACTCAAGTTTAGCAAGACCCATGTGCCCCTAGGTTTGATCAAGAGGATGAGAGATGAATTCAGGGAGCTGAAGCAGGGAAGAATGACTATGGTAGAGTACCATGACAAATTCCTGTCTCTAGCTAGGTATGCCCTGATGAGATTGACACTGAAGTGAAGAAGAAGGAGAGATTCCTGAATGGTCTTCATGATGAGGTGAAGACAGTGCTAGTCAACATTACCTTTGATGACCTCGAAGCTTTAGTGGATTCTGGTATCTAGATGGAAGGAAAGATCAACCAAGCCAGTGAGAACCGTAAGCGCCGTATGATGCACCAACCTGGATCCTACCAGACCCCAAAGTATCGCCCCAACCCGTCTGCAGGATATGCACCCAGAAACAACAGACCCCCTATGTCCCGTCCGAACTATCCCAATCATGGCGAAGGAAACCCAAGGCCCGTAGGCCACATCAACCACAACAACAACCATGGAAACCCCAATAACTTCAACAGTGCACCTCCAAGGTCCAACGACAATAATAGCAACAACAACAATACTGCCCCAAGGACTGGAAGCAATGTTGTGCCTGTCGCAGGGAAGGACAAGTCAATGATCACTTGCTTTGAATGCGGAGTCACGGGTCACTACTCCAACGAGTGCCCCAAGAAGCTTGCTGCAGCCATCAATGTTACTGCACCTGCCCAACAACAGCGCCGTGTCCAGCCTAGAAAGAGATTTGCCCCAGGAAACCCGCACAACCGTACCAGTTGTCTATTCCACATGAATGCTGAAGAAGCCCAGGAAGCGCCAGATGTCATGCTGGGTATGTTTTCTATTAACTCAGTATTAGCAAGAGTGTTATTTGATTCTGGAGCATCACACTCATTTGTTACAGAAGAATTTGCATGCACTAGTAAGATTCAACCAACAAATTTGAAGCATGTTATGATAGTTCAAATACCTGGTTCAACCACCAAAGCTAGAAAAAATTGCAAGGCCGTGCCTATCAGAATCCATGGGATAGATTTTTATGTCAATCTAATAGTACTTGATGTTGGAGATATGCCCTAGAGGCAATAATAAATATAGTTATTATTATATATCTTTGTGTTTATGATAAATGTTTGCATTCATGCTATAATAGTATTAACAAGGAAACCATTAATACTTGTGTGATTTGTAAACTTAATTTGAAGTCCCTAGTATAGCCTCTATACTTCACTAGCTTGTTGGTTGATTGATGATGTGGTTTCTTTGTCATGAACATTGAGATGTTATCAACAACAAGATCATATCGTTAGGAGAATGATATGGTGGACATACTCCTATAGACAAGCGTAGCATAAAGATCAAGTCATTTCAATAGTTCAATTGCTATATGCTTTCTGATACATAGTAACCTAATTCCTTCGACCATGAGATCATGCATATCACCTTTACCAGATGGATGCTTTGATATCATCAAACACCACACCGTAACAGGGTGGCTATAAAGGTGGCATTGAGTGTTCGGAAAGTATTGGTTGAAACACATGGATCAAGAGTGGGATTTGTCCATCCACATGACGGATAGATATTCTCTGGGCCCTCTCGGTGAAATGTCATCCAATTAGCTTGCAAGCATGTGACTTGGTCACAAGGGATCACATATCACGGGAACGAGAAAAGAGTACTTATCAGTAACGAGGTTGAACTAGGTATGCAGAGATACCGACGATCATAACCTCGGATAAGTAACATATCGTGAGACAAAGGGAAATTGGTATCGTATGTAAGTGGTTCATTCGATCGCAAAGTAATCGTAGAAATATGTGGGAGCCATATGAATTTCCAGATTCCTCTATTGGTTATTGTTCGGAGAAGTGTC
Organism: Avena sativa; assembly: GCA_916181665.1. Classification (NCBI taxonomy): domain Eukaryota; kingdom Viridiplantae; phylum Streptophyta; class Magnoliopsida; order Poales; family Poaceae; genus Avena; species Avena sativa. The sequence continues at coordinate 463,144,493 of OV702279.1, read as the reverse complement.
TCGATCATGTCCGCATAATTCACGAACCGTAGGGAGACACACTTAAGGATTCGACGTTGTTTGAGTAGTTATGGTATTATGAGAAAGAGACCGAATGTTGTTCGGAGTCTCGGATGGGATCCGGGATATCACGAGGTGATCCGGAATGGTCCGGAGAATAAGATTCATATAAGGAAAGTCCCGTTTCGGAGTTCGGGAATGGTTCCGGTGTTTTCATCGGGAACATTCTAGAAGGTCCCGGAATGTCCGGCACTCCGGAGGGGGAAGGGTACATGAATGTGTCATTGCATGTTGGAATGATTGCATCATGTACTAAGTGTTCTCGCTGTCCGAAATAAAGGGTTAATTCAAATCCTAATTGAAAAAGTCAAACTGCCAGTTTTCGGTCAAACTGCCAGTTTTCGGAAAGAGGAGAAAGAGGAGGAGAGGTGGAGGCCGAGTTGGAGGAGGGTTCCTCCCCTTGGCCGGCGCACCTCCCAAGGCCGAGTTGGGGAGGAACTCCTCCCCTTGGCCGCCGGCCCTCCCACCTATAAAGGGAGGGGCAGGGCTCCCCTCTCTAGACACACTAGTTCCTACCCCTCTAAACTAAACCCTAGATCTAAACCCCGGTTTAGAGCTATTTTGGTTTAGAGCCTTCTAATTGGTTTAGAGCCCTCTAATTGGTGTGTCTAATTACTAGACCACTAATAGCCTCTCTCATAAGCTCCACCATACTCGCACCGGCTTAAGGCGAAGCCCTGCGGGATCTCCCCTCTACCTCCGGTACCACGCCGTTGTGCTGCCGGAATCGCGAGGAGAGTACTACAACCTCCGCTGCCTGCTGGAACAAGGGAGAGGAAGGTCTTCGTCGAGTACCGAACGTGTGACCGACTACGGGAGCGCTGCCGGAACGTGGCGCCGGAAGGATCGTCTACGCGATCTTGAGATCGGAAAGAGTACGACTACATCACCCACGAGAATCTGCTCTCGTTAAACACTTTGGAATCTTCGAGGGTGAGTTATTCCATCGACTCGTTGCTACAATCTAGTAGATAGATCTTGGCTTGTTTGTTTGTATGCGATAGAAAATTTTTGTTTTCCATGCTACGAACCCCTACAGTGGTATCAGAGCCGTGTCTATATGTAGATCTGTTGCACGAGTAGAACACAATGGTCATTGTGGGCGTTGATGCTTTTATTGTAGATTGCTTTTTGTGTACTTTGCATCTTGCGGTATGTTGGGATGAAGCGGCCCGGGCTAACCTTACATGACATCGTTCATGAGACTTGCTCCACGCTTGACATGCAACTCGTTTTGCATAAGTGGCTTTGCGGGTGCCTGTTTCTCCTAGCATAGTAAAGATCCAATTTACAACGGGTGATCAACAATGCTAGTATCAATGTTGTGGTTATTGTTCGTAAGTTAGAACGACACTTATGGAAAGCCCCAAACCACGTAAAATATGCAAAGAAAGTAGAAGCGTCTAACTTTGTTTTGCAGGGGTGTGCAGTGATGTGATATGGCCATGATTGTGATTATATTTGATGTATGCAATGTTCCTTATTGTAAGTTGGCAACCGGCAGGAGCCATATGGTTGTCTTTAATTTCTGTTAAGACCTGCGTGTCTATTCAAAATAGTTGTAATAGTTGAAGCTGGTGGACGACAACCATGAAGAAGCGTCATTGACCTTGATGCTATGCCGGTGATGATGGAGATCATGTTCGTGCTTGAAGATGGAGATCGGAAGCACAAAGAAGAAAGGCCATATCATATCACATATTATGAATTGCATGTGATGTTAATCCTTTATGCATCTTGTATTGCTTAGTAGACGACGGTAGCATTATAAGATGATCCCTCATGCACATAAATTTCAAGTTCTAAAGTGTTCGCCCTTAGTTAGCACCGTTGCTAAAGCTTGTTGCTTCGAAGCACCACGTGATGATCGGGTGTCTTTGATTCCACGGGTGAATACAACGTAAGCAAGCCAGATTTGCTTATGCGGTAGCTAAGGTTTGATCTTGACGAGCCTAGCATGTACAGACATGGCCTCAGGAACACGGATCGCCGAAAGGCAAAGCATGAATCATATAGTAGATATGATGAACATGATGATTGTTCGCCATTAAAACTATATCAGCTCTCGTGATGATCGGTGTTGATGTAGTGGATTTGGTTCGTGTGATCACTAAAACAATGTGAGGGATGTTGTTTTGAGTGGGAGTTCACCTAGTTTAATTTCATTAATTAATTTGAACTCAATTTGTCATAAACTTAGTCTAAACTATTGCAAATATGTTGTAGATCAATGGCAGCCCCTACCATCAATTTTAATGCGTTCCTAGAGAAAGAAAAGTTGAAAAACAATGGAAGCAACTTCGCGGATTGGTTCCGCAATTTGAGGATTGTCCTCACAGCTGGTAATTTGACCTATGTGCTGGATGCACCGCTAGGTGACCCACCTGCAGCTGATGCTACCGATGAAGTAAAGAATGTTTACCTCGCTCGGAAGAATCAGTACTCCATAGTTCAGTGTGCTATCTTGTATGGTTTAGAATCGGAGCTTCAGAAAAGGTTTGAAGAGTCAGACCCATATGATATTGTCGAGGATCTCAAATTAATTTTTGAGACTCATGCGGCAATTGAAAGTTATGAAGCTTCTGAAAAGTTCTTTAACTGCAAGATGGAAGAGGGTAGCTCCGTCAGTGAGCATGTGCTTAAAATGTCTGGGCACGCGAATAAACTTCAAAGCTTGGGTATAGTGATTCCTAATACTTTGGGAGTTTACCGCATCCTCCAATCACTACCACCAAGTTACAAGAACTTTGTGATGAACTACAACATGCAGAACATGAACAAAGAGTTGCCAGAACTATTTGCTATGTTAAAATCTGCAGAAGTGGAGATCAAGAAAGAGCACCAAGTGTTGATGGTCAATAAGACCACCAAATTCAAGAAAGGCAAGTCTAAGCAGAAGGGACACTTCAAGAAGGGTGGTAAGAAAGCTACCATGCCGACGAAGAGGACCAAGGCTGGACCCAAGCCTGATACTGAGTGCTTTTACTGCAAGGGAGAAGGTCACTGGAAGCGGAATTGCCCAAAGTACTTGGCGGATTTGAAGAACGGCAACATCAAGAAGAAAGGTATATCTGATATACATGTTATTGATGTGTATTTCACTAGTATTCGTAGTAGTGCCTGGGTATTTGATACTGGTTCGGTTGCTCATATTTGTAACTCGAAACAGGAGCTGCAGAATAAACGAAAGCTAGCGAAGAACGAGGTGACGATGCGCGTAGGAAACGGATCAAAGGTTGATGTGATCGCGGTCGGCACGCTACCTCTTCATCTACCATCGGGATTAGTTTTATACTTAAATAATTGTTATTTGGTGCCTGCGTTGAGCATGAACATTATATCGGGATCTTGTTTATTGCGAGACGGTTACTTGTTTAAATCCGAGAATAATGGTTGTTCGATTTATATGAGTAATATGTTTTATGCACATGCACCTTTGATAGATGGTCTATTCATATTGAATCTCGATAGTGGAAATACACATATTAATAACATTGAAGCTAAACGTTTGAAATCAAGCGATAACTTAACCTATATGTGGCACTGTCGTCTTGGTCACATTGGAGTGAAGCGTATGAAGAAACTCCATTCCGATGGACTTCTTGAATCACTTGATTTTGAATCACTTGAAAGATGCGAAGCATGTCTGATGGGTAAAATGACTAAGACTCCATTTTCTGGTATGATGGAGCGAGCTACGGACTTATTGGAAATCATACATACCGATGTGTGTGGTCCAATGAGTGTAGCATCGCGCGGTGGTTATCGTTATGTTCTTACCTTCACGGATGACTTGAGTAGATATGGGTATATCTATTTCATGAAACATAAGTCCGAAACTTTCGAGAAGTTTAAGGAGTTTCAAAGTGAGGTAGAGAATCAACGTAACAAGAAGATTAAATTTCTACGTTCTGATCGTGGAGGTGAATATCTAAGTTACGAGTTTGGCGAGCATTTGAAGAAATGTGGAATACTTTCGCAGTTGACACCGCCGGGAACACCACAGCGTAATGGTGTGTCTGAACGTCGTAATCGAACTCTCTTAGATATGGTTCGTTCTATGATGTCACTTACAGATTTACCGCTATCATTTTGGGGTTATGCATTAGAAACAGCCGCATTCACTTTAAATAGGGCACCATCTAAATCCGTTGAAACGACACCGTATGAATTATGGTTTGGGAAGAAACCTAAATTGTCGTTCCTTAAAGTTTGGGGGTGCGAAGCCTATGTAAAGAAGTTACAGCCGGACAAGCTTGAACCCAAAGCGGAAAAATGCGTCTTCATAGGATACCCGAAGGAAACTATTGGGTATACCTTCTATCATAGATCCGAAGGCAAAATCTTTGTTGCCAAGAATGGATCCTTTCTAGAGAAGGAATTTCTCTCGAAAGAAGTGACTGGAAGGAAAGTAGAACTCGACGAGGTTGTCGAACCTTCTCTCGAAATTGCGAGTAGCGCAGCACCGGAAGAAGTTCCTGTGGTGCCTGCACCAATGAGGGAGGAAGCTAATGATAGTGATCATGAAACTTCGGTTGAAGTTGCTACAGAGCCTCGGAGGTCAACGAGAACTCGTACCACTCCAGATTGGTATGATTCCGTTATGAATGTCATGTTGGTGGACAACACCGATGACCCCGAGACATATGAGGAAGCGATGATGAGCCCAGATTCCAATAAATGGCAAGAAGCCATGAAATCCGAGATTGGATCCATGTACGAAAACCAAGTATGGACTTTGGTGGACTTACCGGATGGCCGGAAGGCTGTCGAGAACAAATGGATTTTCAAGAAGAAAACAGATGCTGATGGTAATGTTACTGTCTATAAAGCTCGACTTGTCGCAAAAGGGTTTCGACAAATTCAAGGAGTTGACTACGATGAGACTTTCTCACCAGTAGCGAAGCTAAAGTCTGTGAGGATTATGTTAGCAATCGCTGCATATTATGATTATGAGATATGGCAGATGGATGTCAAAACAGCATTCCTCAATGGAGACATTGATGAAGAATTGTATATGATGCAACCCAAAGGTTTTGTCGATCCTAAAGATGCTAACAAGGTATGCAAACTTCAACGGTCCATCTATGGATTGAAGCAAGCATCCCGAAGTTGGAATCAACGTTTTGATAAGGTAATCAAAAGTTTTGGTTTTATACAAACTTATGGAGAAGCTTGTATTTACAAGAAAGTGAGTGGGAGCTCTGTAGCGTTCTTAATACTATATGTGGATGACATATTATTGATTGGGAATGATGTAGACCTTCTTAATAGTGTCAAAGAATATTTGAATAATAGTTTTTCAATGAAGGATCTTGGCGAAGCAGCTTACATATTAGGCATAAAGATTTATAGAGATAGATCGAAACGCCAAATATCATTGTCACAAAGTACATATTTGGACAAAGTTCTAAAGAAGTTTGGAATGGAAGAAAGCAAGAAAGGGTTCTTGCCCATGTTGCCCAATACGACCTTGAGTAAAACTCAAAGTCCGACATCGGCAGAAGATAGAGAAAGGATGAGTAAGACTCCCTATGCCTCAGCCATAGGATCTCTAATGTATGCCATGCTATGTACTAGACTCGACATCGCATATGCTGTTAGTCTAACTAGCAGATATCAAAGTGATCCAGGAGTGGATCATTGGACAGCGGTCAAAAACATCCTTAAGTACTTGAGAAGAACTAAGGATATGGTTCTTTCTTATGGAGGTGATGAACAGCTCGTTGTTAATGGTTACACCGATGCTAGTTGGAACACCGATCCGGATGATTCTAAATCACAATCTGGATACGTATTTATTTTGAATGGTGCAGCAGTTAGCTGGAGGAGTGCAAAGCAAAGCGTTGTGGCGAGATCTTCAACTGAATCGGAATACATGGCTGCTTCGGAGGCTTCACAAGAAGCGATATGGATGAAAGAGTTCATTACAGAGCTGGGTGTGGTTCCTAGTGCGCTGGACCCAATGTCTATCTACTGTGATAACATGGGCGCCATAGCCAATGCGCAAGAACCAAGGTCACACAAGAAGCTGAAGCATATCAAGCTGCGTTTTCACGCTATTCGAGAACATATCCAGGATAGGGATATAAAGATTTGCAAAGTACACACAGATCTGAATGTGGCGGATCCGTTGACTAAACCTCTCCCGAGGGCAAAACATGACCAACACCAAACTGCCATGGGTGTTCGGTATATTACCATGTAATCTAGATTAGATGACTCTAGTGCAAGTGGGAGACTGTTGGAGATATGCCCTAGAGGCAATAATAAATATAGTTATTATTATATATCTTTGTGTTTATGATAAATGTTTGCATTCATGCTATAATAGTATTAACAAGGAAACCATTAATACTTGTGTGATTTGTAAACTTAATTTGAAGTCCCTAGTATAGCCTCTATACTTCACTAGCTTGTTGGTTGATTGATGATGTGGTTTCTTTGTCATGAACATTGAGATGTTATCAACAACAAGATCATATCGTTAGGAGAATGATATGGTGGACATACTCCTATAGACAAGCGTAGCATAAAGATCAAGTCATTTCAATAGTTCAATTGCTATATGCTTTCTGATACATAGTAACCTAATTCCTTCGACCATGAGATCATGCATATCACCTTTACCAGATGGATGCTTTGATATCATCAAACACCACACCGTAACAGGGTGGCTATAAAGGTGGCATTGAGTGTTCGGAAAGTATTGGTTGAAACACATGGATCAAGAGTGGGATTTGTCCATCCACATGACGGATAGATATTCTCTGGGCCCTCTCGGTGAAATGTCATCCAATTAGCTTGCAAGCATGTGACTTGGTCACAAGGGATCACATATCACGGGAACGAGAAAAGAGTACTTATCAGTAACGAGGTTGAACTAGGTATGCAGAGATACCGACGATCATAACCTCGGATAAGTAACATATCGTGAGACAAAGGGAAATTGGTATCGTATGTAAGTGGTTCATTCGATCGCAAAGTAATCGTAGAAATATGTGGGAGCCATATGAATTTCCAGATTCCTCTATTGGTTATTGTTCGGAGAAGTGTCTCGATCATGTCCGCATAATTCACGAACCGTAGGGAGACACACTTAAGGATTCGACGTTGTTTGAGTAGTTATGGTATTATGAGAAAGAGACCGAATGTTGTTCGGAGTCTCGGATGGGATCCGGGATATCACGAGGTGATCCGGAATGGTCCGGAGAATAAGATTCATATAAGGAAAGTCCCGTTTCGGAGTTCGGGAATGGTTCCGGTGTTTTCATCGGGAACATTCTAGAAGGTCCCGGAATGTCCGGCACTCCGGAGGGGGAAGGGTACATGAATGTGTCATTGCATGTTGGAATGATTGCATCATGTACTAAGTGTTCTCGCTGTCCGAAATAAAGGGTTAATTCAAATCCTAATTGAAAAAGTCAAACTGCCAGTTTTCGGTCAAACTGCCAGTTTTCGGAAAGAGGAGAAAGAGGAGGAGAGGTGGAGGCCGAGTTGGAGGAGGGTTCCTCCCCTTGGCCGGCGCACCTCCCAAGGCCGAGTTGGGGAGGAACTCCTCCCCTTGGCCGCCGGCCCTCCCACCTATAAAGGGAGGGGCAGGGCTCCCCTCTCTAGACACACTAGTTCCTACCCCTCTAAACTAAACCCTAGATCTAAACCCCGGTTTAGAGCTATTTTGGTTTAGAGCCTTCTAATTGGTTTAGAGCCCTCTAATTGGTGTGTCTAATTACTAGACCACTAATAGCCTCTCTCATAAGCTCCACCATACTCGCACCGGCTTAAGGCGAAGCCCTGCGGGATCTCCCCTCTACCTCCGGTACCACGCCGTTGTGCTGCCGGAATCGCGAGGAGAGTACTACAACCTCCGCTGCCTGCTGGAACAAGGGAGAGGAAGGTCTTCGTCGAGTACCGAACGTGTGACCGACTACGGGAGCGCTGCCGGAACGTGGCGCCGGAAGGATCGTCTACGCGATCTTGAGATCGGAAAGAGTACGACTACATCACCCACGAGAATCTGCTCTCGTTAAACACTTTGGAATCTTCGAGGGTGAGTTATTCCATCGACTCGTTGCTACAATCTAGTAGATAGATCTTGGCTTGTTTGTTTGTATGCGATAGAAAATTTTTGTTTTCCATGCTACGAACCCCTACACTTGAAACCAAAGATTTGGAAGTAGTACTAGGAATGGATTGGATGTCGAAACATCAAGGATTAATAGACTGTGCCAAGAAAGCCGTAACCATGACCAGTAGCAGCGGAGTATCAGTAGAACATGTATCTAATACGCTACCTCATCAATTCAAGTGCAACAAAAGTTTAGCCAAAACCACCATTGACCAAGTCAGAGTAGTCTGTGAATACCCTGATGTGTTACTAGATGAATTGCCTGGTATGCCCCCAGATCGGGATATCGACTTTATCATTGAACTAGTTCCTGGAACTGGACCCATAGCTTAGAGACCATATAGTATGAACCCATATGAATTAGTGGAGCTAAAGAAGAAACTTGATGATATGCTGGGAAAAGGTTTGATACAACCAAGTGCATCGCCATGGAGATCACCTGTTTTGTTTGTGGATAAGAAGGATGGTGCCAACCGTTTGTGTATGGATTATCGGAAGCTGAATGACGCCACCATCAAGAACAAGTACCCACTGCCGAAGATAGAAGATTTGTTTGACCAACTGACTGGTGCCAGAGTGTTTTCTAAGATTGATCTTAGAACTGGTTATCATCAATTGAAGATCCGCACAATGGATATTCCAAAGACTGCCTTCACAGCCAGATATGGATTGTATGAGTACAATGTCAAGTCCTTTGGATTAACCAATGCCCCCGCTTATTTCATGAACCTCATGAATAAGATTTTTATGAACTTCCTAGATAAGTTTGTTGTTGTTTTTATTGATGACATTCTGATCTACTCCAAGTCAAAAGAAGACCATGAACTACACCTAAGAACCACCCTTGATCTTAGGCCATGACTTAGAACTGGCAGCCGTAGTTTTAGCCTTGAAGACATGTCGTCATTACCTCATGGGTAACCGCTGTGAGATTTATTCGGATCACAAGAGTCTGAAGTATATTTTCACCCAGAAGGAGTTGAATATGAGGCAAAGGAGATGGATAGAGTTAATCAAGGATTATGACCTTGCCATTCACTAACAACCCGTCAAGGCCAATGTGGTAGCGGATGCTCTTAGTAGATTACCATGTAGGTTAAACACCATGATCAAGGAAGACCAACCAAGTTTGCATGAGGAGTTGGAGAATTTTAGAAGGCGGAGTTGTTGTCGATCCCGCCAAGATTAAGGATGTCAAAGAATGGAAAGCCCCAACCACCCAAACCGAAGTCCGTGCATTTCTTGGATTAGCCGGATATTACCACAAGTTTGTTGAAGGATTTTCGAGCATCACAAGACCAATGACTCAGTTGTTGAAGAAAGATAAGAAGTTTGAATGGTCAGACAAATGTGAAGCGAGTTTTCAAGATCTCAAGAAGAGATTGATTTCAGCCCCAATTTTGATCATGTCGGATATCAAGAAGCATTTTGATGTGTATTCTGATGCATCAAAGATTGGTCTCGGATGTGTGTTGATGCAAGAAGGAAAAGTCATATCATATCTGTCCAGACAACTAAATCAACATGAGCAGAACTATCCTACCCATGACTTAGAACTGGCAGCCGTAGTTTTAGCCTTGAAGACATGTCGTCATTACCTCATGGGTAACCGCTGTGAGATTTATTCGGATCACAAGAGTCTGAAGTATATTTTCACCCAGAAGGAGTTGAATATGAGGCAAAGGAGATGGATAGAGTTAATCAAGGATTATGACCTTGCCATTCACTAACAACCCGTCAAGGCCAATGTGGTAGCGGATGCTCTTAGTAGATTACCGTGTAGGTTAAACACCATGATCAAGGAAGACCAACCAAGTTTGCATGAGGAGTTGGAGAATTTTAGAATGGAGCTAGTTAGCGAAGGATTTCTAGCTAGCATAGAACTTCAACCCACTTTGATCAGTCAGATAAAGGAAGCCCAGGAAATGCAAGTATTGATGGAATCAAGCGTCGTATCGAAACAAGAAAGGTACCCGGATTCACCGAAGATGAAGAAGGAGTTCTGTGGTATAAGGGATGTGTCTGTGTTCCAGCAGATTCAGAGTTGAAACAAGTCATTATGCAGAAATCCCATGATACCCTTTATTCTATCCACCTGGGAGGAAACAAGATGTATCAGGATTTGAAGGAGCAATTTTGGTGGCACAAAATGAAGAGAGAATTTGAAAGCTACATAGCCAAGTGTGATATCTCTCAGAGAGTCAAAGCGGAACATCAACGACCCACTGGAATTTTGCAACCATTACAGATTCCGGAATGGAAATGGGATTCTGTGGGAATGGATTTCATCACAGGTTTGCCTACATCTAATAGGGGAAATGATTCTATTTGGGTCATAGTGGATAGACTGTCCAAAGTAGCTCATTTCATACTAGTCAAGACTACGTATCAAAGCTCGAAGCTAGCAGAGTTGTACATTGCTAGAATAGTTAGTCTGCATGGAACCCCCAAGACCATCATTTCAGATCGAGGAACCCAGTTTACCTCAATGTTTTGGAAGAAAGTCCAAGAAGGATTAGGAACCAAACTGAACTTCAGCACCGCTTATCACCCGCAAACCAACGGACAAACAGAAAAAGTAAACCAGATACTAGAAGATATATTGAGAGATTGTGTTCTAGAATATGGATCTAAATGGGAAGATTGTCTGCCTTTCACAGAATTGTCATACAAAAATAGTTATCAAGCCAGTTTGCAAATGGCCCCATTTGAGTTTCTGTATGGAAGGAAGTGTCGTACACCCCTGAATTGGTCGCAAGTAGGAGAGAGTCAGATTTTCGGACCCGATATCCTACGAGAAGACGAAGAGAATGTTCACAAAGTCCATGAACACCTCAATACCTCTCAATCCAGACATAAGAGTTATGCTAGCAAACGACGTCGAGACCTGATGACCTTCAATGTCGGAGATTTTACGTATCTCAAGGTATCACCCTTGAAAGGAATGCAGCATTTTTGACTGAAAGGGAAGCTTGCCCCTAGATATATTGGACCTTTCAAGATTTTAAGCCATAGAGGAGAAGTATCCTATCAACTGGAACTGCCTGAGGAGATGTTAGTCATACATGATGTGTTTCATATCTCGTTACTTAGGAAATGCCTAGAAGTTCTGGAGAAGACCGAAGTTTTCAAGAACATCGATCACAGAGCCATAGATATCAACAAGGATCTAACTTATCATGAAGTGACCATTCATATTTTGAAGAAGCCTTCATAACCACCCAAACCAGAAGTATCAAGTTTCTCAAGATCTAGTGGAGTAACCATATCGAAGAAGTTACCTGGGAGCGAGAGGATTATATTATGACTAAGTTTCCCAATCTCTTTAGTTCCTAGTTTTTCTTGAATCTCGGGACGAGATTCTATTTAAGGAGGGAAGGTTTGTAACATCAAAAAAATATTAAACAAGCTTATCAAGTTCTAATCACCCAAGATTAGGGTTAACAAAAACTTTTAAAACCCATATGAGTGCATGTGTGATTTATATTAATGCATGAATGCTTGTCTTTGTCATGTTTGATTGCTATAAATGATAAGGATTAGTTTAGATATGAATACTACATCACCTTAGTCAATTCCAAACAAAATAACCTAAAAATAAAATCATATATGATTCATATGATCAAATGGTCACTTTAGCCAAGATTAACCATTAGCCTACCTTGGGCATCTCTAGTAAAAGATTTTCAACAGAAACAATTCTAATTCTTTTCACCCCTTGCTAGACCAAGTAAAAATGAACCCAAGCAAACTTTACAAATCAACAGAAACTATTTTCAAATCCATTTAAGAGGCAATTCAAAATTGAATCAAGTGTAGGTGCATAGATCACCATTTTGCAAAAACCACTCAAACCAACACCACTTGGCAATCCCTAGCAACCAGAGACTACTAAGCATGTGACCAACACACTCACCAAAATTCATTGAAAAATTTGAATATTTATCTCATGCGGCCATTTAGTCGAACACCTAGCAGACATAGTACAAGTTCAACCACTATCTACGGTTTTGATCTATCAATTGATCATCAAATGTACCCAATTCCACTCCACTACTCATCCATGATCACTCCCAGTACCTGGCCGTGCAGTGGAGCCTCTCCCCTTTGTCGTTACACTAGTGCCATGTCGTACCCGAGCATGTCCATGTCGGTCGACCATGGACAAGTCGCCACACGCCACGCCGCCCTCTCCCACGATGCCTAGTTGATAGCCGTGACCTCACCGCACCTCCCTGTCCACCCCTTGACTAACGGCGAGCAGTGGAGAAGTCAGAACAGTCGCGCCCATTTATGTCTCTGCCATGCTGTGAGCACGATGGAGCACCGAAGCCGCCTCGCGCAGCCACGCCGCGCCTCGCTCTCTCCGCACGTACCCTCACCCGCCGTGTCACCAGTGACCTCCTAGACACGACCAATCGTCGCCGCGCGCCCTGTGACCACCATGTAGGGGTTCCGCTCATAAAAACAATAAATTTTACTCTACGCCCCTAAACCCCTGAAGCTGCCAGGACCTATCTATTAGTAATACAGTAACGAGAGGGGCTTTTCGTGAACTTACCCTTGAAGACTGAAAAGCGATGTCAACGCTCAGGAGAGCGTGGTTGATGTAGACGAGCCGAAGCCGACCTCAAGGTCGTGATGAAGTCCTTGCGCTCCTTCTGGCTCCAACGACTTGAGTGCCTCAAGTGTGACACCTCGTGGGGAGTTACACACGTCCGGTGCCTGACGATGACTCCCGCTTCCCCGATCCAGCAGCAGTTGTGGAAGTAGAGCTCCCGGATCCGAATCCCGCAGCGCGACGGTGCTCTGCGATGAAGATATCTCTCGCTCCCGCAGTCCAGACTTGGGACCACGGTCACGAGAGAGAGAGGGGGAGAGGGAAAATATCAATTGGAGGTACTCCCAAAAGTGGGGAGACCTTTATTGATTATTGGTGTCTTTTTTCTAGGGCAAATACCCCACTTTATATAGGGGGAGGGGAGGTACTACCTCCCCTCAAGTCCTGGGGTGGGACTAAAGGAGAGGAGGGGGGAGGAGGTGGCCGCTGGCCACCTAGTGGGCCCCGCGTGGGGGGGGCTAGGCCCAGCCAGCCTCCCCCTTGCCCCTTCTCCCTCTCTCCTTTCCCCTAATGGGCCCTCTCCTTCCGGAATTGGCCCATTAAGCCTTTGACCCTTTTAATTGATTTTCTCTTTATTAAATAATTATGAATAAATGATTAAATCAATGTTTAACATTCATTCACACATTATCTAATCTCCGTGGCCATGGAACACCTTCCACCTCCACTCCGGACATCCTCCGGACTTACCGAAACCCTTCCGGTTTTCTCCCTTCTCTTCTTCGGTGATTCCACCGATCCTATAAACACTCTCTAAGCATCATCAAGCCCTTAAGCGTGATACCCCACGGTTCGAGAACACTCCAGACATGGTCGGGACATTCCCGCACAAATGATCGACAGAGGGACATGGATGGCCATGTGACCCTTGTGCGTTCCACGAAGATCTTTTGTCGTTTGAACCGGGACAGTCGTGTCTTATTCCCTTTGTCATTCGATACTTGCATTGCCCGAGATCTGATCAATGACATCACCATGTCGGGTTCAATCTCGTTACTGAACAATGCTACTTAACTTATTCCGACAAGTGATATCCCCGTGATCTAATCACACGTTGCGCAGCTATTGGATATAACTTCTCCGAGTGGGCCCTTGAGTATCTTTCCGTCACATGGATGGACAAATCCCGCTCTTGACATATATTGCCTCTACGGTTTCCTCTGAATACCTGAACACACCTTTATAACCACTGTTTTACCAGATGGCGTTTGATGCTATCTAAGCACTCTCGGGAGACAGTGATTGATATAGCCTCATGGTCTAAGGAATAGTCTACGAGGATCCATTTCTAGTCATCATAACTTAAACTTCGTGACATGATCGGGTCACGATTTTTAGGTTGGGTATTGGTTCATCATCTCATTCTCCGAATGGGATGACCTCATTTCCAACTGGCATAAATGCGACATGATCAGGAAACATGATCATATGTTGACCAATGAATGAGTGACTAGAGTTTCAATGGGAACCCCTGGTTGTTTGTATATCACATGTGTATTGATGTTTCCACTCAATACAGTTATAGCATGATATAAAACTTAATCATAAACTATATGAAATATGATAATAGTCCTTACTACTATTTGTCTCTAGGGCATATTTCCAACAGTCTCCCACTTGCACTAGAGTACAAATACACTAGCTGCATTTGTTCTCAATCATTGGCACCATATACCCGGTACCCTGAACATGCTTGCTCATGGAAGAGGTTGAGTCTTGGGTCTGTACTTTGCAGTCCCAAATCCTTTGCAACTTAATGTCACCTGTATTGACATTAATACTTTATCATCTCATGATAGCATCTGCGTGTATGCATCATTGCTATGGCAGCAGAACGAGGCCTGATTCCAGGAGCCTATAGTGATGTTAGATCAACCTCGAGGGCTTTCTCATGGGCACTGTGCCCTGGGACACATCATTCTACGTTAAAAGCGAACTAGCCCCGCCATAACATTATACAACACTTTAGATGGTACCCTTGTCTATTATTATAAATGTATTCATCTAAACACTAGTGCACTCTGTGCAACTTTCGATGTTTTGTTCACATCGCTTCCTACTTGACTTTTAATTGGTATCTATAGGAGTTTCCAACATATTCCCTTATAACATAACTCTTTATGCTTTAAGATATGTCATCCTTTATGGATTTGGAAAATATATCCACAATTCTCTACTAGACACTACAGACAAACTTAGCTCAAACATTCTGTGATTTGAAATTAATCACTTTCAAACGTTCTTTTATTTGGATTACATATTATGCTAAGTTATCATCATGGTTTCTAAGATAGAACCTATGTCTCAACATAGTGGATGACGATCATCCTTTTCTTTCTTTCAACCATTGATGTTAAACTAAATGCTATTCCTAATTTGAGTTATTAAGGACTAGTTCCTTAATTAACTTCTATTCTAAAACACTTTTTAGAATCCCTTAAGGAATACTACATAATATCATAATACACCTATTATCAACTTCTACATCTTATAAATCATTATTTATAAGTATTTGTGCCTTTCATTCTTAACACGCTTAAGAATTACTCCTATAAGCTCCCACTTAAAAATATGTCAATCACATATTGTTTTATGAAGACTTTCATAGCTCCCACTCAATTTTATGCAAATTTCATATCTCCTTTACTATTTTGAATAACTTCAAAATCCTTTGATTAAATATCAAACTTGGAGATTTACTATGAGATACTAGTACTTTACTAGTTTTAAATCCACTAGACATCTAGCACACATGAATCAAATTCATTTGAATTCATCCAATACTTGACAAATTGTGCTTTTGTCATTCACCCCCTTTTCCTACTATGGCTTTGCAGTCATTTGGGAAAATTCCAAGTAACCCCTTTTACTTGTGAGATTTAGCAATGAATTGCTTTCTAATCTCAAGGGAATTTTGCTTTTAGGATTTATCATAATTTAGTTTACCATTATTTCCTTTGTAGTTCGTAGGTATGTCATATTCCAAAAATCATGACAAGTGACTCACAAATGTCTCCATACAAGATATGGATTTACATTTTGAATCCTACTTCATATAGTGAAAAACAATAGTGGAGGGAAAAACACAATGATCAAAATCATTGATTCTTTCCTTCTGTGAAGAGAATCGTTCAGGAACATTGTCCGCTGCGCTTCTCAATACTCTGATGCAGGGTTTTGAATCCTCATCTTGTTTTACACTAATTTCCATTTGCTTCATAATTGAGAAACATCACTAGAAGTGAGCTTTCTCAAGAATGCACCAAAAATCCAAGCAATACAAATCTTGCTTTCCTTTTGGTTTGAGCTATGGGTTTTGTATTCAAAGTTTCCAATGAATACACTATAAGGACTTATTCACTATTGTTTTGGTTATATCGAATAACCCAAAACTTTCACGAATTCTAATGGTTTACCAATTCTAATTGAGTGCTAACTATTTCTTAACTATTGGTCTCTACATCTATACTACAACGATTTATTTGGTGCCTTCTATTCAACCCCCTTTGATATCTAATATCACATTGTGATGCTTTGCATTTTGACGTTTCAAAACACTTTGCATTTCACAACTTCTTTCATGCCATTCTTATAAAGTTGAATTTCATTACTATTGATCAAATCATAGTAATTAGATTCTATTTTATATTTATACCCTTTTTGTTGATGAAACGCTTTGATCAAATCAAATAATTTCATATTCATGTTTCCTTTGGTAAACTTACTTTACACATTTAAACAATCATTTAATGATAATTACCATTTTTCATTAAAACCCAATACATCGGATATGTATTAACTTTTAACAATTCATCAAACACTTTATATTCAAGTAATACACGACGTTCAAGTTATTTTGCCGAACTTAGGCATGATTTATATGTGAAAAGAAATCAAATGACTTTCACATATTATCATTATAACTTTGAATTTAATGGTTTCATTCATTAATGAATATATCATTAAGTTGGGTATTTTAAACAAGGCATTTTAATGTTTTATAAATGTTCATACATTATCAATTAGTTTCAAACAACAAGGATAATTCACACATAATTAAACAAGATATGAACACGAATAGAAATCATTCATAAAAGCAGAACAACTGTTTGTTACAAACTCGTATGAATAACCGTCTCACGAAGTGTGAGACACACTAAAGAAGTTCAAATGTCTCGATTACATTAATCATCCTAAAACACAAACTAAATGATAAATCTCGAGGGAGAGTGTCGTCAGCCATCATCATCATGCTCGCCATCAACACGCAACATCACCTCCTCTCCAGCAAGCACCTCTCATGCAGAAGGACCTATTTTCAATAAAACAGAACAAGTATCAGATATACTTAACACTGCAATGTATTTGCAAGATTATAACATTTATAAAACTGTATATCAAATATATACCCGTGTCATCAATGACCTCTCCGGCGATTGGTTCAACCTTTACGTTCCGGAAACGTAATATAAACTCATGGAAATCCAGTGCTTCCGTATCACCACTCATGATGCTACTCTGGACATGTCCTTTGTAGCTGGGAGGCAATGACCGAAGCAGTACGTCTATCGCAAATGGATCAGCCATCCAGTAATCCACGAAGTGAACCAATCTCGTGTGTGCATCAAGCATGCGCTCCAAGTGACTCTTCAGACATGTGTGCTCCTCCATCTGTATGGAAAGGAACTCTCCAAGCAACTCATTCTTCCACATGCGCACATGGCCTATGAACTATGCTCTCAGCTGATCCACCATCGAATATGGGTCAAGATCACCCATGAGCGGATGTAGTTCATCCACCATCCCGTAACGCATTATTATCTGAATGTAGGTGGAGATCTCTTGACGATAGTAGCGGTCTGCCAGCTGTTGTGGGGTCTCATAGTAGTCTGGCTCAGTCAAATCCATAGTGCGGTGTATGTAGTCTACCACATGATTCCTAGTAAGGAGATCATCTAGGCGTACAAGCCAACTAGGGAAGTTGGATCCATAAAGTCTAAGTTTCTCATCCTTTACCCAATCCTCAATGGCAAAGTAAGCTTCACGGTGAGCCATCTACATTTATAATCACAAAAGGAATTTAGACTAAGTTTATAATTAAATGAGTTAATAATAACTCCACTCAGAAACACCTATCCCCAGTGAGGGTTCCTAGTGATAACATGACCCCTATCAGCCACATCTCCAACGATCATCACGGACATCAATGTGGGTTCAAGGGTGGACGCTAAATGTCGGTCACATCATTCATGAGACTCGTGCTCGATCTTTCGACCATCCGCGTTCCGAGGCCATGTCTATACATGCTAGGCTCGCCAACTCAACCTTAGTGTTTTCGCTGTGCAACATGGCTTACACCCACTGTATGTGAACGTAGATATGTCTGACAGCCAGGCCTATAACCCTGGATCGCTTCATACCGAAGAACTTTATTGGTGGTGCACACTAAGGGGGAACACAATCGTTGGTTATTTTAACAGGGATCATCTTATTAGGCTACCGTCGAGTATCTAATACTAGCACACAATAAGACATACAAACAATAACATTGAATGTAAATGCTATGTGATATGGTCCTTCACATCGTAATCTCCATCCGCCGTCACCGGGTTCCGGCGCCAGGGTTCCACGCTGTTGACACCAGGGTACCGGTGTCATTCCGGTGTGGTAGTTTGTCATTACCGTCACTATCTACTACTATGCAACAAAAGGTAATCATTTTACCTTTGCCACAACCATATCACAAAGCAATGCCCCCCTGCAAAACAAAGTTAGACGCCTCTACTTTATCTTTGCATGTTTTACGTGGCTGAATGGGCTTTCGCACAAGAACCGTTCTTACCTACGAACTTTCAGCACAACACTGATCAAGTAGTTGTCTCTACTACACCCCTTTCGGGGCCCTCCGTTGCAAATGGTATACCAACTAATGCGAGAGAGACAGACACCCCCCCTAAGTGTTGGGTCCGCAGCATAGGATACAAAAAATTTCCTACGATGAGAACTATACGCCAAGATCTATCTACTAGATACAGAGCAACGGGTGGACATACATCCATGGAGAACTTACCCTCGAAGACAACGAGTTTTGTTAACGAGTAGGAACTCGTGGTTGATGTAGTCGTACGCTTGCCGATCTCAAGATCGTGTGGAAGTCCGAGCGCCGCAAATCAGCAGCGCATCCTTCCTCGCACACACGTTCAAGCCACCGGACAACCTCCACCTCCTCGCTCCAGCGAATCAGCGGAAGCAGCAACTCCTTCCAGACGCAAGGCCACCGGGAACATGTATCTCGCTAATCCGAGACCATGGGGGAATATCTAGAGGGGGGGAGAGATCCTTCACGAGGAGGTGTGCTTTGTGAGAGGGGAGAGGGGGGCTTTATATAGGAGGGAGGGAGACCCCTCCCCTCCCATAGATGGCGCATGAAGGGGGGGGGCTCCTACCCTCCTTCATTCATGTGGTGAACCTCCACTCACATAAACATGGCCTCCACCCAAAATCCCACTCACATGTATTTAATTTCCACCAAATTAAATGCAACTCTCAATTAATAAAACTCTTTTATTTATTTTATTCAGAATTTTGTTAATTACTTTAGTTAAAAAACATTCACATAAAACCCCTTGCAACATTTCAATATCACATGCAGAACCACTTTCTCCAATTTCACCCGAAACAATTTCGGTTTCTATCGAAACAATTCCTGTTTCTATCGAAACATTTCCTGCGCTTTGCAAACCTTTTGTCTGGAACATATGTGATCCTAAATGGTGTCCGGCAACCCTTAAGTGTGTCACCCTACGGTTCGCGAATAATGCAGACATGATTGAGACTCCTCTCAGATCAATAATCAGAAGCGGGACCTGGAGATCCATACTGACTCCTGCATATTCAACGATGACTTCTGTGATCGTGAGAACCTTTAACGTCAGCAATTTAATCCCTTTGTCTCATGATATAATACATGTCTGAGATTCGATCATCGGTATCCAAATACCTAGTTTGATCTCGTTACCGACCTGCACTCTTTTCTCGTTCCCGTGATATAACATTCTAGTGATCACATCACTTGCCTGCAAGCTATCTTAATGTGATATCACCGAGAGGGCCCAGAGTATATCTATCCGTCATCGGGATTTACAAATTCCACTCTTGATCCATGAGCCTCAACATAACACCTTCATAGCACTGAACCCACCTTTATGGTCACCCTGTTACGGTGTGATGTTTGATGTTATCAAGATACTCTTCCGGTGCTAGCAATTAACATGATCTCATGGTCTAAGGACTAAGACTACTTTGTATGATGTTATAGCAATATAAACATAATGACTTGATCGTAATGCTATACTTCGGATGGATGTTCATCACATCATTTCACAAATGTTGTGACCTTGTTATTAACAACATCCAATGTCCATGATCAGGAAACCTTGATCATCTTGTTAATCAACAAGCTAGTCTATAAGAGAGGCATAACTAGGAACCCTTTTGTTTATTAAACAGACATGTATTGATGTTTCCTATCAATACAATTATAGCATGCAAAATAAACATCTATCATATACAAGGAATGCATAATAACAACTTTATTATTGCCTCTCAGGGCATATTTCCTTCACTAAGCCACTTTATATGGTACAAGCCGTATGTCAAGCGTGGACCAATCTCGCGAATGAACGCGTAAAGTCGGTTGGGGGCCGCTTCATCAAGCATTACTGCGGTATACACAAGTACACGTGGGAGGGTAACAACTAAAAGATCAACGCCCAGACGCTACATCTCGTGTGTTCCACCCGTACTAGCATTGATACGCATAGATCTAGCTATGATACCACTGTAGGGGTTCCGCGCATAAAAACAATAAATTTTACTCTACGCCCCTGAACCCCTGAAGCTGCCAGGACCTATCTATTAGTAATACAGTAACAGGAGGGGCTTTTCGCGAACTTACCCTTGAAGACCAAAAAGCGTTGTCAACGCTCAGGAGATCGTGGTTGATGTAGACGAGCCGAAGCCGACCTCAAGGTCGTGATGAAGTCCTTGCGCTCCTTCTGGCTCCAACGACTTGAGTGCCTCAAGTGCGACACCTCGCGGGGAGTTACACATGTCCGGTGCCTTACGATGCCTCCCGCTTCCCCGATCCAGCAGTAGTTGCGGAAGTAGAGCTCCCGGATCCGAATCCCGCAGCGTGACGGCGCTCTGCGATGAAGATGTCTCTCGCTCGCGCAGTCCATACTTGGGACCACGGTCACGAGAGAGAGAGAGGGGGGAGATAAAATATCAATTGGAGGTCCTCCCAAAAGTGGGGAGACCTTTATTGATTATTGGTGTCTTTTTTCTAGGCCAAATACCCCACTTTATATAGGGGGAGGGGAGGTACTACCTCCCCTCAAGTCCTGGGGTGGGACTAAAGGAGAGGAGGGGGGAGGAGGTGGCCGCTGGCCACCTAGTTGGCCCAGCCGGCCTCCCCCTTGCCCCTTCTCCCTCTCTCCTTTCCCCTAATGGGCCCTCTCCCTCCGGAATTGGCCCATTAAGCCTTTGACCCATTTAATTGATTTTCTCTTTATTAAATAATTGTGAATAAATGATTAAATCAATATTTAACATTCATTCACACATTATCTAATCTCCGTGGCCATGGAACACCTTCCACCTCCACTCCGGACATCCTCTGGACTTACCGAAACCCTTCCGCTTTTCTCCCTTCTCTTCTTTGGTGATTCCACCGATCCTATAAACACTCTCTAAGCATCATAAAGCCCTTAAGCGTGATACCCCACGGTTCGGGAACACTCTAGACATGGTCGGGACATTCCCGCACCAATGATCGACAGAGGGATCTGGATGGCCATGTGACCCCTGTGTGTTCCACGAAGATCTTTTGTCGTTTGAACCGGGACAGTCGTGTCTTATTCCATTTGTCATTCAATACTTGCATTGCCCGAGATCTGATCAATGACATCACCATGTCAGGTTCAATCTCGTTACTGAACAATGCTACTTAACTCGTTCCGACAAGTGATATCCCCATGATCTAATCACACGTTGCGCAACTATTGGATATAACTTCTCTGAGTGGGCCCTTGAGTATCTTTCCGTCACATGGACGGACAAATCCCGCTCTTGACATATATTGCCTCTACGGTTTCCTCTGAATACCTGAACACACCTTTATAACCACCATTTTACCAGATGGCGTTTGATGCTATCTAAGCACTCTCGGGAGACAGTGATTGATATAGCCTCATGGTCTAAGGAATAGTCTACGAGGATCCATTTCTAATCATCGTAACTTGAACTTCGTGACATGATCGGGTCACGATGTTTAGGTTGGGTATTGGTTCATCATCTCATTCTCCGAATGGGATGACCTCATTTCCAACTAGCATAAATGCCACATGATTAGGAAACATGATCACCTGTTGACCAATGAACCAGTGACTAGAGTTTCACTGGGAACCCCTAGTTGTTTGTATATCACAAGTGTATTGATGTTTCCACTCAATACAGTTATATCATGATATAAAACTTAATCATAAACTATATGCAATATGATAATAGTCCTTACTACTATTTGTCTCTAGGGCATATTTCCAACACACCGTACTCGATGACGAACACCTCAGTACCCGCATAGAGCACGGACCTCTCCCGACCGACTGAGATTGCCCCTTGCCGCGCCATCATGCGCGTGATGATCACCGCATTCCACCGTGTCGACCCATGGCCCCCACCATGCCTATCGCGACCTATAGCAGCATCGCCGGTGAGCCCGAGCCATACCGCCCTGCCTCCAATGCCGGTGTATAAATAGGAGCCTCCCTAGACCTCAAATGGCACACCACTTCACTCTCCACTCTCTCAGCAACCTACCTGACCCTTGATACGTCCATTTTGCATCACTATTCTATGTCTTAATTCACTATTATTCACTGATATATTTCGTATTGAGAGGTGATACTTATGTTATTTCATCTATTTTTGCATGGTTGATGACTTTTGGAGCATGGACCGCTGCAGTCAGGATTCTGATGGAAAAGGTGCTGTTTGGAGGCAAAATTCGCGAAGATCAGAAAATCCGGGAAAATATACGGAAAATTCTATTTTTCCAGAAGACTCGGGATGCCAGAAGATGGAGTGGAGCTGAGCCACAGGGGGCTCACACCACCCCATGGCACGGGCATGCCTAGGCCACACTAGGGAGTGGTGTGGCCGCCCTGGCCCACTCCAGCCTCTCCCCTCTGGCGTATATCAACCTCCTGAAACCCTAAGACTCGGGGAGCAACCATAGAAAGATTCCGCCGACTCTCTGGGGCGGAAAACACCAAGAGAGAAAGATCTCTTCGACAGACAGATTTCTGCCGGGGGAATTCCTTCCCGGAGAGGGGAGATCATCGCCATCAACACCATCATCAAGCTGGACTTCATCGGGATCATCATCATCATCATCACCACCATCATCACCATCAGCACCCTCATCACCATCTCCATATTGTTGTAACAATTGAGTTGAATCTTGCATAGTTCATAGGGGAAACTTTCCCGGTGTTGATTACTCTTTGTAGTTGATGCTATTGAGTGAACCGTTGAATTATTGTTTATGTTCAGATTGTTATACATCATTATTCCATCTCTGATCATGATCCATATGATGTCTTGTGAGTAGTTCGTTTTGTTCTTGAGGACATGGGAGAAGTCTTGTTGTTAGTAGTGGAGTTGTGTTGAGAAAGATTCAATAGATTGTTATTTAAGTTGTGGTGTACTTCTTCTAGTGGTGTCATGTGAACGTCGACTACATGACACTTCACCTATATGGTCCTAGGGGAATGCATTGTGTATTTGGCTACTAATCGTAGGGGTTGCCGGAGTGGCAGAAACCTGAACCCCCGTTAGGAAACCATTGCACAAGGAACGTAAGGGTCTTAGAGTTTAAAGCTATGGTTAGGTTTCTACCTTAATTACTTTCTTGTACTTACAGATGTTTGCAAGGGGTATAATCACAAGTATGTATTAGTCTTGGATGGGGCGGTACATTAGCACAGGTTCACCCACACAACACTTAGCAAGCTAAAGAAGATTAATCAGCTATACAAAGCGAAAGCACTTGACAGTCTTCCCATGTGTCCTTGAGAACGTTTGGTCATCTATAGAAATACAACCGGCTTGTCCTTTACTGCATAAAGGATTGGGCCACTTGCTGCATTTATTCCTACTGTCTTTTATTTACTCGTACTTTGTTTACTTGCTATATCAAAAACCCCTAAAAGTCCGTTTGCTAAGTATTTGCAGAGAATTCCTGATCCATACTACTAGCCAACACCTTCTGCTCCTTGTTGGGTTCGACACTCTTACTTATCGAAAATACTGCGATACACCCCCTATACTTGTGGGTCATCAAGACTATTTTCTGGCGTCGTTGCCGGGGAGTGAAGCGCTATTGGAGAGTGGAACTGGTAAAGGAAACTTCTACTGTGAGTATTGTTTACTTCTACTAGTTGCTTTATTTTCGTTATGGATAATTTGTTGAGTTTCTTATTTGGTAATGCTACTACCACTGCTAAGGTAGTATATAAGTCACCACCTGCTGAGAATGATGTTTTCAAAATACCTACAAGAATTATTGATCGTGTTATGGATAACTACTATGTTGTGGATGGAACTGTCCATCCTGGTGATCATTTACTCTTTATACACGAATTATGCGGGTTGTTCAAGTGTGCAGGTATTACTACAGATCAAGTTAAGAAGAATTCATTCTCATTATCAATGAAAGGAAGAGCTGAGGAATGGTATAAGCTGCTGAAGAATGGTCAAGCTCTGGAATGGGAGGAAATAGTACCTCTCTTTTATTCAAAGTTTTATCCTCCTAGTGAGATTCATAAAGATCGGAATCAAATATACAACTTTTGGCCTCTTGATGGAGAGAGTACAGCTCAAGCTTGGGGGAGATTGAAGTTACTAATGCTCAAATGTCCCATTCATGAGCTCCCCAACAATATTATTATCAATAACTTTTATGCAAGGCTCCCTCTACATGATAAGGATTTATTGGATGCTTCTTGTGCTGGATCATTCACTCGTATGGAAGAAGAAGCTAAATGGGATCTTCTGGACCGTATTCAAGACAATGCTGAAGCCTGGGAGAATGACAAAGGTAGAAAGTCAGGTATAAATTATTATTATGAATGCATTGAATCTTTTATGGGAACTGATGACTTTCAAAATATTAAAAATGCTTTTGGTCTAGACTCTCAAGCTATTGCTTCTTATTTTAAGGCTTTTGCTTCTTATATTGAAGTGCCTAAAATGAAGTGGAATAAGTATCATGAACCTTATAAAGATGTTGTTAAGAGTGTTCCTGCAAGAAATACTGAAGTTTATACTACTAATCATGTCTTACCTGAACCTTACATTGAGAAAATGCCTTTCCCAGTCAAGGTAAAGGAACATTCTATGATAGCTAGTATAATTAATGAAAGTACTAGTAAAGTTGTTGAACCTGATAAACAAATGGTTGATGAACCTATTGTAGCAAATGTGAAAGACTTTGTTGCTAAATATGAAAAAGAGGGACACACTATCCTTTGTAAGGATACCTCTAATATTGTTTCACAAAGTAGTGTTATGAGAGCTAGTATCCCTGTGTTTTTGTTAGAATAAGTGATCATTGCGATGATAGTCCTTGTGATAGCTATATTGTTAAGTTTATGCATGATACTGAAAGTTACTATGAGAGAGGGAAAAGTGTTCTTATGTATCTCAATAATATCAAGTTTCCTCATTTTATGCTGAAAGTTTTTATATTGAGCTTCTTTTGCCTTCTTATGCAAGTTGCCTTTGGTTTCAATAACTCGTTTGTTTACAAAATCCCCTTGCATAGGAAATGGGTTAGACTTAAATGTGTGTGTTTTTGCTTCTTAATGCTCTATTTCACTTCAATCCATATCCCTATGAGAGCTTCTTCAAAATTATCATGCCCATCTTAAAGGCTATAAAGAAAGAGCTTTATGGGAGACAACCCAATTTGTTTTTGTTTTCAGTTTGTTTTTGTTTCTTTGAGTCTTGGAAGTTATTACTTCGGTAATAACCGCTCCTTATCCGTTTTGTTTGGTTTTTGTGTCAAGATCAACCTCTACTGAGAGAGAAGTAATATTTGGGGAAGTTGCTGTCCCGAAACAGATTTTTGTGCTTCACCGTAAAAATTCGTGAGAGATCTCTGTATGTAGGATTGGGATGTAATTTTTTGTGCTTCTGCCCCAGGTTGCTATTTAACTTTCGTTAGTTTTGCACTTTTTGATTTGAGAACCAGAAGATTTTCGAAAAAATTGATCTTTACCTGCTGGTCTGTTTTGACAGATTTTGCCACTCTTGCATTTGCTTCTTTATTCGATTTCCTTTTTGAATTCTTTTTGGGTTTTCGGAAGGAGTTGCTACAGTAGCTTTTGTTTTGATGGTTTTCAGTTGAAGTTGGACTCAAAAGGTTTTATCACTTCACTTATACTAATGTTGCTAATGAGAATTGCGTGAAGTTTTGTGTGAAAGAAATTTCCAGGAAGTGGAGACAATGGTGTAATAAGG
This sequence comes from Avena sativa, assembly GCA_916181665.1. Lineage (NCBI taxonomy): Eukaryota > Viridiplantae > Streptophyta > Magnoliopsida > Poales > Poaceae > Avena > Avena sativa. The sequence continues at coordinate 463,118,100 of OV702279.1, read as the reverse complement.
AAGAGAAATGTTTTATGACTCAAGTAATAAGTATATGAAGATGAAGATATCGATGATATTCAAGAGATGACCCCAGAAGAATCTACTAGATACCAAATTCAGAGACCTGCAGAGTCCGTGTTCAAATAGGTAACAGTTCTGGTAAGAAAAGTTCCACGAAAATACAATCCAACTATATTTTTGTAGTTTTCAGTCAATAAGGAAAGTTTCGAAGCGAAAAAGGGACGGAACTGGAGCCAGGGTGGCCCACACCACCCCATGGCGCGGGCCCACCCCTGGCCGCACCACCAGGTGGTGAGGCCACCCAGGATTCTGCCTCTGACTTGTTTTCTCCCAGTACCTTCCTTTTGATGTGAAATTTCGTAATATATAACCCCCCAGATCCCCCGAGGTCCGGATATCGTTTTTTTGTTTCGATCTGTTTCTGCCAGGACATACTCTTTGAAAGTTTAGAAGCACAATGGTGTCTGCCAAGGATAAAGGGAAGGAGCCCATGGAGGAAGACCTCCAAGACCCCGGGAAGGAGAAGGAGATCAAGAGTGAAGGTGAAGAGGAGCAAGGCCAACGTCCGCATACCGGCACCACCATTAAAATCATTGGAGTGGTGAAACCTGCCAAGATCAGAAGGACTGCACGAATGCAGACTGGGGGGAAAGTTCCTTGTCACAGTTTGGCTCCACGGTCACTTCCTCCATGCACCAGGAATCCTTTCCATACCCTTATCCATGAGCATCAATACCAGAATATGCCCAAGGAGAAATTACCCTCCAATTGGGATTTGCCTCGTTCTAGCCATGCAGGAAAAGAAGACTTCAAGGAGGAAGAGTGGGGAAAGAATAGCAAGAGCTGGAATTCTCAACCTGAGATGATTATGAGCCGTATTGAGCACAACTCGGAGTTGATTTGTACTCTCACCTTCGAGATTGAGGACTTGGGGAAACTGATCAGAGAGCTCATCGAGAGGATACCACCACCACCTAAGGAGTAATTCGTCATCAGGTTTGGCATCCCCTTGGTTTGTTCCAAGCTTGGGGGAGTGTCGCGGTATCATATCACTATCTTCTATCTTTTTACCTTATTAGTAGAGTCATATCATGAATAGAGGAGTTATTTTGTAGTATGGTTTGCATTATGGAAGTGTCCCCTCTCTCGTTAGATATGTATCCCTTGGTGTGAGTTGCCGTTATGGAATATTAATGATAAGTTCTATCATTCACTCTTTTGCATAGCTTATGATAGTTTTAAATTCGTGGTTATATGATTGATCTTGTTGTTAGTATTGGTATCACTTTGGGATCATTGAGTTAATTTAGTTGGTTTTGGCAAACCTGGCTCGGTCAGTAGGAACACTATTTTTTAGAGTTGAAAGAAAAAGATAGAAGTACTCTAGAGAAAAATAATTTCATCATCTTTCTTTCTTGATTTGCTCATAAGTCTAGTATTCTTTAGTTAAGATCTTTTGTGCTTCCAAGGAAGATTGCATGTTTGCCTTTATCACTTGTATGTTTGTTTGTTTCCTTCAACTCTTACACTTGCTACCCAGCCTTGCTAGCCAAAAACCTGTACTGAGAGGGTATTCTTCTCGTGCATCCACCTCCTTTAAACCAAAACCTTTGCCATTTGTGTCCACCATACCTACCTAGTAGCATTATTGCTATTCCAAGTAAATTCTTGTTTTGTCTATCTCCCAAATTAAACTTGTTATGCGAAAATCAGTGAGTAAAGCTCTCACAAACTTGATGGCACACTTTACTTTCTTGCATTTAATAAACTTGAACCATTGGGTCCTTCTTTGTTGCGTATATGCTTGCGCTTTATGAGTTGAAGTTAGCCGAACCATGTATCATGGGGACCGCTTTCAACACTTCATTTGGTACTTTGTACCTAGTTGATATCATGTTCTTTTTCTTATGGATCCCGGCGGTGTGAAATAAAAGTGGAACTTGTAAGATCATGGAGTTTATATGTGTGTTAGAGAAACGCCTGGGCCGCTAGCCTAAGCCATGCCTAATCATGGTGGAAACTTGCAGCATAACTATAGTGAGCATTCTATGAAGCATCCTCAATAAAAACCTATGCAAATAGCAAATAAAAAGATCGCTGAGATGCTCACTGTCTGCTTGCCTTGTCAGTTTGATTATGGGATAGCTCCTGTGTCATGTGCAAGGGGTACTACGTTGGTGGTTCTCAATGATACGCATGTGTTTACAATGACAAGAGCTTGCTCGTGACTGAAGTTGAGTAGCATGAGGATCGGTACTCATAAGTAAGGGGCATGAGATTTCAACTTATAACTTGTCAAGCATATCCTCTTAGTTGTGTCACTTTAACCTTAACCACCTAAAGATGCCTATGATAGGGGCAATGAGAGCTGAAAGCTAGTAAGTATCATAATTTTTGGGAGCTCTTTATGAGACTTGCAATCCCTGCTTCCCTTTGCGAAGGGCCTTTCTTTTACTTTGTAGTTGAGTCAGTAAACCTATTCCCTTCTATCTCGGCAAGTATCTTGAGTTGATGTGTTTCATTCATTCATATGATGATTTATGCATTCATGTTTCTTATGTTCATTGTTTTGCACATTGCTCTTATCTTGAAGTTTACTACTTTGAAAGCTTTCTTTGAAAACCAGCTATTTGTGAACTCAGCAAATTATCAACTATTCTTCGACCAAGAGCTAAGTTTGCGATTACAAATAATGATTCACTTTGTGTATCTTTATTGTGTTTCCTTTACTCATTACAAGTTGAGTTATATAATAGTGAGTTGTTTTCTATTATGATATATGTATTAGATGAATGTGATGCTTCTTGTTTGTTTTCTTTTATCGACTCTTCACTCCATAAACTTGAGGTCATGTTTATTGAGCTCAGTTTCGCTTGGGGACAAGTGAAGTCTAAGCTTGGGGGGAGTTGATACGTCCATTTTGCATCACTATTCTATGTCTTAATTCACTATTATTCATTGATATATTTCGTATTGAGAGGTGATACTTATGTTATTTCATCTATTTTTGCATGGTTGATGACTTTTGGAGCATGGACCGCTGCAGTCAGGATTCTGATGGAAAAGGTGTTCTTTGGAGGCAAAATTCGTGAAGATCGGAAAATCCGGGAAAATATACGGAAAATTCTATTTTTCCAGAAGACTCAGGATGCCAGAAGATGGAGTGGAGGTGGGCCATAGGGGGCCCACACCCACCCCATGGCGCGGGCAGGCCTAGGCCGCGCCAGGGAGTGGTGTGGCCGCCCTAGCCCACTCCAGCCTCTCCCCTCTGGCGTATATCAACCTCCCGAAACCCTAAGACTCGGGGAGCGACCACAGAAAGATTCTGCCGCCTCTGCGGGGCGGAAAACACCGAGAGAGAAAGATCTCTCCGACGACAGATTTCTGCCGGGGAAATTCCTTCCCGGAGAGGGGAGATCATCGCTATCAACACCATCATCAAGCTAGACTTCATCGGGATCATCATCATCACCACCACTATCATCACCATCAGCACCCTCATCACCATCTCCATATTGCTGTAACAATTGAGTTGAATCTTGCATAGTTCATAGGGGAAACTTTCCTGGTATTGATTACTCTTTGTAGTTGATGCTATTGAGTGAACCGTTGAATTATTGTTTATGTTCAGATTGTTATACATCATTATTCCATCTCTGATCATGATCCATATGATGTCTTGTGAGTAGTTCGTTTTGTTCTTGAGGACATGGGAGAAGTCTTGTTGTTAGTAGTGGAGTTGTGTTGAGAAAGATTCAATAGATTGTTATTTAAGTTGTGGTGTACTTCTTCTAGTGGTGTCATGTGAATGTCGACTACATGACACTTCACCTATATGGGCCTAGGGGAATGTATTGTGTATTTGGCTACTAATCGTAGGGGTTGCTGGAGTGACAGAAACCTGAACCCCCGTTAGGAAACCAGTGCACAAGGGACGTAAGGGTCTTAGAGTTTAAAGCTGTGGTTAGGTTTCTACCTTAATTACTTTCTTATACTTACGGATGTTTGCAAGGGGTATAATCACAAGTATGTATTAGTCTTGGATGGGGCGGTACATTAGCACAGGTTCACCCACACAACACTTAGCAAGCTAAAGAAGATTAATCAGCTATATGAAGCGAAAGCACTTGACAGTCTTCCCATGTGTCCTCGAGAACGTTTGGTCATCTGTAGAAATACAGCCGGCTTGTCCTTTGCTGCATAAAGGATTGGGCCACTTGCTGCATTTATTCCTACTGTCTTTTATTTAATCGTACTTTGTTTACTTGCTATATCAAAACCCCCTAAAAATCCGTTTGCTAAGTATTTGCAGAGAATTCCTAATCCATACCACTAGCCAGCACCTTCTGCTCCTCGTTGGGTTCGACACTCTTACTTATCGAAAATACTGTGATACACCCCCTATACTTCTGGGTCATCAACCCTTCCCGGAGCAAGGCGAGCACCACGTCGCCGGAATTTGGCCGGAGCCCACCGATCTAGTGAAGGAAGAGCACCGTCGATTGGAGCCACCCCAGGAGCCGCCACGACCACCAATCGACTCGCCGTCATCTACCAGCCCATTCGCCCCTGTCGCCGGACCTAGCTGGAGCCCTGGTAAGCCTCCGACGACCCCCACCATTCCACTAGGTTTCGAATCCCCTGCGAGCAGTTTGACGTACATGATGAACCTCAGCCGTAGATCTTGTTCTAATCGTAGCACTGAGAATTGCTGATACCGTTTTGGTTAGATAGAGCCGCTGACGCGTGGGACCAACCTGTCAGTAGCCCGCTGCATGCGCGTTATGCAGTTGGGCCGGCCTAGTTTCATTCCCGCATAGAGCCTAGTGATTCAAACTTAGCTTTTCTATTTTATTCAAAATCCTGTTCAGTAGCTGTATTCAAAATTGAATTCAAAGAGATGTATTGAACCAAATTGCATGATTCCAATTTTGTTAGAAAGGTATTGAAAATATATAATCACTTATGTTGGATTCAAACTATTTGAAATTGTAGATCACCTAGAGTAAAAATAACAAGACAAAGGCTTTTACCACTTCAAACATTTTTATAAAATCAACCATAAATGCTTTTGAGATGATTCCAACTCTCAAAAATCACATTTGCCAGGCTCTATATGAATATGTAAAAATATTTGGTTTTACAGATATTAAACATGGATTAGTATTAAAAGAATGCTATATAGGCATTTCTAGTCACTTTAATATTATTAAATAGTAATATTAAATCTTGTAATATACGACCACCACTTTAAATCACATTCCCAAGTATTAGAATATGTGGTGATGACATGTGTCAATATGATCCCCTATTTTAATTGGAGAATATTAAATCTTAAGTATTTTTCAATGAGTAGAAATTACTTTTCCCAAAATAAGATAAATAAGAATGTGTCATTATTTCATGTGATGATTAGGATGATGCTAGATCATCTAGTGTGAGCCTTTGTGTGCAAAATAGAAGTAGTTAAGTGTTGGTTGGTGATTGTGTACCTCGTGTGTATTTATAGACGCTAGTACCGACCCGGGTTACGACGAGGAGGAGTACTTCGAGGAAGAAGAAGAGAGCTTCAACGACTGCACTCAACAAGGCAAGCTATCAGTGCAAGCTAACTAATGCAAGATGCACTAGGCATGCTTGGTTATGAAACTTTCAAAATACCCATCCCAAGTTTTACTTGCAAGCTTTACTTTTCCCTTTTACTAAAGTATCCTTACTTAGTTAATCAATTCTGATTAGTGGAAAATAGGATGGATACCATAAGATCATAGAACTAGTCTTGGATACTTATACTAGATTAGCACCCCTCAATAGTGATACCCTCAATACTAGTGGCTAGTGCTAAGCTAAAACTTGATCACTTTAGATGGGAATACTTGGAGAAAATGATTATGAAAACCTTGGAATGATGATTCATTCTATTGAAATGTTTTGACATGTGTTACGAAACACAATGGTTTGATGATGAAACTGAAAGAGGCATGAGCCTTGACTTTGATAAAAACTGATGGTTAGGTTCGGATGCGATACCATTCCAATTTTACCATACACCCACAATATCTGAGTTGGGTAGGGCTTAACTAGAAATTTATATGTCTTAGTATGGGTTCCCTTGCGGAAAGAGGTGAAGCTGAGACTGCCTCGTGAATATGATTGTCCACCTATGCAGTTCCCGGGATGGCAGTTGGCCATGGCTGGGAGGCCAAACTCATAGGGAAGGTGCCTATACTAGCGTGTGTAATTGAAAGGTTAGGATTGATTATCCGCATACCAAGTATGATGATTCAGGGTTACCCTTGACAGATGTATCGAATCTTGTGGTAAAAGTGTATGATACGTCCAAAACGTATCTACTTTCCCGAACACTTTTGCTATTGTTTTTCCTCTAAACTTGTGTGATTTGGATACAACTAATATGGACTGACACTGTTTTCAGCAGAATTAACTTGGTGTCTAGTTTTTGTGCAGAAAATCAACTATCACGAAAAATCCCGGAAAATATGCCAAAAATCCTATTTCACCAGAAGACTCATGGAGCCAGAAGACAAGACGGAGGAGGGCCACAAGGGGCCCACACCACCTGGCCACGCGGGCCAGTCCAGGCCGCGCCTAGGGGTGGTGTGGCCGCCTCGGTCACCCCCTCGGCCTCCCTCTTCGCCTATAAGTTTCCTCTTGACCTAAAACCAAGGGGGGTCGATGTTTTTCCAGAAAGAGTTCCGCTACGCCGCCACCACCAGATTCCGTGATTCGGAACCAGAAACTTCGTTCTGGCACCCTGCCGGGACGAGGAATTGGAGGAGATCATCGCCATCATCATCACCATCGCTTCTCCATCAACCATCCATGTTTCCCCCATCTATGAGTGAGTAATCCCCGCTGTAGGCTATGGGGATGGTAGGGATTGGATGAGATCATTCATGTAATGGCATCAGATTGTTAGGGCATGGTGCCTAGTATCTATTATTAGTGCTTTTTGACTTTGTTGCAACTTGTTATGCTTAATGCTTGTCACTAGGGCCCGAGTGCCATGATTTCAGATCTGAACATGTTATTGATTCATTATGATAGTATTGTTTATGGTCTTACCTGCAAGTTGTATACACATATTGTTGTCCGAAACCAAAGGCCCCGAAGTGACAACAATCGGGATAATCGGAGGGAATGGCTTTGATGTGAGGATCACATGTGTTCACGGAGTGTTAATGCTTTGCTCTGGTGCTCTATTAAAAGGAGCACCTTAATTTCCAGTAGTTCCCTTGAGGCCCCGCTGCAGACGGGCTGGCAGGACAAAAGATGTTGTGCAAGTTCTCATTGCGAGCACGTATGACTATATAGGGAACACATGCCTATGGTTATTTAGTACTTAGATGCTTTATCTTTATTATCTGCAAATATCGTATGTTTTGATTGCCATATGAATTGTCTTGTCCATGCAATGCTCGTCCATTCATCCCTATGCCTACCGCGCTTTAATCCTACTGTTTACTGCAATTGTTACTACTGTCTTTACTTTTACTACTGCTATTACTTTGGTATTTCTATTACAAAACTGTTTCTACTGATAAACTACTGTGTGCAAGATTGTTTCTAGGTGCAGCTGAATTGACAACTCAGTTGTTAAGGCTTATAAATATTCTTTGGCTCCCCTTGTGTCGAATCAATAAATTGGGTTTCACTTCCCTCGAAAATACTGCGATACACCCCCTATACTTGTGGGTCATCAAGACTATTTTCTGGCGCCGTTGCCAGGGAGCATAGCTCTATTTATCAAGTTCACTTGGAATCACTATTGTTCGCTGCCATCCATCCATCATGGGTAAGTCTCGTGATGGCAAGGTCCCTATTTTACCATCCACTACAAGGAGAGGTACGGTTCTGAACACCTCTATTGCTCTTGATTCACCATCTGTTATGAGTAAGTTCCTTACACCACCACATACACATGCTACACACACTGCTACTACTGCTGAATCTGAAACTTCTGATACTTATGATGCTGCTTCTACTGTGCTTGATAAGAGTGGTTCATTAGGTCCTTTCCTAGATGTTACGATTGCTAGAACTATAGCTGGAAATACTGAAACTCCTAATGAAGACACTACTACACCTGTCAGTTCACCTGAGTCTAGAGAAAGCTATGATATTGAAGACGGTTATATAGAGATGACCGATGAATTTATTAAAGAATGTCTTAACACCCATGATAGGAGTTATATTAAGAGTCTCCTTGAGAGGCGTACTATAAAACCCAAATTGTCTCCTAATGCTAAGTTTGCTGCATCTCCCATAAACATTAAAGATAAGGATTATGATTTCTCTCTTGATCTATCTTACATAACTATTGTGAGAAAGAACCTTTTTGTGGGACTAAGAATAAAAGTGCGGTAGCACATATGACTAAGCTTTCTACCATAACTGGCCTATTTTCTGATGATATTAAGAAGTGCACCTACTTTGTGGCTAAATTTTTCCCTTTCTCACTGAAAGGAGAAGCTAAAACTTGGTTTAAAAATTTACCTCCTGGATCTATTGATAGCCATGATTGCTTGATTAGTACCTTCCTTCAGAAATATTTTCCTCCTAGCTAGACATGCTATTTTGCAGGAACTTTTTGATTTTAAACAGGGAGAAAAAGAGATATTGCATGAATCATGGGCAAAGTTTTGTGCTTTGATTCATGCACAGGCTGGATGTCCATTACCTAAGAATGAGCTTCTTGACATATTTTATAATGGACTAACTGAAGAATCTAGGACATACCTGGATAGTTGTGCTAATTGTGTTTTCAGGAATAGGACTTCCAAAGAAGCTGAGGAATTAATGGCTAAAATAAGCAAGAAATATGAAGATTGGACTCCTCCTGAACCAATTATAACAACTATACCTGAACCAACTATCCCTACACCTATACCAACATCAAAGAAGAGGGGAGTTATCAAACTAAATGATGAAGTGATGAAGGAAGCTAAGAAATGTCTTAAGGAGAAGGGAATTAAAGCTACAGACGTCAAGAACTTACCTCCTATAGAAGAATTATGTAAGCTAATATCCCACTCATCCACTATTGAGGTACACTCTCTCCAACATTTTGATGAAGGTGATATTCCTTACTCTAAACCTCCTGATCAATGCTTAGAAGAATTTGATGTTTTTATTGTTAAGCAGGATAATTTCAATAAAAGGGTGCAAAATCATTTAATGGAAAACTCTAGAGCTATTATTGAGTTAAAACATATTGTGGAAAGAACCTCTAATGATGTTAAAATGCTTGTTAAATTTTTTCAAATGGTTCAAACTCAAATTGATCAGCTTATTAAGGTACAAAAAGATTTGCTAGTTAATGCTGCTAAGGAAAAACATGCTTATGAAATTAGAACTAGAAGTGGTGCTGCCACCCAGGATCCTCTATATCCTGAGGGGCATCCTAAAAGAATTGAGCAGGATTCTCAACAAGCTGAAAATAGTGGTACTACTCCTAAGAAAAGGAAAAAGAAATATAAAACTATTGTAGAACCTTCTGAACCTGCTAATGATCCTAATAGTATATCTGTCTCTGATGCTAAAACTAAAAGTGGTAATGAGGAAAATGATGTTCCTGATAAAGAAAAAGTTGAAGAAGAACCTGAAAGGCACACTAAGAATACTAAATACACTAAAGAAGATTTTGTTGCTAAGAAACATGGTAGTGAAAGAGAGCCTTGGGTCCAAAAACCTATGCCTTTCCCTGATAAGAAACACAAGTCAAAGGAAGATGAACACTATAATAAGTTTTGTGAGTGGATGAAACCTTTATTCTTGCAAATTCCTTTGACTGATGCTATTAAATTGCCTCCTTATTCAAAGTATATGAAGGATATTGTCTCGAATAAAAGGAAGATCCCTAATGAATAAATTTCTAATTTGCTTGCTAATTATTCCTTTAATGGTAAGGTTCCAAAGAAACTTGGAGACCCAGGGATTCCAACTATTCCATGCTCTATTAAAAATAGTTATGTTAGAACTGCTTTGTGTGATTTAGGAGCAGGAGTTAGTGTTATGCCTTTTTCTCTCTACAAGAGACTTCAATTGGAAAAACTAATACCAACTGATATATCTTTGCAAATGGATGATAAATCTACTACTATTCCTATTGGTATATGTGAGGATGTACCTGTTCAAGTGGCTCATAATTATTTGATATTAACTGATTTTGTTGTGCTTGAAATGCCTGAAGATGATAATATGTTTATTATTTTTGGGAGACCTTTTCTTAATACTGCAGGAGCTGTTATTAATTGTAATCAAGGAAAGGTGACTTTTAATGTTAATGACAAGGATCATACTGTCTATTTCCCCCAAGGAGATTGATAGGACTTATGGCTTAAATTCAATTGAACATGTTGAGGGTATTCAAGTTGGAGAAATATATTGTCCCATACCAAGAGAAAAATATGAAACTATTATGATTGGGACAATTGCTATCAAAGTTGAGGTAAGATAATCATTAGTGGAATGCAAAGTTTTGTTTCATATAAAATTGTTTTGGTAACAAGACCTGATCAACCTTGTTAACAAAGGGATTTTAATGAACAAAACAATGTTTTCACCATGATTATCTTTGCTTACTTTTATTTTATCCATTTTAGTTTTTGCTTTCGCTTAGTTTACTTTTCTTTTGCTAGTTGCTTGCATATTAGAACTTCTAAAGTTTTAGTTTTGTTTTGCTTTTGCATCTTTCTGAAAAAAATCTTTCTGTTAGAAAATCATTCATCTATACGTGAAAATTGCTCAAAAATAAAGTGTCTTGAAAAATTCTAAAAAATTCATATTAAATTTTTACGTGAAAAAAGGGGCAGAGAAGTGCCTGGAGAGTACCAGGGGGACCACCAGGAAGGCACACCACCTGGTGGCGCGGCCAGCCCAGGGGCGCGCCTGGCCATGGTGTGGGCCACCCCTGGCCCTCCACTCACTCTCTCACTTCCCGCTGCCTTCTCTCTCCCGAGAAAACACCAGCTCATTGCTCGAAATCGCGTTCTTGCTGTTCTTGTCCATGATTTTTTGATCTCCTTGTTCAGCCCATCTTTGCTGCTGAAATTTGGAGCATTTGTTCTCTGGTATGTGACTCCTCCACTTGTTCAAGTAGATTTGTGTTTAGTGGTTTATATCTTGAGTATTTTGCTGCTGTAGGTGACAGGTTATGAGAGCTTGTAAGCTTGTTCAATGCTTAGAGATATTGTTTTGACGCATGTTTAGGCCTCTTACAAGTCCCTATGAGTAGTTCCCTTTATTATGTATTCACTTTGCAATCACTTGTATAATGGATGTTTAAATTTCAGAATATGAAAGATGAACAACCACACATTTGGAGAAATATTTGAGGGGGACACACCTAAGAGGTCAAGGCCTTCAAGATCAGCCTCTCAGTTTAGGCCTTCATACAATGAAGATCTTATTGCACCACGCTTTGGCAATGAAGGAGATGGGGGAGATGCTCACCCATCTACCTTCCCTTGTTTTACCTTTTTGCAAGTTGTAGGGATCCTCAATGATTTCTTACTAATTGTTCAGAGGGTTGGCCTGACCATGTACATGGAAGATGAGAGTGACCAATATGCCGTGCTCACCAAAACTTTCGTTGAGAGTTTCGTTTTCACTAACACCCCTTATCAGTCAACTGTTTCTTTCAGAATTTATAATCAGCCTATTACCATGCCATTGGAAAGATTTTGTAGCATTATAGGTATAGGCATGACTGGAACAGTGAAGAATATCCAAGGTTGACCCGCTAATTTGCTGGAGCTCTATCGAAGTGTGACAAATGATGATGACCGCGTAGCTCATCGCGGGAAGATAAGGACCATCCAACTCCCAGCTCTTAGATATTTTGCTTATTATCTTGCCACTAGCATTCTTGGTAGGGAGAACACTAGTAATATCTCTAATTATCATTTAGCCTTCCTCGCTGCTGCACTTAATAATGATACCAGGTACAATCTTGGCTCTCTCATTGCTCGCCGCCTAGCTGCTAGGGGACCTATTTATGGGGGCATTATTGCTTCACATATGGTTATTGCATTAGAACTTTCTGTGCATCCTAATGACACTGTGTTGGCACCACAAAGGCTTGATCTTGCTGCTATGAAAACACATCACTTTGTCACTGCTAACTCTGATACAGACAGTTTAGTATACATGATGTTGTTTACTGACGGAGACGAGAGGGAAATTCCTTTGACGCAATCTACTTTGTTCAGTATTCACAGGAGGCCATGGTCGCGTTCCAAGGAGGAGGTGGATGAGCAGCTCCGCTTTCTTGGTTTCCACAGTCAGCACCAGGAGGATGTGCCTTCTTACGACTACTCTGTGCACTATGGTGGAGCATCCTCGAGCTTGTATCAGGACGAGGGTACCTCCTCGCCGTACTACGGAGGCGCTCCATCTTGGCCAGCTTGGAATTGATACCCACTTAGGCCAAAAGCCTAAGCTTGGGGGGAGGTATACCGACATCACACTCATCTACATATCATGTTTAGTCGGTACTCTGTATATCCATGCTTCGTTCTCTTTTTAGTTTTTATTCTTTCTTTACTTTTTCTTTCTAAAACACAAAAAGACCAAAAAATATTTCCGTTATTTCTCTTTGTTTGCTTCTTTTCTTTTTCTTTTTGCCTTGGTTTGCTTCTTCCTTTTTGCTTTGTTTGAACTATTTGAAAAACCCAAAAAGATTTCGCTTTGCTTGTTCTTCCTTTTTGTTCTTGCCTTTAAAAATCAAAAACACCAAAAATATTTGTTGTTCTTCTTTGATTTTGTGAAGTTTTTTGCAGGGTTCAGTAGTCCGTAGTGGAATTTGATTTCATGTTATTATTCAAGTCACACAAGTGAAGGGCAATAATGAGGACTAATGAAAACTTGAGGTGTGGTAAGAGGCTAGTAACAAACTCTATTTGTTTTCATTTTTGTACATATACTCATCATTGTGGGCATGCTTAGTCTGTTCATGTAGGGCGTATATTATTTGTGGATGCTTAGTAGATCTTGCTTTATTATGATTAGCTCCAGCTTGCTAATAGTTTGTAGCATGTCATATGAATGTTTTCTTGCATTGCTCTATTCATAACTTGGTATGACACTATGGTATCCTCCTCTGAATGTTTCACTTGAATTGACTTGGCACATGCTCATGCATGCATATGACTGAAACAATAATCAGATAAGACTCGATGAATTATTTTGCCTCAGGGGTCTTGAATCACTTTCATGCCATGATTAGTCATGTTTTGTTGCAAGCATGATTATGACAGTTATTACTCTCTCGTTTGTCGCTCCCTTACTATTGCTAGCCTTCACTTGCACTGAGTATGAGCTCTACTTGTGTTTCCAATTCCCCAAAACCAATATTGCCAAAATTGCCACCATACCTACCTATTAGCATCATTTCCTTTCTGTGCATATTCAGTATGCCTTGTTTTCTTCCGAATAAAATGTTTGCTTGTTATGAGAAAGTTAATTAGTAAAGCTCTCACGAACTTGATGGCACACTTTATTTCTTGCACTTAATAAACCTGAACCATTGTGACTATCCATGAAAGTTATATGCTTGCAAATTATAGGCTGGGGATTAGCAGAACCGTGCTGTCACAGGGAACGCTTTCAACACCTGTAAATATATACCCAGTTGATATCATGCTCTTTGGTTTACAGATGTCGTCGGTGTGAAATAAAAGGGGAGCTTGTAAGTCCATAGATTTATGTATGTGTGTTAGAGAAACGTCTGGGCCGCCGGTCTAATCCATGCCTAATCATGGTGGAAACCTGCAGCGTAACCATAATGAGCTGTCTATGAAGCATTCTTCTTATAAAAAAGTGTCAGATATTGAGAAAAAGAGAAAAAGGAAAAAAAGATATGAAAAAGAGGAAAGAGAGAAAAAACATCATTTTCCCATGGTAAATAAGAACATTGCTGAGATGCTCGTTGTCTGCTTGCCTTGTCATTTTGATATGGGGATTCTTCCGTATCATCGGACAAGGGGTACCCCGTTGGCGGTTCTCTATGATACGCATGTATTTACTATGACAAGAACTTACCGGTAACTTAAGTTGAGTAGCATGAGGAGCGGCCCTCGTAGTCAAGGGACATGAGATTTCCAGTTTATAGTCTGTCAAGCATATAACTCAGATTGGACCTCACTTTCACCTTAACAATTTAAAGATGCTTATGATAGGGGCAATGAGAGCTCAAAGCTAATGAGTACCATACTTTCAGCATTTGGAAGCCTTTCAAACTTTTCAAAACCTTTTCATTCCCTTGTTGAGTCACCACCTATTCTATGAGCACTTTCTGAGAGCATAGTTGTCATTCTTAGTGTGATGTGCTTGTCTCAAAACTTGATTAATTGTGTCATGACTTTGATGCTTGTATCTTTGACATCTTTACTTCTAGTCTTCACTTGAACTTCAGAGGTGCCTTGGCATTTATGTTTTCTCTACAATCAAAGGCAAGCGAGATACCACTCTATCATACCTTTTTATGAGCATTGCAACGTTGCTTATGTTTATGTTTCATGCTACTTACTATTTTTGAGTTGTAATCTCTTCATATCTTGCAATGACTATTAAGTAAACTTAGTTGCATACTCTTTATTATGAATTGCCTGAGTAGTTGATCATATGCTGAAAATATATACATCTTATGAAGCAAATGTGTTCGTGAAAGTTTCTTTTATCCCACTCAGTTTTCAACTGAATTGCTTAAGGACAAGCAATAAGCTAAGCTTGGGGGGAGTTGATACGTCCAAAACGTATCTACTTTCCTGAACACTTTTGCTATTGTTTTTCCTCTAAACTTATGTGATTTGGATACAACTAACACGGACTGACGCAGTTTTCAGCAGAATTACCTTGGTGTCTAGTTTTTGTGCAAAAAATCAACTATTAGGAAAAATCCCGGAAAATATGCCAAAAATCCTATTTCACCAAAAGACTCACGGAGCCAGAAGACGAGATAGAGGAGGGCCATGAGGGGCCCACACCACCTAGCCGCGTGGGCCAGGCCAGGCCGTGCCAGGGGGTGGTGTGGCCGCCTCGGTCACCCCCTCGGCGTCCCTCTTCGCCTATAAGTTGCCTCTTGACCTAAAAACCAAGGGGGGTTCGACGTTTTTCTAGAAAGAGTTTCGCTACGCTGCCACCACCAGATTCCGCGATTCGAAACCAGAAACTCTGTTCTGGCACCCTGCTAGGACGGGGAATTGGAGGAGATCATCGCCATCATCATCACCATCGCTTCTCCATCAACCATCCATGTTTCCCCCATCTATGAGTGAGTAATCCCCCGCTGTAGGCTATGGGGATGGTAGGGACTGGATGAGATCATTCATGTAATGGCATCAGATTGTTAGGGCATGGTGCCTAGTATCTATTATTAGTGCTTTTTGACTTTGTTGCAACTTGTTATGCTTAATGCTTGTCCTAGGGCCCGAGTGCCATGATTTCAGATCTGAATATGTTATTGATTCATTATGATAGTATTGATTATGGTCTTACCTGCAAGTTGTATACACATATTGTTGTCCGGAACCAAAGGCCCCGAAGTGACAGCAATCGGGATAACCGGAGGGAATGGCTTTGATGTGAGGATCACATGTATTCACGGAGTGTTAATGCTTTGCTCCGGTGCTCTATTAAAAGGAGCACTTTAATACCAGTAGTTCCCTAGAGGCCCCGCTGCAAACGGGATGGCAGGACAAAAGATGTTGTGCAAGTTCTCATTGCGAGCACGTATGACTATATATGGAACACATGCCTATGATTATTTAGTACTTGGATACTTTATCTTATTTATCTGCAAATGTCCTATGTTTTGATTGCCATATGAATTGTCTTGTCCATGCAACGCCCGTCCATCCATCGCTATGCCTACCACGCTTTAATCCTACTATTTAATGCAATTGTTACTACTGTCTTTACTTTTACTACTGCTATTACTTTGCTATTGCCATTACAAAACTGTTGCTACTGATAAACTGTTGTGAACAAGATTTTTTCAGGTGCAGCTGAATTGACAACTCAGTTGTTAAGGCTTATAAATATTCTTTGGCTCCCCTTGTGTCGAATTAATAAATTGGGTTTCACTTCCCTCGAAAATACTGCGATACAACCCCCTATACTTGTGGGTCATCAGTGTACCACCTCTGCAGAGTGTCAAACTATTCGAATAGCCGCGTCCGCGGTTATGGATAGTTAGAGTAGCCATACTATTCCGTTGTCAGATGTTTTCAAAATGACTTGTGACTTGAACTATGACTTTGACTTGACCACAACGGAGTTGTGAACATGAAATCTAGATTCCCCTTTAAGTAATCTAGAGAACTAAATTAGGTCTTTACTCTTTACGGCATTATGAAATAAACCTGGCTTTTTGCAAACAAACCTAGAGCTTAAGATTCCTACTAGTTTTACCTTAATTATGTTAGTGATAGTTTGCAAGTACTTAAAGAGTACTCATGGCTTTATCCCTGACTATTCCCATGGCCAGACTATGAGGAGGACTTCTCGGAAGATGGACAGCAGGAGGTCTATGATAACTAGGATCATCTCCCATCGTCAGCATTGCCTGTGACTATGAAGATGGAGTCTACTACGTTATATTTCCGCTGCTCTGATTTGTATTGAGACTTGATCATGAGATCAATTATTTGTAAGACTATTATGGTTTGTAATGGATGATGTAATGTGTTACCAATTCTGTTATGTCTCGCAAAAATGGTAATTCTAGGATTGCGATGTACGGCATAACAGGCATCTGGACTTAAAAATCCGGGTGTTGACAAGTGCACGTGCGAGCGACGGAGGAGGAGTACGCGTGGACTCGTTCTCTTCTCACTCACTTAGTTGGAGTGAAACAGCTCACCTTATAAGCTGGTCCAACTCTCTCCTAACTAGCAATATGAGATTAAACTTTGTCTCCCACAGAGCTCCCAAGCTGTATCAGTAGATGAACGTTGAGATTTCAGAATTTATTAGACTATATGGGCTGCCTACATGGGCTGCAACTCATATAAATCTAACTCCCTTGTGTTACACATCAATTACAACATCCTTTGTAATTTCTCACCTAAAATTACACATTACAAAACCTAAAGTTTTAATCTTAAAAAAATCTATTTTGGCTAGAGTTACTTCACTTTTTAGTCATGACGATGATATGTGAATACATATTGACAAAACGAATTAGTAGGAGTAGTTGTTATATAAGATTAAAAAATCAAGCAACTTAAAAAATATGTAGTACCTTCATCTTTTTAAAACGTGATTCTCACCGTATATCTAGGCGGTACAAACACTATTGATGTAAAAGTTCTTCTACATCAATAATATACACAACAAAACCATACTTAGCATGAACATAATGGTACAAACCTGCTAATAAAAGCTAAGCTAAACAACAAGGAAACAATTTTTCGGACACCATGGGTAGACCTGAAACACTATATTGCGGAGATTGGACCACTGCCTGTGTTGGGTCCCCACATGTCCTCTCTAAATGCGAGCATGATCTCATCAAGAACTCAGGATCATGTTGGAGTTAAAGGATAGACTAATCATAACCCTAGTGTATACATGAGTTCATGACGTGCTCCTATTAAAAAGTACTCTCGCCGATCCATATTTACTATCGTTGAATTGGGTGTATCTAGTACTAAAATATGTCTAGATACATCCATTTCGATGACAATTAATATGGATCGGGGGAGTACATGACTTGGGTAAGAGAGCTTGTGCTCCTTTTTTCTCAAAATATGGTATCTTTATGACAAAGCATTAGTGACAAATAGTAAGCGGCCACTTCAACCAGGATTGAAGTATACAACCTACTAAAAAGTCCCCTCTGATGAATTACCAAACATATTAGTAACGCTCCAAGGAGAGAATAAGTTAAATGCTACTTGAACTACACGCCATGCGTCACCAAAATGACACTCAAAAGTAGATGATCTATTGACTATCGAGATTACAAAAGAGATACTAAGTGATCCCTTACCAATTCTGTGCAATGAGATTACTCTATCTTTACTATTGAAGTTGATTTGGTGGTTCAACCCATCAATCTTCTCACAAAAGTAAGGAGAGATAAAAATGAAAGAAATAGAAAATTGTCATTCATTTTCTGTTTATGAAGGAACCAAATAATTAGAAAAGTTTGGAAATCTTTACTATTAAAGTGGAGTTGCTGGTTCATCCCACGTTCATATCATCGCATCTCCTCACAGAAAGTAAGATAGAATAAAAGAAAGAAGTAAAAAAAGTTGTCATTCACTTTCTTTCTTTTTTGAAAGAAAAACGATATATCATTCACTTTCTATTTAGAAAGGAACAAGTAATTAACAAAGTTTGGAAACATGTATAAAAAATAGTTCTCTCCCATAACAACATACTCTATTTAGCTAGTATTAATATGACGGCCATGTGCCAAGGCAAGATCATGGTTTCCACTAGAATCCTCTTGTCATGATCAAATACCGGTAAACCACCCCAAATCACAAACGTTCATACTAAAAGTGTGCTAAGGGATTAGAAGGCCATCACCACCGTACTGTAGGATGGCAGCAGTATCAACGGTCGCCACTACATCACCGATGTTACCACCTATATTCCCCTTACCAAGTCTTCACCGTTGGAACCCCGCGACCACATATGGGAACCACACTCTAATGGTTCTACAACTAGCGGTCACTTCCAATGTTTCCACGTCATTTTTTAAGTGCTCTAATGTTCTAGGTTATGATCATCGATGCAACGTTTTATACCATCATTAATCCCATCATGCTTAGCTATCTAAATGAATCTGATTAAGGTGTGTATGTGTGGGTGTGTAGGTGTGTGAATGCATGTGTGGTGTCCTAAGGGGAAAACAATCTAATTAGACCTGGTCTATTACGCCTGCAGAAAATACCCACCTCCATGCATTACGGCTGCACTATCAATTCTAAATATCTAATATCATATAAAAAAGGCTGAAAAACTAAAAGTACGGCCAGGTGTCGGGCATAAGGGAGGGTCTATCAATAGACCCGGTCTCATAAGATTGGTGTAAGTGTGTGAGTGCATCTATATCGTGCTAGTCCTTTATTTAAAAAACTGATTTGATAATTAACAAGTACTTTCTTCCAAAAAAATATAATGGTTAGGTATACTGATGAGAAATTTTGGTGTTGTTTACTCATCTGCCACTCTTTAGATGCTTAAATCGTTTTCTAGAACAGTCCATTTTTGTTCTGAATCAGTTGACCGGTTCAATAGGTCAGACAGACAAATATGCTATCCGGCATAGTATGCTCGAATTGTGTCCTCAGCAGCAGTGGAACTTGAAAGTCGCAGTAGCCGATTATTCTGTATATGGAATGTTGGCATATGTGGAGCTATATTGATAGTCGGATTGCTTGACCTCTTCTCTGATCGCTCAGTCACTGGAGAGAGTAACAAATCTAGAGGCTGCCTTGCAGAGCTCGCAGCTTACTCTCCGAATTTGCCCAGTCATCTCTTTCAGGGTTCATAATTTGTACTGTAGTACTTATAATTTACTGTCCAGTTGTTCCCTTTTTTACCTGGCCCGACGTGTCCAAGTCGACTCGCGACAAATGTGCCCAAGATGCTCGGGTGACGTGGGTGCAAACGCGCGATCGACCTTGTAACAGGACGTACGTAGGTTTGGTTGAATGTTTCGTCTGGGTTACGGTGCATCTACGAGCTGTGCTTCCTATCAGGTCACACACCCGACACGATGCATCTACGACGACGGGGAGGAGTCAGAGTCCGGCAACTTGGTTGAGTTGGGTTACCAGCAGCAGTCAGTCGGTGCGATCCTCACCGCCGGAGCTAAAAACTTTCTGGGAAACTGCCTCCCGTGGGGGAGCAGAAACGTGCAGCCTGTGTAGCACGTTATTCTCACGTCAAACTGGTTGAACCGATCGAGAAGTTCCCGGCGAGAGCGAGACGAGAACCGGTCCCGACTCCCGACGGACGGTTGCCATCTTCGTCTGCTACGCTAGCGAGATCTTTGGCGTTTGGCGTATGATGTTGGGAGGTGGCTCTCGTTGACTCGGCAGGGTACTGGAGTGAAACGGATTGACGTGCTGAAGATGTCAAACATGGTGCGTGGCGTGTCTCGGGATCAAGATTTCGATGCTGAATCCGGAGGCGAAACGGTCGACAGATTCTCATGTTTGTGATCGGTGAGCAAAATATAGGATAATAACCGCATGTTTGACGCAGCAAGGTTACTTTTACTATTGCAAGTAGTAGTACCTGAAAGAGACTACCAGAAGCATGACGAGGCAACCAGTTGGGCATGAACTCTCAGGCCAAATATTAGTGAACATGCTGTGAAGATGTCAAACATAGTAAGTATGTTCATGATTGGTGAGCACGAAATAAGCAATCCACGATATGTTTGACATGGCAAGGTTACTTCTACTACTGCAAGTACTGAAACAGACTGATAACAGCATCATCATCACGGAGCCACCAACCCTCTAGCAAAATATACTTAGTCCTAAACATCTGGAGGCCAATCGTGTCAATTCACCTCAAAAGCAAGGTTGCATTGCAGAAATCTACAGGATTACATGACATACCAGAACCGAATTCTTTTGCGAGTGTCTCTGTACATCTCTTAAGGAAGAGCGATTGCACACCAAAAAAAAATCAGCCGCGGATGGACAGGGCGGACCATGGTAGTTTTCTTTTACAACACATATACAGGCTTATCTCCACGGGGACCCCGTAGACTCATGATAAGTGAATTGCTGGGTCGCCACTTGCTATGATCCATCTCCACCTTCTCTGTTTAAAACAGACGGAGCAGGCGCCTTCATCGCCCTGTCGCCTGTTGTCGGTGAACCGCCAAGAGGGGTTGCTGCATCGGATGACCTCCGCGGAGCTGATGGACTCTCCATAATGAAAATTGACTGACCCGGTGGGGTTGACTTGAAAAGTGGCAAACCGTCTTCAGGAGGCAATGGGGACATCACACGCTGACTTTCGCCGGTTGCTTGCCCTCCTCTGTGTGACCTTTCCTCTGCAATATCATAGTAATCAGCGGTTCTCACCTCCTGAGCTAGAGAACACGAACAGCAGCACAGCCACTGGAAGCAATCGGTGACATCTGGATTACGGCAGCAGAAAGTGTTCCCAGGGAGGTTAAATCTCTTCCTCATCTGTATTCTCCAAAAGCCGCCATACAGCAAACCAAGAAAGCAAAGCGCGATTCCAGTGAGCCCCAGTGCTTCTCGCAGCATTTCGTTGTCAATATTGACAGCTGCCAGGTTGAAGATGAAGAATGGAGCTAGGCAGAACAGCAGAAATGTTGCGATGTGGACATACATGTTGCCGAATCCAAGCCTCTGAACATTCCACCCGAAAACGCAGCAACTGCAGAAAATCGACAAGTACGCAATAGTTATACTGTCCCAGAAATCCGCCAGTCCGCCAACCCACTCAGGCCTACTCTCAACAAAACGGCGCTCTTCACTCTGAAGGAAAGAGTATCTCCTCTCAAGAGAGATCCGTGAAGTTGCTGGCTTGGTGCCTTCAGTTGAGGTGACCTCAGATTGTGCTTCCGGATCAGCTTCTCTCAGCTCTGCATCTTCATCATAATCCTTCCCAAGAGGACTGACAATATTATACACACTGGCAAATGCCGCAGCACCAATTGCAACGGAAATAGTCACAGCAACACCGAGAGGAGGCCTTTCAGATCTGCGGTATCCTATGTTGAGACCACACAAGGCATACTGGGCAAAGCAGTTCAAATTAAGAAAGACTACAACCAACATCATGTGCTTCCACTCATTAGGCTTATATGTCCCATTTTTGCAGAATACTTTCCTAAGCCTTAAAATGTCCTTTTCGTCCCATCGACACAAAAGTACAAAGTAATGGATCCGCATTGGGTGTTGATAAAGGCACATGAGTGTGAACAATGCATTCAAAATTTGGTTGTTCACTTCAAACCATGTCTCTCTTTGTGATTTGCTAGGCAAAGCATGATTCAGCATTCCAACCATAACCATGAAGAGTATTGCGCCAGATACAGCAACACAAACAATCCAAACAAAAAGTGCCATGTTCATAGGCTGCCTTATCCAATCCTTACCCATAACCCACAGATGGCCCCAGTTAATTTTCCTGATTAAATGGAAATGCTCATGATTACCATGGTTATCAGAATGGACAGAACGTGAAAACTCATCCCGCGCAAGTGTGAGCTGTCGAAACTTGACTGAAGGGGAAGGACCCAGCTTCCTTAAGTGGGAACCTGAAAAGCGATTCACAAAGTTCAGAAACCCAGTCCGCTCATTTCCCTGTCGTGAAACACCGTGAGTGGAAATATTATTGACACCTGTGGCTCCAGGTTCACTTTCTGAAGTTCTTGATTCTACTTGTTGAACATCAGCTTTGACGTTTCCATTACCATTTGGAGCCATTTTGTTCAGCTGGAGCCGTTTGATGGTAAAAGCAATCTTGACCTCTTTCAAATCTTCTTCACAACATAACGGCAACCTAATTAACTTTCAGACTTGAAGGCCCATATTCCACAGAAATAGTTGGTGTATCGTATGTCTTTGTATACTACCTACATACTATTGGCCACCCAGTTCTGCACAAATAGAAACAGGTCCAAAAGAAAACAAACGATCATTACTCAAATTTAGATATAAGGTACTCCAAACTCATACTTACTGATGCACGAACTACAGAAAGTAAATAATTTCGGCCAATATTGAAAATACAGAAGAAAGGGCAATGGAGAAGAGAACATGTCATTTTACATAAATAAACTCGTCGAAAACAACAAACATAAATGAAGCCAAAGATAAATATAAATGAATGAAGCACATCCCTAACTGAAATAATAACAGAATGATTTCCAAACTGCACCATTTATTTCTGTTAGTTTTTATCCAGATTAATGTAATGTCATTAGTTTTTTTTTACTGAAATGTAATGGCATTAGTCTCTTATGATATTATCTCATTTCAGTCTTTGCGCTATTCTGGAAATAAAGCTTTGATAACTTTTACACAAGCATCTTAATCATCCAATTCTGCAGTCAGGTGTTCTACATATACAGTGAATAAAAGGGGATATTAACTGAAAACATGTCTCCTCTAGGATAATAGAGTTCAGCGACCAACAGCACAGATGGTTTATCATTTACAGTGTTATCTATCTAGGGTGAGTGCCACGAAATCAACACCTGACAACAAACACATTTTCTTCCAATAAAGAACAAATTGGCTGTCAACGGAGATTAAGCGGCACAAAGAACAAACCAGATACAGGCATTAATTACTCTGCACAATCTATCCCACAAACACAACCCACAACGTTATACTAGTACTGTATTACATGACACCAGTGCAGGTTATGAGTGCATTAGGCCAACCCCCGATGACTTGTATCTATAGTTGTATCTAGAATTCCAGAAGCAACAAGTAGTTGTGTGGATACAGCTCTCCCAATAGCTTTGTGTGTATGTTGATTTCTTTTGAGTCTTGCCGTTACATGAACTGTGATAAGCCCTAACATATTAATCTTGTGGCATACCTGTGGGGGGCTTGTGGTGGCGCTAACAGGGGAAAACCTTGGCAAACATACGGTTCAACAGCTACTGCTCTCGAAGTTAGTACACATTTTATGTTTGAAACCAACTGAAGTGAACCGATATGCGTCTCAATCTGTAATACTGTTAAATAAGTCGGGCCTGACTTTCTTGGAGCATCAGAAGCAGTAATACCAGATTGACACAAAAAAAACTTGCTACTCCCCACATCTGAAGACGCGACTATTTCAGAATCGCCTAACCGTATCTCAGAATCGACTAACGCATTGCAATACATGGGGAAATATAACAGCCTAGTGGTTTTTACCAAAATGGCGTGTTGGTGTTCCTCACCACTCGATGTTGGATGCTAAATCTCCGAGAAGCTAATACTACTCCAAATCGACCACGAGCAAGTAGACCTGGCCGCCGCGGCGGCGCCACGGACACAGCTCGCGAGCTCGCGGCCGCCCCGTGGGGATGGGGAGGCGGCGCGGGTACTATCTTGCCTTAACTGATACGGATAAAGCGGAAGCCGTTGGAGCAGACAAGCGCAACCACTCGAAGGAATACGCGTTCGATTCTTCCAGATCTATCAGAACGGGGCGGCGAGGAGGAGGAGGAGGAGGAGGAAGGAGCCGCTCACCTGGAGCGCAAGCAAAGGGCGAGATTCTTGCCTTCGTCCCGCCGCCGCCACCGCCGCGGTGTCGGCTGCTCCTGTGCTAAGCTGGGGGCAGGAGAGACAGCGCGGAATGCAAGGTATGGTTCGCAGAGGCCATGTGTTCCGGGGGTGGGAGGGAGCCTTGGGAGGAAAAGTCAACATGACCGTTGACGGAGACGGCAGACGGGTTGCCCCGACTCACCGTTACGGCCGCGATTTTTATTGAATTCACGCTATGAGTTCGGAAAAACACCCCCACCGGCCCGCCGCGGCACGGAGAATGCGACCGTAATTAACGGCGACCGTGCGCTGGTGCCCTGCTCGGCTGCTTCCATGGGAAAAGGCAGCCGCCGTACGTGGCTTGGCTTCGCGTCCAACGCGTATTGGATGTTTGGAACTGTCTTGCTCAGCAACAGCAACACAACGCGAGTAGTAGGTTCGTTTGGCTGAATAATAGTTTTCTCAACTTAACCAATAACATGCACGGATGCACCCACCCTCCCTTGTCTCACTCTCGGCTTTACAGATTTAGTATTATGAACAATGATGAGCTTTGAGTTTGCTTTCTCGCTAAGCCTTGCATACGTATGCTGAAAAAATAATAATCCCATCGTGTCCAAAAGGAATTACATAGCATAAAACCATCACTTTATAGTTTAAAATTTACCGAATAGTACTGTTTTCTGTTTGCGCAACAAAAAACAACAACATTTGAGTTATTTTTTTTTTGCCAAAAATGCTAAGAGTGAATTGAACGCAAATTGACACCGAATCTGATAAGATGGGCCCACTTTGTCAAGTCTAATAAGCTTAGGTGGACTGGGTGCCACCTCTCAGACCAATTAAAAAATCATAATATATATTTAACAAAGAAAAATGTGGGAGAGCTTGACCACTTGACCCCATCAAGGCTCTGTGTGGCACCAACACCACCACCACAAGGACTCCGTTGACCATGCGCCCACCCTGCCATCGCCGCACTTCCGCAAAACCATGTCGCCGCCCACCGCCCTACCCTCCACTCTCTTCCATGCCCGCCATCTGCCCCTACTTTCCTGCCCTGCTCCACCCACGGCAACCCTGCTCATCGGCGCCGCCCCTCTGTGTGCTCCTGCCGGTCGAAAATGGCGGTCGGGGAGCTTGCACCGGAGCTGAGGAAGTCATGGAGGACCTAGTTGTCCTCGACCGTGCCACCCTCCTCCTCCCGGTGAACGTTTGCCGGAATTGGAGAAGAACGGCGGCGCATGGCTCAGCCTTGAGGAAACGTTGCTCCGGTGGACTCCATGCTTGCTCGCTAGAGCGATGTGGGAGAATCTACATGTCTATCTGCTTCTCCACAGATGGTCAGCTCGGCTTGGAAAGCTGTAAAACTTTGCTAGGACGCAAGAGGGAATGGACATCGATTTTATTGGCCTAGGTGCACGCGCTTCGTTCTCGCCGACGCAAATGCATGGGAGGACTTCTTCCAAACAGGCAGGGGAGAGCAGGCCGGCTGACGGTGAGCTGGGGGTGAAGGGAACGGTGCGTACCAACAGATGGCTGCGAGTTCATAGGGGCAGGGGCATAACGGCGCTGCTATGACGATGGGGTTGGGTACACGATGCAGTTCTCATGTCGTGTTATCACGGAAGGAGACGACCTCCCAGGCTCCCACTCATTTCTAGGAAATTTTGGATCTTTTTGAAAAAATAAGGATTACACGTCAGCTGTAGTTAATAGTTATTTCTGACTTTTTATTTCTTTTAGATATTTTAATTTTTTTTAATTGTGTTGATAAGTGGGACCCAGTGCCACCTCATCTATCAGGTGGGTCGCAATGTCAGAAACATTATCAATTTGAGATTGTTAGCACTCGTTTTGCGCTTATAGCTGACCAATAATGGTTCACACTCGTAAATCTCTACTCAAAAGATTATTAATCATCATCGTAGAGGTGATTTCGAGTGTGTATCATCATTATATGGTGCCTCTACAATGATGATTCCGAGTGTGTATCATTTTATATGGTTAATAATCTTTCGAGTAGACCTTTTCAGGATACATTATATCATCGCAGATTGCAGCCTCGTGACGACGCTCTCTTGTAGCAAGAATAGGCTGGAGACCGTTCAAACCTTCGTCCCCAGTAGAGTCGTCAAAAAGTGTGTTTGCACACGAACACGTCACCGTGTACCCTCGACATCGAGCGCGATGCGCGGCAGCACGCGCCGAGGGAGGCTCGCCAGAAACGCGGTACGCAAGATAGTCCAGCAGACGCTTTTGTAGACCCGAAACCCCGCTCGTCCGGGAGGGACCCCGTCAGGGCGCCGAGGCGGCTATGGGCTGCCCTAGGTCAGCCTGACCGCCCCTAGGGCCTCGTGGATTTGTAGCTTCCAAATCTTAAAGAACGACAGAGAACGAGAAGAAAGATACAAGGGAGACGGATAAAAAGTAGATGAACACGAAAAAGTAGTAGATGTGTTTGTTCGATTGGTGTTGGTTCAATCGGCCTTTATCCCTCATGTATATAAGGAGTGGCTGAATTTTCTGTTCAAGAAAGAAGGTTGGATTCACGTCTAAAACCCTAGTTGGGGTCAACTCGAACAAGCAAAACCGAAATTTGCGTAACTGTTCGGTCAAAAATTTGCCTGTAGTTTCCGGGCCACTTTTAAGATAGTAAATGAGTTTAGATCAAAATGTCATAAAAATCAAAGTTGTTCGTCTCAAAAAATCGAACAACATTGATGTTTGCCACTTTTCCATCTGACCTGATCTAGATGGCCTTTTCCCTTTATTTTTCGTATCAAATTCGGATTTTAACCGAACAATTTTAGTTTTGTTCGGTCATATTTTAATTCTGAAGGTCGCTCATCTGAAGATAGCTCCAAAAGCAAAGTTGTTCGTCCCGCAAAAACGAAGAACTTTCTTATTTTGCACTTTTCCATCCGAATTGATCTTGACTGTTTAAATTAAATCGTAAACATATTGATAAAATTAGGAGGTCTTCTGGGTCGCTCGGATCAATTGCCCTAGCCTAAGACATTGTCTAGGGTCGGGCGACCGCGACCCGAATGTCCAATAATTCAGCTTTTATTTTGGCTCTTAAATTTGCATACTAAGTCAGATCGAGAAGATTCAAAAACTAAAATTGCTTGTTTTGTCAAGTCGCATAATTTTCATGTTCAGCACTTTTTCATTTGAGATCATCTTAAAAAAGTTATAGTGGAAGTTTTCATATATCAGTCTCCAAGTTTTCTCCGAACACTAGCATAATCGGCTATTAAGTTGATCATGGCTTGATTTTATATGGTGCCTCTACAATGATTATTAATAATCTTCCGAAACAACCAATCAGAATATCGTGATTTTTTATCCCGCAAACGCAAAGTGATACAATTCAGTAAATTCGAACTCTATATACTCATCGAAAAAGGGGAAGCTGCACACGAAATATGTGGAGGGAGGGGGGCTGCTAGACTCATATAGAACAGTGTCCCAGCCAATTAGAGGCCTCTCATGTTTTGGCGGGTCCCACCTACGTGGGAAAGTAGCAATACTAGTTTTGTAAGTTACATCATACTGAACTAAGTTATATCGATTGACAACTAAATTACAGGTAAGTTCCAGATAAAAGACTAAGTTACGAAAACGGCAGATCTTCCTGTGGACCTCCTAGCCGAATCACCAACAAAGTATGGTGCAGATCTTGTGTCCAGTGGTCCCTGGGTTCTTAAAATTCCGGTTAGAGCTGCACGTCGCATGTAAAGAAGGGCTCCAGAGGAGTGCATCGTTTTGGCAACCGTCCTCCACATAGGACTTTTTCGAAATTTTTGAAAAATTCAAATTTAAAGTTTTGAAAAAATATAAACAAATATCAGGTTGTAGTCAATGATTTATTCTACCAGTATGTAAAACTTTAATATGAAATACCAATAAAAATGACAAAAATGCAGATCTGGGAGCGTAAACAGTGCAACTTTTATATCATCCAAAAGTTGTCCAATTTATCTTTTTTTGCTGAACCTAAAATACAAAGTATTTTACATTAAAATTTTGCACAACCATAGTGTACACAGGTTACTACATCCATATTTTTTTAATGAATTTTTTGAAACTTTAAAATCAAGTTTTCGATTTTTTAAAATAAAGTTCTCTATGGAGCTCTCGTTTTTTTTTTTTTGAGGGAATCCATGGAGCTCTCGTGCCAATACCAATTTCCGGGTTACAGAGACTCATTATTCGGAGTTTAATCCGGACCAGAGTCCACCCATGTGAACTTATGGGCTAAATCTATGCTCCGATGTTGAACTGCCTGCGTGGCCCATCTTGGCTCAATGGGCCCATTTATAGCTGGCCTCACGCAGACTGAAACTCGAAACGCTATATCTCGCTCATAACCAGCGTTTAGCGCCCAGTCGCTCGAAGTTGTTCCCCTCTTAGGCGGGCCCACTAGCGCTGGGGTTTTTCATTTTATTTTCGCTTGTAATTACCGTTTCTTTTTCTTCTTTTTTTTTTAGTGTAGACATGAATTATTTATCAGAGACTTGCGTGCAACGCACATCTGTATAATCCTCAATAACGCTTCTTGTATTTTTCATCCCATGTGTTCATCCTAACACCCTTTCCCCTCTCTAGAATCGCTAGCCTCTACTTCGTTGATGTTCTTAGCCAGAATAAGTTATGCAATTTTTTGATCCGTTTCACCTACCTAAACGAGGCGGCAACACCGGCACAATTGTCCGTTCCCAAACCTGGTCGTGAGGCACGGACAATTAATTCGCACGCACAATCACCATAGTCGCCACAAAGCTGCTACAACAAGTCCATTCCCGCCTTCTTCCTCATGTGATGTAGATGGTACAATAAAGCCAAGGTTCAAAAACAGTACCGTCTTTACAGCTGATTACATTGTCTAGGAAAATTCATTTGGACAGGCCACATGCATTTTTCATTTCGTTTTGCCATCCTTCGTGACGCCTCAAAAAACAAATGCGAGATCATCCCATGAAATTCTTGAGCATCATTCGACGAGTGTGTCTTGTTCCAATACGCAGGTCTACTAATCACTTTCGAGGGCATGTATTAGGGCATGTACAATGCGGTGACATCAGCCTTCCCTTATACTTGCCACGTTGGATTTTTGTCTAGTTGGAGGAGAGAGAAACAAAAAAGAGAAGGTTGTCTTCTCTTAGCTAAGGGATGATCTCTTAGAAATAAGAGAAGACTATTTTCTCCATTATACCATATGTCTTCCCTTAGCGAACCAATTTCTTACTAAAAATAGTTAGTTCTCATTAATTGCTAGAGATATCAATAAGAGATAATGCATTGTACAAGTTATATCTTGTGTCTTCTCTAAATAATGTGGAGAGATAAGAGAAGGCATGCCTTCTCTAGCATTGTACATGCCCTTACTAGTTTATTTGAACTTCAACACTTTTTATACTTGTTCATTCATAAATCTAAGATCTTGCCGTTTCTGAGCTATTTCATTTTATGAAATCGGAGGAGCTGTAAAAAAAATTTATGTCTTATAATCGCATTAGTTACTCCTGGTTCATCCGTGATACCACCATACTGAGTTGTGTCGTATATGCACCAGCTGGAAATCACCCGCTGAGATGGAAAGAGACGAGCTAATAATTCCTTGGCGTCGACACATTCTCATCGAAGTAGACGTGTCTGAAACTCTGAATACGTGTCCTTATCCGAATGTACTAGGTACTCTTCCGTGTTTTCCTTCATCCGAAGGAACTACTATAGCACAAGCACGAGTTGTAACCTTCACCGGTAATAAGTGCACATCGGCTTCTGACGAGATATCACCGAAGAATTTTCTGTCATGAAACGACATAGCCGTATCTTCTTGAAAGAAAGAGACGACGACGAGACTGCAGATGTAACCTGGCATTGTGCGAGCCTAGCTATAGCTAGCAGTCTAGATACGTTCTAAAGTCTAAACCCTACACAGATGGATCTGCCACTACCACAATCACCGCCTCCGCTCCTGGAAGCAGGTGGATTGTCGCGGTAGAGTAACAAAGGCAACATGTTTTGCCTGCGACCATCCAGATTCCAGATGCATGCATTGGCACGACTCGTTTTGCGGAAACTCTGACTTGATCCATCCCTAGCCACTAGGTAGCCTGAACTCAAAAAAAAAAAAAAACATCGTGTCGTCGTGATCGTCGCGGGCCATTAATTAAAAGGTACCACTTCCACTATCAGAGATTCAGAGAAATGGAAGCATGGAGGCACGCGCAATGTGTAGCTGGCCAGCAGCGTGCCCCGTCGCGTACGTTGTTCCGGTGCACTGTAGCTGGGTCTCCTGCCCGCGCGCGGGTACGGCCAGTAGCAGGGCGGAGCTGTCCCGTTGCTTTCCCAAGTCCCATCTCGATGAGATCTCCCTTATCGCCGGGAGTACCTCTTACCAAATCTGTGTGCCGCTCTCTCTGGCGCTAGCGTGGGCGCTAAAACTTGCTCTTAATGTCCGTCCGTCGCACGAAGCTAGGCTAGCGCGCGTGACTAGTCTTTTTCGATCGTACGCCGCGACACCATGTGGTCGAGTACTCCGTGAACAGCCAGCCAGCCGCGCGTCATCATCGATCCATCCATCCTTTGTCATCATTGAATTGCCTGCGCCCGCAAGGGACCGATCGGCGGTTTAGGGTAACCAAAGACGGACCTAGCATCCAACAGCCCGGGCCATCCAGGCTTGCCGATTGCGTAATGGTTACAATTTGTGATTTTATATAGTTATTTTTGTCCAGAATTTAACAACTTAAACTCATTTGCCCAGCGAAAATTCACCACTTCCTATGGAGAGTTGGGCATAATAGTTTGCCGATGAGAATGAATATTCAAAGAAAGCATGTAGAGCTTGACACACGATGTGCTGTGTGTCAGTCGTGTTTCGAAGACGGAGGACACCTATTTCTCCGATGCAAAAGGGTAAAGGAAATGTGGAAGGCTTTAGGTCTGAATGACAGCAGAAAGATCCTTCTGAATTCAAACTCGGCTATGCACATGCTTGAAGAAGTTCTCAAAATGAAGAACGAACAAAAAATGATGGTCATTGCGCTCCTTTGGTGCTGGTGGTCTGAACGGAACAAAGCAAACAGAAGAGAGCGTTGCCTCACTCCAGTTGAGTTTTCAAACCAAATTAGAAGATTCAGTGGAGAGTGGAAGGAATTTTTCTCTAATAAAAATACCCCCAAACAAATCAGTCTGTTGAAATGGCAGCCGCCATCGGAAGGATGGATCCTTATTAATACTGACGGTGCCTTCCGGCAGAATACAAGTTGTGGAGGATGGGGGGCTGTCGCCAGGGATAGTGCGACAAACCTTGTGTTTGCTGCGGCTGGTAATATGAAGTTTGCAAGTGAAGCACTGCACACTGAAGCGGAAGCGATCCTCCAAGCAGCAAAGATTGCAAACGATATGGGCATTGGCAGATCTATATTCACCACGGACTGCATGGGACTTGTCCAGGCAATCAAGACAACAGATTATGACCTCTCCCCACTCGGAGCCCTCTTTAGAGAAGTGAAGACCAAGATGGCTCTAAATTTTATTGAGTTCAAGATTATGTACAAGCCACGGGATTGCAACAAACCAGCGCATGTGCTGGCTGGCCTAGGTGCAGCGGGTGAACAAGGATACCACCATGTGTGGTTGGACAATGTTCCTGATATTGTAAGCCTGGCCATGTTCGGCGATTCTGCCGACTCAGTTTAATGGAATAGAGTGTTCCATGTCAAAAAAAAAAGAAGTTTCTGGGTCCGTCACTAAGAGTAACCATCAATGTTGGTGTATACAGTCACCATAGATCAGCTATAGAATCAAGCATCACGCAACAGAACGATCGTCGGACTAGTATTAACGAGATCTATGCATTTAGATGCCTGCAGGATCCCGTTCTTTACCCAGCGCAAACGTTAAAACAGCCCTGAGCTAGACCCAAAGACAATCTCTGAATCGGTGTTTGTGGGACCGGTCGCACGATGTATTTTCGGTGGGGTGGTTTTCTTGTGTTGGTTCGAGGGGTGGGGGGATCGTCTTCCTTGGTATCTCCGGTGCTTTGACCTGGTTGACGGTTTGAGTTGTTCGCGGTGATGGGCGGTTGGACGTTCCAGTATCACCTCGACTCCTCCTTGAAGGTGAGTTGTTCGCATTGACGGGGGCTCTGCTGGGTCGTAAGGAGAGATCGTCCATGGCTCTCTCTTCTCCGCTATCGGCCTGCTCACTCCATCATGTTGAGGTTCTTCTGCGGGCGACGAAATAGGAGAGGGAGGGGTTCGCCATCCACGGTGAGTCATCGATCCTCTGTCCTCCGTCTCCAAATTAGCCACATGAGTCGTTTAATACCAATTGGCTAGCCCTGCATCTGCCAATTTATTTCTTTCCAACTGATTCCCATGTGACTTTTCAGTTTGGTACTGTGGTAGCGTTGTCTCAAGCACGGGGATAAATTGGCATGCCACATGTGCAAGACCATTTGTATACTACCTTGTAGATGTTTGATGGATGTCCCATATGTGCTAAGGTTCAGATATTTTTTGTTCTTTTCCTCTATTTTAATTTTTTACTTAAATAATCATCTCTAGATGAATTTTTCACACAGTAGTGTATCATGCATGGATATTGTGCTTGCTGGAAGAAGAACGGTATTATTATCTTCGGGGAGGTAGACGTTCTTTGAATTATTCCCGAGGACTATTTTTAAATGGGGATCTTAACTTCTTTCTTCATGTATACATGGTGAATTACAGAATCCATGGACATTGTAAATTTAGAGTCTTTTATTTACACCCGAGATTCCTAAATTTCACTTTTAGGTATGATATTTGCAGCCTTGCGAACTATCGGTTATTAAAAAATACATGCTTCTGATGTTGATTTTCTTGTTCTGTTTAGATTAATTTGACGTCTCAATGCTAGGCTATGTGCAGATGTGGAATTGGAGTTCCAAGAAATGAACAAGCAATTTGCTGTATCACAAAAAAAGCAAAGCACCTTCTGTTTATCGAGGTAGAACGTTCATAGCTATGCACATCTAATTTAGTGATGTACACCAGACTCTAATCTAAGAATCTGATTACCAAGTCATGCATTCATGCATTCAAAAGGTGCATCCATGCAACCTTCTAATTCATATATGACACACAATTATGGTGGCGGTAGTTCTAGGAGGTGGTCTAGCACGAGCTCATTGTTTAATATTTTTCAAGCTCTCCATAATGGCACATATGATTGAGGATCCACTCATACTTGCCTGAGGTGCCAATTAATAGCGCTCGAGGTTTATTGTTCATCTCTCCGGCCCAACTACATACAAGTATATTAGAACACCAATTAAAAGTCCCTCTTAATCCTTTTTGAAACATCAGTAGCCATCATTTCATCTCAATAATTGATCTCACCATTGGCTTGTGCATGGTGATGCCAATTTTAGGATATACCCATTCTTATTTGAGAGATGCAGGCCACATTAGTTTTTTATCTGTGTTAGAAGAAGCATCATTGTGTGCGAGAGTGCGTATGCACGTAAAGTTGATTTCTGTTAGTGGATGTTCCTCTCTCTTTTTTGCTATGAATCTGATGTCGGGTAGTTAGTATGGACAAAAATACAACTTTGGTATTTTAGATAAGTTTTCTTACTAGGTGTTGGCTTTAGACTTAGGCAAAACTATGTCGGGCACTATTGTTGAGGTTATAGAGGTAGAGATTTTTGGTTTGCAAGTTCATGGTGACCATATCTACTTTATTGTTCTTGAATGAACCAACAAATCACCTCTATATTCCACCAAATGAAATGCTTGAGGTCGGATGTTGAGTTCATTATTTGTAGACTAAGTTATATTTATTGTATCATCTATCAATTCTTGAATATATCTTCTGATATTTCTGGTGCATGCAGTTTTGTCACATGATTTGCATGCATGTCATGAGCAGTATTAGATCATGCTAGCACCGTGCGTGAAGTGAATGATCAAACTATCGAGTGAATATGAAGGAGCTTACATTGTAAGTTCACCTACGCTCTTAATAATTCATATTGTCATATAGAATTTGCTCGCTTCCAAAAATGTATTATAATATAGGAACTGAAGTGTCTTGAATTTTTTCTGCATGTATATTTCACATAATACAACATTATAATCATTACAGTATAGATATAGGTGCTTCACTCTTTTTAAAGTTACTGGCTTTAAGCATGTTGGTGAAGTGGTTTTTTGTGGTTTCCATTCACCGTGGGCAAAATGAGGACTAAACTGACAACCTATCTTGCCCACTGAAATCATCTCTCAGCGCAAAATAAAAACCGTGTTTCCATGACAGACGAACAGAATACTGCGTTATGGCACAACACACTATACAACGCATGACAAACATCACGGCGAAGTGCTCTAGTTACCATTTACCTCTGGCACTCCATGTCCACCTGCATCTTGCTATGATGGGGACAAAAGAGTTAAATACACTAACAATACCTGTGCTTGTCAGACTGACTCGATTTAGTCCTCGTACTTGGAATTTGATGAATTTTGCCCACATACTTGTGAATTGGGCTCGATTTGGTTTTAATCCATGTTTGCTGTCGAAATTGTGCTGATTTGGATGCCACGTGGACTGGAATCTTGCAGAAACACTGACATGGA
The DNA here is from genome assembly GCA_916181665.1 of Avena sativa. Lineage (NCBI taxonomy): Eukaryota > Viridiplantae > Streptophyta > Magnoliopsida > Poales > Poaceae > Avena > Avena sativa. Next base: position 463,083,218 of record OV702279.1, on the reverse strand, counting down.
CATACCCTACAGGTACTCGAGCTTGGTATATACGTCCCAGATACGATGGCAACCCACGGTGTTACTAGGGCCCAATATAGGATTCGAGTGACCCATGGAGACTCCGATTGCTTGTAGCGCAAGACGAAGTTTAAGATAGAAAGTTTAAAGGGACAAACCCTAATTTGCAACCGACTCGACCTGCTACCTGAGACCTAGACTATCTATATAAAGGCTAGGAGGGGGCGGCGAGGAGGACAATTAGAACCCTAGTTTTCACAACCATTACCAGATTGCATCTGCGCACCCCCTTTAACTTTCGACTCCCTCGATAATTCCAAGAGCAGACAAGCAGGAGTAGGGACCTCTACGAGGCCTAAACCTGGGTAAACCTTGCGTCCCTGTGTGCTTGTTTGCTAGCCGATTGATAACTCTAGCGCTCCCTTCTTCTCCAAAACTTAAGTCCATAACAATGGGTATTGACGAGTTAAACCCTCGTCAATTGGGGCCGTCTGTGGGAACTGTGTAACATCCCAGTATTAGGATCCAACGAAGCGTAGAATTAGGAATCTAAGATTGTGCACACATGCATCTGGAAAAATCAGGGTAAATTTTTCACCAAACAAAAACCTAAAGGGATCAGAATTTCTTTCGCTAACTCGAGGTAGGAATAGCTCTTGTTAGTGATTGCTATGAATTTTGACATGACCTTTAGGCATTATTAAGATTTTGGGGAAGTTACTTTGAATTCAGAATCAAAATTTAAATCAATTTGAAAGAATTTGAAAATTAGAAGTTTGTATTATTGATTTGATTTCCAAAATTCCTTATTAATATTATTTGGTTAAATTATAGATATAATAGACAACAATAAGGATTTAAGACAAGGAAAATTAAATAAAAAATAGAATCATATTTCCTAATTAAATAATAATACAAATGGTGATAAATACACCAAAACACTGAATATTACAGAAGATAGAAACAAACTTTATTAACTTATAATGATATCTTTACAAGATTCTTTACAAAAAGGAATAAAAAGAAGATTACAATTGAAACCTATACTACATATCTACTCCTATACTAGATCTTGTATATCCAGATCTTGTTCTTGCAAATAAGAAAAACAACTAAATGAAAGAAAGGGTTAGTGGTTAGTTAAGTTTACTCTTCAGTGGTGAACAGTGAAGTGCACTGTTCATATTATATCATTGAGTAAATAATAAAGGGGCAAGTTTCACCAAAGGTGTAGTATCTGTTCTTTTAAGTAAATAGCTCGGATGCCACATTAGAAGCCAAGTAGAGAGAGGTAAGTTTCACCAGGTCAATAACAAGTAAATAGGTAAAAGTGAAAGCTAGATTACTTGAGATGATGCACATGAACAGCTCACACAGACACAGGTGAGTCATCTAAATGCATGCTATGTGCTGTCCAAATAGCAGCAGCAGTACAGACACTCAAACAGGGCACCCTGTCGAAGCACAGATACAGGAAGCTCATTTCACCTTCTCAAGCACACACCAGGAGCTCAGCGAGCTTGCGAAATCTAGACAAATCTACCAGCTAATTCACCAAAATAACCACCAGTTCATCATAAAATGGTGACTTAAGGAGGGGGTGGTACAGGAGGATAGCAAGAGCAAGTTCAAGATCACACAGGACTGGGAGGAGCAGGACAGCACCAGGAGGTGCAGACCAAGATCAACACAGCACCAGCAAGAAAATCGTGTGGTGAGTTGATAACAAACCCTCACATGCTAAATCTATAATTAGCATGTGTTGTTTCATATAGGATCATCTCAGAGTGCACCCTAGTGGGATGTATCCATCACAGAAGAGATTAAAGAGGGCCAAACTATTTATCTTTGCAAACTACTCCAAGATCTCAGCCTATGCATCACTGATCTTGGAGAATCAAGCATATTTTTTACATCCACATGTATAGAAGCTCTAACTGAATGCTTCTGGGCACATCCAATGGATGGTAGCACCTCAGAAGTGGTTCACCTTACAGCTCTATACTACACAACATGCTTACCAAAATATTTTCTTAAAAGCTATGTGAATCATTGTCTTAAACTGATTACCAAAGTCCAAAGATGGTTTCAGACCAGCATCATAAACTTGTGGATCTATTTTTAACTAGATCAACACATATCACACTGCTGGTACATGGCACATCCACAACTGGGTAGCACCTCTGTACCAAAAAGTTCAAAAGTAGTTATTTAAACAAATCTATAATCACTTTCCCAAATTAATTAGGAATCATACTTGGCACTTTGTGCCAGATGAGCCAGTAAACATCACCACTGTCAATCACAAGATACTAATCATCTTCCTATAAAACCAACAGGAATCAATCATATTTCTAATTATCTCTGCAGCACATCACTATTTCAACAGCAAATGCTAACAACATCACCTTAACAAAGAACATTCCAACTCTAGCATAATAGTGAGTTTCAATCCAATAAAATGAAACCATCACAGATGCAACAAGGGTGATCACATAAGGTTCAGTATACCTTCACAGAGGGTTCTCTAACAGAGAACAAGGTGGTAACAAATATTCAGCAGAGTACCAACTGGCAGAAGGGAGAGTAATTGGTTAGAACCAATAGCATGCAACAGATACCACTAGCACAATAAACTCTAGAAGGATACCACTTATAGGATGGACCAGAGAAACTAAGTCAACATCTCTGCACAGGGATGAACCCTAGACATGGGGCTAACCTGTAATCATGCCAGGGAAGAATAGCTAGATCACAAGAGAGGAGCACAAAGGGGAAGAACCCAAACTTACTTGAGGTCCTCACTAAAGTAATTGAAGAGGAAGCAGAGGAATGGCCCACGGCGGTGCAGAAGCAGCGACACAGGGAGAACCCCGAAGGGGCGCTGCAACCCATGACGGCAGCATGTCAGAACCCACCGGAGATGAAAGGAAGCACACCGTGAGAAACCCGGCGCACCATCACCGAAACTCTAGGGTGACCAAACCCTAACCCTAGTTTCGGGCAGGGGTCAGCGCGACCAGGAGAGGACACCATCGGCAAATCTGCTCGGACAGAACTGAGCGGCGTCATCGACTTAGCCATCCTGCACCGTGGCGGCGGCAACAGCGGCCGGATTAGGCCAGAATCATACATGGTGGCGGTAGCAAGCGGAGGAGGTGACCGCGTGAGCGAGAGAGTGAGAAAGGGGAGAGGAGAGTGAGTGCGTGGGGGGGGGTACTGGGTCAGTGGGCGGCTAGTACCATCTGGTGTCTTAACCAGGCCGTGTGGGTTGGGTCAGGTTGGGCCGGGCCAGCCCAGCGGGCCAGGCCCATATTTCAAGAGAGTTTTTTAAAAAGAAATATTTACAAATATGCCCCGGAAATAAAAACAACTCTAGAAAAATAAATAAAAATCTTAAAAATATAAATAATATGTCTATGAACTCACAAAAATATTCCGTATTAAATAAAAATAAGCAATAGAATTTTTGGTAACTAAAATTTAGGTCTATTATTAATATTGTGCCAATTACTTTTGAGTTTTATAAAAATATAGGAAGCACTTAAAATTGAATAAAATTCATTTTTAAGATCCTAAATGGATATACTATTATAGAAAAATACTAGTTTGTATTCTTGAAAAGTAAATTTAGTATGATAAAAATAAAGTTTTATTTCCTTAAAGGAATTTCAGTAAATATTTATAAGAATAATAAAATTAAATAAATTCATATTTTTAACTCTTAGAATAATACTTTTCTTTTATTAATTAAAGAAAATAGCAAACTATTACTAAGAGGGTAAAACATGCAAAGAAGCAGATAATAAACCATTGCATGACATTACTATGCATTGCATATTGCTTCTTTAAATATTGTCCTTACCGGACAATAATGGTTCTTTGTAGACACCGGAGCTCAAGGTTAGGTGGAAGCATCCAACTTCACTACCTTGTAGTCACAAGGCAAGTTCATAACTTGCTCATGTCCTTTGAAGAGTCTTTATCAAAGATATTGCAAATTGTGTGTTATCATCTATGATCTAGAGAAAGAAATATTATCTTCTCTAATAAATAAAATGTAGTTATCATCCTAAGTGATGATAAAGATTAGCAATGGAACTTAGGATTCCAATTGCACCAGTCACCTTAGGTTTAACAACCCATGACATCAGTGATTCTAACGCCGTATATTACGCGTTAACCATGAGATTTGGAATGAGACAGAGAAGTGAGCTGTATCTTCTCCCTTTCATATGGAGGCAAGATGACCTTATCGTGACGTTGGGATTCCCGGTGTGGATCCAACATATGGGTGGGCACCCTTAGGCCCCACGATTTTGGTGTCTAGATTATTTATGAGTGGCTGCTGGAGGTATAGTCGGGCCTTTATGGAGCTTACCAGGGGCATCACCAGCTCATAGAGTCTTCGGGAACTCACCAGCGTTGTAGCTTGCCCAAAATGGGGGCTTAACGGAGGTGGAGTCAGCCCCGGAGGATCATGCAGACACATGGGGTCGCGGAGTGGGCATCGATTGGCTTGGATCACCTACTGGGCCCCACATCACGGAATTGTGGACGGGAAAGTACGCCCGGTTGTGCAACAAGGAGATGGTCTCTCATGGGTAAAGTAACGCACCTCTGCAGAGTGCAAGAATTGTGACATGTTACTCCCTGTTCCGGGAAGGAGCTACGAACGCGGCAGGAAAGGAACTCCATGAAGTTCTGGTCAACCTGTGAAGGCTGATGGACATAGTTTTTGATAATAAAATCAATCTTTGAAGAAATGTTTATGAAAACTGCATAGTACCAAGGACGTATCGTCCGAGGTGGTAGATAGAGCATCAAACTTCCCACCATGCATATAATGAACTTGTTGGGTAATGTTGTTACTCACTCTTTCCTTTGAACCCCTGTATAGACTCTGAGAATCCAGAAGACCCTTCGATGTACGCAGCTGAAGGACAAGAGGATGTCTATTACGAAGAGCCGAACCTGTCCAGAGGAGTTGAAGGGGTGGACTATGAAATACGCTATGGAGTGGAGGGCAACGAGTCCGAGTAGTTGCCTTAGTTATTAGTAAAACAATTGAGCCGAGCAACATAACCTTTATAAAATAAGTTGTTGAGCTCAATTTGGAGTATGAGCTTGAATCTTATGTTTTCTGCTGAAACTACTTAAGTTTGGTTTGTAATTTGGAACACTTGAAGTTTGGAACTTCTGGTTTGTAATAATAATGAGGTGTATGTTTGTATTATGGACCCGCAATGTTTCTGTTGTACCACTCTAAGGGATGTGATATTTACAGAACGGTGTTCTATGGATGTCATGTCAACGACTATAGTGTACTACACATGCAGTGGTATGCTGGGTCACCGCAAACTGGGAGTGCTGATGTCGCGGCTTCTTCGGCCCCGTCAACCGTGATCTACAACTCCGCAACAGCGGAGATTCGCTAGCTCTTCGACGCTTTCGACTTCACCGTCCACACGCCAACCACTCGTCCGGATTTTGAGTCCGTCGGTGATAGAATCGGCTTGGCGATCGGGAGCTTACGCTTCCAAGTTGGTCACCTGGGCACACTTCGCCTTCCTGATCAGCCGACAGCTCCCGCGGTTGCTCCAGCATCATGGTTTCCCCATCAATCGGCACCCTGAGCGAGCTCAACGCCCCAACAACAGTTGAGGATACGGATAGCGACAACAATCGCAGATCCGATCTGGGTGACCTGGCCACAGAGGATGGAGCCTATGGCTCCGGTTCTGAGAGTTGTGGGAGCAACAGCTTCCGCAATCACTTTATGTGTGTCGTCATCAATGTAGGCGGCACCGGTGTCAATCGCGACAACACCAACACTGGTCCGTCCAACGGCACCCCTACCAACGACGCACCCACCAATGGCGTACCCGTCAACAACGGAACGAAGGGAATCCGAACCGCACTGTGGATGGACACGCCGCGGAGCGCATGCTGATCAAGCTCAACGACAACGAGTGGGCCCGCCGCCACGAGGCTTTGCAAGGTAATCCTCTCCCCCTAGGAGCATTGCAACAGATGTTGATGGGATACCACTGGCTGCTCAATGAGGAGTTCAAGCGCCATCAACAAGTAGTCACGCAACTCGACGAGCGTAGAAAAGCAGCAGATGAGTCGAGCCTTCGATGGGCTCAGCTCTCCTCCATGAGAGGATCCTCTTCCAGGGGGAACGACTACGTGGCCGCCAAACGTTGATCTCGACTGGCCCACCTCACCGATAAGGAGCGCGAAGAAGCCGCGAAAGTCCTCGACTTCGGCTCTATGACGGTGGATACATGGGGCAACATGCCCTCGAAGACACCGCAAGCGGCAGTGACAGCGGACACCATGTACCTCCTCAACAACCTGCCACCAGCTAGAGATCCACGAGCTTCCATGCATTAATCTATGATCGCAGGCCTGGGGATAGTCGAGGTTGCCCTCGTCAAGGAGCCGACACCAGAGCCGAAGAAAGGAGAAACCCCGGAAAAATACTACTACTCGTACTCCTCTAGTGACGACAGCCACGACCTGTCATGGCGACGTCGCTCACGGCGGCACGACCGCGACTACGACGCACATGATGACATCACACATCGCAAGGTGGACAAGATGCTGATGACCCACAAGTATAGGGGGTGTATCGCAGTATTTTCGAGGGAAGTGAAACCCAATTTATGGATTCGACACAAGGGGATCCAAAGAATATTTATAAGCCTTAACAACTGAGTTGTCAATTCAGCTGCACCTAGAAACAATCTTGCTCACAATAGTTTTGTAGTAGGAATATTAAAGTAACAGCAGTAGTAAATTAAAGACAGTAGTAACAATAGCAGTAAACAGTAGGATTCGAGTGCGGTAGGCATAGGGATGGATGGACAGGCGTTGCATGGACAAGACAATTCACATAGCAATCAGAACAGAGGGCAATTACAGATAAATAAGATAAAGCATCCAAGTACTAGATAATCCTAGGCATGTGTTCCATATATAGTCATACGTGCTCGCAATGAGAACTTGCACAGCATCTTTTGTCCTGCCAGCCCGTTTGCAGCGGGGCCTCAAGGGAACTACTGGAAATTAAGGTGCTCCTTTTAATAGAGCACCGGAGCAAAGCATTAACACTCCGTGGAAACATGTGATCCTCACATCAAAGCCATTCCCTCTTGTTATCCCGATTCCTGTCACTTCGGGGCCATTGGTTCTGGACAACAACGTGTGTATACAACTTCCAGGTAAGACCAAAAACAATATACTATCATAATGAATCAATAACATGTTCAGATCTGAAATCATGGCACTCGGGCCCTAGTGACAAGCATTAAGCATAACAAGTTGCAACAAAGTCATAAAGCACTAATAGAAGATACTAGGCACCATGCCCTAACAATCTGATACCATTACATGAATGATCTCATCCAATCCCTACCATCCCCATAGCCTACAGCGGGGGATTACTCACTCATAGATGGGGGGGGTGATACATTGCAAATGTATCTATAATTTTTGATGCTCCATGCTTGGTTTTATCCACTTTCTTGTGTTTTGTCCACACTTTGGAGTACTTTTCATATGATTTCTTGTACTAACCTATTAACAAGAGCCACAGTGCCCCTTACTTAAGAAGACCGATCCTCATGCTACTCAACTTCAGTCATGAGTAAGCTCTTGTCATTGTAAGTATATACGTATCATAGAAAACCGCCAACGGGGTACCCCTTGCACATGATACATGAGCTATCCCATAATCAAAATGACAAGGCAAGCAGACAGTGAGCATCTCAGCGATCTTTTTATTTACTATGTGCATAGATTTTTATTGATGATGCTTCATAGAATGCTCATTATGGTTATGCTGCAAGTTTCCACCATGATTAGGCATGGCTTAGGCTAGCGGCCTAGGCGTTTCTCTAACATACATACAAACTCCATGATCTTACAAGTTCCACTTTTATTTCACACCGCCAAGATCCATAAGCAAAAGAACATGATATCAACGAGGTACTAAGTACCAATGCAATGTTGAAAGCGTTCCCCGTGATACGTGGTTCTGCTAACTTCAACTTATAAAGCGCAAGCATATACACAACAAAGAAGGACGCAATGGTTCAGGTTTATTAAATGCAAGAAAATAAGGTGTGCCATCAAGTTCGTGAGAGCTTTACTAACTAACTTTCTCATAACAAGCAAACATTTTATTCGGAAGAAAACAAGGCATATTGAATATGCACGAAAGTAGAAAATGATGCTAATAGGTAGGTATGGTGGACACTTTGGCAATATTTAGTTTTAGGGAGTTGGAAACATGAGTAAAACATACTCAGTGAAAGTGAAGGCTAGCAATAGTAAGGGAGCGACAAACGAGAGAGCAATAATGGCCATAATCATGCAGAGCGACAAAACATCATTGATTAAAGCATAAAGTGATACTACAAGTTGAAAACTAAAGGATCATAAAGGCTTATGGTGACTTGGGATAGTCATAACATGGTGTGAGCATGTGCCAAGTCAACCCAAGTAAAGCATCAAAGGAGAATACCACAATACTATGCTTTAATATGCTCAAACAACGCATGATTCATCCAAGGCACATTAAGCAATCTCAATTGTTTAAAACAAGTCATGCTACAACAAAGAATACTAAGCATAAAGCCAAAACAATATCAAGCATGGCATGACAAAGCATAGGCTACAGTCAAAAACAAACTCTCTTAACCACTTAAGCATGAGCTTTCCTACTCTTTTCCAATCCAAACCAAATGCATGAAAGAGGAGGTCCAACCAATTTATTCAGAAAACTAAGCAAACGAAAAACCAAAACAAAAAACGAAAAAGAAGACGCTCCAAGAACAACACAACTGTGCATGAAACAATAAAAATGAAGCGTTTGGAAGAAACCTGTGATTTTTATTGATGAAGAAGGGGGATGCCTTGGGAATCCCCAAGCTTTGACGCTTGTACTTCTTGGATATTTCTTGGGTGACATGCGTGGCATCCCGAAGCTTGAGCTTTAGTCCATCCTTCATCTCATTACTCATTCCTTCCATACATTAGAAAATTTTCCTTCATACAAAACTCCACACAATCTTTATTAATAACATTAGTGCACTCAAGATAAATAAGTCTTAAGGTTCAGTTATAACACCAAATAAACTTCCATTAAAACACTAGCTACTGTAGCACTTCCCTCAAAAAGCTCAATTCCCCAAAAGAACTCAAAAAGGAACCAACAAGAAGCAAATGCAGAAAATGGCAGAAATATGTCAAAACAGACCAGCAGGTAAAGACGAATTTTTTCTAAGACCTTATGTTGCTCAAATAAAAAAGTGTTGAACTAACAAAAGTTAGATAACAACCTGGGGCAGACGCAAAAAAATTCACGCCTCAAAAATACGTTCAGCGATTTTACACGATTTTTTACGGTGAAGCACAAAAATCTGTTTCGGGACAGCAACTTTCTCAATCATTACTTCTCTCTCATTAGAGGTTACTCTTGGCACAAAAATCAAATAAAAAGGATAAGGAGAGGTTATTACTGAAATAATAATTTCCAAGACTCATCTAAAACTTTTGGGTTATCTCCCAATAAGTACTTTTCTTTAACACCTTTAAGTTAGGCATAAGTAAAAACTAAAACGGATAGAATAGAAGAAGGCGGAGATAATCATGGTGAAAACATTGTTTTGTTCAATGATATCCTTTTGTTAACAAGGTTGATCAGGTCTTGTTAGCAAAACAATTCCATATAAGACAAAACTTTGTATTCCACTAATGATTATGTTACCTCAACCTTGATAGCAATGGTCCCAATCATAATAGTTTCAAATTTTTCTCTTGGTATGGGACAATATATCTCTCCAACTTGAATGCCCTCAACATATTAAATTGAATTCAAACCATAAGTCCTTTCAATCTTCTTGGGGAAATAGACAGTATGTTCCTTGTGATTAACATTAAAGGTCACCTTTCCTTGATTACAATTAATAGCAGCTCCTGCAGTATTAAGAAAAGGTCTCCCAAGAATAATAGACATATTATCATCTTCAGCCATTTCAAGCACAACATAATCAGTTAATGTCAAGCAATTATGAGCCACTTGAATAGGTACATCCTCACATATACCAACAGGAATAGTGGTAGATTTATCAGCCATTTGCAAAGATATATCAGTTGGTATTAATTTTTCTAGTTGAAGCCTCTTAAAGAGAGAGAAATGCATAACACTAACTCCAGCTCCCAAATCACACAAAGCAGTTCTAACATAACTGTTCTTAATATAGCAAGGGATAGTTGGAATCCCTGGGTCTCCAAGTTTCTTAGGAACCTTACCATTAAAGGAATAATTAGCAAGCAAAGTAGAAATTTCTTCATTAGGGATCTTCCTTTTATTCGAGACAATATCCTTCATATACTTTGAGTAAGGAGGCAATTTAATAGCATCAGTCAAAGGAATTTGCAGGAATAAAGGTTTCATCCACTCACAAAACTTATTATAGTGTTCATCTTCCTTTGACTTGTGTTTCTTATCAGGGAAAGGCATAGGTTTTTGGACCCAAGTTTCTCTTTCACTACCATGTTTCTTAGCAATAAAATCTTCTTTAGTGTATTTAGTATTCTTAGTGTGGTTTTCAGGTTCTTCTTCAACTTTTTCTTCATTAGGAACTTCATTTTCTTCATTACCACTTTCAGTTTCAGCATCAGAGATTGATATACTATTAGGATCTATAGCAGGTTCAGAGGGTTCTACAACAGTTTTATGTTTCTTTTTCCTGTTCTTATGAGTAGAGCCACTATTTTCAGCTTGTTGAGAATCCTGCTCAATTCTTTTGGGATGCCCCTCAGGATAAAGAGGATCCTGGGTAGCAGCGCCACTTCTAGTTCTAATTTCGTAAGCATGTTTTTCTTTAGCATCATTAACTAGCAAGTCTTTTTGCACTTTAACGAGTTGATCTATTTGAGTTTAAACCATTTGAAAGTGTTTAACAATCATTTTAACATCATTAGAGGTTCTTTCCACAATATCTTTCAACTCAACAATAGCTCTAGTGTTCTCCATTAGATGATTTTGCACCCTTTTATTAAAATTATCTTGCTTAACTGTAAAGATATTGAATTCTTCTAAGCATTGATCAGGAGGTTTAGAGTAAGGTATATCACCTTCACCAAAGTGTTGGAGAGAGTGTACCTCGATAGTGGATGAGTAGGGAATAGGCTTGCATAATTCTTCAATAGGAGGTAAATTCTTGACATCTGCAGCTTTAATTCCCTTCTTCTTAAGACATTTCTTAGCTTCCTTCATCACTTCATCATTTAATTCAATAACTCCCCTCTTCTTTAATGTTGGAATAGGCACCGGAATAGTAGGTTCAGGTACAATTACTTCAGGTATAGCTTGTTTAGGAGGAGTCCAATCTTCATAGTTCTTACTTATTTTAGCCATTAATTCCTTAGCTTCCTTAGGAGTCCTATTCCTGAAAACACAATCAGCACAACTATCTAGGTATGTCCTAGATTCTTTAGTTAGTCCATTATAAAATATATCAAGAAGCTCATTCTTAGGTAATGGACTTCCAGCCTGCGCATGAATCAAAGCACAAAACCTCGCCCAAGATTCAGGCAATACCTCTTTTTCTCCCTGTTTAAAATCAAAAAGTTCCTGCAAAATAGCATGTCTAGCACTAGGAGGAAAATATTTCTACAGGAAAGTACTAATTAAGCAATCAGGGCTATCAATAGATCCAGGAGGTAAATTACTAAACCAAGTTTTAGCTTCTCCTTTCAGTGAAAAGGGGAAAATCTTAGCAACAAAGTAAGTTCGCATCTTAATATCATCAAAAAACAAGCCACTCATGGTAGAAAGTTCATTCATATGTTCTACCGCACTTTCATTCTTAGTCCCACAAAAAGGTTCTTTCTCAACAATAGCTATGTAAGATAGATCGAGAGAGAAATCATAATCTTTATCTATAATGTTTATGGGAGAAGCAACAAACTTAGCAATAGGAGACAATTTGGGTCTAATAGTACGCCTCTCAAGGAGACTCTTAGCAGTGCTCCTATCATGGGTGTTTTTAAATTCTTTAATAAATTCATCGATCATCTCAACATAACCATCTTAAATATCATAACTCTCACTAGACTCAGGTGAACTAACAGGTGTGATAGTGTCTTCATTAGGAGTTTCAGTATTTCTGGCTATAGTTTTAGCAATCGTAGCATCTAGGAAAGGACCTAATGAACCACTCTTATCAAGCACAGTAGAAGCAGCATCATAAGAATTAGAAGTTTCAGATTCAGCAGTAGAAGCAATGTGTGTAGCATGTGTATGTGGTGGTGTGACGAGCTTACTCATAACAGATGGTGAATCAAGAGCAATAGAGGTGTTCAGAACCGTACCTCTTCTTGTAGTGGATGGTTAAATAGGAACCTTGCCATCACGAGACTTACCCATGATGGATGGATAGCAGCGAACAATAGAGAATCCAAGTGAACTTGATAAATAAAGCTATGCTCCCCGGTAACGGCGCCAGAAAATAGTCTTGATGACCCACAAGTATAGGGGGTGTATCGCAGTATTTTCGAGGGAAGTGAAACCCAATTTATTGATTCGACACAAGGGGAGCCAAAGAATATTTATAAGCCTTAACAACTGAGTTGTCAATTCAGCTGCACCTGGAAACAATCTTGCTCACAGCAGTTTATCAGTAGCAACAGTTTTGTAGTAGGAATAGCAAAGTAATAGCAGTAGTAAAGCAAAGACAATAGTAACAAAAGCAGTAAACAGTGGGATTCGAGTGCGGTAGGCATAGGGATGGATGGACGGGCGTTGCATGGACAAGACAATTCACATAGCAATCAGAACATAGGGCAATTGCAGATAAATAAGATAAAGCATCCAAGTACTAGATAATCCTAGGCATGTGTTCCATATATAGTCATACGTGCTCGCAATGAGAACTTGCACAACATCTTTTGTCCTGCTAGCCCGTTTGCAGCGGTGCCTCAAGGGAACTACTGGCAATTAAGGTGCTCCTTTTAATAGAGCACCGGAGCAAAGCATTAACACTCCATGAACACATGTGATCCTCACATCAAAGCCATTCCCTGCGGTTATCCCGATTTCTGTCACTTCGGGGCCATTGGTTCCGGACAACAACGTGTGTATACAACTTGCAGGTAAGACAAAAAAACAATACTATCATAATGAATCATAACATGTTCAGATCTAAAATCATGGCACTCGGGCCCTAGTGACAAGCATTAAGCATAACAAGTTGCAACAAAGTCATAAAGCACTAATAGAAGATACTAGGCACCATGCCCTAACAATCTAATGCCATTACATGAATGATCTCATCCAATCCCTACCATCCCCATAGCCTACAGCGGGGGATTACTCACTCATAGATGGGGGGGTGATACATTGCAAATGTATCTATAATTTTTGATGCTCCATGCTTGGTTTTATCCACTTTCTTGTGTTTTGTCCACACTTTGGAGTACTTTTCATATGATTTCTTGTACTAACCTATTAACAAGAGCCACAGTGCCAGCTGCCTGTTTTTTGCTGTTTTTGGTTCCAGGAAAGTTAGAAAATGAATATTCTAAAATTGGACGGGACAAAAGCCAAAGTGCCTATTTTTCCAGAACACTCACGGAGCCAGAATACGAGACGGAGGAGGGCCAAGGGCTGGCCACACCATCCCAGGCGCGGGCTGGGCCTGGCCGCACCAGGGCATGGTGTGGTGGACCCAGGCACCCCCTCGGTCCCCCTCTTCGCTTATAAGAAGCCTTCTGACCTAAAAATTCGGGGGTGTCGACGTTTTTCCACGAAAAGTTCCGCTGCGCCGCCACCACTGAAGGGGAGATTCGGGGGACAGAAAGTCTCTGTTCCGGCACCCTGCCAGGACGGGGAAGTGCCCCCGGAGCCATCTCCATCGATCTTCACCATCATCTCCATTGACCATCCATGTTTCCCCCATCTATGAGTGAGTAATCCCCCGCTGTAGGCTATGGGGATGGTAGGGATTGGATGAGATCATTCATGTAATGGCATTAGATTGTTAGGTCATGGTGCCTAGTATCTTTTATTAGTGCTTTATGACTTTGTTGCGACTTGTTGTGCTTAATGCTTGTCACTAGGGCCGGAGTGCCATGATTTCAGATCTGAACATGTTATTGATTCATTATGATAGTATTGTTTTGGGTCTTATCTGCAAGTTGTATACACACGTTGTTATCCGGAACCTATGGCCCCGAAGTGACAGAAATCGGGATAACCGGAAGGGAAAAGCTTTGATGTGAGGATCACATGTGTTCACAAAGTGTTAATGCTTTGCTCCGGTGCTCTATTAAAAGGAGCACCTTAATTGCCAGTAGTTCTCTAGAGGCCCCGCTGCAAACGGGCTGGCAGGACAAAAGATGTTGTGCAAGTTCTCATTGCGAGCACGTATGACTATATATGGAACACATGCCTAGGATTGTCTAGTACTTGGATGCTTTATCTTATTTATCTGCAATTTCCCTATGTTCTGATTGCTATGTGAATTGTCTTGTCCATGCAACGCCCGTCCATCCATCCCTATGCCTACCGCACTCGAATCCCACTGTTTACTGCTTTTGTTACTACTGTCTTTGCTTTACTACTGCTATTACTTTTCTATTCCTACTACAAAACTGTTGCTACTGATAAACTGCTGTGAGCAAGATTGTTTCCAGGTGCAGCTGAATTGACAACTCAGCTGTTAAGGCTTATAAATATTCTTTGGCTCCCCTTGTGTCGAATCAATAAATTGGGTTTCACTTCCCTCGAAAATACTGCGATACACCCCCTATACTTGTGGGTCATCAAGACTATTTTCTGGCGCCGTTGCCGGGGAGCATAGCTTTATTTATCAAGTTCACTTGGATTCACTATTGTTCAAGCTAAGTTTATCTTTCTCCTTGTTTGCTTGTTTCTTTATCAAAAATACAAGAAAAAACTAGTTCCTACTCTAGTTGTTATTTTCGTTGGTCTGTTATTGTCTTGCTTTATTATGCTTGTTGGCAATGGTTGGTTTCTTTGAAACTGAAGCTTATTGGCAAGGTGGGTTCATGGAAGATCAAAAATATTATTATAAGGAACACCACTTGTCACAAAAAGGGAAACACTTATGGGAACAAATTGATAGATTGTATACCATTGCTAGAAACGTGTGCTCTACTTATAATGTTACTTATTGCTGTGATGAGTCTTGATGCAGAAAGAGGTATAAATACCTCCCTTTTCAATGTGAGTATAATGACAATGATACCATATCTTCCTATGCTAAAGGAATTTATGACTTTTATGATGCGGAACAAATTGAAGAATTTATTGCTTGGAAGGGTGCTTTTGAGCTTGCTAGTTTGCTTGAAAGTATTGATGATTCGCCTTACAAATATGAGGTTTATGGTATACTTAAATTTTTCTTTGATAATTACAAGGAAAAAAACAGCTATATTCTTGAATATATGAATAGATGCTTTCCACAAATGGAAGAGATTAGTGCCTTGCAGGATCCCATGGAAGAAGAAATTGATGAACCTGAAATCTCATTAGATGAAAAAGAGGAGGAGAGTGATGAACAAAAGGAGGAAGAATGGATTAGCTACCCATGCCTACCTTCTAATGAGAGTAAATATTTATCCCTTATTTGATTGTCCTCCATGCTTACCAAAGGAGGATGAATGTTATGTTCCTGAGGATTCTTTTGAAAATGTTTATGATAAAGGTCTAGTGCTTGTAGATCATGAAAAGCATGCTTTATGTGATAGTTATATTGTTGAGTTTATTCATGAGGCTACTGAAAATTATTTTGAGAGAGGAAAATATGGTGGTAGAAGTTTTCCTGGTATTGAAACACCTCTCTATGTGCTGAAAGTTTTGAAGTTATTCTTGTTTCATCTTCCTATGCTTGTCACTTTGTTATTTGCTTACATGATTCCTATGCATAGGAAGTGGGTTAGACTTAAATGTGTTTTGATCTTGATTCTTGATGCTCTCTTTTACTTCACTTCATATTTCTTATGAGAGCATCCTCTCAAACTTTTATGCCTGAAGATGATAATATGTCTATTATTCTTGGCAGACCTTTTCTAAATACTGCAGGAGATGTTATTAATTGTAATCAAGGAAAGGTGACCTTTAATGTTAATGACAAGGAACATACTGTATATTTCCCCAAGAAGATTGAAAGGACTTATAGTTTGAATTCAATTGAACATGTTGAAGGCATTCAAGTTGGAGAAATATATTGTCCCATACCAAGAGAAAAATTTGAAACTATTATGATTGGGACCATTGCTATCAAGGTTGAGGTAACATAATCATTAGTGGAATACAAAGTTTTGTCTCACATGAAATTGTTTTTGTAGCAAGACCTGATCAACCTTGTTAACAAAAGGATTTCATTGAACAAAATAATGTTTTCACCATGATTATCTCCGCTTACTTCTATTCTATCCATTTTTAGTTTTTGCTTATGCCTAACTTAAAGGCATTAAAGAAAAGTACTTATTGGGAGATAACCCAAAAGTTTTAGATGAGTCTTGGAAGTTATTACTTCTGTAATAACCGCTCCTTATCATTTTTATTTGCTTCTTGTGCCAAGATTAACCTCTAATGAGAGAGAAGTAATGATTGGGAAAATTGCTGTCCCGAAACAGATTTCTGTGCTTCACCATAAAAATTCGTGTAAAATCTCTGAACATCTCTTTGAGGCGTGAATTTTTGTGCTTCTGTCCCAGGTTGTTATCTAACTTTCGTTAGTTCAACACTTTTTGATTGGAGCAACAGAAGGTCTTCGAAAAAATTCGTCTTTACCTACTGGTCTGTTTTGACAGATTTCTGCCATTTTGTGCATTTGCTTTTTGTTGGTTCCTTTTTGAGTTATTTTGGGGAATTGAGCTTTTTGAGGGAAGTGCTACAGTAGCTAGTGTTTTAATGGAAGTTTATTTGGTGTTAGAACTGAACCATAAGACTTATTTATCTTGAGTGCACTAATGTTGCTAATAAAGATTGTGTGAAGTTTTGTATGAAGAAAATTTTTTAGGTGTATGGAAGGAATGAGTAATGAGATGAAGGATGGAATAAATCTCAAGCTTGGGGATGCCACACGTGTCACCCCAATAAATATCCAAGAAGTACAAGCGTCAAAGCTTGGGGATGCCCAAGGCATCCCCTTCTTCATCAATAAAAATCTCAGGTTTCTTCCAAACACTTCATTTTTATTGTTTCATGCACAGTTGTGTTGTTCTTGGAGCGTCTTCTTTTTCATTTTCGTTTTGGTTTTTCGTTTGCTTTGTTTTCTTAGTTTGCTGAATAAATTGGTTAGACCTCCTCTTTCATACATTGGTGTTCAAATAGTCTAGTTTGGATTGGAAAAGAGTAGGAAAGCTCATGCTTAAGTGGTAAAGAGAGCTTGTTTTTGACTGTGGCCTATGCTTTGTCAAGTCATGCTTGATATTGTTTTGGCTTTATGCTTAGTATTCTTTGCTGTAGCATGACTTGTTTTAAACAATTGAGATTGCTTAATGTGCCTTGGATGAATCATGCGTTGTTTTAGCATATTAAAGCATAGTATAGTGGTATTCTCCTTTGATGTTTTATTTGGGTTGACTTGGCACATGCTCACACCATGTTATGACTATCCCAAGTCACCATAAGCCTTTATGATCCTTTAGTTTTCAACTTGTAGTATCACTTTATGCTTTGATCAATGATGTTTTGTCGCTCTGCATGATTATGGCCATTATTGCTCTCTCGTTTGTCGCTCCCTTACTATTGCTAGCCTTCACTTACACTGAGTGTTTTACTCATGTTTCCAACTCCCTTAAACCAAATATTGCCAACGTGTCCACCATACCTACCTATTAGCATCATTTGCTACTTCCGTGCATATTCAATATGCCTTGTTTTCTTCCGAATAAAATGTTTGCTTGTTATGAAAAAGTTAGTTAGTAAAGCTCTCACGAACTTGATGGCACACTTTATTTTCTTGCACTTAATAAACCTGAACCATCGCGTCCTTCTTTGTTGCGTATATGCTTGCGCTTTATGAGTTGAAGTTAGCAGAACCATGTATCATAGGGACCGTTTTCAACACTTCATTGGTACTTTGTACCTAGTTGATATCATGTTCTTTTGCTTATGGATCCCGACGGTGTGAAATAAAAGTGGAACTTGTAAGATCATGGAGTTTGTATGTATGTTAGAGAAACGCCTGGGCCGCTAGCCTAAGCCATGCCTAATCATGGTGGAAACTTGCAGCATAACCATAATGAGCATTCTATGAAGCATCCTCAATAAAAATCTATGCACATAGTAAATAAAAAGATCGCCGAGATGCTCATTGTATGCTTGCCTTGTATTTTGATTATGGGATAGCTCCCGTGTCATGTGCAAGGGGTACCCCGTTGGCGGTTCTCTATGATACGTATGTACTTACAATGACAAGAGCTTACTTGTGACTGAAGTTGAGTAGCATGAGGATCGGTCTTCATAAGTAAGGGGCATGAGACTTTGATTTATAACTTGTCAAGCATATCCTCTTAGTTGTGTCACTTTCACCTTAACCATATAAAGATGCTTATGATAGGGGCAATGAGAGCTCAAAGCTAATGAGTACCATACTTTTAGCATTTGGAAGCCTTTCAACTTTTCAAAACCTGTTCATTTCCTTGTTGAGTCTCCACACATTCTATGAGCACTTTCTTGAGAGCATACTGGCCATTCTTAGTTCTATGTGCATTGTCCCAAACTTGTTGATTGATGCATACCTTGATATTGCTTGTTTTAAACTATTTGTATCTAGTCACTCTTATGAACTTTGAAGGTGTCCTATGCATTTATATTTGCTACTCTATGAGGGACAAGATGAATGCTATTATGCTATGTTTTCTTTATGTGAAACAAACAAACGTCTTGCAAAGCATTGTTATTCATGAATCTTTTGTTTGTGCCTTTTCATCTTGCAACATAGTTGCTTTGTCTTATTGCTAGAACTTTGTCTTTCATGTTATGATTGAAGTACTATGATCCTAGCTTTGAATGTTTACAAATACTTTGGTCAAGTCTTTGATGGTGCATGTCACCTCAAAAACTATTCTTTCTTTTTATCACTTACCTACTCGGGGACGAGCAGGAGTTAAGCTTGGGGATGTTGATACATTGCAAATGTATCTATAATTTTTGATGCTCCATGCTTGGTTTTATCCACTTTATTGTGTTTTGTCCACACTTTGGAGTAATTTTCATATGATTTCTTGGACTAACCTATTAACAAGAGCCACAGTGCCAACTGCCTGTTTTCTGTTTGGTTCCAGGAAAGTCAGAAAATGAATATTCTTGGAATTGGACGGGACAAAAGCCAAAGTGCCTATTTTTCCAGAAGACTCGCGGAGCCAGAATACGAGACGGAGGAGGGCCAAGGGCTGGCCACACCACCCCCAGGCGCGGGCTGGTCCTGGCCGCGCTAGGGCATGGTGTGGTGGCCCCAGGCACCCCCTCGGTCCCCCTCTTCGCCTATAAGAAGCCTTATAACCTAAAAACTTCGGGGAGTTCGACGTTTTTCCATGAAAAGTTCCGCTGTGCCGCCACTACTGAAGGGGAGATTCGGGGGACAGAAAGTTTCTGTTCCGGCACCCTGCCGGGACGGCGAAGTGCCCCCGGAGCCATCTCCATCGATCTTCACCATCATCTCCATCGATCGTCCATGTTTCCCCCATCTATGAGTGAGTAATCCCCCGCTGTAGGCTATGGGGATGGTAGGGATTGGATGAGATCGTTCATGTAATGGCATCAGGTTGTTAGGGCATGGTGCCTAGTATCTTTTATTAGTGCTTTATGACTTTGTTGCGACTTGTTGTGCTTAATGCTTGTCACTAGGGCCCGAGTTCCATGATTTCAGATCTGAACATGTTATTGATTCATTATGATAGTATTGTTTTGGGTCTTATCTGCAAGTTGTATACACACGTTGTTGTCTGGAACCTATGGCCCCGAAGTGACAGAAATCGGGATAACCGGAAGGGAAAGGCTTTGATGTGAGGATCACATGTGTTCACGGAGTGTTAATGCTTTGCTCCGGTGCTCTATTCAAAGGAGCACCTTAATTGTCTGTAGTTCCCTAGAGGCCCCGCTGCAAATGGGCTGGCAGGACAAAGATGTTGTGCAAGTTCTCATTGCGAGCACGTATGACTATATATGGAACACATGCCTAGGATTGTCTAGTACTTGGATGCTTTATTTAATTTATCTGCAATTGCCCTATGTTCTGATTGCTATGTGAATTGTCCTGTCCATGCAATGCCCGTCCATCCATCCCGATGCCTACCGCACTCGAATCCCACTGTTTACTGCTTTTGTTACTACTGCTATTACTTTGCTATTCCTAGTACAAAACTGTTGCTACTGATAAACTGCTGTGAGCAAGATTGTTTCCAGGTGCAGCTGAATTGACAACTCAGTTGTTAAGGCTTATAAATATTCTTTGGCTCCCCTTGTGTCGAATCAATAAATTGGGTTTCACTTCCCTCGAAAATACTACGATACACCCCCTATACTTGTGGGTCATCAGCGGGAAACATGGTTGTCGATGGAGAAGCGATGGTGATGATGATGGCGATGATCTCCTCCAATTCCCAGGTAGGGTGCCAGAACGGAGTTTTTGGTGCTGTTTCATGGAATCTGGTGGTGGCAGCAGAGCGGAACTCCTTCTGGAAAAACGTCGAACCCTCCTGAGTTTTTAGGTCAGAAGGCAACTTATAGGCGAAGAGGGAGACCGAGGGGGTGCCGAAGGGGCCCACACCATGCCCTGGCGTGGCCTGGGGGTACCCGCGCCTGGGGGCTGTGGTCAGGCCCTGGCCTTCCTCCGTCTCGTATTCTAGCTCCGTGATTCTTCCGGTAAAATAGGAACTTTGGCTTTTGTACCGTCCAATTCCGAGAATATTCATTTTCTGACTTTCCTGGAACCAAAAACAGCAGAAAACAGACAGCTGGCACTGTGGCTCTTGTTAATAGGTTAGTCCAAGAAATCGTATGAAAAGTACTCCAAAGTGTGGACAAAGCATAAGAAAGTAGATAAAACCAAGCATGGAACATCAAAAATTATAGATACATTTGCAATGTATCAACATCCCCAAGCTTAACTCCTGCTCGTCCTCGAGTAGGTAAGTGATAAAAAGAAAGAATTTTTGAGGTGACATGCACCATCAAAGACTTGATCAAAGTATTTGCAAAACATTCAAAGCTGGGATCATAGTACTTCAATCATAACATGAAAGACAAAGTTCTAGCAATAGGCAAAGAAACTATGATGCAACATGAAAAGGCACAAACAAAAGATTCATGAATAACAATGCTTTGCAAGACGTTTGTTTGTTTCACATAAAGAAAACATAGCATAATAGTATTCAGCTTGTCCCTCAATAGAGTATCAAATATAAATGCATAGGACACCTTCAAAGTTCATAAGAGTGACTAGATACAATAATTTTAAACAAGCAATAACAAGTTATGCATCAATCAACTAGTCTTGGGACAATGCACATAGAACTAAGAATGGCCACTATGCTCTCAAAGTAGGTGCATAAAGATAGAAGGTGGAGACTCAATATAATGGTGGAAGAAAAGCCTTTTGTAAAAAAAAAGTAGGGATTCAAGTCTCATAAAGAGCTTCCAAAAATTATGGTACTTATAGTTTTCAGCTCTCATTGCCCCTATCATAAGCATCTTGAAGTGATTAAGGTTAAAGTGAACAAACTATGATGTACATGCTTGATGAAGTATAAGTCAGAAATCTCATGTCCCTTGTATACGAGGGCCGCTCCTCATGCTACTCAAGTTTAGTCACCGGTAAGTTCTTGTCATCGTAAGTACATGTGTATCATTGAGAACCGCCAACGGGGTACCCCTTGCCCGATGATACGGAAGAATCCCCATATCAAAATGACAAGGCAAGCAGACAACGAGCATCTCAACATTCTTCTTATTTACCATGGGAATATGGTGCTTTTTTCTCTCTTTCCTCTTTTCATAGTATCTCTTTTTTTTCTCTTTTCTCTTTTTTCTCAATATAGGACTCTTTTTTTATAAGAAGAATGCTTCATAGACAGCTCATTATGGTTACGCTGCAGGTTTCCACCATGTCAGCATGGATTAGACCAGCGGCCTAGGCGTTTCTCTAACACATATACATAACTCCATGGACTTACAAGCTCCCCTTTCATTTCACATCGACAGCATCCATATACAAAAGAGCATGATATCAACTAGGTACAAGTACCAAGTGCAATGTTGAAAGCGTTCCCCATGAAAGCATGGTTCTGCTAATTCCCAACAAATAAGTGCAAGCATATACAACATAGAAGACACAATGGTTCAAGTTTATTAAGGGCAAGTAAAGTAAAGTGTGCCTTCAAGTTCGTGAGATCTTTAATCACTAGTTTTCTCATAACAAGTGGAAGGTAAAAAAAAGCATGAATATACTTGAAATAGCATAAGCTAGTAGGTAGGTATGGTGGACTCTTTGGAATAACTTGTTTTAGGGAGTTGGATGCATGAGTGGAACTCATACTTTGTTGTGGAGGCTAGCAAAAGACTGGGAGCGACAAACTAAGAGAGCAATACTGGCCATAATCATGCAGAGCGACAAAACATCATTGATCAAAGCATAAAGTGATACTACAAGTTGAAAACTAAAGGATCATAAAGGCTATGGTGACTTGAGATAGTCATAACATGGTGTGAGAATGTGCCAAGTCAACCCAAATAAAGCATCAAAGGAGAATACCACTATACTATGCTTTAATATGCTAAAACAACGCATGATTCATCCAAGGCACATTAAGCAATCTCAATTGTTTAAAACAAGTCATGCTACAGCAAAGAATACTAAGCATAAAGCCAAAACAATATCAAGCATGACTTGACAAAGCATAGGCCACAGTCAAAAACAAGCTCTCTTTACCACTTAAGCATGAGCTTTCCTACTCTTTTCCAATCCAAACTAGACTATTTGAACACCAATGTATGAAAGAGGAGGTCTAACCAATTTATTCAGCAAACTAAGAAAACAAAGCAAACGAAAAACCAAAACGAAAATGAAAAAGAAGACGCTCCAAGAACAACACAACTGTGCATGAAACAATAAAAATGAAGTGTTTGGAAGAAACCTGAGATTTTTATTGATGAAGAAGGGGATGCCTTGGGCATCCCCAAGCTTTGACGCTTGTACTTCTTGGATATTTATTGGGGTGACACGTGTGGCATCCCCAAGCTTGAGATTTATTCCATCCTTCATCTCATTACTCATTCCTTCCATACACCTAAAAAATTTTCTTCATACAAAACTTCACACAATCTTTATTAGCAACATTAGTGCACTCAAGATAAATAAGTAGGTATGGTGGACTCTTTGGAATATCTATTCACCCCCTCTAGGCGACGTCCATTTCCCTTTCAACTTGGAATAGCATATGCTAATAGGTAGGTATGGTGGACTCTTTGGAATAACTTGGTTTTAGGAGTTGGATGCATGAGTGGAACTCATACTTGGTTGCGGAGGCTAGCAAAAGACTGGAAGCGACCAACTAAGAGAGAAATAATGGCCATAATCATGCAGAGTGACAAAACATCATTGATCAAAGCATAAAGTGATACTACAAGTTGAAAACTAAAGGATCATAAAGGCTATGGTGACTTGGGATAGTCATAACATGGTGCGAGCATGTGCCAAGTCAACCCAAATAAAGCATCAAAGGAGGATACCACATAACCATGCTTTAATATGCTAAAACAACGCAGGATTCATCCAAGGCACATTAAGCAATCTCAATTGTTTATAACAAGTCATGCTACAGCAAAGAATACTAAGCCTAAATCCAAAACAATATCAAGCATGGCATGACAGAGCATAGGCCACAGTCAAAAACGAGCTCTTTTTACCACATAAGCATGAACTTTCCTACTCTTTTCCAAACCAAACCAAACTATTTGCAAACCAAAGTGTGAAAGAGGGGGTCCAACCAACTTATTCAGAAAACTAAGCAAACCACGCAAACTAAAAACCAAAACGAAAACGAAAAAAGAAGACGCTCCAAGAACAACACAACTGTGCATGAAACAATAAAAATGAAGTGTTTGGAAGAAACCTGAGATTTTTATTGATGAAGAAGGGGATGCCTTGGGCATCCCCAAGCTTTGACGCTTGTACTTCTTGCATATTTCTTGGGGTGACACTCGTGGCATCCCCAAGCTTGAGCTTTAGTCTATCCTTCATCTCATTACTCATTCCTTCCATACACCTGAAAATTCTCCTTCATACAAAACTTCACACGATCTCATTAGCAACATTAGTGCACTTAAGATAAATAAGTCTCAAGGTTCAGTTCTAACACTAAATAAACTTCTATTAGAACACTAGCTACTTTAGCACTTCCCTCAAAAATCTCAATTCCCCAAAAGAACTCAAGAAGGAACCAACAAGAAGCAAATGCAGAAAATGGCAGAAATCTGTCAAAATAGACCAGCAGGTAAAGACGAATTTTTTCTAAGACCTTCTGTTGCTCAAATAAAAAAGTGTTGAACTAACTAAAGTTAGATAACAACCTGTGGCAGAAGCACAACAAATTACAGCTCAATCCGACATACAGAGCTCTCTCACGAATTTTTACGGTGAAGGACAAAAATCTGTTTCGGGACAGCAACTTTCCCAATCATTACTTCTCTCTCATTAGAGGTTACTCTTGGCACAAAAAGAGAATAAAATGATAAGGAGCGGTTATTACTGAAGTAATAACTTCCAAGACTCAATTAAAACTCTTGGATATCTCCCAACAAGTACTTTTTTAACGCCTTTAAGTTAGGCAAAAGCAAAAACTGAAAATGGATAAAATAGAAGTAAGCGGAGATAATCATGGTGAAAACATTGTTTTGTTCAATGAAATCCTTTTGTTAACAAGGTCGATCAGGTCTTGTTACCAAAACAATTTCATATGATACAAAACTTTGTATTCCACTAATGATTAAGTTACCTCAACCTTGATAGCAATGGTCCCAATCATAATAGTTTCAAATTCTCTTGGTATGGGACAATATATTTCTCCAACTTGGATGCCCTCAACATGTTCAATTGAATTCAAGCCATAAGTCCTTTCAATCTTCTTGGGGAAATAGACAATATGTTCCTTGTCATTAACATTGAAGGTCACCTTCCCTTGATTATAGTTAATAATAGCTCCTGCAGTATATAAGAAAAGGTCTCCCAAGAATAATAGACATAATATCATCTTCAGGCATAAAAGTTTGAGAGGATGCTCTCATAAGAAATATAAGTTGAAGTAAAACAGAGCATCAAGGAGCAAATTCAAAACACATTTAAGTTTAACCCACTTTCTATGCATAGGAATCATGTAAGCAAATAAATTTGCAAAGAACAAAGTGACAGGCATAGGAAGATAAAACAAGAGTAACTTCAAAACTTTCAGCACATAGAGAGGTGTTTCAATACCATGAAAACTCCTACCACCATATTTTCCTCTCTCAAAATAATTTCCAGTACCCTCATGAATAAACTCAACAATATAACTATCACATAAAGCATGCTTTTCATGATCTACAAGCACTAGAGCCTTATCGTAAACATTTTCAAAGGAAACCTCGGGAACATAACATTCATCCTCCTTTAGTAAGCATGGAGGACAATCAAATAATGTAAGGGATAAAGAGTTACTCTCATTAGAAGGTAGGCATGGGTAGATAATCCATTCTTCCTACTTTTGTTCATCACTCTCCTCCTCTTTTTCATCTAATGAGATTTCAGGTTCATCAATTTCTTCTTCCATAAGAGCCTGCAAGGCATTAGTCTCTTCCATAGGGTCCTGCAAGGCATTAGTCTCTTCCATTTGTGGAAAGCATTTATTAAAATACTCAAGAATATAGCCATTTTCATCCTTGTAATTATCAAAGCAAAATTTAAGCATACCATACACCTCATATTTGTAAGGTGAATCATCAATATTTTCACGCAAACTAGCAAGTTCAAAAGCATCGTTCCAAGCAATAAATTCTTCAATTTGTTCCGCATCATAAAAGTCATAAATTCCTTTAGCATAGGAAGATATGGTATCATTATCACTATACTCACATTGAAAAGGGAGGTGTTTATACCTCTTTCTGCAACAAGACTCATCACAGCAATAAGTAACATTATAAGTAGAGCACACATTTCTAGCAATGGTATATAATCTATCAATTTGTTCCCATAAGTGTTTCCCTTTTTGTGACAAGCGGTGTTCCTTATAATAATATTTTTGATCTTCCGTGAACCCACCTTGCCAATAAGCTTCAGTTTCAAAGAAACCAACCATTGACAACAAGCATGATAAAGCAAGACAATAACAGACCAACGAAAATAACAACTAGAGTAGGAACTAATTTTTTTTGTATTTTTGATAAAGAAACAAGCAAACAAGGAGAAAGATAAACTTAGCTTGAACAATAGTGAATCCAAGTGAACTTGATAAATAAAGCTATGATCCCTGGCAACGGTGCCAGAAAATAGTCTTGATGACCCACAAGTATAGGGGGTGTATCGCAGTATTTTCAAGGGAAGTGAAACCCAATTTATTGATTCAACACAAGGGGAGCCAAAGAATATTTATAAGCCTTAACAACTGAGTTGTCAATTCAGCTGCACCTGGAAACAATCTTGCTCACATCAGTTTATCAGTAGAAACAGTTTTGCAGTAGGAATAGTAAAGTAACAGCAGTAGCAAAGCAAAGACAGTAGTAACAAAAGCAGTAAACAGTTGGATTCGAGTGCGGTAGGCATAGGGATGGATGGACGGGCGTTGCATGGGCAAGACAATTCACATAGCAATCAGAACATAGGGCAATTGCAGATAAATAAGAGAAAGCACCCAAATACTAGACAATCCTAGGCATGTGTTCCATATATAGTCATACGTGCTCGCAATGAGAACTTGCACAACGTCTTTTGTCCCGCTAGACCGTTTGCAGCGGGGCCTCTAGGGAACTACTGACAATTAAGGTGCTCCTTTTAATAGAGCACCGGAGCAAAGCATTAGCACTCCGTGAACACATGTGATCCTCACACCAAAGCCTTTCCCTTCCGGCTACCCCGATTTCTGTCACTTCGGGACCATAGGTTCTGGACAACGACGTGTGTATACAACTTGTAGATAATACCAAGAACAATACTATCATAATGAATCAATAACATGTTCAGATCTGAAATCATGGCACTCGGGCCCTAGTGACAAGCATTAAGCACAACAAAGTTGCAACAAAGTCATAAAGCACTAATAGAGATACTAGGCACTATGCCCTAACAATCTGATGCCATTACATGAACGATCTCATCCAATCTCTACCATCCCCATAGCCTACAGCGGGGGATTACTCACTCATAGATGGAGGAAACATGGATGGTCGATGAATATGATGGTGGAGATTGATGGAGATGGCTCCAGGGGCACTTCCCTGTCTTGGCAGGGTGCCGAAACAGAGACTTTCTGTCCCCCGAATCTCCCCTTCGGTGGCAGTGGTCCAGCGGAACTTTTCGTGGAAAAACGTCGAACCCCCCGAAGTTTTTAGGTCAGAAGGCTTCTTATAGGCGAAGAGGGAGACCGAGGGGGTGCCTAGGGCCACCACACCAGGCCCTGGCGCGGCCAGGCCTAGCCCGTGCCTGGGGGGGTGTGGCCAGCCCCTGGCCCTCCTCCGTCTCGTATTCTGGCTCCGTGATTCTTCTAGAAAAATAGGCACTTTGGCTTTTGTCCCGTCCAATTCCGAGAATATTCGTTTTCTGACTTTCCTGGAACCAAAAACAGCAGAAAACAGGCAGCTGGCACTGTGGCTCTTGTTAATAGGTTAGTCCAAGAAATCATATGAAAAGTACTCCAAAGTGTGGACAAAACACAAGAAAGTGGATAAAAACAAGCATGGAGCATCAAAAATTATAGATACATTTCCAATGTATCAGACGCTTCATCCCACTATGCCACCAATATCCAAAATACATGAAAGAAGCAATAACATGATCATCATCGCCCACATATAAACATATGTGTACTACCCATGCAAAGCACCTATGCATAGATCAGGCTCTAATACCACTGTTGGGTTCGCAGCATAGAAAACAAAAAATTTCCTACGATGGGAACTATACGCCAAGATCTATCTACTAGATACAAGCAACGGGTGGATATACATATAAGGCGAACTTACCCTCGAAGACAACAAAGCTTTGTTAATGAGTTGGAACTCGTGGATGATGTAGTCATACACTTGCCGATCTCAAGATCGTGTGGAAGTCCTAGCGCCGCAAATCAGCAGCGCATCCGTCCTCGCATACACGTGCAGGCCACCGAACAACCTCCACCTCCTCGCTCCAGCGAATGAGCGGAAGCAGCAACTCCTTCCAGACGAAATGCCACCGTGAACATGTATCTTGCTAATCCGAGACCATGGGGAATATATCTAGAGGGGGAGAGAGATCCTTCACGAGGAGGTGTGCTTTGTGAGGGAGGAGAGGGGGGCCTTTTATAGGATAGGGGGATCCTCCCCTCCCATGGCCGGCGCCCATGGGGGGTTCCCCCACCTCTTCCTCATTCATGTGGTGGAAGCTCCACTCACATCAATTTAGCCTCCACCCAAAGTTCCACTCACATGCATTAAATTTCCACCAAATTTAATGCAACTCTCATTTAATAAAACTCTTTTATTTATTTTATTCAGAATTTTTTTAATTACTTTAATTAACAAACATTCACATAAAACCCCTTGTAACATTTCAATATCACATGCAGAACCAGTTTCTGCAATTTCACCCGAAACAATTCCGATTTCCATCGAAATAATTCCAGCGCTTTGCAATTCTTTCGTCTGAAACATATGTGCTCCAAATTGGTGTTTGTCAACCCTTAAGTGTGTCACCCTATAGTTCGTGAATAATGCATACATGATTGAGACTCCTCTCAGATCAATAATCAGAAGCGGGACCTAGAGATCCATTCTGACTCATGCACATCCAACGATGACTTCTGTGATCGTGAGAACCTTTAACACTAGTAATTTAATCCATTTATCTCGCGATATATTACATGTCCGAGATTCGATCATTGGCATCCAAATACCTAGTTTGATCTCGTTACCGACATGCACTCTTTTCTCGTTCCCGTGATATAACATTCTAGTGATCACATCACTTGCTTGTAAGCTATCTTAATGTGATATCACCGAGAGGGCCCAGAGTATATCTATCTGTCATCGGGATTGATAAATTCCACTCTTGATCCATGAGCCTCAACATAACATCTTCGGAGTATCTGAACCCACCTTTATAGTCACCCTTTTATGGTGTGATGTTTGATGTTATCAAGTTACTCTTCCGATGTTAGCAATTAACATGATCTCATGGTCTAAGGACTATGATTACTTCGTATGATGTTATAGCAATATAAACATAATGACTTTGATCATAATGCTATACTTCGGATGAATGTTCATCACATCATTTCACAAATGTTGTGACCTCGTTATTAACAACATCCAATGTCCATGATCAGGAAACTTTGATCATCTTGTTAATCAACGAGCTAGTCTATAAGAGAGGCATAACTAGGAACCTTTTATTTGTTTATTAAACACACATGTATTGACGTTTCCAATCAATACAACTATAGAATGCAAAATAAACATCTATCATATACAAGGAATACATAATAACAACTTTATTATTGCCTCTTAGGGCATATTTCCTTCACCAAGAAATTCTAGGTCCACCCAAGGCATCCAGCCAAAACGGCCCTCGTCACCAACAACTTGAGTTCCGCATAGGAACTCGCGCTCGTCGAGTTCCTCCATGAGCACTGTGAAATCTTCGCCTGGTGTCCAGCGGACATGCTAGGAGTTCCCAAGGAATTCGCCGAGCACTCACTCAACATGAATCCAGACACAAGACCAGTCAAACAGACAATACGACGACTGTCTGAACCAAGAGCAAAAGCGGTCAGTATGGAGATCAACAGACTCCTCGACTCAAATTTCATACGTGAGATCAAGGAAAGCACCTGGCGCGCAAATACAGTGCGTGTACCTAAAAAGCACACGGATATCATGCGGATGTGCGTGGACTTCACTTCCTTGAACAAGCACTGCCCAAAGGATCACTTCTCGTTGCCACGGATCGATCAAATAATCGACTCCACTACGGGATGCGAGCGCCTCTGCTTCCTCGATGCCTACTCAGGCTACAACCAGATTCAAATGAAGGAGGAAGACCAAGAGAAAATAGTGTTCACCACACCCTTTGGTGTCTTCTGCTACAACACGATGCCTTTTGGGCTAAAAAACGTCGGAGCCACCTACCAGTGGTGCATGCAGGCCTGCATCAAGAACCAACTTGGTCGCAATATCCAAGTATACGTCGACGACATCGTCATCAAAACCAAAGAGGAGACCATGTTAATCGATCATCTCCGCGAGACGTTCGATAACCTCGGCCGCTATCGGATCAAGCTCAATCCGGACAAATGCGCCTTCGGCGTACCATCTGGGCAATTACTCGGGCATCTCATCTCTATGAGAGGGATCAAAGCAAACCCGAAGAAAATAAAAGCCATACTGGCCATGGAGAAGACGAAGAACGTAAAAGGCGTCCAATAGCTGGCTGGGTGAATTGTGGCGGTCAGTCGATTCATCAGTCGCATGGGCGAAAAGGCACTGCCCCTTCTACCAGCTTCTCCGCAAAGCTGACAAGTTTGAGTGGACAGACGAAGCGCAAGAAGCATTCAAGGACCTCAAGCGTCTACTATCCACCTTGCCAGTATTGGTCGCGCCTCGCGAAAAGGAGCCGCTGTTGCTATACATTGCCGGCACCAACTAGGTAGTCAGCACCGTACTCGTGGTGGAGCGAGCTGAAGAAAATAAGGTCCACGGGATTCAGTGACCAGTATACTACCTCAGCGAGGTGCTCACATCAACAAAACAGCAATACCCGCACTACCAGAAGCTGGCATATGGTATCTTTATGACATCCAGGCGACTGGGCCACTACTTCCAGCAGCACCCTGTTGGGCCATGCAGAGATAAACAAAACTTTTTCCCTACGTGGTGATCCCAAGATCTAGCTCAGGTAGAAGGCCACGAGGATTAGCACTAGACGCGCATTTGCGGAATCGATGAAGCACGTCGCTTGATGCAGTGCAGTCCTCACGATCCGTTCCGGTTCCATGATCGTCGAAGTGCTGAACATACAGCACCTCCACCAGTATCCACACGTACGAGGAGGAGCACCGGCGATGAACTGCTAGGTCCAGTATGGCGGCGACATGACGGACTGGGGCTAGGGTTTCCAACACATGGAGTGACCTAACCTTGTGCTCTAAGCACCTGTGCCCCAGCTTATATAGGGAGTGAAAGTGGGCTCCACTCACTTGTGGTCCATTCACTAAAAGGCCTATATTAGCCACTACAAGTCCAACTTGCTGACTAAGTCCATGTCTCTATTTGGGTCCAACCCAAATAGATTTCCTGTTTGGGTCTAACCCAAACTTGCTCCCGCTCTTAAGTGTGTGACCCGACAGGCTCATGGTAACCCGGACACGATTCCGAGTCTCACTCGTGATCGATGAGTTAGTAGTGGCTCCTAGTAGAACGTGCCAACTCCCAAGTACCAATAAGTCATGACGACATACCTTTCCAATGTGACTTTCGTCTAAGTCCCTTTTGCCTCACGATATACCTTGTCAGACTATAGGCGAATGATCATCATCCCTTAAATAGTCCGACTCTCTTTCTCGATCCGAGATAAGTGATTCATCTGACTAACTCTTAGTCGGTTGCCTCGGTTAACAGTTAACCGAGATGCGCATGGCCATGCTTTCCGAATCATATCTTCCGAGAGGGCCCAGAGAATATCTCTCCAAACGGAGGGGCAAAATCTCATCTTGGTCATTCACATCACGCAGCTTGATTCACAGTCGACCTAAACTCCGCCTTTATAACTACCCATTGACGGAATAATGTTTGAAAGAACCTAAGTCGGTGATCCTCAACTCGGACTGTGCAATAACCTCAGGTCTAAGGATTACATTGATTGAGACATGCAAATAACGACTTGTTCGTTGCATCTCAATATGGGTCAGTCCGACTCGCTAAACTCTTTAGCCGAATCCGTGTAAGTCGGAATAGCATCTCCATGCCCATGACAAGTGGAACCTAGTCATCTGCCGACTTTCACATTGGTCTAAGTTGTGTGTCCAGCACAACCTCAATGACCAAGGACAATTAGTATGAACAACATGAATATATAGTTCCACAATCGAATCACATATTCGATGATACATATCAGCAGTTCGTACATGGATCATAACTCTATGAATACATTGGGAAATATCATCAATCATGATTGCCTCTAGGGCATATTCCCAACACACCCAATCGTGGTGGTGAACGACTCCCCACTCGGACATATACTCAATAATCCTGACGCTACTGGGCGAGTCACGCTCTAGGGTATAGAGTTGTTGCCACGCGACATCACATACGAGAAGCGTGTTGACTCGTGTAATAACGAGCTCGTTGGGGAACCCCAAGAGGAAAGGTATGATGAGCACAACAGTAAGTTTCCCTCAGTTATGAAACCAAGGTTATCAATCCAGTAGGAGCAAGGAAACACCTTAAAGGTGTTGCTAGCTAGACTTTGGCAGGGCGCACTACCGGTGTCAGCAGCAACGTGGAGACTTGCACAACACAACCACAGAACTCTGTCCCCAACTTACGATGAGGTTGTCAATCTCATTGGTTTTGCTAAAAACAAAGGATTAAACGTATCGAGTGGAAGAAAGTAATAGTTTGCAGAAAGTAAACACAAAGCAGTAAACAATTGATTGTAGCTTGATGGTAAAAGAAAGGATCGGGGTCCATAGTTCACTAGTGGTGGCTCTCCTTAAGATAGATGACATGTTGGGTGAACAAATTACAGTGGGGCAATTGAAAAACATCGAGAAAGCAATCATGCATATAATACACATCTTGACTCCTTTGAGATTCGATTGGGCATTACAACATTATACATAGACCGCCATTCAACTCCATCTATGACTAATAATCCACCTTCAGGTTATCATCCGAACCCCCTCCAGTATTAAGTTGCAAGCAACGGATAATTGCATTACCAATTGCATGTAAAGTAAACAATACGATTGTTCTATGAACAAAGGATTGTTGTTTTCTCCCTAGTAGCAACAACACATCTAGTAAGAGATTTCTGTCACTTCCCCAGATTAGTAGAGGCATGAACCCACGACCGAGCATAAATACTAACTCTTGGAGTTGCTAGCATCTACTTGGCCAAGATAGCTACTAACAACCGAAAGCATGCAAGATCACAAATAACAAAGACATGATAGAATCAATAATCAATCTGAAATAGCATCTCAATATCCATCGGATCCCCGCAAACACAACATGTAGGAATTACAAATAGATGATCTTGATCATGAACGGAGCTCACAAGATCTAAACATGATAGCTCAAAGGAGGAGAACCAACCATCTAGCTACTACATGGACCCGTAGTCTAGAGATGAACTACTCACGCATCACACCGGAGGCTTGCATGATGATGAAGAAGGCCTCCAGGGTGAATTCCCCTCTCCGGCAAGGTGCCGGGAAGAGCTTCAGATCCCTCCCGATCTAGGGATGGAGATGACAGCGGCTACAGACTCTTTCGTGGAATTTAGGTACTTAGGGTTTCTGTATCGGAGGCAATATATAGGCGGAAGGAGAGGCCGAGGGGTGCCTAGGGCGGCCAGACCACCCCTGGCGCGGGCCAGACCTGGCCGCACGGCCAGGTGGTGTGGCTGGGCCCCAGCCCCTCTCTATCTCGTACTCTGGCTCCGGGTGTCCCTCGATGAAAAACTGACTTTGGCTTTTGTCCCGTCCAATTCCGAGAATATTCATTTTCTGACTTTCCTGGAACCAAAAACAGCAGAAAACAGGCAGCTGGCACTGTGTCTCTTGTTAATAGGTTAGTCCAAGAAATCATATGAAAAGTACTCCAAAGTGTGGAAAAAACATAAGAAAGTAGATAAAACCAAGCATGGAACATCAAAAATTATAGATACATTTGCAACGTTTCAAAGCGCGACGCGATCAAGTCGCAAGTTCTCCCGTACTTCCTCGTGCACTGGATGGAGAACCAGCTCCCCAACAAACCAGATATGTCCTACCTCTGGACGATGCACTTCGACGGGTCCAAGCGAAAGGACAGAGCTGGCGCAGGTGTCATACTAACATCGCCCTAAGGAGACAAGATGAAGTATGTTCTGCGAATGCAGTTCACAGCCTCCAATAATGAAGCTGAATACAAAGCCTTGATCCATGGAATGAGGATGGCAAAAGCCTGCGGTGCCAAGAGGCTCATCATATACGGCGACTCCAAGTTGGTGGTCAACCAAACGATGCACGAGTGTGACGCACTAAGCGACAACATGATCGCCTTTCGTGACCTCTACGACACACTCGAGGGAGACTTCAACGGCCGCGAGTTGCGACACCTTAACCGCGAAAGCAATGAGGAGGCAGACATACTGGCCAACATTGGCTCCACCTGCGCCCCAATACCACCTGGTGTATTTCTAAAGCGCATCTGTGAATGCTCCATCAAGCCCAAGTCTCCGGAAAAGAAGGCAAGCACGTCAACGGACTCGGGGGCTACGCCACCTAACGAGCCAATGGCACTCGAAGACACGGAGCCTGATACAGGACTCGAAGGCCCAATGGAGGTCAGGATGATCGAACCATCATGGACGTAGCCATATATCATGTACCTGCTCAGCAAAAGGCTACCAGATGACCCGACTGATGCACGACACATAGCGCGACGATCCAAGGCATTCACCATTATCAACGGTGAACTATACATGCGCAGCATCACAGGAGTTCTTCAGAGGTGCGTCTCCAACGAAGATGGAAGAGCCATCCTCCTCGACATACACGAAGGCACCTGCGGACATCATGCGGGCAGTCACGCCCTCGTCGCTAAAGCTCTAGGAGCTGGATTCTACTGGCCAACAGCCATGCGTGACGCCAAAGATATCGTCTAGCGCTGCAACGCTTGCCAACGATTTGGGCATAAACCACACACACCAGGCGCAGAGCTCAGGCCAATACCAGTGGCTTGGCCCTTTGCACAATGGGGACTCGACATAGTCGGCAAGCTCCTGAAGTCCTCGTGAGGAGGCTACGTCTACCTCTTAGTCGCGGTCGACAAATTCACCAAGTGGATCAAGGCCATGCCGGTGATGAATCAATCAGGAGCCAGCGCCGTCAAGTTCTTCAAGTCCATCGTCTACCGCATTGGAGTGCCACATAGCATCATCACGGGCAATGGGACGAACTTCACCTCCAAGGAGTTCCAGGAATTCTGCGAAAACCTGAGAATCAACATTAGCTACGCCTCGGTGGCTCACCCTCAGACCAACAGTCAAGTCAAAAAGGCCAACGGCCTCGTCTACGGTTGAATCAAGAAATGACACCTTCGGCCACTCGAACAAGTCGTTGGGTGCTAGCCAGACAAGTTGCAATCCGTACTTTGGAGCCTACGCACAACTCCAAATAGCGCCACGGGCTACACTCCATTCTTCATGGTGCATGGTGCTGAAGCAGTGCTACCCACAGAAGTGCACTACAAAGCCCTGCGGGTGGATGCATATAGCGAGAAGGAGTCAACTATCGCACTCGAAGACTCCGTCGACCTCCTCGACGAGGCATGAGAGATCGCAGCAGAGAGATCCACGATCTACCAGCAGAGCTGATACGTCCATTTTGCATCACTATTCTATGTCATAATTCACTGTTATTCGTTGATATATTTCATATTGAGAGGTGATACTTATGTTACTTCATCTGTTTTTGCATGGTTGATGACTTTTGGAGCATGGACCGCTGTAGTCAGGATTCTAATGGAAAAGGTGCTGTTTGGAGGCAAAATTCGCGAAGATCGGAAAATCGGGAAAATATACGGAAAATCCTATTTTTCTAGAAGACGAAGGAAGCCAGAAGGAGGACTGGAGATGGGCCATAGGGGGGCCCACACCACCCCCTGGCATGGGCCATCCTAGGCCGCGCCACCAGGTGGTGTGGCCACCCTGGTCCACCCCTGGCACTCCCCTCTGGCATATATTATCCTCCTGAAACCCTAAGACTCGGAGAGCGACCACAGAAAGATTCTGCCGCTTCTACAGGGCGGAAAACACCGGGAGAGAAAGATCTCTCCGGCAGACAGATTTCTGCCGGGGGAATTCCTTCCCGGAGAGGGAGATCATCGCCATCAACATCATCATCAAGCTGGACTTCATCGGGATCATCATCATCATCATCACCGCCATCATCACCATCAGCACCTTCACCACTAACTCCATATTGCTGTAACAATTGGGTTGAATCTTGCATTAGTTCATAGTGGAAACTTTCCCAGTGTTGATTACTCTTTGTAGTTGATGCTATTGAGTGAACCATTGAATTATTATTTATGTTCAGATTGTTATACATCATTATTCCATCTCTGATCATGATCCATATGATGTCTTGTGAGTAGTTCATTTTGTTCTTGAGGACATGGGAGAAGTCATGTTGTTAGTAGTGGAGTTGTGTTGAGAAAGATTCAATAGTTTGATATTTAAGTTGTGGTGTACTTCTTCTAGTGGTGTCATGTGAACGTAGACTACATGACACTTCACCTATATGGGCCTAGGGGAATGCATTGTGTATTTGGCTACTAATCGTAGGGGTTGCCGGAGTGACAGAAACATGAACCCCTGTTAGGAAACCATTGCACAAGGGACGTAAGGGTCTTAGAGTTTAAAGCTGTGGTTAGGTTTCTACCTTAATTACTTTCTTGTACTTATGGATGTTTGCAAGGGGTATAATCACAAGTATGTATTAGTCCTAGGAAGGTCGGTACATTAGCACAGGTTCACCCACACAACACTTAGCAAGCTAAAGAAGATTAATCAACTATATGAAGCGAAAGGACTTGACAGTCTTCCCATGTGTCCTCGAGAACGTTTGGTCATCTTAAGTAATACAACCGGCTTGTCCTTTGCTGCATAAAGGATTGGGCCACTTCCTACATTTATTCCTACTGTCTTTTGTTTACTCGTACTTTGTTTACTTGCTTTATCAAAAACTCCTAAAAATCCGTTTGCTAAGTATTTGCAGAGAATTCCTGATCCATACCACTAGCCAGCACCTTCTGCTCATCGTTGGGTTCGACACTCTTACTTATCGAAAATATTGCGATACACCCCCTATACTTGTGGGTCATCAAGACTATTTTCTAGCGCCGTTGCCGGGGAGTGAAGCGCTATTGGAGAGTGGAACTGGTAAAGGAAACTTCTACTGTGAGTATTGTTTACTTCTGTTAGTTGCTTTATTTTCGTTATGGATAATTCGCTGAGTTTCTTATTTGGTAATGCTACTACCACTGCTAAGGTAGTAGATAAACCACCACCTGCTGAGAATGATGTTTTTAAATTACCTACAAGAATTATTGATCGTGTTATGGATAACTACTATGTTGGGGATGGAACTGTCCATCCCGGTGATCATTTGCTCTTTATACACGAATTATGCGGGTTGTTCAAGTGTGCAGGTAGTACTACAGATCAAGTTAAGAAGAAGTTATTCTCATTATCACTGAAAGGAAGAGCTGAGGAATGGTATAAGCTACTGAAGAATGGTCAAGCTCAGGAATGGGAGGAAATAGTGCCTCTCTTTTATTCAAAGTTTTATCCTCCTAGTGAGATTCATAAAGATCGGAATCAAATATACAACTTTTGGCCTCTTGATGGAGAGAGTACAGATCAAGCTTCGGGGAGATTGAAGTTACTAATGCTCAATTGTCCCATTCATGAGCTCCCCAACAATATTATTATCAATAACTTTTATGCAAGGCTCCCTCTACATGACAAGGATTTATTGGATGCTTCTTGTGCTGGATCATTCACTCGCATGGAAGAAGAAGCTAAATGGGATCTTCTGGACCGTATTCAAGATAATTCTGAAGCTTGGGAGAATTACAAAGGAAGGAAGTCAGGTATAAGTTATGATTATGAATGCATTGAATCTTTTATGGGAACTGATAACTTTCAAAATATTAAAAATGCTTATGGTCTAGACTCTCAAGCTATTGCTTCTTATTTTAAGGCTTTTGCTTCCTATATTGAAGTGCCTAAAAAGAAGTGGAATAAGTATCATGAACCTTATAAAGATGTTTCTAAGAGTGTTCCTGCAAGAAATACTGAAGTTTATACTGCTAATCATGTTTTACCTGAACCTTATATTGAGAAAATGCCTTTCCCAGTTAAGATTAAGGAACATTCTATGATAGCTAGTATGGTTAATGAAAGTACAAATAAAGCTATTGAACCTGATAAACAAATGGTTGATGAACCTATTATAGAAAATGTGAAAGACTTTGTTACTAAATATGAAAAAGAGGGACACACTATCCTTTGTAAGGATACCTCTAATATTGTTTCACAAAGTAGTGTTATGAGAGCTAGTATTCTTGTGTTTTCTGTTAGAATAAGCGATCATTGCTATGATGGTCCTTGTGATAGCTATATTGTTAAGTTTATGCACTATACTGAAGGTTACTATGAGAGAGGGAAAAGTGTTCTTATGCATCTCAATAATATCAAGTTTCCTTGTTTTATGCTGAAAGTTTTTATGTTGCACTTCTTTTGCCTTCCTATGCTTGTAGCCTCTGGTTTCAACAACTTGTTTGTTTACAAAATCCCCTTGCATAGGAAGTGGGTTAGACTTAAATGTGTGTGTGTGTGTGTTTGCTTCTTAATGCTCTCTTTCACTTCAATTCATATTCCTGAGTGAGCATCTTCAAAATTATCATGCCCATCTTA
The DNA here is from genome assembly GCA_916181665.1 of Avena sativa. Lineage (NCBI taxonomy): Eukaryota > Viridiplantae > Streptophyta > Magnoliopsida > Poales > Poaceae > Avena > Avena sativa. Next base: position 463,044,255 of record OV702279.1, on the reverse strand, counting down.
ATGGCTATAAAGAAAGAGCTTTTTGGGAGACAACCCAATTTGTTTTTTCTTTCAGTTTGTTTTTGTTTCTTTGAGTCTTGGAAGTTATTACTTCGGTAATAACCGCTCCTTATCTGTTTTGTTTGGTTTTTGTGTCAAGATCAACCTCTAATGAGAGAGATGTAATATTTGGGGAAGTTGTTGTCCCGAAATAGATTTTTGTGCTTCACCGTAAAAATTTGTGAGAGATCTCTGTATGTCGGATTGAGCTGCAATGTTTTGTGCTTCTGCCCCAGGTTGTTATTTAACTTTCGTTAGTTTTGCACTTTTTGATTTGAGCAATAGAAGATTTTCAAAAAAAATGATCTTTACCTGCTGGTCTGTTTTGACAGATTTTGCCACTCTTGCATTTGCTTCTTTATTCGATTTCCTTTTTGAATTCTTTTTGGGTTTTCGGAAGGATCTGCTACAGTAGCTTATGTTTTGATGGTTTTCAGTTGAAGTTGGACTCAAAAGGTTTTATCACTTCACTTATACTAAGGTTGCTAATGAGAACTGTGTGATGTTTTGTGTGAAAGAAATTTCCAGGAAGTGGAGATAATGGTGTAATAAGGAAGAGAAAGGTTTTATGACTCAAGTAATAAGAGTATGAAGATGAAGATATTGATGTTATTCAAGTGATGACTCCGGAAGAATCTACTAGATAACAAATTAAGAGACCTGCAGAGTCTGTTTTCAAATAGGTAACGGTTCTGGTAAGAAAAGTTCCACGAAAATACTATCCAACTATATTCTTGCAGTTTTTAGTCAATAAGGAAAGCTACGAAGCGAAAAAGGGGCGGAAACGGAGCCAGGGTGGCTCACAGCACCCTGTGGTGCGGGCCCACCCCTGGCCGCACCACCAGGTGGTGAGTCCACCCCGGACTCCGCCTCCAACTCGTTTTCTCCCAGTACCTTCCTTTTGATATGAAACTTCGTAATATATAACCCCCCGGATCTCCCGAGGTTCGTATATCGTGTTTTTGTCGTGTTTTTGTTTCGATCTTTTTCTGCTAGGACATACTCTTTGAAAGTTTAGAAGCACAATGGTGTCTGCCAAAGATAAAGGGAAGGAGCCTATGGAGGAAGACCTCCAAGACCCCGGGAAGGAGAAGGAGATCAAGAGTGAAGGTGAAGAGGAGCAAGGCCAACATCGCACACCGGCACTACCATTGCAAGCATTGGAGTGGTGACAAAACCTGCCAGGGTTAGAAGGACTACACGGATGCAGACTAGGGGGAAAGCTCCTCGTCACTGCTTGGCTCCACGGTCACTTCCTCCATGCTCCAAGAACCCTTTCCATACCCTTATCCATGAGCATCAATACCAGAATATGCCCAAAGGGAAATTACCCTCCAATTGGGATTTGCCTCGCTCTAGCCATGCAGGAAAAGAAGACTACAAGGAGGAAGAGTGGGGAAAGAATAGCAAGAGCTGGGATCCGTAGCCCGACACGATCATGAGTCGCATCGAAGAAAATTAAAGGTTGATTCGTACTCTCACCTTCGAGATTGAGGCCTTGGGGAAACTTATCAGAGAGCTCATCGAGAGGATACCACCACCACCAAACGAGTAATTCGTCATCAGGTTTGGCATCTCCTTGGCTTGTTCCAAGCTTGGGGGAGTGCCGCGGTATCACATCACTATCTTCTATCTTTTTACCTTTTTAGTAGAGTCATATCATGAATAGAGAAGTTATTATGTAGTATGGTTTGCATTATGGAAGTGTCCCCTCTCTCGTTAGATATGTATCCCTTGGTGTGAGTTGCTGTTATGGAATATTAATGAGAAGTTCTATCATTCACTCTTTTCATAGCTTATACTAGTTTTCAATTCATGGTTATATGATTGATCTTGTTGTTAGTATTGGTATCACTTTGGGATCATTGAGTTAACTTAGTTGGTTTTGGCAAACCTGGCTCGGTCAGTAGAAACACTATTTTTGAGAGTTGAATGAAAAAGATAAAAGTACTCTAAAGAAATATAATTTCATCATCTTTCTTTCTTGATTAGCTCATAAGTCTAGTATTCTCTAGTTAAGATCTTTTGTGCTTCCAAGGAAGATTGCATGTTTGTTTTTATCACTTGTATGTTTGTTTGTTTCCTTCAACTCTTATACTTGTTACCCAGCCTTGCTAGCCAAAAACCTGTACTGAGAGGGAATTCTTCTTGTGCATCCACCTCCTTTAAACCAAAACCATTGCCATTTGCGTCCACCATACCTACCTAGTAGCATTATTGCTATTTCAAGTAAATTCTTGTTTTATCTATCTCCCAAATTAAACTTGTTATGTGAAAATTAGTGATTAAAGCTCTCACGAACTTGATGGCACACTTTACTTTCTCGCATCTAATAAACTTAAACCATTGTGCTCACCTATGTTGCGTATATGCTTGCGTTTTGTAAGTTGTGAATTAGCAGAACCATGCTATCATGGGGAACGCTTTCAACATTGCACTGGTACTTTGTACCAAGTTGATATCATGTTCTTTTGTCTATGGATGTCGTTGGTGTGAAATGAAAGGGGACCTTGTAATTCCATGGAGTTATGCATGTGTGTTAGAGGAACGCCTGGGCCGCTGGTCTAATCCATGCTGACATGGTGGAAACCTGCAGCGTAACCATAATGAGAATCTATGAAGCATTCTTCTTATAAAAAAAGAGTCCAAAAGTGAGAAAAAAAGAGAAAAACAGGGAGATTATGAAAAGAGGAAAGAGAGAAAAAAGCACCATATTCCCATGGTAAATAAGAAGATTGCTGAGATGCTTGTTGTCTGCTTGCCTTGTCATTTTGATATGGGGATTCTTCCGTATCATCGGGCAAGGGGTACCCTGTTGGCGGTTCTCTATGATACACATATGCTTACAATGACAAGAACTTACCGGTGACTAAACTTGAGTAGCATGAGGAGCGGCCCTCGTATTCAAGGGACATGAGATTCTCAACTTACAACTTGTCAATGCATATCCTCATATTTGATCACTTTAACCTTAATCACCTAAAGATGCCTATGATAGGGGCAATGAGAGCTGAAAGCTAGTAAGTATCATAATTTTTGGGAGCTCTTTATGAGACTTGCAATCCCTGCTTCCCTCTGCGAAGGGCCTTTCTTTTACTTTTTAGTTGAGTCAGTAAACCTACTTCTTTCTATCTCGGCAAGTATTTTGAGTTGTTGTGTTTCATTCATTCATATGATGATTTATTCAATCATGTTTCTTATGTTCCTTGTTTTGCGCATTGCTCTTATCGTGATGTTTACTACTTTGAAAGCTATCATTAAAAACCAGTTATTTCTGAACTCCAGCAAATTATCAACTATTCTTCGACCAAGAGCTAAGTTTGCCATTACCAATTATGATTTACTTTATGTATCTTTATTGTGTTTCCTTTACTCATTGCAAGTTAAGTTATATAATAGTGAGTTGTCTTCTATTATGATCTATGTATTGATGAATGTGATGCTTCTTGTCCGTATTATTTTATCGACTCTTCACTCCATAAACCTAAGGTCATGTTTATTGAGCTCAGTTTCGCTTGGGGACAAGCGAAGTCTAAGCTTGGGGGCAGTTGATACGTCCATTTTGCATCACTATTCTATGTCATAATTCACTGTTATTCGTTGATATATTTCGTATTGAGAGGTGATACTTATGTTATTTCATCTATTTTTGCATGGTTGATGACTTTTGGAGCATGGACCGCTACAGTCAGGATTCTGATGGAAAAGGTGCTGTTTGGAGGCAAAATTCGCGAAGATCAGAAAATACGGGAAAATATACAGAAAATCCTATTTTTCCAGAAGACGAAGGAAGCCAGAAGGGGGGCTGGAGATGGGCCACAGGGGGGCCCACACCACCCCCTAGCACGGGCCAGCCTAGGCCGCGCCACCAGGTGGTGTGGCCACCCTGGTCCACCCCTGGCACTCCCCTCTGGCATATATTATCCTCCTGAAACTCTAAGACTCGGCGAGCGACCACAGAAAGATTCCGCCGCCTCTGTGGGGCAGAAAACACCGAGAGAGAAAGATCTCTCCGGCAAACAGATTTCTGCTGGGGGAATTCCTTCCTGGAGAGGGGAGATCGTCACCATCAACACCATCATCAAGCTAGACTTCATCGGGATCATCATCATCATCATCACCACCATCATCACCATCAGCACCTTCACCACCATCTCCATATTGCTGTAACAATTGGGTTGAATCTTGCATTAGTTCATAGGGGAAACTTTCCCGGTGTTGATTACTCTTTGTAGCTAATGCTATTGAGTGAACCATTGAATTATTGTTTATGTTCAGATTGTTATACATCATTATTTCATCTCTGATCATGATCCATATGATGTCTTGTGAGTAGTTCGTTTTGTTCTTGAGCACATGGGAGAAGTCATGTTGTTAGTAGTGGAGTTGTGTTGAGAAAGATTCAATAGTTTGATATTTATGGGCCTAGGGGAATGCATTGTGTATTTGGCTACTAATCGTAGGGGTTGCCGGAGTGACAGAAACCTGAACCCCCGTTAGGAAACCATTGCACAAGGGACGTAAGGGTCTTAGAGTTCAAAGCTATGGTTAGGTTTCTACCTTAATTACTTTCTTGTACTTACAGATGTTTGCAAGGGGTATAATCACAAGTATGTATTAGTCCTAGGAAGGTCGGTACATTAGCACAGGTTCACCCACACAACACTTAGCAAGCTAAAGAAGATTAATCAACTATATGAAGCGAAAGAACTTGACAGTCTTCCCATGTGTCCTCGAGAACGTTTGGTCATCTTAAGTAATACAACCGGCTTGTCCTTTGCTGCATAAAGGATTGGGCCACTTGCTACATTTATTCCTACTGTCTTTTGTTTACTCGTACTTTGTTTACTTGCTTTATCAAAAACTCCTAAAAATCCATTTGCTAAGTATTTGCAGAGAATTCCTGATCCATACCACTAGCCAGCACCTTCTGCTCCTCGTTAGGTTCGACACTCTTACTTATCGAAAATACTGCGATACACCCCCTATACTTGTGGGTCATCAAGAGCCTCCACAACTACCATAGTAGAAGGCCATGCCCCAGATCCTTCGTCAAAGGAGACCTGGTTCTGCGACTGAAGCAGCAAGGGCATCTCAAGTTCGAGTCCCCTTGGGAAGGACCTTATGTGATTACAGAAGTAATCCCAGGTGCCGCCTATCGCCTTAAAGATTTCGAGAGCGGAGTCGCATACTCCAACCCCTGGAACGTCGCGCAGCTGCGCTGTTTCTACCCCTAGATATTTTTACTTTACAGATAAGGCTATTTAGCCAGGCTACTTAGCCACACATTGTACCTCGTACTATTCTGTGAATAAATAAAGCTAAGTGCCCCAAAACTCTGTGCCTTTTCTGTTTTTCTCGCAATTTTATACTCGGGGGCTGAGCCCCCTTTATACCTTCGTTCCATGAACGAATCGCAGTATCCTGAGTAGCTGAAACATTACCAATCGAACCCTTGATAAAAAACAACCCAGCTGCGACACACCTGACAGGTTGGCAAGGTGCTGAGATAAATACACGTCAGGCTAACGAAAGGGAACTACAGAGTACAACACACTCGCAAATATTAAAGGGTATTAAATACACCCACCACAATCATATGAACTTTACAACACTTATACATCTATGTGCTGGATAAAATTACACTACTGCTGCAAAAGAAGAACATTTGTCTGCTCCTCAAAGAAATCGACGATGTCCTCCGCAGGCCGATCAACCGCCTGATAGTGCAGAACCATGTCCCAAGTTATCCCTTTTGGCGGAGGCGGCGGTCTAGCAGCAACAGACGCGTTGTCCACATCTCGCCTATGCAGCCGCACCAGCGACAGCGCAGCTTTGGCACCAGCGACCAGTTGCTGCCGCACGCACTCGCGGACCGCACTTATATCCTGAAACTTTGCCAAAAGAGCCAACAGGCTTGAGGACACCATGTCAAGAGGAAACATTGCTTGGAATGTATTCCTAAGACATGACTACGCCTTCTTCAAGCATTGAAGTACTCGCGAAGAGCGATCCTGCAGGGTCGCTAATGCGACTATACGGCCGTGGTCCGCCCAAAAGTACCCACTAGCCTGTAACTGCTCCTGGGTCAAGTCATTCATTCGAATAGCCACCCGGTCCTTCTCATCCTGCGGATGACAAGCGCTAATAACTACACCAAGCAAGAAGCAAAGTGTAAGGACAAGGCATCACCGTGACTGGCTAAAAGACAAGATGAGAAGACAGAGAGCTAACATTTAAACTGCTCGTTCAACTGCACCACTTCATCCAAGAGATACTTCTCGCGGGCAGTGGCCTTCTCAGCTTTTGACTTCCACACATCCGCCTTACTGCGGATGATGGGCAACTCATGCTCCAACTGCTTAATACGGTCGCGCAATCGTGAAAGCAACGGCAATTCCTCCACCTTTGAATGTGGTCGCGCCATGGTTTCATCGATGGGAGGAGAGTCATGAAGATCACTCGAAGGACCACTCGAAGGACCCTAGTTACAATCAAGCAAGAGGAAAATGAGACCAATCATACAATGATAAAAAGGAGGATTGCATTCAAATTTGATAAAAGTATCAAGAGAGCACCCCCACAAACTGCGGATCAGCAAAAGAAAGCTACAACTATTACAAAGGGAAGCTATGGAGAAATATGCTTCTTCGACTTGGACTTCGGTGTTGGGGGCTTCCTCAAATCCGTGGCAGTCTCCAATGCCACAGACTTCCCGGTGGTAGCCCCAGACGCCGACGCCGACGCCGCCTTCACTCGCTGCAACTCTTCAGAATACTTGGTGGCTGTCTCGATGAGACGAGGCCTGTATTTACGGCATTTAGTGGCGAAGGGAGCAAACACTACCTACTAGCCTTTCGCGTCGTCAGGCACCGCCTCAGATATTGCGCTCGGGTCCAGCTCCGCACCATGTGCTTGCGCCATCACGAGTGCCATGGTAGTGCTGAGAGACCGCTGAGCATTCTTGAAGTCCGTCGGGATGCCTTCCATGAAGGAGTCCACCAAGCCATCAAGGGTCATGATTAAGCTGGCCTTGGGGAACATATCCTCACGGAGGCGGCTCAGCATGTTCTTGTCCTTCCCGAGTGTATCTTGGAGGGACACACTACGGTCTTCGACTGCGGCTACGGCGCCAGCCAAAGAATCTGCACGGTGCATGGCCTGGGCATCAAAGCTTAATCCGGCGGCATCTGCATACATAGAGTATCAACACAGTGACATGAAATAAAATAGGGAAAAATACAAGTGCAACTGAACAATACCTGAGAGAGCCTTCGCAATCGAGAAAAGTTGTTCTTCGAACAACTTCTCCCTCTCGGCAGTGGAAGCGCGCAGGTCCTCCTCACGCTTTTGCGACTCCTCCAGAACCGTGACTGCCTCATCGCGCCTTTTCTCCATTGCGGCAAGTCCCTTCTCGAGGGAAGTAACACAACGGAGAAGTTCATTGTGCTCACCTACAAAGGACAGGGCATGATAGCAATTTATTTGACAAATTTCTACGAAAACAGAGCAAAGAGAAAAGTGTAGTACCAACCTTCGACTGCGCGGTGGCGATTGTCCAGCGGAGTGTGCTGATGACCCAAGGCAAGGATTTGCTCCGCAAGGCGAGCAGATTCCTTCACGATGATCTACACTAAGAGATGATGGGTTTGTAGCATGGAAAACAAAAAATTTCTACCACAAGAACGAACAAAACCCAGATCTAATCTAGATAAAAGCCAAGATCTAATCTATTAGACATGTGCAACGAGATAGATCTGTACTAACCCTCGTAGATTCGATAAGCCTTGTTCGAGATCGGATCTCGTGATTGATGTACTAGATCACTTGCCGATCTCAAGATCGAGTAGACGATCCTTCCGGCGCCGTGTTCCGGCAGCGCTTCCGCAGTCGGTCACGCGTGCGGAGTCGAAGCAGACCTTCCTCTCCCCGTTCCAGCGAGCAGCAGAGGTAGTAGATCTCTCCACGGAATCCCAGCAGCACGACGGCGTGTTGGTGGTGGTGGAGTAGAGAACTCTGCAGGGCTTCGCCTAAGCCAGAGCAGAGGGAAGGAGGAGGAGAGAGGCAACTTGAGATCTAGTGAATAGAAGGGGCTAAGGGGGTGGCGCCTCCACCCCTCTATTTAAAGGAGGGAGGCGCCATGGGAGGGGGAGTCCTAGTAGGACTCCCCTCCCTTCCTTGGCCGGCGGATTGGGAGGGGGGAGGAGTCCTCCTCCCCCACTACTCCTTGTCTTGCCCCACAAGGATTCCTTGATCCTTTCTTGATTTTCAAGTAAACTCCAAGAAATCTTCTAGAACCTTCCGGAACATTCTGAAACCTTCTAGAATCCCCATACAAATACTCCGGAACATTTCCTAACTTAGAAAATGATCCCCAATATATGAATCTTATTCTCCGGACAATTCCGGATCTCCTCGTGATGTCCTGGATCCAATCCGAGACTCCGAACAACATTCGGTCTCCAACGCACATTCCATATCTACTTAAAACAACTTCGAACCTTAAGTGTGTCACCCTACGGTTCGTGAATATGCAGACATGATGAAGAAACCTCTCCGATCAATAACCATCAGCGAGATCTGGAGATCCATAATGTCTCCCACATACTCAACGATGATTTCATGATCGATAGAACCATTAACATACGAAACCAATTCCCTTTGTCACGCGATATTCTACTTATCCGAGGTTTGATCGTCGGTATCTCCATACCTAGTTCTACCTCGTTACTGATAAGTACTCTTTACTCGTTCCATGTTATGTCATCCCTTGTGACCTAGTCACATGCTTGCAAGCTAACTAGATGACATTCCACCGAGAGGGCCCAGAGCATATCTATCCGTCATATGGATGGACAAATCCCAATCTTGGTCCATGCGCTTCAACACATACTTTCAAAATACCCAATGACACCTTTATAACCACCCAGTTACGAAGCGGTGTTTGATGTCATCAAAGCACCCATCCGGTGATGGTGATTAACATAACCTCATGGTCGAAGGATTATGTTACTATGCATTTGAAAAGCTTGTAGCAAAACGAACTTAATGACTTGATCTTATGCTATGCTTACTATGGGTGTGTGTCCATCACATCATTCTCCTAATGATACGATCTTGTTATTAACAACATCCAATGTCCATGATCAGGAAACCATGATCATCCATGAATCAACAAGCTAGCTTAACAAGAGGCTTACTAGGGACTCTTTTATGTTTACAAAACACACAAGTATTAATGTTTCCGGTTAATACAATTATAGCATGGGATGTAAACATTTATCATAAACATAAAGATATAATAATAACCACTTTATTATTGCCTCTTGGGCATATCTCCAACAAGAGAAACGAAGATTCAACAACAACCAAAAGCACAAATTCGACTACCAGCGGCAAAAAAGATACTTACGTGTTCCTCCACGGACTCCGAAGATGCCTGTTGAGCAGTCGTCCATGCAACCATTTGGTGCTCCCCAGCATGTGGGGAACTCGAGGAGTTGGCGCCGGAGTGGGCCGCCACCGAAGGAGAAGGCGACCGTATGGCCACCTCCTTATTTTTGGAGTCTGCGACTCCAGATTCTTTCAAAAACTAGCAATCGTTGGAGGACGACGATGCCGTATGACTACAAACAAGACAAGCACCACTATTAGAAGAAAAACTCCAAAGAACAACAAGATGCACTCGCAGATATCAGCAACTTACCCATCAAAGTTCTCGAGATCAAAGGAGTCCCCTGATGACTCCTTCGGCAACCTCAGCTTCTTTCGAGCAGGAGGAGCCATGGCGCGTACAGGCACGACAGGGATAGGCTCCTCCACATCAGCAGGAGATCCCTCTGGCGTCGTCGGCAAAGAAGCATCGGAATTCTCGCTGTGGGAGCGCTTGCGAGTGCCGTGACCACTGGACTCGGGGGCTTCCTCCTCTTCTTCAATCGGGACGGTCGAATCTGACTCATCCTCTTACACCGCTTCACGCAGGATAAACCCTTCAGGCTAAGGAGGCAAGCTGGAAGTCACTTTCTAGTCCTACAATCAGAAGAAACATTAAGTATATATCAAGCACTTAGCAACCAATCAAAAAATGCAGACTACTTCACAGGAAAACTCTACCTTAGGTGGAGGGTTGTTGGTGTCGAAAGGAGGCACGACTGACTTGCCTGGGAGATCCTCCTTGGCGGTATACTTGGTCACCAGTCACAACCTCCTGTCTACCTCACCCGCAGAAATGCCCTCCGCAGATATGCGAGTGACATCGCCCGCACTGGTCCAGTGGTACTTCGGATGGACTTTGGCCTGCAGAGTCTGGATACGGCGGTGAAACCACATGCGAATGAGCGCATCGCCACCTTCTTCTTTGCCTATACGGCCTTTGAGGTCGCAGACACGCTGATACAACATCTCCGTCTCCTCGGACTCGCCGGGCATCACGACGTTCTTCTAGGAGCACCTCCTCTTGCAAGCTAACACGGGATCGAAGGGCGCGAGTCCGTAGTGCTCTCCGTCGACCTTCTGGTCGCGGATGTAGAACCACTTATCTCTCCACCCTCGGATAGACACGGTGAGCTTGATATCAAAGTAAGTGGCAGAGGAGTCGACGTGGATCCCGTAGCCTCCTACATTGTAGACTACCAAACCAGACGTCGACTAACGTTTGAGCTTAAAAAGCTTCTTGAAGAGACCAAAGTGTGGCTCGACTCCGAGCCAACACTAGCAAAGTGTGATAAAACAGGTGATGTGGAGAATCGAATTTGGGGACAACTGATGCAGCTGGAGCCCATAGAAATAGAGAATACCCCTAACGAAAGGATGCAGGGGAAGAGAACGACCGCGGATGATGAACGCAAGGAACATCACCCGAAAACCCGTCGGAGGAACGGGAATTACCTCCTCGCCAGGCACGTGGGAGTCGCCTTCGGCGGGAGGAAGTGCTCCATCTTGATGAAGATTGAACAGATCCGCGGGCTTGATGATAGATGGGCACCAGGACCCATTGGTGACGTGAGTCCCCGCGCCCTTCTTCTTCCCAGCACCGACGGCGCTGGTTCCCACGATGGTGGCGCCTCCCTTCTTCTTGGCGTCAACAACGGCGGCTGCAGATCCAGCAGTAGAGCCTCCTTTCTTATTTCCCATCTTGCGATGGCGATGCGAGTGCAAGAAGTAACTGGGGAAGACGCGGAGCTGGTCCAGTGCCACGGAGAAGAGGTGCGCAAAGGAGCAGGTAGAGCAACAACGGCGGAGGAAGCGCAAGCAAATAAGAGAGATGTGGGGAATTACTGCATGGTGTATCCCTACTTAACCACCTATAGATGACATCCAACGGTTAGTACAAAACCTACCAGACGCGTGGCGCACATCTGCACTGACGCGTGGCAAGTGTCGTGGTGGTGTCACGGCAGATGCCATGGATAGGCTAAAGGTAGGGACAAGATGCACTAGAGGAATCCAGGGAGGGATAGTGTGGTGATTACACATACAGTTGCTTTGTATTTGATTTACTTCCACAGTTTACAAGTGCTCCTTGAGCTGTCTTGGGGAGAGGAGGAAGAAGGAACTCTCTTACTCTCACCACTAGCTAGCCCTCAGGAACTCACTAGTAGAACATAAACCTCTAGAGATCAACCAGTCAAAGACCAACCCCTTCTACAGAGGCCCTAGTCCTCCTTATATAGGGGTGGCTAGGTCTCCAATTAGGGCATACGTGGAGGCATATTCCAAGGAATATGCCTCCTCCCAAAATAGTAAGCCGACCGGGTCACTTTAACCCAGTGTCATCCATGTAGAGACTATGTGAGCCTCTACGGCGCCCGCGCCATCCGACACAGGCTTCGTCACCTTTGTCGGCCACGCCTCGGTGGTCCTGGCCTCTGTCCGCTTCGCTCACGCTCTGCGTACAGTGGTCACCCTTTGACCAGCGAGATACCTTCTTTCTCTTATAAGCTTGATATAACCCGGATCGTACCTAGTTGATCCGGCCATACCTGTACCTGCATACAAGTTAGATACACCTCACCGACTTACGATATAAGTCGGCTGAGACCCAGTTAGGTGGACATCCCCTGGTCCGGGTTACCCCGTGATTCGGCCTGCCTTGAGGTGACTCGGCCAGCACCTGCCTTGACCTTGTCGTACCTCGGCTAACTCGGCCTTTATACCCCGGCGTGACCCTACCCGGGGGTATCCCCCCAACATTAGTCCCCGAAGCTGGTGCGGTCTTAGATGCCTTAGCGGCTAAGGCCATAGCAGGTTCAATTTTATGGAGCCTCTGGCTCCCTTTCCAAGTTACCTCATAGTCCGGATTTCATAGGTTTACTTTCCCTTGGCACATTCCAAGTTTCCACTCGCTGGCCGGGTCACCTCATACTCTTCCGGGTCATTCCTCCTTCTCTTGTACGCTTCCCCACGTGGAGGTTAATCATTACTTTGCCTCATTTTAAGGGCCTACGCCAGTAGCCACCATAGTAATTGTCAGTTATTACTGTAGCACACGTCACATCGTGCCTGTCTCCTCGTTAACTGCATCATAACGTCACGTCATGGGATCTCTTGCGCCTTGTGGCCCTTCCTGTGGCTCGTTGCTAATTGGTCGATCCGGGTTATACATGGCCGCACCGTGTGGCCCGCCCGCATAGCGCGATCCCACCATCCCTTAAGGGCATGGTTAAATAGGGGTGGGGGCGCCCCTTGGGTCCTTTCCCCACTCTCGCGCCCCCTTTGCCTCTTCTTCTTCCTCTCCAGCGACAGCGCGGCCGCTACACCGTTTCCTCACGCACCCGCGTCGCCGCCACCTCCCCGCATCTCTTCCGCCACGGATCCTCGCCTATCCAGGCCACTGTCACCCACCGCCGCTAGCACCAGTGAGGACAGTGATCTTGAGATGACTGAAGAGGAGCTCGCCGTCGCTGAGCAAGAAATGGAGGAGGACGCGGTGAACGCCGACCGTGGTGCCTGGGCTGGGTCCTGGGTTTGCCAGGACGATATTGACTGGCTATACCGCACCCGGCGCATCTCGGAGGGCGTCATCGCACGTCTTCCTGCTACGGAGCTTGCCCCCTCACCCAATCCGGGTGAGTATGTGGTATTCCTCTCCCACTTCCAACGTGGATGCGGGCTCCCAGCAAGCGATTTCTTCAACGACTGGCTCAACACGTATGAGCTTCAGCCGCATCATCTTCCGGCTAATGCCATCACCTCTCTCTCTACCTTCGCTTCCACCATTGAGGGCTACACCGGACTGTGGCCCACGAAGGAGCTCTGGATCCGGTTCTTTGGCCTTCGCTGGAATGTAATTCCGAATATAGCTCTGGATCCGGAGGAAAAGCAGCTCACGTAGTTCGGTGCAGCCTCCATCTCTCCTAGGAAACAGTCAATCTTCCCCCCGAGTCACAGGGCTTGACTCTTGCAAGTGATGGGCCCGGACCTTTTTCTATGTCCGGAACAACACAACTGAGGATCTGATCCGGCTACGCCCGTATGTTCCGGGTCCTCCTAATCCGGATCTGTGGGACATTGTCTCCAAGAAGCCCACCGTCCTGGTGAACCAAGTTAACAAAAGGTTCCAGGAGCTGAAGGACCTAGGATTGCGCAACAAGGACACGATGATCACATTCGTCCGCAACCGGATCTCCCCCCTCCAGAAACGCACACATAAAGTTTGCCACATGAGCTGGGGCCGTGACCCCAACCGGACCTCCTCATTTGAGTTGAGCGACACCGAGATCTTCCGCCGGGTCAAGTACCTCTTCACCACTAAGAAGGACTTCTCTGCTGAGTGGACGTGGGGGATCGAACACTACTGCTGAGATAGGCTTCCCCCTGCGGTAAGTCCCGTGCCCCAAACCTTTTCCGAATTAAATCATACGTCGGTTTCTGTTGTAGGTTTAATCCTTTTGCCTTTTCTTTCCCTTAGATGTTTCTTCAGCAAACCATTGAGGATGGCGCCGATCCTTCTCTCAAATGGGCACCTGACCGAGACACCTCGGATGAGGAGGAGCCGGATCAGGAGATGTTCCTGCCGATGGCGGATGCGACCAAGCGACCCACCGGTAAACTGTCTTCCATTAGAGATTGGTCCGATGATGAAGATGATTCATACGTTGAGGTAATGGAGGCATTTGACGCTGTCCCCCTTTCTTATGCTTTTCCGACATCAGCTAACCCCGGTGGGCAGATCCATGAAGATCCTCCCCTTGCCATGGGTGAGCCTGTCTCGGTCGCACCGAAGAAGAGGGGGGCTGCATCTGCTTCTTCCTTTGGACCTTCTCAGCCAGCTAAAAGGCAAAAGAAGTCCGCGGACAAAGCTGCCACCAAGTCCACGACCAAGGCCATGGCCCGGAGAGGTTGCAAGCCCAAGGAACCCCTGACTTTGGATGAGTAAGTCGTTTCTCCCTTTGCTATTTACTTGTTCTTCTTTCGTTGTAGTTTCTCATCATACATGATTTGATCCGGCAGGGCTGCGGTGGAGGTCCCACAGAGTGGATCCAGCATTGCCTCGCCGCTCCGACACAGTCCTTCTCCCCCCCCTCGTGGGGACGATTCACGCCCGTTGAGCCCCATTCTGGAGGGTTCAGCGGCTGCTCCGGGTTCTAGCCCACCTCGTCAAGAGGAGGGCAACCTCGGAGCGGGGGAAACTGGCTCTGCCGAGGCAGCAACAACCACCACTTCGGCTCCGCCTCAACCAGCTTCATCCGAGTTACCCACAGCACCTCCGCCAAAACAAAGACCAGCATCATCATCAGCCCTAGCACCAGCAGCAACAACAAAAGTACTAGCAGCAGCACCAAGTCCTTCCGCCTTGTCCGAGTCTTCCAAGGCTCGGCGAGAAGATACAGTAGTACCAAAGCTAGCACCAAGGAGGCTCGCAAGGGCAAATCAGACAACAACTTCAACTTCTCAGCAGCAGCCCAAGGGCAAAAAGGCTCCTGACGCCACCAGGGCAGCGTCAATCGAGGCTGGACAGCGTACACTTGCGTCCATGCTCCCAAATAAGATTCCGCCACCGAAGGACGCCCCTGCCGAGCCAGCTAATGCGCAACTCGTTTTGCACACCAGCCCAGCCGTTGCCCATGTTGAGAGGAAGGAAGCACATGCCAAGGGTCTAGTGGCGCCCCACATGCTTAGCGGTGAACGATATCCTCCGACCTTGATCGAGTTTGTAAATAACTGGAACAAGGCGGAGTTCGTCCACAATGACAATCTCCCAGAGAAGTTCGGTCCCGCCGAATTTGTTGCGCAGATGAATACTGCTGCCAAGGCAATTAATCTTGCAGGTCGGATGATGGAGGTAGGTTACTTTGTCTTTTCCTTAACATGTAGTAGATATTATTGATATAGCCATTAGTCCCCGAGCCTCCGGGGGAGTAACTTGTTACTCGGTCGGATGCTCCTTAGTAAACTAACGTAGCTCCTTAATAACTTCGAATATGCACACACCTAGAGCCGGGTTAAGTTCCACTTGGCCTGGATCTTGTATACTTCGAATATGCACACACCTAGAGCCGGGTTGAGTTCCACTTGGTCCGGATTTTGTACACTTCGAATATGCACACACCTAGAGCCGGGTTAAGTTCCACTTGGCCCGGATTTTGTACACTTCGAATATGCACACACCTAGAGTCAGGTTAAGTTCCATTTGGCCCGGATTTTGTACACTTCGAATATGCACACACTAGAGCCGGGTTAAGTTCCACTTGGCCCGGATCTTGTACACTTTGAATATGCACACACCTAGAGCCGGGTTAAGTTCCACTTGGCCCGGATTTTGTACACTTCGAATATGCACACACCTAGAGCCGGGTTAAGTTCCACTTGGCCCAGATTTTGTACACTTCGAATATGCACACACCTAGAGCCGGGTTAAGTTCCCCTTGGCCCGGATCTTGTACACTTCGAATATGCACACACCTAGAGCCGGGTTAAGTTCCACTTGGCCCGGATCTTGTACACTTCGAATATGCACACACCTAGAGCCGGGTTAAGTTCCACTTGGCCCGGATTTTGTACACTTCGAATATGCACACACCTAGAGCCGGGTTAAGTTCCACTTGGCCCGGATTTTGTACACTTCGAATATGCACACACCTAGAGCCAGGTTAAGTTCCACTTGGCCCGGATCTTGTACACTTCTAATATGCACAAGACTAAGCTATCCTTTTGTACTCTTTTCAGGTGACTACCAATCGTCGGAGCGCTGAGTTTCAGCGTCTCCTGGATACTCACAAGATTCTGCGCGCAAAACATAGTGCACTTCTCGCTGAACACGAGAAAAGGGGTAAGTTTCTTCCTTGGCATTTTTTCATTTGTCTTCATCTTTTTCCGCCGAACTAATCCATCATTCGGATTTCGCAGCTGGGGTGGAGGCTGAGAATACCATCATGAGGAAAAATTTGGAGCAGATCAAAGGTAAGTCATTTTTGCTTCCTTCCTCCGCACTCTATTTCCTTTTCTCCTTGGCTCGGCAAATATTCATACCTCGGCTTTGCCGGGTCAACAAACTATTTTAGCCTCTCTTGAAGATAGTGTGCGCGTGCCTGATATGATGCTGCATTTTCTCGAACAAGCAGGGCAGCACCAAGCTGTACTCAAGAAGAAAGACGATGAACTCGCCGTCCTCCAAACCAAAGATGATGAAATCGCTAAGCTTAAGGCGGACATGAAGAAGCTGAAAGCGCAGCACCAATCCGAACTTCAAAAAGCTGGCCAGGACTTTACTGAAGAGCGCGAGCGCCTCAACCTCCAGATAGCCAAGGACCAAGAATTGCTGAAGGAGGCCGACTCTAAACTTGAGTCAGTGAATGCTGAGCTTGTTCAACTCCGGGAGAGGCGTGACAAGTGTACCAAGGAGCTAACCTGGATCCACAGCCACATTTCTCGTAAGTTCCTTTTCTCTTCAATTGTCATGAATCTCTCCGGGTCAACCCTTCTTAATTATTTCACCTGTCTCGTTTTCAGACAAATTTCTAGAGGGCAATGTTGTTGCAACTACCGCTAGAAAAGGGGTACCCCAATTGCCCCTGGGGCTAGAGAAATTCCATATGACATGGAGGACTTGCTGGTCAGCTTGTCCTCTCGTGTCGAGATTGTGAAGAACTACGGCAAGGACATCTTGGATGTAGCAATCCGGATCTTCAATGCCTTTTGGCCTGGAGAAGATACTCTAGAGGGTGCCCCTACTCTTTTTGCCAGGCTTATGGAGTGCGAGACTTAGCTCGATCTTTGGAGAGAATCTGCTGGACGCGCCAGAGCTGAGATCATTCTTCACTACGTGCTTACGTGGTACAAGAAGATTAACCTCAAACTCCTTGAGCGCATGCGCACCGGATCAAGGTGGTCCACTGACCCGGATTGGGTAGCTCGGCGCAAGGCTTGCGCCCATAGCTTCATCCAATACGCCCCATTCATCAATGGAACGAGGGACCAAGCTTACTAGATGCCGCCGACGATGAAAATGCTGAAAACGTTGAAGATGATTCAGATGAGGATGAAGAGGACGAAGCTTTGGATGTCGAGGAAGACGCAGATGACTCTGAAGCCGAGGCTGGGGCTGCACCTGCTGGCGCCGAATTACCTCCTCCTGCTGCTCCTTGATTATAAACACTTTAAATTTCATCAGATCCCCAGTATGCCGGGTGCAATTGTATCAAGCACACAAGTGATATTTTGCTACTAAGTTTTTATGCTGGATTGACTTGGGCGTAGTCCCCGAGTTTCATTTTCGTGTTCTTCCAATTTCTTGGCTCGGCTCGTGTCTACCTTGGTTCGGTTTTATGACTTACGAGTCCGAGCTTCAAAAATTGACTTAACAATACTTTGAAACTTTAGGATTAGCTCAAAATAATTCAGCATAATAAATCGAAAGTAAACATAAGGTTAGTACGAAAAACAAACGTCGGCTCGATTAAGTTCCTTCCCTTAGTCGTTTTTCATGTGTTACGCAATTCCAAACTTGTTCCCTTGCTTGCCATGAAGCCAAATCTTGTTGGACAACAGCAAGTCAAAGAGTTAGGCTTTTGGTGCTCACACACTACTAGTCCGGGTTAGGTAGAAACAACTTACGCCAGTCGACATATAAATAAATACCAAATACAACAAATATTATTAAGGCAGTCCCCGAGTTACTGCTCGAGGTGCCAAGATTTCATTGATAAGTTCATTGCCGGCATACATACCGACATGAGTGACTCGGATACACACACATCTCTGCTAAGTGTAGAAAGGACGAAGTAGAGCTACATTCCATGGACGTTTAGATTCCTCGCCGGACCTGTCTGCCTTGTTCTTCTCCTGTGGTTTTGCATCGATGAGATAATATGAGTCATTGTGCAATGCTTTGCTCACGATGAATGGCCCTTCCCATGGGGGGGATAACTTATGCATGCCAGCAGTACGTTGTACCAACTGGGGTACCAGATCACCTTCCCGGAAGACTCGGGGGTTTACTTTCTGGCTATGATAGCGTTGGAGATTTTGCTGATATATGGCAGATCTGGACAATGCCAATTCTCTCGCTTCGTCTAGCAGATCAACATCATTTTGCCGGGCTTCTTGCACTTCGGCTTCTGTGTATTGGGTGATCCTAGGCGAATCATGCTCTATGTCGGCTGGTAATACAGCTTCTGCCCCATATACTAGAAAGAATGGCGTATAGCCTATTGATGGATTTGGAGTTGTTCTTAAACTCCACAGTACCGCTAGTAGTTCTTCTATCCAGCACCCCACTGATCTTTGCAGCGGCTCAATGAGCCGGGGTTTTATCCCGGATAATACTAATCCGTTGGATCTTTCCACTTGTCCGTTCGATGCGGGGTGAGCTACCGAGGCTACGTCTAGCCAGATCTTCTTATCCTGGCAGAATCGCGCAAATGCTCCTTCAGCAAAATTCGTGCCATTATCTGTTATGATACTGTGAGGATAACCGTATCTCAAGATGATATCTTTGAGGAATGTCACGTCCGTAGCTCCATCACATTTCCTTATTGGCTTTACTTCGATCCACTTTGTAAACTTAGCAACCATGACTAAGATGTGGGTCATGTTCCCCCTCGCAGGTTTCAACGGGCCAACCATGTCCAAACACCATACAGCAAATGGCCAAGTAATTGGTATGGTCTTGAGCTTAGACATTGGCATATGTGTCTTGGTTGCGTACCTCTGACAACCATTGCATTTTCTTACCAAGTCCTCTGCTTGTTCTAAGGCACTTGGCCAGTAGAACCCATGTCGGAAAGATTTCGCCACCAACGCTCTGGACGAGGCATGATGCCCACATTCCCCTTGATGTATATCTCGGAAGATGTCAATCCCTTCTTCCAGGTCAACACATCGCTGGAGGACATTGGTCACACTCCTTTTGTATAGTTCGGACTTGATGATCGTGTATGCTTTTGCTCTCCTCTGAGTTTGCCTGGAAAGCACCTCCTCAGCGGGTAAGGTTCCATCTTTTAGGAATTGGAATATGGGTAATGCCCAAGCTGGTATGGCTCGTATTGAGAACACATCCTCATCAATTTCCATCTGATCCACCGGCATAGCCTCAGCCGGATCACGCTGAACAGTCCCCGGGTCTTGTGAAGCAGTCCCCGGGTTCACCGAGGCAGTCCCTGGGTTACGCGTATCACCTCCCATGTCAATGTCCATGGGTACAGCTCTGGACTCCGGATCTCCCGGGACGTAGATTGGGTCGGTCTCTGGGGACGGACAGATAGATGGTTTCCTGAGGTGTTCTAATGCTACACCCGGTGGAATTGCTTGTCGGATTGATCCGAGCTTCGACAATACGTCGGCAGCCTCATTTTCCACCCGGGGTACATGGCAAAATTCGCATCCCTCAAAATAACCAGATATTTTCTGCACATGGAATCTGTATAATGCCATGTTTGGATCAAGAGCGTCCCACAGCCCCGACACTTTCTGAACTACCAAATCCGAGTCGCCAAAGCATTGGATCCGACGTATCCCAATTTCTTTTGCCACTTTGAGCCCATGTACTAGTGCCTCATATTCGGCCACATTGTTTGATGCTGCGAAATGGATCTGCAGCACATACTTCAGCTGGTCATTTTTTGGCGAGGTAAGCACAACTCCGGCGTCTAACCCGGTTTTTGTTTTTGACCCGTCAAAGTGCATTCTCCAATAGTTCGGATCTGGTAATGGTGGTTTGTACTGCACCTCGGCCCAGTCCACAAAAAAGTCGGCCACAGCCTGAGACTTGATTGCTTCTCTTCTGTCATATTGTGGCGCATAAGGAGCTCGCTCAATTGCCCATTTTGCAATTCTACCACTTGCATCCTTGTTACTCATTATCTCAGATATGGGAGCTTCACATATTACTTTGATGGGATGCTCCTCAAAATAGTGTTTTAGCTTCTTAGCCGACATGTACACACCATATGCCACTTTCTGATAGTGCGGATAATTTTGCTTTGACGCGGATAACACTTCGCTTAGGTAATATATTGGCATTTGCACTGACTTACCCTCTTCATCGCGCTCTACCACAATTACTGCACTCACAACTCGGTTGGTTGCGGCTATATAGAGCAACATTGGCTCCTTTGATAGTGGAGAGGCTAATACTGGTGCAGTGGCTAACATTTTATTTAATTGGATAAAGGCTTCATTGGCCTGTGGCGTCAAAATGAACTTGTCCGACTTTTTCATGAGTTGATAGAGAGGCAGTGCCTTTTCTCCCAACCGACATACAAACCGACTTAAGGATGCCAGGCAACCAGTGAACTCCTGGATATCGTTAAGGCACTTCGGCAGTTCCATTCGCTCTATGGCCCGGATTTTAGTTGGATTGACTTTGATACCTCGGCTGGAGACAAGAAATCCGAGTAATTTTCCAGCCAGGACACCGAAAGTGCATTTTTCTGGGTTAAGCTTCATTCGGAACCTCCTTAGGTTCGCGAATGTCTGCCTGATATCGTCAAGGAGCGTTTTGCTTTCCTTGGTCTTGATAACAACATCATCCACATATACATGCACATTTTGACCAATTTGGTTGTGCAAACATTTCTGCATACATCTTTGGTACGTTGCCCCTGTATTACATAAACCAAATGGCATGGTGCGATAGCAATAAGCCCCATACGGGGTGATAAAGGCGGACTTTATTTGATGTAACACCCCGTCCACTCCTGGGCCCGGGGGGTGTCACTCCTGGCAGCTTAATAGGATATCTAGACTGGCCCCACAGACCAACACTAGTCTTTTCTACGCACTTTGTCCTCACTCGTGCGCACCCGGTTACCCACTTCCCGGTCGGTCACCCATCCTAGAATTGCTCTAGGCCAAGCACGCTTAACCTTAGAGTTCTTTTCGAATGAGCTTCCGGAAAAGAAGTTGCAACTTGTTGGTATGAGTATTCTATCAATCCTATTAAGCCATGTGCCTGGTCTCACATACACCCACCCTTTAGAAGATTGATGCCCTCATCGATCAAGCACACTCCAGGAACGTTCCCTCTTGGCACGCGTCTGTGCGTCCAGTGCCGGCACATGTGCCATGCCGTGTCCACTCCGGGCCACACGCGTCATGCTCCACATGTCCCGCCACTAACCCGCACACACCCGTTTAACCACGAGGTCGGCTCTGATACCACTTTGTAACACCCCGTCCACTCCTGGGCCCGGAGGGTGTCACTCCTGGCAGCTTAATAGGATATCTAGACTGGCTCCACAGACCAACACTAGTCTTTTCTACGCACTTTGTCCTCACTCGTGCGCACCCGGTTACCCACTTCCCGGTCGGTCACCCATCCTAGAATTGCTCTAGGCCAAGCACGCTTAACCTTAGAGTTCTTTTCGAATGAGCTTCCGGAAAAGAAGTTGCAACTTGTTGGTATGAGTATTCTATCAATCCTATTAAGCCATGTGCCTGGTCTCACATTTGATCACTTGGGTTCAGAGGTATCTGGTGGAAACCAGAATATGCATCAATGAATGACAACAGTTCACACCCAGTAATGGAATCTATGACCTAGTCTATCCTTGGCAGTGGGAATGGATCCTTTGGACACGCCTTGTTCAGGTTCGTGTAATCGATACACATGCGCCAAACCACTGCCACATTCGGATCGTCCTTCTTCTTCTTCTTCTCCACCAGCACCGGATTAGACAGCCAATCAGGGTAAAGTACTTCCATGATAAATCCAGCTGCTAGCAACCGAGCTATCTCATCTCCTATGACTTTTCTCCTGTCTTCGGTGAAGCGGCGGAGAGGTTGCTTCACCGGCTTTGATCTGGGTCTCACGTTCAAAGAGTGCTCGGCCAACTCCCTTGGAACACCTTGCAAGTCCTATGTGGACCAAGCAAAAAATATCCCGATTCTCACGAAGGAAGTTGACGAGCTCGCTTTCCTATTTGTCATTTAACCCGGCACCAATTGTTACGGTGCGCTCTAGGAACATATCATCAACAGGCACTTTCTTGGTATCCTTTGTCGCTTGGAATGAGACACTACCATGCGGATTACTCAGCGCCGGCATATACTGCTGTGCGGATTGAGCTAACCCTGCCACCTCTTGGATTTTTCTCTTTTCTTGCACAATCACAAGTGACTCGGCCAGGTTAGACCCGGCTGACGCGCACTCAATAGAACGTCGGAAATCACCTGTTATGGTAATCACGCCATTTGGCCCGGGCAGCTTCATCTTCAAGTAAATGATATGACTACTTGCCATGAACTTGTTCAGAGCTGGCCTGCCGAGATATGCGCTCTCCAAATTGACAACCTCGAACTCCAAATTCTCAGTTTGGTAGTTATCTCTTGTGCCGAACAAGACGTCAACCCGGACCTTGCCTATGGGCTCACAAGAAATGCCTGGCACAATGCCATGGAAAGTTGTCCTTGTAGCTTGGAGCATGTTCTCCGAGATACCCAATTTGCGCATGGTGTCCAAGTACATGATATTTATGCTGCTGCCATTGTCAATCAGCACCTTTGAGAACCTCACATTGATATTTGGCCCAATGAATGTTGGGTCCAACACTAGCTCGTACGAACCAGGACTTGGCATAAGCTTGGGATGATCTTTGATGCTCCAGGTAATTTCCTGGTCCGACCAAGGCATATACCTCGTCACAGCCAGAATTACCGCATTTACTTCCATGTGTCAGCGCTGCAAACTCTTTCTGTCTGTCTCTTCTATGGTAAAGACACAGTAGCTCTGATGATGTTCTCTATACTCATTCCTCCCCTCGTTTCCGGGGTACCTCTGATTCGGTTGACGCTGGTCTTCCACTTGATGCACTGCATCCCTTCTCTCATGGTTGTCATACCTTGGCGGAGGGGGGAGGCAACATTAACTGTTGCGTGTTCGCTCCGGAGAACAATTGCTGCCGGGGTAACTCCTGCCGAGGTTGATCATTCCGAGGTGCCCGAGCATTCCCCGAACCACCTTGTTCTATCTTTCGCATCCACTCACACTGCCTTGTTGTATGACCTCCTGGGTTACTCGGATTTGGCGTGTGAAATTTACATGGCTGATCCTACACTGACTCATAAGTATACCTCGGATGGTCCTTCTTCTCCTGTCACTGTTTCTTCTGCTCTGGCGTCCAAGTCTTCTTGCCATCATTTCTTGGAGTCCACTGTTGTCCTCTAGTTTTCTTACGTTGGTTGGTTCCCGCACCAGATTGATCTTGATTCACAGCAGCAACTTGTTGTGAACTGTACCGGTAATCCGGTCTGTCATCTCTTCTTTTACCTCGGTAATCATTCCTCCGGGATGACCCGGCTCCATCTCTCTGGTAGTATTCCTCGTTTGACTCACTTGGCATTAACCTGGGTTGAGTCGGATCACCCAAGGCGTACGAATCAGCGATCCGGATTGTCTCTGCCAACGTAGTTGGCATATCCCTTTGCAATCTTTGCCACAACATGCTTGCATATCTGCACCCTTGCGCAAACCATGCTATGGCCTGTGACTCAATTACACCCTCACAGGAGTTTCGCACTGTACACCACCGGGTT
Source organism: Avena sativa (assembly GCA_916181665.1). Taxonomy (NCBI): domain Eukaryota; kingdom Viridiplantae; phylum Streptophyta; class Magnoliopsida; order Poales; family Poaceae; genus Avena; species Avena sativa. The sequence goes on along the minus strand of OV702279.1, from coordinate 463,020,243 downwards.
AGGAATTTCCGGTCTGTCTCATTCGGTTTCTGCTTGAACATTGCTAGGGTCTGTGGCCTATTCGGCCTCTGATACGTACTTGAGAAATTGCTGACAAACATTTTCTCAAAATCGATCCAACAGTTAATACTTCCGGGCGGCAAATTGTTTAGCCATACCCTCGCTGGCCCCTCCAACATCTGGGTACATATCTCACTGCCCATCTCAAATTGCCTGTAGCAATTTTTATAGATGTAGCATAGTTAATCAACCAATCCTCCGGCTTAGTGCTGCCGTCATACGTTTTTGTGCCTCTAGGTAACTGGAAGTTAGGTACCGGAGGCTCCTTCATGATCCGGGGCCCAAAACACGCAGGACCCGGAGGACCTTGACATTCAATTTGCTCCGACCTATACAGCCGATCCAGTTTTAATCTGGCGTCGTCAGGCATCAAATTCCTGCTTCCCAATCTTGACCCTATCACGTGATAGTCTGGCCTGGGATACCCAGCATTCACCATTTCCGAATCACCGTCATTGTATCTATCCTGCTCCTATGGAACTGCTCTCTGTTGCATACCTTGGCCGGCACTGCGCTCTTGCCGTGGTATATTCCGCTGCTACTGTTGCCCTACACCTACCGAATTACGCTGTCCGGCATTGCCGTTTACAGCATTCCCTTGACCGACATTGAATTGGTCGCGGTTACCTCGGCCAGCTTCACCTCGGCTCACACTCCGTCGATCCTCATTTCTATGTACTTCTTTTCCGTTCCCTGCCCTTGCCGGGTCATACGGGTTTATCTGTTTGTTCCTCCTGGCCGAGGTTACCACCTCTTCTCTCCTAGGACCACCATGAGGAGACGATGCAGCTCCAACGGATTTCTCCGGATTACCCACCACCGAATGAACGATCTTGGAGGCCCCAGCCCTCTCCGGGTTAGCCCTGAGTAATTCCTCATTTTGCCTGTTCGCGATCCGAACCAACTCATTGACCCTATCTTGCTGTCTCTGACGGGCTTCACCCGTCAGACCCTCTAACTCGGACGCAACTGCATCTGCTGCTCTGAGATTTTTTGCCGGGGTACTATACTTCGGCAGCCCCACGGACAAACAGTTCTCTGATTCCTCAATCCTAGTATCACCCTCTTTGTTCATTTCACTCATGAGGTTTCTCCCTTTTACTTTTACAGCATCTACCTTATTTGCCTTTGCGTATTCACGTAGTGTCATGTTCAACGATTGCTGAGCCGCGGCTATGTTTTTCGCACCTTCTAGTATTTTTGCCTAGTCTCCTCTAGCTCGGCCTGTGCCTGAGCCGGATCTACCACTGCTGCTACTGGGTTTGCTAAGCTATCCATCGCCTGCTGCAGCATATTCTCTGGCCTCTCTAGTGGAGGACCTCTACTTTTCCTTGGTGCCTTTGGCGTTACCTCCGGATCTGGTGCCGGATCCTTGCTCGCGCCAGCGCCTGGCGCAGTCATCATCACCTCGGCGTGGTCTGGGGAGCAAGTGATACGCGCCCCACAAACCGTGCTAACGGGTGGCTCGCCTCCTTCGACGACGTGCCGTGGGTGAACGCATGACACATCAACAGCAACGTAGATCTTGTGCGCGCCGAGCTTGACCAAGAGGTCGTTGCACGGAAGAGGACGCTTGCCGAAGCAGCCAGCGTTGTCGCTGACGAAGTCCAGCGCTCCAAAGCGCTGAACGAGCCCGGAGACGATGCGTTCGCCAGTGCCGATAAAGTTTCCCGTCCGGATCTTCACTCCTGCTTGCGCCGCTAGCCCCACGGTGGGCGCCAACTGTCGTGGTGGTGTCACGGCAGATGCCATGGATAGGCTAAAGGTGGGGACAAGATGCAATAGAGGAATCCAGGGAGGGATAGTGTGGTGATTCCACACACAGTTGCTTTGTATTTGATTTACTTCCACAGTTTACAAGTGCTTCTTGAGCTGTCTTGGGGAGAGGAGGAAGAAGGAACTCTCTTACTCTCTCCACTAGCTAGCCCTCAGGAACTCACTAGTAGAACATAAACCTCTAGAGATCAATCAGTCAAAGACCAACCCCTTCTATAGAGGCCCTATCCCTCCTTATATAGGGGTGGCTAGGTCTCCAATTAGGGCATACGTGGAGGCATATTCCTTGGAATATGCCTCCTCCCAAAATAGTAAGCCGACCGGGTCACTTTAACCCAGCGTCATCCATGCAGAGGCTACGTGAGCCTCTGTGGCGCCCGCGTCATCCAACACAGGCTCCGTCACCTTTGTCGGCCACGCCTTGGTGGTCCTGGCCTCTGTCCGCTTCGCTCACGCTCTGCGTACAGTGGTCACCCTTTGACCAGCGAGATACCTTCCTTCTCTTATAAGCTTGATATAACCCGGATCGTACCTAGTTGGTCCGGCCATACCTGTACCTGCATACAAGTTAGATACATCTCACCGACTTACGATATAAGTCGGTTGAGACCCAGTTAGGTGGACATCCCCTGGTCCGGGTTACCCCGTGATTCGTCCTGCCTTGAGGTGACTCGCCAAGCACCTGCTTTGACCTTGCCGTACCTCGGCTAACTCGGTCTTTATACTCTGGCGTGACCCTACCTGGGGGTATCCCCCCAACAGCAAGGGTAAAACGTGAATCGTCCCCCACTACTCCCATTACACGCGGAAATCGAGGAGACGCGGTTAAAATAGAAGATTGCGCATGCCCAGTCAAATCGAAGTCAGAAAGTAGGACCCACTACCCGTCACGTCCCGTCAAAGCCGCTCACGCGGGTAGCTGAAGTCATCTCGTCGTCAGTATTGACGTTATCAATTCCAGCAGAAGAACATTTTGACTACTTTAGTCCTTACTCGAGTCTTCGACTCAACCAAGCACTCGGGGGCTACTCCTAACAGGAGGGCTGGCCACACACCCGAAGAATTTTATGCAGGAGACCAAGCATCATCAGAACCCTTCACTCGAATCAACGATTCGATTGTGGACTCTGGGTTACTCCTATAGGAAGCACTGAAAGCACATTCGACTGAAACAAGCAACAAAAGACGACAACAGTAGCAAAATGTTTTTAGTCCCCGCTCGAGTCTACGACTCGAATGGGCACTCGGGGGATACTCCCATAGGGAGCGCTGGCCGCGCATCCTATGATTATTTTTCTTGAACAGCACACCGTGTGTTGATAACATCCACACTCGAATACTATGGCGACTCCCCCTCATATTTTACCTGCAAAGAGATTACGTCTCTTGGGCCACCCGAATCATCTCCACGATGACAAAAATTCGGATGTCGCGCTTACAACGTGAAGATAAGACCTGAATAAGGCCTGGCAACGCATCTGCTGTGCACTACAAGAAATATATCCGTACCTATAGGTGCGATGAATATGCCTTAAAGGATGCGTCGAGTGCTCACATTTACATACTGGAATTCGACTCCTGTAAGACCTCCTCGGCCTGAGTCAAATTACACCAGAACTTTTCCGAATTCAAGTCCGGGGACTCGAGTTTGAGTAGATTGTGTTGTTTTGCCCTAAGGCAGTTAACTGAACCCGATACGTCGGAAGAATCAGGTACGTATATCAATAATCCCTATGACATCGATCAAAGCACTTGAAAAAATGTTCAGCTATGCATTCGATAGACTTCATAAAGTCTCCAGTCAAATCTGCGATTCCACTTGACATTCGGGGGCTACTGAGACGGGCATACCCTACAGGTACTTGAGCTTGGTATATACGGCCCAGATATGATGGAAGCCCACGGCATTACCAGGGCCCAATACAGGATTTGAGTGACCCACTGAGACTCCAATTGCGTGCAGCGCAAGACGAAGCTTAAGATAGAAAGTTTAAAGGGATAAACCCTAATCTGTAACCGACTCGAACTGCTAGCTGAGACCTAGCATTTGTATATAAAGGCTAGGAGGGGGCAGCGAGGAGGACAATCACAATCCTAGTTTTCACAACCATTGCCATATTGCATCTCCGCATCCCCTGTAACTTTCGATTCCCTCGATAATTTCAAGAGCAGACAAGTAAGAGTAGGGACCTCTATGAGGCCTGAACCTGGGTAAACCTTGCGTCCCTGTGTGCTTGTTTGCTAGCCGATTGATGCCTCCAGCACTTCCTCCTCCAAAACCCAAGTCCATAACAATGGGCATTGACGAGTTAAACTCTCGTCAAACACCCTCCTGCATCTAGAACTTTTTTTCTACTCCCATATATTTGCAAGTACCCCCTCCCATTAGATCCATTATGCAGAGCGCCCCACATAGTTACAGATCATTTCATCCTAGATTTCGAGAGAGGAAAAAAGGAAGGACTCGACGGAGGTGGAGGCGACGGGCAGGCGACAGAGGTGGTGATTGCTGGACCAGAAGGTGGAGCGACATATTTACAATGGAATGTTAACTAACGGTAACGGAGTAACACGGGAGGGGCTAACTGCAAATTTCCAGTCCATCTTCACTCCTGCAAGTGGGACACGCCTCCATGTGGCGTCCGAGTCAGCGCAATTTCAGTGTCGAACATGGATTAGGACTAGATCGTACCTAATTCACAAGTACACGAGCAAAATTCAGCAAATTTCGAGTACAAGTACTAAATCGACCCTGTCCGACAAGTACGAGGACTTTGTGTATGTAACTCGACGAAAAACTATTGACCCTTGTTGGGGAATATATGCTCGGTCGGTCGATTTTGACCAAAGGTAGGATATGTTAACTGCTCGGCCCGCAGGTTTAATTAACTAGGAGTAATTAGAATCCTAAAGCTAACATAAAATACCTTTCTCTACCGAAGTGGCGATCGAACAAAACCCAAAGTCCCGATACAAAATCGTTTGACCGCTCGCCGGAGCATCAGAGCCGCGATTTACGGATGCGACCGTCGCCGTCGGTGGTGTGCTCGATCGTCGCCCTCCAGCTACAGGACCAAAAGCATCTCCTGCATGCGCCAGTGTATGGGACAAAATAACATGGGACGTTATTTTTCTGAACGAAGGGTATGGAGATGCTGACTTTTCTTTTTGGCGAGTGCTTTGCTTTTTGCGCGGAGACAAAACGGTTCTTGATTCCTTCCTTGTGCGAGCGAGGTCGCCCTATGCTCCCGCGACACATGGCACCACTCCGTTAGCACGACATGACGTCGCAAGTGCATGCGCACCAGCGCTTTCTGAGGTCACCATTGCACCAGCCACCGGCTCCAAAGGAAGTATTGTCCAACAACCCCAAATACTATTGTCCGGTTGGGGCATTCGTGTACTTGGACGGTGCACTCTAAACGGACCGGGTATTTCTTACTTTTTTCTTGCATAAAATTTAAATTGCACGCAAATTTAAACGTTCGATATTTTAACTAATTAACACAAGGTAAATACAACATACTGTAGTGCAAATTTAAGTAAATATAAATGCTAAAAACTACAAATCTTTGTCCGAGTCGACGAAGATCGTGGCGGTTTCCACCAACCCGCGCATGTTGTTAGCCAAGCCCGACCTAGCCATCCTAAGACTTAGGGTTGAGATATGGCGGCACGACGTCGTTGCAGGCCTCTGTCTCCAACTCCTCCCAATCAATGAAGGAGTCAAATTTATGCACGAAGCAGTTTGCACCGACTCGCGCAAGGCGTTCTCAATCCTGGCCACCCGAGCTTGGGCATATGCCTAGTGGGCGCGTCATTTGCCACAACGACCACTTCTTCTTTGGTGTCGTGCATTCAATGTTGATCCACACCGTGTCCCATCATTCCGGCTAATGTCGTGGTCTCTTCATATCATGCTCTTGCTATCATGCTCTTGCTAGAACGCCTTGTCCCAATGGATGGGGGAGGGGGCCAGGGCTCCAGCATGTATTGCGGATCTGCTCGCTCTGTTGCGGTCATGCTCACTCGATATCTGACGATCTTAGCATCATGGGTGGCATCCGGAGTGGCAGCGGCCAGAGACTCCGACAGGATTGAGGTGCCACCCGCTCGGGAGACGGCAGTCCGACGGTGCATTATGCACCCGCATCTTGTTCAAGTGTGCCCGACCATAGCTGGCGCGGCTCGAGCCAACCTCCTTGTTGTTGAACTATTGGTTTGGCATCTTCGGTGGGAGAGGGGGTTGTGCTACAGTTTAGCCTGATCTACACGGGAGCGGCCAGAGAGGAGCAGCCTGAGGGTAGGTGGGGCGGGTAGATAAAAACCCGCCACGATCACTGACAAGCCTATTTCCGCCGTTAACGGGGTTCGTGCCGACGTAGCGGGCTTGTCCAGAAACCATAGTCACTCCCAAAAGTTGAGGGGACATTCAAGGTGCCCCGACAGAAATAGTTAGGGGAGGATATAATTTGACATAATTAATCAGAAAAAAGCGACATGGAAAATTAGAGGGAACTGTCGATCCATCGGCTGAACGGATATGATCAAAAGGCGATCGAGGCCAGCTAGTAGTGTTTTACGCCTCCGGCCTACATATCAGCCAGCAGCTGACAGTTCCTCCACCCCTCCTAGAGAAATTCAGCCATTCATGTTACCCTTTCCCCGGTCACCCGTCCATGGATCGATATAACCTCTCCGGCCTCTACATAATCTGCACGAGAAGAACTTGCACCGTCCAAACAAGCGGGGCTTCTTCTGCCAGGTCTTTAATTAGTCTTCAAAGCCTACATAGCGGGTGGAAAACTGAGAGACATATGCATAGGCCATAGGGCGCATCGTCAAGGCCATTGTTGCAAGGGTAGCTAAGCTTGCGATCTAGCTGCCGCTCCAGCAGATCGACGGAGAGCGAGGATGATGGCGAGGCGCGCGAGGTGGAGAAGCAGGGCACGTGCATTCTTTTCCAGCTCGCCGGGGTCGGCGTACGTCCCCGGTGGCGGCCGCGGCCTGGGCGCCTCTCCTGGGGATGTTGCTCGCCCGGCGGGCTCGAGCCGGCCACGCTCCCATTCACGCATGCATGTGCCCTTCTTCTCCACCGTGCACGCCTCGCCTGCGCGCCCGTGTGTGTGGCGGTGTCAGTTGACTCAATTCTGCATGCAGTTATTATTTGGTGTTCTGGAAGCGGAGAGCCAGGTATGCAACTCCATACTTCTGGCTTCATTGCTTCATGTTTTGATGATGTACTGTACCATTCTTCTTTGCCCCTGCCTAATACTCTCTCCGTCTATGGAAGAGTGTACTTTTAACTTTAATTTCTTGGAAAATAGTGTGTTCTTCGTCATCCCGATTCTGAAAGATCGATGATTATGGCTCTGCCTCTCCAAAGTATGGCTCCTACGTCCACGAAAGGTTTTGACTCTCCAAGAATATGTATGTTCTTCGTCTTGTCTTCCCCCATGATTCTCAAAAGATCGATGATTATGCCATAATTAGAGCCGGAGGTTACTGCGACCTTCAACTATGCTATACTCTAGAATGGTACAAGATCATTACAAATATGAGGATCAATGAGCAACTATAATTCTTCCATTTTTTTTTATCTTGGAAAATATACCCTGGATCAAGATAATTAAGAACTATATAGAGTTATTTTTGCGAACACTTCAAAGCAACTTTGCATACTATGCATGTCTTGTCTAAACTAATCAATACTACATATGATCTCCCTCACGTAGATAACTTTTGGTTTGCTAAAATCATAGGTCAAGTATGCAATCGGCTTATTGTGTATCCTTCTTCTTCCTTCATCATAATATTCTGTAGCAGTAAGCAACTTTGCATCGTACTACTTGTTACTACTACTAACTAAATCTCTTAATGCGAGCTATAATCCCTGCATGATTTATGAAAATGCATGAAAACATTTTCTGGCTTTTTTTTGTTTGGCAAACTTTGCAGCTAGCTGGTACACCGTCTTATCCGTACACTCGCAATAAGGCGCAAAATACAAAAGTAGTAAATCGTCCCAGTTAAGGTGGCTTGTCATTTCTGGTGAAAGAACATGATGCCCGACACAGTGCTATAATTAAAGTGGTTACGGAAGCAAGAGGGCGCACAACCAACAGCACTCCGTATAAGCACTATGCACTGTCTGCTGGTGTGTGCCTAGCCAGAATTTGTTCTCCAAACTTTCAACGGAAGTGAATTTTTGAACGTACTTTTCTTTGGAGACGAAAAAAAAGTTGCAACAACTAACTTCATGTGGGGTACTCCTGTACACTGCATGCTATGCATGACTTGAGAGCGTACATTAAGCTGGTCAGAGCAATCAGTCACTGCCACGCGTGACCCGTGGTCCTTTTGTTTTTAGGAATACGTACTTCAGTGCACATTAAACCGGCAAGAGTCTCAGACTACTACTCCACTTGCAAACGTTGATTGAGGAAGGCTGGTCCTTCTCCCATTAGAGGTAAGAAAGTGTTTAAACTTGAATGGTTGATTGACTAAGGTTAGTCAGTAATGCATTAAGAGCTCGTTTGATTCAAAGAATTTGTAAAACATAGCAATAAGAAAAGTGTAGGAATAGGATGATATGACACTTAGAATTCTACAGGAATAAAAAATGCATGGTAAGATGAGCTGTTTGATTGTACCGTAGGAAAAACGCAGGAAATTATATAGGGTGTACGTACATGCTATAGTTGTACACAAAGTATTTTTTCAAGAGGTCTCACCTCTTGTTAGGAAAGCAATGCATAGGAATTTTGCAGAATTTATTTCTTTGAAACAAACAAAAGTCCTATGGGTTAGAATCCTATAGAATTCTTTTGGAAATCTTTTGAATCAAACATACCCTAAATAAGAACTAATCCCTCAGCCATGTGCACTTGGATTGGACCTTAAGTATTTTCAATTAAAATACATAGTTCGCAAGAATATGCAAGCCATTATCCTAAGAGACGAGTACATATCTTGAATAGTGACTGTACTGCCATTAGTTGGCATAGTTCAAACAAAAAAGTCAGATTTCTAATTTTGAAATAATTTCACAAGAAATTGCCATCATTCTTATGTAAGACTATTCGAGATGTTTGCAAAAGTTGATCTATGAACTTAGGCCTAGACATATATTTTGCAATGAAACAATATGAAATCTCATGTTTACGTGATCTATCTTCCAATGTATGACTTCATTAGTGATTTCATTGTTGCATGATTGAAAAAATTTAAACAAGGCAAAAGACTTGCAATTTTTATTAATCAACAAGAAGAGAATTATCTAGTTAATTATAAAAAGTCGAGTGAAAATCATTACAGACAGCCCACACAAGGCACTCGGGCATAGCCACACCATAGTTACAAAAGCGCCACGTCAAAGGGAGGCCGAGTTGCGCCACCCTGACATTGCACATGGTTGCCAAGTGGCAACTGAGCAACCGCCACACCATCAGATAAGGGCCGCACAGGCTGTCTGACCACACCATGCCACCACAACATATGCATGTCGTCATAGAACACCTTGTGCCACACATGGGTGTTGGAGACCACTATGCCACAATGTTTGAGAGCTGCCGCTGCCAGGTATAACTCAACCACCCGCCATGGAGAGCAACATACTACTAGTAGTAAGTTTTGCCGCCACCGTGGCAGCGGGGAGCCTGAATTTATGGAGGCGTTAAGGCTTGCTTGGTGGGGAGTTGGGACGCCGAGTCGCGCTTACGAGAGATGCATGTGCGTATTTTTCCTCTATCAATGATACGTATGCATTGATTTCCTCAGAAGGGTGTCTTTCCTTCTCTGTGTTGATATCTTACATTTGAGTTTTGTCAATCAATTCAAGCAAGTGATGTGCAAACACATAATTAGCTCTTAAGGCATGCAATAGGATGATGTCAGCCTTCTCTTTGAGTTTTCACGTTGGATTTTTGTTTACTTAAAATGAATAGAATGAAGTAAGAGAAGGTTTTCTTCCATTAGCTAAGGGAACAACTATTTTCTCCATCATATGTCTTCTCTTAGTAACACGAATTTATACTAATGTTCAATCAATTCTCATCAATTGTGAGGGATAAACGTAAGATATAAGATATTGCGATATATATTTATTGCCCTCTCTAAATAATGTGGTGGACTAAGGATGAACTTGATCTCTGCCATTATACATGCACTTAAATGGTTATAGATTTCTTTTACCCTCTATAAGGTAATAGAGTAAATTAAATAAATGTCCCATAAGAGCAGTGTCAGAGCTAGAATCGGTGATAAACTGGTCTAGTGAGGTCAAAATAGTGCATTCATGGCTGTCATAATGGTGCGCTCTAATTTTTTGTGATGTCACTTGCTATCATATATGGTGAGCACAAACGAGTCTAGCGCTGCCACTGCATAAGAGTTCGGTAGCACGTAATGACATGAACCTTTCATATATAAGTTAAGATAGTACATTGATGTCAAGACGATACCACATACTAGACCTTTACTAATCTCAAGAGCCAGTCAAAAGTTGGCCAATCTTTTGCTGCTCTTGTCAAATAAAGAGGCTAGCTCAGTACAAGAAAGGAGCAACAAAGGGTTGATCGAGATTTCAAGCCAACAGTTTGCAATGCAAGGGCCAGGTCTGAAAGACTAGAAGTACTTCCTCCGTTTCAAAATATAATGTGTTTTAGCTTTGTGAAGAGAGTATATCTAGACCCTTTTATTGTGTAGGTTTATTTAGATTTGGAGTAAACCTACACACTAAAATTGGTCTAAATACACTTCTTCCATAAAGCTAAAACAACTTATATTTTAAAACGGAGGGAATATTAAGCTCAGGAAATTGACGCCACTTCTTAGACATGATTCAAATGGATATATTTTTGGCAACCATTATCATGGGCCACGCTTGTCTGGGCCTGTACCACACTTGATGGTTTAACATGAGTATTTGTCTAGACATGGTTTAGTTTTTGTACCATGTGTGAAAATTTTGTATCATGAACCCCCGTTATGTCTCACGCCTCGACCATATTGGCAATTTATTACAGTATTTCTCTATATATCCTAAGTTTCATCCATTCTTCGATTGCTTGCTTGCACAACAGACTGTTGTGGAGCTTTAGCATGATCGATATACTCGATGTAGTGATGACCAAAGCACGACGCCATCATGATTTGTACGGGTTTTTGGCCGGTTCCCCTGCAAATAAACCGGTCAATTCTCTTCGACATTTTTAAATAAAATAAGGCAAATTTGGCCGTTTTGTTAAACAAAAAGCGCGACGCCATCATGATTTGCACTTGAGACGTGGGTCCAGAGAAATGCACAAAGCATCTTTCTTCAATATAATGACACTTTCTTTTGATAGCTAAAGAAAATAACACTTTCTTTTTACCATAAAAGATAATAACACTTTGTTTGTGGGAATAACAATACTATCACTTTTTCCTTCTCCTTTATTAAGATGGCACTTCTTTTCTTGTCGGGGAATGTCTGCAACACTTTGGGTAGAGAACCACTCCCTGTCTAAAAGCCATGGCCCACAGCCTGAGCTGACCTGGGCCGGGCCGGGTGTACAAGTAGTGCGTGCACGTTCGGCCGGACAGGCTTTCTATCCCTCCCAAAAAGACTCCCCAAAATGATCCCAACGTCGAGATCCCGAAAAGTCACGTCAGAGTCAGACATTTCGTTCAGCTTTGGCGGCTGGGGGGAGTCGTATGCACATGCACTGACCGAAAGCAGCCAATTCCATCGCTTTAAACTTGCTCGCATTTCTGCCACCAGTCGTGCGCCCTCCCGTGTCGTTCTCCCGTCAAAGAGACTGTTCACGGCAGTCAACGTCCTCTTCTGCCCTGAGTTTGATTAGTCAATCATTCATTCTCTCTCGAATCTGATTAAGTAATCCATCAATCGATTATGACGGCGGCCGGATGCTCTATATATCCAACCATCAACGTACGACGCGGAGTTCTTTATGCGTAGTACTGGCCTCAATCGGATTATTAAGCAACAGCGAATCCTTTTGGCTGGCCCTCGCTGGATGGGAGCTTGGAAAGGACGGCTACGTGTCCGCCGCGCGAATATGGACGTATGACTTCATCGATTTGTATACAGTACTAAAAACCTAAATTTAGATGCCGTGTTTCTGCATATTAAGCTTGAGTGCGGTTCAACGAAAAAACAAGTACAGTACATTTGCACTGCGCATGCCTCCGTGACCAATCTCCACGATCGTAGACTTGTAGTCAGCATACATCAAGAAAGCTACCAAGATTTAAAACAAAATCAAAGGGGCCTTCCTCGACTTTATTAACGAAACACATTGTTAAGTATTGTATGCATCGCCACACTGACTCAAGACTAAGATAAAATATACTCCCTCCAATCTACTCCCTCCGTTTCATAATATAAGAAGTTTTATCGTTTCATAATATAAGATGTTTTAACTTTGTGAAGGGAATGTATCTAGAACACTTTAGTGTGTAGGTTCACTCCAAATCTAAATAAACCTACACACTACAAGTGGTCTAGATACACTCCTTTCACAAAGCTAAAACATCTTATATTATAGAACAGAGGGAGTATAATATAAGACGCATCGATAAGGTAAAACAGCTTGCCAAAATGTCTTAGATTATGAGATGGAGGGAGTACATACATGAGAGAAAAATGCTAGGGATGATGTTTGTTATAAAGTCTCTCGGAGCGAATTGAGAGAAGGGACATTGACGATAATAGTTACACGACGCTCATGGATGGCCTAATCAGATTGTTTGTCGGGCATGACTACACATCCTATAGTCCCGCCATGAGTCTTATATTCACACTACACGGCGCGCATGGATGGCTCAACCAGATTGTTTGCATGACTACACATCCTGTAGTCCCGCCATGAGTTTTATATTTGTTGGGCCACGTATAGATAAACAAAACTTTTTTTCTGCGCGGTGATCCCAAGATCTAGCTGAGGTAGTAGGCCATGAGAATTACCACTAGATGCGCAGTTGTGGAATCAATGAAGCACGTCGCTTGACGCAGTGCAGTCCTCACGATTCGTCCAGATCCACGATCGTCGAAGTGTTGAACGTATAGCACCTCTGCCAGTATCCACATGTACGAGGAGGAGCGCCGGCGGTGTACTGCTAGGTTCGGTACGGCGGCTAGACTGAACTGGAGCTAGGGTTTTCAACGCATAGAATGACCTAACCGTGTGCTCTAAGTACTTGCGCCCCAGCTTATATAGGGAGTAAAAATGGACTCCACTCACTTGTGGCCCATTCACTAAAAGGCCTATATTAGTCATTGTGAGTCCAACTCACTAACTCAGTCCGTATCTGATTCAGGTCCAACCCAAATACATTTCCAGTTCAGGTCTAACCCAAACTTGCTTCTGCTCTTAAGTGTGTGACCCGACAGGCTTATGGTAACTCGGACATGATCCGAATTTCACTCGTGACCGATCAGTCGGTAGAGGCTCCTAGCAGAACGTGTCGACTCCCAAGTACCAAAGAGTCATGACGACATACCTTCCAATGCGACTTTCGTCTGAGTGCATTTTGCCTCACGATACATCTTGTCAAGCTATAGGCGAATAATCGTCATCCTTCAAATAGCTCAACTCTCTTCTCGATCCGAGATAAGTGATTCATCCGACTAACTCTTAGTCGGCCCCCTCGGTTAACACTTAACCGAATCGTGCATGGCCATGCTTTTCGAATTATATCTTCCGAGAGAGCCTAGAGAATATTTCTCTAGTCAGAGGGGCAAAATCCTATCTTGGTCATCCACATCACGTAGCTTGATTTTCAGTCAACTCGAACTCTGCCTTTATAATTGCCCTTTGACGGAACAACGTTTGACAGAATCTAAGTCGGTGATCCACAAATCGGATTGTGCAATAACCTCGGGTTTAATGATACATTGATCGAGACATACAAATGACGACATGTTCGTTGTATCTCAATATGGGTCGTTCTGACTCGCTAAACTCTTTAGACGAATTCATTTAACTCAGAATAACATCTCCATGTCCATGACAAGTCGAACCGAGTCATCAGCCGACTTTCACATTAGTCTAAGTTGTGTATCCAACACAACCTGAACGACCAAGGACAATTAGTATGTACAACATAAATAAATAGTTCCATAATCGAATCACATATTCAATGATATATATCAGTAGTTCATACAAGGACAATAATTTTATGAATACACTGGGAATAATATCATATATGATTGTCTCTAAGGCATATTCCTAACAATATTCACACGTCTAACATACCAAATTTTGGCCTCTTAAATTCTTCAAAACCCCTAAAACCCTTTTGGCCTCTATTTGAATTTTCTCAACCTTCCAAGTCATGGCCCACCTTGGAAGGTTATCTTGAACTTTGATCTTGGCGGTGTGCAAGCTAGATAACCTTGGAAAAATTCCTAAAAGGATAAAAGAACACCTTGCCTTTTCTTTATTTCATAAAACAAAAACCCTAAAAGCTACATACAAAATAAGCACCACCCACATGTTCTGAAAAAATCCAGTAAAATTAGGAGATGATCCCTAGAGCATATATAGCCCAAATATGTGAAAATATTTACTAAGTGCTTAGTACCAAAACCCTCATAAACCCTAGTCAAGATTATGCCTATAAACACTTTTGAATTTAAAATAAATGCAAACCATTTTTTGTAAAATGTGACCATGCCCTAGGTCCATTCTAACCCCATATAAAAAGATAGGCTCAAATGCTTTGCAAATGCTTGCTCAAAATTCAAATTCAAATTCTATTTGTTTTGCTATTTTCAAATTTATACATAGACCAAGTTGTGAATCTTGAGAACCTTTGAACACCATAGTTGTATCCCCTGATTCTATCAATCAAAACAAACCCCATCCTTTTTGAAGCCCTAAAACACAACCATTATTTCTGCTTTTGTTTGATGCTGATTTGAGATTTTAAATTCCTACATGAATCAAGTTTGGAATTTCGAATTTTCATAGAAAGCAAAGTTGTAGATCTTAGAGAGAAGCATCCAAAACTCACCCCAATACAAGCACCACAGCTCTCAAAATATTCTTCTGAATCTAGCCAAAACCCTCATGAACATTGAAACTTGACAGTGTCGAGTTTTCAGTTTCGGCAGTAAACGACGCCACTGATTCCTGGTCGCTACCGGCAGCCCTACGCCGTGCCCATGCCTCGCCCACATGTCGCCCATGCATACCCCACTCCCCCTTACCACCCTGGCCCCCAGCACCATCGCACCTCCCGTCGAGCACAGCCATGATAGCGACCCGACAAGGCCACTATCGTTGGAAGCATCCAAGCGCACCGCACAACCGCTACCGTCCAAGCTAGGCCAGGCCCCTTATGCCTTGATGCCCTGGAGCTGCCATGTGAGCTTCCCTATCGCTGGATCTTATCCATGACTGTGTCAGCACCCTCGTCTCCGGCCACCCCTAGCACCCCTTGCCCTATAAATAAAGCCCTTCCAAGCCTCTAATAGTCGCACCACCTATCTCTAGCCGTGACCAAGCTCAGACTCGCCGATGTGAGCTCGCATCTACCGCCATCCCTCACCAAAATTCACCCACCTCGAGTCTCCATTCGTACAATTGAGATAGCCTCGAGAACCCCCTGACCACCAGGAAGCCATCGCCACCCTCGTCGAGGCCAGCAGTGAGTTGTAGCCTCAACTCCGTCAAGGTACTACAAGCTCCGCCGCCGTGCTCATCGAGCCTCACTGTCCATCACCTCCTAGATCCGTCTGACCCACTGATGTGCTCGACGTGACTACCCCAAGCCCCTGAACCCCTCCCCACCCCTCTCCCTCGATGTAGCATCGTCGAGCTGCTCGCTAGAGCTCTATGCCACGGTTCTGAGAAAGGAAGGGATACCGCTTCGGGTGGTGAAGTGGTAGACCCCACCTATCAGCTATTTAATCTTTATCTAGTTAGTTTTTTATTTAGTTATTTATGTACATTTTGTAGAAAAACTACTAGCAGTAAAATGGCTCTAACTTTCTGAAAATGATCCTTTTAAGTTGATTCTTTTTGCATTGGGTTGTATTTGTAAAAACCTACCTAAAGGTACTAGTCTCATATTTTTTTACAATGTGTGATATTTTATTTATCCAATGGATTAAATAGGGTTTTAACACTATAAAAATTGTCTAACTAGATCTAAACCTCCAACCAGCCCCTAAAGTTGACCCTGAGAACTATCACTCTCTAGAAGGCAAACCATCAAACCTTTCTCTAAATTTTTGCAAGCTTTTATGATGATGATTCATGCTATGTGAACATTGGGTAATATTTTGTCAATGCTAGTTATACTTAGGTACTCATAGGGCAAAAGGTTACTAAGAAATACTGTTTGATGCGCCCTTATCTGTCATGAGCATGGTTGATAGCACCTTGAGTGAACTAACTATACCCTCCACTAATCCAACCCTTATGATTGTTTGCTTCTCTCCCGACGAGTGTCATAATAGTCGCATTTGTCCACTCCCCATTCCCGCAACATGTTGGTCAAGGGAACCGCCTTGGCAGTGCATAGGTGATGGCCCAAAATATATTGATCTCGTTGGGGAACCCAAAGAGGAAGGTATGATGAGCACAGCAACAAGTTTTCCCTCAGTTATAAAACCAAGGTTATCGAAATAGTAGGAGCAAGGAAACACCTCCAAGGTGTTGTTGCCAACTTGGAATCCTGCACAACACAACCACAGAACTTTGCCCCCAACTTATAGTGAGGTTGTCAATCTCACCAGTTTTGCTGAAAACAAAAGATTAAACGTATTGTATGGTAGAAAGTAAAAGCTTGCAGAAAGTCAACAGAAAGCAGTAAACAGTTGTAGATTGATGGTAAAAGAAAGGACCAGGGTCCATAGTTCACTAGTGGTGGCTCTCCTTAAGATAGATGACATGTTGGGTGAACAAATTACAGCGGGACAATTGACAAACATCGAGAAAGCATACAAGCATATACTACGAATCTTGACTCCTATGAGATTTGATTGGGCATTACAACATTATACATAGACCGTAATCCAACTGCATCTATGACTAATAATCCACCTTTAGGTTATCATCCGAACCCCCTCCAGTATTAAGTTGCAAGCAACAGATAATTGCATTACGCATTGCGTGTAAAGTAAACAATACGATTGTTCTATGAACAAAGGATTGTTGTTTTCTCCCTAGTAGCAACAGCACATCTAGTACCTTAGAGATTTATGTCACTTCCCCAGATTACCAGAGGCATGAACCCACTATCAAGCATAAATACTAACTCTTGGAGTTGCTAGCATCTACTTAGCCAAGATAGCTACTAACAACAGAAAGCATGCAAGATCACAAATAACAAAGACATGATAGAATCAATAATGAATCTGAAATAGCATCTCAATATCCATCGGATCCCCGCAAACACAACATGCAGAATTACAAATAGATGATCTTGATCATGAATGGAGCTCACAAGATATAAACATGAAAGCACAAAGGAGGAGAACTAGCCATCTAGCTACTACATGGATCCGTAGTCCAAGGATGAACTACTCACGCATCACACCGGAGGCTTGCATGGTGATGAAGAAGGCCTCCAGGGTGAATTCCCCTCTCCGGCAGGGTGCCGGGAAGAGCTTCAGATCCCTCCCAATCTAGGGATGGAGATGACGGCGGCTAAAGATTCTTTCGTGGAATTTTGATCGGGTCCTTAGGGTTTATGTATTGGAGGCATCTTATAGGCGAAAGGGGAGGCCGAGGGGGTGCCCTAAGCGGCCACACCACCCCCTGGCGTGGACCAGGCCTAGCCGCGTGGCCAGGTGGTGTGGCGGCCCTATGGCCCCTCTCTGTCTCGTATTCTGGCTCCGTGTCCCCCTCGGTGAAAAACTGACTTTGCCTTTTGTCCTGTCCAATTCCGAGAATATTCATTTTCTGACTTTCCTGGAACCAAATAGGCAGCTGGCACTGTGGCATCTTGTTAATAGGTTAGTCCAAGAAAGTATATCAAAAGTACTCTAAAGTGTGGACAAAACATAAGAAAGTAGATAAAAACCAAGCATGGAACATCAAAAATTATGGATACGTTAGCAACGTAACAATAGGCACGGACGAATGTCGGTCGGTGACCCTAGAGGTTGTAGCATTTGCCAAAAGACTATTCTCTTCTTGTTTCTGCCTCCTCATGAAGCCCAGAAACCATTTAGCTTTATTGTGTGCCTTACGATGAGACTTACATTCTCTATGGTGGTATTTGTCAGCATGCAGGAGACTAAGATGCCCTTACTCCCCACTTCCTATCAAAGGCTAGAGATAGGTGCCACCAAAGACATGTGCATGAGAGAATAAGACTCACGCCTAAGACTCCACTAACATCTGTGCTGACTGATTAGCCCAACTATAAACCCGTACTTACTCCCATAGATGCCATGCTAGTTACTTTCTCATAATGAAGGAATCGATTGCCTTACTCTACTTAAACTCTACCTATGCATTGCCATGTTGCACTCATACCAATGGAGCTGCATTAATCTTGAATAATAAGTTAATCATCTTTGTCTGCTTGGTTGTGTCACTTAGTGCCACTTCCCAAACACCTCGCTTTGCCATCATCATTCGATTGGAAGGACCTTAGCCTATGTAACATATTCGTGACTCTCTTGATGCCACCCATAATGGCAAGGTTAGTTGGTCACTGCTTTGTGCAGTTAGATGATATATCTTGTTAAGGTTCCAGAGCTAGGCATGCTTCACCTGGAGGGGCATGTGCCGAATTCACTTCTTCATAGGACTACACCCGTAGGAAAATTTGGTGGCTAGAGAGAGTGTCTCGGTAGCATGAATGGTCATGATGACATATATTTCTTTGGCACGACTCTAGAGTTGCTCCTAGAGAGATGGCCGAGTGGAGAGTATTTTGATAGGTGGAATTAGCAGTCGCTATAGTTGGTCAAATCTAGTCTAGCCTTGTTCCTAGGTTATGGAACATATTTGGATCAAGTCACACTAGGAGTTAATCGTGTCGAGTTCAGAGAAAACACAACTAAGTGGAAAGCATAATGTTATTACCCGCCTTTGTGGCTTGTGGCTATTGATCCTAGTATGATTGTTAGAAGATGTATGGCGAAGCACGAGTACTCGTTTCACTGCATAACCATTCGCGTGGGAACTTGAATACTCGTTTCAACAGCATGATCTTCCCTCCAAATGTAAGATGGTAAGTTAAGTCCAACCGTTAAGCTTGGACTCACAAAATTTATATTCTATACTTATAACCTGCTACTTTTAGAACCTATGACATGCCATATAGTTCCCTAGAATGTTTGTCTTTTCTTGATGACTTGTGAGTATATTCAACATACTCATACTGGCTTTTAACATGTCAGATACCATGACCCTCATTGCTGAGTACCTGCTCTATGAGAACTAGGACTTCAGTATCCCAGGCAGAACCATGTGTCTAAAGCATTCCGTTTCTACGTCAATAACTATGTGACCGTAGCCATGAGATCTGATCGAGGCCCAGTGTGAAATAAATAATGTACAAATTGTTGCGTGCACATGTGGCACGATGATTTAAGCCTCGAAAATGTATTGTAATAATGAACTTGCTACATTCTATTGCCATTCTATATATTGGTATTGTCTTTGTTTGCTAAGTTGCCACATTTGACGTGTTTCTAGGGCGGGAATGTGAGGCATTTCGATCCTCTGGATCGGGGTGCCACTACACAGTTGCTTACTAACACCCCAACCCTCACCCTTACTTACTAGAACCTGGTTATGTCTTCTTTTTCTTTCTTGAGGTCTTGTTTGCAAAATTTAAGGACTTTGCTATAATTTTATTCTCTTTTGGGGTCCTTGATGTAATTTGTACATCGCTGAAAGGACACAGATGCCACCTAGAGGGGGTGAATAGGTAGTTTAAAACTTTTATGAGATAGGCTTAACAAATGCGAATGAAACTAGCATATACTTTGTCAAGCACAAAGCCTATATATACTATGGTTCACCTATGTGCATTAACAACTTATGCTAAGCAAGCCAAGCAACAGGTGATAGCAAGATAGATTACTTCAAGCACGATGGCTCTCACAATGTAAAGTGCATAAGTAAAGGGCTCGGGTATAGAGATAACCAAGCCACGCAGAGACGAAGATGTATCCTAAAGTTCCTTCCTTTTGAGGGGAAGTATGTCCCCGTTGGAGGGTGGGTGGTACTAAGACCACCAATGCCACAAGCGGCCTCACCCTATTCTCCCGACCACTCGCCGCATGGAAAGCACACAATCCACTATAGTGAATGTGCCAAGTGAACAAAGTAGGATAAGTGATTATGATACTTCTTATTCATATGTGAGTAGGAAAGCAACCCATATACCAATCAAGAGTCCTCTTGGTAGATTCTTCTCTATTCCAATGATCCTTTTGCATGTACCAAAGCCATGGTCAACACATCAATAAAGATCTTTTGACCAGATCAAAGCTTTAAACTTGATGGTTCCTTGTTGCCCTCGAGTTGGACTAGCTCCTCTTTGATATCGGCCATGTCACTCGGGGGTCGCCAATTTTCTAGTAAACAAGTTCATATCTATGAGATCTCAAGATCATGTTACCCGGGCCCTTAAATTGGATGACAAGCATTAGGCAAACATAGATAATCATTATCACAATACAATAATTCATGACAATAATCACAAGTGGATGGGAATAAAGGAAGCACATCACACCTCACTAATTCCCTACATCTCCCACACCTATGGGGATTTACTCACAGATGAGAGGAGAATAAATCAAAGATATAATCATATTGCAAATAGAAATCATCTCAAATTTATCGTAGCAAACCACAATATTTTTGAAGATCAAATCAAATACAAACGAAAGAAGGAATAGAGGTTCAATTCTAATCTTACAAGTACAAATCTTTCTCTCTCTCTCTCTCTCTCTCAGTACAAGTGGGGAACTATGGTGGAGTTGATGATCAAGAGGCTCGAGATCTTTGAAGGATGAGATTAAGTTCTATCTCTCTCCAGATTTGATCTCTTCTCTTTTCGAAAGGTTTGTGGCGGCTGTGTTCGTATTCGGCTCTCCCCTCCTTCGTGAAAGTTGCGTGTATTGATATAACAGGCGATGGGGGTCATACGGGCGGACTGTACGGGCAGCCTCCAGCCATATTGCAGGTCGTTAAAGGCTCTGTAGGTCTCGAATGGAAATGCATTCAATTGGTGATTTGCTCATTTAGGTGTGATTAACCCATAAATGCTCCAGGATCTTTCCAAAAGTGTCCAATAATACCTGAAAGTTATTACAAACAAATAAGGTTTCGCTAACTTGCGATATTAGCATTAGTTGAAAGATCAAAATCAACGAAAATCAGTGAAAACCAATAGAAAATCCTTGAGAAAAGGTGCCAATATTTGGAGCTATCAACTTCCCCAAGCTCAGTTATTACTCGCCCTCGAGTGACAAAGCTATAAAGAATAATAGCGAGAAATGAATTTAAGCATAGAAACTCACAAGTCCAAGGTGGTACCGTATTGCATTGTCACAAATCCTGCAACCTTGATCATGAGCATAATATATTTGAACAATTGCACTTCTGTTTGCTTCCTAACCACAGTAACTTGCTAGCTAATAAATCTTAAACTCAAAATAGATTGTCAAAAATTTGTCTAGGCTTGCGAATCAATCCTTTTAGTGCCTCTCTTTTTATGAGAGTGAAAAAATTTTAAGCAAGAATACTTCAGTCAAATTAAGGGTGCACTAGTAGTTGTCGAAAGAAGGATAAACTTAAAGATTTTCATTATCACCCACTTCGAAATTCGTGCCCCTCTAACACCCCATCTTTTCCTTGTCTTTCAAGAACTTTAATCTTTTAAGTGGTGAGGTGATGCCAAGACTTTCATAAAGATCAAATAAACTTCATAGCTGATGCATGCAAAATTCATGCATGAACTTTGTAGTTTATTGATGCATATTCCAACATATTAATATGTTATTAGATATTATAATCATGTTTTGCATCGATTTATGGGGATTTTCCATCGATCTCCCTTTTTTTGGTTATAACTCTACAGGACACGGAAACCCTATTTTGCGTATTTTGATGTTTGAGGGACCTTCCGGAACTCAAATTGACCTGGAATTTTTCGGGCGTTAATATTTTATCACGAGAAGCATCTAGAGATCAAGAAGTCAACAAGGAGGGCCATTGATACGTTGCAAACGTATCTATAATTTTTGATGTTCCATGCTTGTTTTATATCTACTTTCTTATGTTTTGTCCATACTTTGGAGTATTTTTACACATTTTCTAGAACTAACATATTACCAAGATGCCACAGTGTCAGTTGCCTGTTTTCTGCTATTTTTGGTTTTAGAAAAACTAGTAAGGAAATATTCTTGAAATTGGACCGGACAAAAGCCCAAGTCAATATTTCACTAGAAGGAATACAGAGTCCGGAGGGGAGACGAAGAGGGGAGCCAGGACAGCCACACCCTAGGGTGGCGCGGCTAGCCCTAGCCGCGTTGCCACATGGTGTGGGCCCCCTGGGGCTCCACCGACCTTGCCCCTTCGCCTATATATTGCCTCCGGGATGAAAACCCTAAGGACCCGATCAAAATTCTACGAAAGAGTCTGTAGCCGCCGCCATCTCTAGGGGTGTAAACGGATAGGATAATTTCTGAACCGAAACCGTCGCCGCATCCGTTTTAATAGCATCCGCATCCGATTTTTTAATATCCGGCGGATCCGGATTCGGATTTCAGACCACGGATTCGGAGTAGGATCTGGTACTAAAAATTCAGTCGGATTCGGAGTATCCACGTAAGAAAACGGTGTATCCGATGAATTACAATCGGATTTCATCCGAATTAGTACATCACAGCTTCCACCGTTGAGCGGCCCAACCCAACTTCCGAAGGA
Organism: Avena sativa; assembly: GCA_916181665.1. Taxonomy (NCBI): domain Eukaryota; kingdom Viridiplantae; phylum Streptophyta; class Magnoliopsida; order Poales; family Poaceae; genus Avena; species Avena sativa. Next base: position 462,997,498 of record OV702279.1, on the reverse strand, counting down.
GGCTACGGCTAAACCTAATACTAGTCTACCTCCCCGAGAAACAGAGCGATAGCCGATAGGGGACGGACGGACGCCGCCCTGCCTACGCAACACCGCCAGCCTCCTTCCGCACAACGCTGCCAGCCTCCTTCCGTGCGCATCGCCTCCCCTCCCTACGCGCAATGCTGCCAGCCTCCTTCCGCGCGTTGCCCCTCCTCCCTTCCCTGTCGAGGCCGGCCGTCGCCCGCCGGCCGCCATGATCCTCTCCTCTGGTCCTCCCTCTCAACTCTGCAGCTCGTCTCTTCCTTGCACCGTACGAATCCTGCTGTCCCCAGCAAGCAGATCGCAAGGTGAGGTCGATCAGTCAATGCCCCTGCCCCTTTTCCTTCTTGTTCTTACCGTCTTAGTGTCTTACATGATGAATAAAATTGATTCTGCCATCTAAAACCTATCTTACTTTTAGAAGATGGTACGTAGGAAAAGGCCTTCAAGTGGTAGCGCTAGTGTGGCTTCATCATCTGCAGCCACAAGTCCTATGGCACCACCAATCACACCAACTGAGGGGAGTACCGTTGCTGCTGATATTATTGATGTTGATGCATTGAAAGATCGACCTGCAGCGAAGAGGCAAAAGAAGACAACATCGGAATGTTGGGATCATTTCACAAGATATGAGAAGAAAGAAATGATAAATGGCAAGGAAGTGAAAGAAGAATGGGCTAAATGCAACTACTGCAAGTATGAGGCTGTACGCAACAGCAAGAATGGAACATCAGTATTTTTGAGCCATATAAAGATGCATTCCGTTAAGTCAGGCCAACAACTGCTGAAGGTTGAGAAGAATGAAGAAGATGCTGCAACTATGGATACTTTTAGGTATGATCATGTTGTCTCATTGAGGAAATTCTATATGGCTATTATCATTCATGAATATCCATTTAGTATAGTCCAACACTATTACCTTAGAGACTTCATCCTTTCTTTGCGGCCTAGCTTTCTATTAAGATGCCGCAAGACTGCTAGGGATGCAATAAAGGATATATTTGATAAAGAGTGGAAGACATTATATGAATACTTTAAAACTGTTAAGTGTCGCTTTAGCGCTACAATGGATATGTGGACATCTAACCAGAACAAAGGGTATATGTGTGTGACTATCCACTGGATTGATGATACTTGGTCTATCCAGAAAAGGATAATCAGATTCATGCATCTAGAAGGGCTCCACACTAGTAGTAACATGGCTGATGAGTTGGTCAGTTCCTTAATTAGATGGTTTATTGAGAAGAAGATGTTTTCTCTCTCTTTGGACAATGCAACTGCAAATGAAGTGTGTGTCAATTCTGTTATCACACAATTGAAAAATCATGGCCCCTTAGTATGTGATGGCTCTTTCTTTCATGTGAGATGTGCAAATCACATATTAAATCTGGTTGCTAGAGATGGTCTGCAACAAATTGCAGGTGGAGTTCCCAATATTAGAACATCTATGTTGACAGTGAAGCCCTCTCCTCCGCTATTTGAGGACTTCAATAAATGTGCAGTTGAATGTGGTTTGGAGAAAAGCGTTGGTCTGCCATTGGATGTTCAAACCAGGTGGAATTCAACTTACAAAATGCTAAGAGAAGCTTTCATATATAGAAAGGCTTTTGAGAGGCTTTATGAGCTTGACAAGAAAAGGTTTGAGAAGTTTGTTCCATCAGCAGCTGATTGGGAAAATGCCTTACAACTTTGCAGATGCTTGAAAAAGTTCGATGACCTTACTGTTCTCTTCTCAGGTAATTCATACCCTACAACAAATCTATTCTATAAAGGGTTCTGTGAGGTTAAAGTCTTAATTACTGAGTGGTCTACTAGTAGAAATGAGATCATTAAAAAGATGACATGCTCAATGAACACTAAGTTCAATAAATATTGGGACATGTCAAATATTGCTCTCGCTATGACATTTTTTCTTGAATATTACATGAAAAAGGTGTATGGTGAACTTTTGTATCCCGCTAAAGTGGAGGAGCTCATGATTGTTGTCAATAAGATGTATGCATCATATGAACCAGCACGTAGTGCTTCTCATCATACTTCTAGTTCTAGTAATAATGTTGAAGCAACTGATCTTTTGGATGATGAGGAGAAAGACGAATACTACGAGAGTTTGCAAGGCAATGTGGTTGATGAAGATGGCACCATTGCATCTGACTTGGATAAATACATGTCTGAACCACCAACAATTCTTCCTAGTAGAACTACTTTTAATAAATTTGATGTCTTGTCATGGTGGAAAACAAATCAAGAAGTGTATCCTACACTTTGTAAGCTTGCTCGTGATGTGTTGGCCATTCAAGTTTCCACAGTTGCTTCGGAATCTGCTTTCAGTGCGGGTGGTCGTGTTATTGATCCATATCGTAGTCGTCTTGACCCTGAGATTGTGGAAGCATTGATCTGCACCAAAGATTGGGTTGCTGCTAGAAAAGGTTATTTTTATTGTTATTCTAATTTGTATTTTGTAATTGTACAAGGAACTCTAATGTATTATGTACCTATTTTTATGAATTTCAGGTAAAAAGAAGCCTGGCTCTATTCTGAAAGATCTAGATCTTGTGGAGACGCTTGTTGCTAATATGAATCTTGAGGATCTGCTTGAGGACAAGGTATCCTATCGTATTCAAACATTTCTTGCTCTATTCTGAATGTTGTTGTATATTTGATGCTTCTTACCACAAATTGTAGGCAAAACAAATGACCGTTGGTGCTTCTGGTGCTTCTGAATCTGATGATGATGGAGTGACTCCAGCTCATGAATCTCATGACAATGGAGAAGAAGATGCCTCGTATGATGCAGCAATGTCATGTGCATAGTTGGCAGTCGCTAAATTTAGCTGTATTTATTTTGTGATGTTGCCAAACTGATGGTTGTTGGGGTGTTGTCAAACTGAATTTTAGTGTCCAGTCTCCGTGTGTAGGTGTGTGCAAGTGCAAGTATGTTGCTGCTATTTTACCATATTAAATATTAGGTGTGTCCGTGTGTACAAGTGCAAGTATGCTGCCATTATTTTGCCAAAATGAATATTATATATATCCGTGCAAACTGTAAAGCATGCTGCTGCTATTTTATCAACTGAACTTTATGTGTGTGTGATGTTGGCAGACTGAAGGCCAAATTCTTACGACTCTGTACCAAAAAAAACTCTATAAAATGTTGAGTGAATATTTTTCAACGCTAAATAGGCCAAATTCTTATACTTCCTCCGATCCAAATTAGTTGACTTAGATTTTTCCAGATTTGAATATATCTAGACTTATTTTAGCTAGATACATCTGAATCTAGACAAAACCAAATTCTCTTTGTAGCTTTTTTTGCTTTTAGCTATTTGGCAATAGGCAAGCCCATATTGCGATGATGCAGCCTATGAAGCCCAGTACAAACTGTATAAATGAATCTACTGTGGCCGCATTCTTTAACCCTAGAACTAGAACAGTCGAAGTTCCAACTAGCATCCGCTAGGCCCCTACTGTCTAGCGTCTACGATCTCATCTCATCTCCATCCTGCCCCAACAATTTTTGACACAGAAACTGACCAGGAGGTGATTGAGGTGAGTACCCACTACCCTGCATCAACACTCCAGCATTACTAGTACGTGACCAATATAAACAAGTTGTTCTAGGGTAGATCAACCACCTCTGATTTCTACTTTCAATCTCCATCTCTGATACTTTTTTTGATTTATTTGCTCCATTTTTACTTTCAAGATGGAGAATGGAAACGAAAATTAGCAGCCTCATCGTGTCTCCTCGGTGTGGCAGCACTACACCCGATTTGAGAAGACTAGTACAAAATATGGCGTTGATGCCCTTGAACGTTGGGCCAGATGCAACATTTGTAGCTACACATGCCGAGCCGATCCAAGAAACAGCACAACTGTGCTCTACATTCATTTGAACCGTAGACACAATTTGTGAAGAATAGTAAATTATCAATGATGCCATGTCCCTTTATTATTTTTGTATAATTTATCTACCGACTATCATGTTGCTATTAAGTGTATTACATTATTAGATAAGTATATGCGTGTGTGAACATGTGTTATGACGTATTTTTCACTAGACAGATTGACAGATTGTTGATCTACCTAGGCGCGCATTTATCCGCCTATATATTTTGTATCCGGTCCGAGTTCGCCCCGTTTCTGATCCTAATCCGCGGTCCGATACATACGCATTTGAATCCGCAACCAGTCAATATCCGCTCCGATCCGAATCCGACAAAAAAATACGGAGAAGGATATGGTAAGAGCAAAATCCGATCTGATCCGATCCGTTTACACCCCTAGCCATCTCCATCCCTAGATCAGGAGGAATCTGAAGCTCTTTCCGGCACCCTGCCGGAGGGAAGAGATCACCCTGGAGGCCTCCTTCATCACCATAACTGCCTTCAATGTGATGCTTGAGTAGTTCATCCCTGGACTACGGGTCCATGTAGTAGCTAGATGGTTGGTTCTTCTCCTTTGTGCTACCATGTTTAAATCTTGTGAGCTCCGTTTATGATCAAGATCATCTATTTGTAATCCTACATGTTGTGTTTCCGGGGATCCGATGGATATTGAGATGCTATTTCAGATTGATTATTGATTCTATCATGTCTATGTTATTTGTGATCTTGCATGCTTTCCGTTATTAGTAGCTATCTTGGCCGAGTAGATGCTAGCAACTCCAAGAGGGAGTATTTATGCTCGATAGTGGGTTCATGCCTCTAGTAATCTGGGGAAGTGACAAAAATCTCTAAGGTACTATATGTGTTGCTGCTACTAGGGAGAAAACAACAATCCTTTGTTCATAGAACAATCATATTGTTTACTTTACACACTTTTCTTAATGCAATTATCTGTTGCTTGCAACTTAATACTGGAGGGGGTTCAGATGATAACCCGAAGGTGGATTATAAGTCATAGATGCAGTTGGATTACGGTCTATGTATAATGTTGTAATGCCCAATCAAATCTCGTAGGAACAAGAGGATTAGTATATGCATGTATGATTTCTCGGTGTCTGTCAATTGCCCCATTGTAATTTGTTCACCCAACATGTCATCTATCTTAATGAGAATCACCTTAGTGAATTATGGACCCCGTTCCATTCTTTTACCATCAATCTACAGTCTATTTACTGTTTACTGTTTACTTTCTACAAGCTATTACTATCTTCCACACAATACGTTTAATCCTTTGTTTTTAGCAAAACTGGTGAGATTGACAACTTCACTGTAAGTTGGGGGCAAAGTTTTGTGGTTGTGTTGTGTAGGATTCCAAGTTGGAAACAACACCTTGGAGGTGTTTCCTTGCTCCTACTGGTTCGATAACCTTGGTTTCATAACTAAGGGAAAACTTGTTGCTGTGCTCATCATACCTTCCTCTTGGGGTTTCCCAATGAGCTCGATACATTTTGAGCCAACAATCAAGCTTTTTTTGGCGCCGTTGCCGGGGAGTCAAGGACATCTTCACAAGGGGAGTCCCTCATAACCAATCTCTTTACTTTGTTTTATTTGTTTTGCTTAGTTTATTTCTGCATTGTTTGCTAGTTTCTTTATCAAAAACACACACAAAATTAGTTATACTAGTTTGCTTCTTTATATTAAAAACACATTTTTTTTAGTTTCTATCTTAAGTTGCTATTATATCTAGTATTGCTCCAATCACTATGTCACCTGAGAAAATGATTTTTACTTTAAAACAAGGAATTGAAGAGAGTTTTAAAAAAGTTTGGTCTAGAATCACTGATTTACATGGAAAAACTGAACCTAAAATGACTCTAAGCTTGTTTCTTAGCAGTTTTTACTTTGGAATTTCTATTTGCTATAGATATGCTTTGGATGCTGTAGTAAGAGGAGATTTCCTCCAATGCAATGAGGGTGAAGCTTTTAATGCCATAAAGAAGTTGGTATCAACATATAACTTGCCTAGCAAATCTGATTCCTCCTTCATAAACATATTTGCCAGATTAAACACTCTTGAAACCAACACAACTAGTTTAAAAGAATGCTATAACATGCTTAGAGAGTATCATGAATATGTCCCAATAAATTCTGAATCTTCAAAATGGCTTCCTACAGTAAAAGTTGTTATAAATAATGAAACTTTTCATACTTGTTGTGATATCATGTCTGAATTTTGTCTTATGCCTAAAGATATCTATGAATCCTTAAATCTTTGGGGACTTTCTGAAGAGGGAGAAGAAATATCTCTTGCTAATAAAGCCACAATATTACCTATTGGAATAACTGAAGGAGTGTTTACAAATATTCTAGGGAAAGTGGTGTCTATTGATTATGTTGTTATTGAATGTGTAGGAAAAGGACAAATTACACTTGGAAAATCCCTACTTAAACTCCTTCGAGCAATATTAGAAATATCTCATGCACTTTGCTTCTCCACCAAACAATCATACGTTCCCCAAGGATAAGAATAAAAGTAAGAGAGTTAAGCCAAGAAATTTGGTTTTAATGTTTCTTCATTTGACAATACTTGATTCTTTTCTTGCTTCTTATGCCTAGCTCAAAGGCGTTAAAGAAAAGCACTTATTAGGAGATAACCCAAATTTCGTTAGGAGTCTTTTGCTAAGTCTTGGAAGTTATTGCTCCAGTAATAACCTCTCCTTATCATTTTTGTGTGGTTTTTGTGCCAAGTGTAACCTCTAATGAGAGAGAAGTAAGATTTGGGAAAGTTGCTGTCCCGAAACAGATTTTTGTGCTTCGTTGTAAACATTCGTGAAAAATCTCTGTACGTCGGATTGAGCTATAATTTTTTATGCTTCTGACTTTCGTTAGTTCAACACTTTTCGATTTGAGCAACAGAAGGTCTTTGAAAAAATTGGTTTTTACCTGCTGGTCTATTTTGACAGATTTTAGCCATTATTTGCATTTGCCTCTTAATCTCTTTCACTTTGAGTTCTCTTTGATCATTTGAACTTTTTAAAGGAAGTGCTACAGTAGCTTGTGTTTTAATGGAAGTTTTACTTGTGTTGAAACTGAACCAAAAGACTTATTATCTTGAGTACACTAATGTTGCTAATGAAGATTGTGAGAAGTTTTGTATGAAGGAAATTTTAAAGTGTAGGGAAGAACAATGTGATAAGATGAAGATGGACAAAAGCTCAAGCTTGGGGATGCCACCCGTGTCACCCCAAGAAATATTCAAGAAGTACAAGCGTCAAAGCTTGGGGATACCCAAGGCATCCCCTTCTTCATCAATAAAAATTTCAGGTTTCTTCCAAACACTTCATTTTTATTGTTTCATGCACAATTATGTTGTTCTAGTGCATGACTGAGTATGTTTTCCGACTGCTCTGTTTGTGTCATAGGGATTGTTGATGTGCGTGCCTGATTTAACCGATGTATCGGTATCAGTTAACTACCTTAGGGTAAAATAACGCAATCTACTCGAACTCGAGTCCCCGGACTTGAATCCGGAAAAGTGCTGGTGTAATTTGACTCAAGCCGCGGAGGTCTTACAGGAGTCGAATTCCAGTATATGGGTATGAGCACTTGACGCGTCCGTCAAGGCATGTTCATCGTACCTGAAGGAACGGATATATTTCTGGTAGTGCGCAGCAAATGCGTTGCCAGGCCTTATTCAAGTCTTATCTTCACGCTGCAAGCGCGGCATCCGAATTTTGTCATCGCGGAGATGATTCGGGTGAGCCAGGAGACATAGTCTCGTTGTAGGGAAAAATATGAGGTAGTGTCGCCATAAACTTCGAGTGTGGATGTTATCAACACGCAGTATGATGTACCAATAATCATAGGGTGCACGACCAGCACTCCCTATGGGAGTAGCCCCCGAGTGCCTGGTTGAGTCGAAGACTCAGGCAGGGACTAAAGAACTTTTGCGACTGCTGTCGTCTTTTGTTTTCTTGTTTCAGTCAAATTTATTTCCAGCGCTCCCTATGGGAGTAACCCATGTCCATAGTCGAATCGTGGATTCGAGTGGTTGGTTTCATATCGATTGTCCATGTTCCTGCAAAAAAGAAAAGAAAATCGTAGGGTGCGCGGCCAGCGCTCCCTATGGGAGTAGCCCACGAGTGCTTGGTGGAGTCAAAGACTCGAGCAAGGACTTAAAGTAGTCGAAGTCTTCTGCTGCTCAATTTTTTGATGACATCAGTGCTGACGATGTGATGATCTCAGTTGCCTGCGTGAGCGGGTTTGACGGGACGTGACGAGCGGTGGGTTCCATTTTCTGACTCTGACTTGATCGGGCGTGCGTAATCTTTGTTTGAACTGTGCTTCCTCGATTTCCGCACGTAATGGGGGTAGTGGGGCACGGTTCACGCTTCGGGTCCTCCACGTGTCGAGCACGATGAACGCCACGTGTCTGGTAGGGTTTTTCCTGGCCATTAGATTGCATCTTCCAGAGGGTTAAGTAGCGATGTTGCGTCGGTAATTTTTCACATCTGCTTCTTTTCTCTGCCTTTGCCTCCGTCGCCATTGATGCTGCTCCTCTGCTTCTCTGTGTTGGTCTTTCTCGCAGCACTAGACTAGCTCCGCGTATTCCCCAGTTACTTTCTCCAGTCACACCGCCATCGTAGAATGGGGAATAAGAAAGGAGGTGTTGCGGCCGACTCCTCCGCCGACGTGGTTGCTGCAAAGAAGAAGGGCGGCTCCGCCGCTGCGGGCACCAGCGCTGCCGTCGTCGGAAAAAAGAAGGGCACGGGCACTCGCGTCAATAATGGCCCGTGGCGCACATCCGTGATCAAGTCCTCTGAGCTCCGTATCCTACGCCAGGACGGAGTTCTTTCTTCCGCAGTCGATGATGCGCGCGTCCCTGGCAGCGAGGTAATCCCTTCCTCTCCTGCCGGTTTTCGGGTGATGTTCCTAGCGTTCATCATCCGCGGTCTCTCGTTGCCCCTGCATCCTATCTTCAGGGGCCTTCTCTGTTTCTATGGGCTCCAGCTGCATCAGCTATCCCCCAACTCCATCCTCCATGTAGCTTGCTATATTACTATTTGCGAGTGCCAGCTCGGAATCGAGCCGCACTTCGGTCTCTTCAAGCACCTCTTCAAGCTGAAGCGCCAATCGGCGTCTGGCTCCGTAGTCTATGATGTAGGCGGTTGCGGTATCCACGTCGACTCCTCCGCCACATACTTCGACATCAAACTCACGGTGTCCGTCCAAGGGTGGAGGGACAAGTGGTTCTACATCCGTGACTTGAAGGCCGACGGACACCACTTCAGACTCGCGCCCTTCGATCCCGCGATGCCATGCAAGAGGAGGCACTCCTAGAATAACATAGTGATGCCCGGCGAGTCCATGGAGACAGATGTGCTATACGAGCGCGTCTGCGACCTCGAGAGTCGCATGGGTAAAGAGGAGGGAGGCTGTGCCCTCATTCGCACATGGCTGCGCCGTCGCGTCCAGCCCCTGCAGGCCAGAGTCCACCCTATGTTCCAGTGGGCTGGCGCAGACGATGTCACTCGCGTATCTGCCGATGGCATTTCCGCGAGTGAGATAGATAAAAGGGTGCGACTAGTCACCAAGTACACTGCCAAGGATGTGCTTCCCAATGATCCAGACGTACCTCCAGTCGATGCTGCTAACCCTCCTTCTGAGGTATAGTTGTGCTACGTAGTAGCTTTGTTTGTCGACTGCTTCTTTGCTATTTTTTCTTGACTTTGCGCTAAATTGTTTTCTGTATGCAGGATTGGGGGTGTCACCCTGTATGCCCCCTCTTCCTGAGGGGGTTATTGATGGCTCTGTGTATGGCGCCTAGAAAAGTGCTGGTGTGTGGTTGATGTAGAGCTCGTTGGGAACCCCAAGAGGAAGGTATGATGAGCACAGCAGCAAGTTTCCCTCAGTTATGAAACCAAGGTTTAATCGAACCAGTAGGAGCAAGGAAACACCCCAAAGGTGTTACTAGCTGAGCTTTGGCAGGGCGCACTACCGGTGCTAGTAGCAGCGTGGAGACCTGCACAACACAACCATAGAACTCTGTCCCCAACTTGCGATGAGGTTGTCAATCTCACCGTGTTTTGCTGAAAACAAAGGATTAAATGTATCGAATGGAAAGAAGTAAAAGTTTGTAGAAAGTAAACACAAAACAGTAAAAGATTGTAGATTGTATGTAAAAGACAAGGACCGGGATCCATAGTTCACTAGAGGTGGCTCTCCTTAAGATAGATAACATGCTGGGTGAACAAATTACAGCGGGGCAATTGACAAACACCGAGAAAGCAATACATGCATATACTAATCATCTTGACTCCTTTGAGACTTGATTAGGCATTACAACATAATACATAGACCGCCATCCAACTGCATCTATGACTAATAATGCACCTTAAGGTTATCATCCGAACCCCCTCCAGTATTAAGTTGCAAGCAACAGATTATTGCTTTACGAACTGCGTGTAAAGTAAACAATACAATTGTTCTATGAACAAAGGATTGTTGTTTTCTCCCTAGTAGCAACAGCACATCTAGTACCTTAGAGATTTCTGTCACTTCCCCAGATTACCAGAGGCATGAACCCACTATCGAGCATAAATACTAACTCTTGGAGTTGCTAGCATCTACTTGGCCAAGATAGCTACTAACAACGGAAAGCATGCAAGATCACAAATAACAAAGACATGATAGAATCAATAATCAATCTGAAATAGCATCTCAATATCCATCGGATCCCCGCAAACACAACATGCAGAATTACAAATAGATGATCTTGATTATGAACGGAGCTCACAAGATCTAAACATGAAAGCACAAAGGAGCAGAACCAGCCATCTAGCTACTACATGGATCCGTAGTCCTAGGATGAACTACTCACGCATCACACTGGAGGCTTGCATGGTGATGAAGAAGGCCTCCAGGGTGAATTCCCCTCTCCGGCAGGGTGCCGGGAAGAGCTTCAGATCCCTCCCAATCTAGGGATGGAGATGATGGCAGCTATAGACTCTTTCGTGGATTTTTGATCAGGCTCTTAGGGTTTTCGTCCCGAGGGTAATATATAGGCGGAAGGAGAGGCCGAGGGGGGTGCCTGGGCTGGCCACAACACCCCCTGGCACGGGCCAAGCCTGGCCACGCGGCCAGGTGGTGTGGCTGCCCTCTGGCCCCTCTCCATCTCGTATTCTGACATCTGATGACTTCCGGAAAAATAGGCACTTTAGCTTTTGTCCCGTCCAATTCCAGAATATTCATTTTCTGACTTTCCTGGAACCAAAAACAACAGAAAACAGGTAGCTGGCACTGTGGCTCTTGTTAATAGGTTAGTCTAAGAAATCATATGAAAAGTACTCCAAAGTTGGAACAAAACACAAGAAAGTGGATAAAACCAAGCATGGAACATCAAAAATTATAGATACATTTGCAATGTACCAACATACCCAAGCTTAACTCCTGCTCGTCCTCGAGTAGGTAAGTGATAAAAAGAAAGAATAATTTTTGAGGTGACATGCACCATCAAAGACTTGATCAAAGTATTTGTAAAACATTCAAAGCTGGGATCATAGTACTTCAATCATAACATGAAGGACAAAGTTCTAGCAATAAGCAAAGAAACTATAATGCAACATGAAAAGGCACAAACAAAAGATTCATGAATAACAATGCTTTGTAAGACGTTTGTTTGTTTCACATAAAGAAAACATAGCATAATAGAATTCAGCTTATCCCTCATATTGTAGCAAATATAAATGCATAGGACACCTTCAAAGTTCATAAGAGTGACTAGATACAAATAGTTGAAAACAAGCAATATCAAGTTATGCATCAATGAACTAGTCTTGGGACAATGCACATAGAACTAAGAATGGCCACTATGCTCTCAAAGTAGGTGCATAAAGATAGAAGGTGGAGACACAATATAATGGTGGAAGAAAGGCCTTTTATTAAAAGGAAGTAGGGATTCAAGTCTCATAAAGAGCTTCCAAAAAATATGGCACTTATAGCTTTCAGCTCTCATTGCCCCTATCATAAGCATCTTGAAGTGATTAAGGTTAAAGTGAACAAACTCTGGTGTACATGCTTGACGAAGTATAAGTCAGAAATCTCATGTCTCTTGTATACGAGGGCCGCTCCTCATGCTACTCAAGTTTAGTCACCGGTAAGTTCTTGTCATTGTAAGTACATGTGTATCATAGAGAATTGCCAACGAGGTACCCCTTGCCCGATGATATGGAAGAATCCCCATATCAAAATGACAAGGCATTCAGACAACGAGCATCTCAGCAATCTTCTTATTTACCATGGGAATATGGTGCTTTTTTCTCTCTTTCCTCTTTTCATAATATCTCTTTTTTTCTTTTTCTCTTTTTTTTCTCAATATAGGACTCTTTTTTTTATAAGAAGAATGCTTCATAGACAGCTCATTATGGTTACGCTGCAGGTTTCCACCATGTCAGCATGGATTAGACCAGCGGCCCAGGCGTTTCTCTAACACATATACATAACTCCATGGACTTAAAAGCTCCCCTTTCATTTCACACCGACGACATCCATATACAAAAGAGCATGATATCAACTAGGTACAAGTACCAAGTGCAATGTTGAAAGTGTTCCCCATGAAAGCATGGTTCTGCTAATTCCCAACAAATAAGTGCAAGCATATACAACATAGACGACACAATGGTTCAAGTTTATTAAGGGCAAGAAAAGTAGAGTGTGCCATCAAGTTTGTGAGAGCTTTAATCACTAGTTTTCTCATAACAAGTTTAATTTGGAAGGTAAACAAAAGCATGAATATACTTGGAATAGCATAAGCTAGTAGGTAGGTACGGTGGACTCTTTGTAATAACTTGGTTTAGGGAGTTGGATGCATGAGTGGAACTCATACTTGGTTGTGGAGGCTAGCAAAAGACTGGGAGCGACCAACTAAGAGAGCAATAATGGCCATAATCATGCAGAGCGACAAAACATCATTGATCAAAGCATAAAGTGATACTACAAGTTGAAAACTAAAGGATCATAAAGGCTATGGTGACTTTGGATAGTCATAAAATGGTGTGAGCATGCGCCAAGTCAACCCAAATAAAGCATCAAAGGAGAATACCACTATACTATGCTTTAATATGCTAAAACAACGCATGATTCATCCAAGGCACATTAAGCAATCTCAATTGTTTATAACAAGTCATGCTACAGCAAATAATACTAAGCATAAAGCCAAAACAATATCAAGCATGGCATAACAAATCATAGGCCACAGTCAAAAACAAGCTCTTTTTACCACATGCATGAACTTTCCTACTCTTTTCCAAACCAAACCAAACTATTTGCAAACCAATGTATGAAAGACGGGGTCCAACCAATTTATTCAGAAAACTAAGAAAACCAAGCAAACAAAAAACCAAAACAAAAATTAAAAAGAAGACGCTCCAAGAAAAACACAACTATGCATGAAACAATAAAAATGAAGCGTTTGGAAGAAACCTGGGATTTTTATTGATGAAGAGGGGATGACTTGGGCATCCCCATGCTTTGACGCTTGTACTTCTTGGATATTTCTTGGGGTGACACGCATGGCATCTCCAAGCTTGAGCTTTAGTCTATCCTTCATCTCATTACTCATTCCTTCCATACACCTGAAAATTTTCCTTCATACAAAACTTCGCACAATCTTTATTAGCAACATTAGTGTACTCAAGATAAATAAGTCTTAATGTTCAGTTACAACACCAAATAAACTTCCATTAGAATACTAGCTACTGTAGCACTTCCCTCAACAAGCTCAATTCCCCAAAAGAACTCAAAAAGGAACCAACAAGAAGCAAATGCAGAAAATGGCAGAAATCTGTCAAAACAGACTAGCAGGTAAAGACGAATTTTTTAGAAGACCTTCTGTTACTCAAATCAAAAAGTGTTGAACTAACGAAAGTTAGATAACAAGCTGGGGCAGAAGCACAAAAATTCACGCCTCAAAAAGACGTTCAGAGATTTTACACGAATTTTTATGGTGTAGCACAGAAATCTGTTTCGGGATAGCAACTTTCTCAATCATTACTTCTCTCTCATTAGAGGTTACTCTTGGCACAAAAAGCAAATAAAAATGATAAGGAGAGGTTATTACAGAGGTAATAACTACCAAAACTCATCTAAAACTTTTGGGTTATCTCCCAATAAGTACTTTTCTTTAACGCCTTTAAGTTAGGCATAAGAAGCAAAGAAAGAATCAAGTGTTCTCAAATGAAGAAGCATTAAATCCAAATTTTGTTTTCATACGAGAAGCAAAAGAAATATTTTCTCTCTTTTTAGGGAAGTGTTCTATACCTTTCTTGAGTAGGAGTTGATATTTAATGGTGCCTTCTTTCATATCAATAATGGCACCAACAGTTCTAAGAAAAGGTCTTTCCAAAGTAATAGGACAAGAAGCATTGTATTCAACATCCAAAACATAGAAATCAACAGGGACATAAGCATTGTTAACCATAATAAGAACATCATTAAGACTCCCCATGAGTTTCTTTTTAGCATTATCATCAAGTGGGACATTCAAATAACAATCTTCAAGTGGAGGCAAATCAAGCATATCATAAATCCTTCTAGGCATAATAGAAACACTACTATCAAGATCACATAAAGCTTTGAAATCAAAGTCATTCACTTTCATATTAATGATGGGTTCCCAACCATCTTCTTGTTTTATAGGAATATAAGCTTTATGTTTCATCGTTTCTTCTTTAATCTTTATGAGAGCATTAGTAATGTGTTTTGTAAAAGCCATGTTCATAGCACTAGCATTAGGACTTTTAGCATGCTTTTGTAGGAACTTAATAACTTCAGAGATATTGCAACCATCAAGATCAAAATCAAAATTATCATCTAAAGCAATAGAACTATTACTAGCCTCAACACTAGTGGTGGTGACAGTAGAAACACTAATGTTTCTAGCAATTTCATCTTCTCTTTCCCACTTAGCCTGTAATTCAGCTAATAGTCTAACATTTTCATGAATTATTACTTGTATAGCATTGGTAGCTGCAAAGGGATTCTCATTAGTTTTAGGTTTAGTAGCCATTTTATTCAAAGAAGATTGAGCTTCAACCAAAGATGCTATATTTCTTTCAGCATGAGAGAATTTTTCCTCAATAGTTTTATTGAAAGGAGTTTGTTTACTAATAAACTCTTTAAGCATAACTTCAAGTTTAGAGGGAGCACTACTATTATTGTTGTAAGAATTTCCATAAGCATTACCATTGTTGGGAGGATATGGCTTATAATTGTTGTTACCAAAATTGTTCCTATAAGCATTATTGCCAAAATTGTTATTTCTTATGAAGTTCACATCAACTTGCTCTTCTTGAGCATCCAAAGAAGCTAAGGGAACATTATTTGGATCAATATGGGCTTTCCCATTAACAATCATAGACATAATAATATCAATCTTATCACTCAAGGAGGAGGTTTCCTCAACAGAATTTACCTTCCTACCTTGTGGAGCTCTCTCAGTATGCCATTCAGAATAATTAACCATCATATTGTCCAGAAGTTTTGTTGCAGCACCCAAAGTGATGGTTATAAAGGTACCTCCAGCAGCAGAATCCAATAGGTTCCTTGAAGAATAGTTCAATCCTGCATAAAAAGTTTGGATGATCATCCAAGCAGTCAGTCCATGAGTGGGACAATTCTTAACCAAAGATTTCATTCTTTCCCAATCTTGAGCAACATGCTCATTATCAAGTTGTTTAAACTTCATTATTTCACTTCTCATGGATATAATCTTAGCAGGAGGATAGTATTTTCCAATGAAAGCATCTTTGCATTTAGTCCAAGAATCAATACTATTCCTAGTTAAGGAATTCAACCATTCTTTAGCTTTTCCTCTCAAAGAGAAAGGAAAAAATTTCAGCTTAATAATATCACCATCTACATCCCTATGCTTTTGCATCTCACAAAGTTCAACAAAGTTATTTAGATGGGAAGCAGCATCTTCATTACCAATACCAGAAAATTGTTCTCTCATAACAAGATTGAGCAAAGTAGGTTTTATCTCAAAGAAAGTATCTTCAGGCACAGGTGGAGCAATAGGTGTCCTCATAAAATCATTGTTGTTGGTACTAGTGAAGTCACACAACTTAGTGTTTTCAAGAGTAGTCATTTTTTTGGGTTTTCAAATAAGAAAGCAAAGTAGTAAAACTAATTTTTGTGTGTTTTTGAATAAGAAAAAAAGCAAACAAAGCAAAAAGAAAGTAAGCAAAACAAAAATAACAAAGTAAAGAGATTGGTTATGAGGGACTCCCCTTGTGAAGATGTCCCTGACTCCCCAGCAACGGTGCCAGAAAAATGCCTTTTGATGGCGTGTGGTTGACGTGGGAGTTTCTTCTTCTTCTTCGATCCCCGGCAACGGCGCCAGAAAAATGCTTGATGGCTCTGTGTATGGTGCCCAAAAAAGTGATGGTGCGTGGTTGATGTAGAGCTCGTTGGGAACCCCAAGAGGAAGGTATGATGAGCACAGCAGCAAGTTTCCCTCAGTTATGAAACCAAGGTTTAATCGAACCAGTAGGAGCAAGGAAACACCCCAAAGGTGTTACTAGCTGAGCTTTGGCAGGGCGCACTACCGGTGCTAGTAGCAATGTGGAGACCTGCACAACACAACCACATAACTCTGTCCCCAACTTGCGATGAGGTTGTCAATCTCACCATGTTTTGCTGAAAACAAAGGATTAAACGTATCGAATGGAAAGAAGTAAAATTTTGCAGAAAGTAAACACAAAACAGTAAAAGATTGTAGATTGTATGTAAAAGACAAGGACCGGGATCCATATTTCACTAGAGGTGGCTCTCCTTAATATAGATAACATGCTAGGTGAACAAATTACAGCGGGGCAATTGACAAACACCGAGAAAGCAATACATGCATATACTAATCATCTTGACTTCTTTGAGACTTGATTGGGCATTACAACATAATACATAGACCGCCATCCAACTGCATCTATGACTAATAATGCACCTTCAGGTTATCATCCGAACCCCCTCCAGTATTAAGTTACAAGCAACAGATTATTGCTTTATGAACTGTGTGTAAAGTAAACAATACAATTGTTCTATGAACAAAGGATTGTTGTTTTCTCCCTAGTAGCAACAACACATCTAGTACCTTGAAGATTTCTGTCACTTCCCCAGATTACTAGAGGCATGAACCCACTATCGAGCATAAATACTAACTCTTGGAGTTGCTAGCATCTACTTGGCCAAGATAGCTACTAACAACGAAAAGCATGCAAGATCACAAATAACAAAGACATGATAGAATCAATAATAATCTGAAATAGCATCTCAATATCCATCGGATCCCCGCAAACACAACATGCAGAATTACAAATAGATGATCTTGATCATGAACGGAGCTCACAAGATCTAAACATGAAAGCACGAAGGAGCAGAACCAGCCATCTAGCTACTACATGGATCCGTAGTCCTAGGATGAACTACTCACGCATCACACTGGAGGCTTGCATGGTGATGAAGAAGGCCTCCAGGGTGAATTCCCCTCTCCGGCAAGGTGCCGGGAAGAGCTTCAGATCCCTCCCAATCTAGGGATGGAGATGATGGCGGCTACAGACTCTTTCGTGGATTTTTGATCGGGCTCTTAGGGTTTTCATCCCGAGGGTAATATATAGGCGGAAGGAGAGGCCGAGGGGGTGCCTGGGCTGGCCACAACACCCCTGGCGCGGGCCAAGCCTGGCCACGCGGCCAGGTGGTGTGGCTGCCCTCTGGCCCCTCTCCGTCTCGTATTCTGACATCTGATGACTTCCGGAAAAATAGGCACTTTGGTTTTGTCCCGTCCAATTCCGAGAATATTCATTTTTTGACTTTCCTGGAACCAAAAACAGCAGAAAACAGGTAGCTGGCACTATGGCTCTTGTTAATAGGTTAGTCCAAGAAATCATATGAAAAGTACTCCAAAGTTGGAACAAACCACAAGAAAGTGGATAAAACCAAGCATGGAACATCAAAAATTATAGATACATTTGCAATGTATCAGTTATCCCTCGTGACGCCTTGGAAGAGGACGAGTTGGAGTCGACCGTCCCATCTGATGTGGAGGAGGAAGCCCCCGAGTCGAGTGGTCTAGAAACTCACAAGCGTTTGCGCAGTGAGGATTCGGATGCATCATCTCCTTCGACTCCGGAAGGTGCAGCTGTTGGTGCAGAGTCACCGATACCTGCTGACGAGGGTTTAACTCATCAATGCCCATTGTTATGGACTTGGGTTTAGAGAAGGAGGGAGCGCTGGAGACATCTATCGGCTAGCAAACAAGCACATAGGGGACTCGAAGATTTACCCAGGTTCAGGCCTCATAGAGGTCCCTACTCCTGCTTGTCTGCTCGTGGAATTATCAAAGGAATCGAGGATTACAATGGTGCGCAGATGCAATCTGGCGAGGGTTGTGGAAACTAGGGTTGCCTGTGTCCTCGCTGCCCCCTCCTATCCTTTATATAGATATGCTAGGTCTGAGGTAGCAGGTCGAGTCGGTTACATGTTAGGGTTTTCCCCTTTGAACTTTCTATCTTTAGCTTCTTCTTGTTCTTCAAGCAATCGAGAGTCCGTAGGTTACTCGAGTTCTTCATTTGGGCCTTGACGACACCGTGGGCTCCCGCTGTATTCAGGCCGTATACACCAAGCTCGAGTACTTGTAGGGTATACCCATGTCAGTATCCCCCGAGTGTCCAGTGGAATCGCAGATTTGACTGGAGACTTTATGAAGTCTTCGAGTGTATGACTGCGTATGTTTTTCGACTGCTCTTTTTATGTCATAGGGATCATTGATGTGCGTGCCTGATTTAACCGATGTACCGGTATCAGTTAACTACCTTAGGGTAAAACAACGCCATCTACTCGAACTCGAGTCCCCAGACTCGAATCCGGAAAAGTGTTGGTGTAATTCGACGCAAGCCGTGGAGGTCTTACAGGAGTCGAATTGCAGTATATGGGTGTGAGCACTCGGCGCGTCCGTCAAGGCATGTTCATCGTACCTATAGGGACGGATATATTTCTGGTAGTGCGCATCTAATGTGTTGCCAGGCCTTATTCAGGTCTTATCTTCATGCTGTAAGGGTGACCCAGGAGACACAGTCTCTTTGTAGGGAAAAATTATGAGGCGGTGTCGCCATAAACTTCGAGTGTGGATGTTATCAACACACAGTACTTTGTACAGATAATCATAGGGTGCGCGACCAGTGCTCCCTATGGGAGTATCCCCCGAGTGCCTGGTTGAGTCGAAGACTCAGGCAGGGACTAAAGAACTTTTGCGACTCCTGTCGTCTTTTGTTTGCTTGTTTCTATAAAATTTGCTTTCGGCGCTCCCTATGGGAGTAACCCATGTCCATAGTCAAACCATGTCTCGAGTGATTGGGTTTTGCTTTGATTTTTCATGTTCCTATAAAAGAAAAAAGAAAAAATCGTAGGGTGCGCGACAACGCTCCCTATGGGAGTAGCCCCTCGAGTGCTTGGTGGAGTCGAAGACTCGAGCGAGGACTAAAGTAGTCGAAGTCTTCTGCTGCGTAGTTTTTGATGACGTAAGGTGCTGACGATTTCATGACCTCGGTTGCCCGCGTGAGCGAGTTTGACGGACGTGACGAGCGGTGGGTCCCACTCCCTGACTCTGATTTGACCGGGCGTGTGTAATCTTTATTTTAACTGCATATCCTTGATTTCCGCACGTAATGGGAGTAGTGGGGGACGGTTCGCGTTTCAGCTCCTCCACGTGTCGAGCACGATGAACGCCACACGTCTGGTAGGGTTTTTCTAAGCCGTTGGATTGCATCTTCTAGGGGTTAAGTAGTGATGCTGCAACGGTAAATTTCACATCTATTTCCATTCATGCTTTGCCTTCATCGCCATTGCCGCTGCTCCTCTGCTTTCTTTGCGCTCTTTTCCCTCCGTGGCACTGGACCAGCTCCGCACATTTCCCAGCTACTTCCTCCGGTCGCATCGCCGCCGCGTAATGGGGAAGAAGAAAGGAGGTGCTGCGGCCGATTCCGCTGTTGCCGCTGCTGTGATGAAGAAGAAGGGCAGCTCCGCCGCTGCGGGCACCAGCACCGCTGGCAGCGGGAAGAAGAAGGGCACGGGCACCTACGTCACGAATGACGCATGGCGTCCATCTGTGATCAAGTCCTCAGATCTTCGTCTTCTTCGCCAAGACGGAGTGTTGTCCGCCGCAGTCGCCGACGCGCACGTCCTGGCAGCGAGGTAATCCCCTCTCCTCCTACCGGTTTTTGAGTGATGTTCCTAGCGTTCATCATTCGCGGCCTCTCGTTGCCCCTACATCCTTTCTTCAGGGGCCTTCTTTGTTTCTACGGGCTCCAGCTCCATCAGCTGTCCCCCAATTCCATCCTCCACGTAGCTTGCTACATCACCCTTTGCGAGTGTTGGCTCGTAATCGAGCCGCATTTCACCCTCTTCAAGCGCCTCTTTAAGTTGAAGCGTCAATCGGCGTCTGGCTCCGTAGACTACGATGTAGGAGGCTGCGGAATCCACGTCGATCCATCCGCCACATACTTCGACATCAAGCTGGCGATGTCCGTCCAAGGGTGGAGGGACAAGTGGTTCTATGTCTATGATGAGAAGGCTGACGGAGAACACTTCGGACTCGCACCCTTCGACCCCGCGACGCCGTGCCAGAGGAGGCGCTCCTGGAAGAATGTGGTCATGTCCGGCGAGTCCACGGAGACAGATGTGTTATACGAGCGCGTCTACGACCTCGAGAGTCGCATAGGCAAAGAGGAGGGAGGCTTCACCCTCATTCATACGTGGCTATGCCGTTGCGTCCAGCCCCTGCAGGCCAGAGTCCACCCCATGTTTTAGTGGGCTGGCGCTGACGATGTTACTCGCGTGTTTGCCGATGGCATGTCCGCGAGTGAGGTAGATAAAAGGGTTCGACTGGTCACCAAGTACATCTTCAAGGATGTACTCCCCAGTGAACCAGTCGTTCCTCCGTTCGATGATGCGAATCCTCCTCCTGAGGTATAGTTGTGCTACGTAGTAGCTTAGTTTGTTGATTGCCTTTTTGCTGTTTCTTTGCTTTGTGCTAAATTGTGGTCTGTATGCAGGATTGGGCGGTGTCACCCTGTATGCCCACTCTTCCTGAGGGGGTTATTCCTCGTGAAGCGTTGGAAGAGGACGAGTCGGAGTCGACCGTCCCATCTGATGTGGAGGAGGAAGCCCCCGAGTCGGGTATTCCGGATACTCACAAGCGTTCGTGCAACGAGAATTCCGATGCGTCTTCTCCTTTGACTCCGGAAGGTGCAGGCGTTGGTGCGGAGTCGCCAATCCCTGCCATTCATGTGAGTGCCGTGGCGCCATCTTCTCGCAAGAAGATGCGACTGCCAAAGGAGTCCTCATCAGAGTCGGGGGAGCCAACCTTTGACTTTGATAAGTTTGATTGGTAAGTATTCGAGTTTTCCTTTGTGATTCTTCATTGGATTTGCCCTTTTCTTGATGTTGGTTTTATCTTGCAGTCAGCAGGCGTCGTCATCTTCTGGCGGTGTCCAATTTTTGAAAGAATCGGGATTCGCAACCTCAAGGGCCAAGAAAGAGGTTGAGCGTGCTCCTTCTCCTCCATTGGCGGCCCACTCCGGGCACAACTCTTCCAGCTCTCCGCATGATGGGGAGCATCGGATGGTTGCCCGGATGACTGGACACCAATCGACTTTGGAGTCATTGGAGGATCATGTAAGTGTAGGATTTCTTCTTTTGATGTTGCAGTCGATGTTATCTATTGCTTCTGCTGATCCTTTGTTGTTTTTCCTTTTGCGATAGCTCCTTGTGAAAGCAGCCGCTCACTTGGCAGAGCAGGTGCTTGCGATGGGCCGCCAGCATGCAATGCTGGATTCGCGCCATCGCGTGGTAGAAAGTAAGTGCTCTTCACTTCTCCTTCTTCTGCATCGTTATCATGTAGTCGACTGATAATCAGTCCCTTTTGTTTTGTTCTTGTAGATGAACATAATTCCCTTCTGCGCAACGCCGCCATCATGGAAAAGACGCTTGCTGCGGCTGTGAAGAGCCACGATGAGGCAATCGCGACGCGTGATGAGGCACAGAAGCGCGAAGAGGACCTGCGTGCCTCCATTGTAGCTAGGGAGAAGTTGTTCGAAGAACAGCTTTTCTTGATTGCCAAGGCCCTCTCAGGTACTTTGCTTGGGTATCATTATCGTTCTTTGTTCGATTTTGTCGCTGGTGCTGACTTTTCATGCCCATGTGTGGGTTTATGTACAGATGTTGGCGATTTGAGCTTCGACCCTCAGGCCCTCCGTCGTGACGATGCCTTGGCGGGTGCGCTTTCAGCAGTCGAGGACCGCAGCACCGCCGTTCAAGATATGCTCTCCAAAGCCAAGGGCGTGCTCAGTCGCCTCTAGGAGGAGCTGATGCCCAAGGCTGAGCTAATCGAGAACATGGACGAGCTGGTGGAGTCTCTCGCCGGGGGTGTCCCTTCAAGCTTCAAGAACTCGCACCATGCGGCTGGCGCGTCAATGTCACTCGCCATGGTGCAGGCCCATGGAGTCGAAGTTGATCTTGCAATGGTCTCACGGGCGATGCCCGTTAGCGCGGGCGGCCAGCAGGTAGTCTTTGCTCCCTTCACGACTACCTGTGGAAAGTATGGGCCGCAACTGATTAACACAGTTGCGAAGTACTCTGAGGAGCTGCAGCGGGCCAAGAAGGCGGCAAAGGCTGCGGCGTCAGGGGCTGGCGGAAAGTCAGTGGCTTCTGATACCGCCACGGACTCGATGAGGGCCCCAAAGCCGTCTAAGTCAAAGAAGACAGTTGCTCCTCAGTAGCTTTGTAATAGTTGCTTAGTTTATGTCTTTTGTCAAGAACATGCCTTTTGGCGAGTGTATCTGCTGATACTTTTGCTAATCTTGAATGCACTCGAATATTTTGTCTGTGTGTCGATTTGATCTTCTTAGTTCTTCTTGCTTGGCTTGTGGTAGGGCACATCAAGTGATCCTTTGAGGGAACCTCAAGATTCGCCGCCCGTTGATGATACTTTGGCACCGCCGCGCTCGAGGGTGGATGAGTTGTCTCTGCTCTCGCGACTGCGTGATCGCGTGAAGCAGTTGGAGCGTGAATTGCCCGTGCTCCATGGTAACGCGTATGTATGGAAGTCAAAGGCAGAGAAGGCCACCGCCCGAGAACAGTATCTGTTGGGGGAGATGACGCAGCTGGGCGACCAATTTAAGTGTTAGTTTGCTTACTCTTATCTTTTCCTTGTAGTCACTCGCAATGGTGTGCTATCCTCACACTCCCGTCTTTGCTTTGTATAGTTGTCAGCGCGCGCCATCCATGGGATGAGAAGGATAGGATTGCCCTTTGCATGCATGACTTGACTCAGGAGCAGCTTCAAGAGAGTGGATACTTCTGGGTGGATCATGATCATGCAATCGCACTAGCGACCCTGCAGGATCGTGCGTCGCGAGTGCTGCACTTCCTGAAGAAGTCGCAGTCATGCTTGAAGAACATTTATCGGACGATGTTTCCGCTAGATGTTGCTCCATAGATCCTGCTGGCCCTCCTTGCCAAGTTCCAAGACCTAGCTGCGGTTCGCGAGTGTGTAAGGCAGCAGTTGGTGGCTGGTGCCAAAGCCGCTCCGTCGCTGGTGCGACTACATAGGCCTGATGTAGACGTTGCGGCAATTGCGGCTGGGCCACCTGCGCCACCAGCGGGTTCTGCTTGGAATATGGTGCCGCACTATCAGGCGGTGGATCGCCCAGCGGAGGAGATCGTCGACTTCTTCGAGGAGCAAACCAACGTTCTTTTGTTGCAGTAGTAGCTTAGTTTGTATCTTGCACACAAGTGTACCAATGTTGTAAAGTTCGTATATACGTTGTGTATAATTGATTCTTGATTATGTATAAAGAGCTTGTTAGCGTCTGAGTGCGTTGCACTATGCGACTCCTTTTCGTTAGCCTGGCCATGCGCTTATCTCAGTCCCTTGTCAACCTGCCAGGTGCGTTGCAACTGGGTTGATGTGTGTCAGGGGTTTTGATTGATGTGCCAGCTACTCAGGATATCACGTTTTCGTTCATAGAACAGATGTGTATAGGGTGGCGCAGCCCCCGAGTGGATAAGTTGCGGAAAAATAAAGGAGAGCACAGAGTTTTGGGGCACTTAGCTTTATTTATTCATGAGACAGTATGAAGTACACTGTGTGGCTAAGTAGCCTTGGCTGAGTGGCCTTATTTGCAATGTAAAAGTAAAAAACGACTAAGGGTAGAAGCATCACAACTACGCGATGTTCCAGGGGTTGGAGTATGCGACTCCTATCTCTAAATCTTGAAGGCGATAGGCATCACCTGGGATTACTTCGGTAATCATGTATGGTCCCTCCCAGGGGGAATCGAGCTTGAGATGTCCTTGCTGCTTCAGTCGTAGGACCAGGTCGCCTTCGACGAAGGATCTGGGGCGTAGGCTCCTACTGTGGTAGTTGCGCAGGTTCTGCTGGTAGATCGTTGATCTTTCCACAGCGATTTCCCTTGCCTTGTTAAGGAGGTCGACGGAGTCTTCGAGTGCAAGGGATGACTCCTGCTCGCTGTAAGCGACCACGCACGGCGCTTTGTACCGTACCTCAGCGGGTAGCTCCGTGCACCATAAAGAACGGGGTGTAGCCTGTAGCACTGTTTGGAGTTGTGCGTAGGCTCCAGAGTATTGATTGTAGTTCGTCTGGCCAGCAACCCGCGGCTTATTCGAGTGGCCGGAGGAGTCGCTTCTTGATGCCGCCGTAGACGAGCCCGTTCGCCTTTTCGACCTGACCGTTGGTCTGTGGATGCGCTACCGAGGCGTAGCTGATGTTGATCCCCAGATTCTGGCAGAATTTTTGGAACTCCTTGGATGTGAAGTTCGTTCCGTTGTCTGTGATGATGTTGTGTGGCACTCCGAAGCGGAAGATGATGGACTCGAAGAACTTGACTGTGCTTTGCCCTGATTGATTGGTCACTAGCATGGCCTCTATCCACTTGATGAACTTGTCGACTGCAACCAGGAGGTAGACGTAGCCTCCTCGCGAGGACTTGGGGAGTTTGCTGACCATGTCGAGTCCCCATTGCGCGAAGGGCCAGGCCAATGGAATTGGCCGGAGCTCTGCGCCAGGTGCGTGTGGCTTGTCCGCGAATCGCTGGCACGCGTTGCATTTCTGGATGATGTCCTTGGCGTCATGCATGGCCGTAGGCCAGTAGAACCCGGCTCGTAGAGCTTTGGCCACGCGGGCGCGACTGCCAGCGTGGTGTCTACAGGTTCCCTCATGGATGTCAAGGAGAACAACTCTTCCATCGGCCATGGAGACGCATCACTGGAGTACTCCTGTGATGCTGCGCTTGTATAGTTCGCCGTTGATAACAGCGAATGCCTTGGATCACCGCGCGATGAGCCGTGCATCAGTCGGATCGTCCGGTAGCCTTTTGCTGAGGATGTACGTGATGTACGGCTGAGTCCAGGATGATTCGATCATCATGACGCTCATTGGTCCTTCGAGTCCTGTATCTAGCTCTAGATCATCGAGGGCCATTGGCTCATTGGGTGGCATAGCCCCCGAGCCTGTTGCTACGCTTGTTTTCTTCTCTGCTGCCTTTGGCTTGATGGAGCATTCGCAGATGCGCTCGAGAAATACCCCAGGTGGTATGGGGGCGCAGGTAGAGCCTATGTTGGCGAGTGTGTCCGCCTCTTCAGTGCTTTCGCGGCCTACGTGTCGCAGCTTGCAGTCGTCAAAGTCCCCTTCGAGTGTGTCGTAGAGGTCGCGGTAGGCGATCATGTTGTCATTCAGTGCGTCGCACTCATGCATTGTTTGGTTGACGACCAACTTGGAGTCGCCGTATATAATGAGCCTTATGGCGCCGCAGGCTTTTGCCATCCTCATCCCGTGTAGCAGGGCCTCGTATTCAGCTTCGTTGTTGGAGGCGGTGAACTGCATTCGCGGGATGTACTTTAGCTTGTCCCCTTGGGGCGATGTTAGTATGACACCTGCACCTGGTCCGTCCTTCCGCTTGGATCCATCGAAGTGCATTGTCCAGAGGTAGGACATATCTGGTTTTTCGGGGAGCTGGTTCTCCATCCAGTGCACGAGGAATTCAGGAAGAACTTGCGACTTGATTGCATCGCGCTTTTTGTATGTAATGTCTCGTGCAGACAATTCGATTCCCCAAAGCGCGACTCGTCCCATGGCGTCGGGGTTATTGCGGATATGCCCCAGCGGGGCGTCATTGACCACCATGATTGGGTGTTCCTAGAAGTAGTGGTGCAGTCGTTGGGCGGTCATGAAGACGCCGTACGCCAGCTTCTAGTAGTGCGGGTAGCGCTGTTTTGCTGGCGTGAGGACCTCGCTGAGGTAGTAGACTAGGCGCTGTACCCCGTGGACCTTGTTTTCTTCGGCTCGTTCGACGATGAGCACTGTGCTGACCACTTGGTTGGTGGTAGAGATATACATCAACAGTGGTTCCCTTTCTCGTGGGGTCACCAATACTGGCGAAGTGGATAGCAGGCACTTGAGGTCTTCGAATGCTTCCTGCGCTTCGTTGGTCCACTCGAACTTTTCAGCTTTGCGGAGGAGTTGGTAGAAGGGCAGTGCCTTTTCACCCATCTGACTGATGAATCGACTGAGGGTTGCGATTCGCCCAGCCAGCTGCTAGACGCCCCTTATGTTTTTCGGCTTCTCCATGGCCAGTATGGCTTTTATTTTCTTCGATTTTGCCTCGATTCCTCTCGCGGAGATGAGATACCCGAGTAGTTGCCCAGATGGTACGCCAAAGGCGCATTTGTCCGGATTGAGCCTGATCCGGTAGCGGTCGAGGTTGGCAAAGGTTTCGTGTAAATAGTCAATTAGGGAGGCTTCCTCCTTGGTCTTGATTACTATGTCGTCGACATAGACTTGAATGTTGCGACCAAGTTGATCCTTGAGGCAAGCCTGCATGCACCGCTGGTAGGTGGCTCCTGCGTTTTTTAGCCCGAAAGGCATCGTGTTGTAGCAGAACACACCGAAGGGCGTTGTAAATGCAGTTTTTTCTTGATCTTCCTCCTTCATTCGAATCTGATTATAGCCTGAGTAGGCGTCAAGGAAGGAGAGGCGCTCGCATCCCGCGGTGGAGTCGATGATCTAGTCGATTCGTGGTAGCGGGAAGTGGTCCTTTGGATAGTGCTTATTCAGAGAGGTGAAGTCCACGCACATCCGCAGGATATCCGTGTCCTTTTTTGGTACTAGCACCGTGTTGGCGAGCCAAGTGCTTTCTTTGATCTCGCGTATGAATTTGGCATCGAGGAGTCTGTTGATCTCCATTCTGACTGCCTTTGCTCGTGGCTCAGATAATCACCGGATTGTTTGCTTGACTAGCCTTGTGTCTGGGTTGACGTTGAGTGCGTGCTCGACGAATTCCCTGGGAACTCCTGGCAAGTCCGCTGGACACCATGCAAAGATTTCCTAGTGCTCACGGAGGAATTCGACGAGCGCGAGTTCCTATGCGGGACTCAAGTTGTTGGCGATGAGGACCGTTTTGGCGGGATCCGATGGGTGGACCTGCACTTTCTTTGTGTGCACCGATGAGTCGAAAGATAGATCGGGCGAACTTGGCCGGCTTAGGGGAGGCAGACTGTTGTCTGTCGACTCCTTTAGTCTCGCGAGTTCTTCCTGCATGCCGAAGGACTGGGAAATTCTGTTGAATTCCCTATCGCAACTGTCGGATCTTTCGAAGTTCCCGTTGAATATGATGATGCCATTGGAACCTGGCATTTTCATTTGAGGTAGGCGTAGTGTGGTACTTCCATGAACCTAGCGAACGCGACACGTCCGAGGATGCAGTGGTACTGTGAGGGCCAGTCGACGACCTCAAAGTCGATGCGCTCGTGCCGAAAGTTTTTCGGCGTGCCGAAGATGACGTCGAGGTTGATTTTGCCCAGGGGATATACGCCTTTCCTGGGACGATGCCGTGGAATGTTGTGTCCGAGGCTTCTAGGCAAGTCAGAGGGATCTTCATTGCTCGCAAGGTACTCGTGAATATAAGGTTGATGCCGCTTCCGCCGTCCATGAAGACGCGACTCATGCTGAAACCTCCGATTTGCGCCTCGAGTACGAGGGGACAATGGCTTGGACGAGGTACTTGAGGCGGATGATCGCGTTTGTCGAAGGTGATGCAGGACTCGCTTCCGCTGAGGTACTCAGTGGTAGATGGTGGCGAGTTTGTGGCCAAGTTGACTTGGCGAGTGATGGCCTTTTGCACCCTGTTAGAGGGGCGTCTTTTTGGATCATCATGGTACCCATGGCCCGTGGGTATGGTTCGCCTCCCTGGTGCTGGTCCGGCGCAGCTGTGTTTGGGGGTAGTCCAGGTGGTGGTGGCGGAGCGCCATGTGCCACGGCGCCTGGAGTGGCTCCGTAGCCTCTTTCGACTGCGTTGCAATTCATCCGAACCAATCCCTCATGTAGTTTGAGGAACTCGCGGCAGTCCTTGAGGAGGTGGGCTGGACTTCTTCTTTCCATCATGTTTGTCGATGTAGAAGTGCACCGTATAGGGCCCAGACAGTTTGTCTTCAATGGATGTCGCGGGTGACTCATCACGATTGCGGCGTTGCCACACTTGCGTGGTTTTCTCGGAGTCACGGTATCCACCACTGCGGTATCTGTTGTTGCGGTTATCGTCGCGTCCGTCGGCGTAGCCAGCTGCGACCATATTGACGTCGTCGCGGTCATCGTAGATGCGCATGCGGCGTTTGCCCCGGCGGTCGTATCTGCGCTCGAGTTCTGCCTCCTCGTCGGAGTGGACGCGATTTTTCACCAAATTTTCTCCATCGACCCACCGATTTGCGATTTCCATCAGGCGGTCGATGGTCTTGGGCTTTGAGCGGCCCAGCTCCTCTCTGAGCTCTATGCGGCGGACACCACCATTGAATGCGTCAATCGCGCGATCCTCCGAGATGTTCTCTACGGAGTTCTTGATGATGGACCACCTTTGGATGTAGGAGCATAGCGATTCGCCTGATCTTTGCTGGCAGCATCTCAGCTCTTCGATTGATGCAAGCCGCTTGTATGTGCCCTTGAAGTTGCGCACGAAGCTGTAAACCAGCTCATCCCAACTGCGAATCCGCATGGGAGGTTGTTGAGCCATGCTCGAGCGGTGCCTTGCAGCTGTAGGTGTAAAAATTGCATGGCCGTGCTTCGACTGCCGCCGTGGAGCCTGACGGAGGAGATGTGGTCCTCCAGCCAGATCTTCGGGTCATGTAGGCCGTCAAACTTTGGGTTCTCCGACGGGAGTTTAAACCCCTTGGGCATTCGCTTTTGCCTGATGGACCTGCTGAAGCATCTGGCGCCATAGATCTCCACATCTTCCTCTTCCGAGTCAGTCGACCGAGCACGTCACGCCCTTGATTTGTCGATCTTGCGCTGCTGAGGTCATCGCGCGCATCATAGTCGTGGTCGTGTCACCGTGAGCAGCGGCGTCGAGAAAGGTCGTGACTGTCGTCGCTGGATGAGGGCGAGGAGTAGCGCTTTGATAGCACATTGCCTTTTTTTTGGCTCCGGTGTTGGTTCCTTATCGAGGGCGGCTTCGACTAGTCCCAAGCCCGCGATCGTAGATCAGTGCATGGCGGCTCGGGGATCTCCGGCTGGCGGTTGGTTGTTGAGGAGGTACATGGTGGCTGCGGTCACCGCGGCTTTCGGCGTCTTGGGGACCACGTTGCCCCGTGTATCGACTGTCATAGAGCTGAAGTCGAGGACCTTTGCAGCTTCTATGCGTTCTTGCTCGGTGAGATGGGCCATCCGAGATCGCCTCTTGTTTGTGAGGTACTCGTTGCCCTTTGAGGAGGATCCTCCATAGGAGGAGAGCCCAGCACGTCGAAGGCTCGACTCGTCGGCCGCCTTTTTGCGTGCCTCGAATTGCGTGATAGTTTGCACTTGGCGCTTAAATTCTTCCTTCAGGAGCCAGTGGTAGCCCATTATCAGTTCTTGCAGAGATCCGAAGGGTAGAGGGTTGCCTCGTCAGGCCTCGCGGCAGCGAGCCCACTCTTGTTCGTTGAGCCTGATCGCGACGCGTTCGCCGGTTTGCTCGTTTGTTATGGTTGGAGGTTCGATTGCTCCTCCATTGTTGACGGGGGTGCGATTGTCACCGTTGTCGCCATTGCCGCCATTGTCACCGTTGCCGCAGTTAGGCGGGTCGGTTTCGTTACCGCGATTGCCCGTGTTGTCGCGGTTGGCGGAGGTGTCGCCTGCGTTGATGACGACGCACATGAAGTGATTGGGGAAGCTGCTGCTCCCACAGCTCTCAGATCCGAAGTCGTAGGCTCTGTCTTCAGTTGCTAGATCGCTCAGATCGGAGTCGCGACTGCTGTCGCTGACTGTGTTCTCGACTATTGTCGGGGTGTTGAGCTCACTGAGGGTGCCGATCGATGGAGGGAACCATGTTGCTGGGGAAATCGACGGCACCGTCGGCTGGTCAGGCATGCAAAGCGTGCCCATCTGACCAACTTGGAAGCGGAAGCTCCCGATTGCCAGGCTGATTCCGTTGCCCACGGACTCGAAAGCCGAGCGAGTGGCCGGCGTGTGGATGGTGAAGTCGAACGCGCCGAAGAGCTGGCGAATCTCCGCTGTTGCGGAGTTGTAGATCGCGGTTGATGGGGCCAAAGAAGCTGCAACATCAGCACTCCCAATTCCCATAGACGGCGCCAATTGACGAGGGTTTAACTCATCAATGCCCATTGTTATGGACTTGGGTTTTGGAGAAGGAGGGAGCGCTGGAGACATCTATCGGCTAGCAAACAAGCACACAGGGGACTCGAAGATTTACCCAGATTCAGGCCTCGTAGAGGTCCCTACTCCTGCTTGTCTGCACGTGGAATTATCAAAGGAATCGAGGATTACAATGGTGCGTAGATGCAATCTAGCGAGGGTTGTGCAAACTAGGGTTGCGTGTGTCCTCCTCGCCGCCCCCTCCTAGCCTTTATATAGATAGGCTAGGTCTCAGGTAGCAGGTCGAGTCGGTTACATGTTAGGGTTTTCCCCTTTGAACTTTCTATCTTTAGCTTCTTCTTGTTCTTCAAGCAATCGAGAGTTCGTAGGTTACTCGAGTTCTTCATTTCGGCCTTGGCGACACCGTGGGCCTCTACGTATTTAGGCCGTATATACCAAGCTCGAGTACCTGTAGGGTATACCCATGTCACCTGCCGTTCCTGTGAGTGCCGTGGCGCCATCTTCTCGCAAGAAGATGCGCCTGCCGAAGGAGTCGTTGTCAGAGTCGGGAGATCAAACCTTTGATTTTGACAAGTTTGATTGCTAAGTGTAAGATTCTTTCTTCTGGTTGTTCTTTGAAGTTGCCTTTTCTTGATGTTGGTTTTCTTTTGCAGTCAGCAAGCGTCGTCATCTTCTGGCGACGTACAATTTTTGAAAGAATCTATAGTCGCGACCTCCAAAGCCAAGAAAAATGGCTGAGCGCACCCCTTCTCCTCCATTGGCGGCCCACTCCGGGCATAATTCATCAAGTTCTCCACACAATGTGGAGCACCAGATGGTTATCCGGACGTCTGCAAATCCATCGACTTCGAAGTCTTTGGAGGATCACGTAAGTGTAGTATCTCTTCTTCTGATTTTGTAGTCGAATTTCCATCTATGCCATCTGTTGACCCTTTACTATGTATTTTGCCGTAGCTCGTTGTGAAGGAAGTCGCTCGCCTTGCGGAGCAGGTGCTTGCAATGGGTCGTGAGCATGCAATGCTGGACAATCGCCATCGCGTGGTGGAAAGTGAGTGTTCTTTACTTTTCCTCTGCATCCTTTTGATGTATTCGACTGACGGTTTATCTTTGTTTGTGTCATAGCTGAGCATAATGCACTCCTCCGTAGCACTGCTTCCCTCGAGAAAACGCTCGCCGCGGCGGTAAAAAGTCGCGATGAGGCAGTCGCAGCATGTGCCGAGTCGCGGAAACACGAGGAGGATCTGCGCGCCTCCATCGCAGCTAGGGAGAAGTTGTTCGAGGAACAACTTTTCTTGATTGCCAAGGCTCTCTCAGGTACTCCTTTGGCTGAATTGTCGTTGTTTTCTCTTCTTTCGAATTTGTTGTTGGTACTGACTTTTGTGCCCATGCTTGGGTTTCGTGTAGATGCCAGCGGTCTGAGCTTCGATCCCTAGGCACTCCGTCGTGATGATGCCCTGACGGGTGCCATTTTGGCAGTCGAAGATCGTAGCACTGTCGTTCAGGGGATGCTCACCAAGGCCAAGGGCGTGCTCAGTCGCCTCCGGGAAGAGCTGGCACCCAAGGCTGAGTTGATCGAGAATATAGATGCGCTGGTGGAGTCCCTTGCCGGGGGCATTCCTGCAAGCTTCAAGAACTCGCTTCGTGCGGCTGGCGCTTCAATGTCACTCGCAATGGTTCAAGCCCATGGAGTCAAAGTTGATCCTGCAGCGGTCTCCAAGGCGATGCCTGTCAGCGCTGATGGCCAGCAGGTAGTCTTTGCTCCCTTCGCGACTGCTTGTGGCAAGTACGGACCGCAACTGATCACTACAGTTGCGAAGTACTCTGAGGAGCTTCAGCGAGCCAAGATGGCGGCGAAGGCTGTGACGTCAGGGGCCGGCGGGAAGTCTGTGGCGTCTGATACTGCCACAGACTCGATGAGGCCCCCAAAACCGAAGTCTAAGTCGAAGAAACCAGTTGCTCCTCAGTAGTCGTGTCTGTAATAGTTAACTAGCTTCATTTCTTTTGTTGGAAACATGCCTTTTGG
The DNA here is from genome assembly GCA_916181665.1 of Avena sativa. NCBI lineage: Eukaryota > Viridiplantae > Streptophyta > Magnoliopsida > Poales > Poaceae > Avena > Avena sativa. The sequence continues at coordinate 462,964,860 of OV702279.1, read as the reverse complement.
CGAGTGTATCTGCTGATACTTTGTTAATCTTGAATACACTCGAGTCTTTTGTCTATGCCTCGCCTTAGTCTTCTTATTATCTCTTGCTTGACTTGTGATAGGGCACATCGAGTGATCCTTTGAGGGAACCTCGGGATTCGCCACCCCATGATGACACCTTGGCGCCGCCGCGCTCAAGGGTGGATGAGCTGTCTCTGCTCTCGTGACTCCGTGACCGCGTGAAGTAGTTGGAGCGTGAATTTCCCGTACTCCGTGGTAACGCGGATGTATGGAAATCGAAGGCGGAGAAGGCCGCCGCCCGAGAACAATATCTGCTAGGGGAGGTGACGCAGCTGGGCGACCAATTCAAATGTTAGTTTTCTTCTTCCTTATCTTTTCCTTGTATTCACTCGCAGTAGTTCGTTGTCCTCATACTTCTGCCTTTACTTGGTATAGTTGTCAGTGCGCGCCATCCGTAGGATGAGAAGAATAGGATTGCCATTCGCATGAATGACCTGACCCAAGAGCAGCTGCAGACGAGTGGATACTTCTGGGTGGATCATGATCACACAATCGCGCTGGCGACCCTGCGGGATCGTGCGTTGCGAGTGCTTCACTTCTTGAAGAAGTCGCAATCGTGCTTGAAGAATATTTACCAGACGATGTTCCCGCTGGACGTTGTTCCATCGAGCCTGCTGGCCCTTCTTGCTAGATTCCAGGACTTGAGTGTAATCCGCGAGTGTGTACGGCAACAGTTGGTGGCTGGCGCCAAGGCTGCTCTGTCGCTGGTGCGACTGCACATGCCTGATGTGGGCGTTGCAGCAATTGCAGCCGAACCGCCAATGCCGCTAGCAGGTTCGACTTGGAACATGGTTCCGCACTACCAGGCGGTGGATCGCCCAGCAGAGGAAATCGTTGACTTCTTCGAGGAGCAGACCAACGTTCCTTTGCTGCAACAGTAGTTTAGTTTGTACCCTGCACATAGTTGTATCAGTGTTGTAAAGTTCATATATATGTTGTGTATAATTGATTAACATTGATGTATATAAAGAGCTTGTTAGCGTGTATGTTTTGCGAGTGCATTGCACTATGCGATTCCTTTTCGTTAGCCTGACTTGTGTTTATCTCAGCCCCTTATCAACCTGTCAGGTGCGTTGCAACTAGGTTGTTGTTTGTCAAGGGTTTCGATTGGTGTGCCAGCTACTCAGGATATCGCGTTAGTTCGTAGAACAGATGTATATAGGGTGGCGCAGCCCCCGAGTGGATAATTTGCGAAAAATAAAAGAAAAACACAGAGTTTTGGGGCACTTAGCTTTATTTATTCGTAGGATAGTACGAGGTACAATGTGTGGCTAAGTAGCCTTGGCTGAGTAGCCTTATTTGTAATGTAGGAACATGAATGACTAAGGGTAGAAGCGTCGCAGCTGCGCGACTTTCCAACGGTTGGAGTATGCGACTCCTGTCTCTAAATCTTTAACGCGATAGGCGCCACCTGGGATTACTTCTGTAATCATGTATGCTCCCTCCCAGGGGGACTCGAGCTTGAGATGCCCTTCCTATTTCAGTCGCAGGACCAGGTCGCCTTCGACTAAGGACCTGGGGCGTAGCCTTCTGTTGTGGTAGTTGCGCAGGTTCTGCTGGTAGATTGTTGATCTTTCTGCGGTGATTTCCCTTGCCTCGTCAAGGAGGTCGATGGAGTCTTCGAGTGCAAGAGTTGACTCTTGCTTGCTGTAAGCGACCACACGTGGTGCTTTGTATCATACTTCGGCGGGTAGCACTGCTTCAGCCCCGTGCACCATGAAGAACGGGGTGTACCCTGTGGCCCTGTTTGGAGTTGTGCGTAGGCTCCAGAGTACCGATTACAGTTTGTCTAGCCAGCAGCCCATGGCCTGTTCGAGTGGCCTGAGGAGTCGCTTCTTGATGCTGCCGCAAACGAGCCCGTTAGCTTTTTCGACCTGACCATTGGTCTATGGATGTGCTACGGAGGCATAGCTGACATTGATTCCTAGATTCTCGCAGAATTCTTGGAACTCCTTGGATGTGAAGTTCGTCGCATTGTCCATGATGATGCTGTGTGGTACTCCGAAGCGGTAGACGATGGACTCTAAGAACATGACTGCACTATATCCTGACTGATTGGTCACTGGCATGGCCTCTATCCACTTGGTGAATTTGTCGACTGCGACTAGGAGATAGACGTAGCCTCCTCGTGAAGACTTTGGGAGCTTGCCGACCATGTCGAGTCCCCATTGCACGAAGGGCCAGGCCAATGGAATTGGCCAGAGTTCTTCACCAGGTGCGTGTGGCTTGTCCGCGAATCGCTGGAACGCGTTGCATTTTTGGACGATGTCCTTGGCGTCGCGCATGGCCGTAGGCTAGTAGAATCTAGCTCGTAGAGCTTTGGCGACAAGGGCGCGACTGCCAGCATGGTGCCCGCAGGTCCCCTCATGGATGTCGAGGAGAACAGCTCTTCCATCGGCGTGGAGACGCATCGTTGGAGTACTCCTGTGATGCTACGTTTGTATAGTTCGCCGTTGATAACAGCGAATGCCTTGGATCGCCGCGCAATGTGCCATGCGTCAGTAGGATCATCCGGTAGCCTCTTGCTGAGAAGGTACGTGATGTACGGTTGAGTCCAGGATGGCTCGATCATCATGACACTCATTGGCCCTTAGAGTCCTGTATCCATCTCCAAGTCGTCGAGTGCCATTGGCTCATTGGGCGGCGTAGCCCCTGAGTCCGTTGATGCGCTTGTTTTCTTCTCTGTGACCTTTGGCTTGATGGAGCGTTCGCAGATGCGCTCGAGAAATACCCTAGGTGGTATGGGGGCACAGGTAGAGCCTATGTTGGCGAGTGTGTCCGGCTCTTCATTGCTTTCGCGACCTATGTGCCGCAACTCGCAACCATCGAAGTCCCCTTCGAGTGTGTCGTAGAGGTCACGGTAGGCGATCATGTTGTCGTTCAGTGCGTCACACTCGTGCATTGTCTGGTTGACGACCAACTTGGAGTCGCCATATATTATGAGTCTCTTGGCGCCGCAGGCTTTTGCCATCCTCATCCCGTGCAGTAGGGCCTCATATTCAGCTTCATTGTTGGAGGCGGTGAACTGCATTCGTAGGATATATTTCAGCTTGTCACCCTGGGGCGATGTCAGTATGACACCTGCGCCGGCCCCATCCTTTCGCTTGGAACCGTCGAAGTGCATTGTCTAGAGGTAGGACATATCTGGTTTTTCGGGGAGCTGGTTCTCCATCCAGTGTACGAGGAAGTCAGGGAGAACTTGCGACTTGATTGCATCGCGTTTTTCATATGTAATGTCTTGTGGAGACAGTTCGATTCCCCAAAGCACGACTCGTCTGGTGGCGTCAGGATTGTTGAGGATGTGCCCAAGCGGGGCGTCATTGACTACCACGATTAGGTGTTCCTGGAAGTAGTGGCATAGTCGCCGGGCCATCATGAAGATGTCGTATGCCAGTTTCTGGTAGTGCGGGTACCGCTGTTTTGTTGGCGTAAGTACCTCGCTGAGGTAGTAGACTGGGCGCTGTACTCCGTGGACCTTGTTTTCCTCGGCTCGTTCTACCACGAGCACCGTGCTGACCACCTGGTTGGTGGCGGAGATGTATAGCAACAGTGGTTCCCTTTCGCGTGGGGTCACCCGTACTGGCGATGTGGACAGTAGGCGCTTGAGGTCTTCGAATGCTTCCTGTGCCTCGTTGGTCCACTCGAATTTGTCTGCTTTGTGGAGAAGTTGGTAGAAGGGCAGTGCCTTTTCGCCCATTCGACTGATGAATCGACCGAGCGCCGCGATTCGTCCAGCCAGCTGCTGGACGCCTCTTATGTACTTCGGCTTCTCCATGGCCAGTATGGCTTTTATTTTCTTCGGGTTCGCCTCGATCCCTCTTACGAAGATAAGATACCCGAGTAGTTGCCCAGATGGTACGCCGAAGGCGCATTTGTCCGGATTGAGCTTGATCCGGTAGCGGTCAAGGTTGGCGAAGGTTTCGCGCAAGTCGTCGATTAGTGAAGCTTCCTCTTTGGTCTTGATTACGATGTCGTCGACATAGACTTGAATGTTGCGACCAAGTTGGTTTTTGAGGCAAGCCTGCATGCACCGCTGGTAGGTGGCTCCTGCGTTCTTTAGCCCGAAGGGCATTGTGTTGTAGCAGAACACACCAAAAGGCGTTGTAAACGCCATTTTTTCTTGATCTTCCTCCTTCATTCGAATCTGGTTGTAGCCTGAGTAGGCGTCGAGGAAGCAGAGGCACTCACATCCCGCGGTGGAGTCGATGATCTGGTCGATTCGCGGTAGCGGGAAGTGGTCCTTCGGGCAGTGCTTGTTCACAGAGGTGAAGTCCACGCACATTCACAGGATATTTGTGTCCTTTTTTGGTACTAGCACTGTGTTGGCGAGCCAAGTGTTTTCCTTGATCTCGCGTATGAATTTGGCGTCGAGGAGTCTATTGATCTCCATTCCGACTGCCTTTGCTCTTGGTTCAGACAGTCGCCTAATTGTTTGTTTGACTGGCCTTGCGTCTGGGTTAACATTGAGTGCGTGCTCGGCGAATTCCCTGGGAACTCCTGGCATGTCCACTGGACACCAGGCAAAGATTTCCCAGTGCTCACAGAGGAATTTGACAAGCGTGAGTTCCTATGCGGGACTCAAGTTGTTGGCGATGAGGGTCATTTTGGCGGGATCCAAGAGGTGGACCTGAACTTTCTTCGTGTGCACCGATGAGTCGAAGGACAGGTCAGTGAGCTTGGCCGGCTTAGGGGAGGCAGAATGTTGTCTGTCGACTCCTTCAATCTTGCGAGTTCCTCCTGCATGCCGAAGGACTAGGAGATTCTGTTAAATTCCCTGTCGCAACTATCAGACCTCTCGAAGCTCCCGTTGATTGTGATGACGCCATTAGGGCATGGCATTTTCATCTGCAGATAGGCGTAGTGCGACACTGCCATGAACCTAGCAAACGTGACACATCTGAGGATGCAGTGGTACTGTGAGGGCCAGTCGACGACTTCGAAGTCGATGCGCTCGCGTCGAAAGTTTTTCGGTGTGCCGAAGATGACGTCGAGGTTGATTTTTCCAAGGGGATATACGCCCTTGCCTGGGACGATGCCATGGAATGTTGTGTCTGAGGCCTCTAGGCAAGTCAGAGGGATCCTCATTGCTCGCAAGGTACTCGCGAACATAAGGTTGATGCCGCTTCCGTCGTCCATGAAGACGCGACTCATGTCGAAGCCTCCAATTTATGCCTCGAGGTCGAGGGGACAATGGCCTGGACGAGGTACTTGGCGCGGGTGGTCGCGCTTGTCAAAGGTAATGCAGGAGTCGCTTCCACTGAGGTACTCTGTGGTGGATGGTGGTGAGTTTGTCGCCAAGTTGACTTGGCGAGTTATGGCCTTCTGCACCCGATTCGAGGGGCGTCCCTTTTGCATCATCATGGTACCCATGGCCCGTGGGTATGGTTCGCCTCCGTGGTGCTGGTCCGGTGCAGCTGCATTTGGGGGTGGTCCAGGTGGTGGTGGTGGAGCTCCATGTGCCACAGCTCCTGGGGTGGCTCCGTAGCCCCTGTTTACAGCATCGCAATTCATCTGAGCTAGACCCTTGTGAAGCTTGAGGAACTCGCGGCAATCCTTGAGGAGGTGGCTGGACTTCTTTTTGTCGTCGTGCTTGTCGATGTAAAAGTGCACGGTGCATGGCCCGAACAACTTATCTTCAATGGATGTTGCGGGTGCCTCATCGTGAGTGCGGTGCTGCCATACTTGCGTGGTTTTCCCGCAGTCGTGGTATCCACTGCTGCGGTAGCCGCTGTTGCGGTTGTCGTCGCGTCTGTCGGCGTAGACGGGTGCGATCATGTTGACATCTTCACGGTCATCGTAGATGCGCATACGACGTTTGCTTCGGCGCTCGCGCCTGCGTTCGAGTTCTGCTTCATCGTCGGAATGAACGCGATTCTTCACCGAATCCTCTCCATCTGCCCATCGATTCGCGATTTCCATCAGGTGGTCGATGGTTTTTGGCTTCGAGCGGCCCAGCTCCTCCCTGAGCTCTATGTGGCATACACCACCGTTGAATGCATCAATCGCGCGATCCTCCGAGATGTTTTCTGCGGAGTTCTTGATGATGGACCACCTCTGGATGTGTGAGCGTAGTGACTCACCCGATCTTTGCTGGAAGCATCTCAGCTCTTCGATTGATGCGGGCCTTTTGTAGGTGCCCTTGAAGTTGTGCACAAAGCTGTAGACCAGCTCTTCCCAACTGCGAATGGATCCGCGTGGGAGGTTGTTGAGCCATGCTCGGGCGGCGCCCTGCAGCTATAGCTGCAGGAATTGCATAGCCGTGCTTCGACTCCCGCCGTGGAGCCTGATGGAGGAGATGTGGTCTTCTAGCCAGATTTTCGGGTCCTGTAGACCGACGAACTTTGGGGTTTTCTGATGGGAGCTTAAACCCCTTGGGCATTCGCTTTTGCCTGATGGCTCTACTGAAGCATCTAGCGCCACATAGCTCCACATCTTCGTCTTCTGAGTCAGTCGACTAAGCGCGTCGTGCCCTTGATTTGTCGATTTTGCATTGCGTGATGTCATCATGCGCGACGTAGTCGTGGTTGTGTCGCCGTGAGCGGCGGCGTTGAGACAGATCATGACTGTCGTCGCTGGATGAGGGTGAGGAGTAGCGTTTCGCCAGGGCCTTGCCTTTCTTCGGCTCCGGCGCTGGCTCTTTGTCGAGAGCAGCCTCGACTAATCCCAAGCCTGCGATCGTGGATTGGCGCATGGCAGCTCGGAGATCTACAGCTGGCGGCTGATTGTTGAGCAGGTACATGGTGGCCGCTGTCACTGCTGCCTGCAGCGTCTTTGGGACCACGTTGCCCCGGGTGTCGACTGTCATAGGGCTGAAGTCGAGGACTTTTGCAGCTTCTATGCGCTCCTACTCGGTGAGGTGGGCCATTCGAGATCGTCTCCTATTGGCCACGTACTCGTTGCCCTTGGAGGAGGATCCTCCGTGGGAGGAGAGTCCGGCCCGTCGAAGGCTCGACTCATCTGTCGCCTTTTTACGCGCTTCGAGTTGCGCGATCGTTTGCAGCTGGCGTCTATATTCTTCCTTAAGTAGCCAATGGTAGCCCATTAGCATCTCTTGCGACGTACCTGGAGGCAGGGGATTGCCCCGCAAAGCTTCTTGGCAACGGGCCCACTTGATATCGTTGAGCCTGATCACGACACGCTCGCCGGTGTGCTCGTTCACCATGGTGGGAGGTTCGACTGCTCCTCCATTGTTGACGGGGGCGCCGTTGGTAGGGTCGCCGTTGGGTGGTCCGCCATTGGGTATGCTGCCGTTTGGCGGGTTGGCTTCATGGCCACCATTGCCCGTGTTGTCGCGATTGGCGGAGGAGTCGCCTGTGTTGACGACGGCACACATGAAGTGGTTGAGGAAGCTGCTGCTCCCACAATTTTCAGACCCGGAGCCGTAGACTCCATCTTCAGTTGCCGGATTGCCCAGATCGGATTCGCGACCGTTGTCGCTGACCGTATTCTCAACTGTTGTCGAGGTATTGAGCTTGCTGAGGGTGCCGATCGGCAGAGGGAACCATGATGCTGGAGCGATTGATGGTGTCATCGGCTGGTCAGGCATGCGAAGCGTGCCCGTCTGACCTACTTGGAAGCAGAAGCTCCCGATCGCCAGGCTGATTCCATCACCCACGGACTCGAAGGCCGGGTGAGTGGCCGGCGTGTGGACGGTGGATTCGAATGCGCCGAAGAGTTGGCGAATCTCCGTTGTTGCGGAGTTGTAGATCGTAGTTGATGGGGCCGAAGAAGCCGCAACATCATCACTCCCAATTCCCACAAATGATGCCAATTGACGAGGGTTTAACTCATCAATGCCCATTGTTATGGACTTGGGTTTTGGAGAAGGAGGGAGCACTGGAGACATCTATCGGCTAACAAACAAGCACACGGGGGACTCGAAGATTTACCCAGGTTCAAGCCTCGCAGAGGTCCCTACTCCTGCTTGTTTGCTCGTGGAATTATTGAAGGAATCGAGGATTACAATGGTGCGCAGATGCAATCTGGCGAGGGTTGTGGAAACTAGGGTTGCGTGTGACTTCCTCGCCGCCCCCTCCTAGCCTTTATATAGATAGTCTAGGTCTCGGGTAGTAGGTCGAGTCGGTTACAGGTTAGGGTTTTCCCCTTTGAACTTTCTATCTTTAGCTTCTTCTTGTTCTTCAAGCAATCGAGAGTCCGTAGGTTACTCGAGTTCTCTGTTTGGGCCTTGGCGACACCGTGGGCTCCCGCTGTATTCAGGCCGTATATACCAAGCTCGAGTACCTGTAGGGTATACCCATGTCACTGCTATTTTTGGTTTCAGAAAAACTAGTAAGGAAATATTCTCGGAATTGGACTGGACAAAAGCCCAATTCAATATTTCACCAGAAGGAATACGGAGTCCGGAGGGGAGACTAAGAGGGGAGCCAGGACAGCCACACCCTAGGGTGGCATGGCCAGCCCTAGCCGCGCCGGCACCTGGTGTGGGCCCCCTGGCGCTCCACCGACCTTGCCCCTTCGCCTATATATTGCCTCCGGGACGAAAACCCTAAGGACCCGATCAAAATTCTACAAAAGAGTCTGTAGCCGCCGCCATCTCCATCCCTAGATCGAGAGGGATCTGAATCTCTTCCCGGCACCCTGCCGGAGGGGAGAGATCACCCTAGAGGCCTTCTTCATCACCATGAATGCCTCCGGTGTGATGCGTGAGTAGTTCATCCCTGGACTACGGGTCCATGTAGTAGCTAGATGGTTGGTTCTTCTCCTTTGTGCTACCATGTTTAGATCTTGTGAGCTCCGTTCATGATCAAGATCATCTATTTGTAATCCTACATGTTGCGTTTGCTGGGATCCGATGGATATTGAGATGCTATTTCAGATTGATTATTGATTCTATCATGTCTATGTTATTTGTGATCTTGCATGCTTTCCGTTGTTAGTAGCTATCTTGGCCGAGTAGATGCTAGCAACTCCAAGAGGGAGTATTTATGCTCGATAGTGGGTTCATGCCTCTAGTAATCTAGGGAAGTGACAGAAATCTCTAAGGTACTAGATGTGCTGTTGCTACTAGGGAGAAACCAATAATCCTTTGTTCATAGAACAATCATATTGTTTACTTTACACACTTTGCTTAATGCAATTATTTGTTGCTTGCAACTTAATACTGGAGGGGGTTTAGATGATAATCTGAAGGTGGATTATTAGTCATAGATGCAGTTGGATTACGGTCTATGTATAATGTAGTAATGCCCAATCAAATCTCGTAGGAGTCAAGATGATTAGTATATGCATGTATGCTTTCTCGGTGTCTGTCAATTGCCCTGCTGTAATTTGTTCACCCAACATGTCATCTATCTTAAGGAGAATCACCTCTAGTGAACTATGGATCCCGGTCCATTCTTTTACCATCAATCTACAAGCTATTTACTGTTTACTGTTTACTTTCTACAAGCTATTACTATCTTCCACACAATACGTTTAATCCTTTGTTTTCAGCAAAACCGGTGAGATTGGCAACCTCACTATAAGTTGGGGGCAAAGTTCTGCGGTTGTGTTGTGCAGGATTCCAAGTTGGAAACAACACATTGGAGGTGTTTCCTTGCTCCTACTGGTTCGATAACCTTGGTTTCATAACTGAGGGAAAACTTGCTGCTGTGCTCATAATACCTTCCTCTTGGGGTTCCCCAACGAGCTCGATACATTTTGAGCCAACAATCAGCCACGAGGCCGAAAACAAGCACTGCTGGCACAGGCCCTAGGCCAGGCAACGCCACCGAGTCACGTTTGGTCCTCGGACCTCCAATGTCGTCCGTCTTCATCTCAGATTGATCAGCTTGACCTAAAAATGCCTATATAAAGACCCATCAAGGTGTTCCCATGGGGACGGAGGCGGCAGAGATCGAAAACACAAAAACAGAGAGTCTGCAGGCCATCGTCGGCTGAGATCGGAGGGGGAAATGCTGCCGGAATCGCCTCCGGTGGACTCCACCCCCTTTCGGCGTGTTCATCATCAACATATATAACAAGATCCTCTCCATACCCCCTACTGTAATCCCTTAGCAAACATGATGTGTGGTACAATCTATTGTTTTCCCATGATCTATTGTATCTATGTCTAAGTTTGAGTAGTGATTGTTCTTGGCAATTGTGAAATACTTTGTTGATTGATTGCATACAAGTTTGTTATCTTATATGATGGTCTTATGTACTAATATATGAGTGCACACATATGTTGGAGGATGTATAAGGTTGTCACTGTTGCATGTTGTTAGTAGGAGGGATGGACAGAGTTGAACAAAAACCATGATCCAAGTCTTATATGCATGTTTTATTAATTCATGATTAATCAGCGGGGAATATATTGGGGACCTTAGAACTTAAAGCAGTGGTTGGACATACTTGTCTTAATGAATCCCTTGTTAGCACATTCACTTGGCCTAGGTACCAATCACTAGGGTGTGTAGTAGTTCATTTACTTGACTACTTCGATTTATGGCTTCACCTAGAAGAAACAATAGACTTTATCTATACAAGTTATTAGATGTGATGGTTAGGAGTGTCACCTCCTATACATGTGTCCTTAATTAATCCTATTGTTGCTCTAGATTCTAGTGCCTTGGGGTTTTAGCCATTGAGTTCTTTATGCTTTATTGTGTTTAGTACTTATGCATCTAGCTATGAAATGTGCTTCATTAATTGTGCCAACCCAAACAAATGAACTAGCAATTTGCCAAACACTTTTCCCCAAGAGTTACCCTCTCTTGCTTTACTTGCATTAGTTAGTTTTACTTTTCATATTTACTTTCAGCACTAGATAGTTCTACTTTACAGTACCTTGCATCTTATAGTTCATTGCATTGCATAAAAAGGCCATATAAGTGGGTTATAGGGCTTTGGAGAATAGATAGTTTACCTTCATCTCCTCGTGGGTTAGACACTCAATACTTATCGAATTGTGCTATAGTGATTCCCTGCACTTGGGGATTATCAATATCCCGGTGCTTCATGTTATTAATGGTTGGACCAAGAGACTTTTGCTATGCCTGTGGCTCGCAGGGTCTCTAGTAATTACAGATGTGCTACCCACAAATCATATCTATATTATATCATTTACACATGAATGTGCTTAACATTATCTTTATCCCATACGTATGCATAGCTGCAGGTGAATCTTCAATCCTAGCCTATCTCCATCCATCGACATAACCCTAGATACAAAAGTAAGCTAGAAAGTTCTGGTAATGTAAGATTAAACAAACTAACAAGTCTTGTATACGTTCCTTAACCACCAGCAAGTGTTTCCCAAGGTTCGATAAACCTAGGTCTTCTAGAGGAAAAGCTACTATACTGCATCCATAATCCGGATCGAAGGTATTAGGCACCACCCGAAGAACTCTCGGATGAGAGAGATGATTATGTTAAAAAGGACATCATTAAGGTGGAAAAACTAGTCTATGTGACTTGGAATGAGAAGGACCAGAAGGTACTAGGTTATCTTCTTAGCTCGCTCTCCTTCAAGGTGTTGGTGCAGATCTTCGAATACTAGAAAAAGCATGATGATTCAACATCGATCAAGGAGATGTACGCCTCACAATCGCGTGCATATGTCATGGGTCTACGTCGGGCTCTCAATGATCTTAAGAAGAAAGAGATGTGTGGCTTCGTCTACTTCAACAAGGTGAAGGCCTTGATGGATGAGCTAGGCATTGCCGATAAGAAGATGGATGACGAAGATGTCATCAACGCAGTCTTCAATGGGATGGATGCACAGTATAATCCGCTTGTCAAGGCAATCTCGACACACCTAGAACAAGGCATCTCATTGCACGACGTGTATGCCATGTTTTTGGCAGTAGAAGAATGTCTCGAGGCATAAAACACCGACACCGATGGCACAGGATTCTCCACCAATCTCGCTTCTCAAGGCGGGTATGGTGACATAGGCTATTACGGTGTCTATGGAGGTAACCGACACAACAACAGTGGTGGTTACTTTGATGGGTGCAACAACTAGGGTGGAGGTAGCGGCGGTGGCCAGAGAACTAGGAAAATTCACTCTTGCAGTGGCGGTAACTACAATAACAACACGTCACAAGGCCAATGCAATCAAGTTCGCTACAACAGCCCTCTGTGCCAGATCTACCGCGAAGCTGGACATCCAGCCTACAAGTTCTTCAAGCGGTTCAACCTCAACTTTGTCACCTCAACTTCGTCACGCCTTAGCCACGGGAGAACCCATCCTACAACGTCGATACCAATTGGTATATTGACACTAGGGCAACTGACCACATCACCGGCGAGCTTGAGAGGCTCACTATTCACGATCTCTACTCCGGGAACGAGAAAATCCAAATTGCTAGTGGACAAGGTATGAACATACAACATATTGGTCATACACATTTTCATACTTTTGATCTTCCTATTCATCTCAATAATATCTTGCATGTTTCGAAAGCCACCAAAAGCCTTGCTTATGCATCTAAACTTGTTTTGAATAATGATACTTCCATTGAAATTCACCCGAGTTTCTTCTTTGTAAATGATCAGGGAACATGGAAAACTCTTCTTCACGAAAGGGATAAGGGTGGTCTTTATCCTCTACATAGTGCCCACTTCCACGACGTCGAAACAAGTCCTTAGTGCAAGTAAACATCATCCACACTATGACATTGGCGCCTTGGACACCCTTTGGCCTACTCACGCATGGTAACATTTCGTGTTTTTGTTGAACAAGGAGTATGAGATACTATTTGTTCTATAACTACCGGAACCTGTGGCACCTTCAAGTTGTCAACTATTGTGGAAAATATGCTATACCTTCACTATCCAATTTGAGAAGTGATACTGAGCGGATGTCTACATTGGTGAAAGGTTCATCATCTACGCATTTAGGAATTGATATTTAGTATAAAGAGTATATCTAATTATAAGATAGTGCACATTAAATATGGAGACCAATAAGTATTAGATTAAATTAAATATACTATTAAATGTCTTATGGTCTTGATGGTAGGTCACTCCTAAACTACCCTACGTTTTCTGAATATTTACACCATATGCCATCGCTAAGTAAAATTACCGGTTCAAGTCACGCGCCGCTATCTTCCTCCTAATCCCTAGGTTCGACAAGAAATCCCGACCCGTCGCCGCCATGTACGCCACCATCACCGCCCCAAGGCTCTCCATGCCGTCCCGTCCCTAGGCCCTCCATGTCGCTCCGCCCCCAACTCCACGCCGCCGCGCCGCTGCTCCAGCATCTCCTGCCCGAGCCCGAAGCCGCCGCCGCCGCCATGCCTAGCTCGCTGCAGGCCCACCATGCCTAGCTCGCTGCAGGCCACTCCCCCGGCCGCCCCCTCGACGACCCACTCTGGCCGCCCCTTGACACCCCGCTCACGCACATCGGCAAGATAACCGCGCCGCTGCTCCAACATCTCCTGCCCGAGTCCGAAGCCGCCGCCGCCATGCCTAGCTCGATGCAGGCCGCTCCCCCTGGCCGCCCCCTCGACAACCCACTCCGGCCGCCACTTGACGCCCCGCTCACGCGCATCGGCAAGATAAAGGTATTTTTTCGATCCGGCCATGTGAAGCCGCGAGCTGGGGAAACAGTGCCAGCACCGAAGTCACCCAGACCGCATCCAGCGCAGTCCGGCCGCTTCTCCTCGCCAGCTTCGCTCGCCAGCGACTTCTGCCCTAACGATCGATCATGGCGTTTATTCTTCTATTGATGTGTTAAGCACACTCTTCCATCAGACCCTCATGGAATCTTTCCTCCGATGAGTGGTTCTTTCAGTCTCTTGAGAATCACTGTATGTTGAAGACCATGTATGTTGAATACCTGATCGTGCTTTTTCTCTTCTCAGGTGTTCTTTTTGATGCGGCCTACTAGCCAAGAAGAAGCAGGTTAGTCAGCTCTGATCCACTCCCACCGTAGAACACGAACCCAACCCAGATCGCCCAGGTCAATGGCTCTCTGGCACCTCACATCGCCGCCTCGTCGAGGTCGACGGCAGACGCGACGCCTAGGAGAACCATTACTTTGGGGCGCTCTTGTTGATTCGACGCCTATGAGAACCAGTACTTTCTCAGGTGCTCTTGTTGATTCGATTCGGTTCAGTATGGCTGGCGGCGGTCGTTGGGATCGGGCGAGATGAATTGTTGCATAGACATCAAATCCATTGTGTTGTTTTCCTTCTGGAATTGGTCGTCGATTAAGAATGGATGCGAACTGTTCCTATCCGGCAAGCTTCTCCACGACATTTATTTTACACGTGAGTTTTAGTGATGCCGCTTCCCCAAAGGTGAAGGAATTATGAATTAATCATTGCTGAAATTCGTCAATCACTCCGATGCAGAGCACATGGAGCTAATTAGTTGATCATACATTGTAAATTTCGCCCAATTTTTTTATGGAAAGTTTAGAATGTTTATACATCTAGGCGTTTGGGAATCTAGAGTTGGGTGTTGCCGGTGATGGCTACAGTTGGTCCGCTCTATGAGATGTTCACCACCATGGCAATCACCAACAGCTCCCCATCGACACGGCTTGTGTGTTCCAGCATGTGGTGATTAACCCCCCATTCCCTGTCAGATCCGCCGGAGTCGCTGCAATGAGAGAAAGTGGAGTCATGGGTCTCCTGACTATTCAGAGATATTACCCTCTGCCACCGCTATGTCGCCTAGCTTCTGCTTATTCGCGTGAAGGGGGGAGAGGGGAGCTCGCTCAGGTCCTACCCACAGCGCCGACTGCCCCGCTCGCCTCGCTCCTGCTCGCATGAAGGGCACCACGCCGAGTGCCAAAAGAGCGGGGGACGGCGGTAGGAATGGAAGTTTGGGCGACCTCGATGTAGGGGATGGGGACGGTCAACAAGAGAGGTGGCTGAGCCGGATAGAATGGAGCAAGTAAACGGCTCAGGCAGTTCAGTCTGTTCACCCCATCGACACAGTTTGTGCTTTTTGCACTGTCCGTTGAATACATGGTTACGAACCAGATGTTTTGTACTCATACAATTCAGTTATATGCGTAAAACAGTAGCAAAAAAAATTAGGAACCAGTGTGTTGCCTGTGTAAATATATTAGGCTGCTTTCAGTTCTTCCGTCAGTTTTTGCAACTTCAACGGAAAGATGGATCTGACATGTATTATGGGCACTCATATATTGGTCATATAGCTGGGGTGTTACTTCACGATGTTATGTTCCCATTTTTGTATTTTCCATAATCATCTTAATCGGTGAGATTTGATCCGGTGGAGAAAAAGGATCTCTGGTTCTTGCTTTGTAGATAGTTTTCCATCTAAGTTTGGTTATGAGATAACATGATCACAGTATGAGAGCATATTTTTTTTGAATCTCCTCCTTTGTACAGTGCATTATTACCTTCTCACGCGTGGTGCCGTTTCGCTTCAACGGAAAGATCTGACTTATACTATGGGTACTCATGTATTGCTCATATAGCTGGTGTGTTACTTCATGATGGTATATTTTCCTTTTTATATTTTACATAATCACCTTAATCAGTGAGATTTGATCCAGTGGAAAAAATGGGTCTTCATATCTTGCCCGTAGATGTTTAGTTTCTTAAAGCGGTTCCGTTTCCAGATAAATTTGGGTATGAGCTAGCCGGATCGAAGTATGGGAGCCTATTTTCTTGAATCTCATGCTCATGTACCGTGCATTATTACCTGCTCACTCATGGTAACGTTTCGTGTTTTTGTTGAATAAGGAGTATGAGAGACTATTTGTTCTATAACCACTGGAATCTGTTGCACCTTAAGTTGTCATCTATTGTGGAAAATATGCTATACCTTTACTATCCAATTTGAGAAGTGATACCCAGCGGATGCCTACATTGGTGAAAGGTTCATCATCTAAAAATTTAGGAATTGAAATTTAGTATTCCCTCCGTCCCAAAATTTAAGGCGTCTAACGATTGGTCAAAAGTCAAATCTTACTAATTTTGACCAAATATTTAGCAAAAAAATATCTATATCTACAATACTGAATGGACACATTAAGAAAATATATTTTATGGTGAATCTATTGATATTAATTCAGTATTGTAAATATTTATATTTTTGTGTATAATCTTGGTCAAACTTAGAAAATGTTGACTTTTGTATAATCCTTAGGCGCCTTATATTTTGGAACAGAGGAAGTATAAAAGAGTATATCAAATTAAAAGGTAGTTGCTCGGGAGCTTAAAGCGGTTCAATTTTCCAGATAACTTTGGGTATAAGCTAGCCTAATCGGAGTCATGCTCATGTACCGGGCATTATTACCTACTCACGCATGGTAACATTTCGTGTTTTTGTTGAACAAGGAGTATGAGATACTATTTGTTCTATAACTACCGGAATCTGTGGCACCTTCAAGTTGTCAACTATTGTGGAAAATGTGCTATACCTTCACTATCCAATTTGAGAAGTGATACTGAGCGGATGTCTACATTGGTGAAAGGTTCATCATCTACGCATTTAGGAATTGATATTTAGTATAAAAGAGTATATCTAATTATAAGATAGTGCACATTAAATATGGAGACCAATAAGTATTAGATTAAATTAAATATATTTAAAGTATAAATGATTTTAGTTTATGCACTTTCTGTTGTGTTGTTATTGAAATATATTATCACTTTATGTGTGTGGAATGTTAATCCTATGTTATATCGTTTAGGTAGTTAGAAAAATAAATAAAATAACTTCATGTGTTGACATGCAAAGAGTAAATTGACTGGATCCATTAATTTTGGGTCAAAATTTGAATTGTGCCCGATTTTTTAGCCCAAAAGCTTGGCGAGGGAGTAGAATGTTTAGCATTAAAAGAAGACCAATTTGAGTTGTTGAGGGTTGTCATGAAAAAAAACAAATTAGATAATTTTCATCGAGCCGATATTTGTTTTTTGAAATATCATGTGGCTATCTTGACGTGAATTTTCATGCATATAATTTTATTAGAAAAAATTAAATAGACCATAATAACGCACGGGCATTCAGCTAGTCTCTATAGTTTGGCATTTGGCTCTTGATTTGACGGGGAACTTCTAGACGAGCTTTAGCCATCAATCAAGTGCTACAACGTTGGTGTGGCTGACAAGGTGCCAAACAAATGCAAAATTTTGGAACTACTATGCGTATCGTGTCCTGGCGTTAACCAATCACTAAACGTCCTGTATACTTTTCTTCTGTTCAAAGATTGGCACAGATATAGTATGCAAAGTACAAGTGTACAACGCGACTAACCGCCGTCAGTGGATAAACCCCCCCAATGAGAGGAAAACCCGCTTAAACCCAAACCGGTTTGGGTACCTTCCAGGCCACAGCCATCGCGCGGAACCGCCGCCACGCGGACGCCGGGGCCCGCCCGTCATGCACGTGCCGCGCGCGGGTCCGGGGTGGATAACGGACGCGCACACGCACACGCAAACGCGGCTTTCGTCGCTCGCCTCTTCCAATTTCGGCTGGTCCAGCTGCCCCTCCTCGCCTCGCCCTCTCCTCGTAAAAGGAAGCGCGGGGGAAAAAAATCGGAGGAATCTTTAGAGCTCCGTACCGCGAACGATTCCCAAAGCCGCCAGCCGCCGCCGCCGGATTGGCTGCCGAGAGGAGAGGAGACGAGAGGAGAGGCGAATTCGCGCGTCTCCGGCGGCGATGTATCCGGTGGGGGGCACGGGGCAGCGGCCGGCGGGGCGGCTGCCGGCGACGTCGAGGGTGGACAAGGCCACCAGCCACCTCCTGCAGGGGCCCGACTGGGCCGTCAACCTCGAAATCTGCGACACCCTCAACGCCGACCGATGGTGACTCCTCATCGCCTCTCCCCCACCTCGTACCGCATGCTTGCCGGCCGCTATGGCTATTTTGTTTTTTGGTATTTTGTTTGTACGGTGGGGGATTTGGGATTCGTCCGCCGAATTTTTTGTTGCTTTCGTGTTGCTTCTTGTCGCGGCGCTGCTGCTCTGGGGTTTTCGTTCGGGGGGCGTTGACCAGTAGATTGGGGTCAAAATTTCAAGCCAATTTGGGAATTCTTGTTAGTAACCAAATTGAAGTTGGGAATTCTTGTTACCAGATTGAAGTTACGTAGGGAGATTCTTACTAGTACCGAGTTGAAGTTGGATTGAGATGATTGGTACGGCATGGCCTCCAGCCTGTTACCTAGGATGGTTTTCTAGTAGTCGTTGCTATGTTGTGAGAACCAGTACTACTAGTAGTATAATAAGGGCTGTAAGTACTAAACGGACGGTTACCTTTAGCTTGCGGTGGCACGTTTGAAGAAAACTTGGCTTAATTCTCAATTGAGAATCTACAGCTCGACCTCAGGGGTTGGAGCTTCTGACTGAGATGTCTCGATTCATTATGACAAAATTTGCACAGAGCATCAGTGAATTGCTAAAAGAAATTTATAGGGCGCCATAAAATGTTGCATAGTAGTTTGCTTGTCATTCATCATCAAGAAGTATTATGGATTAAGTCGATGATAGCACTGAGAAACTTCCCGTCTAGTTTTGATGCCTAGGCAGTTGGACAGCGCTTTTTCAGATCTAAACTGTATCACAGTTGTTCATGATAGAAACGTGGTTGAACTTCTATTCTGTTGAGCTATTGCTTAGCTACGTTCAAGTCTGTCAAGTCAGGAATTCGTTTCCAATTGTATGGTGCATGAGGCTGCATCTCATCCAGCATATGATCATATAACTACTGAACTCTGAAACAACGCTGTAACTATGTTTTTCCTTGTTTCAGTGCATAGATGGGAGGATGTCTAATGATTTTATAGAGTAGCATATGATTTATTTATTACCTTGTGTCTCAATCAAGGGCAAAAGAAAAACTGTTAACTATGTTTTGTTTGTTTAAATGTATAGATGGGTAGATGTACAGATTAACTTATGTATCTGCAACTAAGCTTTACTTTACCGGGTGCTAATATATTCGAAATTGTGAATCAGGCAAACAAAAGATGTGGTAAAAGCAGTGAAGAAGCGGTTGCAGAATAAGGACCCGAAAGTCCAGTTTTTCACTTTGACGGTTCGTACTATTATAATATGTGTTATTGTTGGTACTTTTCTGTATTGTTTTCACTTCATGGGTCTATTTTTATTTTTTCACACTGGTATCTAATAATCTTTGCAGCTGTTGGAAACAATGATGAAGAACTGTGCTGAATATGTTCATTTTGAAGTTGTTGAGCAGCATATTTTACAAGAAATGGTTAAAATTGTCCAGAAGAAGGTATACCCTCATTTGCCCCTTCCAACCCCTCTCCTTACTATTATCATGTTGCTTAAATTTTCTGAGACAAGTATACACATGTTTAAAACTAGCTAGCAAGTATATCAAGCTTACATACGGGCGTTTGGAACATCATTTTCTGTATGCTTGTTTAGTGACGAACCATTTTTTGTTACTTTCATTTCATTTAGAACTTTCTGAATGTAGGTTATGTATTATCCAGTCGGACATGCCTGGTACAATCTTAATTAATGTGGATTTGAATCCTTCTTCAGTACATATAAGAACCCTGTATGGCATTATCTGTGGTTGGTCTGGTTTTGGTCCGCGCTGTTGGTTTGTGACTCAAATTTGGTGTTTGAGATGAACAATCATTGTTCTTCAGGTTAACTTGCTAACTGTTGTTGCTTATCATGGTAGCAGCCACATTTGCAATTCATCCGTAATGCATCATATATTGGCATTGGCATTTTTGCGGTTCTGTTTCTATTCTGCATTTCTGTCTCATTCACTCACTGTCTTTTATTTCTTTCATTGTTTGTGCCAATTGAGAACAATCGAACACAATGCTAATTTGTTTGGGAATGTTCCTTTTCTGAATACCCAACCAGCATGATATGCAAGTGAAGGATAAGGTACTGATACTTCTGGACTCATGGCAAGAAGCATTTGGTGGACCTGGGGGGAAATATCCTCAATATTACTGGTCATACATTGAACTAAAGGTATGCTGAAACCTCTAATGTAAACGCTCTCATATTGCAACATAATCCATCCAGTATACTCATGCATTGATGCTAAGCAGAGAACATGACCTGTAAGAATGTTTAAAGTATGGGTAGTTCAATAATTGTTTTGTTTTTACGAATTTGGTGATAAACTACTGGAATTTACTCATTAGCTAACGCAATATCTGTTACAGAGGTCAGGAGTGATGTTCCCACGTCGTCCTATAGATGCCCCTCCAATATTTACTCCTCCTGCAACACATCATTCTCAGCCCTATGGTTCACCTACATATCCTACTGGAAGTCTAAATGACAGAATGTCATCTGATGTTGAAACTCTGAGGTTGCATTTCTTATCCACTATTCAGCTCATTTAGCTTTTTTTTTTCCTGTTTCAGTTATCTCTTCTATTAATGCATTTAATCTTTATGGCCTTTATGTCTTTGCTCCAGTTCAGGGGATTTGGATAATATTAGAGATGCTACTGAATTACTGAGTGATATGGTGAATGCTTTGAATCCCGCTGATCGCATGGTAAACGCAACATTCAAAAGAAAATTCTTTGGTTAGGTATAGTATAGTTAATGAAATAACCTATTCAGTTTTTTGTTTTTGTGACGTCAGGCTGTTAAAGATGAAATTGTTACAGAGCTTGTCAGCCAAAGTCGTTCAAACCAACAAAAGCTCATGGGGTTCGTCAGTTCAACAGGGTAAGCTCATCTCTCTCAGATTGTACAGATATGTATTTTCCCCATCTTAGTGTACTGCAGTGTTTTCATATATTTTCCCAATCCAACACTAGCATGCACATGCATAAGCATGCTATACATTTTTCAGTTCCATGCTATCTAAATGAAAGTATCTTCTAGATATGAATATAATCCCTTGATAGAAAAAAAAATCTAAATGAAAGTGCAGTGCAGGCCACACTGCCACCAAATTTAATGTTTGACTTTCTGTGTTTCCTGTTGTTTAGGAATGAGGAGCTACTGAAACAAGGCTTAGAAATAAATGATCGCTTACAAAGTGTACTTGCAAAACACGATGCAATTGCTTCTGGTGCTCCTTTGCCAGTTGAAACACCAAGGAGAGATGAGTTACCCAGAGGGGATCCAACACCACAACCATCTGCACCTCCAATTGCACATAATGAGCCCCCTGTTGAAGAGGATGAAGATGATGAGTTTGCTCAGCTAGCGAAAAGGTACTTGAGAGTCACCTTTGATGGGCAATCTGCATATTGCTGATCCTAACTAATTATTTATGATACTTCATTTAATCTGTAGGAAGAACAAATCTGTGGTAAGTAGCGACGAGGCATCATCGAGTGTTGGTGATCATGCCCTTATACCTGTTGATGATGCAACTTCTGATGCCTCATCTTCTGTTGCGAGCAATGCACTGGTTCCTGTTGAATCAGCTCCTGTCAGTGGCACTCGAACAAAAGAGCAGGATATGATCGACCTTCTAAGCCTCACCTTGTACAGTCCTCCTGAAGCTTCTACAGATTCTTCAACTCAGGGCCAAAATGACAGTCAGCAGGCTGCCATGTCAAATGGGTCACAACTACCACCGAACTATCAGTCTGCTGCACCGAATGGACAACATTATCCTTCCAACCACCAGGCATATCCAATAAATCAGGGGTACACTCCATACAACAATTATGTTGCACCCTGGGCCCAGAGTGCACAGACTGGTCCAGCTCAGCCTCCACAACAGTATCCATCTAGCTATCCGGCACCACCGTGGGCCATGCCTACAAGTTCCAACTCTGTAAATCCTTTTCAGCCTGCCACATACCAAATGCCGAGTCCTCCTGTTGCCTCAACAGTTACCTATCCAGCTCCTTCATCACCGTATGCTTCTCCACGAATGCAACATGTGCCATCTCCAACCCCCAACCCCAATCCTATGCAACAGCACAGCTCTTCTGTCTCTCATGCAAACTATGCCCTCACCATTGTCCCAGACGCTCGAATGAATGGAAGCCAAAGACCAAAAGAAGCACCAGCGGCTGCAGCTAAACCCTACTACATGCCAGACAATCTATTTGGTGATTTGATTGATGTGAAGAGTTTCGGTACTGGAGGCAAGATGAGCAGATCGACGAACATGCCTAATCCAAAGGGCGGTGGTCAGCCTATGATCGGTGGAAAGAAATAGGTCTCTCAAGTCAAGCTATTAGCTAGTATTGTCGTTTGGTTTGTACATTTGCTGTATATCTGCCAGGGTCATATCGGTTACATTGTTTAATCTTGCCGTCAGTCGTATGTGTATTCTGAAAGAGATGGTAGAGTATAATTTGCTGTAAATGATTCGTTTCAACCATTGTTGTCCCGGTCTGTCGTTGCTGTTTCAGCTCACGCGTATGCGCATTCTGGAAGAGATGGCAGAGTATATTGCTGCAATGATTCGTTTGAACTATTGTTTGTCTCAGTTGATGGTTGCTGGTTATGTTCATCATTTGGACATGCTTACTAAAATGTTTCAAACCTTTGTTTGTCCTGGTTCATCTCTGCTGATTCACAAACATTTTCTTTGTAATTAATGCTGGTGAGTTCACATTTCCATATCATCTGGGATTTGAGAAGTGAATAACGACACTTTGTTTTCTGAAATCTGGGAGATATCACAAAAGAGGGCACATGTGACACATCTGAATACGAAGAACTTATTGGTCACATACAGTAACTAGCTAATCAGACTGACAAGCTGAATAATATTCAAGAAATGTAGACGGATGAAGGCCGAAGTTGCATCACGGGTTTGCACGACAGATCACGAGACAACGAGGTGCTGTCTCACACATTGTCTGTTATTTATGGATATGGATCCCATGCTAACGACTGCAGTATCAGCTCTTCACAGCTTCGACAGCGCAATGTCCATCACCTCGATGAAGAAGTCTGTCACAAAGTTGTTCATCACATCGTGTTAAAACCATGGATCAGAAATCGAGATGTACACGCAAGCCATGCACTAGCAGTAGAAGAGCAGATCTTACCAGAATCCTCCTTGGTGAAGCACAACGGAGGTGTTACCCTGAACACGTTGCCATAGAAACCACCCTTCCCCACCAGCACACCCATATCTGTTGAAAGAAGGGAGAAACTCAGATCAGATCCAAATGTTGCTACTTCTGTATCTTAGTTCAGAATCCTGAAGCACAGACACACGACAGAGCTCGACGAAACATGCGGTCCATGTAATCACCTTTCATGTGGTTCATGACCTGCGTGATCTCAGCTTTCGCCGGGGTTTTCTTCTGGTGATCAGTCACTAGCTCGACTCCGAGAAGAAGGCCTCTCCCCCTAACATCGCCAATGACTGCAAAAGTGAAACGTAAGCAACAAATATACCCTCGAGGTATGAGTTATGTGACGTGATTATATCTAGCTAGCACTCACTGTTATGCTTCTCTTTCAGCATGTTAAGTTGTTCCTTCAGGTAGGAGCCAACGACAAACGCATTCTCCTGGAGCTTCTCCTTCTCCAGTACTTTGAGAACAGCGTGGCCGGCAGCGGTGCTGACAGGGTTACCACCGAAGGTGTTGAAATAGCTTCTGCGGGTTAGCACCTGAGCAATCTCAGGCGTCGTAACCACGGCTCCTATCGGCATGCCATTCCCTATACCCTGAACAAGAATGACAGGAACATGTCAGTCTGTAGTTTGACTTGCTGTACACTGGTGAGCTGACACTAAGGAGGGATCATGGAACGCATGAAATGTTTTAGTATGAGAAATGTGGAGAAATTATTCACCTTTGCCATGGTAACTATATCTGGGATGACACCTTGCCCTTCAAATCCCCAGAAGTGGCTTCCAGTCCGTGCAACTCCCGCCTGAACTTCGTCAGCGATACAGAGGCCACCAGCATCTCTAACCATTTTGTAGGCTGCAGGCAAGTATCCTGGTGCCAATTCCACTATTCCACCAACTCCCTGAAGAGAGGAACATCCCAATTGTTATTTTCAAGAAAACTCACTCTTGAACATAACAGGTATTGATGTCGGCATACAGTGGCAGGGTTTGACGGAGGGGGCGAAAGACAAATTATGGATGATTTGGAGGGGGGGGGGCAAAGTACTAAAAAATTCTACTTAAGCCCTTCCCAAAATACTAAAAATATTCTACTTAAGCCCTTCCCAAAAAACAATCCTTCAAGGATTGGTCCAAAGCTCCGCCAGTGTCGTCGTACCTGTATGGCTTCTGAAATAAAACCAGCGACTCTCCCTGTAGTCCCATATTCGATGGTTTCCTGAATATCCTTGGCATATTTAGGTCCATCGGAACCAAAAGCACCTCTATATGGGTCTGGATTAAGAGCATGGTGCACTCCCGTCTGGATACACATTGTAAACAAGCAAATATTACTCTTATGTCACAAATAAATACGCAATTTCCGGGTTTTTTAATTATTGTAAAGCTACTGATCATGTGTGCTTCCGTAATGGTGTAAAACTAACAGCTAGACGGAAACTTACCTGAACAATGTTAAATTTCCAGTTGCATTGAGCAGTAGCCCCCATTGTTGCAGCTGCATTTCCGTGGTATCCATTCCTAAGAGAAATAATGTCATGGCTGCCGGTGTAAAGCCTGGCAATCATCAGCGCAAGCTCATTTGCCTCCGTGCCAGAATTTGTGAAGAAAACAACCTGAAGAGAACAAGAGCAATCTCAATGAGGCTGATCCAACCAAGATAATCTACGTGTATCCGACATACATTATATGTGTGACGTTTCACTAGGCTTGAAGTACCTTCAGATCACCGGGCATTTTGGACGCCAAAGCCTCAGCGAAGTCTGCAATCGCATGATTCAGGTACAGAACTGTGGAGTGCTGTATCTTCTTTGCCTGGTTGACTATGGCTTCAATCACATCAGGATGGCAGTGCCCACAACAAACAGTTGCAATGCCACCAAAAGCATCCAGGTAGCGGCGACCATCCTCATCGAACAGGTACTGCATCTTTCCATCGACAATGTTCAACTGCAATGATTGTTGCATGCTAGAATGATCAATTTTCAGTCCTGAAGTTCCGAAGATCAATTTGTAATTTTTGCATTGCATGATACTAGCTTTCCTCATTGAATCATCAAACTACACCCTGTCCTGGTCAGGTTGCTACACTGAATCTAACACAAAGTACTGAGACACTATCTTGGGTACTCAAGTAACAACAGCTAATGGTTCATCCTTTTTCCTATTCCACTCTTTTCAAGAACTTATGAGCTAGTTTCATTTTCAAAAGTTCAAGTGGATCTCACAGATCTACCAGACAAAAATGTTTTATCGAATTTTCTCCGTGTCTTATAAATTGAGATATGTATTTGCATAAAAATATATGTTAAACGTGATATGTGTTGGTCTGAGCATGGCAGGTACACGTGAGCTCCAATGTTGGTGGGTGAGCATGGTAGGTACACAACTTGATGCTATCTGCAGATATCTTGTCTTGGGCGTATTTTATTTACTCCGGACAAAGCATGTGCAGTTTCAAAACAGTAAGTTGCAGTGTTCACGTTCTTTATAAAGTATTAGTGACCCAGACAGAGATGTACTATAAGATCTTACAGACACGCACAGGAGTTAGCTGTGCAAACTCATCAGTGATAAGATACGACCACAATTTTTCATGCTTGATTCATTAGGTCCCAATAAAACATGCTGTAGTAGCTACAAGAGTGCAGAGAAGTAGATCCAATGGTGTGGTACTCTATGCAGCGCAGAACTTTGTGGCTAATCCTTTGAAGATTCCCAAGGATATACGATGAGACAGACCTTAGCTCTGCGATTCCCCTTTTGGAATCTTAGCTCTATGATTCCTAAATCCCACCAATCACCGCACCTCCCGTAAGACCAGTGTTCATGGTAAAATGGCCTTCCTAACTGAATATATCCGAAAACGACAAATCTAATAAACTGATCACTGCTTTCCAAATGGACAGCCTTTTCTCTCGCCAAAACTACTAAAAACAGAAAACTTTCCAGAGCAAGAAGATTTATACAAGTCGTTTGTCTGATTATGCTAACGCCGCTCATTTAAAGTAAGAAATGGCACTACCGTCATTAAAACAAAGATGCAGTTCACTTTAACTGGCACGGGTACTGTTCGTGTTGGGTGTTTTTCAGTGGGGAAATCACCAGAAAAAAAAATTAAACGAAAGGATCAAGAGAAATCACCAAATCGGGTGGTGCCCCGATTCGTTACTATGTCCGTCGAAAATAGAAATGGAGATGGAAATCGCAGCACGTTTCTCTATTTTTGCCCATCAATCTAGTTCGTTCCGAAGAAATTGGAGGTGGCAAGGGGGGCAAGTGCACACGTACGGGGCGGTCGTAGAAGTGGAAGAGGGAGGGGCTGAGGAACTCGGCCCGCTTCCGTGCGATCTCTGCCAGCCGCGGCCCGTCGTACGGCGGCGGCTTGTAGTCGAACGGCGGCATCTTGGGGGCGCCGACGCCATTCTCCGGCGCGGCGGCGACGGCGGCGGCGGAGAGGCCAGAATGCGCGCGGGCGGGGGCGAGCGCGGCCTGGAGGAGCCTCCGGGAGGAGGCGACGCGCTGCATGTCCGGCTCTGTTTCTCTCTCTCTGCGCGTGGGGTCTCACGACGGTGCCTGCCCGTGAACTGGTTTGTTGGTGGCGATGGCCGTCGGTCCGGCTATAAATAGACGGAATGGAGATCGATGGGAGGTGGAAGACGGTGTGTAAAATGACGAGCCCGCCCTTTACTAAACTCACATAGGAATTACCGCCCGTGTATCACTGAGTAGCTATCACCCAGAGAAAAACGGCATATGCTATCCCAGAAAAGGGAAAGACACAACATGTTTCATTTTTTTTTCTATGTACCCCGAAGACATACACTACTTGTATTTATAACTATAGCAAAACAAAGATAAAACGCATACAAGTAACAGAAACCAAGGAGAAAACAAACGGTTGAACAACTGCAAACCGTCTTCGCCGCAACTACCAAGGACCCAAATCCTTCGCTCTCGCCGGAGAAGATCACCAGCAGCCAGTCCACACTTTGGCACTGAAGAAACCCCTAGCCATAAGGCGTCAATGAGCCGCAATAACCACCAGCCCCGTAAGACTGGATCTAGCCTGCTGCTATGCAACATCGGCCGGAGGATCGCTCCGAGCATCTTCAACGCCGGATCCGGGGCTAGCGTCACCCCGCCTATGAAGCGGTCGGATTCTCCACCATCCACCACAAACCAGCAAGTAGTCCGCACTGCCGTACTCCAAGGCCGCCATGACCAGATCGGCGACGAGACCAACACGACACAAAACCGGAGCACACGCCCGGCGAAGACACAATCCCACAATCTTCTCGACGCCGAAAACATTGCCGAGATGGGGTTGAAGCCGGTTACCATTATTCGATGTAGCGCATCCATCGCTATCTGAGATGCGCCACCACGACACCAAAAAAACGCTAACATTAGGGACCTTGATGTACGCCGAGTGTAGGTCCTGGGTCCCCACCCACTCTCGCCCGCGTGAGCGGAAGCGGAGGAGGCGAGGACCCGTCGATCGCCGGCGGGGAGGAGGCGGCGGCTAGGTTTTTTTTGGAGGAGGAGGCGACGACTGTTTCTTTATTAGGAGAGAGCAAAACTTGGTTCAACAACATGTTTCATGTTGAAGCTCGGTGATTCTAGTCTTTCGGTATACCATGTAGGGATGGCACGCGGGTATACCCCGTGGGTAATTTGTTTCTCCGTACTCGTACTTTTAATGAGTTTTTACCCGTCGGATACGTGGCTTGTGGGTTTCCATTGCCATCCCTAATACCCTCTGATGGTGGTGTGCGCGAATCTGCAACTGCAATGCTACGTAAAAAAAGTTACACCACGCACGGGCAGGGGAGAGGCGCTGACGGCGACTTCTCGAAACATGATTTCTCCCCGATATATTAATATATCAACCATCACGATACAACTTCGAGATTACAACTAGGAGAAAACAACACAAGCAAACCCCCAAAGAGAAAAACAAGAGAATAGAAAGAAACTAATGGATATGAACTGCAACCGCTGCGTCCTCTAGAAAAGTCCCACCGCGCTCCAGGCCACCGAACTGTCGTGTACCAAGTAACACCTCCACGAAGAAATGCGATGGCGACGACGCTGCCAGTACACATAGGGAAGTGGGAAAGAGGTACGCCCGACACCCTTCAAGAAGGAATGACGCCGCCCACATGCGTCACCACGTTAGTGCTAGTTTTCTCCCGATCCCAAAAAACCCACAGCCCCTAACCTTTCTTAGCACTCCACCGAACTTGCCGCCCACCAACATGTGCCACCACGGTCTTGAGTTCACCATACTCGCCTCACCATGACAAACAGTGCGACACCGGCCAGACCGAGAAGAAACAATCGTAGACAAGGGTCGACAGGTCTATAGCCACGTGGGAGGGAACAACCTCCACGGTCAAAAACGACAACCGACCGGACGCAGCTGCAAGAACACACCAGACCATTGGAACCGGAGGGCGGCAGAAGAATAACCACCTCAAGGACATCCGCCACCGCCATTGGCGGGTGCTGACCCGACGGGGAAGTAGGGACACACTAGGCCTGGCAAACCCGACAGGTCCTCGAAAGGGCTCGTAAAGTCCCCACCGCCATGCTGCTGCATGTAGGCTACCACCGCCAAAAACCTCTTGATCGGTACCATAGGCCCGGACTAACCCAGGTTGACCCGTGAAGTTCCCGCCGCATGCTCTAGCAGACACGCCATTGACACCACCGACCTCGTCACCAGCCGCTCACAGTCCCATCGGAGGAAGGCAGGCCCGCCCTGACCTAGATCAGGCCCAAAAGGGCCTAGATCTGGGCTAGCAGGATGCCACCGACCAAGGCCAGATCCACCACCGGCCAATACCAAAGCTACCACCGGCCAAGGCCAGGGCCAATTTGCCTACGCCGCCAAAGGGCTCCATCGTCTCCTCGCCATCATTTGGGGTCCGCCGGTACGCCGCCGGTCTTGGAGCACCACCGCAAGCCACACCCTCCCTGGTCGGGTCGCCTACGATGGGAAGAGGATGGGAGTCTCCACCGCCGACACCGCAACGGTGTGCTCTGCTAGTGGCAGCGGTAGGGGAGAGAAGGGGGACGAGGCTCTGGAGCAGTCTTGGAGGAGGGTCGCCCCGGTCGCCTCACGAGGGGAGGCGATGCGGGGGAACTTTTTTTAGCCTCCATGTGGTGGCGACTTGTCAAACCAATCAAGGGTTTTGCCCCTCTCACCGGTGACATCATCGGTCCGCTCCGTCTTCGGTGGCCTTGGTGCCTTGGAGGTGTGGCGGATCACGGCCTTTTTGTCGGGAAGGTTTCACGTTCTTTGTTTGGATTTTTCAGGGCCTTCTTCGGGATGCTGAGGAGGTGGCGGCGTCCTAAAGCCAAAATAAGGTCATCCCCGCGCTATCCTCGCTCCGTTGGTATGCCTAGCGCCGTCAGAGGGCGCATGGACTCCTGTGTCCATTCAAGTCTCTTGGAAGTCGGTCTTTTTTCGTATCCATTAGTTTGTTTTTAGGCTAGTCTCTTCCGATAGGGTTGTCATCTTCGGCAATGTCTGCTGCCTTGCCGCGCTAGTCCTTTGTGGTCTTAGCACGGTGACTTCCCATCCATCTACTATAACAAGCTCTTTTCTACGATAAACTTCCGGTGCTGCAGGGGCGAGGACGACGACACGACTTCGGCTCGTGCAAGTGTATGTAGTCGTCGCTAGGTGGATCGCTGACCTATTTATAATTTTTATTACTTTTTGTCTTCTTTGTGATAGGTGAAATTTAGCAAAAAAAGACTGTGTAAAAAACACATCTTCCATCGAGACTACTATCATCTGAAATAGTTCTGAATCTAATTTCTTTTATGATGTCACTGTGAGACCATCCCTGGTTAAGTTTGTTGATTCTTTCTTATCTTTCACATATAGGGTGAACTGGATCGAGTTCAAAAGTCTAAGCTGTAAGATGACCTATTTGTAATTTTTATTACTTTTGAGCTTGTTTGTAGTGGTGCTGATGATTATTAATAGTTCGGTAAAATTTCAACAACAAAAAAATGTATTCAACAATATATAATTTCTCGTTCCTTTTTGCATAGGAGAATTGACCTCACAGTCCGGGCACCGTTAAATGTGGAAATGAAGTTTAAGATCGACGTTATCTGTAGCTCATGTTCTATCATAACAAGTGCCCCCCCGCCTCTTCTAGTACTCCCTCCGTCTTGTGATATTTTTTTTAGGATAAAGGGAGTAATTGTCTAGTACTTTCTCCGTTTTAAAATATAAGATGTTTTATAGGTAAGATGTCTAGATACATACGTTTTATAAAAGCTAAAACATATTATATTATGAAACGGAGTGAGTGGTGGGTTGATTAGTACATCGGTCCATTCTTCGCAGAAACCAAGTTTACTGTTTTCTAGTCCCTCTGTTTCAAAATATAAAATATTTTAGATTTGTAAAGAAAATGTATTTAGACTTTTTTAGCGTGTAGATTCACTCTAAACCTAAGTGAACCTATATACTAAAAGAAGTCTAGATACATTTGATTCATAAGGTAAAACATCTTATATTTTAAAACGGAGGGAGTATATGTTTGCATTAGTCCATGTTTACAGAAAATATACAAAACCATTCCAATGGCTTGGGAAGAAAATGCATTCAACTACTCCCTCTGACCCAAATTAGTTAACTTAGATTTGATTCGATTGTATCTATCAGTGATTTAGTATTAGATATATCCGTATCTTTACAAAATTGAGTCAACTAATTTGGGTTGGAGGGAGTAGTTGATTTGCCTCTTGCGGTGGAGTACGGGTGTCCTCCGATTGACCGCGGTGCAGCCGGAGGCCAGAGCCGGACATCTAGCTCTGGTCGTCGATGACTGTGGAGTGTGACTGGCAGGCTCCCCTTGCCGACAACACTTTTTTCGTCCATGGGAGTCTGTTGTCGCTGCCACCTACCTGACTGGCTGCCCTCACAGTTTGCGGTCTGTCACTTCCCGACCCCAAGTTCGCGGATGCTGGGCCGGCGGCCCCGGAAGGTGGACTGCGCGGGCGGCTCTATGGAGAGCGATGTGGCAGTGGTGATGGTCCTTCTCTTCAGTCATGTGGATGGCGAGGAGCAGGGGTGGAGATCCTGGTGTTGGCGGTGCTTGGGCTTTGGCAGCTCCCGCATCGTGTGTCGGAGGCCTAGCTCGAGGTCAGTGGGCGGATCAAGTTCGGGAGCGGTCCGAAGGTTTTTCCAGGGTGAAAGCTCAGTGCCTCGGCACCAACGGTGGTGATTCCTGCGGGTGTCGTAACCCTCTCGGGGGCGCTGTTGTGGGTACTTGCTCCACGCTAGCTCCGGGTGAAAACCCTAGACCGTCGTGGTCTCGACGGCGGCGATGCGATGCGTCGTTGCCCTCTTGGGGGCATTGTCGTGTAGCTCCGGTTTCTCTCGGTCTCGTTTCAGTGTATTCAGTGGCAAACTTTGGCTTTCTGTGTTTTCTTTTTATTTATCTTAATCTGCTTTGTAACGGTTCTCCTCCCCATCACCTTGTATCGGTTCAGCCGTTGTGACTTTATTTATAATCGTGAAAAAGTAGTTGATTCTTTGGTGTTATGTATCTTCATGATATTATAATACTCTCTTTATTGGAAAAAAATGGAAGGAGTAACATCATTCCACTAGTCAGTTTTCTTTCGCGACATACATCACCTCGATCGCTGTTTCATGATTCAGTGCTGGGCAGGCTCGTACATTTCACCTACCATCACTTCGGGCCAGAGCCCCAGCCCCACCAATTAAACAGAACAGACAAAATGGGGGCGTGCCGTACGGAAGGAGCAGTCCACACTCCACAAGCCGTGGAAGGTGTCAAGATAAATGAACGGACGGTGCTGCTTAACCCAGTACGAGAAAAGTGGTCGCTACTACACAGCTTTGCCGCCGTGTCACGACTCACGAGACAAGTTGCTCACGCGAAGTCTATCGTCCTAGGCGCAGTGACATCCGTCGTGTTAACAGTAGAAGAGAAAACGGGCCCGGTGCGTTGTTATCAGTTCGTCAGAGGCATCGTCACGAGACTACGAGAGGGAGATGGCAATCATAGAAGATATAGAACCGTCATGGATCGTCATTTCTAGAATCATCGATCCATTATATTGGTTGCTTATCATATCATAGAGATGGAGCCATCGTTATCGGTCGAGGTCCCCGAGTAGACACCTTGCGTGTGGCCGGCCGATTGGGACGTGCGTACGAACGGACGAACGGGATATGTGCTGCCATGTGGATCTGGCCACGGTTGTTGGAGCTAAGCTAAGCTAGGTGAGGTATACGGTACGCTTCATAACCATGTGCCATGAGCCCATGAAGCGCGGCGTACCGCCTCTCTCCCTCCGCGCGCTCCCGTGGACTACGAGAGGAAAACCGGAGCTGCCACCTAACTGTAGCCCTCCTCCTTGCCACCGCTGGACGGCAGCGCCGACTGAAGGTCACGCGTGGGCGGCGGCGGGGCTTCTCTTGCACGATGGAGTTGGCGAGGGTTGAAGGCTCCAACTTGGGGGTCACGTTGACAAGGGGGTGTGGCTGCTCCGGTGGCGGCATGGAGACCTTGCGATGGTGGGTGAGCCAGTGGAGGAGGCGGTCGTCCAGGCGACGAAAGCTGGTGGTGGTGCGGGAAGCGGCCTCCCCGGGAATAGGCGGGAAATCTTGACCGCAAGGTGTTGGGCGTGTGGACGGCAACCAACTTGAGTTGGCGGTGGTGAGGTCAGGACCGACGCGTCTCTCTAATGGCGCCAGCTGGTGCTGGCTGCGACGACGGGGCCTCGGCCCAAATCTAGACCTATTTGGGCTCGATCTAGGCGGGACGGGCCCCCCTATCCCATCGGTTCTAGGGGTTTCCAGTGCATCTGGGAACCAACCCCCTGCCCATGCATGGTTTGTGTGCTAGATCCGGCTACCGCCCGACAACCCCATATCAGGCAATGTGGTATGCTTGGCGGGCGATGGAATCCTCGATTTACCTCGTCGTCTAGGGGCTGGTCGGTTGGTTTCGACCTTTCTCTGACGATCTAGTAGTCTTATCGTTTTCATGCCATGCACTCAACGGTTGCGAGATCTTGATTGTCGGGGCTGGCAGCCTCAGAAGGTGGGCTGCGTGGCATCTCTACGAAGAGTGACATTGTGGTGGTGATTGTCTCTTTCCTTGGCTAGGTGGCTGGCGAGGAACGGATGGCGAGGGATCCTGGGGTTGGTGGTGCTTTGGCTTCGACAGCTCCCAGATCGCGTGTTGGAGGCCTGACTCAGGGTTAGCGGGCTCCCGAGATATTGGGAACGGTGTGAAGGTTTTTTGGGGAAAGCCTAGAGCTTCAACGTCAACAGTGGCGATGCATGCGTGTGTTGTAACTCTAACCCTCTTGGAGGCGCCGTTGTGGTCACCTTCTCCGTGCTAGGGCTTCGGGTGAAAACCCTTGATCATTCGGTCTCGACGGCGGTGGCATGAGGCGTACCTTCTTGGGGCGTCGTTGTGGAGTTCCGGTCCCTTTTAGTTTCGTTTCGATGCCCTCGGTGGTAAGTTTTTTTTTCGTTTTCTTTTCTTGTTCATCTTTGATCTGGTTTGTAAGTGGGTTCTCTCAATCATGTTGTGTCGGTTCAGCCGTTTGGTCTATATTTATAAAACGGAGCGAAAGGCTGTTTCGAAAATGGTGCGCGCTTAGAGCATCTCCAGCAGCGGCGCTAAAAATTATGCGCGCCCAATAAACCGCTTGTTTAGCGCGCGGAGCCTTGTTTTCGGCGCTCCAGCAGCGACTGCAAACTAGCGCGCGCGGTAAAAAAAATTCCAGCGTGCAGTATATGCGCTATCGCGAGCGCCACATCTGGGGCTCCTGGTTCGGCGCGCTGGAAACGCACACTCGCGCGCAGAGCTGAAATCCCCCCCCCCCCCCCGCCCGCGCTTCCTCTCTCCCCATTCCCAAATCCCGTTGGCGCCGACAGCTCCCGCCGGCGCCGACAGCGCCGCCGCTTGTTGCCGCCGCCGCGCCAAAGCTTCCCCCGCCCCCATCGCCGCCGCGCCGAAGCTTCCCCCGCCGCTAATCGGCGACCGCCGCCGCGCCCCCGTCACTTCCACGCGACCACCGGCGCCACTCCCCGCCGATTCGAGCTCCGCGAGCACAGATACGGCGCTGCCCCGGCCGTCCGCCGCCGTTGCTTCCGCGCCACCACCGGCGCTACTCCCCACCAAGGTATGTAGTGTCCCCCATTGCCATACCTTCTCATTCTAGGATATTATTTAGACGTAGCCGCCCTATGTAGATGGTGCGCCGCCGTTCGAAGGAAGAGTCCGATGATGAATGGGATGCGGAAGAAGAGGAAGATCTTGCTATCATTTTGGCCGTTCACGCTAGGATGAAGCGCCCGAAGCATGGTGGTTCCGTGATTGG
This sequence comes from Avena sativa, assembly GCA_916181665.1. Lineage (NCBI taxonomy): Eukaryota > Viridiplantae > Streptophyta > Magnoliopsida > Poales > Poaceae > Avena > Avena sativa. Next base: position 462,930,454 of record OV702279.1, on the reverse strand, counting down.
TCGAGAGAGATTGTGGAGGGAGAGGTTGGAAGGCCATGCCAAATTGATGAGAAGCTATTTCATCGAGAAGCCCATCTTCCCCGAGCGCTACTTCCGATGCCAATTTAGGATGAGCACAAGATTGTTCAAGAACATCGCCGAGAGTGTGATGGAGTTTGATCGTTTCTTTGAGCAAAGGAGGAATGCCGTCGGGGAGCTTGGGCATAGCACCTACCAAAAGGTGACCGCCGCCTTGCGTATGATGGCATATGGTATTCCGACGGATTTGGTTGATGACCACTTGGCAATGGGGGAGAGCACCGCCATTCTTTGTGTCCGCCGCTTTGCCGTGGCTATCGTGAGAGTGTTCGGGGAGGAGTACTTGAGATCCCCCAATGCTCAAGACACGGCAAGGCTATTGGAGCAAAACAAGCGGCATGGGTTCACCAGAATGCTTGGCTCTATTGATTGTATGTATTGGAGTTGGAAGAATTGTCCCGCGGCTTGGCATGGACAATTCAAAGGCCACAAGAAGGATTCCACCATCATCCTTGAAGCCGTGGCCGATTATGAGACATGGATTTGGCATGCTTTTTTTGGATGCCCGGATCTTGCAATGATATCAATGTTCTCCAGCGGTCACCACTCATGGCTAGGATAGCTAATGGTGAAACTCCACCGGTGCAGTTTGTGGCAAACAAAAAAACATACACATATGGCTACTTCCTTGCCGATGGCATCTACCCAAGGTGGAGGACATTTGTGAAGCCGGTCAAGGATCCAGAAGGCAAGAGAGAAGTCGATTTCCATAATGCACAAGCGGCGGCAAGGAAAGATGTGGAGAGAGCATTCGGGATATTGCAAGCTTAATTTGCAATTGTGCGTGGTACCGGCTCGGTTTTGGGATCAAGAGATCCTTTGGTACATCATGATGGCTTGTGTGATCATGCATAACATGATCATAGAGGATGAGCGTGGTGAGAATGGCCTCGAATACAACTATGAGTATGTGGGACAACCCGTCCGAATTCGAAGGAGGCAAGATAGGATAGCCCGGTTCCTTACCTCCTACCATGCCATTCGAGTTAATGAGGTGCATGATGATCTCCAAAAGGATGTCATGGCGGAGTGGTGGGTTTGAAATGGAGGAAATTGATGTTCTCCTATGATTGTTGTATGTTCTTTGAGATACATTTGTTGTATGATTGTTGTATGTGTTGTTGTTGTATCGGTACTTTGAACTATTCATTTGTGTTGATGTTGTATGAATATTTGAATTATTTATTCTTGATTTATTGTGTGTGTTTGATCTTTGTTTTGTCATTTGTATGTGATTTTGTTGTTCCTGCGCGCGCGCTGAAAATTTACAGCGCCTGTCATTTCGCTTTTTTTTACCGCGCGCTATAACCTGTTTTTAGCGCTTCTGTCTTTTGACAACCGGAGTTGCGCGTGGCAAACGTGATATAGCGCGCGCCAAACGACTTATACAACGTCAATTTTAGCGCCGCTGCTGGAGATGCTCTTAGTTAGAGGAACCAGCCTACCTTAATTAGAGGAACCGCAACTTGCTAGTACTAGTTCGAGATATTTGCTTGATGTCGTGAATGTGTAGATGTCGACATGGGATCATTAGCAAGCCCAACTTCTTTTTAATAGTACACATGAACATGAGATGAAACGTAGTCCGTACGTGTTTCTTTTTCCAGATTTAATATGTGTTGCGATAAGGTGTTTCTGCTTTCGCACTCGATCGGTTGCCCCATCTGTGGTTAGGTTATCAGATTGAGTTCGGCAGGCTAGCTGATCGATCGATGGGTTAGGTTGGCCAAGTGGCGCCGCGTCACTCTCCTCATCCGATCCGATGGATCGACACGATACGTGTCTTGCTTGTCCTCATAGGCGTAGCTAACATTCCTAGCCAGTAAGCCAGCCAGCGCGACAATCTAACGCATGGGCGTCACACACGCGTGATTACTATATGCAGGGCATGCAAATCAGGCGATTTAATTAATTACTCGTCGCCAAGCAGTATCGGGCTCAATGAAAATGAAATCTCCAAATTTCACCTCCACGTACGAACTCGCGGTTAATGGGAGCTTCACCCTTTTTCCCGTGTTCTTCTTCAGCAAACCTCACTTCCACCGATACCCAACCCATTCCCTAGAGACAGGCAGTGGCGGCCGATCTGGCTCTGACACTGCTCCTTTCTGCTCGGAGTGTGTTTGTCTCCGTTGGGAACTTGGACGCACTCGCCCATGCCAATGCCATGCGTGCGTGCCAATCTGGTCCCGATATAATACACGGTTTATGGCACCGGGGTCAGGTTAGCTGATGTCATGCATGACTCACGCGAGGAATCTCTTCGGTCGACAGTGCTGCTGACTCGTTACTTTGGACTGTACTTGCTCAGTTGCTTGCTTGACGTGATTGACTCACTGGCAAAATCACGGCGAAACCGAGCAAAAAAATCTGCTCAGTACAGGTAAAAAAAACCGATGAACTTCCCGGGAAAAAACAAATCCACGAGTGAACGGGCTCGACTGGGCCTAGGTTTAGATCCGTGCTTATTTGACTCGACCCAGCCCAGGCCGTGCGCGCATGATTCGCTTCCTCAGGCCTAGTTATTGGGCCGCATCACACCCACGCGCACGCGCCGCTCAGGCTGATCGAGCGACCCGCGCGAGTAAATTGTATAGTCCTACACCGGATTACAAAATCAATGCTTTGGGTTTCTACTTATGCATAAGTCTGTTTATAGATTCCGGTGAAGAGAAACTGTAGTGGTCAGAAGCTTATAGAAACTCTCGGAAGGCTTCTTTTGGGCTTATGCTATTTTGACTTATTTGTTGTGATGAGTTGTGAGCTGTCTGTTATGCCCCTGTACTTGATCTGTCCACTTAATAAAACGATATATAATATACATATGCTAGTATAATTCAGGAATGCCAAAATAATAAAAAATGTCATACGATTGTGAAATTATAATAAAAATAATTGCTCAAAATTATCCGTCATTTTTATACCACACCACACACACTTCATCGGTACAGTTGTATCGTCATGTTTTAACATGGAATGATTTGGAGACAGCAAGAATCATCTACTAGCTAGCAGCAACTGCTAGCATCACAACATCAAAAAACAATATGCCACGCCATCACAACGAAGTCGAGATGCCTGACCTTGGAGCAGACATCAAGGTGGAGGGTCGGTCTGGGCGGTCGGAAACCGACGGCGGAGGGAGACCAGCGGGACAGTGGGACGAAATCCACCGGGGATTGGAGCTGACGGGATCGGGCGGAGCAGTTTCGGGCCAAAACTGGCCAGGGCGGGTGGGATCCGTCCGCCCTCCGTCGGGATCTGGAGGTGGCGGCGGTGACAGACCGGCGGGAGTGGAGTTGCGGGGCAGGGAGTGAGCGGCGGCGCTCCTGGAGCTTGGACGCCAGCGTCGCGACCTGGGGGGAGTGGCGAGGCAGGTCGGGCCGTCGGGTGTGGATGGGATCGATCATTTCCTTTTTTTTTATTTGTTTTCTCAGCTATTTTGGGCGGTGGCAATCTGGTTGTAATAACTGAGAAAGAAATGTCCAGTTCCGGAAAACGTTCCATGTCTGGAACGGAGAAGCTCGGGAAACTGGTAGCGACCAGTTTCTCCCTACCGTACGTGAGTTGGCTTTTGGAGAGTTTTTCGGTGGAAAGAATCTGGACACTTCTTTTGTGCTTATGCGGTGGAAGACCTGTAAGCCACGTTAGAAGACCAAAAGAAGTCACCCTAAATCTGGACAAATAGACGCAGAACCTCGTCGGGCCTAGTAGCGTGGGCTTAAACCCTAGCACATTGGGGGGCAGCAGTTTTGGTCGGTGTGAGGTATTGCTGGACTCCCGTATTGATAGAGCCTATAACTCTAAAGATCGTTCGTGATTGAGGAAGCGTGACCTCTATCCCTGCAAGCTGATTTTTTTTTCACTATCTTTATTTTTGGAGATTATCCGTTGATGTTATTATGTGTTACTTTTTTCATTATCTTTATTTTTGGGAGCGAAACCTCTATCCCTCTAAACTTCTTTTTTCATTATCTTTTATTTTATTTATATTCATTTAATTCTCTATTGATTTGTTTTGCTTTCTAGACATGTATCTTCTCATTTTTATATCATAATTGTATAGGATAAATAAAACTACCTAGCTTCTCTCTTCGTCGTTCGTTTCCCTTCCATCTCCTTGTCCCATGGTCCACCTTTGCGTTGTCGCATATATCGTGTCGCCAGTAAAAATATGAGACAAAAACAAATGCCTTGATTAGTCGTTTCAAGCATGGTTTCAGTGCCACGGTGGTGTTGTCCGGACGGCGAATACAATAGCGATTGGATCAAACATCCTTTAGCTCCTTCCCTTTCACATGAAGCCTTTTTAGATGTCGTCAAGGAGTAGTAAGGTCCATTGGTTTGTGAACAAGGTCTCTTGTGCAACTTTTTCCGGTAGAAAGATATGACTGAACAAAGAAGCCTATTGACACGCTTACCAAACTCAGGATGCTTCCCTGGCCAATGTGAGAATCATGACACTTTTGTCCCTCCTCTCAAGGCTTCGAGTGCTATGTTGCAACTGCTTATTTTGATCCACCTCGAATCAGTAACCAAGCAGGATTCTGCTTAAATTAAAGAGTTGGGACTTACGGTCTCACCGAGCCAAACGACTTTGACTCATATTGTAGCCTTGGGGGTTGCAGTTTGATCGGCGTGAGGTATTGCGGGTCCCTGCTCTGCGAGGGCCTGCAACCTGTAATAAAGTGTCATTCGTGATGGAAGAATGTCCTCTATCCCGCGAAACTGTTTTTACCATCTTCCTTGTTTAATCATTCCAATTTTGTCATGGTGGTGACACGGCAGATGCCATATCTAGGCTAAAGATGGAGCCAATATACACTAGAGGTATCCAGGGAGGGATAGTGTGGTGATTCCACACACAGATGGTATGTATTCTCTAGATCAATAGAGGATTATAAGTGCTCCTTGAGCTGTTCGTGGGAAGGAAGAAGATGTACTTCTCAATTATCCACCTCTCTCTCTCTCTAGGGTTTTCCCTTAGTAAAAATGGCCGACCCTCTCTATGAAGATCCTGGTGCTCCTTATATAGGGGAGCTCAGGTTACAAGCTAGGGCACACGTGGAAGACATATTCTTTGAATATGCTTCTTCCAAAATAGCAAAGCGGTGCGCTGCTTTTTCCCTTCGTAAGCCGCTTAGGACCCATGGCGTAAGCCTCTCTGAGCCCCTTGCGTGAGCCTGTGCGAGGGCGTGTCATCCGACCAAGAACGGTCGGGTAACATCACCTTTGTCGGTCCGTACTCGCTAGTCCTCCTCTTTGTTCTCTGCGCTCATGCTACAGTGAAGAGAGAAAACCTTTGACCAAGGAGATTCCTTCCTTCTCTTATAAGCCAAGTGGTAACCCGACTCAGGCCTGGTTAACTCAATCCTGTGGGTACCTACAAACAAGTTATAAAGAGGTTGCCGACATACGCTTTATATCGGCCGAGGTTACGTTGGATGAACTCCGTCCGGGCCGGGTCTACCGTAAGTCGGCCTGTCTTGAGGTGACTCGGCCAGATTCCGCTTTGACCTTACCGTACCTCGGCTATCATGGATATTATATCCCGGCTTGACCCTACCCGGGGTTATCCCCTCTCCCCAACAAATTTAGTTATATTGTGGTACGATTTCTGCAAATTCGTTAAAACACCAGCGAGGAGTTACCTTATTTAATGTGTGTGAGTTGTACATGCCAAATTGTGATCTATTTTCACCGATGAGTTTAGCTCGTTGAGATTTTCGTCACTAGATCCTACGATGACGCGGTTTGACGGACTTCCTTTTATGTAATTAGACACTTAGAACAAAAGCACTGTGACGTGTACTTCAGCTTTTACGGTGCAGGTACTCTGGTGTGTTAGGGCATCTCTAACGAAGCTGGAAAACTCACGAATTATAAAAGACAGATATAGTCCACAGAAAACGGTTTTGCAAATCACGAAACAGCCGGCACAGAACGATGCCCGCAAACTCGACCTGTGAAAGCTAAACCGAGGATTTAAACATTTCAGCATATTACATAAATCATATGAAAATTGATTCATAGAAATGATAGCAAGTAGATTAACAAATTATTACACAAATCATCCACATCAAATCAAATCAAATTATTACACAAATGGTTTGATCAAATGAATGTTTACACAAATGGTTTGATCAAATAAATGTTTTGGTACACATACAAATGAAACAATAAATGAAACATCATTAGAGGCCATGCCGCTGCCAGTGGTGGTCGATCAGATCTTTTTGGAGTTGCTTATGGGTGCCCTTATTTTCAATTTCGTTGTACGAGTCAAGAAATGCTTGAAGACGATATGGGTTCCTTTTTGGCCTCACTCGGCTCCCAACATTGTCATAGAAGCACTCCAAGTATTACCCTCTCTCGTCCTCGATGATCATGTTGTGAAGAATGACACAACATGTCATGATGTTCCTGAGGGACTTAATGTCCTAGAAACGAGTAGGGCCTCGCACAAAAGTAAACCTAGCTTCCAAACACCAAAAGCTCTTTCAATATCCTTTCGGGCAATCTCTTGAGCCTTGGCAAAAACAGCTTATTTCCTTGTTTCAGGCTCATGAATGGTCTTCACCAAAGGTGCCCAATCTAGATATATGCCATCGGCTAGATAGTACCCCATGGTGTAGTCATTGTTCATGACTTTGTAATTGCAAGCTGGTGCATCTCCACGGGAAAGTCTTGTAAATAGATGGAATCGATGTAAAATATTGATGTCATTGAGTGATCCCGGCAATCCAAAAATACAATGCCAAATCCACAGGTCTTGAGATGCCACGACTTCAAGAACAATTGTTGGGTCGCGGCTTTTACCGCAATATTGGTCTTGCCATGCTTTTGAGAAATTCTTCTATTTCTTGTGCATACAATCCACACTGCCAAGCATGTCGGGGCATCCCCTCTCAAGGTTCATATCCATCAACCTTTTGGTATCTTCGTTATTCGGAGCTCAAACATACTCATCACCGAATAGCCGGATCACAACCTTTGCGAACCTCTGAACAGATTCAATGGTGGTATCTTCACCAATGCGAAGATACTCATCGTAATAATCTGCAGGCACGCCATACGCAAGCACACGAATACATGGGGAGATTTTTTTGGTACGAGCTAAACCCTAGCACCCCGACGTTGTCTCTACGACGCTGAAAGTACGTGTAGTTGCCTTCGCAAGCCTCTACGATTTTCACGAACAACTCTCGTCGCATTCGGAACCGCCTATGGAAGATATGCAGGGGGTAGGTCGGTACCTCGACGAAGTAGTCTTGCATCAGCGAGTGGTGGCCTTGCCAGCGGTTGTGCGGGAGATAAATCCTACCGGCACCGACCCGCGGTGCCGACCAACATCCTCCTCGTATCCCCGACCTCCTTGACAGCGAGGATGACGACCAGATGGTCGGTGTCGTCCTCGTGGAATAGCTCGTCGAGGTCCGAATCATCGTTGTTGGAGGAGTTCTTGAAGTGTATCTCCTCGCTCTCCGTCAATGACAAACTCATCTGAATCAAGCAAATACGGCCGTCGAAATCCTTGAAATTTAGCCGTGGCGGAGGAGATCGAACAAGTTCATACCTTGGCGGCGGCGGCGGGCGATTCGGTCAGCTCACGAGGCAGCAGCGGTCCTGGCTGCAGATTGACTCCGAGAAGGGTGGATCTATCGAATTCGGTTCAGCGCGCCGGCAAATCGGGCTGCAAAGGACAGGCTCCGCGGCGGGGATGGCGGCGGCGGCGGGCGGGAGGAGGAGAGGGGAACGAAAATGTCAGCACACCAACACCCGCGAGGGGATATGGTTTTACACTTGGTTCGGCCCCTTGCTCCACGTATGTACCAGCCGTTGGCGACAATTCACCGTCCCCCTCAAAAATAAGTAAGGGCCGTCTCCTTATACGGGATTCACTAGAGCAACCGACTTTCGCGCAAACGGCAACGAGCGATTATTTTACAGTTTCAGGCTATTTACGGTCTTCGTTAGAGATGCTCTTAGTGCTTCAGCTTTTAGGGTGCACATACTTTAGTGTGTTAGTGCATGTGCACTACACCGCCCACACACCCGCTACATTACATAGCACAGTTAGAGAACACTACAAATTATTTTGTGTTCTTCGTGCATCGTGTATTCCATTTATTTTGCGTGTACTTCATGTACTCCTTATATATTGTACAATGTAATTTGTAGCACCGTTGGCCGCCGCTGGCAGCAGCGATGTGTACTCTTTGCAGCATCACAGGCGAGGGCAAAGAGAGTATCCATGGAGTTTGCCCCGATGACACGACTGACGACGGAGGTGGAGGTAACGATGGCTGGTGGGGCCAATGTGAGTGACGCGTCGCACGATTTGGACGTGGCAGTAGGTTGCAGTGTGTGTCATCAGCCGGGACAGGTAGTGAAACATTGTGTTTTCCTTCATGGTTTGGAGATCATGTTCGAGAACTATCCTGGATTTTGAGATCCGTCATGATACGTGCCTTGCTTGTCCTTCAGATTGTTCATGGGCGTCAGACGTCTATTAATGAGAAGTTCACGTCTTTTCTCTCTTCTTCAGCAAACCTCACCGAATCACCATTGTTACACATTCCCCGGGAAGCTGATAATCAGAGTACTGGCAGCCAATGTCGGAGGGAGAAACGCGTTGTCTGTCTGTCTCCGTTGGAGGTTGGACGCACTCGCCCATGCCATGCGTGCCTGCCAATCTTTTTTTTTTTTAGAAAGGGAGAGCCCAAAAGGGACCGGAAGCCTGTCATTAAAATAAAACAGTGAAGTTACAAATTTTCACGCTGGAGGCAAATAAACTGGAATTACAACCAGGTCCAAACGCTTTACAAAAAGGACCCTACAAACATCTGAGATAGAGCAATCAGGTCCTCCTTCCAATCCGCCTCTGCAACACCTGGACCTCGCAATGGAGGTTGAGAAATCGCCGGAAATCTTCACCGGCGAACTTGTATGCCTCAATATGGCTAAGATAATCGGCTGGCACAGAGCCTGCGATTTGGAACTGCAGAAGATGGTGGCTTCACTTCTCCTTGGTTGATTGTCGTCGCAGGTCCATTGATTTGCTTCACTTCCAGTTACAACCACTGCACTCAGGAAGGGAGGACGAATCGAAGTACCTCGACGACGCACAACCAGGGTTCGCTGATGCTGCGTGGTGAAGACGAGCTCCCTCCTCAGTGCTCCTGCCCAAGATAAGGAGGGGAAGCCGAAGAAGATGCAGCCGCAACGAACCCGATACGCACCCTCTCCCAAAGGAGAGAGCAACCACCACCAGATAGAAGAAGGGGGATGTGCCGCACCACTCCGACCTCCCTCGCCACCAAGGACTGCCAAGGGGGAGACGGGCGCACCTGCCAACAGCTGTCTGCGACGCACCTCCTCGCCACCCAGACCGGCCAGGTGCACCGTCACATCTGCAACCCTTCCACATCCAGTGAGACGAAGATGCTTATTGAGGGGGTGGACCGAGGGAGAACAGATGGCTCATTTCCACCATAGAAGCAGAGCAACCACTTCCTCGGCCGCCCGTCCGACGCCGCACCATAGCACCAGAAGGGCATAGCACCCCTGCAGGCCTCCAGAACCGGCCGGCGACGAGCTTCCCTTCTCCTCCCCCTCGCCGCCATGGCCAGCCAAGAGGAGAAGGAGAAGCACCGCCTCGAACTAGTTTAAGGGGAGGTAGCTGCATGCCTTATTAGCGGAGAGGGACGAGATCGAGGGGGGCAGCATCTGCTCCGACCGCCGGAGCACAACGCTGGCACCACCACCGCTCGAATCGCTCAGGATCTGGCCAAGAAATCCTGCAGCAGATCTCCAAACTACGGGCATAACGCCCAAAACTCGACTCCTAACCCTACTAGCTACTCCGACGCCTTTCCTCCGCCATCCCCAGCCGGCAGCGCCGCCGGGGAGGGCTTGGGATCAGCCCGGCCAAGAGGGGCGGCGGCGGACTCTCTACTAGAGAGAAGGTGGGGAACGAGAGGGGGAGAAGGTTTAAACTTTGCGTGCGTGCCAATCTGGCCCCCATGAACACGGTCATGCATGGCACCAGGGGCCGGATTAGCTGATGTCATGCATGACTCACACGAGGAAACTCTCCATCGACTACGCTGCTGACTGTACTTTCTTAGTCGCCTGACGTGACTGACTCACTGGCTAGAGCCGAAAGTTTACAGCTAAACCGAACGAAGCAATCTGCTCAGTACAAGGTAGCAGTACGAAATATTCAACGAACGGACAGCTCGGCTGGGCCTAGAATTAGATCTGTGCTTGTTGGACTCTACCCAGGCCGGGTGGCACGTTTCGCTTCCGGAGGCCCAGTTACTAGGCCGCATCACGCGTACGAACCACTCGCGAAGATCGAGCGAGCCGTGCTCGCTGAGGGCTTAGGTTTTACGTGATTGAATTGTCCCACCTCGCATTAGAAACTCAACGATAGCCTGTTTAAATAGCACTCGTGTACATAGAATCTCGCCGGGCCTAGTAGCGTGGGCTTGAACCCTAGCTTTGGGGGGCAGCAGTTTCGGTCGGTGTGAGGTATTGCTGGGCTCCCATCTTGGTAGAGCCTTTAACCCTAAAGATCTTTCACGATTGGGGAGCCTTTAATCTATCCTTGCGAGCTGCTTTTTTTCATTATCATTTATTTTTGGGAGCGAAACCTCAAACTGCCTTTTTCATTATCTTTATTTTATTTATTTTTTATTGATTTGTTTTGCTTTTTTTTTCATTATCATTTATTTTTGGGAGCGAAACCTCAAACTGCCTTATTATCTTTATTTTATTTATTTTCTATTGATTTGTTTTGCTTTTTTTAAGGAGGATAAGAAAATGTAAAGATTATTTGTTGATGTTATTATGTGTTACTTTTTTCATGATCTTTTATTTTGTGGAGCGAAACCTCTATCCCTCTAAACTTCTTTTTTCATTATATTTTTATTTATTTATGTTCGTTTAATTCTCTGTTGATTTGTTCTGCTTTCTAGACATGTATCTTCTCCTTTTTATATCATAATTGTATAGGATAAATAAAACTACCTAGCTTCTCTCTTCGTCGTCCACTTCCCTTTCATCTCCTTGTCCTATGGTCCACCTTTGCGTTGTCGCATATATGGTGTCTCCGGTGGAAAATATGAGGCAAATGCCTTTGATTAGTCGTATCAAACAAGGTTTCAGTGCCACAATGGTGTATTCCTGACGACGAATACAATGGCGATTGGAACAAACATCCTTTGGCTCCTTCCCTTTCACATGGAGCCTTTTTAGATGAGTAGTAAGGTCCATTGGTTTGTGAACAAGGTTTGTTGTGCAATTTTCTCCGATCGAAAGACATGATTCAATGAAGAAGCCTACTGACACGCCTACCAAACTCAGGGTGCTTCCTTGGCCAATGTGCGAATCATGACGCTTTTGTCCCTCCTCTCAAGGCATCGAGTGCTATGTTGCAACTGCTTGTTTTGATCCTGTGGCCCTACGCAGACAGCCGCTTAGGCCGGCTGCCGAGCCCGTCCACCTGCGCCGACAGCCCTGACATTTTGCCGTCGGCGCCGTTTGGCTCCCCCGTAGTGCACCGAGCCAAACTACGTTGCCTCATATTGTAGCCTTGGGGGTTGCAGTTTGGTCGGCGCGAGATATTGCTGATGCCTGCTCTGTGAGGGCCTGCAACCCGTAATAAAGTGTCATTCGTGATGGACTCTATCTTGCTAAATTGTTTTTACCATCTTCCTTGTTTTATCATTCCAATTTAGTTATATTGTGGTACGATTTCCGCAAATTCGTTAAAACACTAGCGAGGAGGTAAAAAAATTCAATGTGTGTGAGTTGTACATGCCAAATTGTGATCTGTTTTTCAACCGATAAGTTTAGCCCGTTGAGATTTTCCTCACAAGGTACGGTTTGACGGACTTTTTTATGTAATTAAACACTTAGAACACTAGCACTGTGACGTGTACTTCAACATTTAGGGTGCGGGTACTTTAGTGTGGTAGTGCTTCAGCTTTTAGGGTGCGCATACTTTAGTGTGTTAGTGCATGTGCACTACACCGCAAAGCACACACCCGCTGCATTACATAGTACAATTAGAGAACACTACAAAGTATTTCGTGTTCTTCGCGCATCCAGTGTATTTCGTGTATTCCATTTATTTCGCGTGTACTTCGTGTACTCCTTATACGTTGTACAATGTAATTATACTCGAGAGAGAGTTCTTTTGGAACCTATACCTTAATGACATCTTGTTTTTTGAATCGATGGGAGAAAATCAACCATGAAAACCATTCGTGATTGGAAAGCGCTCAACGTTCCCCAAGGAATTAGAACACCCGATCCTCTGCCTCCCCTGATTGACCCGTGTCCCCCGAGACACGGAAACAATCCCCACTTCCAACGACCGCGCGCAGAGCATCGCACGACACCTCCCTTGCAACTCCATCAGTGTCGACCATTGTTCCCCATAGCATCCTCGAAAGCATCACCGGTACCAGTAGGAAGCACCGTCATCCCTCCTTGTACCGAGCGTCGTCGCGCCCTGGCAGCACCATCGTCATGCCTTTGCAGCATTTTGTCGCTAGTGGTAGCATCATGTGCTGTCACTCGTAGCACCGCTTGCTTAGGCACGTAGCAAATCTTGCCGCTGCGAGTAGCATCACGTGCCACCACTCGCTTGGACGGGGAGCAATTTGTATCACTAGTTGTAGCATCATGTGCTGCTGCTCGCAGCACCGCCCACGCAGGTAGCAAAATGTGTCGCCGGTGGGCGCATCATGTGCTGCCACTCGTAGCACCGCTCGCTCAGGCCGGAAGCAATTGTGTCACTGGTGGTAGTATCACATGGTGTCTCTTGTCTCTTGTAGCACCGATGTGCTATCCTGGCAACACTGTCATCGACCGCAACGAGCTACTTTTGTAGCCCTGTCGGCCGCCGCTGGCAGCAACGACGCTATGTACTCTTTGCAGAAACACAAATGAGAGAAGAGAGAGTATTCATGGTGTTTGCGCCGGTAACGCGACTGATAGAGGTGGAGGTGAAGAGGGAGCTCGCTTGCATCACGCGGCGCATCGACCAAAATCAGTAGCAATCAATACAGGCAGGGCCGGCCCTAGGGGGGGGGGGGGGACCAGCGGGGCAGCCGCCCCGGGCCCAAAAAATATAGGGGCCCAAAAAAATATAGTTCTAGTATACTTATACTTATATACATAAAAAAAATTATTAGCTCACAGGGCCAAACCCAGGCCAGACCGGACACCGTCCTCGACTCGACAAGAGGCTCCTAGTCCGAGGCGGCACCGCGACAGGCGCATATCGCGCATTGATAGACTCATCGACACCGCCTGGCCCTGCCCGTCGCTTCGCTTATCTGGATCAAATCATCGAAGAGTCAAACACCGCATCTCATATGACTTGACGCGACGATCGCCACGACGACGCCACGGACGAGACGATCGCCCACGCGGCCACGCTACCGCCCACGTCCCAGGACTACACGCCGCGCGTGTCGACCTTGCCGCCAGGCCGTGAGGCGTGACCGTGACGCCTGCCCCTGAGTCCCTAACCGTGACGCTGACACTGCTCGGTTGCTTGGTGCTGTCTGCCTGTCCCTTTGTCCTGTACTGGATCGAATCAAACGGATCTGCTAGCACTTCAACAGGTTATTTTAATTTTAGTCGTTCATGGATCAGTAGATTGCGACTTGTCCTAATTGTTAGTTCATAATTTTAATTAGTACTTTCTCGGACCTAAATTAATTGACTCAGATTTGTCTAGATTTGGATGTATCTAGACGTGTTTTAGTGCTAGACTAGATACATCCGAATTTAGACAAATTCAAGTCAATTAATTTGGATCGGAGGGAGTATTGTAGTTTAGTACCTGATTTTTGTTCTTGTTTGTAGCGCCCGAGGCTAACTGATTATGGCGCCCGGATCCGGTGCTCAGAAAATAAAAAGGAGAGAACAAGAGAAGAAATTAATTGAATCGCAGAGAGGATCTTTTCATAAATTTTTGAAGAGCAACACGAGCACTTCGAGAAATCCAGATGAGTTGGCTCTAGTTCTTGTGGGGGAACAGACTAATGTTAATCCAGAAGACGACGTTCATATCAACACAGATGATGACAATGTGACTAATCATGATGATAAATCTGCTAATGTCGATGATGAATCAGAACCAGTTAGTGTGGATATTTATAATCCAGCAAATTGGGGTACTCTTGATAACAAGGCAAGGGACATATTAGTGGAAAAGGGTCCTATCAGAGAAGAAAATATCACTTTTCCTCTAACCGGTAACAGACATTTTTCATATTCTCATTACTCTAGACACATGAGCAATGGAGAGGTACGTGATCGAAAATGGCTAGTTTATTCAAGACATGTTGACCAAGTGTTATGTTTTTCATGCAAGTTGTTCAACCCTATTAACTGCAAGAGTTCCTTGGCACATGATGGGTTTAGTGATTGGAAACATATCACCGATAGGCTCAAAGAACATGAAGTTAGTGTCGAGCATATGACAAGCATAATCTCTTGGAACGAATTAAGAAATAGACTAAGCAAGCATGAAACAATTGATAAGGAGTTGCAACATGAGATCATAAAAGAGAAGGAGCGCCTTAGACAAGTTTTGCTAAGAATAGTTGCTGTTGTGAAATTTCTTGGTAAGCGCAGTTTGGCGTTTAGAGGATCCAATGAGCAGCTTTACAATGATCATAATGGTAATTTCTTAGCTTGTGTTGAGATGATTGCAGAATTTGACATGGTAATGCAAGACCACATTAGAAGGATTCAAAACAATGAGATTCATTATCATTATCTTAGTCACAAAATTCAGAATGAGTTGATTTTACTAATGGCTTCTAGTATTACAGACACTATTCTGAAGGTGGTTCAGAAGGCAAAATATTTCTCAGTTATTCTTGATTGTACCCCAGATGTGAGTCACCAAGAGCAAATGAGTTTGTTGGTTCGCTGTGTTAATACCTCTGATGCAGAGGTAAAAGTTGAGGAGTACTTTCTTGGTTTCTTGGTGGTGAATGACACATCTGGTGAAGGGCTTTTCAAGGTATTGGTTGATTCCATCAAGTCATATGGTCTTCTTATTGATGATATTAGGGGTCAAGGTTATGATAATGGCTCTAATATGAAAGGAAAGAACAAAGGAGTGCAGAACATGTTGATTAAGGTAAATCCAAGGGCTTTGTATATGCCGTGTGCTTGCCACAGTCTTAATCTTACTCTTTGTGATATGGCTAAATCTTGTGGTAAGGCTGTTTCTTTCTTTGGTATCGTGCAACGGATCTATGTTTTATTTTCGGGGTCTACCAAAAGATGGAAAGTGTTGCTTGACCACGTGAAAGGTTTAACTGTGAAGTCTTTGTCTAATACTCGTTGGGAGAGTCGGATCAAAAGTGTGAAAGCAATTAGATTTCAAGCTCCTCAGCTAAGGTCTGCTCTTCTTGAGTTAAGTGAAGATGTTGATACTGAAGCAAAGGATAGGAGTGATGCAAAAAATTTATTTAAAGTGCTTGGTAGCTTTGAATTTATATTTGGTATGGTTATCTGGTATGAAATTTTATTTGCAGTAAACACAGTCAGCAAGAAGTTGCAATCAACATCCATGTGCATTGATTCTACAATACAACTAATAGAAAGTATGCGCACTTACTTTCAAACATATAGAAATGAAGGGTTTGCTGCTGGTTTGAAGAGTGCCAAGGATATTGCATCTGAGATGGGTGTAGAGCAATCGTTCCGTGTAAAGCGTCATGCTTCTAGGACAAAGCAATTTGATGAAACTGAATGCGAGGAAGCAATCTTCCAAGCGGAGGAGGATTTTAAAGTGAACTACTTTTTGGTTATGGTCGATATGGCGACCACATCTTTGAAGCGCAGATTTGAAGAACTCCGGTCATTTAAAAGTATATTTGGGTTTTTAATGAGTTCGACATCCTTGAAGGCATTGGACGGTTCTCAACTGAAAGAACATTGCACTACATTTGCAAAAACTTTTACTCGGCCTGGTAAAGATGATGAACCTGATATATGTGATGTTGAGTTAAATGCACTTATTTCTGAGTTAAGTGTTATGAAGTTCACTTTGCCAAATACCTCAATGTCTGCTATGGAGCTTTTTGAGTTTGTCAGAGAAGCGGATTGTTATCCTAATATTTCTATCGCTTATCGGATCTTATTTACTATGCCCGTGACTGTTGCATCAGCTGAAAGAAGCTTTTCAAAGTTGAAATTATTGAAGAACTATTTGAGATCTTCAATGTCTCAGGAGAGGTTAAATGGTTTGGCAAGTCTATGCATCGAGAAGAAGTTAGTGGACGAGATTGATATTGATTCCATCGTCACGGACTTTGCTTCTAGGAATTTTCGAAGGAAATTCTAAGGTATCATGTAAACACTGTTATTTTTATATGAGTATTATAGTTGAAAATATACTTAAAATATTTAATTTTTTATCATCTTATATAGACTTAAAAAAATTATACTAAGGGACCCAAAATTTTAGTTTCGCCCCGGGTCCCCGAAATCTCAGGACCGGCCCTGAATACAGAAGATATTTGGGGCCGTGGAGCATGGCTTGGACGGGGAAGGCGCCGTAGTGGGACCAATGAGAGCGACGCGTCGCACGATTTAGACACGCCAGTAGGTTGCAGTGTGTGTTATCACCCATGACAGGTAGGTGCAGCGTTTGTGACCTGGATGATCGCGTCCCCCTGCTGTGTTTTCCACATTCCCCGGGAAGCTGATAATCAAAGCACTGACAGCCGAGATCCTTTCTGTGGACGCACATTGTTCCACATTCCCTGGGAGAAAGACGTCGTGTGCCCATGCCAATCTGGCCGCGATATAATACACGATTATGCATGGCACCAGGGGTCCGATGAGCTCATGTCATGCATGACTCACACGAGGAAACTCTCCATCGCTCAGTTGCTTTGACGTGACTCACTCATAGACTAAACCCGAAAATTTACAGTGAGAACGAACGAAGCAATCTGCTCAGTACACGCACGAAAATATCAAATGAATAAACACCTCGGCTGGGCCTAGGATTAGATCCGTGCTTGTTGTTGGGCCGCATCACGCGTACGAACCGCTCGGGGAGATCGAGCCAGCCGCGGCTCGCTGAGTTGGTTTTACGTGATTGAATTGTCCCACCTCGGATTACAAACTCAACGAGAACCTGTTTAAATCAGCACTCGTGGACATAGAGCATCGCCGGGCCTAGTAGCGTGGGCTTGAACCCTAGCTTTGGGGGGCAGCAGTTTCGGTCGGTGTGAGGTATTGCTGGGCTCCCATATTGGTAGAGCCTGTAACCCTAAAGATCTTTCGCGATCGAGGGAGCGTAACCTCTATTCCTGTGGGCTGCTTTTTTTGCTGCTGCTCGTCCGCCGCATACAACAGCCGTTGTTGCTGCCCTCCTCCGCTTTTTTTTTCTTCCCGTGTTGGTAGAGCCTGTAACCCTAAAGGTCATTCCTGATTGAGGGAGCGTGACCTCTATCCCTGCCCCGGACTGTTTCATTTTTGCTGCTGCTCATCCGCTATTGATTTGTTTTGCTTTGTACACACATATCTTTCCTTTTTCTTTTATAATTATATTAGTAAACATAAAGCTACGTAGCTTCATTATTCGTCATCCTCTTCCCTATTTTCTTCTCATCGTCCCACTGTCCACCTCTGCGTTGTCGCATATAGACTAATTCGTACGTAGAGTAATTCGTACGAGCGGTCCTAATTCTTTTGCCACATCTTCACTTAGTCATTATTCATTGAAATTGCACACCTAAATTCTAAATCTTTCATAAATGATTCGCTTGAGGTCTTAAATTGGTTTGACCGGTGCCATGTCGACGGCGAGGCCCACAAGACGTACATGACACCCCACAGATTTGCGCATAAGCCCCTGAGGCTGTATTTATTCTAAAACACGATCCCTAAGTGATATTTGGTAAATTTGAATTGAGTTGGTGATGATAGTTCCACATATACATTTCTTATTTACTTTAAACATTGTTCCCAAGGTAATTTGTACTTGTAATTGATTGCACTAATTTCCTTGCTTCATATTAAAAAATAATTCAAGAGTACACCGAAGGCATAGCATAAATTTATAGAAGGCGGAATTTCTAAGTACAAGATGACTACTGTTCCAACGAGTGTAATACGGAGTCCACTCTGGGGCTAGTCTGGAAACAGGCACCATAGTCAGAACGACTACAGCACAAAAGATGTTGACCTAAAGTAAGCAACAAGGCCGCGTCTCGACAAGTGTTGGGCACTTCCGAAGATTGAAGCTTCACCTAAACTCTCCATGCAACCGCACCATCATCAAGAAGAGCAAAGGCGGGACTTGGTCGGCCCGAGGAAAGCAACAATTCGGGCATGCCCACGATGGAGTGCATTGTGCCCTTGTAGCTCAAATTTGGACAGTAGAGCACTAGAGGAGGGTAACCTGGAACCGCGATGCCATATCTCCAAACGTGATGCTCCCAACAGAATGATGATGTCGAGGACACCGCCATCACGCTGATCCAACTCTAGACCTAGGCTCTCGCCTAGAGATACGTACCAAACTGGAGAGTGAGAGAGCACTGTCGATACACCTCGACAATGCCTCCAAGGAGGGGAACGACACACACGGGCACCATCGTCGCTAGACATTCGTCCTCTACGCCAAACTCCTCCCTCCCTACCCGCCAGATTGTGGAAACCTTCCATGTTTGTTCACACCGCTGTTGGTTCGCAACATAGAAAACAAAATTTTTCCTACGATGGGAACTATTATACGCCAAGATCTATCTATTAGATACAAGCAACGGGTGGATATACATCTATAGAGAACATACCCTCGAAGACAATAAAGCTTTGTTAACGAGATGGAACTCGTGGATGATGTAGTCGTACAATTGTCGATCTCAAGATCGTGATGAAGTCCAGCAAGTCCAGCAGGTCCAGCTCCAGCACGTTCATCAGATCTAGTTCCAGCAAGTCTAGCACCACCAAGACCAGCACCGCAAAGCAGCGGTGCATCCGTGATCGCACACACGTCCGATACCCCGACAACCTCCATTCCTCGCTCCAGCAAAGCAGCGGAAGCAGCAACTCCTTTCCAGATAAAGCCACTAGGAACATGTATCTCGCTAATCCGAGACAATGAGGAATAATTTCTAGAGGAGGGAGAGATCCTTCACGAGGAGGTGTGAGAGTGGAGGAGGAGGTGCTCCTTATATAGGGGAGGGGGGGACAACCCAAGGGGGCATGGCACCGACCATGGTGGGTGCCCCCACCTCTCCCTCATTCATGTGGGTGGAGCTCCCACTCACATAAACACACACCTCCACTCATGTCCACTCACATGCATTAAATTTCCACTAAATTTAATGCAAGCTCTCATTAAATAAAACTATTTTATTTATTTTATTCAGAATTTTGTTAATTACTTTAATTAACAAACATTCACATAAAACCCCCTGCAACATTTCAATATCACATGCAGAACCAGTTTCTGCAATTTCACCCGCAACAATTTCGGTTTCCATCGAAATGATTCCAGCGCTTTTTTAAATCTTTATCTGAAACATATTTTCTCCAAATGGTGTCGGTATCCCTTAAATATGTCACCCTATGGTTTACGAATAATGCAGACATGATCGATACCCCTCTCCGATTAATAATCAGCAGCGGGACCTAGAGATCCGTACCGACTCCCACACATTCAACGATGACTCTTGTGATCGTGTGAACTTTTAATGTCGTAACTAAATCCCTTTGTCTCGCGATATATTACATGTCCGAGATTCGATCATCGGTATTGTCGTAGTATTGGCCACGGCATATGCTACAGGGTAGCTTACGTAGAGGAAACGGCAAGGCGACGTAGGAGAATCCGGGAGCGAGATTGGCACACGATGTACCCAGATTCACGTCCCCTCGATGGAGGATCGTTACGTCCTATTGTCAATCCAGTATATGATCATAGATTGGTTTACATGGAGCTGCCGTAGGCGGAAGGAGAGACTAGATCTAATATGATGTAAGAGAGACCCCTCAAGGGTGTTCCATTGATGGCTTTATATATGCAGCCAATTAGGGTTTACAAGTGCACTAATGGGCTTTGCATTGGAGTCGTCGTCTTGGGCCTCCAGTCGGCGAGTCGCCTGGTTCCAGTATGCGCTAGTCGCCATATTGGGCGAGTCGATCCGCTTTGTGCTTGGCTTCAGTCGGCTCGATCAAGCTGGTGACTCCGCTTCATGGGTATACCCTGATTGGTATTCCCCCATCAGTAGTCCCCGAGCGTGTTAGGGACTCGGCGATGACTTCAAGCCACCAAAACAGCGCAGGCAATTTCAGGGTGGAGTCGATGGTGAGTCGTTGGCGAGCTCCTGAAACAGAGAAATAGCTTATGAAGTAGCTCATTCGTTAAGGCGAGTCGACGCGCCAGGCTAGTCGGCATTGGATGGAGTCACCCCTTGGAGATGTTTGTCTGACGCCTCGTTATCTTGCTGTCGTAGACGTTTCCTAGTCACGGTGAACATAGCATTGTGTTGTTGTGGAAGTAGGGGCTAACGAGTAGAGGACGTGTAGAGGCCACCAAGTCGTTGATGATGAAGTCACCGAGCCGGTGTGGGCGATTCGGTGATGGCGAGTCTGCAAGGGCAAGTCCACAAGGGCGAGTCCACGAGGGTGAGATCACGATGGTGAGTCCCCGAGCGTGGCGAGTACGCGAGGGAGAGTTCGCGATGGAGAGTCCACGTGGGCGAGTACGCGATGGCGAGGCGAGTCTCCGAGTGTGAAGACTTCGTGAGGGCGGTGAGTCCCCGAGCGTGAAGACTCCGCGAGAGCGGTGAGTCCCTGAGCGTGAAGACTCCGCGAGGGCGGCGAGTCCCGAGCGTGAAGAGCATGAAGACTCCACGAGGGCGGCGAGTCCCGAGCGTGAAGAGCATGAAGACTCCGCGAGGGCGGCGATTCCCCGTATACGTCGCAGCAATCATATGGGCACAATGACTTAGGAGCAATGTCGCACTCGTGGGGTAGTGTTGTTGTCGAGCCCCGAGCTGAATAAACGAAAACTTGACGAGTCGTCCATCAATTGGAGTTGACTTGCTTTATGCTTAGCTTAGAAATATGCCTAGGAGTAGTCCCAAGGCTCGAGTTGGCTTGTAGAGGCGACTTAAGGCTCTTTAGAAATGCATATTTTGAAAATAGTAGTGGTTGTTCCCGAGCATGGCGGGCGGTGAGTCCCCAAGTATTGCGAGTGGAGAGTTTGACGAGTCCTGGAGACCGGTGATTGTGAAACCAGTAAGCGTGATGGATCTGATTTGAGAGAGTCCGCGAGGGGAGAGTCCCTGAACGTGGCGAGTCCGCGTTTGAGCGAGTCCGTGTTGAGCGAGTCCGCGAGGGAAGAGTCCCCGAGCATGGAGAGTCCACGATGATGGCGAGTCCATGATGATGGCGTGTCCGCGAGGGGAGAGTCCCTGAGCGTAGAGAGTCGCTCATCCGATGTTGGGAGGGATTGATTGTGTTTTTTTGTTAGCGAGTCTCTCGTCTTGGCCGAATATCATTTTGCGGCCCGAAGTTGGGTCGCCCAGGCAACGCGGTACCCAAGTTCCCTGAAATTAGCCGCGATGACTACAGTTGGCGTGCCAAAACTCAGAGGGTCTTTTTTGGCATGAATTCAACTTTACGTTTCAATACAAAAAATCAGGCTAACGACCGTCAAGTTGCCCCCCCCTATCAGCTTTCGCTGTTATGTCGCTGCCGTCGTCGCTGCCATGTAGGCTTGCAACATTGGCGCATGCATCCTTTATGCGTCTTCTTCTTCCTCCGGGGTGGCAATCTGCGGTCGCGGCCATGGCACGGAGCAAGGACTTGGACGAACCTGCTCAGCCCGGCTCTCCTCCCCATCCCGAATCGGAGCTCGCCCTCACCATGGCCGCACCCATGGCACGGCGCGGGGACGGGAATTCATTCCCGGTGAGATCTGTCACCATGCCGACCATGCTAGGTCCTATTGGCCTCCTCTAGAATCCGAGCTTGCCGTCGTCGTGGTCGCACATGCACCAGCCACGGCGCCTTCCTCTCCGAATCCCAAAGCCACATCCACCCAGTTCGGCACAACACCAACAAGGTGAAAATGCATCAAGTTTTCTTCTTGTGATTGTAGAAAAATATGTATGTACCGTGGCCGTAGCATAATCTAATAATGTACACATATGTTGTTTACTAGATCATTTGAAATTAGTAGCTCCATGATGACGAAACATAGAGAACCTAAATGGGATATGACGAACCATGTTCTGTACTTTGCATTGCATCAACAAGTGCTCGCTGACGAAGCAAGTTACCAAGAGAGTGGAGTTCATCAGCCATTGCCAAAAAATATGTGAACAAATCAATGAGTGATTCAATACAAATACGCACATAAAAGCTAGATCCATGTCATCAATCATCAATAGGTGGCACATTCTAGTGATGCGTTCAAACGCATACACCATGTATCATTTGCTTGAAGTGGTTGTTATCCCGAGCAAAAATGCCTAGTATGCACATTATCTTTGTATGTTCTATGCTGCAATTCTGTTGTTATGGGCGTGGAAAGAATAGCTGGGATTCACTGAATATTACGCAGTTAGGCCTAACTTAGTCTTACACAAATAAGCACAGCTTAGTCTTTACACAAATAAGCGTAACTAATGATAAATACAAAGACAAATGGTTCACCGGATCTGCCAGTATGAGCACTAGGTCCCTGGAGCTGGTGGTATCGTCGGAACGAACCGGAATGCTGTGTTTGGCCGTCTGGCATTCTCCATCAAATCGTACGACCCCACTGATGAACCAATTGTAGCCCCCTCCCCCCGACGTGGATTCGACTCCAGGTCGGATCTAGAGTGTCAACATGATAGGCGCGTGAGTGTGTAACAAACACACAGTCTGATATCAACACTGGAAGTGCTGGCACCTCAGCAACAACACCAGCATGTTCTTCCTGGACTCCGGCAGCAGCCTCAGCAGGTATTTCGTCAGCTTTACCAGCAGCAGCCTCAGCAGGTATTTCGTCAGCTTCACCAGCAGCAACATTAGCAAGTATTTCTTCAGCTTCACCAGCAGCAACATCACCAAGTATTTCGTCAGCTTCACTAGGAGCAGCAGCAGCTAGTTCTTCGTCAGCTCCACCACCACCACCACCACCACCAGCAGCAGCATCAGGAGCCAGGGCAGCCTGAGCAATTACATGTTCAACAGCTCCAGGGGCTCCAAAAAAGAAAGGGTAATTGATCCCAAGAAACACAGATTATCCCTTCAGATTGTCGACTCTACTCCAGACTTGCTCTACTGGGTCTTTGGATGGGCATGCGGACCTCGAGAAAATGTGACACCGCAGCGATGGGTATGAAGAAAGTTGTGTCCCCATATGTTCGATTGTATCACCAACGCTGTTTAGTGCTCCCCTGATATGAATCCACATGAGTTCATCATCCCGTTCCGTGTCGCCTCCGAGAGGTGCCAGGAACCAGCGCCGTGTCCCAAGTTCAGCATCTGCTACTACATCTTCGATGACCGGAGCTGGAATGATGCGCGGGGATGCGTGGGTACCTGCGTGTTACTTACAGTCAGTAAGCAGAATTTTGAATGGGATTTTACATGCTATATGACACCATGACTCACCCCAAATGGACGGCTCCCAAACACGCACGTCGCCGCTAGGTTTAGTGACCGCATAAATGCCTTGCGGTTTGTACGAAGAGTAGCTGTACGTGAAGACGACGTCGACATACTTCTCCGGCCGCAGGAAGTCGTCGCGCAGGACTGTCCATTCCTTGTCTTCTGGGCATCTAATGAATGTGATTACCTTGTCGAACACCGCTAAGAGGTCGTACTCCTAGGTCTTCCACACCCCCTCCCGCGGTCTATGTGGGAGTTGTACCTTCAGGAGGTCAAGTTCTGCCATGTTGAACCTGTAAGCAAATTCGGAAATGGGTGGCGGCCACCCGTTGTTGAATGCAGTAATGTCGACACCCTCCAAAGATGGCAATGCAAGTCTCAACGATCTGTAGCCATTTTTTAGAGTCCAAGTACTCCCATCCTGTGATAAAAGGACCAGCCACTCGCCGTTGCCACCCACCCAGTTCTGGTCATCTTCCATTTCTGTCTCTTCTTCCTCCTTGATATTCACCACTACTGATTCGGACCACTTATCCAGCAACATCAGTTTTGCATGAATATTCTGCAGAGTTTGTTGTCAGTTGGTACAATCACCTAGCATGGATTCCATTGCAAATAGAATTTGACAACTGGACCTTCAGATTAAAGTACACAAAATATCGCCTAAATACGAGTGTCTCCTCAGATATCGCCTAAATTGTGCCTGTGTCACTACGAAGATACTCAATATATGGAGTAGTAGCAGAGCCCCCAGAACAAACTCCTGACGATGATCATAAACAGCTCGGGGCATAACAGCCTTAAATCGTCTAATCTGTTTGTTTTTATTTTAGGAAACAAATATCACCTAGCAGACATTCCATTGCAAAATCGAAATTGACAACTCCTCTATCATCTAAAGTAAGACTGTGTCACTACGAAAATACCAGAATATCAGGCACGAGCAGAGCTTCCGCTGTATAGAATAGTCTTAAATGGTTCGTTTTGTTCAAACCGCGCGTGCACACAACACGTTCGATGAAAGGAACATAGGATTCCGATGAGAGTTCAACACATATGAATCAACGATATGACTGAACGAATAAGCTAGATACTGGAACTTACGTGGCCATCGCGGTCGTTTGGCCATTTGCTGTTATCGGGGTAAAGAAGGCCTGGCGTGCCGAACGGTTGCTCGTCCATGTCCCGCATCGTGAAGCGGTAGCCAGGGATGCAGTGAGCGAGGCGGCCGGCAGAGATGATGTCCAACCCCGAGGCGATCTTGTGCACGTTCGGGATGCTGAGGTTCGGCCATCCCCAATCCTCGCGGTGGCAGTCGCCCTGGCCATCCGTGTCGTTGTCGCATGCCTTTCGCTTCAGCCTGCTGCTACCCCAAGCTCTACCCATAGCGGCAAATAGAGTCTGGAATCCGGTAGATTAATGGAGGCTTTGTGATAAGGAGGCGCATGCATTCGAGAGGGGATGGAATCAGGGATGGGGGTAGTTGTTCGAGTGGAGAGTGAATCTGCAAGGAACCGCCGCCGCTGCCGGTTCTCATCCGCGTGGAAGACAAGGAAGGGGGGCATAATTATTGAGGGCGGGCACCGGAACCGTCTAGAGGAAGTGAAAAAATAAATCATAAGATAGAAATGTGCGGCCCGCCTGTCAGTGAGTGAAGGTCGGCACGCGCAAACGTGCCTACGTTTGACTTGGATCGTGCATGGCAGACCTCGATTCCACCGCATGCAAGTGGCATGGAACAAATTTTAGGAAGCGCTAGCGTCGACGTGTAAAACCGCCATTTTTCTCTACCTTCACCCTACTACGAACGGTCGTGCACCATTCCAGATATTGGTAAGGGCGGTTCCAATCTTTCACTTCTCCATCTCATTTCCTCCTCCACGGCCTCATTGTCTTTCTCCTTCACGGCCTCATCCATTTCCTCCACCACCGCATCACCCTCTTCCTCCGTATCCTTTCCCTCTTGCCTGTATTCATGGACTCTCCGGACGTTTGAAACGATGGCAGGCAAGAAACTGCGCACTTCGACATCGAAGTACATGGCAGGAAGAAGATCAATGTCGTCTACACCACCGACCCTCGGACGGTGAGGAACACTCTGAATAATTACACGAGTTGGCTACAGTTCGAAGAAAACAGGTTCGTAGGTCTTGACCTCGAGTACAACCGCGATCACCATAGGATCGCCGTGGTGCAACTCTCCATGAAGGGGCACGTCCTCGTATACCAGCCTTTTTGCGAGAAGGGGGCTGACTGGATCTGGTAGAGTTTGTTGTCTTTTTGTTCCTGAACCGTCTGTTTGCAAAAGTTATTGCTATATTATTTGTCTGATTTCATTTTCATGCAGGTGGAGCGAAAGCATTAGGGATCTGTTTCATGACTTTCTCGTGAACCAGCACATAACATTTACTAGTGTTGACATCACGAATGACACTAAACAGCTTGAAAGCCCGACTGTCAACATTAGAATCCCAAAGGAGTGTAGAGTGGACATCCAGGAAATTTACTGGATCCCAAAGACTAAGGGAGGCAAGACTGGGATGGCCGCTCTTGCCTCTGAACTCATCAACCCGTGGTACGCTGACATGAAGGGCAAATTGCCGAGATGTTCGTGGAGGCGTTTAGGGCACGATTACTGGGAGGATAAGCCACTTTGTGAACCTAATCTGAAGTACACTGCAATTGACGGGTATGTTAGCCACGAGCTATACCGCCAGATTGTAAAATATCGTTCCAGGCATTGCATCATTGAACCACCACCAAGGCAGGTTGTTTGCCCCAGATGCCAGAGTGTAGATGAATCTACAAGCCGGGGCAAGAGACCGAAGGCATCCTGGGATCGGTTGCCTTCTCCAACAGGCCGGGGTGTAGACTTTTAGTGCATGATTGTTGTGTTTGTATGGGGCTTGTTGTGTTTATGAAAACATGTTATTTCAGAAGTACACTATATGAGCAATTACGAACTACTGTGTATTACCTTTGTCGAACTATAATCTGGGTTTGGTTATGACTGTATCCTTCGCTATAATCTGGGTTTGGTTATGACTTACGACTGTATCACACCTTATGCATGTCAGTCCTGGATTCTGCCGCATGCAAATGGCACAGACAGAATTTGTAAGAATGAATGTTGAGCATACAAAAGGGAGAATGTAATTCATACAGGTTAAGTAGCTAATAACACAGGGATCATACGAGCTTGGTTCTTACACACGGAATGCTTAGAAATACATGCGAGATAAAATACAGGCGAGATAAAACTAGAAACGAAATGCGAAACTAGTAGTGGTAAACAACACACTCACCCACCCGCCAGATCCTGTTGAGCATCTCGTAGCAGACATACGCGTCCCTGGCTGCATAGTTGATCGCATCGTAATCCAGGTGCCTCCACTCCCATCACTCGTGCAGGTGCTTCGGGAACTCGACTTTCATGCCGACGTACTCGCGGTCGATGATGTCGGCAGCGAGTCTAGCCATGCCGGATTTCCCTGTACCGCCATCCGGGTACCTCCAAAAACGTTGGAGGTCGACGTGATTGACGACATGAACGAGGAGATTCCTCTCTAGCTTCGGAGTGTCGTTCTTGATGTCGACGCTGGCGAAGTAGATCTCCCTACTGTGTAGGAACTCGTGAAGCTTCGGGCATACAGATTTGGCCCTACATACGTGGTATAGGAGGCAGTGGTTGCGCATGGACAGCTGCAAAAGCGTCGTCCTCTTCCTATCTCCGGTATACTCGAGGTCAAGGCCGACGGTCTTGTACCTGTCCATCGGCTCCTGTAGCCACCGTGTGTACATTGCGATGACCTTGGCGACCTCCGCTGACGCATTTGTGTGGACGACCGTCAGCTTGGTGCTGCCATGGGTGGTGACGATGGACTCGTCGGTGAAGTCGCTCCCGTCGCCGAACACGCCGTACTCTGCGTCCATGGCAGCAGCTAATGCGGCGGCGGTGGCCTAGGGTCGGTAGCGGTGGCTGGGACTAGGCGTGGCGGTGGAGTGATCTGTTGCGGTGGTATGGCCCGGCGGAGGCGGTGCCTGCGACATCATCGATGGTTCTTGCGGTGGCTGCGGTGGAAGGAATGAGTTGGGGATTTTTGCACAGTGATGTGCTGAGGAGACGGGAGGCGATGCTTAAATTGCGTTTACCAATATTCCGGTCATACCCATGTGGAAGCAAGTTTGACCGGGCGAGCACCGTTGGTTTCCAATCCTAGCGATTAAATTCGGCGTCCGTCCCGGTAGGCGATGGGATGGGTGTGCGACGTGGCTTTGGCGTGGCAGAGACCGGTCACGTAGACCACCATCCCGTTGCCAATCCGCAGCGGGTGCGCGGTGCTGCACGACGTAACGTGACAGGACAGAAGGAAGTGTACATCTATTATTCCTAACAAGTTTAAGAAGTGTAAGCATAGACATGGACCTAGCATCCCTGCACCCCGGGGCAGCCACCCAGCCGACCAGGCCTGCTGATTGCGCAAAGCTTGTCCAGAATTTGCCAAAATGAAGCTCGTTTTCCCATGCTTCTATAAGTTTCTCTCTAGGCCACTTGTGTAAGCATGCACGATCAAGCAACTTTGCAACACACGTGTCGGTGGAAAAGCATTAGGTTTGAACGCACCGCATAATTTAGGGATTTAGAATAGCTACATTGTGGAGATCTAGCCAAATTGCATGGTAAAGACAAATTCAGCTTTTTGTAAGATTTAGCTATAGCAACATTGTCTCTCGTTTGTCCTCACTTTTGCCCTCCCGATATTCTGAAGCCCTCACATGCACTCAGAGGGGGGTGCCGTCTGGTCAAAGGCTTGACCGTTACGTGTGCCCTGACGCCTAAATTGGAAGTTTTTTTTGTTATTTGGCCTTTTTAAGAGCGCCTTTTCCCCTCTCTCTCTCTAACAGTTGTGTTTTTTTTGCCCAAAAAGGTAGGGAATCTAGAGCAGCTTCTCTCTTCATTCATTGTTCCTTTTGCCCTCGTTTTTCCCCAATTTGGTAGCAAATCTAGAGCAGCAAAATAAACCAGCACCATAAATAAATTCAGTAAACATAGCAGATGTGGATAAAGCAGCTAATATAGGTTATATAGTACCGCACTTAACGAGGTTCAACAATTAGGCTGCTCAACAGCAGCAGCAGCTGACAAATTCAACACAGGCAAGACAAAAGAAGCTGCTTTACAGCAGCAGCAGCTGATCAGTGGCCCCTCGTGGCCTCTGCCAGGAGGGCATCTTCCTCCTCCCTCTGGCGCCTCCTCCACTTCTTGCTGCCCAACCCCTTGACCTTGGGCGCCTTGGGTCTGATCGAGGGCATGCGACCCTCCTTGATAGCCACCTTATGGAGGTTGCGGAGGTGAAGACCGAGCGCCTGGTGCTTGGCCATGAAGCCGTGGACGTTCACGGACTCGCCGCAGGTCCTCACGTCCTTGGCATGCTTCACGAGGGAGTTGAAGTCCGTGGCGCGGAGCCTCCTGGTGGGGCAGAAGGGGCACCTGTACATGTCACCGGTGAATAAGTTGTGGTACTGACCGGACTTTAGCCTCCTCAGCACATGACGAGTCTTAGTGTCCTTGGACTCGTCGTCGTTGCGGAGGTCGCTGCTGAGGTCGCTGCTATCCTCCTGTTGGAAAAAATAGTAGAGTGAAATAAGGAAATGATTGAGATACTTTGATTACCGGGATTGATTTTTTTGCATAAATTAACCGAATGAGATCTCCCGATTATTCCCCAAATCTCAAACCAAATAGAATACTGATCCCAACTACGAATAGGGGGATTCATCGAAAATCGAGATCTAACACAAGAGTATTAGCTACTGTAAAAATACGAACAGCCGAGCCCTAATAACATACGATCTAGCATCCAACGATGGGAACAGGGGAAGAACAAGGGAAGGGGAGAAAACCCTGGTTACCTCTGACCATGGGTCGGTGATGCTGGTGTCATAGGGGTTCTCCGGCCTTATGTAGACAACCTCCTCGTAGGGGTCCCAGCCGAGCGGGATCTGTCCGAGACCGGCGGGGGCCTCCTCGCCGGCGGCTACGACGGATGCGGGGATGGGGACGGGGTCTGTACAGGGACGAGGGGCTCCTCGCCGGTGGCCTTGGAGGTGCCGATGGCCACCGCGCCGTTCTTCTCCATCACCGGCGTGGTTGGGGTATTCTTGGGGGTTTGCAGAAGGTGATGGGACAATGGAGACGATTGAGTGAGCGAGTGCGTGATGAGTGGGAGTGGGGAGGCCTCTATTAAAGGAGAAGGGAAGCGACATTTCTTTGTACTACCGTGCACCGCGTACGCTAATGCATCGTGCACGGCCACACGTGTCCCCGCCCCGTGCATTGCACACGCGTACCGTGAGTCGTGTTTTTTTCCCTCATGTCTAACCTTGGCGATTCAGTTGTACTTATTTTTGCCCTCGAGCATAACACTGGTGGTTTGGATCCCTTTGTCACGCTTGCCCTTGGTTTTTAAGTTCTACTCAGTCTTGCCCTTGATTTTTAAGTTCTACTCAGTTTAGCCCTTGGTTGCTACTCGGTTTTCCCCTCTCTTTGTATCCATCTCTCGCACCTGCGCTCATCTTCGCTGCTACGCTCTGATTGGTTGAGACAGTTGTCACACGGATCATGCCCACCAACCGTTGATCCTCTATGATCTAGCGGACAGGATAACCCTTATATTTTTTGGGGGCACCCCTCTATCCATGCAAAATAACGAGTATGCCATCGGAACTTTAACTCCATAAACAGATGAACTTGAATATATTTTGAAGGGTACAAAAATAGAAATCCCCATAGTTTAAGGGTCTAGATACGATAAGAGAACTAAATATTATTAGTGGCTGGGCCAGCATAGTGATGGGTTGGTCGGCTAGAAGTTGTTGATTCCTAAGTAAGGGGACACTAGGCCGGTCTTGACATACTCCCTCAGGAATTTGCCATAAGCAGCGTGCTTAGCCTTGGTCGCCAACTTGTGTTTACTAGCCGGGCTTTTACCGATGCCAACCACATGTGGAATCAAGCTGGCAATCCTTGGGTTGACTCCTTTCTTATAGAAAGGGCACCTGAGCTCCCCAAGTCGAGTGCGGAAAGGGATTATCCCGCTCTTGAGCTTCTTCATGACATGGCGGCTCTTGTTGTCCCTGGTCTCCTTGTCAGAGTCCATCTCACTTGAATACACTTGTAATGTATGGAATACAAACCGAAATGAGCAAAATAATAAATATATATTCCTTCCACCATTCCGAGTTACTTTCGATGCAATAACATGTCTATACAGGTTCAGCAGTTCATTACGGCCGTCTCCCCAGCTCGCTCCTAAATTAATGTGGTTTGTGTTCTTGGTAACTTATTAATGATAATAAATAATGTGGATTCATTCAGAACAGAATAGATCTCTCCATGTACCGGTTCGTACATTGCATCTAATCATTAGGACTAGATTTTTTTATGACGCCAGGATAGATTAAGCTCGAGCAGAAAATATGAAACATGTAGAAATAGATGTACCTCCGGGTACACGAGCGGAGCGTGTTCGTTGAACTCCACACCCTCATCGGAGCCTCTGAAGTCGTCAGCACCGACGAGCACATGGTCCCCCAAGGGGTTGAACTGCACGTCCTCCTCGCCTTGTGCTGCGTGATGCTCCTCCAGATCTGCCACGTGAAGCACCACCCCGACAGTGATGCCCGGACACTCACCCCCACGCACTGGTTTCATGGAGAAGGTTCGTGCAAGTACGTTCAAGATTGTGGGGTTTTGCTGGATAGGGAAGAGAGAGTAGTGGATGAGTGCGAATGGAGGACCCGGTAGGCTGGGTTTTAATGCGGGGACGTTTAGGCCTCCTCGAGGGCCTCAGTAGGCAGCTCTTCCGGCTGCGGATACCGCGTGGAAGGTTCATGTGGTGGGAGCCTGTCGGAAGTGAGAGTGCAAGCGCGTTGCGTAGTAAAAATGGTATAGCCCATGGGCCGTGGATGACCAGTTGCCATGCATTAGACTTGTAGCCTTTGTAGACTGATACATTGCAAATGTATCTATAATTTTTGATGTTCCATGCTTGGTTTTATCCACTTTCTTGTGTTTTGTCCACATTTTGGAGTACTTTTCATATGATTTCTTGGACTAACCTATTAACAAGAGCCACAGTGCCAGCTGCCTGTTTTCTGCTGTTTTTGGTTCCAGGAAAGTCAGAAAATGAATATTCTTGGAATTGGACGGGACAAAAGCCAATGTGCCTATTTTTTCGGAAGTCATCAGATGCCAGAGTACGAGATGAAGAGGGGCTAGGGGGCCACCACACCACCTGGCCGTGCGACCCAGCCTGGCCCACGCCAGGGGGTGGTGTGGCCAGCCCAGGCACCCCCTCGGCCTCCCCTTCCGCCTATAAGATGCCCTCGAGACATAAACCCTAAGTGCCCGATCAAAAAATCCACGAAAGAGTCTGTAGCCACCGTCATATCCATCCCTAGATCGGGAGGGATCTGAAGCTCTTCCCGGCACCCTGCCAGAGAGGGGAATTCACCCTGGAGGCCTTGTTCATCACCATGGAAGCCTCCGGTGTGATGCGTGAGTAGTTCATCCTTGGACTACGGATCCATGTAGTAGCTAGATGGCTGGTTCTCCTCCTTTGTGCTTTCATGTCTAGATCTTGTGAGCTCCGTTCATGATCAAGATCATCTATTTGTAATCATACGTGTTGTGTTTGCGGGGATCTGATGGATATTGAGATGCTATTTCAGATTGATTATTGATTCTATCATGTCTTTGTTATTTGTGATCTTGCATGCTTTCCGTTGTTAGTAGCTATCTTGGCCAAGTAGATGCTAGCAACTCCAAGAGTTAGTATTTATGCTCGATAGTGGGTTCATGCCTCTGGTAATCTGGGGAAGTGACAGAAATCTCTAAGG
Organism: Avena sativa; assembly: GCA_916181665.1. Taxonomy (NCBI): domain Eukaryota; kingdom Viridiplantae; phylum Streptophyta; class Magnoliopsida; order Poales; family Poaceae; genus Avena; species Avena sativa. The sequence goes on along the minus strand of OV702279.1, from coordinate 462,897,805 downwards.
TACTAGATGTGCTGTTGCTACTAGGGAGAAAACAAGAATCTTTTGTTCATAGAACAATCGTATTGTTTACTTTACACACAATTCGTAAAGCAATAATCTGTTGCTTGCAACTTAATAATGGAGGGGGTTCGGATGATACTGAAGGTGGATTATTAGTCATAGATGTAGTTGGATGGTGGTCTATGTATAATGTTGTAATGCCCAATCAAGTCTCAAAGGAGTCAAGATGATTAGTATATGCTTGTATGCTTTCTCAATGTTTGTCAATTGCCCCGCTGTAATTTGTTCACCCAGCATGTTATCTATCTTAAGGAGAGCCACCTCTAGTGAACTATGGATCCCGGTCCTTATTGGGAGATAACCCAAAAGTTTTAGATGAGTCTTGGAAGTTATTACTTCAGTAATAACCGCTCCTTATCCTTTTTATTTGCTTTTTGTGCCAAGAGTAACCTCTAATGAGAGAGAAGTAATGATTGGGAAAGTTGCTGTCCCGAAACATATTTCTGTGCTTCACCGTAAAAATTCGTGTAAAATCTCTGAATGTCCTTTTGAGTCGTGCATTTTTGTGCTTCTGCCACAGGTTTTTATCTAACTGTCGTTAGTTCAACACTTTTTGATTTGAGAAACATAAGGTGTTCAAACAAATTCGTCTTTACCTGCTGGTCTGTTTTGACAGATTCCTGCCTTTATTTGCATTTGCTTCTTGTTGGTTCCTTTTTGAGTTCTTTTGGGGAATTGAGCTTTTTGAGGGAAGTGCTACAGTAGCTTTTGTTTTAATGGAAGTTTTATTGGTGTTAGAACTGAACCTTAAAGATTTATTATCTTGAGTGCACTAATGTTGCTTATAAAGATTGTGTGAAGTTTTGTATGAAGGAAAAATTTCAGGTGTATGGAAGGAATGAGTAATGAGATGAAGGATGGACTAAAGCTCAAGCTTGGGGATGCCACGCGTGTCACCCCAAGAAATATCCAAGAAGTACAAGCGTCAAAGCTTGGGGATGCCCAAGGCATTCCCTTCTTCATCAATAAAAATCCCAGGTTCCTTCCAAACGCTTCATTTGTTTCATGCACAGTTGTGTTGTTCTTGGAGCGTCTTCTTTTTCGTTTTCGTTTTGGTTTTTCGTTTGCATGGTTTGCTTAGTTTGCTAAATAAATTGGTTGGACCCCCCTCTTTCATACATTGGTTTGAAAATAGTTTGGTTTGCTTTGGAAAAGAGTAGGAAAGTTCATGCTTATGTGGTAAAAAGAGCTCGTTTTTGACTGTGGCCTATGCTTTATGCTTAGTATTCTTTGTTGTAGCATGACTTGTTATAAACAATTGAGATTGCTTAATGTGCCTTGGATGAATAATGCGTTGTTTTAGCATATTAAAGCATAGTATAGTGGTATTCTCCTTTGATGCTTTATTTGGGTTGACTTGGCACATGCTCACACCATGTTATGACTATCTCAAGTCACCATAGCCTTTATGATCCTTTAGTTTTCAACTTTTAGTATCACTTTATGCTTTGATCATTGATGTTTTGTCGCTCTGCATGATTATGGCCATTATTGCTCTCTTAGTTTGTCGCTCCCAGTCTTTTGCTAGCCTCCACAACAAAGTATGAGTTCCATTCATGCATCCAACTCCCTAAACCAAGTTATTCCAAAGAGTCCACCATACCTACCTATTAGCTTATGCTATTCCAAGTATATTCATGCTTTTGTTTACCTTCCAAATTAAACTTGTTATGAGAAAACTAGTGATTAAAGCTCTCACGAACTTGATGGCACACTTTACTTTACTTGCCCTTAATAAACTTGAACCATTGTGTCGTCTATGTTGTATATGCTTGCACTTATTTGTTGGGGATTAGCAGAACCATGCTGTCATGGGGAACGCTTTCAACATTGCACTTGGTACTTGTACCTAGTTGATATCATGCTCTTTTGTATATGGATGTCGTCGGTGTGAAATGAAAGGGGAGCTTGTAAGTCCATGGAGTTATGTATATGTGTTAGAGAAACACCTGGGCCGCTGGTCTAATCCATGCTGACATGGTGGAAACCTGTAGCGTAACCATAATGAGCTGTCTATGAAGCATTCTTCTTATAAAAAAAGAGTCCTATTGAGGAAAAAGAGAAAAGAGAAAAAAGAGATACTATGAAAAGAGGAAAGAGAGAAAAAAGCACCATATTTCCATGGTAAATAAGAAGATTGCTGAGATGCTCGTTGTATGCTTGCCTTGTCATTTTGATATGGGGATTCTTCCGTATCATCGGGCAAGGGGTACCCCGTTGGCGGTTCTCTATGATACACATGTACTTACAATGACAAGAACTTACCGGTGACTAAACTTGAGTAGCATAAGGAGCGGCCCTCGTATACAAGGGACATGAGATTTCTAACTTATACTTTGTCAAGCATGTACACCATAGTTTGTTCACTTTAACCTTAATCACTTCAAGATGCTTATGATAGGGGCAATGAGAGCTGAAAGCTATAAGTACCATAATTTTTGGAAGCTCTTTATGAGACTTGAATCTCTACTTCCTTTTATAAAGGCCTTTCTTCCACCATTATATTGAGTCTCCACCTTCTATCTTTATGCACCTACTTTGAGAGCATAGTGGCCATTCTTAGTTCTATGTGCATTGTCCCAAGACTAGTTGATTGATGCATAACTTGATATTGCTTGTTTTAAACTTTTGTATCTAGTCACTCTTATGAACTTTGAAGGTGTCCTATGCATTTATATTTGCTACTCTATGAGGGACAAGATGAATACTATTATGCTATGTTTTCTTTATGTGAAACAAACAAACGTCTTGAAAAGCATTGTTATTCATGAATCTTTTGTTTGTGCCTTTTCATGTTGCATCATAGTTTATTTGGCTTATTGCTAGAACTTTGTCTTTCATGTTATGATTGAAGTACTATGATCCCAGCTTTGAATGTTTTACAAATACTTTGATCAAGTCTTTGATGGTGCATGTCACCTCAAAAATTATTCTTTCTTTTTATCACTTACCTACTCGAGGACAAGCAGGAGTTAAGCTTAGGGATGTTGATACATTGGAAATGTATCTATAATTTTTGATGTTCCATGCTTGGTTTTATCCACTTTCTTGTGTTTTGTCCACACTTTGGAGTACTTTTCATATGATTTATTGGACTAACCTATTAACAAGAGCCACAACGCCAGTTGCCTGTTTTCTGCTGTTTTTGGTTCCAGGAAAGTCAGAAAATGAATATTCTCGGAATTGGACGGGACAAAGCCAAAGTGCCTATTTTTCCGGAAGTCATCAGATGCCAGAGTACGAGACAGAGAGGGGCCAGGGGGCCACCACACCACCTGGCCGCGCGACCCAGCCTGGCCCACGCCAAGGGGTGGCGTGGACAGCCCAGGCACCCCCTCGGCCTCCCCTTCCACCTATAAGATGCCCTCGGTACGTAAACCCTAAGTGCCCGATCAAAAAAATCCACGAAAGAGTCTGTAGCCGCAGTCATCTCCATCCCTAGATCGGGAGGGATCTGAAGCTCTTCCCGGCACCCTGCCGGAGAGGGGAATTCACCCCGGAGGCCTTCTTCATCACCATGCAAGCCTCTGGTGTGATACATGAGTAGTTCATCCTTGGACTACGGATCCATGTAGTAGCTAGATGGCTGGTTCTCCTCCTTTGTGCTTTCATGTCTAGATCTTGTGAGCTCCGTTCATGATCAAGATCATCTATTTGTAATCATACGTGTTGTGTTTGCGAGGATCCGATGGATATTGAGATGCTATTTCAGATTGATTATTTATTCTATCATGTCTTTGTTATTTGTGATCTTGCATGATTTCCGTTGTTAGTAGCTATCTTGGCCAAGTAGATGCTAGCAACTCCAAGAGTTAGTATTTATGCTCGATAGTGGGTTCATGCCTCTAGTAATCTGGGGAAGTGACAGAAATCTCTAAGGTACTAGATGTTCTGTTGCTACTAGGGAGAAAACAACAATCTTTTGTTCATAAAACAATCATATTGTTTACTTTACACGCAATTCGTAAAGCAATAATCTGTTGCTTGCAACTTAATACTGGAGGGGGTTCGGATGATAACCTGAAGGTGGATTATTAGTCATAGATGCAGTTGGATGGCGGTCTATGTATAATGTTGTAATGCCCAATCAAGTCTCAAAGGAGTCAAGATGATTAGTATATGCTTGTATGCTTTCTCGATGTTCGTCAATTGCCCCGCTGTAATTTGTTCACCCAGCATGTTATCTATCTTAAGGAGAGCCACCTCTAGTAAACTATGGATCCCGATCCTTTTCTTTACATACAATCTACAAACTGTTTACTACCTTGTGTTTACTTTCTGCAAACTTTTACTTCTTTCCATTCGATACGTTTAATCCTTTGTTTTCCGCAAAACACGGTGAGATTGACAACCTCATGGCAAGTTGGGGACAAAGTTCTGTGGTTGTGTTGTGCAGGTCTCCACGTTGCTACTAGCGCCGGTAGTGCACCCTGCCAAAGCTCAGCTGGTAACACCTTTGGGTTGTTTCCTTGCTCCTACTGGTTCAATTAAACCTTGGTTTTCAAACATGAGGGAAACTTGCTGTTGTGCTCATCATACCTTCCTCTTGGGGTTCCCAACGAGCTCTACATCAACCACGCACCAGCACTTTTCTGGGCGCCATACACAGAGCCATCATAGACTAGATTAAACATGACATGCCACTCGATGACTTTTTCCATGGACGGCATCATGTTCCTTCTTGTAGAAGTCTCGTTGAGGGAGACGTCTGTGCTATATCGCGCTATCCTGTGAAGGGCACGATGTGTGCAACGAGCCTCGTTGGATCACACAGGATCAATGGTTGGTGCGCACAATCCGCGTGACAACTATGACAACCAATCAGGGCGTAGCAGACAGAGTGGGCACATGTTTGGGCTTCTACGAAAGAGAGAGGGGGCAAAACTGGGTAGTATCAAAAAAACCAAGGGCAAAGCTGAGTAGTATAAAAATGGAAAGTGGGTGTCTTTTACAATGAAATACATCATGGCATACATCAAATTATGCCAAGATAGAACCACTAGAGTTCATTGCATGTGTGTTCTTTCCACAAACCACATATGTATCCACTAGAGTCATTGCATGTGTGTTCCTGTCATGAACCACATTTGGATCCACCAGTGTCATTGCATGTGTGTTCTTTCCACAAACCACATATGGATCAACCAGTGTCATTGCATGTGTGTTATTTCCACAAACCACATATGGATCAACCAATGTCATTACATGTGTGTTCCTGTCATGAACCACACATGGATCAACCAATGTTATTGCATGTGTGGTCCTATCAAGAACCACATATGTATCCACTAGTGTTCATTGGATGTGTGTTCCTGTCATGAACCACACATGGATCAACCAGTGGTTATTGCATGTGTGTTCTTTCCGTAGACCACATATGGATCCACTAGAGTCATTGCATGTGTGTTCTTTTCACAAACCACACATGGATCCATTAGAGTCATTGCATGTGTGTTCTTTCCACAAACCACACATGGATCAACATGAAGGGAATATGCCCAAGAGGCAATAATAAAGTGGTTATTATCTTATTCCATGTTTATGATAAATGTTTATTTTGCATGCTATAATTGTATTGATCGGAAACGTCAATACATGTGTGTTTAATAAACAAAAAGGGTTCCTAGTTATGCCTCTCTTATAGACTAGCTCGTTGATTAACAAGATGATCAAGGTTTCCTGATCATGGACATTGGATGTTGTTAATAACGAGGTCACAACATTGGTGGAATGATGTGATGAACATTCATCCGAAGTATAGCATTACGATCAAAGTCATTATGTTTATATTGCTATAACATCATACGAAGTAATCTTAGTCCTTAGACCATGAGATCTTGTTAATTGCTAACACCGGAAGAGTATCTTGATAACATCAAACGTCACACCACAACAGGGTGACTATAAAGGTGGGTTCAGTGCTACGAAGGTGTTATGTTGAGGCTCATGGATCAAGAGTGGGATTTGTCCATCCCAATGACGGATAGATATACTCTGGGACCTCTCGGTGATATCACATTAAGATAGCTTGCAAGCAAGTGATGTGATCACTAGAATGTTATATCACGGGAACGAGAAAAGAGTGCATGTCGGAAACGAGATCAAACTAGGTATGGAAATACCGATGATTGAATCTCGGACATGTAATATATCGCGAGACAAAGGGATTTAGTTACAAGCGTTAAAGGTTCTCACGATCACAGAAGTCATCGTTGAATGTGTAGGAGTCAGTACGGATCTCCAGGTCCCGCTGCTGATTATTGATCGGAGAGGGGTCTCGATCATGTCTTCATTATTCGCGAACCGTAGGGTGACACACTTAAGGGATATCGACACCATTTGGAGAAAATATGTTTCAGATAAAGATTTAAGGAAGTGCTAGAATTATTTTAATAGACACCGAAACTGTTTCGGGTGAAATTGTTGAAATTGGTTCTACATGTAATATTGAAATGTTGCAGGGGGTTTTATGTGAATGTTTGTTAATTAAAGTAATTAAAAAAATTCTGAATAAAAATAATAAAAGAGTTTTATAAAATGAGAGAGCATTAAATTTGGAGAAATTTAATGCATTTAAAGTGGAGACTTTAATGGAGAATGTGAAGAGGCAAATTTATGTGGAGGGGGTTACCACCACATGAATGGGGGAGGTGAAGGGTCACCTCCATGGGGCGCCGGCCATGGGAGGGGTACCCTCCCCTCCTTCTATAAAATTCCCCCCTCTCCTCACTTCTCACTCACACCTCCTTGTGAAGGATCTCTCTCCCCCTCTAGTATTATTCCCCCATGGTCTCGGATTAGCGAGATACATGTTCCCGGTGGCTTTATCTAGAAAGGAGTTGCTGCTTCCGCTGCTTTGCTGGAGCGAGGGACAGAGGTTGTTGGGGTACCGGACGTGTGTGCAATCACGGATGCACCGCTGCTTTGCGGTGCTGGACTTGGTGGTGCTGGAGCTGGATCTGATGGACGTGCTGGAGCCGGACATGCTGGACTTCCTCATGATCTTGAGATCGGCAAGTGTACGACTACATCAACCACGAGTTCCTACTCGTTAACAAAGCTCGTTGTCTACGAGGGTAAGTTCTCATTGGATGTATGTCCACCCGTTGCTTTGTACCTAGTAGATAGATCTTGGCGTGTAGTTCACACTGTAGGAAATTTTTTGTTTTCTATGCTGCAGACCCAACAGTGGTATCAGAGCCTGATCTATGCGTAGGTGCTTAGCACGGGTAGTACACATATGTTTATATGTGGGCGATGATGATCATGTTATTGCTTCTTTCATGTATTTTGGATATTGGTGGCATAGTGGGATGAAGCGACCCGGACCAACCTTACATGTCATCGTACATGAGACCGGTTCCACGACTGACATGCAACTTGTTTTGCATAAGTGGCTGGCGGGTGTCTGTCTCTCCTACTATAGTCAATATCTGATTTACAACGAGTTGCTAATAACTTAGTTATCCTCGTTGTGGTTCATGTTCGTAGGTAAGAACGGTTCTATCTCCGAAAGCCCTAAGCCACGTAAAACTTGCAATTGATAAATTAGAGGCGTCTAGTTTAGATCGTTGCTGGGCTAGTGTCTTGATATGGTATTGTTGTAAGTAGATGTATGATAGATACTCTTACAACACACTCAACGTGTAAGTTCCATAGACCTTGGCCTTACACACAAAGGAATGATAGAGATCATACCACGATGCAAGTGATAGAGATCAAATGCATGGACCATATCATCTCACTTTACACATTAGATGTTAGCATCTTATACTGCTAGTTTGGCGCTTTCTGTAGCATTGTAAGATGATCCCTCATTTAAAATATCAAGATAAATGTGTTCTTCCTTAAGTATGCACCGTTCTATGGATCGTGTTTCGAGACATCACGTGATGATCGGGTGTTCTTAACTCTACGCTTTCATGAAACGGGTGTAAGACAGTTTTACACACGCGAATACTAAGGTTCTTACTTGGCAAGCCTAGCATGTACAGACATGGCCTTGGAACACGGACCGAAAGGTTAAGCATGAGTCATATAGTTGATGTGATGACCATATTGATGCTCGCCTTTGAAGCTACACCGACTCACGTGATGATCGGACTTGGTGTAGTGGATTTGGTTCATGTAATCACCAAAAAGGCACGAGGGATGTCGTTTTTGAGTGGGAGTTCATTTCTAATTTGGATTAGTCGAACTCAATTTGTCATAAATTAAGTCAAAGTGAATTTGCATAGTTTGTTGTAGTCATTGGCATTCGTTTTCTACCTTATTAGTTTTTATTTGAGATAATAGAACTATAGAATTCTGGATATTTACTTTACGAACTGGTATCATATTGTTTTGAATGTCAATTTAAAGTTTATAAGTCCTATTGCAAACTTTCAGCAAACTCTATTTACTCCATGAAGTTTAATAAGTAGTATTAAATCAAGAGTAAGAATTCCAATGTTAGTATCTAAAGTATCATGTTTGCCTCCATGATTATTGATATTCAAAAAGTTGTTTTAATATCAAGATTATATTGGAGCTAGAAATTGTTTCAGAAACCATCATGTGTGAAAGATATTGTGATATCTGAAACAATGTTTTTGGTTGCATTATGATAGAGTATAATTTAGCAAAATACATGTTCTCATATTGTATGAGAATTTGTGAAGGATGGAGATGCTAGGCATCCGAATCTACCAAAAAGGTTTTGGGAACTGATATTATACTCGCGATTCTTCCTTATAGGCTATAGTAGCTTGATCATGAAAGTTGTCATGATAAGGATGAATAGAAGATGTAAGTAAAATGTTTACTACACTAATAGATTACTAAAGAATGGATTTTTGAAAGAACACCAAACATTTGATGATGGTGATCCACTTCAAAGTGCAAGTCCAAAGGTATTAGTATTTGACTATATACGCTTTGTACCATGTGTCATGTTGATGACACCACTATTGATGTTGATAGATTCTTTTAAAAGAAAAGGAATTGCTGAAAGAGAATCTATAAAATATTTGGCAGAAAATAAAAGGTTGGAGATGTCCAACTTAGGTATATAGAAGATATACATGTTATGGCTATATTCCTTGCTTGTTAAACAATGTGGTTCTTAGGTATTGGATACCGGTATTGGATACCGAATTGGTTGGTATGAAGTGTCATACAGGACAACGCAATTCATGAACTACAATGGCCTAAGTAACTACCAAGAGAATGAGTGATGATGTTCATCGAAAACAAATAAAGTGTTATTCTGTTTTTCGTTGTCATCAAACCAAGCCTTCAAGATTTGTTTAAATAATTGTTATTTTGTTCCGGTATTATGAGAACAATGGCTGTTCAAATAATTACCGTATTCCATAAAGGATGGATGAACTTTTACAAGTCTAGTTGGAGAAATCACATCCATAAACACTATTGCTAAAATGTCACAAGACAAATGATTAAATATCACTTATGAAGTGACATCACTGTTTTAAATTATATTGGAAATAAAACATGAAGAAACTCCATGTTGATGGATTTTTGGAGTCTTTTGATTTTGATCAATTGACGCATGTGAGACTTTCCTCAAGATAATTGAAACTCCGTCCATAGGCCAGAGAGGAACAGATTACTAGCTTATTGGAAATTGTGCATGCTGATGTGCATAGTCCATTATGTGTAGCCATATGCGATGGATCTCTTTGCTTCATATGCTTTCTTCAAAAATTTGAGTGAATATATCTGTATATTTACTTAATAAGGAAGAAGTATGAAACATTTGAAAGTTGTTCAAAGACTTTCAAGATGAAGTGGAAAATCATTGTAACAAGAAAATAAAGAGTTTATGATTCTATCATAAAGGAAGATATTTGAGTTACATGTTTAGCGAAACACCTAAGATTTGAGGAATTGTTCCATGATTTGTGTTTCCCGATAATCCATAGGAGTATGGCATATTCGAGAGATGAAATCAAACCATGTTTGACATGGTAAGATCAAAGGTGTCATTTATAAAACTGCCATTATGTTTTAAGGATTGAAGCTTTAGAGACTACCGCTTTTACACTAAAAATAGCGCCATCGTGATCCGTTGAAATGACACCATATAAGTTATGGTTTGGGATAAAACCCGAACTGTCTTTTCTTAAATTTTGGTATGCTATGCATAAGTAAAATGTTTACAACCAAAGTCAGATAAGCACATATTTGTAGGTTATCCCAAAGAATTTGTTGGGAATTTCTCCATAACACCGAGGACAAAAGAGTTTGTTACTTGGAACGTCAAGTTTCTTGAGAAGGAACTTTTCGTGAAAAGTTAAGTGGGAGGACAATAGAACTTTGATAAGGTTGTTGAACCTTAGCTATATGTGCTAAGTAGCGCAGCGCCGGAAAGTGTCCCGGTGGCGGCCACAATGCTCATGGCTCTCGTGATTACAAAAGGTGTGATCTCGGAGATTAGAGTTCCTATAGAACCGTGTGGGTCGGTAAGAATCAAATAGTAAGATTTGATAAGCAAGTCGTTATTGTTTTGACAATGATGAACCGACTACATGCAAAGAAGCGATGATGGGCCCTGACTCCATAAAATGACGAGAAGTCATGGAATCCGTGATAGTATCCATACACGAGAAATCAAGTTTCTGAACTTGGAAGACCCTCCGGAAAGGTGTGAAGCCTATCGGTCGTGTTTGGATCTATAAAGAAATAAGACATGGATGTTTAACATCTATGAAATAGTCGACATGTCGAAAATAAGTTTACGACAATGTTCAAGGAGTTGACTATGACAAGATTTGATCTTTCATAGCGATATATAGTCTTGACGGATTAATGTAGCAACCACTACATATAATTTGGTATATGGTAGTTGAATAAACAAAACAAGGTTCTTCTAATAGAACGGTAACCTAGGACATGTACATGACATGGTCCGAAGGGTTTTGTTAATTCAAAGGGTGCTAAAAGGGCATGTAAACTTCAATAGTTGAAGTAAGCATAGCGGAGTTGGAATCTTCACCATGATGAAACTGTTAAAAGAGTTTAAATTCATCGGAGATGATGAAGATGCTTGCATTTGCAAGAAAATAAGTGGGAGCGCTGAGACATATTTCTAATACATTATGTAAAGGACATATTGTTGATTGGAAATGATGTATCTTGAATTGACACAAGTTAAGGATTTCATTAAAATAAGATTTCGATGAAAGACTTGGGCAAACCCAGAATATTAGGCATCAATATCTATAAGGATAGATTAAGGCGCTAATATGGTTGTGCCAGACATACATATATAAGATATTGAAAGGGTTCAATATGAGATATTGAAAGGGTTCAATATGGAAACAACAAGAAAGGTTCTTGCTGCATGGAAAGAATTGTATTCAGATTCAAGTGTTTCAACACTTGGTGAGTAAAATCACATGAAGATTCTGATCGATTATACCATGATATGTATATATCCAGAATGTCCTATGCTCTAAATGTTATGAGCATATACCAGAATGATTCATAAGATGATCATTGGACAATAGTAAAGATATTCTTATGAGCTTTGGAAGAACTAAGAATATATCATGTATAAGTGACAAATAGTTAAAGGTAGTTCATTGTAAAGTGTTACATTGATACTAGTTTTGTCACAAGATACAAATTAAATTTATCTCAATTTAGACTATGGGTGGCACAATATAATGGAAAGGATGTTCCATGATGGATTTGGATGAGTTCCAAAGTTGAGATATTGTGACGGATACTACAACAAAAGGCTAAGTATATAGCTGCTATAGGAGCAGCAAAGGAGGGCATTTGTGTTAAGTAGTTTGTTATCAAACTAGGTGTGGTTCAAAGTGGGCTAATACTATGAAGATATATTGTGTGACAATAATATCAACATATTTTGAGCCGAACGAACTAAAGGTCTCACTAGAGGACCAAATTTATACAATGCCATCTCATTTGAGAATGAGTGATGCGTAGAGACGCAAAGACATGCAAATACACACGGACCTGAAATTGTCAGATCCGAAGATTATGTTAACCACTAGCAATAGCGTATATGCAACACCAGAAAGCCATAGGTGTTCAATACGCAAAGTTTTTCAAACTAGATTATTGACTCTAGTGCAAGTGGGAGACTGAAGGGAATATGCCCGAGAGGCAATAATAACGTGGTTATTATCTTATTCCATGTTTATGATAAATGTTTATTTTGCATGCTATAATTGTATTGATCGGAAACGTCAATACATGTGTGTTTAATAAACAAAAAGGGTTCCTAGTTATGCCTCTCTTATAGACTAGCTCGTTGATTAACAAGATGATCAAGGTTTCCTGATCATGGACATTGGATGTTGTTAATAACGAGGTCACAACATTGGTGGAATGATGTGATGAACATTCATCCGAAGTATAGCATTACGATCAAAGTCATTATGTTTATATTGCTATAACATCATACGAAGTAATCTTAGTCCTTAGACCATGAGATCATGTTAATTGCTAACACCGGAAGAGTATCTTGATAACATCAAACGTCACACCATAACAGGGTGACTATAAAGGTGGGTTCAGTGCTACGAAGGTGTTATGTTGAGGCTCATGGATCAAGAGTGGGATTTGTCCATCCCAATGACGGATAGATATACTCTAGGCCCTCTCGGTGATATCACATTAAGATAGCTTGCAAGCAAGTGATGTGATCACTAGAATGTTATATCACGGGAATGAGAAAAGAGTGCATGTCGGAAACGAGATCAAACTAGGTATGGAAATACCGATGATCGAACCTCGGACATGTAATATATCGCGAGACAAAGGGATTTAGTTACAAGCGTTAAAGGTTCTCACGATCACAGAAGTCATCGTTGAATGTGTAGGAGTCAGTACGGATCTCCAGGTCCCGCTGTTGATTATTGATCAGAGAGGGGTCTCGATCATGTCTGCATTATTCGTGAACCGTAGGGTGACACACTTAAGGGATACCGACACCATTTGGAGGAAATATGTTTCAGATAAAGATTTAAGAAAGTGCTGGAATTATTTCAATAGACACCAAAACTGTTTCGGGTGAAATTGCTGAAATTGGTTCTGCATGTAATATTGAAATGTTGCAGGGGGTTTTATGTGAATGTTTGTTAATTAAAGTAATTAACAAAATTCTTAATAAAAATAATAAAAGAGTTTTATTAAATGAGAGAGCATTAAATTTGGAGAAATTTAATGCATTTAAAGTGGAGACTTTAATGGAGAATGTGAAGAGGCAAATTTATGTGGAGGGGGTTACCACCACATGAATGGGGGAGGTGAAGGGTCACCTCCATGGGGTGCCGGCCATGGGAGGGGTACCCTCCCCTCCTCCTATAAAAGCCCCCCCTCTCCTCACTTCTCACTCACACCTCCTTGTGAAGGATCTCTCTCCCCCTCTAGTATTATTCCCCCATGGTCTCGGATTAGCGAGATACATGTTCCCGGTGGCTTTATCTGGAAAGGAGTTGCTGCTTCCGCTGCTTTGCTGGAGTGAGGGACGGAGGTTGTCGGGGTACCGGACGTGTGTGCGATCACGGATGCACCGCTGCTTTGCGGTGCTGGACTTAGTGGTGCTGGAGCTGGATCTGATGGACGTGCTGGAGCCGGACCTGCTGGACTTCCTGACGATCTTGAGATCGACAACTATACGACTACATCAACCATGAGTTCCTACTCGTTAACAAAGCTTGTTGTCTATGAGGGTAAGTTCTCATTGGATTTATGTCCACCCGTTGCTTTGTACCTAGTAGATAGATCTTGGCGTGTAGTTCACACCGTAGGAAATTTTTTGTTTTCTATGCTACGGACCCAACATAACCAGTGTCATTCCATGTGTGTTCTTTCCACAAACCACACATGGATCAACCAGTGGTCATTGCATGTGTGTTCTTTTCCACAAACCACATATGGATACATTAGAGTCATTGCATGTGTGATCTTTTCCACAAACCACATATGGATCCATTAGAGTCATTGCATGTGTGTTCTTTCCACAAACCACACATGGATTAACCAATGGCATTGCATGTGTGTTCTTTTCACAAACCACGTATGGATCAACCAATGGTCATTGCTTGTGTGTTCTTTTCCACAAACCACATATGGATCCATTAGAGTCATTGCATGTGTGTTCTTTCCACAAACCACACATGGATCAACCAGTGTCATTCCATGTGTGTTCTTTCCACAAACTACACATGGATCAACCAGTGGTCATTGCATGTGTGTTCTTTTCCACAAACCACATATGGATCCATTAGAGTCATTGCATGTGTGTTCTTTTCCACAAACCACATATGGATCCATTAGAGTCATTGCATGTGTGTTCTTTCCACAAACCACACATGGATTAACCAATGACATTGCATGTGTGTTCTTTTCACAAACCACATATGGAATAACCAATGGCATTGCATGTGTGTTCTTTTCACAAACCACACATGGATCCATTAGAGTCATTGCATGTGTGTTCTTTTCCACAAACCACATATGGATCCATTAGAGTCATTGCATGTGTGTTCTTTCCACAAACCACACATGGATCAACCAATGGTCATTGCATGTGTGTTCTTATCACAAACCACATATGGACCCACTAGAGTCATTGCATGTGTGTTCTTATACTAAAACCAGCACTAGACTCATTGCATGTGTGTTCTTTTCACAAACCACATATGGATCCACCAGTGTCATTGCATGTGTGTTGTTTCCATAAACCACACATGGATCCACTAGAGTCATTGCATGTGGGTTCTTTCCACAAACCACATATGGATCCACTAGAGTCATTGCATATGTGTTATTTCCACAAACCACACATGGATCAACTAGTGTCATTGCATGTGTGTTCTTTCCACAAACCACACATGGATCAACCAATGGTCATTGCATGTGTGTTCTTTTCCACAAACCACATATGGATCCATTAGATTCATTGCATGTGTGTTCTTTTCCACAAACCACATCTGGATCCATTAGAGTCATTGCATGTGTGTTCTTTGCACAAACCACACATGGATTAACCAATGGCATTGTATGTGTGTTCTTTACAAAAACCACATATGGATCAACCAATGGCATTGCATGTGTGTTCTTTTCACAAACCACACATGGATCCATTAGAGTCATTGCATGTGTGTTCTTTTCCACAAACCACATATGGATCCATTAGAGTCATTGCATGTGTGTTCTTTCCACAAACCACGCATGGATTAACCAATGGCGTTGCTTGTGTGTTCTTATCACAAACCACATATGGATCAACCAATGGCATTTCATGTGTGTTCTTTTCACAAACCACACATGGATCAATCAATGTTCACTACATGTGTGTTCTTTCCACAAACCACTGATGGATAAACCAGTGGTCATTGCATGTGTGTTCTTTTCCACAAACCACATATGGATCCACTAGAGTCATTGCATGTGTGTTATTTTTTTCACAAACCACATATCGACCCACTAGAGTTATTGCATGTGTGTTCCTGACATGAACCACATATGGACCCACTAGAGTCATTGCATGTGTGTTATTTCCACAAACCACACATGGATCAACCAGTGTCATTGCATGTGTGTTCTTTCCACAAACCACGTATGGATCAACTAGTGGCCATTGCATGTGTGTTCTTTTCCACAAACCACATATGGATCAACCAATGGCATTGCATGGGTGTTCTTTTCACAAACCACACATGGATCAACCAGTGTTCACTGCACGTGTGTTCTTTCCATAGACCACTTATGGATCAACCTGTGGTCATTGCATGTGTGTTCTTTTCACAAACCACATATGGACCCACTAGAGTCATTGCATGTGTGTTCTTATACTAAAACCAGCACTAGACTCATTGCATGTGTGTTCTTTTCACAAACCACATATGGATCCACTAGTGTCATTGCATGTGTGTTCTTTCCACAAACCACACATGGATCCACTAGAGTCATTGCATGTGGGTTCTTTCCACAAACCACATATGGATCCACTAGAGTCATTGCATGTGTGTTCTTTTCACAAACCATAGATGGATCAACCAATGGCATTGCATGTGTGTTCTTTCCATAAACCACACATGGATCAACTAGTGTCATTGCATGTGTGTTCTTTCCACAAACCACATATGGATCAACCAGTGGTATTGCATGTGTGTTCTTTTCACAAATCACATATGGATCCACCAGTGTTCACTGCATGTGTGTTCTTTCCACAAACCACTTATGGATCCACCAGTGTTCATTGCATGTGTGTTCTTTTCCACAAACCACATATGGATACACTAGAGTCATTGCATGTGTGTTCTTTTCACAAACCACATATGAACCCACTAGAGTCATTGCATGTGTGTTCTTATACTAAAACTAGCACTAGAGTCATTGCATGTGTGTTCTTTCCACAATCCACACATGGATCAACCAGTGGTCATTGCATGTGTGTTCTTTCCACAAACCACACATGGATCAACCAGTGGTCATTGCATGTGTGTTCTTTTCCACAAACCACATATGGATCCATTAGAGTCATTGCATGTGTGTTATTTCCACAAACCACACATGGATTAACCAATGGCATTACATGTGTGTTCTTTTCACAAACCACATATGGATCAACCAATGGCATTGCATGTGTGTTCTTTTCACAAACCACACATGGATCAACCAATGTTCACTTCATGTTTGTTCTTTCCACAAACCACACATGGATCAACCAGCGGTCATTGCATGTGTGTTCTTTTCCACAAACCACATATGGAACCATTAGAGTCATTGCATGTGTGTTCTTTTTGACAAACCACGCATGGATCAACCAGTTGCATTGCATGTGTGTTCTTTTCACAAACCACATATGGATCCACCATTGTTCATTCATGTGTGTTGCTGACATGAACCGTATATGGACCCACTAGAGTCATTGCATGTGTGTTCTTTCCACAAACCACATGTGGATCAAGCAGAGTCATTGCATGTGTATTGTTTTCACAAACCACATATGGATCAACCAATGGCATTGCATGTGTGTTCTTTTCATAAACCACACATGGATCAACCAGTGTTCACTGCATGTGTGTTCTTTCCACAAACCACATATAGATCAACCAGTGGTCATTGCATGTGTGTTCTTTCCCACAAACCACATATGGATCCACTAGAGTCATTGCATGTGTGTTCTTTTCACAAACCACATATGGATCAACCAATGGCAACGATAAGCTAGAATCTAGTAACACCGGGAACAACCATGAGAAGTATCATGCCAATTCAAGCCCCGATTGGTTTCACTTTGGCACTGTTTTAAGGTGACGTGCCTTGACATACTGTCTGACACAGCTTGTCACGCTGTGGAACATTCCGCGAAGCATCTGCGAGCATGTGTGTTCTTTTCACAAACCACACATGGATCAACCAGTGTTCACTGCATGTGTGTTCTTTCCACAAACCACATATAGATCAACCAGTGGTCATTGCATGTGTGTTCTTTTCCACAAACCACACATGGATTCACTTGAGTCATTGCATGTGTGTTCTTTCCACAAACCACACATGGATCAACAAGTGGTCATTGCATGTGTGTTATTTTCCACAAACCACATATGGATCCATTAGAGTCATTGCATATGTGTTCTTTTCCACAAATCACATATGAATCCATTAGAGTCGTTGAATGTGTGTTCTTTCCACAAATCACACATGGATTAACCAATGGCATTGCATGTGTGTTCTTTTCACAAACCACATATGGATCAACCAATGGCATTGCATGTGTGTTCTTTTCACAAACCACACATGGATCAACCAGTGTTCACTGCATGTGTGTTCTTTCCACAAACCACATATAGATCAACCAGTGGTCATTGCATGGGTGTTCTTTTACACAAACCACATATGGATTCACCTGAGTCATTGCATGTGTGTTCTTTCCACAAACCACACATGGATCAACAAGTGGTCATTGCATGTGTGTTATTTTCCACAAACCACATATGGATCCATTAGAGTCATTGCATGTGTGTTCTTTTCCACAAACCACATATGGATCCATTAGAGTCGTTGAATGTGTGTTCTTTCCACAAATCACACATGGATTAACCAATGGCATTGCATGTGTGTTCTTTTCACAAACCACATATGGATCAACCAATGGCATTGCATGTGTGTTCTTTTCACAAACCACACATAGATCAACTAGTGTTCACTTCATGTGTGTTCTTTCCACAAACCACTTATGGATCAACTAGTGGTCATTTCATGTGTGTTCTTTACCACAAACCACATATGGATCCACTAGAGTCATTGCATGTGTGTTCTTTTCACAAACCACATATGGACCCACTAGAGTCATTGCATGTGTGTTCCTGACATGAACCACATATGGATCAACTAGTGGTATTGCATGTGTGTTCTTTCCACAAACCACACATGGATCAACCAGTGTCATTGCATGTGTGTTCTTTCCACAAACCACGTATGGATCAACTAGTGGCCATTGCATGTCTGTTTTTTCCACAAACCACATATGGATCAACCAATGGCATTGCAGGGGTGTTCTTTTCACAAACCACACATGGATCAACCAGTGTTCACTGCATGTGTGTTCTTTCCACAAACCACTTATGGATCAACCAGTGGTCATTGCATGTGTGTTCTTTTCACAAACCACATATGGACCCACTAGAGTCATTGCATGTGTGTTCTTATACTAAAACCAGCACTAGACTCATTGCATGTGTGTTCTTTTCACAAACCACATATGGATCCACTAGTGTCATTGCATGTGTGTTCTTTCCATAAACCACACATGGATCCACTAGAGTCATTTCATGTGGGTTCTTTCCACAAACCACACATGGATCCACTAGAGTCATTGCATGTGTGTTCTTTTAACAAACCATAGATGGATCAACCAATGGCATTGCATGTGTGTTCTTTCCATAAACCACACATGGATCAACCAGTGTCATTGCATATGTGTTCTTTCCACAAACCACATATGGATCAACTAGTGGTATTGCATGTGTGTTCTTTTCACAAATCACATATGGATCCACCAGTGTTCACTGCATGTGTGTTCTTTCCACAAACCACTTATGGATCCACCAGTGTTCATTGCATGTGTGTTCTTTTCCACAAACAACATATGGATCCACTAGAGTCATTGCATGTGTATTCTTTTCACAAACCACATATGAACCCACTAGAGTCATTGCATGTGTGTTCTTATACTAAAACCAGCACTAGAGTCATTGCATGTGTGTTCTTTCCACAAACCACGCATGGATCAACCAGTGGTCATTACATGTGTGTTCTTTCCACAAACCACACATGGATCAACCAGTGGTCATTGCATGTGTGTTCTTTTCCACAAACCACATATGGATCCATTAGAGTCATTGCATGTGTGTTCTTTCCACAAACCACACATGGATTAACAATTGGCATTGCATGTGTGTTCTTTTCACAAACCACATATGGATCAACCAATGGCATTGCTTGTGTGTTCTTTTCACAAACCACACATGGATCAACCAGTGTTCACTTCATGTTTGTTCTGTCCACAAACCGCACATGGATCAACCAACGGTCATTGCATGTGTGTTCTTTTCCACAAACCACATATGGATCCATTAGAGTCATTGCATGTGTGTTCTTTTTGACAAACCACACATGGATCAACCAGTGGCATTGCATGTGTGTTCTTTTCACAAACCACATATGGATCCACCATTGTTCATTGCATGTGTGTTGCTGACATGAACCACATATGGACCCACTAGAGTCATTGCATGTGTGTTCTTTCCACAAACCACATATGGATCCACTAGAATCATTGCACGTGTGTTCTTTCCACAAACCACATATGGATCAACCAATGGCATTGCATGTGTGTTCTTTTCACAAACCACACATGGATCAACTAGTGTTCATTGCATGCGTGTTCTTTCCACAAACCACATATGGATCCACTAGAGTCATTGCATGTGTGTTCCTGTCATGAACCACACATGGATCAACTAGAGTCATTGCATGTGTGTTCCTGTCATGAACCACACATGGATAAACCAATGGCATTGCATGTGTGTTCCTGTCATGCACCACACATGGATCAACCAGTGGTCATTACATGTGTGTTCCTCTCATAAACCACATATGGATCCACCCAGTGTGATTGCATGTGTGTTCTTCTCACAAACCACATAAGGATCCACCAGTGTCATTGGATGTGTGTTCTTTTCATAAACCACATATGCATCCTAACCTTAGGAGATCCCTAACCTTGCCCCCAATGGATCCACCGTTAGACCGAGTCTTCTAGAAGGCACGCCATAACACAGTTGTTTTGCTTGACGATTGTTACATACCGTTCGATCGGGTGCTTGGACGATTGGGATGGTCTTCATGAGAGTGATCCTCGAGTAGGCTGTTCTACGGCATGATTGGCCACGCTTGCTCTGGACAAGCAACACCGGGCGCTCCCCTGTTGCGAGTGTCACGACTCACGAGTTCAGTGGGCCATATCCCAGTGTCACGTCCCCATTACTTATCTTCCTCCCCGTACTTCTCTTCCTTCCCCTCGAAGCCACTTCCCCACTTCACTCCCATCCTGCCGTAGCCGCAAGCCGACGACATCCGCCAATTCTCGGGTCGCTACCTTCATGCTAAGAAATCATTTTACAAGCTTTTGAACTTATCCTACATATTCCTGCTATTCGCAAATCTAACTGCTGATCTTTTTTCCAATTTCTTGATGAACTTCAGATGTGGCAGATGCTGCAGCCCAAGAATCTGGAGATCCTCGCGTGCAACTTCGCAGCGATGTTCCCGCTCATGTGCTCCCACCTAGGATGCTTTCACCGTTACTCCTACCACGAGCTCCCGCTCCACGAGCTCGCGTGCCTGCACGGAGCCGGGCTGTAACTACACCGGCCCGCCAGCAGAGCTTGTCGTCCACCTTGCAGAGGAGCACTTGATCGAAGTGATTAGGATCTCGTACGGGCAAGCCCAACTTCTCCAAGAGCAGGTGTCGTTCACTGACTCGGCACGATGCCGGCTAATTTTCTACGGGAGGGGGACAACTCTGTTTTTGTCCTGACCATCATCGCCGGTGTTCCGAGAACCAGAGCCGAGCCCACCATCATGTGTGCCGTATGCGTCAGGTCGGTCTCGTGCGCCTGGCCCGTATACATGGTGCACATGTGGGCGAACGCCCAGCCGCCATCGTCCGATAGCATTCTTGTGCTAGCCGAGGCGCCGAGCCCGACGCCACGGGAGGTGGAGTATGTGGACCTAAGGTCGATCCTATGTGTGCCATCTCAGTACCTTGTCGGTGCTGGACCGAACAGGCAGATGCATTTCTACATTTGTATCGAGAAGACCGACAGGGAAATGTAGTACTTGTGCCGTCATTACTGTTAGACTTAAGCGATGCTTCTCAGGTGCGTAGAGCATACATGTTGTGCGAATGTACCCCAGTTGTAGTTTTTAGTACTCCTTAATAATTCGACGAGTTATTATATTGGTCCAATCATCTTGATGTTGTCATGTTGCAAAGTCCGCTTGCTCTGGACAGACCGGCAATACCGTGTGCTCCCGCACTCGCATGTTAGTGTCACGTGTTCCAAGGGCCCACCTGCCAGTGTCACGCCCCCTTCTCTTCTTTCCCCTCGAAGCCACTGTCCCAACTTCTCTTCCATCCTGCCACTCCCGTCTGATGGTTGTAATCTGATTTTTGTTGGATTGTTTACATGTAATCTACGTTGATAATGCAACATGCAAATGGCACAGACACAATTTCTAAAGTGGAAGCACTCACACGCTGCTATTGCACATATTTCTCAATATAGCTCGACAAACCCATTACAATAATTGTACTAGCACTAAACACAACCGAAATTGCAACCATCCTAAACAACATCTAAACCCACATCACACCGCTGTCGTCGGAGTCCACCTCGATTGGTGACAACGCCGTGCCCTTCCCAGCGACATCCACTCCCGACCGTGGCTTGCCCTTCGCCAAGGAAGCAACAATGGCGTTCTGCATAGCTTCGTCCCCGTCGTCCTCCACATCAGAATCGACAATGATGAAGGTGATGGGGTTGGCATGGACCGAGCGCCGTCGCGCCTGGCGGCTCCTGCTCAAGCTTGACGCCGCATCCGTCCTTCTACAGGTAGGAGGGGTCGAGCTCGGATACGTAGCATCGTCGCTCCTCTCAAGAAACCATGGATATTTGATACTGCGACAGTAGGATCTTGGGGTGGATCCGCCGCGGCGAGCCCTACCGGAAGCGGTGGAGCGGATGGATCTACCAGCACGAGCCATGACAAGTTCCTAGGAGGGAGTAAGATTGTGGGCCAGGCGTGTCTGGTTCCTAATCAAGGCCTCCCAATGATATGTACGCACGCAAGGTGCCAAAAAAATTTGTCCAATGCGCGCGAGAGGGCTTTTGAACCACGCAGGCGCGAGGTTTGGTTGACAAGTCCACATGCTAGGTCCCCCACCTATCAGCTGAATGTGGACGGTAGGATTCTGCCTGAGTTATTAAGTAGGGATAAATCACGCTTCACCACTACCCTAACATCCAAAGGCTCCTCTTTCCTCTGCCCTCGCTCCACTCGCTCATGGCTCGCAGGTCGTGCAGTTCGTCTTGGGCGGAATCAGGGTCGGCTCAATGCCGTCAGGCGGGTGCCCCCATCAGGTACCGGAGGGCGCCCTACGATTACCACTCGGATATGCTGTGTTTGTGCGGTGAGAAGATGCCGAGATGGATTTCATGGACCGACGGAAATACTACAGGAAAATTCAGCAACTGCAACATCAAAGAGGTAAGTTCCTACTGTAGGTACAATGGTAACCTGGATCCGGAAAGCATAATGTAATTCTTTTTTTTGTTTCCTTCGATCCACTACGCAGGAAGGGAGGGGGACTGGCTGTGACAAGTTTGTGTGGATCGAAAAGCCACTGACAGGTTTTCACAGAGAGCTTGTTCAGGATCTGTGTGATGCTGTGTGGGACAAGAAAGAGGAGATTCGTGTGATGGAGCGAGAGATCCGGGAGCTTTGCTAGGTGCAGGGGAGGCAGGGGTAGGGAGGTGGTGAGACAGACAGGCTCAAGATTAAGCCAGATAGTGGAAACAATTTCCTCATTATCTGGGCATTATCTGTTGCATTTGCAGTTTATGTTGCCATGTCGTTGTCCAGCAGCTGAAATAAGTTGCTGCTTCGTGGAGTGTAGCAGCCAGCTTAAGAAATTGTTTTTCAGCCTAGAAACTTATCATAAGTGTAATGCCAATAGCAGGGATTTATTAAGCGCCTATAAATAATTCATGTATGTGCCACTAACACCCATCGATTTTGGAGATCCCTTAACCGCTCAGCTATCCCGATTGTTCAGATAGTAGTGGCTCAGTCACAATTTTGGATTCAACTAGTGGCCTCGGTCGTATCCAATCCTAAAGTCGTGATACATTTTACTCTGAGTACGGGAGGCAGAATGTTTCTCCCGACAAGTTCCACGCACATAGCTCCAGAGTTTAACCGGACTACATATATAGGTTCAAGTTCAATACATCATTAGGCTTCTACACTGCTAGCCTTCTTTCTCTGCTTGGGTGCCAACTTTCTTCCTCTTTCCTTCACGTCCACTGGCTTCTTCATGTCCCGCCTTCTTCCTCTTCCTGGGTGCCAATTTTCTTACCTTCACATACCCTGCATCTCTGGGTCGAGGGAAGTCAGGCCAATCAGCACCAGAATCTTGTCCGACATCATCACTCCACTCGTTTTGGTTTTCTTCCCGCAGCAAAATCACTGAGTCGGCCGTCTTGTTTCTTACCTTGCGCTTCATGTAAAAAAACCAGTACATGGATTACTACCTTATATCTACAGACTATAAACAATTTTTTGTGTGAATGTACCATCTCATACCTAGGTTTGGGAGCATTAAGGGGACAGCCAGCTGCTCTATGGCCTATAAGATGGTAGGTCTTGCATCTGTTTTTGCCCTTCTTTGTAGCACAGAAAGCCAAACCCTTCTTCTCGAGAATTTTCTTAAACCTATTCACCTGAGGTCTTCCTCTACCCCCTTTTTGTAACTGGCTGGCAAAGCTCGAAAGACAGTTGGACTTGAGGCCACTGAGATGGGTCTATACATGGCTTGGCGGATCCAGCGTACGCAGCTCTGAACTTTTCCATAGAGTAGTAGTTTGACAAATACTGATCCAAATGTGGTAGAGTTCTTTTCTTCACAAGAAGGCCAAGGCGTGGTCGCAAGGTTTCCCGGTATGCTGCCACTCTAAGCAGGTGCATTCTCGCAGCTAGATGTTCACAACATCCCTTTTGCCACTCTTGGACATATCGACCACCTCACAACTTCTGCTGGTTGACGGGAGAAGCTTAAGATGAGCAAGTCCTCGGCTTCTCTTGTGCAGTTGCTATACAACTGGCGGTAGCATATGTCCTCTAAGTCTCCTACCAATCTCTCTCCTTATATTTAACAGATTCATGATCATACCATGTATGCTGTCCATCAAGATATGAACAGGACACACTTTTATGTCCTTCACCCAGTTATTCATGCATTCTGCAAGGTTGTTGTTTATGTAATCAACTTTGATGTCAGGGTTGAATTTACTCCTCTTCCATAGTTGTGAATGATGGATGGCTAAGTACTCTGGAAGTTCAGGGGCTTCCGCAAAAATCTTGCTCATGAAATATTCGCTGCTACTAGGTTTGTAAACTCTAGCAGCAGGAAACATGTAACGAAATACGCTGCCTGCGTAGTGTGAGTACAAGTTGAGCATCATATGGTCATGGCATTCTCGACCTTCAGCTCGCGGGAACACCTCCTTCACTGCATTCGTCAGCCCTTTGCATGCATCCGTGGATATAGCCAATGGATCCATGTGGCCTGTTGATCTCCTGAGCTCCTCATAAACCAGACCCAGTTTTCCTCCCTTTCTGTTTCAAACAGTCTGAATGCCACTGGGAACATCCAGTTGTGACCATCAAGTGCTGTGGCAGATGGCAGATAGCCTTTCCATTTGCTAGTTAGGACAGTGTTGTCTACACTCAGATACGGCCTACATCCGTCCTTGAATCCCTGGATGCAAGGTTTAAGAGCCATGAAAAATCTTTTGAAATATATTTTACCACCTTCTGATTTGGTGTCAATCTCCACAACAGTCCCCGGACACCTAGCTTGTACCTCCGCCTTGAAGTTGTACAGCATCCTGAAGCTATTGGTCCAATCCCCGTGCAAGACCCCCAGAGCTTTCTCTTTACCTTTCCAAACCGTGTAATATGGAAGGACAATGTTGTATTTAGAACCGAGGCTAGTCTAAATATTCTTCGTAGTCTCCTTAGGGTTATCCTTTAGTATGGACATAGATTGCATAGCCACCCACTCCGTATCAGCCATTGAGGATTTCAGTTTGCTGCCTGTCGGACACATGTGTGGAGGGCCCATTTTGTTCACCTGCAACACAGATTCATTTAAAAGATAAGCGGAGTCGACTAGTTGCCAGAAAGATATCGCACGTCAATTGTAGTTATAGAGTGAAAAGAGAGAGTTCTAATGGTTTGCTGCATTCATTGCCCCAGTACCCTAATTGCATTCGACACAGGTAAGGCTCTTGCTGTGATCCTCCATGGACAATGTACCTCGGCCCGTCCATTCATCCATGTTAACTTGCAAACGGCCTCATACCTCTCGGCAGTGTTCATCAGTCGATAAACGTCGAACTCCCCCTTGATACAAAAATGCCAGAACAACATCCTGAACTCATGCATGCTCTTGAACTTGGTGCCGACCGAAATTATAGGATACTCGTGGTCATGTTTCATTTCTTCTACTTCAACACCCAAATCATCGACTGGAATACCAGCCTCATCGTTAAGTTCCTCGTTTATTTCATCATCACCAGATTCTTGATCCTCTATAGTTCCTTCTTCATCTGATTCAGAATCCTCGCCATCGTCTCTAATGCCTAGTACTGCACATATCATATTGACTCCCATGGGTGGGCCTGCACCATCGTCTCCACCCGGATGGATCGGAACATTGCCCCAATCCACCTCACCGGCAACTCTATTTTCTCCAAGACACTCGGTTGGTTCTGCTGCAACCACATGGGGTGGTCTTACGTTTGCACGCATCCCAGGTACTTCAGTGGACAAACAACAGTCAGAATCAATTTCATCTTGAGTGTACATAACCCTCTTGCTCTGCCTGTGTACATCCTCCTTCCTGATGTAATCTTTCCCGATGGTATCAGTATGGCTTGACATCCGCGTTCCATTCCCCATCGAACTAGGCTTTTTTGCTGCCGCTCTTGGGTGTGATCTCCTTACTGCCTCCCCTCACGGGTGTTGGCTCCAGGGTGCTGGCATTATTGCCTGACCTCTGCGGCGTGTTCCGCTCCAAATTAGCCCTTTTGCTGCTACTATTGGGCATGTTCTCCTTCGTGCTGGCATTATTGCCTGACCTCAGTGGCGTGTCCGCTCCAAATTAGCCATTTTGCTGCTACTATTGGGCGTGTTCTCCTTCGTGCTGGCATTATTGCCTGACCTCAGCGGCGTGTTCCGCTCCAAATTAGCCCTTTTGCTGCTACTATTGGGCGTGTTCTCCTTCGTGCTGGCATTATTCCCTGACAGTGGCGTGTTCCGCTCCAAATTAGTATTTTTTCTGCTCCCACTAGCTGTGGTAGCCTCCGTGCTAGCCATCTTCGCCTCTTTGCTACCACTCCTGGGAGTGTTCACCACCGTGCTAGCCCTCTTAGCGTTTTTTCTGCTACCGTTCAGTGTGGCATTTTGACTGGATCTCAGGGGTGTACTCTGCGGCGTAGTGCCTTATTTCGTGCGACTCTTGGGCGTCCTCTTCTCTGGCGTGGTCTCCTTGGTGACGTTCTTCTTCGGGGTGCCCTTTCTGGGGATGCTCTTCCTACTCCTCTTTATGACGCTCCTCTGTAAGACTCTCCTCTGTTCGAAGCTACCCTCAGTCGCACCAGCCCCAGTGATGCCATGGATCAGGTTACACATGCCTTCTAAAAGTCCATCATCTCTATTGTCGAGTTCCAATTCCTCTCCAACCGTGAGCACTATCAAGTGGAAGTACACTTCACCTCTATAATGTTTCCTTGTAAACGGTACGACTAAATCCCTGGTATCTTTCACTTTGATAGCCTTTTTGCTCCTGTAACCAAAATATAACAAATGTGCTTCCTGGGAGGACCCCCATAGCACCTTCACATGTAACGATGCCATCAGGTCAGATAACTCTACCACTTCAAGATTGTATCTGCCAAGGATTACATCAAACTCGTCATAGAATTTTTCTGTGCCATCATCTAATTTTGCAGTATAATCCACGACACCGATATGAACGAGTACTTTGCCATCATCAGGTTCTTCAGGATAGAAACCTCCGAGAGGTTTGAGAGGTGGAGCGGCACCATCAGACCTAGCCTCAATGCCACCGCCGCCATCACCAGCATCATCGTAGCTGGATCAACCTCGGTGGAAGTACTAGGAGAAGGAGCAAGGCGAGGGCCCTTAGCAGCGGGAACTACATTACATGGTGGACAAACAGGGCCCCTTGTAACGGCAGCCACAATAGGATCAGCTGTTGCCATGCCACATCGACGATCAGGAGCAGTTCCCACAACATCAGTGTTTCGAGTGCTAGCAGAGTCCAGACCATGAGCTGGCTCCAGACCAGCAGCGCGTTGAACCTGAGCACGGGTTCTAGGAGGACACAAGGCATTAGTCTTTGCAACAACAGTGGGGCAGCCTCCGGAAGCCTTAGTTTGCTCAACAGCGGCAGGGATTGGGTCAACAGCGGCCAGATCAACAACAACACGGGGACGAATAGTACCAGCAGATTCCAGAGCACGGGTTCGCACAACTTGAGGACGGCTTCGAGGAGGGGCAGCACACAAGGAGGTGGTCTTGGCAACAACAGCGGGGCAGCCTCCCAAAGCCTTAGTTTGCTCAATGGCGGCATGGATTGGGTGAGCAGTAGCCGCAGCAACACGGGCACGGGGACGGAGATGACCAGTACCAGCAGATTCCAAAGCAGAGTTTTCCACAACGGCAATACGGGGACTCCTACGAGGAGGCTGCCTGACAGAAGCATGTCACGCTCGAGGAACCACATTTTGCTCAACAACAACAAGAGTTCGAGTTAGACCTCCCTGTCCAATAATAGCTGGGAGACTCCTAGTAGCAGTAGCTTCCTCATCCAGTATGTTACACACCAGCATAACCACGCGAAGCCCAGCATGCTGTTTCATCAACCCAATTAGCTGACTGTCACACGCTACAGGAACCTTGAAGCCTCGTTCATTAAGGATGCTGAACCGTGCAGTCTGCTCCGGCCTCATTTTAGCAAGTTCACGCACAGCAGCAACCAAACTAGGGATAGTGCATAACTGCACAGTCGCTACTTCCATCTTCAGATTGTGAGCTTGTTTCCACGTGCTCTTCCCATCTGCTAATTTAATGTGGTAGCCGCAGATGGTGACCCGGACCGTGTATTTGGGTTCAGCGGAGATCCTAGTTGACAGAAAATTGGAGATAAAAGATAAGAATTGTTTGTCAGCGTCGTGCTAGCAAACAATTCTATGTTCGATATATCTCTGTAATGCCAATAGCCAGCTAGAAGTTATAGGTAGTGCGAATAGCAAAGAGAAGAGTAGCCCACCCGCAATCAGCCAGAAGTACTTCTTCCTCGGCAAATGGATCTGCCATCCTTCGTGTTGCTCAGCTTGT
Source organism: Avena sativa (assembly GCA_916181665.1). Lineage (NCBI taxonomy): Eukaryota > Viridiplantae > Streptophyta > Magnoliopsida > Poales > Poaceae > Avena > Avena sativa. Next base: position 462,868,984 of record OV702279.1, on the reverse strand, counting down.
CGGTGGTAGAGGCGGGCTAGATCGTCGCAATGGCTGGCACGGCATTCGGCATTAGAGCTCGGTAGCAGCGAGTAGGCGCAGCAACTTGGCGCCGGAAGTCAAATGCCTGAAGAGATCATTCTGGTTGGAGAGGGGATTTTGACGTCGCCGGTGCTAGGGTTCATGCGAAAGGAGGGAGGGAGTGGATTTGTGAATTTGGTCAACGCACCATGATCCTTTAGTCTCTCGTTTCACCTACGTGGTTGCTGCGTTGGCGCTCACGTCACGGAAATATTACTAACATGAGGGGTCCCGACTATCTACTTCAACGGGCAGTTTTACGACATGTTTGGATTTGGTAGGGGTGAGATGACTTTACATCGAAATGGCCCCTCTCGGTAGTTGGTAGCCCAACATTTTGAAACACAGCAATTTCAGGCAACTTAGGTACCGCGGTGCACTCGCCCGCGAACTTTGGTACCGCAGCCCGGTAGCCCCGGCCAGTCGCTTGGCGACTCCAAAGATGACTCTCGGCTAGGCGTTCTTACTGGACGATCCGAGTCTCAGTTTGTGACTACTCATCCATAGTACTTGGCCGTGCGAGTCGCATTGTCTAAGGTTGAGGAGGACATAGTGCTATTTGTATAGCACTACCATTTGTCTTGGCCCGGAAGGCCAGTCGAGCAAGGCGACCCCAATGATGGCTCTCAGTTAGCTTTTTCGTGGACGATCTGACGTTCGATTTGTGGGTCCTCGTCCGCACTACTTGGCCATTGCGAATCGCTCTTTCAAAGGTTGACAAAGGCGAATTGATTTTTCCCAGAGGGAAGAGACGCCCAGTGGTGAGTCCATGCAGCATGGCATGCGACCCTCTCTGGTGACTCGTACGATGAGGGGCCCTTAGCAGGCGTGGTGTACGCGTTTGGTGTAGAAGAAGTATATGCGTGCTTTGGCGGAGTCGACGCGGCAGACAAAGAGTCGACGTGGCAGATGGAGGTCACACTATGGAGAAGTCGATGCGGTGGACACGGGGTCAACACGGCGGATGGAGATCGTGCGAGGGCGAAGTCGACGCGGCGAACACGGGGTCGATGCGGCGGACAGAGATCATGTTATGGCAAAGTCGATGCGGCGGACACGAGGTCGACGCAGCGGACGGAGGTCGTGCTATGGCAAAGTCGACGCGGCAGACACGGGGTCGACGTGGCAGACAGAGATCGCGCTATGGTGAAGTCGACGCGGCGGACATGGGGTCGAACTGCGGACGGTGGTCACGCTATGGCGAAGTCGACGCGGAGGACACAAGGTCGATGCGGCGGACGGATGGAGTCGCGCTGTGGCGGTGTCGCGCGACGTTTAGATGGTAGAATGGCGAGTCGGCAACGGCGAGGCCGCGAGGGCGAAGTCGTGATGGTGAGTCCCCGGGCGTGGCGTGTCCGCGAGGGAAAACCCGCTACAGCGAGTCCCCAAGCAAGGAGAGTCCGCGAGGGCGACCCCGCACGGGTAGAGTCCCTGAGCGTGGCGAGTCCACGAGGCCGAGCCCGCGATGGCGAATCCGCGTTGGCGTTTTTGCCGCGGGCGAACTCGTGTTGGCGAGTTCCTGACCGTGGCGAGTCCGTGACAGACTGGTGCGGCGTTTAGCCAGGGAGAGTCGATGCAGTAGACAGGATCGACGCGGTAGAAGATCTCGATGCGGCGGAGTCGTCTGGATTTTAGTGGAGTCGACGCGGCGGAACTGATCACGGTAGCAAGGAGTCGATCGTCCGGCCAATGTCAACATTTGCCTATCCGTATTGTTGCAGCTTAGTTTTTCTCGCATACACACATGCAAAACAATTAGTAGGCAGGATAGAATATAATAGTTTAGAAAAAAGCTTGAGTGAAGAGTGAATATTTCATGCTGATCCGGCGAATGCATCTAGCATCATGCTCCTTTGATCCAAAAAAAATCAAAGAGGCAGGGAGTTGATCCGGTGACACAATCTGGAGCCTCGATTTCTGCGTTGCCTTGTGTGGACATACGGTGTCGATAGAACATGGATTGAGCAAATTCTTTTCTCTTTCTTGGACTGCAGTTGTTGCCGTTTGCGTGCGTGGCCGGCTCCAGTTTACGACGACTGAATTACTTCCTCGTTCCAGCGCAATCGCCGGACGCCGCCGCCAAGGATAATGGATCAACCACTAGTGCCTGTTTTGATCGATTTTTCATCCATGGACTAATTATCCAAATGATGAGTATCAACAACGTGAACGTGAAGACAAAACGTTAGATCCAAATAAAATAAGCCAATTAATAAAATAATCAGTGAGAGGAAAAGATGAGATCGGATCGGAAAATCATCAGCTGCCGCGAGCTTTTTCTTGATCACGCGCATATGTTGATGACGAATTTGAGTATCCCGCCCGGATCATCACTTCCAAGCACCGCTTGCCCCACGGTGGGCGCCACTATCATGGTATTGGCCACGGCAGATGCTACGGATAGCTTACATAGAGGAAAGGGCAAGGCGACGTAGGAGAATCCGAGAGCGAGATTGGCACACGATGTACCCAGGTTCACGTCCCCTCGATGGAGGATCGTTACATCCTGCCGTCAATCAAGTATATGATCATAGATTGGTTTACATGAAGCCGCGGTAGGCGGAGGGAGAGACTAGATCTAATATGACGTAAGAGAGACCCCTCAAGGGTGTGCCCTTGGTGGCTTTATATATGCAGTCAGTTAGGGTTTACAAGTGCACTAATGGGCTTTGCATTGGATTCGCTGTCTTGGGCCTCCAATCGGCGAGTCGCCTGGTTCCAGTATGTGCCAGTCGACATTTTCGGCGAGTCGACCCGCTTTGTGCTTGGCTTCAGTCGGCTCGATCGAGCTAGTGACTCCGCTTCATGGGTAAACCCGATTGGTATTCCCCCATCAGGTATCTCAATACCTAGTTTGATCTCGTTGCCGACATGCACTCTTTTCTCGTTCCCGTGATATAACATTCTAGTGATCACATCACTTGCTTGGAAGCTATTTCAATGTGATATCACGAGAGGGCCCCGAGTATATCTATCCGTCATAGGTATGGATAAATCCCACTCTTGATCCATGAGTCTCTACATAACACCTTCGTAGCACTGAACCCACCTTTATAGTCACCCTGTTACGGTGTGACATTTGATGTTATCAAAATACTCTTCCGGTGTTAGTAATTAACATGATCTCATAGTCTAAGGACTAGGATTACTTCATATGATGTTATAGCAATATAAACATAATGACTTTGATCGTAATGCTATACCTCGGATGAATGTTCATCACATGATTCCACCAATGATGTGACCTCGTTATTAACAACATCTAATGTCCATGATCAAGAAACCTTGATCATCTTATTAATCAACGAATTAGTTTATATGAGAGGCATTACTAGGAACTTTGTATTTTGTTTTTTAAACACACATGTATTAACGTTTTCAATTAATACAATGACAGCATGCAAAATAAACATTTATCATAAACATGGAATAATATAATAACCACTTTATTATTGCCTCTCAGGCATATTCTCTTTAGTCTCCCACTTGCACTAGAGTCAATAATCTAGTTTATAAACTTGTATATACAACACCTAGGTGTTGAATATACGCGTTTGCTAGTGGTTAAAATAATCTCCGGATCTAGCACTTTCAGGTCCGTGTGTATTTGCATGTCTTTGCGTATCTACGCATCACTCATTCTATAATGAGATGATATTGTATAAATTTAGTCCTTTGGTGAGACCTTTAGTTCCTTTGGGTTAAAACATGTCGATAGTATTGTCGTACAATATATCTTCATAGTATTACCCCACTATGAACCACACCTAGTTTGATAATAAACTATTTGACACAAATGCCCTCCTTTGCTGCTACTATGGCAGTCATATACTTAGCCTTTTGTTGTAATATCCGTCATAATGTCTTAACTTTGAAACTCGTCCAAATCTATCATGGAATTTCCTTTCCATAATACTGTGCCACCCATAGTTTAAATTGAGATAAATTTAATTTGTATCTTGTGACAAACTAGTATCAATGTAACATATTACAATGAACTATTATCAACTATTTGTCACTTATACATGATATATTCTTAGTTCTTCCAAAGCTCATAACAATATCTTTACTATCGTCCAATGATCATCTTATGAATCATTCTGGTATATGCTCATAACATTTAGAGCATTGGACATATCTTGATATGTACATATCATGGTATTATTGATCAAAATCTTCTTGTGATTTTACTCACCAAGTGTTGAAACACTTGAATCTTGATACAATCCTTTCCATGCAGCAAGAACCTTTCTTCTTGTTTCCATATTGAACCCTTTTCAATATCTCATATATTGTAACATCCCAGCATTAGAGCTTAGAAATAAGCTGAGATAAGGTGTGTGCATTGCATTCATGCATAGAAAATATGGGGAATTTTCGCGCAAAACTAAAGGAGTCAGTGAGGGATCGGTATCTCTCTTGCTCTGATGGAAACATCCGGGCAAGTGCGATAGATTTAGACATGACATCCACTGTATCTTTGCTTTTGAGGGGTAGCTATTCAAATTTGAACATTCAAAAGTTATGTTTGAATTCAAATAGAATTTGAGATGAATTTGGAAAGTAAATTGCAATAATAGAATAAAGTACACCTTATATTAATAGATATAATACATTACTCTTTATGATAAAGGTATCTCAAGACAAATGAAAGACTATATTAATAAATGAGAATACACGAAATATAAGTACAAATAATAACAAGACTTAAAATCCAAAAAGGGGAAAAATAAAACTTTATTATCTCAAACAAATAATAATACATTGTCTTTACACATACATAAAAGAATAAATAAATTACAAAAAGAGATTTACTTTATTACAACATATATGGAACAATACAATTAACAAATGAAATACAAAAAAAATGACTTTATACAAATATTACAATGCTTCTACAAATGTTTAAATGAAGAAGAAAGATTACAACAAAGAGTAAAAAGAAAATCTAAAATCTTCCTTGTCCATTTCCTGACTCTTCTTTTCTTCTCCACCTTAATCCCTGTAACACAAAACAATACAAAAGACAATCAAAATAAAGGAGATTAGTGGGGGGTAGTGATACTATCAGTTATAGCAGTGAGTTGCACTTCTTAATCACATCACCGAGTACTTAATTTAGGGTCTATGCCTAGCATATGTTCTTTCAAAGATGTGCCTCAGACAATCTGCATCACAGGCTGGGAAGGGGCAGATTAACCCTTGGCATCATAAGAATAAAGGCCAAGCGAAGATAATATTGTCGTCGGATCGATGACAAGTACGCCATGAGGGGGTCCTCAAGGCGTGCGGAAGAGAGGGGTGTGAGACGTACGGTGTTCCGGGACGGTGAGCACACAAGTTTACCCAGGTTCGAATCCATCGGCTTTGGACGGACCCTACTCCTGCTAGCAATCCAGTAATACGGCAGAGCCGGAATATGGGTTACAAGGGTTTCGCCTGTGCGAGTTGAGACTATAGACTATTGAGGTGTGCCCTAAAGGCTTTCCCTAGGACAACTTATATAGATATCCGGCCTAGGGTTTATAGGAGAGATCTATCTGACTACAACTAAGAGTCGGTTACAGAGTACATCTTGAACTACAAGTAACATTACGGGCCTAAGTCGGTAAGTCTTCTGGGCCTTCCCGTAGCCGGATTGGACTTTGTCTTTCTCCCTGACTGGGCCGCCCGTGAAGCAAAGCTCTAACCCGAAGTGGGCCACGCTGGAGAGTGAGGAACTGTGAGGATACCCGGAAAGTATATCCCCAACAGTAGCCCCCGGAGGCCTCCAAGATCCAAATTCGGATTTATCATCGTCTAGCTTGATCTTCGGCTTACAGAATCTTGAAGGGTTCCTGAAACTTCACAACAAAAAAGACGATCCGGATCTTAAAAATAAGTCGGACCTATCAGTAGGTTACTCGGATTTTCTAGCTTGATTTCAAAATAAGCCGGAACTTGATCTCTAACGCCACCTGACACAAGTCATGGTCAAGTCACGTCATCTGACAGGCATTCCGTCAGCACGACCGTTGGTGGGTCTGCGATTCGTGGAACCGAGGCATCATTTCAATGCGTGCACGGAGATCGAGGCGACGTAATCATCGTGTGGGACCTTCCCAGTTCCTTCCACGATGCGTGGAGGTTCCACTGTAGCATTTGCACGGATCTTGGTGCAGTTAGGTGGATATAAGGGGTTAGGATTTCTTCCTTCTCCTTCCACCAGTCCTTTGCCTTTTCTTCTCCTCCCAATCTCCCTGCGCGCACAGAGCTCCCCCGTTCCTCCCCCACAGAACACCCAGCGCTGCCCCTTTTAGGTCAACTGCTCGCCAGAGAAATGGCTTCATCTTCTTCCTCCGGCTTGGCGGCAGCGGCGGCGGCAGAAGCGGTGCCGGAGAAAGAGAGCTTTCGCGGGCTCTGGATTCCCTGCTCACTCAATGAGGAGGGCCTCAAGAATGTGGAGAAGGAGGGGCTTCTTGCCGCCGGCGACTAGCGGAGCGGCTTCGAGGAAACCGTCCCCAACCCGCGCGACGGCAAGCGGGTCCACTTCGGCACCCACCTCGACAGAGGTTTGTCGTTTCCTTCCTCGGAGTTCTTCTCCGAGGTGATTGATCATTACGGAGTTCAACTCCATCATCTTCCTCCCAACTCTCTTTTAGAGATGAGCCCGTACGCTTCGTTGTGCGAGGGCTTTCTCGGCATTAGGCCGAGTTTGACTCTTTTCTGGTACTATTTTCATGTCCGGAGAAACTCCATTACCGCCGGTGTTCCTTATATCACCGGCACTATTAGTTTTTCGCTTAGACGCGAGCGCGCGTATCCCAAAATTTTAGCTAGTGACGCGGTCAAACAATGGCCAGCCACGTTTTTCTATCATAGGGATATTCCGGCTCCCGGCAAAGCCACCGCTTTGCCGGCTTTCATTGACGGAGCCGCCACGGCCCAACCATCCTGGGACGAGGCTGCTCCGGCTCTCACCGACGATCTGATCCTCGCTAAGAGGCGGATCGAATATTTAATCAAACACAAGGATCTGAAGGGATCCGACTTGGTCCAGTGCTGGGTCTCACGTCGGATCCGGCCCCTCCAGTACCACGGAACCCGACTGATGCATTCCATCACGTCGTCTCCGAAAGACTCCCTCCGCATCAGCTCCAAAGCCTTCACCACACAGGGCTACATAAGCCAGATCAAGTGGCTGATTAGGGAGCGGATCGAGAGGAGAATCCCGGAGGTTTCTCTAGACATGCACACGGCGGATAACCCCATAGTGCCGGTGAGCTTCTATCAGTACAACATTTTATGTGTTTCAACATTTGAGTTATAGTGCAATGCTGATATGTTTTCTTCTTTTCAGCTTGCTGACCTCCCCGAGTTCGAACTTGCTCCGCTCGAAGGATATCCTCCAGAGTTCTCTCTGGAGGTAGAAGTGGTCCCATTGCCGGATCTTGCGCTCAAGAAGCGCAAAGCTCCGACAGTGGCTGTTGGCACAAAGGAGGTGCCCATTGTGAAGAGGTAACTTTCAATCACAATTTTCCGCCTTTGTACTTTACTCAAATTTCTTTCTGAGATGTAATGTTTCCGACTTTACTACATTCTTAGAGCAAAACCTCTCCTCAAGGGCAAAGGGAAAGGGATTCCTTCGAATCCGTTGCGGCAGATGAAGCTTATGATAGCTTCTCCTGCCGTGGTGATACATTGTAAATGTATCTATAATTTTTGATGTTCCATGCTTGGTTTTATCCACTTTCTTGTGTTTTGTTCCAACTTTGGAGTACTTTTCATATGATTTCTTGGACTAACCTATTAACAAGAGCCACAGTGCCAGCTACGTGTTTTCTGCAATTTTTGGTTCCAGGAAAGTCAGAAAATGAATATTCTCGGAATTGGACGGGACAAAAGCCAAAGTGCCTATTTTTCTGGAAGGGATCAAGTGCCAGAATACGAGACGGAGAAGGGCCAGGGATCCACCACACCACCTGGCCGTGCGGCCAGGCCTGGCCCATGCCAGGGGGTGGTGTGGACGCTCCTGGCACCCCCTCGACCTCTCCTTCCGCCTATATATTGCCCTAGGGACGAAAACCCTAAGTACCCGATCAAAAATCCACGAAAGAGTCTGTAGCCACCGTCATCTCCATCCCTAGGGAGGGATCTGAAGCTCTTCCCGGCACCCTGCCGGAGAGGGGAATTCACCCTGGAGGCCTTCTTCATCACCATGCAAACCTCCGGTGTGATGCGTGAGTAGTTCATCCTTGGACTACGGATCCATGTAGTAGCTAGATGGCTGGTTTCTCCTCCTTTGTGCTTTCATGTTTAGATCTTGTGAGCTCCGTTCATGATCAAGATCATCTATTTGTAATTCATACATGTTGTGTTTGCGGGGATCCGATGGATATTGAGATGCTATTTCAGATTGATTATTGATTCTATCATGTCTTTGTTATTTGAGATCTTGCATGCTTTCCGTTGTTAGTAGCTATCTTGGCCAAGTAGATGCTAGCAACTCCAACAGTTAGTATTTATGCTCGATAGTGGGTTCATGCCTCTGGTAATCTGGGGAAGTGACAGAAATCTCTAAGGTACTAGATGTGCTATTGCTACTAGGGAGAAAACAACAATCCTTTGTTCATAGAACAGTCGTATTGTTTACTTTATACGCAGTTCGTAAAGCAATAATCTATTGCTTGCAACTTAATACTGGAGGGGGTTCGGATGATAACCTGAAGGTAGATTATTAGTCATAGATGCAGTTGGATGGCGGTCTATGTATTATGTTGTAATGCCCAATCAAGTCTCAAAGGAGTCAAGATGATTAGTATATGCATGTATTGCTTTCTCGGTGTTTGTCAATTGCCCCGCTGTAATTTGTTCACCTAGCATGTTATCTATCTAAGGAGAGCCACCTCTAGTGAACTATGGATCCCGGTCCTTTTTCTTTACATACAATCTACAACTGTTTAATGCTTTGTGTTAACTTTCTGCAAACTTTTACTTCTTTCCATTCGATACGTTTAATCCTTTGTTTTCCGCAAAACACGGTGAGATTGACAACCTCATCGCAAGTTGGGGACAAAGTTCTATGGTTGTGTTGTGCAGGTCTCCACGTTGCTACTAGCACCGGTAGTGCGCCCTGCCAAAGCTCAGCTAGCAACACCTTTGGGGTATTTCCTTGCTCCTACTGGTTCGATTAAACCTTGGTTTCATAACTGAGGGAAAACTTACTGCTGTGCTCATCATACCTTCCTCTTGGGGTTCCCAACGAGCTCTACGTTGAAAGTCGAGCGCATCACGTGGCTCCTCTGACTCCTGCCCCTCAACCTTCTGCAACGCCGGTGATCTCTCCAGATGCCGCAGAAGATTCGGCTCCTTCAACGGAGCCTACGAACCTTGGGTCGCAAACTGACGTCACCATGGGTGAGTCAGATTTAGATAAGGGTGAACCCTCTTTGGGTAATGATCCCTCAGCAGAAACCTTCGCCGAAAACCTTATCAGCAATCCGGGACTTGCCAAGTTTGGCCTGTCCCAGAAATCTGCTGAAGAAATCCAGCGGCTCGCCAAGCAATGCTTGGAGAAAAGAACCTTATCTACCGAGGAAGAAGTGCAAGAAGCAGATGACGTCAAGTTCTCTGACCTTCTCGCTCAAGTGCGCCTTCACGACGAGAGGATTAGGACTGGTGAGCTTCCAACAGCCCCAGTGATTCCTCTGACTCTCACTGAAAAGGTGGCCGCTGAAGTGAATGCGGGTTTGGATAAACTCACCCGTGAACAATATGTAAGTCGGAATTCCAACTCCTGTTTTTTTCGATTGTTTTATATCATATCCTCTAGCCCCCAAGCATGAAGTAGGATGTATAATCTGGGTTTATGCTTCATTAGGATGCCAAAGAACGAACTAGTGTAGCCCCTAAGGCTCGTGTTGATATTAGCAAAAATATTAGCCTGAGTCTTAAGTAGTTTTCTGACTTTGGGTATTCTGACTTACAGAAAGTATGTTCCTATAACCAGGATTTACTGAGAAATGTCTGCGATAAGCGAAGAGAGATCAAAGCTCTCCGGATTAAAAATGCTGAACTTAAAGTTGCCAAGAATGAGGCCGAAGGTAAACATTCCGGGACTCAAACCTTGTCTTTGTCATTTTCAATGTCGAATTTGTTTTTGAACTGTTGTTCCTTTTTGACTTGCAGCACTGGTGAAACAATCCGTCGCCATGATTTAAGAGGTCGAGAACCTCAAGACCTTGGTGGTGGAGAACAAGGAGCTTCACCAAGAGCTGGACCAGCTCAAGGCAAATCATGAAAAGAGCATAGCTCAAGTCCTTGAATCCTCCTCCGTGGCTACTGAAGAGCGTGATCGCAAGATCGCTGCTCCAGATAAAATAATCTCAGACCTCAAAAATGAGCTTAGCAGAGACAAGGATATGTCCCAGGCACTCCGGGCTGAACTCCAGAGTCTCCGGGAGGAGAAGACCAAAATTGACGACATCATTTTCAGTACGTTCCATCTATCTGACTTGTCTCTTTCTTCGACTTTTATCAATGTTGGACTTTTCTTAACTTGTTTTGTGTATAGGTCCTCTGAACTTGACGGACTCTTCCTCCTCCGAGCCCTGCACCCATCGGCTTACCCAAGTCGGTGACCTGCTTCATGACTTCCGTCAGTCCCTTGAGGACATCGGCGAAGCTCTCAAGATTCCGGACATGCCAAGCATGTCGGATTTTCAGGTGCGGGACAGGGCAAAGGAGATGCCGCAACTTGTTCAGGATTGGAACATGTCCTACGCGCGGACTGCTGCACAGAACACTCTCACCATGGTCATGAGCCACCATGGAAACATGGAAATATGGCAAGTGACCAGAGGGTACTGCAAAGTAGATGAAGACGGCCAGGAGCAGGACCTTCAAGCCATCATGCACTCCTGCGCCGGATATGGGTGTCACGTGGCTAACCTGACTAGCTACAAGATCCCCTTCTTCACCCGCGTGGCTACTCTGCCTCCTCCTCCAGAAGAATCAGCAGAAGTTTCCGACGATGAACGCACCACCTCAGATGCGGACATCTCGGAACGATATCAAGGCGGAATCTCCAGCGAGCCGGCAGCTCCTTCATCTCCTCCTGCATCATAGATCAGAAATTTTTGTATTATTTCAGAAAAACATGATGCATCTGTAAATATGCAGTACTTTAATTTTGCTAGTGCTAAGCTTTTGATCTATTCAGCACTTTTGGCTTTAAACTTTTTGCGTGCCTGAAATGTTTACATAGGCACTTGTATTTTTTCGTCTCTACTTATCGTTTATCTGGCTTTCCGCCTTGTCCCTTTCGTGAGCCGGCTAAACCTTCTGCCGGAAACTTTGCCGAGCAACGGAGCTCAATTGCTAAACCAGTTTAAACTTGGAAACAAAGCCGGCTTCCAGTACCAACAATTCACTACTCGGAAAATGCCCGCATCCAGCAATCAGACAAATAACCAAAGTAAAGACTAGAAACTTTAGAGTTATACCCAAGGGTAGCAATTTTTAGAATTGGAAATCTAAACCAGAATGAACATGAGCATAAAGTACTTTCAAGCATTCTAGGATTTTCGACTATGACATGATCATTCGGAAATAAGATGGTAAAAACTTGAGGCAACCAAAACTTTTATTTCTCAGAGAACATGTACATATATATGTTTACAAAGAAGATAAACTAAGAATAAACGGGACGTAGATGAGCAATATTCCACGGTCTGTCTAACTCATCTGGATTTGTACTGCCTCCAGCTCTCTTTCTCTTCTTAGTAGCAGGTCTTTCTTTGACTAGCCTCATGTCAGTTAAGTAGTACGATCGATTGTGTAACACTCGACTAACTAAAAAGGGCCCTTCCCATACTGGGGAAAGTTTGTGCTTTCTTTGTTGCACAAGCCGGAGAACCAAATCACCTTTATTGAAAGATCTATTTCGGACTCTCTGGCTATGATACTTGCGTAACTTCTGCTGATAGGCTGTAGATCTCATTTCAGCAACGACGCGAACTTCTTTGACTAAGTCAAGATCATTTTGTCGAGAAAACTCAGCATCCTCTTCGATATACGCGGCCACTCTAGGAGAAGTATGAATCAAATCACTAGGAAGAACTGCTTCTGCGCCATAGACCAAGAAGAAAGGTATGTATCCTGTTGACCTATTTGGGGTTGTTCATAAACTCCAAATTACAGAGGGTAATTCCTCTGTCCAAGCCCCCGCAACACGTCGTAGTGGTGCTTCGAGTCTCGGTTTTAGGCCTTGTAGAATTAAACCATTTGCTCTTTCGACTTGTCCGTTAGCCTGTGGATGTGCGATTGACGCAATGTCAAGCCAGATATTTTGCTCGTTGCAGAATTCAGCCAATTCTCCCATAGAAAAGTTACTCCTGTTGTCCATGATAATGCTATGCGGATAACAATACCGGATTATAACATCCTCGACAAATCTTTTGGCTGTTGCTCCATCACAACTAGTGACAGCTTTAGCCTCAATCCATTTGGTGAATTTATCCACCATCACTAAGAGGTGAGTAAATCCACTTGGAGCTCGTTTAAAAGGTCCTACCATATCAAGCCCCCAGACCGCAAAGGGCCATGTTATAGGTATTGTTCGCAGCTGATCAGCCGAAACATGAGCTTGCTTGGCGTACTTTTGGCAGCCCTTGCACGTCTTGACTAATCGTTCGGCATCTGCCTGAGCTGTAAGCCAGAAAAATCCGTGTCTAAAAGCTTTTTCCACTAAAGATTTGGCTGCAGCATGGTGACCACACTCGCCTTCGTGGATTTCTCTTAAGATTTCCACTCCTTTTTCCGGAGATACACAACACTGAAAAACCCTAGAAACACTCTGTTTATGGAGCTCACCTTTAACAATAGTATAGGCTTTTGCTCGTCGGATAATCTGCCAGCTCAGCACCTCGTCTTTGGGTAATTTGCCATCTACCAAATAATCGAGGTAGGGTTGAGTCCAGCTGGGAATTACAGCCAGGACTGCTATCAGAGGTGAGTCGGATTTGGTCGGATATTCCTCATCTACTCCCTTTATTGAGGGAACTTTGAGGTGCTCTAAAAAAGCGCCATCCGGGACCTCTTTCCGCACGGAACCTATCCGAGATAGTGCGTCTGCTTCCTCATTTTCTGCTCGAGGGATGTGTTGAACTTCAAACCCTTTGAACGATCTAGATAGATCATCCACGACAGCTTTATATGCTGCCATGTGTTTATTTGCGTTACAAATATCCGACACTTGCTGAGCAACAAGATCCGAATCTCTGTAACACATCAAACGTCGGATGCCAATATCCTTAGCAATCCGGATTCCATGCAGCAGTGCTTCATACTCGGCAATATTGTTTGTCACTGTGAAGTGTATCTGCAACACGTATAAAAGTTTATCTCCTTGGGGTGATTTGAGCACCACGCCATCCCCCTTGAGCCTTAGACCCATCGAAAAAGAGGGTCCAATATTCCGACTCAGGGAGGATCATGTTCTCCTTTGTCTCTGTACAATCAGCGACAAAGTCAGCAAGGATCTGGGATTTGATTGCTGTCCGAAGTTTGTACTCAATATCGAAAGCTGAAAGCTCTATGCCCCATTTGGCGACGCGTCCTGTGGCGTCACTGTTGTTGATTATATCTCCCATGGGAGTTGTGCTCACCACGGTAATTGGTTGCTCCTGAAAGTAGTGTCGTAACTTACGAGATGCTAGAAAACACCGTAAGCCAACTTTAGATTGTGCGGATACTGCTGTTTTGATTCTGTCGGGACCTTGCTGACAAAGTAAGTCGGACGTTGCACCAGGTGTTCCTGATTTTCCTCTAGTCTCTCCACCACCATGACGATACTAACGACCTTATTTATCGCAGCAAGATAGAGCAACATCGGTTCCATAGGTTCCGGCGCTGCAAGGATAGGAGCAGATGAGAATACTTTCTTCAGATCTTGTAGTGCAGCTTCAGCTTCATCAGTCCAAACAAAATCCTTGGTCTTTTTCAAGAGTTTGTATAATGGTGCGGCTCTTTCACCAAGCCGGCTTACAAATCGACTGACCGCAGCGATGCAACCAGTTAGTCTTTGTACGTCATTCAAGCGAGTTGGCCTGGAAATATTGAGTATAGCCTTGATTTTGTCTCGGTTCACCTCTATGCCTCTTTGAGACACAACGAAACCTAACAACTTTCCTGCTGGTATTCCAAAGAAACATTTCTTCGGGTTAAGCATGATGTTGTATTTTTGTAGATTGGCAAATGTTTCCTCCAAGTCGGAAATCAGCGTTTCCTTCTTTTTGGACATTACCATGATATCATCCATGTATGCATGTACATTGCGTCTGAGTTGGTCATGGAGGCAACGCTGCATCGTGCGCTGGTACGTAGCTCCTGTGTTCTTCAGCCCAAAAGGCATCATAACAAAACAGAAGGTTCCGAAAGGGGTTATGAATGAAGTTTTGACCTTGTCAGATTCCTTCATCCGAATTTGGTGATAACCGGAATATGCGTCGAGAAAACAGAGGAGTTCCGAGCCTGCCATAGAATCGATAACTTGATCAATTCTAGGCAGGGCGAACGGATCTTTTGGACAAGCCTTGTTCAAGGCAGTATAATCAACACACATCCTTAAATCAGTGGTGTCCTTTTTAGGGACCATTACAGGATTGGCCGACCACTCAGTGTGGATGACCTCTTCTATGAATCCGGCTAACTCGAGCCGTGCTAGTTCCTTAGCTATTGCCTTACGCTTTTCATCGCCAAATCGTCGTAGAGACTGTTTGACGGGTTTAGCGTTCGGGTTTACATTTAGAGAGTGCTCGGCAAGTTCCCGAGGTACTCCGGTCATGTCAGATGGCTGCCATGCCAAGATATCTTGATTTGCTTGGAGGAACTTGACGAGCACGCTTTCCTATGCACTACCTAGGCCTACGCCTATCTGGGTCACCTTGGAGGGGTCATCATCCTTCAACGGTGCTTTCTTCGTCTCTTCTGATGCCTTGAACTCCGGATTTGGCTTTGTCACCTCCTTCTTCGTTGTGGGCATCTCGGACGGATCTATGCTCTTCTTGATCTCCTGGTACTCCTGGGCGTGCAGCACGGCTTTGGCAAAGGCGGCATTTCCATCCTCGCACTCTCACGATTTCTTCGGGTCTCCCCTGATGGTGATCACGCCGTTGGGACCTGGAATTTTCATCATATTGTAAATGTAACACGAACAAGCCATAAAAGCCCAGTAAGCCGGACGTCCGAATATAGCGTGATATGCGCTCTTGAACGGGACCACTTTGAAGGAAAGTGCTTTCGTCCGATAGTTCTTTGGAGTTCCAAAGGTAACATCCAAAGTAATCTCTCCCAGGGAATTAGCTTGTCTTCCTGGGACAACTCCGTGAAATATCACAGAGCTATGGTTCAGCTGGGTTTCCGAGATCTTCATCCGGCGCAGCGTTTCGACATAGAGAATATTGATGCTGCTACCACCGTCCATGAGAGTCTTGGAGAAACCATAACCGTCAATAAGTGGGTTGATGATTAAGGCGTATTTTCCTCGCCTGTGTAACTTAGGCGGATGATCATCGCGGTCAAATGTGATTACCACTTCCGACCAGTCCAGATACTGGGGGACCACCGGAACTGTTGCATTGAGCTTGTGTAGAACTGCTTTCTTGACCTTTGCTGGTTGAGATCCGAGGAAAGTGACATAAGTGTCCTTGTTGGTGGGAAAAGTTTTCTTCCCTTCCAGCTTGGGATTTGAAGCATCAGCTTCCTCCATGTCGGAATCTTCCTTGGTCTCCTTATCCTTTTTGGGATTTTTCTTTCCCTTCTTCCGCTTAGCTTTGTAGCCCGCGGTGTCATCTCTTTTGATGTCGTCATTGAAACGACATTCAGCGTTGGTGTGGGACGAGCCCCCATTGGCGTCTAGGTGATGCACACATGGGTTACTGGCAATGTCGGCCCAAGAGTAGGTTTTGCCTGGTTGCTGTTCTCCTCTACCTTGGACCCTTGAAGTCCCACAGCCACGCCCTCGGCCTCCGCCATGTCCTCCTCGTCCTCCAGACCCAGAAACGGTAGTAACCACCACAGTTTCCGCGTTGGGTTTTTCTTCCGAGGTATTTTTGCGCTTCTGAGCTTGTTGCTTTGGTTGTCTTGCCAACTGAGGCACAGCTAGGACGTTGAGCAATCCCTCTGCATCGTCGTCAGCATCTGCATACTTGCTCGCTGTTTCTATCATCTCTCCCAAATCAGTGACCTTGTCACACTTCAAGCGATGGCGCAGTAGACCAATTGGGAGACCTGCAATGAAAG
Source organism: Avena sativa (assembly GCA_916181665.1). Classification (NCBI taxonomy): domain Eukaryota; kingdom Viridiplantae; phylum Streptophyta; class Magnoliopsida; order Poales; family Poaceae; genus Avena; species Avena sativa. Next base: position 462,852,643 of record OV702279.1, on the reverse strand, counting down.
CTTCAATCGCAGTTTGATCATTTACTCCTTCACATGAGTTCTTGGTGTCGATCCATCGTCCGAGGTAGTCCCGGCAAGTTTCTCCGGCTTTCTGGGTGCAACGCTGTAGGTCTCCGACCGTACAGGGCCTCTAATATGTGCCTTCGAAATTCCGAAAGAACACACTTTGCATGTCATACCAGTTATGGATGGTGTTCTCCGGAAGTTCATTGAGCCACGATCGTGCCGTCTTCCGTAACATAAGTGGGAGATATCGGGTTGCGACCAGGCTGTTTCCGCCTTTGGCGATGCAGCAAGCTTGGAAGAAATCCTGTAGCCAGGTATCTGGCCGAGCAATGCCATCGTAGGCTTGGATATGTCTTGAGATAGCAAATTCTTCCGGGAATTTTGTAGCTCTGATGCGTGGTCCGAAGCACTTTGGGCCAACGTAGATATCATCGTTTTCATAGCGCCGAGCCTCTATGTTGGAGTTGATCCTGTGCCTTGCGTCGTTCGGGGATAAAGATCGTCCCGAATGTCGGTTGTGGCTGCGGTGCCTTGGAGCTGGACTTCGGCTTCTGCGACCACCTCCTCCGCCACGTCGTCCTCCTTGCCCTCCTTGGGAGCCGTTGTGATGACTGTGTGGTGGAGAGGGTGGGGCAGCTGGATAGTTTCCGGCTGATCGCCGACCTCCGTCCGGAACGTCATTATTCCGATTCCGGGAGGGTCTTGACTACGACGAGCCCCCTGCCTTCTTGTTCCGGCGTGGTTTCCGTCATTTCTTTGTCCGTCATTCCCACCATGGTGGGGCTCAGCCGGACGGCTTGCATGTCTAGGAGGTAGCATTTTTTGACGATCCTCCTCCCGACGTTTCTCTTTATCTTCTCCCCTTCGATCGTTAGATTCTCGTCGGGGTGGATTCCTCGGATTCAAAGCAGCGATGGCCTCTTTCTCGGTCGCCGGTGTGACGTTGCTCCAGTCGCGTGCAGTCCTGCGATGCTGTCCTGACGATCCGATTCTCGAATAATTGTCCTCCCGTCGTTCGGGGCAATAATGCTGCTTCGGAACACGGTGGGGTCTCACGTCAGCCCATGCCGGATCTGTTCGACATTGGTCGGAATCCGAGACCAGTTTTTGACTTCCGGACAGGGCGACCTTTTGCTGCTCTAGTCCTTTGTTGAGTAGCTTGATACCCAAACGGATCTCCTCTGGTCCTGGTTTAGCCGATAGAATTTCTCGGGCCACCACGGTATTCTGTACTGGGGTTGGATATACCCAATCTCCTTTGCTATCTTTCCGTGGCTTCCCCATCTCATCTCCGAAAAGGACGACACGGATATGTGGGAATTGGTCGTCATTGGTGTGACGCTTCCGTGTCTTCTGATGCAACCGAGACATGTAGTCCTTAGTTGCCATGCGTTTCTTCTCCACCTCGATGTTTTTGGCTTCATCGAGGAGTTATTGACGACGCGCTTCTAGGGCCTGGGCCCTTTCGTCCAGCTCTTCAGCAGTAAGTTCTGCAGCTGTAGGGATAGGTGTGGTTAATGCAGCATCGATGAGTCTACGCGCACCTTCGGTGATCACGTGTCCATCCACCGATTCTTCTTTTTTCGGCTCTTCTGGGATAAGTGCTCCATCCGAGTCTTCTTCGTATTCCTCGGCAATCACCTCCTCAGCCAGAGGGTCTTTTGCCAGGGTCTTGTTTTTCTTGTTCTTCTTCTTTGCCTTCTTGGCAGCACCGGTAGCAAAGACGGCTTTGGGTCCGTTTCACGGAGTCAGGCTCTGATCGGTACTTTCAGACATCTGGACCTCGGGATTATCTCCGACGTCCATGTCATCCTGCGCTTTGGGAGAGTGTTCCCCGGATCCTTCATCCATGGCTTCTCCTTCCCCTGCAGCTTTGGAGTTATACTCCTCTTCATATTCCGCGAAGAACTTTCGGAAATCTGCTGACGTCATCGATTCATTCGAGGATGCGGTATGTCGGCGTTTGTTCCAATTGCCTCTAGCACAGAGTCGGTGTTTTCTCCAGCATCGGCTGAGCCGGATCCGGATCCCACGTACCCGACGAAGTGCGACGCGTGCTTCCTGAGGTGCCTGTGGCTTTCGCGATCAGCCATGTCAAAACTTTTGATGGTCTCGAGAATTGCATCTGCGCTCGCATCTTGCATTATCATACGTCGTAATGTGTACCATAGGAAAGGTCTGTCTGTCCCGGCATCATCAGAGCCGGAATCAGTGTCATTGATATGCTCCTCCTGGATTTCGACTTCCGTGGGTGGGTCGATCTGGGATCCGGCTCCTCTAGGGAGATCCACTCCAGATTTGACTTGGGCCGCTAGGTCTTCTTCAGGCTCGGATTTCTCCACTATCTCCGCAACTGGTGCGGGCTGGGTGGGTTTAGGGTTTTCTGAGATCCAGAACTCTGCCACCTCCACAGATGAAGGGGACCCAGAAGATTCTTCTGCCTCTATCATCACCGCTGGGGTGGGTGGGGTAGGTTCAGCGAAACCGATGCAAACATCGATCTCGCCAAAAGACATGATTGTGTAGGTAGTCACAACCTCCTTAGCCGGAATCTAGGTCTCGTCGAGAACGATGAGAGGGACGTCGCTGGCGTAGAGGATGCGACCGACGGCGATAGTCTCGCCGATTCTGATTCTTGCAGATTCCGCTCGGAACGCAGATCCGAAGCTCACTTGCCCCATGGTGGGCGCCAACTGTCGTCGGATTGATGACAAGTATGCCATGAGGGGGTCCTCGAGGCATGCGTAAGAGCAGGGTGTGAGACGTACGGTGTTCCGGGACGGTGAGCACACAAGTTTACCTAGGTTCGAATACGTCGGCTCTGGACGGACCCTACTCCTGCTAGCAATCCAATAATACGGCAGAGCCAGAATATGGGTTACAAGGGTTTCGCCTGTGCGAGTTGAGATTGTAGACTATTGAGGTGTGCCCTAAAGGCTTTCCCTAGGACGGCTTATATAGATATCTGGCCTAGGGTTTACAGGAGAGATCTATCCGGCTAGGACTAAGAGTCAGTTACAGAGTACATCTTGAACTACAAGTGACATTACTGGCCTAAGTCGGTAAGTCTTCTGGGCCTTCCCGTAGCCGGATTGGACTCCGTCTTTCTCCCTGACTGGGCCGCCCGTGAAGCAAAGCTCTAACTCAAAGTGGGCCACCCTGATCAGTGAGGAACTGTGAGGATACCCGGAAAGTATATCCCAACAAATATCAAAACAGCTGAAGCACATCCACAGCACCAAGTTTCCCACATGTGGGAACTTGCACCCAGTGGGGCCCAATTGTAAGCAACATACACATCCATGCAAATAGATGTGTTGTCAATACAGCAACAGCCCAGCAAGCTCATAAAAGGAAGCACAGCCGTAGCAGCTTCAGCTAGCTACTTCACTCTCTCCACACAGCCAAGAAATCCTTTCAGAGCTATCCCAAGAACACTACTGATTCATTCCCATATCTACATCAATCAGACCATAGCCACCATGACTCCATAGCAGAAATAGGCTAGTCTAGCAGATCAAGCTCATCAGAGAAATACAAGCTAGGATCACTAGGAGGAAAGGCACCAACAGCAAAAAGATCAAGTACAATGACAAAGATAGTTGGCTGATCAAGCGCATCAACAGCAAGTTCTAGTAATTCACCCAGTATAAGGTTATTCTCTATTCCATGATCAACCATAGTATTTGTTCTTACTTTATTTCACCATAAGAAACAAGGGGATCAAATAGGATGTTGCAAATCAATATCTATTCAATTACCCCGCAACTAGAACATATCTAGGAGGATAGGTGGAGTGTTTCTCTCAGAACTGCAAAGATTGCGATGCAAAATCATCATAGAGAATTTAAAAGTCATCAAGTAATATCTATTCTTTAATGAAATCTTTCCTCATCCTATGCATCATTGGCTTGGCCATAGTAGCAGGCCAAGCTTATTAGGTCCACTGTTGTGCACTCACCTCAAGGGGGTAACACAGCAGTAGATCTAATGACAGCAGAAGCCACCAAGTTATTTACCATAGCAACAAGATCATCTATGAAGGAACCAGTGGAGCAATCACTTGGGCACACATTAAAACCACCAATAAATATCCATATGTGATCATGCAAGGGCATGATCAATCATGAGTAGTTAGGCAACAAGTAAAAACAAGTGGTTTTTACTTTAAGAAGGATCTCAGACCAGCATCATAGACCAAAGAGGATCTAGTCTTAACTAGATATCAATAAATCACAGCTGCTAGTATACATGGCACATTCCCAGAAGGGTAGCACCTCTGTACCTAGCAGATTCATTTTTTTGCTTGAGCACAAGCTCAAGTTCACTTTCTTAAACACACATAATCATCTTCCTAAAAGATTTTCAGAATCATTTATTCACTTTAATTAGAAAGAATAGCAAGGGTCGACACTGTCTAACACCAGGCTACAATATTGAGAATCTCAACAATCAAGGGAATTAAATCATCTTCCTATAAGCATATAGGAATCATTCTTCTACAAGATCAATTCTATAATCATGACAGAGAATAGAATAAATATTATTCACCATGGTTCTACACAGTATCAAGATAGATTCCTGAGCAAAGCCAAAAATTACAGGGTACTTCACAGAAAAGTACCAAGTCAATTAACCAAGTAACATCAGTTTAGAATATAGGCATCCCAACTCAACCCATAATACTAAATTTACCACCAATACCAATAATAACCCAGGAATCTACACAATCCTAACCATGCATTTACATGGTGTTCTCTTATAAAGAACATGGTAACAAAATATGATCAAACAGAGCTTAGCAATACACATCAGTAAGGTCATCTGCAAGAGTATTGCCCAGGAAACTGACCAAGAGGCTAAGTTAAACACCACTACAAGGGATGAACCCTAGAATTAGGGATAAACCCTAAATAGGGAAATCCATCGCAACTAACCGGATGGCATGGAGTAGAGATAAGATAGATCATAGAGAGGATATGAGAGGACTTACTCGAGTTCCTCGTAAGATTATCAGAGAAGAAGCAGAGAGGAGGCCGGCAGTAGAGAGGAGGCGGCACGGGGAGCACCCCGAGGGGCGCTGCAACCCGCGCCTGCACACAGCAGTGGCGACCATGGAGGAGCAGCGCCACGAGCACCACAGCGCCATCGAGGACAGCGCCAAAGCACGACAGACCAAACCCTATCCATGAGGTGGGGGTCACCGCGGCCAGCGGAGAGCACCAGCACCAGATCGAGCAGGACAGCACCGTGTGGCGTCATCGTCCACACTGTCTTGCACCACATCGGCGATCACGGTGGTCTGGGGCCGTCGGAATCATAGCGGTGACGCCGTCGCCAGGGCATCACCAGGGATAAGGTCGAGGGGGAGAGAGAGGAAAGTGACGGGGTCGATTGAGGCCGGTCCAGTGACCCTAGGTTGGTTTGACCCAACCTAGTGGGACGGGTCGGGCCGGACCAACCCAGTGGGTCGGATCAGGCCAGGCCAGCCCAGTGGGCTAGGCCCATGTTTAATAAGAAGGTTTGTTTAAAATTTCTAATTACAAATATACCCTAAAATTGTTTTAGCCCTAGAAAAATATAGAAAAATCCTAAAAATACAGATAACATATTGGAATGATCACAAAAATAATATCTACCTAAGAAAAATATAACAATGTTTGTTTGAGTAAAATAAAATACAGATAAATATTAGCACCATTAAAACCTTAGTGAAATTTCACAAAATAAGGAAAAGACCTAAAAAAAGAATAAAAATCATTTTTGCACATAAAAATAAATCTACTATTATATAAAAATACTAACTTAATTTGTTTTCAAATAAATCTTGAAGTAAATATTTAAAGATATATAACCCTTTGTGGAATTTTATAAAAATAAGGATAACACCTAAAATTGAATAAAATTCACTTCTAAGATCTTAATTAAGTATGTTTCCCTAAAAATACCAGTTGTGTTATTGCAACACACTTTAAAGTTATTAAGGAATAAACTATTATTTATTATGTAGTTGGTAAATTCTTTAACATTCTTAAATAAGAAATAATCACAATTTCATGTAAAAACCCTAAATCTTGTACATTGAAATACTACTTCCAAAACCATAACTTAAGTTTCTAATAATACTTAAAGTAAAACTATTAACATTTGGAAAACTCACTTAAACTAAAAGTGAATGATCATATACCTTCAAACATGCTCGTTATAAGATTTAAAGTTTATTAATACTTTACAACACATCACACCCTAGATCTAATTATGTTTTATAGTTAACTTTTGTCTGTTCCAAATTATGTCATAAGGCATCTCAAATCCAAACTTATCGAACAAACGCAAATGACATCAATCACATTCTACTAACCATAAAGATTGATTAAATCTTCACAAAGAAACATTCTTTTCAAAAGTTATTCGTTTTGACACTTCAAACAACAATCTCATAATAAGTTTTGCAACTCTTATCAACCTAAAACATGGACATTCATAATAAATATTAGTCCTTACCGGACCAATGATGCTGTTTACAGAATTTGGATCTTCTATTGTCTTGAAGACCGTGAGTATATAATCTTGCAATCACAAAAGGCAAGTTCACAACTTGCTCATGTCTTTTGATTATTTTCTATGCTTGTAACTCAACTATGTCATCACCTGCATTTCAAACAGGTCGAAAACACTATTTTCACAATTAACTGGAAATATTGGTTACTGATCCAGGGTGATCAGCTAATCTATCATAATTGGCAATGGAAACGCCATTGTACAATAATGTATCATCTAGGACTTAACAACCAATGTCGCCAGTGATTCTAGCGCCATATATTACGCGTCAACCATAAGACTTGGAATGGGACGGGAAAGTCAGCTGTATCTTCTCCCTTTCATATGGACGGATGACCTTATCGTGAGGCTGTTGATTTCTCGTGGAGTTCCAGAGAATCCAGCACATGGGTGGGACCCCTTAGGTCCCCGCGAGCTAGGTGTCTAGATTATTTGTGCATCTCTGACTGGGTCTGAGTTCACCATACTTGATGGTGACCGCCAGACAGAGTTGCATACGGAGTCTCCAAGAGGCTACCCAAAGAGTAACCATGGTAGTTGTCTCGGGGGATCGTGTATCATACGGGGTTGCAAAGAGGGCAGCGATTGGCTTGGATCTTAGACTGGGCCCCATACCATGGAAGTGTGGACAAGCTCGCGGCTTGGTTGTGCAACAAGGATAAGGTCTCTTGTGGGAAAAGTGGCGCACCTATGTAGAGTGTAAGAATTGTGACATGTTACTCCCTGTTCCGGGAAGGAGCTACGAACGCGGTAGGAAAGGAACCCCATGAAGGTTCTGGTCAACCTATGAAGGCTGTCGGACATAGTTTTGAGAATAAAAGCAACCTTTGAAGAAATTTTTACGAAAACCTGCATTGCCTACGACCTATGGTCTGTGGCTATAGAGATAGTGCATCATACACTCCTTTTTAGTGAACTTGCTGAGTATGCTCATACTCAACCGTACCTTCTTAACCCTTGCTAGGTTCTAAGTTGTTGAAGACAACGCCAACATCAATTTCTTCTCAAGAAACCATCATCAACATCTCAAGTTCTTCAATAGAGTCAATGAAGTCAACATATATGTCAACCGAAGCAAAGACTAAGTTCTTAAGTAGATAGAAGTAGATTCTCTAGCCATAAAACCTACTTCTGTAGAGCATTGCAATAGCAGCAATGGCAAGCCAAATAGTATACATACTAGTCGTAGTTACTAGATAGTTCTGAGTTATTACTTCTAGTTCTTCTTTGTAAGAAGTTCTTTCTCTCCCTTTAACCGAGAGTGTTCTCTGGATCTTTTGTAAAGAGTCGAGTTGTAATCTATAGTCATGTCTTGGACCTGCTGTGTTTCTGTTGTACCACTCTGAGATGTAATACTAGTGAATGGTGTTTCATTAGTGTTATGTCAACGACTATAGTGTACTACATCATGCCGCGGTATGCTGGGTCACCACAGCTGGTATCAGAGCATATGCTTTGACCTTAGGATTAAAACCTTTTTTAGGAAGATCTGTAGGTTGGATAGTGACTATAGGAGCCATCTTATCTAAACCAAGACTGGTGATGGATATCCACTTGAGGATAAACCTTGTCACACTTAAGTTGGATGTTTTTGTCATCCTTCTTAAGGAGTAGTTATAAGTCTTCTATAGATAATTGTCATTTGAGTGTAGCTCTAAATAAGTATAACACCACTAAGATATCTTAAGTAAGATAAAATATCAAGTAAGATTAGCACTAAGATCAGGATACCATGTGGAGTAGTATTAGTGATGGAGTCTATATTTAGAATCCATGGGAAGTAGCAGAATCTTATCACTAGTAGATACCACCATACCACTGATGACCCACAAGTATAGGGGTGTATCGCAGTATTTTCGATAAGTAAGAGTGTCGAACCCAACGAGGAGCAAAAGGTGCTGGCTAGTGGTATGGATCAGGAATTCTCTGCAAATACTTATCAAACGGATTTTTAGGGTTTTTTGATATAGCAAGTAAACAAAGTACGAGTAAATAAAAGACAGTAGGAATAAATGCAGCAAGTGGCCCAATCCTTTATGCAGCAAAGGACAAGCCGGTTGTATTACTTAAGATGACCAAACGTTCTCGAGGACACATGGGAAGACTGTCAAGTGCTTTTGCTTCATATAGTTGATTAATCCTCTTTAGCTTGCTAAGTGTTGTGTGGGTGAACCTGTGCTAATGTACCGCCCCATCCAAGACTAATACATACTTGTGATTATACCCCTTGCAAACATCCGTAAGTACAAGAAAGTAATTAAGGTAGAAACCTAACCACAACTTTAAACTCTAAGACCCTTACGTCCCTTGTGCAATGGTTTCCTAATGGGGGTTCAGGTTTCTGTCACTCCAGCAACCCCTACGATTAGTAGCCAAATACACAATGCATTACCCTAGGCCCATATAGGTGAAGTGTCATGTAGTCGGCGTTCACATGACACCACTAGAAGAAGTACACCACAACTTAAATAACAATCTATTGAATCTTTCTCAACGCAACTGCACTACTAACAACAAGACTTCTCCCATGTCCTCAAGAACAAAACGAACTACTCACAAGACATCATATGGATCATGATCAGAGATGGAATAATGATGTATAACAATCTGAACATAAACAATAATTCAATGGTTCACTCAATAGCATCAACTACAAAGAGTAATCAACACCGGGAAAGTTTCCCCTATGAACTATGCAAGATTCAACGCAATTGTTACAGCAATATGGAGATGGTGATGAGGGTGATGATGGTGATTATGGTGGTGATGATGATGATGATGATCTCGATGAAGTCTAGCTTGATGGTGGTGTTGATGGCGACGATCTCCCCTCTCCGGGAAGGAATTCCCCCGGCAGAAATCTGTCTACCGGAGAGATCTTTCTCTCTCGGTGTTTTCCGCCCCGTAGATGCAGCGGAATCTTTCTGTGGTTGCTCCCCGAGTCTTAGGGTTTCGGGAGGATGATATACGCCAGAGGAGAGAGGCTGGAGTGGGCCAGGGTGGCCACACCACCTCCTGGCGTGGCCTAGGGCTGCCCGCGCCATGGGGTGGTGTGGGCCCCCTGTGGCCCATCTCCACTCCGTCTTCTGGCTTCCTTAGTCTTCTGGAAAAATAGGATTTTCCATATATTTTCCCGGATTTTCTGATCTTCGCGAATTTTGCCTCCAAACAGCACATTTTCCATCAGAATCCTGACTGCAGCGGTCCATGCTCCAAAAGTCATCAACCATGCAAAACAGATGAAATAACATAAGTATCACCTCTCAATATGAAATATATCAATGAATAATAGTGAATTAAGACATAGAATAGTGATGCAAAATGGACGTATCAACTCCCCCAAGCTTAGAATTTGCTTGTCCCCAAGTGAAACTGAGCTCAATAAACAAGGCCTCAGGTTTATGGAGTGAAGAGTCGATAAAAGAATACAGACAAGAAGCATCACATCCATCAAATATACAGATCATAATAGAAGACAACTCACTATTATATAACTCAACTTGCAACAAGTAAAGGAAACACAATAAAGATACATAAAGTAAATCATAATTGGTAATAGCAAACTTAGCTCTTGGTCGAAGAATAGTTGATAATTTGCTAGAGTTCACAAATAACTGGTTTTTCAATGATAGCTTTTAAAGTAGTAATCATCAGGATAAGAGCAATGTGCAAAACAAGGAACATAAGAAACATGATTGAATAAATTAACATATGAATTAATGAAACACAACAACTCAAAATACTTGCTGAGATAGAAGGGAGTAGGTTTACTGACTCAACTACAAAGTAAAAGAAAGGCCCTTCAAAGAGGGAAGCAGGGATTGCAAGTCTCATAAAGAGCTCCCAAAAATTATGATACTTACTAGCTTTCAACTCTCATGGCCCCTATCATAGGCATCTTTAGGTGATTAAGGTTAAAGTGACACAACTAAGAGGATATGCTTGACAAGTTATAAGTTGAAATCTCATGCCCCTTACTTATGAGTACCGATCCTCATGCTACTCAAATTTAGTCACGAGCAAGCTCTTGACATTGTAAATACATGCGTATCATTGAGAACCGCCAACGGGGTACCCCTTGCACATGACACAGGAGCTATCCCATAATCAAAATGACAAGGCAAGCAGACAGTGAGCATCTCAGCGATCTTTTTATTTGCTATTTGCATAGGTTTTTATTGAGGATGCTTCATAGAATGCTCACTATAGTAATGCTGCAAGTTTCCACCATGATTAGGCATGGCTTAGGCTAGCGGCCCAGGCGTTTCTCTAACACACATATAAACTCCATGATCTTACAAGTTCCACTTTTATTTCACACCGCCGGGATCCATAAGCAAAAGAACATTATATCAACTAGGTACAAAGTACCAAATGAAGTGTTGAAAGCGGTCCCCATGATACATGGTTCGGCTAACTTCAACTCATAAAGCGCAAGCTTATACGCAACAAAGAAGGACCCAATGGTTCAAGTTTATTAAATGCAAGAAAGTAAAGTGTGCCATCAAGTTCGTGAGAGCTTTAATCACTAATTTTCACATAACAAGTTTAATTTGGGAGGTAGATAAAACAAGAATTTACTTGGAATAGCAATAATGCTACTAGGTAGGTATGGTGGACACAAATGGCAAAGGTTTTGGTTTAAAGGAGGTGGATGCACGAGAAGAATACCCTCTCAGTACAGGTTTTTGGCTAGCAAGTATAAGAGTTGAAGGAAACAACCAAACATACAAGTGATAAAGACAAACATGCAATCTTCCTTGGAAGCAGAAAAGATCTTAACTAGAGAATACTGGACTTATGAGCAAATCAAGAAAGAAAGTTGATGAAATAATTTTCCTTTATAGTACCTTTATATTTTTCATTCAACTCTCAAAAAAAGTGTTGCTACTGACCGAGCCAGGTTTGCCAAAACCATCTAAATTAACTCAATGATACTAGAGTGCTACCAATACTAACAACAAGATCAATCATATAACCACGAATTGAAAACTAATATAATCTATGCAAAAGAGTAAATGATAGAACTTCCCATTAATATTCCATAACGGCAACTAACACCAAGGGATACATATCTAACGAGAGAGGGGACACTTCCATAATGCAAACCATCCTACATAATAACTCCTCTATTCATGATATGACTCTACTGAAAAGGTAAAAAGATAGAAGATAGTGATGTGATACCACGGCACTCCCCCAAGCTTGGAACAAACTAAGGGGATGCCAAACCTGATGACGAGTTACTCCTTCGGTGGTGGTGGTAATATTTTCTTAGTTGACGTGAGGAAATCTTCTAGCATCTTGCGAAGCCTATTATTCTCCCATTGAAGCATGTCCACCTTCCTCCTCAAGTCTCGATACTTATCACAGAACTCCTTAGTGACTCATAGGGATTCCATTGATGCAGGGCAAGAGACTAAAGGTACCAGCCCCTGCTTGGGGTCTTGGAGATCTTCCTCCATAGGCTCCTCCCCCTTATCCTTGGCAAACACCATTGTGCTTCTAAACCTTCAAAGAGTATGTCCCGGCAGAAACAGATCAAAACAAAAACACGACGAAAATACGATATACGAATCTCGGGAGATCCGGGGGAATATATATTACGAAGTTTCATATCAAAAGGAAGGTACTGAGAGAAAACGAGTCGGAGGCGGAGTCCAGGGCGGAATCACCACCTGGTGGCGCGGCCAGGGGTGGGCCCGCGCCACAGGGTGGTGTGAGCCACCCTGGCTCCGTTTCCATCCCTTTTTCGCTTCGTAGCTTTCCTTATTGACTGAAAACTGCAAAAATATAGTTGGATTGTATTTTCGCGGAACTTTTCTTACCAGAACTATTACCTATTTGAAAACAGACTCTGCAGGTCTATGAATTTGGTATCTAGTAGATTCTTTCGGAGTCACCACTTGAATAACATCAATATCTTCATCTTCATATACTTATTACTTGAGTCATAAAACCTTTCTCTTCCATATTACACCATTATCTCCACTAACCTGGAAATTTCTTTCACACAAAAACTTCACACAGTTCTCATTAGCAACATTAGTATAAGTGAAGTGATAAAACCTTTTGAGTCCAACTTCAACTAAAAACCATCAAAACATAAGGTACTGTAGCAACTCCTTCCGAAAACCCAAAAAGAATTCAAAAAGGAAATCGAATAAAGAAGCAAATGCAAAAGTGGCAAAATCTGTCAAAACAGACCAGCAGGTAAAGATCAATTTTTTCGAAACTCTTCTGTTGCTCAAATCAAAAAGTGCAAAACTAACGAAAGTTAAATAAAAACCTGGGGCAGAAGCAAAAAAAATTACAGCTCAATCCGACATACAGAGATCTTTCACAAATTTTTACGGTGAAGCACAAAAATCTGTTTCGGGACAGCAACTTCCCCAAATCTTACTTCTCTCTCATTAGGGGTTGATCCTGACACAAAAACCAAACAAAACGGATAAGGAGAGGTTATTACCGAAGTAATAACTTCCAAGACTCAAAGAAATAAAAACAAACTGAAAGCAAAAAAACAAATTGGGTTGTGTCCCATAAAGCTCTTTCTTTATAGCCATTAAAATGGGCATGATAATTTTGAAGAAGCTCTCATAGGGATATGAATTGAGGTGAAAGAGAGCATTAAGAAGAAAAAAATACACACGTTTAAGTCTAACCCACTTCCTATGCAAGGGAATTTTGTAAACAAACAAGTTTTTAAAACCAGAAGCAACTTGCATAAGAGGGCAAAAGAAGTGCAACATAAAAACTTTCAGCATAAAACGAGGAAACTTGATATTATTGAGATACATAAGAACACTTTTCCCTCTCTCATAGTAACTTTCAGTATCATGCATAAACTTAACAATATAGCTATCACAAGGACCATCATAGCAATGATCACTTATTCTAACAGAAAACACGGGAATACTAGCTCTCATAACACTACTTTGTGAAACAATATTAGAGGTATCCTTACAAAGGATAGGGTGTCCCTCCTTTTCATATTTAGTAACAAAGTATTTCACCATTTGCTATTATAGGTTCATCAACCATTTGTTTATCAGGTTCAGCAGCTTTTCTTGTACTTTCATTAACCATACTACCTATCATAGAATGTTCCTTAATCCTAACTGGGAAAGGCATTTTCTCAATATAAGGTTCAGGTAAAACATGATTAGCAGTATAAACTTCAGTATTTCTTGAAGGAACACTCTTAGCAATATCTTTATAAGGTTCATGATACTTATCCCACTTCTTTTTAGGCACTTCAATATAGGAAGCAAAAGCCTTAAAATAAGAAGCAATAGCTTGAGAGTCTAGACCATAAGCATTTTTAATATTTTGAAAGTCATCAGTTCCCATAAAAGATTCAATGCATTCATAATCATAATTTATACCTGACTTTATGACTTTCTCATTCTCCCAAGCTTCAGCATTGTCTTGAATACGGTCCAGAAGATCCCATTTAGCTTCTTCTTTCATGCGAGTGAATGATCCAGCACAAGAAGGATCCAATAAATCCTTATCATGTAGAGGAAGCCTTGCATAGAAGTTATTGATAATAATATCGTTGGGGAGCTCATGAATGGGACATTTGAGCATTAGTAACTTCAATCTCCCCCAAGCTTGAGTTGTACTCTCTCCATCAAGAGGCCAAAAGTTGTATATTTGATTCCGATCTTTATGAATCTCACTAGGAGGATAAAACTTTGAATAAAAGAGAGGCACTATTTCCTCCCATTCCAGAGCTTGACCATTCTTCAGCAGCTTATACCATTCCTCAGCTCTTCCTTTCAGTGATAATGAGAATAACTTCTTCTTAACTTGATCTGTAGTAATACCTGCACACTTGAACAACCCGCATAATTCGTGTATAAAGAGTAAATGATCACCGGGATGGACAGTTCCATCCCCAACATAGTAGTTATCAATAACACGATCAATAATTCTTGTAGGTATTTTGAAAACATCATTCTCAGCAGGTGGTGGCTTATCTACTACCTTAGCAGTGGTAGTAGCATTACCAAATAATAAACTCAGCGAATTATCCATAACGAAAATAAAGCAACTAACAGAAGTAAACAATACTCACAGTAGAAGTTTCCTTTACCAGTTCCACTCTCCAATAGCGCTTCACTCCCCAGCAACGGCGCCAGAAAATAGTCTTGATGACCCACAAGTATAGGGGGTGTATCGCAGTATTTTCGATAAGTAAGAGTGTCGAACCCAACGAGGAGCAGAAGGTGTTGGCTAGTGGTATGGATCAGGAATTCTCTGCAAATACTTAGCAAACGGATTTTTAGGGGTTTTTGATATAGCAAGTAAACAAAGTACGAGTAAATAAAAGACAGTAGGAATAAATGCAGCAAGTGGCCCAATCCTTTATGCAGCAAAGGACAAGCCAGTTGTATTACTTAAGATGACCAAACGTTCTCGAGGACACATGGGAAGATTGTCAAGTGCTTTTGCTTCATATAGTTGATTAATCCTCTTTAGCTTGCTAAGTGTTGTGTGGGTGAACCTGTGCTAATGTACCGCCCCATCCAAGACTAATACATACTTGTGATTATACCCCTTGCAAACATCCGTAAGTACAAGAAAGTAATTAAGGTAGAAACCTAACCACAACTTTAAACTCTAAGACCCTTACGTCCCTTGTGCAATGGTTTCCTAACGGGGGTTCAGGTTTCTGTCACTCCAGCAACCCCTACGATTAGTAGCCAAATACACAATGCATTCCCCTAGGCCCATATAGGTGAAGTGTCATGTAGTCGACGTTCACATGACACCACTAGAAGAAGTACACCACAACTTAAATAACAATCTATTGAACTTTCTCAATGCAACTCCACTACTAACAACAAGACTTCTCCCATGTCTTCAAGAACAAAATGAACTACTCACAAGACATCATATGGATCATGATCAGAGATGGAATAATGATGTATAACAATCTGAACATAAACAATAATTCAATGGTTCACTCAATAGCATCAACTACAAAGAGTAATCAACACCGGGAAAGTTTCCCCTGTGAACTATGCAAGATTCAATGCAATTGTTACGGCAATATGGAGATGGTGATGAGGGTGCTGATGGTGATGATGGTGGTGATGATGATGATGATGATCCCGATGAAGTCTAGCTTGATGGTGGTGTTGATGGCGACGATTTCCCCTCTCCGGGAAGGAATTCCCCCGACAGAAATCTGTCTGCCGGAGAGATCTTTCTCTCTCGGTGTTTTCCGCCCCGCAGAGGCGGCGGAATCTTTCTGTGGTTGCTCCCCGAGTCTTAGGGTTTCAGGAGGATGATAAACACCAGAGGAGAGAGGCTGGAGTGGGCCAAGGTGGCCACACCACCTCCTGGCGCGACCTAGGGCTGCCCGCGCCATGGGGTGGTGTGGGCCCCCTGTGGCCCATCTCCACTCCGTCTTCTGGCTTCCTTAGTCTTCTAGAAAAATAGGATTTTCCGTATATTTTCCCGGATTTTCTGATCTTCGTGAATTTTGCCTCCAAACAGCACATTTTCCATCAGAATCCTGATTGCAGCGGTCCATTCTCCAGAAGTCATCAACCATGCAAAAACAGATGAAATAACATAAGTATCACCTCTCAGTATGAAATATATCAATGAATAATAGTGAATTAAGACATAGAATAGTGATGCAAAATGGACATGTCAACCACTTAAGTGAGACCATCAGAGTATGTATAGATACAAATGGAAGTAAATCATGTAGCATCCACTTGATAATTCCATGTGATGGAGTATAATTTTGGTGAAGAATCATTAATGGTAAGCTAAGAAAAAGAGTCGTCATGGTGAGATTAGCTCTTTAATCATGATGACTAGGTAAATTTAGACAATTTTGTGGTGAGAATAGCTCCGAGACCATGATAAGTCTGAAATTAGGACAAGTACTTACTAAATAATCTTGTAATAATAGTAAGTAAAGAACAGTGTAGGTCTATGATAGAAGTCATAGGTATTATAACATTACGATAATTGTTGGATTCAGGTAGTAACTACAATTTTGTTAGTAGTTTTGAGAGATCATGTGAGGATACTTTACGATAGAATAGAAGATTGGTAATCTTTAGTAGTCCCAAAAGCAAGATAAGAAGTTCGTCAAGAACCAAAGTGAGACCACTTTGCTCAAAAGTATCCAATTGCAATTGAGAAATTTGGGTAAATATGGAGACAAAGATTAGTTTGGCTTCTAAGTGCTAAGTATCACACAGTAAACCTATACTAGGAAATGTCGTATACTACACAGCTAAGCCTGAATTCTAGAGGTATTATACTCAACTACTATATTTCGGGCTTAGAATGATGTGTGTTATATGTACCACAATTGGATTCCTGGTTTTTCTTTGGATCTTCTTGATTGACTAGGTCTATGCATGAAGTGGAACTTTATGGGCATATGCATGCTGTTTCATGGAGTTCTTACTTGATGTACAGGTCTAGTGGGGAAAATGGGTTCGCATGAGGGAGAGGCGAATTATCGATCCGATGAAGGTAAGGTGAAGGCTCATGAGATGGGCTGACACAATAGAAGGAGGTTAGAGATCCAATTCCAAAGGAAGTAGAAATTCAAATGCCGCATTTAATTCCCAACGAAGGAGTTCTTCAGTATATGAAGGGTATGGAAGACAGGAGAAATGTTGAAATAGAGAGACATGATCAATTCTATCAAGAGACTTTAATTAAAATGCAAGAAAGGCAACCTGAGGAATTATATCCAAGGGTTAAACTAGTGAGGTTCTTACAAACCAAGCCTTGGAGTTTTTCCATGGTAGAAGAAACTTTGGAGGCGGAAAATTGGTTAATGGATACATCTCGGAAGCTTAAAAGTGTGGGATGTAAGGATGAAGAAAAGGTGCGATATGCAACTTATCTATTGACCGGAACTGCAGCCACGTATTGGGAGAAGTCAAGGTTCACAACATTGGGAGAAGGTGTTACTACCTGGGCTGAGTTCAAAAAGAAGTTTCGTGAAGAATTTGTTCATCGGAACAATGGGAAAAGGAAGGAGGATGAAACCTTAGAAATGAAGAATCTTCCAGTTCTGAAACATGTATGGGAGTTTAATCAATTATCCAAGTACATTAGAGCGGAAGTAAACATGGAGGCTAAACGACAAAGGAAGTTCATGAAGGGACTACAAGCAGTTATGAGGATGCATCTTAGGATTGTGCGTACAAAGGAGTTTCAGGAATTATTGGATAGTACACATATATCTGAAGGTGATGAGATTGATGTACCTGAAGGAAAGAGGAATGAAGTGCAAAAACAAACCACAACATGTCCGGATCCACATATGAGGTACACCACAAAGAAGATATGTCACAATTGTGGAATCAGGGGCCATGTTAGTAGGGACTGCCCAAACCCTAAGATATTATGTTATCAATGTGGAGAACCTGGACACATGATGATGAGCTGGTTAAACTGACTGTTAACTCGTGGGTTGTCAACAGGAGGAATAGGACCAATAATGGGGCTACCATCTAGTCCAAACATTCATACTACTTCAATGAAGAGAAAAGCAAAAGCATTTCTAGGAAAGTGTAACAAGTGTGGAATTATAGGACACAAGAAATCATGTTGTCCAGAACATTGGGAGAAATATGGAATATCCGTAGGAGGAAATTTGACATCCCCTGGATCATCTTCAAAGGAGGGTGTTATTGAAGAAGGTACATCTTTAGGAAAACGGAAGTTTGAGACCATGAGTCAAGTCAATTGTAAGGAAGCAAGTGGTAAGTCAATACATTATTAGTTGTATAAGATGCTTAGTACATTCATTTAAGGAATAAGGGAATTTGTATAAGGGAGTGACGAGTTCCGATGATCAAGTGGAAGACTTGCACGAAGAAGGAAGCTGAATATAAGTAGTAATAACACTATTTTGAAGGATGGATCAATCCCACCTCACTATGAGCTGGCAATAAAAATGAATAGTAGTGTTGAAAAAAAGGTGTGGAGCAACATAAAGGAATGAACTTAAGTTCACTCAAAATAGGTGATGTTGCTAAGAATATAATGAAGTAGTTGTACCTAGTTCATCGAAGTATCATGAATAAGTGCAAAGAAGAAGTCTTGGAATAAAGTTGGTTTTCAAGCTCTGACAACTCGGAGAGAATGCCAATAGTAAGTCAAGAACCTATAGGGTAATCCATATACCCAGGAGGATCCACAGCTGGTATCTGTGCCGGTATCCTAGCGGTTTAGCTAATGAGGTTATTTTTGTGTAATCTAAAGAGTATAAAACTTGGCCTAAGTTAAGTTAGACCTAAGGAAATATGAAATTAAAGATCGTCTTTCGAGACGCTTTGTGAAATCGGGCTTACTAAAGCGAAGATGTCCAAAAGGTTAAAAGTAAGACAAATAGTATCGGAAGATTCATTACGGAGATCCACTATTATGTGGGTGTACCGTAAATTCTTTCGTGAGACCTTATATAGGTAAGATTTAAGCTAGACAGAGACCAATACCTTAGCTAATGGGTATTACTCATGAAGTTTATAGATCATTAAGGAAACCCCAAGGGGGAGAGTAAACAATAAACACTGAAGTGTTATTGTCGAACTTTCTGACTAAAGGTTGGAGAAGAAGTATAAAGTTATGGTGAGGTTAAGCCTTATTCTCATAAGGTTATAAGAAGTCATCTGTATAAGAGTACTCTCTAGAGTATGTCCGGATGAAAGACCGAAGGAGATATAACTGCTTAACCCTAGTGAACTAGTTTAGAAGAAACGAAGTGTAGGTTGTCCTTAAGAAGGAGAGCCTACTAAAATAGTCCAGTATAAAATAGAAGGAAAACTGGATTGGAATGGACAAAATGTGTCCACAACTAATCCTAAGAAAAAATTTAAAGACATAACTTAGAGGATTGTAGTAGAGGGAGTTAAGCTACATATTGGAAACGACAATTGGAGATAAGGTGATCACAATGGAATTTGAGAAGTGGTGTGATCAATACAAGTCAACTCCTTATTCCAAAACGCAAGAGAGTACGAACTTCGGGGACGAAGTTTATTTTAAGGGGGAGAGTTTGTAACATCCTAGCATTAGAGCTTAGAAATAAGCTGAGATAAGGTGTGTGCATTGCATTCATGCATAGAAAATCTGGGGAATTTTTGCGCAAAACTAAAGAAGTCAGTGAGGGATCGGGATCTCTCTTGCTCTGATGGAAACATCCAGGCAAGTGCGATAGATTTCGACATGACATCCACTGTATCTTTGCTTTTGAGGGGTAGCTATTCAAATTTGAACATTCAGAAGTTATGTTTGAATTCAAATAGAATTTGAGATGAATTTGGAAAATAAATTGCAATAATAGAATAAAGTACACCTTATATTAATAGATATAATACATTACTCTTTATGATAAAGGTATCTCAAGACAAATGAAAGACTGTATTAATAAATGAGAATACACGAAAATATAAGTACAAATAATAACAAGCCTTAAACTCCAAAAAGGGGGGAAATCAAACTTTATTATCTCAAACAAATAATTATACATTGTCTTTACACATACATAAAAGAATAAATAAATTACAAAAAGAGATTTACTTTATTACAACATATATGGAACAATACAATTAACAAATAAAATAGAAAAAAAATAACTTTATACAAATATTACAATGCTTCTACAAATGTTTAAATGAAGAAGAAAGATTACAACAAAGAGTAAAAAGAAAATCTAAAATCTTCCTTGTCCATTTCCCGACTCTTGTTTTCTTCTCCACCTTAATCCCTGTAACACAAAACAATACAGAAGACAAACAAAAGAAAGGAGATTAGTGGGGGTTAATGATACTCTCAGTTATAGCAGTGAGTTGCACTGCTTAATCACATCACCGAGTACTTAATTTAGGGTATATGCTTAGCATATGTTCTTATCAGAGATGTGCCTCGGACAATCTGCATCACAGGCTGGGAAGGGGCAGATTAGCCCTTGGCATCATAAGAATAAAGGCCAAGCCAAGATAATATCAAAACAGCTGAAGCACATCCACAACACCAAGTTTCCCACATGTGGGAAATTGCACCCAGTGGGGCCTAGTTGTAAGCAACATACACATCCATGCAAATAGATGTGTTGTCAATACAGCAACAGCCCAGCAAGCTCATAAAAGGAAGCACAACTGTAGCAGCTTCAGCTAGCTACTTCACTCTCTCCACATAGTCAAGAAACCCTTTCAGAGCTATCCCAAGAACACTACTGATTCATTCCCAGATCTACATCAATCACACCATAGCCACCATGACTCCATAGCAGAAATAGGCTAGTCTAGCATATTAAGCTCATCAGATAAATACAAGCTAGGATCATTGGGAGGAAAGGCACCAACAGCAAAAAGATCAAGTACAATGACAAAGATAGTTGGCTGATCAAGCGCATCAATAGCAAGTTCTAGTAATTCACCTAGTATCAGGTTATTCTCTATTCCATGATCAACCATAGTATTTGTTCTTACTTTATTTCACCATAAGAAACAAGGGGATCAAATAGGATGTTGCAAATAAATATCTATTCAATTACCCTACAACTAGAACATATCTAGGAGGATAGGTGGAGTGTTTCTCTCAGAACTGCAAAGATTGCTATGCAAAATCATCACAGAGAATTTAAAAGTCATCAAGTAATATCTATTCTTTAATGAAATCTTGCCTCAGCCTATGCATCATTGGCTGGGTCATAGTAGCAGGCCATGCTTATTAGGTCCACTGTTGTGCACTCACCTCAAGGGGGCACCATAGCAGTAGATCTAATGACAGCAGAAGCCATCAAGTTATTTACCACAACAGCAAGATCATCTATGAAGGAACCACTAGAGCTATCACTTGGGCACACATTAAAACCACCAATAAGTATCCATATATGATCATGCAAGGGCATGATCAATCATGAGTAGTTAGGCAACAAGTAAAAACAAGTGGTTTTTACTTTAAGAAGGATCTCAGACCAGCATCATAGACCAAAGAGGATCTAGTCTTAACTAGATATCAATAAATCACAGCTGCTAGTATACAAGGCACATTCCCAGAAGGGTAGCACCTCTGTACCTAGCACATTCATTTTGTTGCTTGAGCACAAGCTCAAGTTCACTTTCTTAAACACACATAATCATCTTCCTAAAAGATTTTAGGAATCATTTATTCACTTTAATTAGAAAGAATAGCAAGGGTTAACACTGTCTAACACCAGGCTACAATATTGAGAACCTCAACAATCAAGGGAATTAAATCATCTTCCTATAATCATATAGGAATCATTCTTCTACAAGATCAATTCTATAATCATGACAGAGAATAGAATAAATATTATTCACCATGGTTCTACATAGTATCAAGATAGATTCCTGAGCAAAGCCAAAGATTACATGGTACTTCACAGAAAAGTACCAAGTCAATTAACCAAGTAACATAAGTTTAGAATATAGGCATCCCAACTCAACCCATAGTACTGAATTTACCACCAATACCAATAATAACCCGGGAATCCAAATATTCCTAACCATGCATTTACAGGGTATTCTCTGATAAAGAACATGGTAACAGAATATGATCAAACAGAGTTTAGCAATACACATCAGTAAGGTCATCTGCAAGAGTATTGCCCAGGAAACTGACCAAGAGGCTAAGTTAAACACCACTACAGGGGATGAATCCTAGAATTAGGGATAAACCCTAAATAGGGAAATCCATCACAAGTAACCACATGGCATGGAGTAGAGATAAGATAGATCACAGAGAGGAGATGAGAGCACTTACTCGAGTTCCTCGTAAGATTATCAGAGAAGAAGTAGAGAGGAGGCCGGGGGCAGAGAGGCGGCGGCACAGGGAGCACCCCGAGGGGCGCTGCCACCCACGCCTGCACACAGCAGTGGCGACCATGGAGGAGCGGCGCCACGAGCACCACGGCGCCATCAAGGATAGTGCTAGAGCACGGCAGACGAAACCCTAGCCATGAGGTGGGGGTCACCGCGGCCAGCGGAGAGCACCAGCACCAGATCGAGCAGGGCAACGCCGTGTGGTGTCATCGTCCACACCGTCTTGCACCACAGCGGCGATCACGGTGGTCTGGGGCCGCCGGAATCGTAGCGGCGACGTCATCGCCAGGGCATCACCAGGGATAAGGTCGAGAGGGAGAGAGAGGAAAGTGACGGGGCCGATTGAGGCCGGTCTAGTGACCCTGGGTTGGTTTGACCCAACCCAGTGGGACGGATCAGGCCGGGCCAACCCAGTGGGCCAGATCGGGCCGGGCCAGCCCAGTGGGCCAGGCCCATGTTCAATAAGAAGGTTTGTTTAAAATTTCTAATTATAAATATACCCAGAAATTGTTTTAGCCCTAGAAAAATATAGAAAAATCCTAAAAATACATATAACATATTGGAATGATCACAAAAATAATATCTACCTAAGAAAAATATAACATTGTTTGTTTGAGTAAAATAAAATACAGATAAATATTAACACCATTAAAACCTAAGTGAAATTTCACAAAATAACTAAAAGACCTAAAAAAAATGAATAAAAAACATTTTTGCACATAAAGATAAATCTACTACTATATAAAAATACTAACTTAATTTGTTTTCAAATAAATCTTGAAGCAAATATTTAAAGATATATAACCCTTTATGGAATTTTATAAAAATTAGGATAACACTTAAAATTGAATAAAATTCACTTCTAAGATCTTAATTAAGTATGTTTCCCTAAAAAATACCAATTGTGTTATTCCAACACACTTTAAAGTTATTAAGGAATAAATTATTATTTATTATGTAGTTGGTAAATTCTTTAACATTCTTAATAAAGAAATAATCACAATTTCATGTAAAAACCCTAAATCTTGTACATTGAAATAGTACTTCCAAAACTATAACTTAAGTCTATAATAATACTTAAAAGTAAACTATTAACATTTAGAAAACTCACTTAAGCTAAAAGTGAATGATCCTATACCTTCAAACATGCTCGTTATAAGATTTAAAGTTTATTAATACTTTCAAACACATCACACCCTAGATCTAATTATGTTTTATAGTTAAATTTTGCCTGTTCCAAATTACGTCATAAGGCATCTCAAATCCAAACTTATTGAACAAACGCAAATGACATCAATCACATTCTACTAACCATAAAGATTGATTAAATCTTAACAAAGAGACCTTCTTTTCAAAAGTTATTCGTTTTGACACTTCAAAAAACAATCTCATAGTAAGTTCTACAACTCTTATCAACCTAAAACATGGACTTTCATAATAGATACATAATATCAAATAACTCTAAGCATGTGTTGTTATATTTACTCTATATCATACATGTTAGTCTTAAGTTCCTTGTATAGGTATATTGGATTATAAAGTAAACTTATAGACAAACTAAATCGTAAAGAAATCACCTAGGTTTAACTCATTCACCATATTAGGGTATTACTTCGGGGTTTTACAAACTGCATTACATTACTTATGAATAACTGCATCTTGCTTCTTTAAACATTAGTCCTTACCGGACCAATGATGTTGTTTACAAAATTTGGATCTTCTATTGTCTTGAAGACCGTGAGTACATAATCTTGCAATCACAAAAGGCAAGTTCACAACTTGCTCATGTACTTTGATTATTTTCTATGCTTGTAACTCAACTGTGTCATCACCTGCATTTCAAAAAGGTCGAAAACACTATTTTCACAATTAACTGGAAATATCGGTTACTGATCCAAGGTGATTAGCTAATCTATCATAACTGGCAATGGAAACGCCATTGTACAGTAATGTATCATCTAGGACTTAACAACCAATGTCGCCAGTGATTCTAGCGCCGTATATTACGCGTCAACCATAAGACTTGGAATGGGATGGGAAAGTCACATGTATCTTATCCCTTTCATATGGACAGATGACCTTATATTGAGGCTGTTGATTTCTCGTGGAGTTCCAGAGAATCCAGCACATGGGTGGGACCCCTTAGTTCCCCACAAGCTAGGTGTCTAGATTATCTGTGCATCCCTGACTGGGTCTGAGTTCACCATAGTTGATGGTGACCGCTAGACAGAGCTGCGTACGGAGTCTCCGAGAGGCTACCCAAAGAGTAACCATGGTAGTTGTCTCGGGGGATCGTGTCTCATACGGGGTCGCAGAGAGGGCAGCGATTGGCTTGGATCTTAGACTAGGTCCCATACCATGGAAGTGTGGACAAGCTCGTGGCTTGGTTGTGCAACAAGGCTATGGTCTCTTGTGGGAAAAGTGGCGCACCTATGCAGAGTGTAAGAATTGTGACATATTACTCCCTGTTCCGGGAAGGAGCTACGAACGCAGCAGGAAAGGAACCCCATGAAGGTTCTGGTCACCCTGTGAAGGCTGCCGGACATAGTTTTCGGAATAAAAGCAACCTTTGAAGAAATTTTTACGAAAACCTCCATTGCCTACGACCTATGGTCTGTGGCTGTAGAGATAGTGCATCATACACTCCTTTTTAGTGAACTTGCTGAGTACGCTCGTACTCAATCATACCTTCTTAACCCTTGCTAGGTTCTAAGTTGTTGAAGACGACGCCAACATCAATTTCTACTCAATAAACCATCATCGACAGCTCAAGTTCTTCAACAGAGTCAATGAAGTCAACATATACGTCAACCGAAGCAAAGACTAAGTTCTTAAGTAGATAGAAGTAGATTCTCTAGCCATAAAACCTACTTCTGTAGAGCATTGCAATAGCAGCAATGGCAAGCCAAATAATATATATATACTAGTCGTAGTTACTAGATAGTTCTGAGTTATTACTTCTGGTTCTTCTTTGTAATAAGTTCTTTCTCTCTCTTTAACCGAGAGTGTTCTCTGGATCTTTTGTAAAGAGTTGAGTTGTAATCTATAGTCATGTCTTTAACCTGCTGTGTTTGTTGGGAATATGCCCTAGAGGCAATCATGTATGATATTATTCCCAATGTATTCATAAAGTTGTTGTCCATGTATGAACTACTAATATGTATCATTGAATATGTGATTCGATTTTGGAACTATATATTCATGTTGTTCATACTAAGTTGTCCTTGGTTGTTGAGGTCGTGCTAGACACACAACTTAGACTAATGTGAAAGTTGGCTTGATGACTCGGTTCCACTTGTCATGGGCATGGAGATGCTATTCCCACTTACACTAATTCGGCGAAAGAGTTTAGCGAATCAGACTGACCCACAGTTGAGATGCAACGAGCATGCTGTCATTTGTATTATCAAGCAATGGAATCCTTCGACCTGAGGTGATTAGATGATCCGAGTTGTGGATCGCCAGCTTAGGTCCTATCAAACGTTGTTTCATAAATGGGCAGTTATAAAGGTAGGGTTCGGGTTGGTTGTGAAGCAAGCTGCGTGACGTGGATTACCAAGATGGGATTTGCCCCTCCGTAATGGAGAGATATTCTCTGGCCCCTCTCGTGTTATATGATTCGGAAGCATGGCCATGCGCTACTCAGTTAAGTGTTAACTGAGGAGTCAGACTAAGAGTTAGTCCAGTGAATCACATATCATGGTACGAGAAGAGAGTTAAGCTATTAAAGGGATGGCAACTACTCGCCTATAGCTTAATAGGTATATCGTGAGGCAAAGGGACTTGGACGAAAGTCACATTGAGAAAGGTTTGTCTTCTGACTTTACGGTGCTTGGGAGTTGGCACGTCTTGCTAGAGGCCTCTACCAACTATCGACTCAGAGTGGTGACTCGTGTCGTGTCCAAGCGTACGTAAACCTGCAGGGTCACACACTTAAGGGTAAGGAGCCCATGTGGATTCGATCCATGTGGAGATTGGGGTACAGCCTAGATGGGCCTCAAGCTTTGAGCCCAGCTAGGAGTGTATATAAGTGGAGTGACAAGGGATTGTCCCTAACCTAGCTGTCACTTTCTCCACTCCCATTTCAGGCTAGACAGGATCTAGCAGTCCTCTACCTGGAGCTTCCTTCCTGTATGTGTGGATACCGATGGAGGCGTTGCACGTACGGCGTTGGAGACAAGGAGGTCCGTGGGGATCTGGACGTGCTGTACGGGGATCGTTCAGCATGGCATCAACTGACGCGCTTCATCAACAATCCGCACCTGCGCGTCTAGTGGTAAATTTCGTGGCCTATCACCTGAGCTGGATGTTGGGAGTAGCGCGTAGGGGAAAAGGTTTTGTTTATCTCTGTGTGGCCCAACAGTGGTATCAGAGCATTAGCTTCTGGTTTTAGGCTCGAGATCTTGCATATGTGATATGCGGTTAGCGTTCAGATTGGATCTAATTGCATATGAGATAGATCGGTTTTGTACGAGGTTGATTGGATCAACTATACTCGGGGAATGGATGATCTGGTTTCCATGATATAATTGCTAAGGTCGTGGAACGACATACCCCTACCGGTCAGCTTCCGCCATCACGGTAGACTGTGACACGTAAATCCGGATGCGGTGATCAAAGATCAAAAAGTTTGGTCGAATCAGAGTACGGATCTGATTTGGGTAAAATTGTTTTATCCAATGATGAAATCCATGTTCGGAATGAGATCCGCGTTTTTGAAAAAATCATGGGGCGCTGCCCCTTCGATCCCCGCCCGCTATCCGGCTAGCGGGACCGTCGGCTTCGCCCTGTTGTAGCGCCTTAGATGTCATTGCGAGTTTCACAACGTCGGTAGATATCGTATCTATGCATAACTTGTTTTTGCAGGATGATGTTGTGAATGGTATGGCTTATGTGCATGTGATGTGTGTAATCCATACGTGATCTGCGTATCACGGTTTTTGTCAGCCGGCTGGAGCCTAGGTGCTGTCATTTTATTGCATAATGACCTGCGTGTCAGATTCTCTATGTAATTTACATTACTAGCTAGTGTACCTGTTTGGAGAACCCGGATGGCATGCAAGTCGATGTACAAGTCGGCTACATGGTGTAAGACGGCACATGACAAGAGTTGACACGAGTCGAATTCCAAGCTTTGTGGAGATGGAGATCGCCGTGAAGAGAGCCATACCATTTCACATCATAATTGCTTTATTTTGTGTTATTGTTATGTCTCTGTTTTTACCTCTATTAGATAGTTGGTAGAAAGTAATCCCTCAAAGAAGGTCTAGTCGGTTTCCCCGCCAGTGCTGCACCATCACAAGTCGGACATTTTTGGTAGTGGGCTCATAAAATTGAGGTGCTATCAATTCTTTTCGACTAGGTGGGTTCGAGTCAGACTCTTATAGCGGAAGCACTCGGTAATCTAGACGGGTCTATCACAACGGTTGTGGGACTCGGGGAAAGGTAGGATGGTAGCCGGGGCATGTGATTCCACCCATCCAATAGGAGTCGTATGAGATACGATTGACAAGGGGTTGTCTACCTAGATCACTTGACGGCTAGCGGTGATGCTAAAGCTCACTAGTCAGCTTTCTTATTTAGGGTCCTGAATCACTAAGTAACCATCGAAGGGGTGTTGGTTCTAGTGGGAGCATAAGTATTGAAGTGTTTAATATGCTTGCTCTTTTATGGATACATGTCTTAAGTATTTTGCATATTTTCTGTTGTAGATCAATGGCACCTAGCAGTCTCCCTCAGATTTCCAGTTTTGCTTTGAGAACCATCTAAGAGAAATATAAGCTAAATTGAACTAACTTCACCAACTGGTATTGTAATCTGAGAATTGTTCTCAAGCAAGAAAAGAGGGACCATGTCCTAGACAACCCACTTCCAGATGAGCCGAATGAGAATGCGAGTGTCACAGCCACCAATGCCTACCGTAGGACATGTGACGAATCTACGAAGATTGGTTGTCTTATGCTTGCTCACATGGAACTGGACTTGCAGCAGCAGTTCGAGAATTTTGAGGCCTACGATATGATAGAAAGCCTCAAAAGTATGTTCCAGGCTCAGGCGAAGACTGAGAGGTATCAAGTCTCTTAGGCTTTGTTGAGCTGCAAGCTTAAGGATGGTGATCCACTGAGTCTGCATGTGATCAAGATGGTTGGTTACGTGCAGTCTCTAGAAAGGTTGGGCTACCCCATTAGCGAAGAGTTCGTTACGGATATAATTCTGAACTCTCTTCCTAGTTCGTATGGTCAGTTCATATCGAACTAACACATGCATGGCATGGATAAGAAGCTCACTGAATTACATGGGATGCTCAAGCAGGCTGAGGCGGATCTCAAGAAAGGCGCCAGTCAAGTGTTGATGGTGTAGAATAAGGCTAAGTTCAAGAAGAGTTCTTGGACTAAGAAGAATAAGGCAAAGTCGGGAGGTAAGGCTGAGGACCCGGTCCAAAGCGCTTCCTCATGTACTAAGTCATCTCCTGCAGCCGGATCCACTTGCTTCTATTGCAAGGCGGTTGGCCACTGGAAGAGGAATTGCAGCAAGTATCTGGCTGATAAAGCCAAGAGTGGAGGTGTGACTTTTGGCTCAGGTACGCTTGTTTGCAATGTTATAGACATTTATCTTGCTGATGCACCTGGTAGTTCTTGGGTATATGATACTGGATCAGTCATTCACATCTGCAACTCGTTGTAGGGACTGGTAAGGACTAGGAACGTGGCGAGAGGCGAGGTTGACATTCGGGTCAGCAACAAAGCAAGAGTTGCTGCGTTGGAAGTCAGCACGATGCAACTTCATTTACCTTCTGGATTCTTAATGGAGCTAAATAATTGTTATTATGTTCCAGTGCTTAGTCGAAACATTATATCTGCCTCATGTTTTATGAGATAAGGCTATGAGTCGAATATTAAGAATAATGGTTGTTCTTTATATTTGAATGATATGTTTCACGGCTTTGCACCCGTCTGGGACGAGTTATTTATTTTGAATCATGAGGGTGAATCTGTCTATAACATAAATGTGAAAAGGTTGAAACCAAATGATCTGAATATGACTTACTTTTGGCATTGTCGACTTGGTCATATAAGTTGGAAACGCATGAAGAAGCTCCATGATGATGGACTCCTAACTTTGTTCGACTTGGAGTCGTTCGAGACATGTGAATCCTGCCTACTAGGCAAGATGACCAAGACACCTTTTGCAAAGAGTTGTGAAAGGGCGTCCGACTTATTGGGACTAGTACATAGTGATGTATGTGGCCTGATGAGCACGACAGCCAGAGGTGGTTATGGGTACTTCATTACCTTCACTGATGATTTGAGTAGGTATGGATATATCTATTTTATGAAACATAAGTCGGAAGCCTTTGAAAAGTTCAAGGAATTCCAGAATGAGGTAAAGAATCAACTCGGCAAGAAAATAAAGTTTCTTCGGTCGGATCGAGGAGGCGAGTACATGAGCCATGAGTTTGATGACCATCTGAAGAGTTGTGGAATAGTTCCCTAGCTCACTCCTCCATGAACGCCGCAGAGAAACAGTGTGTCAGAAAGGAGGAATCGGACCTTGTTGGACATGGTACGATCAATGATGAGTCGGACAGATCCGCCTTTATCATTTTGGGGTTATTGTCTAGAAACTCCAGCGTTCACACTAAACAGAGTACCATCTAAGTCGGTAGAGAAGATACTGCATGAGATGTGGACTGGCAAGAAGCCGAGTTTGTCTTTTCTTAAGATTTGGGGTTGTGAAGCATTTGTCAAGCAACTTTAGTCGGACAAGCTTACGGCCAAGTCGGATAAGTGTATTTTCATGGGTATCCAAGGGAAACCTTGGGCTACTACTTCTACAACCGAGAAGAGGGCAAAGTGTTTGTTGCTCGGAACGGTGTCTTCCTTGAGAAAGAGTTTCCCAGTCGGGGAGTCAGTGGGAGCACGGTGCAGCGCGAAGAAATTCGAGAGGTATCGGCCAACAGCGAGTCGGCAAAAACCTTGGAGGTTGAGCCGGTCGTGGTACTTGAGCTAGCAACTGCACCGACACTGCGAAGATCGGCCAGATTGCGAAGTGTTCGTGATGTGTTACTGTTGGACAATGATGAGCCGGTAACTTATTCGGAAGCGATGGTGGGATCTGATTCTGAGTCATGGCTTGGAGCCATGAGATCTGAGTTAAAGTCCATGGATGAAAATCAAGTTTGGAACTTGGTTGATCTGCCAGACGGTGCAAGACCCGTCGAGTGCAAATGGGTCTTTAAGAAGAAAACTGATATGGATGGAAATGTTTCTATCTATAAAGCACGACTTGTCGCGAAAGGGTTCCAACAAGTTCAAGGAGTTGACTATGATGAGACTTTCTCTCCCGTGGCGATGCTTAAGTCAGTTCGGATCATGTTAGCTATAGCAGCCTATTTCGACTATGAGATATGGCAGATGGATGTCAAGACGACTTTCCTTAATGGAAATTTAACCGAGGACGTGTATATGATACAGCCTAAGGGTTTTGTCGATCCGGCTAATGCCGACAAGGTTGCAAGCTTCGAAAATCCATTTATGGGTTGAAGCAAGCATCTCAGAGTTGGAAAATTCGCTTTGATGAGGTAGTCAAATCGTTTGGCTTCATGAAGAGTGATCATGATTCTTGTTTATACAAGAAGTTTAGTGGGAGCAAAGTAAACTTTTTGATCTTATATGTGGATGACATATTACTGATTGGAAATGATGTCCAGATGTTGCAAGAGACCAAGGAATCACTGGAAAAGAGTTTTTCGATGAAGGACTTGGGTGAGGCGACTTACATACTAGGAATCCAGATCTATAGAGATAGATCAAGGTGGCTCATTAGATTGAGTCAGAGTACATATTTGGACAAAGTGTTGAAGAAGTTCAACATGGAATCGTCTAAGAAGGGGTTCTTACCGATGTCTCATGACGTAAAACTTAGCAAGATTCAGTGTCCTTCGACAACTGATGAGCGAAGTCGGATGAGTGCGATTCTGTATGCTTCTGCAGTCGGATCCATCATGTACGCTATGATTTGTACTAGGCCGGATGTTTCCTATGCTCTAAGTGTTGTGAGCAGATACCAGGCTGACCCTGGAGAGATCCACTGGGCAGCAACTAAAAATATCCTCAAGTACTTGAGAAGGACTAAGGATATGTTCCTGGTTTATGGAGGTGAGGATGAACTCAGTGTAAGGGGTTACACGGATGCGAGTTATCTTACTGACTCGGATGATTCTCGTTCGCAATCTGGATATGTGTTTGTGATAAACGGAGGGGCTGTGAGCTAGAAGAGTTCCAAGCAAGAGACGATGTCAGCGTCTACAACAGAGGCTGAGTATATTGCTGCCTCAGAGGCGGCAAAGGAAGCCGTTTGGATGAGGAATTTCCTCATGGATCTTGGTGTAGTTCAGGGCTCATCCAATCTGTTAGATGTGTATTGTGACAACAATGGTGCTATCGCACAAGCCAAGGAACCTAAACAACACCACAAGAACAAACATATACTCATGCGGTACCACCTGATTCACCAGTTCGTGGATCAAGGTGATATCAAGTTATGCAAGGTACACACCGATGCAAATATTGTGGATCCATTGACAAAGCCACTTCCACAGCCGAAGCATGAGGCACACCTGGGAGCTATGGGCATTAGATGCCTAGACATGTGATGTCAGATGATTGACTCTGGTGCAAGTGGGAGACTGTTGGGAATATGCCCTAGAGGCAATCATGTATGATATTATTCCCAATGTATTCATAAAGTTATTATCCATGTAATGAACTACTAATATGTATCATTGAATATGTGATTCGATTGTAGAACTATATATTCATGTTGTTCATACTAAGTTGTCCTTGGTCGTTGAGGTTGTGATAGACACACAACTTAGACTAATGTGAAAGTCGGCTTGATGACTCGGTTCCACTTGTCATGGGCATGGAGATGCTATTCCGACTTACACTAATTCGGCTAATGAGTTTAGCAAATCGGACAGACCCACAGTTGAGATGCAACGAGCATGTTGTCATTTGTATTCTCAAGCAATGAAATGCTTCGACCTGAGGTGATCGCATGATCCGAGTTGTGGATCGCCAGCTTAGGTCCTATCAAACGCTGTTCTGTAAATGGGCAGTTATAAAGGTAGGGTTCGGGTTGGTTGTGAAGCAAGTTGCGTGACGTGGATTACCAAGATGGGATTTTCCCCTCCGTAATGGAGAGATATTCTCTGGGCCCTCTCGTGTGATATGATTCGGAAGCATGACCATGCGCTACTCAGTTAAGTGTTAACTGAGGAGTCGGACTAAGAGTTAGTCGAGTGAATCACATATCATGGTACGAGAAGAGAGTTAAGCTATTAAAGGGATGACAACTACTCGCCTATAGCTTAAAAGGTATATCGTGAGGCAAAGGGACTTGGACAAAAGTCACATTAAGAAAGGTTTGTCTTCTTACTTTACGGTGCTTGGGAGTTGGCACGTCTTGCTAGAGGCTGTTGGGTCCGCAGCATAGAAAACAAAAAAATTCCTACGATGAGAACTATACGCCAAGATCTATCTACTAGGTACAAAGCAACGGGTGGACATACATCCATCGAGAACTTACCCTCGAAGACAACGAGTTTTGTTAACGAGTAGGAACTCGTGGTTGATGTAGTCGTACACTTGCTGATCTCAAGATCGTGTGGAAGTCCGAGCAGGTCCGGCTCCAGCACGTCCTTCAGATCCAGCTCCAGCAAGTCCAGCACCACCAAGTCCAGCACCGCAAAGCAGTGGTGCATCCGTGATCGCACACACGTTCGGTACCCCGACAACCTCCGTCCCTCGCTCCAGCAAAGTAGCGGAAGCAGCAACTCCTTTCTAGATAAAGCCACCGGCAACATGTATCTCGCTAATCCGAGACCATGGGGGAATAATACTAGAGGGGGAGAGAGATCTGTCACGAGGAGGTGTGTGGAAGAAGGAGGAAGAGGGTGGCCTTTTATAGGAGGAGGGGGGTGCCCTCCTTCATGGCCAGCGCATGGGGGGAGGTGACTCCTCACCTCCCCCATTCATGTGGTGGTAACCCCTCCACATTAAAATGCCTCTTCACATTCCCCTTTAAAGTCCCTACTTTAAATGCATTAAATTTCTCCAAATTTAATGCTCTCTCATTTAATGAAACTCTTTTATTAATTTTATTCAGAATTTTGTTAATTACTTTAATTAACAAACATTCACATAAAACCCCCTACAACATTTCAATATTACATGCAGAGCCAATTTTAGCAATTTCACTCGAAACAGTTTCGGTGTCTATTGAAATAATTCCAGCGCTTTCTTAAATCTTTATCTGAAACATATTTGCTCCAAATGGTGTCGGTATCCCTTAAGTGTGTCACCCTATGGTTCACGAATAATGCAGACATGATCGAGACCCTTCTCAGATCAATAATCAGCAGCGGGACCTGGAGATCCGTACTGACTCCCACATATTCAACGATGACTCTTGTGATCGTGTGAACCTTTAACGCTAGTAACTAAATCCCTTTGTATCGCGATATATTACATGTCTGAGATTCGATCATCGGTATCTCCATACCTAGTTTGATCTCGTTGCCGACATGCACTCTTTTCTCGTTCCCGTGATATAACATTCTAGTGATCACATCACTTGCTTGCAAGCTATTTCAATGTGATATCACCGAGAGGGCCCAAAGTATATCTATCCGTCATCGGGATGGACAAATCCCACTCTTTATCCATGAGCCTCAACATAACACCTTCGTAGCACTGAACCCACCTTTATAGTCACCCTGTTACGGTGTGACGTTTGATGTTATCAAGATACTCTTCCGGTGTTAGCAATTAACATGATCTCATGGTCTAAGGACTAAGATTACTTTGTATGATGTTATAGCAATATAAACATAATGACTTTGATCGTAATGCTATACTTCGGATGAATGTTCATCACATCATTCCACCAATGTTGTGACCTTGTTATTAACAACATCCAATGTCCATGATCAGGAAACCTTGATCATCTTGTTAATCAACAAGCTAGTCTATAAGAGAGGCATAACTAGGAACCCTTTTTGTTTATTAAACACACATGTATTGACGTTTCCGATCAATACAATTATAGCATGCAAAATAAACATTTATTATAAACATGGAATAAGATAATAACCACTTTATTATTGCATCTCGGGCATATTCCCTTCAGTCTCCCACTTGCACTAGAGTCAATAATCTAGTTTCAAAAACTTTGTGTATTGAACACCTATGGCTTTCTGGTGTTGGACATATGCCCAAGAGGCAATAATAAAAGTGGTTATTATTATATCTTTGTGTTTATGATGAATGTTTACATCCCATGCTATAATTGTATTATAAGGAAACACTAATACATGTGTGTTTTGTAAACATAAAAGAGTCCCTAGTAAGCCTCTTGTTGAACTAGCTTGTTGATTAGTAGATGATCGTGGTTTCCTGATCATGGACATTGGATGTCATTAATAACAAGGTTATATCATTAGGAGAATGATGTGATGGACACACACCCATAGTAAGCGTAGCATAAGATCAAGTCATTAAGTTCGTATTGCTGTAAGCTTTCAAATGCATAGTAACCTAATCCTTCGACCATGAGGTTATGTTAATCACCATCACCGGATGGGTACTTTGATGACATCAAACACCGATTCGTAACTGGGTGGTTATAAAGGTGTCATTGGGTATTCTGAAAGTATGTGTTGAAGCGCATGGACCAAGATTGGGATTTGTCCATCCATATGACGGATAGATATGCTCTGGGCCCTCTCGGTGGAATGTCATCTAGTTAGCTTGCAAGCATGTGACTAGGTCACAAGGGATGACATAACATGGAACGAGTAAAGAGTACTTATCAGTAACGAGGTACAACTAGGTATGGAGATACCGACGATCAAACCTCGGATAAGTAGAATATCGCGTGACAAAGGGAATTGGTTTCGTATGTTAATGGTTCTATCGATCACGAAGTCATCGTTGAGTATGTGGGAGCCATTATGGATCTCCAGATCCCGCTGATGGTTATTGATCGGAGAGGTGTCTTCATCATGTCTGCGTATTCACGAACCGTAGGGTGACACACTTAAGGTTCGAAGTTGTTTTAAGTAGATATGGAATATGCGTTGGAGACCGAATGTTGTTCGGAGTCTCGGATTGGATCCGGGACATCACGAGGAGATCCGGAATTGTCCGGAGAATGAGATTCATATATTGGGGATCATTTTCTAAGTTAGGAAATGTTCCGAAGTATTTGTATGGGGATTCTAGAAGGTTTCGGAATGTTCCGGAAGGTTCTAGGAGATTTCTTCGAGTTTGCTTGAAAACCAAGAAAGGATCAAGGACTCCTTGTGGGGCAAGACAAGGAGTCGTGGGGGAGGAGGACTCCTCCCCCCTCCCAATCCGCTGGCCAAGGAAGGGAGGGGAGTCCTACTAGGACTCCCCCTCCCATGGCGCCTCCCTCCTTTAAATAGAGGGGTGGGGGTGCCACCCCCTTGCTCCCTCCACTCCAAACCCTAGCCGCCGCCTCTCTCCTCCTCCTTCCCTCTGCTCAGGCTTAGGCGAAGCCCTGCAGAATTCTCAACTCCACCACCACCACCACACCGTCGTGATGCTGGGATTCCGTGGAGAAGATCTACTACCTCCGCTGCTCGCTGGAACAGGGAGAGGAAGGTCTGCTTCGACTCCGCACGTGTGACCGACTGCGGAAGCGCTGCCGGAACGCGGCGCCGGAAGGATCGTCCACACGATCTTGAGATCGGCAAGTGATCGACTACATCAACCACGAGATCCAATCTCGTAACGCTTTCGGATCTACGAGGGTTAGTACAGATCTATCTCGTTGCACATGTCTAATAGATTAGATCTTGGCTTTTATCTAGATTAGATCTGGGTTTTGTTCGTTCTTGCGGTAGAAATTTTTTGTTTTCCATGCTACGAACCCATCAGTGGTATCAGAGACGTGTCTATGCGTAGATCAGTTGCACGAGTAGAACACAATGGTTTTGTGGGCATTGGTGCTCGTGTCGTCTTTTTCTTTGTTTACTTTGCATCTTGCGGTATGGTGGGATGAAGCGGCTCGGGCTAACCTTACATGTCATCGCACATGAGACTTGCTCCACGCTTGACGTGTAACTTGCTTTGCACAAGTGGCTTTGCGGGTGTCTGTCTCTCCCACCATAGTATAGATTCAATTTACGCTTTGCACTTGATAGCACTTGTATCAACGTTGTGGTTCAGTTTCGTAGGTAAGATCCGTTCTTATTCGAAAGCCCCAAACCACGTAAAACATGCAAAGAAAATTAGAGGCGTCTAACTTGTTTTTGCAGGGGTTTTGTGATGTGATACGGCCATCATGTGATTGTGATTATATTTGATGTATGCAATGATCCTTGTTGTAATATGGCAACCGGCAGGAGCCTAATGGTTGTCTTTAATTCTGTTAAGACCTGCGTGTCTATTCATCTTGTAATAGCTTTATTCCAAGTAGTTGTAATAGTTGCTGGTGATGATGGACAACCATGAAGCGGCGCCACTGACCTTGACGCAATGCTGGTGATGATGGAGATCATGTCCGTGCTTTGGAGATGGAGATCAAAAGCATAAGAAGAAAGGGCCATATCATATCACACTAATTATGAAATGCATGTGATGTTAATCCTTTATGCATCTTGTATTGCTTAGATCGCGACGGTAGCATTATAAGATAATCCCTCTCCTAAATTTCAAGTAATAAAGTGTTCATCCTTAGTTGGCACTGTTGCTAAGACTCGTCGTCTCGAAGCATCTCATGATGATCGGATGTGATAGATTCTACGTGTGCATACAACGGGTGCAAGCCAGATTTGCACATGCGGAAACTAAGGTTAATCTTGACGAGCCTAGCATGTACAGACATGGTCTCGGAACACGGAGTACCGAAAGGTATAGCATGAATCATATGAGTGATATGATGAACATGAAGATTGTTCGCTGATGAAACTACATCTTCTCTCGTGAAGATCGGACTTGGTGTAGTGGACTTGGTTCATGTAATCACTAAGACAATGTGAGGGATGTTGTTTTGAGTGGGAGTTCACCTAGTTAATTTAAGAATTAAAATTGAACTCAATTTATCATAAACTTAGTCTAAACTACTTGCAAATTTGTTGTAGATTATGGCGAATCTCTCCATCAATTTCAATACGTTCCTAGAGAAAGAAAAGCTTAAGAACAATGGAAGCAACTTCACGGACTGGCTCCGTGGTCTGAAGATTGTCCTCAGGGCTGGTCAGATGACCTATGTGCTCGAAGCACCACTAGGTGCCCACCTGCAGAAGATGCCACCGATGACGTAAAGAATGTTTACGCCACTCAGAAAAATCATTACTCCACAGTTCAGTGTGCCATCCTGTATGGTTTAGAAACGGAGCTCCAGAAGCGTTTTGAGCACCACGACCCATTCGAGATCATTAAGGAGCTCAAGCTCATTTTTGAGACTCACGCGACCGTGGAGAGCTATGAGGCCTCCGAAAAGTTCTTTACCTGTAAGATGGAAGAGGGAAGCTCCGTTAGCAAGCATGTGCTCACCATGTCTGGGCACGCAAACAAGCTCCAAGAGTTGGGGATAACGATTCCTAATGAGTTAGGGATTCACCGTGTCCTCCAATCACTGCCACCGAGTTATAAGAACTTTGTGATGAACTGCAATATGCACTGCATGAACAAGACGTTACCTGAACTATCGTCCATGCTGAAAACTGCTGAAGTGGAGATCAAGAAGGAGCACCAAGTGTTGATGGTCAATAAGACCACCAATTTCAAGAAACAGGGCAAGCCTAAGAAAAAGGGCAACTTTAAGAAGGACGGCAAGAAAGCTGTCGCACCTGCTAAGAAGCCCAAGGCTGGTCCTAAGCCTGAAACTGAATGCTTCTACTGCAAGGGTGCTGGTCACTGGAAGCGTAACTGCCCCAAGTACCTGGCGGATCTGAAGAATGGCAATATCAAGAAGAAAGGTATATTCGATATACATGTCATTGATATGTATCTTACTAGTAATCGTAGTAGTGCTTGGGTATTTGATACTGGTTCGGTTGCTCATATTTGTATTTCGAAACAGGAGCTGCAGAATAAACGAAGACTGGCGAGAGACAAGGTGACGATGCGCGTTGGAAATGGATCCAAGGTTGATATGATCGCCGTCGGCACGCTCCCTCTACATCTACCTTCGGGATTAGTTTTAAATTTAAATAATTGTTATTTGGTGCCTGCGTTAAGCATGAACATTATATCTGGATCTTGTTTATTGCGAGACGATTACTCTTTTAAGTCTGAGAATAAAGGTTCTTCGATTTATATGAGTAATATCTTTTATGGTAATGCACCTGAGATGAATGGTTTATTCTTATTGAATCTCGATAGTAGTGATACACATGTTCACAACATAGATGCTAAATGAATAAAATTGAATGATAATTCTACATACATGTGGCACTGTCGTCTTGGTCACATTGGAGTGAAGCGTATGAAGAAACTCCATTCTGATGGACTTCTTGAATCACTTGATTTTGAATCACTTGAAAGATGCGAAGCATGTCTAATGGGAAAAATGACTAAGACTCCATTCTCTGGAATAATGGAGCGAGCTACAGACTTATTGGAAATAATACATACCGATGTGTGCGGTCCAATGAGTGTAGCATCGCGTGGTGGATATCGTTATGTTCTCACTTTCACGGATGACTTAAGTAGATATGGCTATATCTACTTTATGAAACATAAGTCTGAAACTTTTGAGAAGTTTAAGGAATTTCAAAGTGAAGTGGAAAATCATCGTAACAAGAAGATTAAGTTTCTGCGTTCTGACCGCGGAGGTGAATATCTAAGTT
Source organism: Avena sativa (assembly GCA_916181665.1). Lineage (NCBI taxonomy): Eukaryota > Viridiplantae > Streptophyta > Magnoliopsida > Poales > Poaceae > Avena > Avena sativa. Next base: position 462,813,352 of record OV702279.1, on the reverse strand, counting down.
ATGAGTTTGGCATGCATTTAAAGAAATGTGGAATACTTTCGCAGTTGACACCGCCGGGAACACCACAGCGTAATGGTGTGTCCGAAGGTCGTAATCGAACTCTCTTAGATATGGTTCGGTCTATGATGTCTCTTACAGATTTACCACTATCGTTTTGGGGCTATGCATTAGAGACAACCGCATTCACCTTAAATAGGGCACCATCTAAATCTGTTGAAACGACACCGTACGAATTGTGGTTTGGTAAGAAACCTAAGTTGTCGTTCCTTAAAGTCTGGGGTTGCGAAGCATATGTAAAGAAGTTACAACCTGATAAGCTTGAACCCAAAGCGGAGAAATGCGTCTTCATAGGATACCCTAAAGAAACAATTGGGTATACCTTCTATCATAGATCCGAAGGCAAAGTTTTCGTTGCCAAGAATGGATCCTTTCTTGAGAAGGAGTTTCTCTCGAAAGAAGTGACTGGAAGGAAAGTAGAACTCGACGAGGTTATTGAACCTTCTCTCGGAGTTGAGAGTAGCGTAGCACCAGAAGATGTTTTTGTGCCGCCTGCACCAATTGGAGAGGAAGCTCATGATGGTGATCATGAAACTTCGAACGAAGTTACTGCTGAACCTCGCAGGTCAACGAGGGTTCGTACCACTCCTGATTGGTATGACTCTGCCTTGAACATCATGTTGGTGGACAACACTGATGACCATGGGACGTATGAAGAAGCTATGGTGAGCCCAGATTCCGACAAATGGCTAGAAGCCATGAAATCCGAAATGGGATCCATGTACGAAAACCAAGTATGGACTTTGGTGGACTTACCGGATGGCCGTAAGGCTGTCAAGAACAAATGGATTTTCAAAAGAAAAACAGATGCTGATGGTAATGTTACCGTCTATAAGGCTCGACTTGTCGTGAAAGGGTTCCGAAAAATTCAAGGAGTTGACTACGATGAGACTTTCTCACCAGTAGCGAAGCTAAAGTCTGTGAGGATATTGTTAGTAATTGCTGCATATTTCGATTATGAGATTTGGCAGATGGATGTCAAAACGGCGTTCCTTAATGGTGACATTGAGGAAGAGTTGTATATGGTACAACCCAAGGGTTTTGTTGATCCTAGTGATGCTGACAAGGTATGCAAACTTCAGCGCTCCATTTATGGACTGAAGCAAGCATCCCGGAGTTGGAATCAACGTTTTGATAAAGTAATCAAAAACTTTGGATTTATACAAACTTATGGAGAAGCTTGTATTTACAAGAAAGTGAGTGGGAGCTCTGTAGCATTCCTAGTACTATATGTAGATTACATATTGTTGATTGGGAATGATATAGAACTTCTTAATAGCGTCAAAACCTATTTGAATAATAGTTTTTCAATGAAGGATCTTGGCGAAGCGGCATATATTCTAGGCATCAAGATTTATAGAGATAGATCAAGACGCCTAATAGCGCTTTCACAAAGCACATACTTAGACAAAGTTCTAAAGAAGTTTAGAATGGAAGAGAGCAAGAAAGGGTTTGTGCCCATGTTGTCAGGTAAGACCTTGAGTAAGACTCAAAGTCCGGCTACGGCAAAAGATAGAGAAAAGATGAATAATATTCCCTATGCCTCGGCCATAGGTTCTATCATGTATGCCATGCTGTGTACAAGACCGGATATAGCACATGCTGTTAGTTTGACTAGCAGATATCAAAGTGATCCTGGAATGGAGCACTGGACAGCGGTCAAGAATATCCTAAAGTACCTGAATAGGACTAAGGATATGGTTCTTTCTTATGGAGGTGATGAACAGCTTGTTGTAAACGGTTACACTGATGCTAGTTGGAACACCGATCCAGATGACTCGGAGTCATAGTCTGGATATGTATTTATTTTGAATGGTGCTGCAGTGAGCTGGAGGAGTGCCAAGCAAAGCGTTGTGGCGAAATCTTCAATTGAATCAGAATACATAGCTGTTTCGGAGGCTGCACAAGAAGCCATATGGATGAAGGAGTTCATTACTGAACTTGGTGTGGTTCCCAGTGCGTTGGACCTGATGGCCATCTACTGTGACAACACAGGTGCCATAGCTAATGCATAGGAGCCAAGGTCACATAGCAAGCTGAAGCACATCAAACTACGTTTCCATGCTATTCGCGAGTATGTCCGAGATGGTGACATAAAGATTTGCAAAGTACACATTGATCTGAATGTGGCAGATCCGTTGACTAAACCTCTCCCTAGAGCAAAGCATGACCAACACCAGAACGCCATGGGTGTTAGGTATATTACCATGTAATCTAGATTATTGACTCTAGTGCAAGTGGGAGACTGTTGGAGATATTCCCAAGAGGCAATAATAAAAGTGGTTATTATTATATCTTTGTGTTTATGATGAATGTTTACATCCCATGCTATAATTGTATTATAAGGAAACACTAATACATGTGTGTTTTGTAAACATAAAAGAGTCCCTAGTAAGCCTCTTGTTGAACTAGCTTGTTGATTAGTAGATGATCATGGTTTCCTGATCATGGACATTGGATGTCATTAATAACAAGGTTATATCATTAGGAGAATGATGTGATGGACACACACCCATAGTAAGCGTAGCATAAGATCAAGTCATTAAGTTCGTATTGCTGTAAGCTTTCAAATGCATAGTAACCTAATCCTTCGACCATGAGGTTATGTTAATCACCATCACCGGATGGGTACTTTGATGACATCAAACACCGATTCGTAACTGGGTGGTTATAAAGGTGTCATTGGGTATTCTGAAAGTATGTGTTGAAGCGCATGGACCAAGATTGGGATTTGTCCATCCATATGACGGATAGATATGCTCTGGGCCCTCTCGGTGGAATGTCATCTAGTTAGCTTGCAAGCATGTGACTAGGTCACAAGGGATGACATAACATGGAACGAGTAAAGAGTACTTATCAGTAACGAGGTACAACTAGGTATGGAGATACCGACGATCAAACCTCGGATAAGTAGAATATCGCGTGACAAAGGGAATTGGTTTCGTATGTTAATGGTTCTATCGATCACGAAGTCATCGTTGAGTATGTGGGAGCCATTATGGATCTCCAGATCCCGCTGATGGTTATTGATCGGAGAGGTGTCTTCATCATGTCTGCGTATTCACGAACCGTAGGGTGACACACTTAAGGTTCGAAGTTGTTTTAAGTAGATATGGAATATGCGTTGGAGACCGAATGTTGTTCGGAGTCTCGGATTGGATCCGGGACATCACGAGGAGATCCGAAATTGTCCGGAGAATGAGATTCATATATTGGGGATCATTTTCTAAGTTAGGAAATGTTCTGGAGTATTTGTATGGGGATTCTAGAAGGTTTCGGAATGTTCTGGAAGGTTCTAGGAGATTTCTTGGAGTTTGCTTGAAAACCAAGAAAGGATCAAGGAGTCCTTGTGGGGCAAGACAAGTAGTCGTGGGGGAGGAGGACTCCTCCCCCCCTCCCAATCCGCCGGCCAAGGAAGGGAGGGGAGTCCTACTAGGACTCCCACTCCCATGGCGCCTCCCTCCTTTAAATAGAGGGGTGGGGGCGCCACCCCCTTGCTCCCTCCACTCCAAACCCTAGCCGCCGCCTCTCTCCTCCTCCTTCCCTCTGCTCAGGCTTAGGCGAAGCCCTGCAGAATTCTCTACTCCACCACCACCACCACACCGTCGTGCTACTGGGATTCCGTGGAGAAGATCTACTACCTCCGCTGCTCGCTGGAACGGGGAGAGGAAGGTCTGCTTTGACTCCGCACGTGTGACCGACTGCGGAAGCGCTGCCGGAACGCGGCAGCGGAAGGATCGTCCACACGATCTTGAGATCGGCAAGTGACCGACTACATCAACCACGAGATCCAATCTCGTAACGCTTTCGGATCTACGAGGGTTAGTACAGATCTATCTCGTTGCACATGTCTAATAGATTAGATCTTGGCTTTTATCTAGATTAGATCTGGGTTTTGTTTGTTCTTGCGGTAGAATTTTTTTGTTTTCCATGCTACGAACCTATCAGTGGTTAACATAATCTTCGGATCTGACATTTTTAGGTCTATGTGTATTTGCATGTCTTTGCGTCTCTACGCATCACTCATTCTCAAATGAGATGGCATTATAAATTTGGTCCTTTGGTGAGACCTTTAGTTCGTTCGGCTTAAAATATGTTGATATTATTGTCACACAATATATCTTCATAGTATTAGCCCACTTTGAACCACACCTAGTTTGATAACAAACTACTTAACACAAATGCCCTCATATGCTGCTACTATAGCAGTCATATACTTAGCCCTTTTTGTTTTAGTATCCGTCACAATGTCTCAACTTTGGAACTCATCCAAATCCATCATGGAACATCCTTTCCATTATATTGTGCCACCCATAGTCTAAATTGAGATAAATTTAATTTGTATCTTATGACAAAACTAGTATCAATGTAACACTTTACAATGAACTACCTTTAACTATTTGTCACTTATACATGATATATTCTTAGTTCTTCCAAAGCTCATAAGAATATCTTTACTATTGTCCAATGATCATCTTATGGATCATTCGGGTATGTGCTCATAACATTTAGAGCATAGGACATTCTGGATATATACATATCATGGTATAATCGATCAAAATCTTCATGTGATTTTACTCACCAAGTGTTGGAACACTTGAATCTTGATACAATCCTTTCCATGCAGCAAGAACCTTTCTTGTTGTTTCCATATTGAACCCTTTCAATATCTCATATATGTATGTCTGATACAACCATATTAGCGCCTTAATATATCCATATAAATATTGATGCCTAATATTCTGGTTTTGCCCAAGTCTTTCATCGAAAACTTATTTTAATGAAATTCTTAACTTGTGTCAATACAAGATACATCATTTCCAATCAACAATATGTCCTATACATAATGTATTAGAAATATGTCTCAGCGCTCCCACTTAATTTCTTGCAAATGCAAGCATCTTCATCATCTCCGATGAATTTAAACTCTTTTAACAGTTTCATCATGGTGAAGATTCCAACTCCGCTTACTTCAACTATTGAAGTTTGCATGCCCTTTTAGCACCCTTTGAATTAACAAAACCCTTCGGACCATGTCATGTACACGTCCTAGGTAACCGTTCTATTAGAAGAACCTTGTTTTGTTTATTCAGCTACCATATACCAAATTATATGTGGTGGTTGCTACATTAATCCGTCAAGACTATATATCGCTATGAAAGATCAAATCTTGTCATAGTCAACTCCTTGAACATTGCCGTAAACTTCTTTCCAACATGTCGACTATTTCATAGATGTTAAACATCCATGTCTATTTCTTTATAGATCCAAACACGACTGATAGGCTTCACGCCTTTCCGGAGGGTCTTCCAAGTTCAGAAACTAGATTTCTCGTGCATGGATACTATCACAGATTCTATGACTTCTAGTCATTTTATGGAGTCAGGGCCCATCATCGCTTCTTTGCATGTAGTCGATTCATCATTGTCAAAACAATAACGACTTGCTTATCAAATCACACTATTTGATTCTTACCGACCCACACGGTTCAATAGGAACTCTAATCTCCGAGATCACAACCTTTGTAATCACGGGAGCCATGAGCATTGTGGCCGCCACCAGGACACTTTTCGGCGCTGCGCTACTTAGCACATATAGCTAAGGTTCAACAACCTTATCGAGGTTCTATTGTCCTCCCACTTAACTTTTCGCAAAAAATTCCTTCTCAAGAAACTTGACATTCCAAGTAACAAACTCTTTTGTCCTCGGTGTTATGGAGAAATTCCCAAGAAATTCTTTGGGATAACCTACAAAGACGTGCTTATCCAACTTTGGTTGTAAACATTTTACTTATGCATAGCATACCAAAATTTAAGAAAAGACAATTCGGGTTTTATCCCAAACCATAACTTATATGGTGTCATTTCAACAGATCACGATGGTGCTCTTTTCAGTGTAAAAGCGGTAGTCTCTAAAGCTTTAATCCTTAAAACATAATGGGAGTTTTATAAATGACACCTTTGATCTTACCATGTCAAACATGGTTTGATTTCATCTCTCGAATATGCCATACTCCTATGGTTTATCGGGGAACACAAATCATGAAACAATTCCTCAAATCTTAAGTGTTTTGCTAAACATGTAACTCAAATATCTTCCTTTATGATCGAATCATAAACTCTTTATTTTCTTGTTACAATGATTTTCCACTTCATCTTGAAAGTCTTTAAACAATTCTCAAATGTTTCATACTTCTTCCTTATTAAGTAAATATACAGATATATTCACTCAAATTTTCGGAGAAAGCATATGAAGCAAAAAGATCCATCGCATATGGCTACACATAATGGACTATGCACATCAGCATGCACAATTTCCAATAAGCTAGTCATCCGTTCCTCTCTGGCCTATGGACAGAGTTTCAATTATCTCGAGGAAAGTCTCACATATGCCAATTGATCAAAATCAAAGACTCCAAAAATCCATCAACATGGAGTTTCTTCATGTTTTCTTTCCAATATAATTTAAAACAGCGATGTCACTTCATAAGTGATATTTAATCATTTGTCTTGCGACATTTTAGCAATAGTGTTTATGGATGTGATTTCTCCCACTAGACTTGTAAAAGTTCATCCATCCTTTATGGAATACGATAATTATTTGAACAACCATTGTTCTCATAATACCGGAACAAAATAACAATTATTAAAACAAATATTGAAGGCTAGGTTTGACGACAATGAAAAATACAATAACACTTTATTTGTTTTCGATGAGCATCATCACTCATTCTCTTGCTAGTTACTTAGGCCATTGTAGTTCATGAATTGCGTTGTCCTGTATGACACTTCATACCAACCAATTCGGTATCCAATACCAGTATCCAATACCTCAGAATCACATTGTTTAACAAGCAAGGAATACAGCCATAACATGTATATCTTCTATATACCTAAGTTGGACATCTCCAACCTTTTCTTTTCTGCCAAATATTTTATAGAATCTCTTTCAACAATTCCTTTTCTTTTAAAAGAATCTATCAACATCAATAGTGGTGTCATTCACATGACACATAGTACAAAGTGTATATAGTCAAATACTAATACCTTTGAACTTGCACTTTGAAGTGGATCACCATCATCAAATGTTTGGTGTTCTTTCAAAAATCCATTCTTTAGTAATCTATTAGTGTAGTAAACATTTTACTTACATCTTCTATTCATCCTTATCATGACAACTTTAATGATCAAGCTACTATAGCCTATAAGGAAGAATCGCGAGTATAATGTTAGTTCCCAAAACCTTTTTGGGAGATCCAGATGCCTAGCATCTCCATCCTTCTCAAATTCTAATACAATATGAGAACATGTATTTTTCTAAATTATACTCTATCATAATGCAACCAAAAACATTGTTTCAGATATCACAATATCTTCCACACATGATGGTTTCTGAAACAATTTTTCAGCTCCTAGATAATCTTGATATTAAAACAACTTTTGAATATCAATAATCATGGAGGCAAACATGATACTTTTAGATACTAACATTGGAATTCTTACTCTTGATTTAATACTACTTATTAAACTTCATGGAGTAAATAGAGTTTGCAATAGGACTTATAAACTTTAAATAGACATTCAAAACAATACGATACCAGTTTGTAAAGTAAATATCCAGAATTCTATAGTTCTATTATCTCAATTGAAACTAAGCATAAGGTAGTGAACATACGCCAATGACTACAACAAATTATGCAAATTCACTTTGATTTAGTTTATGACAAATTGAGTTTGACTAATCCAAATTAGAAATGAACTCCCACTCAAAAACGACATCCCTCGTGCCTTTTTGGTGATTACATGAACCAAATCCACTACACCAAGTACGATCATCACGTGAGTTGATGTAGCTTCAAAGAGGAGCATCTATATGGGCATCATATCAACTATATGACTCATGCTTAACCTTTCGGTCCGTGTTCTGAGGCCATGTCTGTACATGCTAGGCTCGTCAAGTAAGAACCTTAGTATTCACGTGTGTAAAACTGTCTTACACCCGTTTGTATGAAAGCGTAGATTCGAGTACACCCGATCATCACGTGATGTCTCGAAACATGATCCACAAAATGGTGCATACTTAAGGAAGAACACATTTTTATCTTGATATCTAAATGAGGGATCATCTTACAATGCTACCAAAAACGCCAAACTAGCAGTATAAGATGCTAGCATTTAATGTGTAAAGTGTGATGATATGGTCCATGCATTTGATCTCTATCATTTGCATCGTGGTATGATCTCTCTCATTCCTTTGTGTGTAAGGCCAAGGTCTATGCAACTTACACGTTGAATGTGTTGTAAGAGTATTTATCATACATCTACTTACAACAATACCATATCAAGACACTAGCCTAGCAACGATCTAAACTAGACGCCTCTAATTTATCAATTGCAAGTTTTATGTGGCTTAGGGCTTTCGGAGATAGAACCGTTCTTACCTACGAACATGAACCGCAACGAGGATAACCAAGTTATTAGCAACTCGTTGTAAATCAGATATTGACTATAGTAGGAGAGACAGACACCCGCCAGCCACTTATGCAAAACAAGTTGCATGTCAGTCGTGGAACCGGTCTCATGTACGATGACATGTAAGGTTGGTCCGGGCCGCTTCATCCCACTATGCCACCAATATCCAAAATACATAGAAGATGCAATAACATGATCATCATCGCCCACATATAAACATATATGTACTACCCGTGCAAAGCACCTACGCATAGATCAGGATCCGATACCACTGTTGGGTCCACAGCATAGAAAATAAAAAATTTCCTACGATGAGAACTATACGCCAAGATCTATCTACTAGGTATAGAGCAATGGGTGGACATACATCCATCGAGAACTTACCCTCGAAGACAACGAGTTTTGTTAATGAGTAGGAACTCGTGGTTGATGTAGTCGTACACTTGCCGATCTCAAGATCGTGTGGAAGTCCGAGCAGGTCCGGCTCCAGCACGTCCTTCAGATCCAGCTCCAGCAAGTCCAGCACCACCAAGTCCAGCACCACAAAGTAGTGGTGCATCCGTGATCGCACACACGTCCGGTACCCCGACAACCTCCGTCCCTCGCTCCAGCAAAGCAGCGGAAGTAGCAACTCCTTTCCAGATAAATCCACCGGGAACATGTATCTCGCTAATCCGAGATCATGGGGGAATAATACTAGAGGGGAGAGAGATCCTTCACGAGGAGGTGTGTGGAAGAAGGAGGAAGAGGGTGGACTTTTATAGGAGGAGGGGGGTGCCCCTCCTTCATGGCCGGCGCGTGGGGGGAGGTGACTCCTCACCTCCCCTATTCATGTGGTGGTAACCCCTCCGCATTAAAATGCCTCTTCACATTCCCCTTTAAAATCCCTACTTTAAATGCATTAAATTTCTCCAAATTTAATGCTCTCTCATTTAATAAAACTCTTTTATTAATTTTATTCAGAATTTTGTTAATTACTTTAATTAACAAACATTCACATAAAACCCCCTGCAACATTTCAATATTACATGCAGAGCCAATTTCAGCAATTTCACCCGAAATAGTTTTGGTGTCTATTGAAATAATTCCAGCGCTTTCTTAAATATTTATCTGAAACATATTTGCTCCAAATGGTGTCGGTATCCCTTAAGTGTGTCACCCTATGGTTCGTGAATAATGTAGACATGATCGAGACCCTTCTCAGATCAATAATCAGCAGCGGGACCTAGAGATCCGTACTGACTCCCGCATATTCAACGATGACTCTTGTGATCGTGTGAACCTTTAACGCTAGTAACTAAATCCCTTTGTCTCGCGATATATTACATGTCCGAGATTTGATCATCGGTATCTCCATACCTAGTTTGATCTCATTGCCGACATGCACTCTTTTCTTGTTCCCGTGATATAACATTCTAGTGATCACATCACTTGCTTGCAAGCTATTTCAATGTGATATCACCGAGAGGGCCTAGAGTATATCTATCCGTCATCGGGGTGGAAAAATCCCACTCTTGATCCATGAGCCTCAACATAACACCTTCGTAGCACCGAACCCACCTTTATAGTCACCCTGTTACGGTGTGACGTTTGATGTTATCAAGATACTCTTTCGGTGTTAGCAATTAACATGATCTCATGGTCTAAGGACTAAGATTACTTCGTATGATGTTATAGCAATATAAACATAATGACTTTGATCGTAATGCTATACTTTGGATGAATGTTCATCACATCATTCCACCAATGTTGTGACCTTGTTATTAACAACATCCAATGTCCATGATCAGGAAACCTTGATCATCTTGTTAATCAACAAGCTAGTCTATAAGAGAGGCATAACTAGGAACCCTTTTTGTTTATTAAACACACATGTATTGATGTTTCCGATCAATACAATTATAGCATGCAAAATAAACATTTATCATAAACATGGAATAAGATAATAACCACTTTATTATTGCCTCTCGGGCATATTCCCTTCAGAGGACGCTACCAACTATCGACTCGGAGTGGTGACTCGTGTCGTGTCTGGGCGTACGTAAACCTGCAGGGTCACACACTTAAGGGTAAGGAGCCCATGTGGATTCGATCCATGTGGAGATTGGGGTACGGCCTAGATGGGCCTCAAGCGTTGATCCCAGCTAGAAGTGTATATAAGTGGAGTGAGAAGGGATTATCCCTAACCTAGCCGTCATTTTCTCCACTCCCATTTCGGGCTAGACATGATCTAGCAGTCCTCTACCTGGAGCTTCCTTCCTGTACGTGTGGATATCGGTGGAGGCGTTGCACGTGCGGCGCTAGAGACAAGGAGGTCCGTGGGGATCTGGACATGTTGTACGGGGATCGTTCGGCACGGCATCAACTGACACGCTTCATCAAAAATCCGCACCTGCGCGTCTAGTGGTAAATTTCGTGGCCTATCACATGAGCTGGATCTTGGGAGTACCGCGTAGGAGAAAAAGTTTTTTGTTTATCTCTGCGTGGCCCAACAGTGTTTCTGTTGTACCACTCTAAGGGATGTAATACTAGTGAATGGTGTTTCATTAGTGTTATGTCAACGACTATAGTGTATTACATCATGTCGTGGTATGCTGGGTCACCTCATATATGTACATCTGGACAACCATATTAGCGCTTTAATCTATCCATATAGACATTGATGCCGAATATTCCAGTTTTGCCCAAGTCTTTCATCAAAATCTAATTTTAATGAAATTCTTAACCCGTGTCAATAAAAGATACATCATTTCCAATCAACAATATGTACTCTGCATAATGTATTGGAAATTTATCTCAGCGCTCCCACTTAATTTCTTGCAAATGAAAGCATCTTCATCGTCTCCGGTGGTATCTCGAATGCCAGTTCGAGGGTGTGCTTTTAGGTCTTGATCGAGAGTGCTTCCTTTCGTGCCTAAATTAAACTCCTTTAACATTTTCATCACTGTGAAGATTCCAACTCCGCTATGCTCACATCAACTATTGAAGTTTGCATGCCCTTTCAGCACCCTTTGAATTAACAAAACCTTTCGGACCGTGTCATGTACAAGTTCTAGGTAACCATTCTATTAGAAGAACATTGTTTTGTTTATTCAACTACCATATACCAAATTATATGTAGTGGTAGCTAGATTAATCCGTCAAGACTAAATATCGCTATGAAAGATCAAATCTTGTCATAGTCAACTCCTTGAACATAGTCGTAAATTCCTTTCCGACATGTCGATTATTTCATAGATCTCAAACATCCATGTCTATTTCTTTATAGATCCAAACACGACCGACAGGCTTCATGCATTTTTCAGAGGGTCTTCCAAGTTCAAAAGCTTGATTTCTCGTGTATGGAAACTATCACGGATTTTATGACTTCTAGTCATTCTATGGAGTTAGGGCCCATCATCGCTTCTTTGCATGCAGTCGGTTCATTATTGTCAAAACAATAACGACTTGTTTATCAAATCTCACTATTTGATTGTTACCCGATGCATATGGTTCAAATATGAACTCTAATCTCCAAGATCACAACCTTTTTAATCACGGGAGCCACGAGCACTATGGCCGCCACTAGAACACTTTCTGGCGTTGCGCTACTTAGCACATATAGCTAAGGTTCAATAACCTTATCACAGTTCTATTGTCCTCCACTTAACTTTTCGTGAAGAATTCTTTCTCAAGAAACTTAACGTTCCAAGCGACAAACTCTTTTGTTCTCGATGTTATGGAGGAATACCCAACAAATTCTTTGGGATAACCTACAAAGATGTGCTTATCCGACTTTGGTTGTAAACATTTTACTTATGCATAGCATACCAAAATTTAAGAAAAGACAATTCAGGTTTTATCCCAAACCATAACTCATATGGTGTCATTTCAACGGATCACGATGGTGCTCTTTTCAGTGTAAAAGCGGTAGTATCTAAAGCATTAATCTTTAAAATATAATGGCAGTTTTATAAATGAAACCCTTGATCTTACCATGTTAAACAAGGTTTAATTTGATCTCTCGAACATACCATACTCCTGTGGTTTATCGGGAAATGCAAATCCATGGAACAATTCCGAAATCTCAGGAGTTTTGCTAAATCTGTAACTCAAATATCTTCCTTTATGATCAAATCACAAACTCTTTATTTTCTTGTTACAATGATTTTCCACTTCATCTTGAAAGGCTTTGAACAATTTTCAGATGTTTTATACTTTTTCCTTATTAAGTAAATATATAGATATATTCACTCAAATTTTCGGAGAAAGCATATGAAGCAAAAAGATGCATCGCATATGGCTACACATAATGGACTATGCATAGCAACATGCACACTTTCCAATAAGTTAGTCATTCGTTCCTCTTTGGCCAACGAACGGAGTTTCAATTATCTCGAGGAAGTCTCACAAGCGTCATTTTGATCAAAATCAAAGACTCCAAAAATCCATCAACATGGAGTTTCTTCATGTTTTCTTTCCAATATAATTTAAACGGTGATGTCACTTTGTAAGTGATCTTTCAATCATTTGTCTTGCTACATTTTAGCATTAGTTTTATGGACGTGATTTCTCCAACTAGACTTGTAAAAGTTCATCCATCTTCTATGGAATATGGTAATTATTTGAACAACCATTTTTCTAATTATACCGGAACAAAATAACAATTATTTAAACAAATCTTGAAGTCAAGCTTTGATGTCAACGATGAATACAATAACACTTTATTTGTTTTCGATGAACATCATCACATATTCTTTTGCTAGTTACTTAGGCCATTGTAGTTCATGAATTGCATCGTTCTATATAATTACCAACCAATTCGGTATCCAATACCCAAGAACCACATTGTTTAACACGCAAAGAATACAACCATAACATGTATATCATCTATATACCTTAGCTGGACATTTTCAGTCTTTTATTTTCTGCCAAATATTTTATAGATTCTTTTTCAGCATTTCCTTTTTCTTTTAAAAGAATCTATCAACATCAACAATGGCGTCGTACATATGACACATAGTCCAAAGCATGTATAGTAAAATACTAATACCTTTTACTTCAAAAAAATACTAATACCTTTGGACTTGCACTTTGAAGTAGATCACCATCATCAAATGTTTGGTGTTCTTTCAAAAATCCATTCTTTAGTAATCTTTTAGTGTAGTAAACATTTTACTTACATCTTCTATTCACCCGTATCATGAGAACTATCATTATCAAGCTACTATAGCTTATAAGGACGAACGCGAGTATAATGTCAGTTCCCAAAACCTTTTGGGAGATTAAGACGTCTAGCGTCTCCAACATTCGCAAATTCTCATTCAATGTGAGAACATGTATTTTTCCAAATTATACTCTATCATATTGCAACCATAAACACTGTTTCAGATATCAAAATATCTTCCACGCATGATGGTTTCTAAAACAATTCTTTCAGCTCCTAGATAACCTCGATATTAAAAACAACTTTTGAATATCAAGAATCATGGAGGCAAACATGATACTTTAGATACTAACATTGGAATTCTTACTCTCGATTTAATACTACTTATTAAACTTCATGGAGTAAATAGAGTTTGCTGAAAGTTTGCAATAGGACTTCTAAAATTGACATTCAAAACAATATGATACCAGTTTGTAAAGTAAATATCCAGAATTCTATAGTTCTATTATGTCAACTAAAACTAAGCATAAGGTAGTAAACAGATGCCAATGACTACAATAAATTATGAAAATTCACTTAGATTTAGTTTATGACAAATTGAGTTCGACTAATCCAAATTAGAAATGAACTCCCACTCAAAAACGACACCCCTCATGTCTTTTTGGTGATTACATGAACCAAATCCACAACACCAAGTACGATCATCACGTGAGTCGGTGTAGCATCAAAGGCAAGCATCTATATGGGCATCATATCTACTATATGACTCATGCTTAACCTTTCGGTCCGTGTTCCAAGGCCATGTCTGTACATGCTAGGCTCGCCAAGTAAGAACCTTAGTACTCGTGTGTGTAAAACTATCTTACACCCGAAATATGATCGTGGATTCAACTACACCCGATCATCACGTGATGTCTTGAAGCGGCAAAACATAAACGATGCGTACTTAAGGGAGAACATATTTTTATCTTGATATCTAAATGAGAGATCATCTTATAATGCTACTAAGACGCCAAACTAGCAATATAAGATGCAAACATCATATGTGTAAAGTGGAATGCGATGGTCCATGCATTTGATCACTATCATGTGCATCGTGTCATGATCTCTATCATTCCTTTGTGTGTAAGGCCAAGGTCTATGGAACTTACACATTAGGTGTGTTGTAAGAGTATCAACTATACATCAACTTACAACATTATCATATCATGACACTAGCCCAACAACAATCTAAACTAGACGCCTCTAATTTATCCATTGCAAGTTTTACGTGGCTTAGGGCTTTCGAAGATATAACCGGTCTTACCTATGAACATGGAACCACAACGATGATAACTAAGTTATTAGAAAATCGTTGTAAATCAGATATTGACTATAGTAGGAGAGACAGACACCCGCTAGCCACTTATGCAAAACTAGTTGCATGTCAGTCGTGGAACCGGTCTCATGTGCGAGGACATGTAAAGTTAGTCCGGGCCGCTTCATCCCACTATGCCACCAATATCCAAAATACATGAAAGAAGCAATAACATGATCATCATCGCCCACATATAAACATATGTGTACTACCCGTGAAAAGCACCTAAGCATAGATCAGGCTCTGATACCACTGTTGGGTTCGCAGCATAGAAAACAAAAAAAATCTATGATGGGAACTATTATACGCCAAGATCTATCTATTAGATACATGCAACGGGTGGATATATATCCATAGAGAACATACCCTCGAAGACAACAAAGCTTTTTTAATGAGATGGAACTCGTGGATGATGTAGTTGTACACTTGCCGATCTCAAGATCATGATGAAGTCCAGCAAGTCCAGCAGGTCCAGCTCCAGCACGTCCCTTAGATCCAGCTCCAGCAAGTCCAGCACCACCAAGTCTAGCACCACAAAGCAGCGGTGCATCCGTGATTGCACATACGTCCGGTACCCCGACAACCTCCGTCCCTCTCTCTAGCAAAGCATCGTAAGAAACAACTCTTTTCTGGATAAAGCCACCGGGAACATGTATCTCGCTAATCCAAGACCATGGGGAATAATTTCTAGAGGGGGAGAGAGATCCTTCACGAGGAGGTGTGAGAGTGGAGGAGGAGGAGGAGGAGGTGCTCCTTATATAGGGGAGGGGCAGCCTAAGGGGGCATGGCGCCGGCCATGGTGGGTGCCCCAACCTCTCCCTCATTCATGTGGGTGGAGCTCCAACTCACATAAACACACACCTCCACTCATGTCCACTTACATGCATTAAATTTCCACCAAATTTAATGCAAGCTCTCATTAAATAAAACTATTTTATTTATTTTATTCAGAATTTTGTTAAATACTTTAATTAACAAACAATCTCATAAACCCCCTGCAACATCTCAATATCACATGCAGAACCAGTTTCTGCAATTTCACCCGAAACAATTCCGGTTTCCATCGAAATGATTCCAGCGCTTTCTTAAATATTTATCTGAAACATATTTGCTCCAAATGGTGTCGGTATCCCTTAAGTGTGTCACCCTACGGTTCGCGAATAATGCAGATATGATCGAGAACCCTGTCCGATCAATAATCAGCAGCGGGACCTAGAGATCTGTACTGACTCCCACACATTCAACGATGACTCTTGTGATCGTGTGAACCTTTAACGTTGTAACTAAATCCCTTTGTCTCGCGATATATTAAATGTCCGAGATTTGATCATCGATATCTCAATACCTAGTTTGATATCGTTGCCGACATGCACTCTTTTCTTGTTCCCGTGATATAACATTCTAGTAATCACTTCACTTGCTTGCAAGCTATTTCAATGTGATATCACCGAGAGGGCCCCGAGTATAACTATCCGTCATCGGGATGGACAAATCCCACTCTTGATCCATGAGCCTCTACATAACACCTTCGTAGCACTGAACCCACCTTTATAGTCACCCTGTTACGGTGTGATGTTTGGTATTATCAAGATACTCTTCCGGTGTTAGTGATTAACTTGATCTCATGGTCTAAGGACTAGGATTACTTCGTATGATGTTATAGAATATAAACATAATGAATTTGATCGTAATGCTATACCTCGGATGAATGTTCATCACATCATTCCACCAATGTTGTGACCTCGTTATTAACAACATCCAATGTCCATGATGAGGAAACTTTGATCATCTTGTTAATCAACGAGCTAGTTTATATGAGAGGCATCACTAGGAACTTTGTATTTTTTACTAAACACACATGTATTAACATTTCCAATTAATACAATTACAGCATGCAAAATAAACATTTATCGTAAACATGGAATAATATAATAACCACTTTATTATTGCCTCTCGGGCATATTCCCTTCAACCGTCACCACCACAACATGTCGGTGTCTAAGACAAAACGCTATCATCCTCCATGCTGACCTGCATGGTCGAGAGAACTCAGAAACCACCTCTCACCCAACCGAGAACGCAACCCACAATCTTCTTCCCTCCTCCTTCACGGTCAAGGGCTTGTCCTACTCGCTGTTGTCGCACCCCGACGACCTAGATCAGGCCCTAGAAGGGCCCATACCCTGGGGCCCATATCTAGCCTAGGAGGGACTAGATCCTTCTTATGTGTGCCCCTTCGCTTCCTCCCTCCTTGATGGCCTCCCTGGAACACATCATCACGACACACACCGCCGAGATGATAGGCCGCAGCCCAGTAACGCCAAGCTGCAAGTGCAGCCGCCTCCTAGGTCCGCGCTCACATCATCACCGCCAGGTTGAGCCAACCCTCTCCTCTGCCTGGTGGTTCCTCAACCTAGGAGCAACCGCTCATCCATGCTACCGCCCACGCGGTTACGAGGCTTGAACCGCTCCTCTCGCCACCAGGGTGTATCCTTGTGATTGATTAGATCTGTTCTTGCTGGAATCTACCATTAGATTTGTGTTTATCGGCCCGAGGAAAGCAACAAATCTGACATGTCAATGATGGCATGCATTATGCCCTTATAGCTCAACTTTGTACAATAGCGAGCACTAGAGAAGGTAACCTAGATCCACGATGCCATGTCTCCAAACATGATGCTCCCAACTGAGTGACAACATCGAGGACACCTCGGTCGTGTCGATCCAACTCTGGAACTAAGCTTTCGCTCAGAGACACCTACCAAACCAGATAGGGAGCAAGAGCAGTGTCGATACACTTCGGTAATACCTCTAAGGAGGGGAACGTCACTAACATCTGCTATCATCGCTAGAATTTTGTCTGTATTGCCAAACACATCCCTCCCTGCCCTCCGGCTTGTGGCAACCTTCCATGTTGGTCACACAGCCGCCGCCATGACACCTCGCTGTTGAAGCCAAAATGCCATGGTCCTACATGCTGGCCTGCACAACCGAGAGCACTCCGAAACCACCTCTCACCCGACGAGAATGTATCCCACCATCTTATTACCTCCTCCTACATGGTCAAGGGTCCTACCTACTTGTTGTTCTTACACCCCGACAATGACAACACAGTCGCAGCCCAAAGACCTAGATCAGGTTGTGGAAGGACCCAGACCCTCAGGCCCAGATTCGGCCTAGGAGGGACCAGATCCTGCCTATGTGCGCCCCTCTGTTTCCTTCCTCCTCACGGACCTCCCCTAGATCATTCCTGTGTCGCTGAGACGGTTGGCCGCCACCTAGGAACACCTGGAAGCAAGCGTTGTTGCCTCCCAGGTCTGTGCTTGCACTATCACCGCTAGGTTACGCTATCCCTCTCCTCTGCATGTTGCTTCCTCTATCGAGGACCATGCTCATCCATGCTCTTGCCAGCGCACCAGTAAGTCTCGACCCTCTCCTCTTGCAGCTAGGGGCATCCCTCTCTCTAGACCACACCAATCGACGAGGCTCTATCCCCGTTGCCCCTCACTAGCGGTACATGTGGCTTTCCGACGGCCACCTTTTAGGGATACGAGGGGGAAGGAGTGGTGGGGAGACGGTTGGGAGCTAGGGTTGGGATCCCCATGTTTCCCTGGAGGTGGCGACGCGATGGAGCGGTATAGGCGCAATCTGACTGTCGCTTTCGTGGAATCCAAGGGTGCACAATCTAACGGGAGAAGAGTCGGACGCCTCTGAGCGGTTCACGACATAGAAAACAAAAAATTCCTATGATAAGAATGCCAATTGTGCCAAGATCTAATCTAGTAGATGTTAGTAACGAGTATGAGGGTAACCAGAATAACTTACCCTCGAAGACCGAAAGCTTTTACTAAAACCGATTTCATTGGTGATGTAGTCGATCACTTGCCGATCTCAAGATCAAGTTGAAGAACACCGCAACCCAACAGCTTATCCGTCCTTGGTCACAGGTCCGGCTCTTGACAACCATCACGCCTCCACTCCAGCAGAGCAGCGGAAGGAGTAGATAAATCTTACTCCGAGAATCCAACAGAACATGTACCTCGCTAATCCGAGGCCATGGGGAAATGCTAGAAGGGGAAGAGAACCTTCACAAGGAGGTAGTGTATCTAGAGAGGAGGAAGAGGGGTCCTTTTATAGGGGGATGTACAAGGGGAATGGCCCCTGACCATGGGTGTGCCCCCACATCTTCCCTCATTCATGTGAGTGCACTTCCTACTTACATGAACTCCCTCTCCACTCACATGCATTTATTACCCTTTAGCATAAATGCACTTTTATCTTTAAATAAAATATTTTATTTATTATAGTCAGAATTTTGTTAATTACTATAATTAGCAAACATTCACATAAAACCCCTTGCTTTGTTTTGATATTACACTTGAAACTATTTTCAGCGATTTGATCCAAAACAATTCTAGTGATCATCGAAACAATTTCAGCTCTAACAAATTTATTCCTAGATATGTTTTATCTACCACTTAGTGTCGGATAACCTTAAGTGTGTCACCCTACGGTTTGCGAATAATGCAGACATGATAGAGACACCTCTCTTATCAATAATCAGAAGTGGGACCTGGAGATCTGTACTGACTCCTACAAATTCAACAATGATTCTTGTGATCGTGTGAACCATCAACATCGTATCCAACTCCTTTTAGCTTGCAATACTTTACTTGTCTGGGATCCGATCACAAGTATCAACCATACCCTAGTTCGATCTCGTTCCCGGCAAGTACTCTATACTCGTTCTATGATACAACATCCCTGTGACCTACTCACGTCCTTGCAAGCGGTATTGATGTGATATCACCGAGAGGGCCAAGAGTATATCTCTTCGTCATTAGGATGGAAAATCCCACTCTTGATCCATGAGACTCTACAAAACACTTTTGGAATACCTGAACCCACCTTTATAGTCATCCTGTTATGGTGTGATGTTTGATGTTATCAAGGCACTTTTCCAGTGTTAGTGATTGACATGATCTCATGGTCTAAGTACTAAGAATACTTCGTATGTGTTTGATGTAGCAATGTAAACTTAATTACTAGATCGTATTGCTAAATCTACTTTGGGTGTATGTTCATCATATCATTCTTATAATGGTATGATCTCGTTATTAACAACATCCAATATTCATGATCAGGAAACCTTGATCATCTGTTAATCAACGGGCTAGTATTTATATGAGAGGCATTACTAGGAACTTGGTTTGTTTATTAAACACACATGTATTAACATTTCCTATTAATACAATTCTAGCATGATAAATAAACATCAATCATAAACTTGGAATAAGATCGTAGCATTTTATTATTGCCTCTTGGGCATATTCCCTTCAGTCTCCCACTTGTACTAGAGTCAATAATCTAGATTACATTGTGATGAATCTAACACCCATTGAGTTCTAGTGTTGATCATGTTTTACTCTAGGGAGAGTTTTAGTCAACAGATCTGCCACATTTAGATACATGTGTACTTTGTAAATCATTATATCGCCATCCTTGACACGTTCACGGATGGAGTGAAATCGATGCTTGATATGCTTGGAATTCTTGTAAGACTTGGCTCATTTTCATTGGTTATGGCTCCATTGTTGTCACAATAGATGACCATTGGGTCTAATGGGCTAGGAACCACACCAAGTTTAGTTATGAACTCCTTCATCCAAACCGCTTCCTACGCTGCTTCTGAAGCAGCAACATATTCCGCCTATGCCGATGATCCTACCACCACATGTTGCTTGGAACTCCTCCAACTTACTGCTGCTCCATTCATGAGAAATACATATCCAGATTGTGACTTAGAGTCATCTGAACCAGTGTCGAAGCTAGCATTGACGTAACACTTTGCGATGAGATCTTCTTCACCTCCATATACAAGAAACATTTCTTTAGTTCTTCTTAAGTACTTAAAGATATTATTGACTGCTATGCAGTGTTCTGAACCTGGATCAGATTGGTACCTGATAGTCAAACTAATAGCATGTGCCATATCCAGTCTAGTACATAGCATGGCATACATGATACATCCTATGGCTGAGGCATAGGGGATCTTATTCATTATCTCTATCTTTTGTTGTAGACGGACTTTGAGTCTTACTCAATGTATTGCCTTGCAACATAGGTAAGAAACCTTTCTTACTTCCATCCATTTTGAAATTCTTTAAGATCTTGTGAAGGTATGTACTTTGTGATAGCCTAATCAAGAGTCTTGATCTATCTCGATAGATTTTGATGCCTAGTATATATGTTGCTTCAGCGATGTCCTTCATTGAAAAAACTACTGTTCAAATAATCCTTTACACTCTTCAAAAGTTTATATCATTTCCAATCAACAATATGTCATCCACATATAAAATTATAAATGATACAGAGATCCCACTCACTTTCTTGTAAATAAAAGCTTCTCCATAAGTTTGGAGAAATCCAAACCCTTTGATGACTTCATCAAAACGGAGATTCCAACTTCGCAATGCTTGCTTTAGTCCATAAATGGATCGCTGAAGTTTGCATACCTTTTTAGCATCCTAGGATCAATAAAACCCTTGGGTTGTACCATGTACAACTCTTCCTCAATGTTTCCATTAAGGAACGCGGTTTTTATATCCATCTGTCAAATTTCATAGTCGAAATATGCAGCAATTACTAACATAATTCTAACCGACCTTAGCATCGCTACGGGAGAGAAAGTCTCTCGTGGTCAACTTCTTGAATTTGTCGGAAACCTTTTGCAACAATTCGAGCTTTATAAACAACCACATTACCGTTAGTGTTAGTTTTGTTCTTAAAGATCTATTTATTCTCAACGGCCTTACGGTCATGAGGTAGGTCCACCAAGCTCCAAACTTGGTTTTCGTAAACGGATCCTATTTCAAATTGCATGGCTTCTACCCATTTGTTGGAATCCAGACTTTCTATCACTTCCTCATAGGTCGCAAGGTCATTGTTTCCATCTACCATGAAATTCATAACTCGATTACCATATAGTTCAGGAGATGCACGTCTTCTAGTTGACCTGCGAGTTTTGGTAGTATTATCTTTCGGAGTTTCATGATCATTATTATTAGTTCCCTCTTTATTTGGTGAAGTTGACACCAGAACGTCTTGCTATGCTACGCCACTCGCCGTTTCCGACGGAGTACTATTCGCCATTCCATGAGAGAAGGTTCAGTAACCTTGTAGAGTTCTACCTTCCTATTTATCACATCTTTCGAGAGAAACTCCTTCTCTAGAAAGTATCCATTCTTGGCAACAAAAACTTTGCCTTCGAATCTATAATAAAAGGTATACAAAATTGTTTCCTTAGGGTATACTATGAAGACACAATTTTGCGCTTTGGGTTCGAGTTTATCATGTTAAAGTTTCTTCACATAAACATCGCATCTCAAACTTTTAGAAATGATAACTTAGATTTGTTGCCAAACCACAATTCCTACGGTGTCGTTTCCATGAATTTAGATGGAGTCCTATTTAAAGTGAATGCAGATGTTTCTAGTGCATATCCCCAAAATGACAATGGTAAGTCTGTGAAAAACATCATAGATCGAACCATATCTAATAATGTACGATTACGATGTTTTGATACACCATTTCATTGTGGTGTTCCGACAGGTGTAAGTTGTGAAACTATTCCACATTGTCTCATGTGTATGCTAAACTCGTAACTTAGATATTCACCTCTATGATCGGATTGCAAAAAAATAATTTTTCTATTACGATGTTTTTCCACTTTATTCTGAAATTCCTTGAACTTTTAAAAGGTTTCAGACTTGTGTTTCATCAAATATATATATCCATATCTACTCAAATCATCCGTGAAAGTGACGAAATAACGATAACCTCCGCGTGCTGATACACTCATTGGTCCACATACATCTGAATGTATGATCTCCAATAAGTTTGTTGCCCGTTCCATAGAACCAGAAAATGGGGTCCTAGTCATCTTACCCATAAGGCATGGTTCACATGTCTCAAATGATTCATAATCAAGTGATTCCAACAATCCATCATAATAGAGTTGTTTCATGCGTTTTACACCAATATGACCAAGGTGACAGTGCCACATATATGCAGCATTATCATCACTCAATTTAATTATTTTTGCATCCATGTAACACCTTAGTTTTAGTTAATGTCTAATTTGGATTGTTTGTGCATTCATGAGCATCATCTACTTTGCTAAAAAAATGCAAACAAGAAGTATGCAAAAAAAACCTAAAAACCTAGTTTTTCCCTCTCTCTCTCTAAAAGCAATTCAAAAGGGTTTTGAATTTTGAAAAAATCTACGAAAAGTGTGAAGCCCAATTGGTTATGAGGGCCCTACTGTATTTTAAATGTTTAACAAAAGTCTCTAGTATTTTGGAACTATATAAAACAGGTTTTAATAGGTTTTACAAAAGGGAAAATGGAAAACAAAAAAAGAATTTGCAAGGAAAAATCTACACCTAGACTACTCCAGGCCGGCCCAGTTTCCTCATCCCCCTACCTGCTGCCTAGCGTGCAAGCCAGCGGCCCTCCTTGCAAACTTTCTCGTAGGCCGTTTTCGGCCCAACCTTGGCCCAGGCCTAGTACCGCTTCGATGAGGATTGTTCGTCGTCTTCGTTGACAACGACGAGCAGCTCGCTGTTGACAACCGCGCCGTCGATCTCCCCGACGCCAAGATGCCTGCTCCGTGGCTGTTTCGCGCGAGGATAAGACCCCGGCTGTCGTGCTCCTCTCCCCATCCTCTCCTCTCTGCCTCTCGAGCCTCCCTCTCTCGTTTCCTCCCATGCCAAAACCCTAGCCGACATACGCCATCTCCGGCCTCCCCAAGCCTAGCTGGTCACATGTTGAGCTTCCCCGTGTCGCCAGCTTCCTCCTCCCCGACGGAATCGAGCCTAGGAGCCTGCAATCGGCCACATCGACCGCGTCTTCCCCGATCCCACGTGCTCTGCCGCTCGCCTCACGATCAATTCCGTCTCTGCCTTGCTTCACCGCCACCCTCTACGTGCTCCTGGTGAGCTTGCACATCACGTGGCCCTCCCCTCTCTCTCGCTTGCTATAGTGTCGCTGCTCCGATCGCCTACAAGTCCCGTCACCGCTACTCGCCGTGGCCGTAGCTCCGGTGACCGAATCCCAGTGGCGTCGCCCTCTTTAGGTTTGCCCCAAAGCCTTGATTAGAACCCGCTACTCCACCCGCTCGCATGTGTGTCCCAGCATCGCCGTCGGTGACCACATGACGGTGGCTATCGAGGTGACGTCATTGTGACGTCACGATGACGTGGTCGTGGACTGCTGATCGTTGACCACCGCGTGACATGCTGACCTGGCCACGAGCCCATCCGTCAGTGTTTGACGCCGCCCCTGCATGAAAACCATTCGTGATTGGGAAGCGCTCAACGTTCCCCAAGGGATCAAAACACCCGATCCTCTGCCTCCCCTGATTGACCCATGTCTCCCGAGATACGGAAACAATCCCCACTTCCAACGACCGCGCGTAGAGCACCGCACGACACCTCCCTTGCAACTCCATCAGAGTGTCGACCATTGTGCCCCGTAGCATCACCGAAAGCATCCCGGTACCGGTAGGAAGCACCGTCGTACCTCCTTGTACCGATCGCCGTCACGCCCTGGCAGCATCATCGTCATACCTTTGCAACATTTTGTCGCTAGTGGTAGCATCATGTGCTGCCGCTCGCTTAGGCACATAGAAAATCTTGCCGCTGCTAGTAGCATCACGTACCACCACTCGCTTGGATGGGGAGAGTGGTTAGTGGGCCAATGAGAGCGACGCATTGCACGATCTAGACGCGCCGGTAGGTTCAATGTGTGTGTCATCGCCCTGGACAGGTAGGTGCAGCGTAGCGTGTGTGACCTGGACGATCGCGTCCCCTGCTGAAACATTGTGTTTTCCTTCATGATTTGGAGATCTTGTTCAAGAACTATTTTGGATTTTGAAAAAGGTTCATGATGGACGTCCGGCATGGTGTGTGTCTTGCTTGTCCTGGTATGCGTACGTAGCTAGCCTTTAGATTGTTTATTTATGGGCCTCAGACGTCACGTGTGACTATTAAACATTCATACGTAGGTCGTGTCAAATCAAGCAGGATTTAATGAGAACTTACCGATCTTTTCTCTGTTGTTCTGCAAACCTCACCGTGTATCCGTGGAGCTCGCCGTCTCCTCCGCGTGCGCGCGTGGTTGTCACGGCCGACTACGCCCACGACTTGGACGAAGAGCGCCTGACGACGGAGATGCTGATCTGCCAGTCGGAGCTAGAACGCGAGACGGCGATCCTCGTCAAGCAAGCCCACGCATGCCGAGCAATCGCGCTCGTCGAGGCGCGGTTGTCAAGGGAGCGGGAGCTTGCCGTCGGGCCCGTCATCAAGCTCGAGGCGGTGGACATGGACATCTCGGACAACTAGAGTCGGAGCCGCCCCAAACGCCGCTGCAACCTGCAGCTCCAGCCGTCGGTCGAGCTCATTTTTGGTCTAGGTTGCGGCGGCGTCCTCGTATATAGGTTAATTTAAATGTAGTTTAGTAGCACAGCTTTTGGATCGCTGCAAGTATGTGTAGTTAACTGAATCGCGCAAATCCCCTCATTTGTTCTTCGATGAATTTTGCCGCGAGTGCAAATATTCGAATGTGCAGTTCGTATTTACCATTTTCATTCTGCGTCGTGTCGATCTTGCCTTGTATTTGTGTTTTCGGGAGACTACTCTGGTTTCGCAGTTCGCGAGTTTACAAGGCTCGTTAGAGATGCTCTTGGTGGGGCCAATGAGAGCGACGCATGGTACGATCTAGACGCGGCAGTAGGTTCAATGTGTGTGTCATCACCCTTGACAGGTAGGTGCATAGCATGTGTGACCTGGACGATCGCGTCCCCCTGCTGAAACATTGTGTTTTCCTTCATGATTTAGAGATCCTGTTCGAGAACTATTTTGGATTTTGAAAACGGTTCATGATGGAGGTCCGACATGGTATGTGCCTTGCAGTGGGCCTCAGACGTCACGTGTGACTATTAAACATTCATACCTCGGAAGTACGTGTGACTATTAAACATTCATCTCAAATCAAGCAGGATTTAATGAGAAGTTCACGTCTTATCTCTGTTCTTCAGCAAACCTCACCGATCACCATCGTTCCACATTCCTCGGAAGGAGAAAAACGCACTCGCCCATGCCAATCTGGCCCCGATATAATACACGGTTATGCATGAATCGCACGAGGAAACTCTCCATCGCTCAGTTGCTTTGACGTGACTGACTCACAGACTGGACCCGAAATTTTACAGTGAAACCAACGAAGCAATCTGCTCAGAACAGGCACGAAAATATCCAATGAACGAACAGCTCGGCTGGGCCTAGGATTAGATCTGTGCTTGTTGGACTCTACCCAGGCCATGCGCTCACGATTCGCTTCCTGAGGCCCAGTTGTTGGGCCGCATCACACGTACGAACCGCTCGGGAAGATCGAGCCAGCCGCGCTCGCTGAGGTCTAGCACTCAACGAGATTGAATTTACGTGATTGAATTGTCCCACCTCGGATTACAAACTCAACGAGAACCTGTTTAAATAGCACTCGTGTACATAGAACCTCGCCGGGCCTAGTAGCGTGGGCTTGAACCCTAGCTTCGGGGGGCAGCAGTTTCGGTCGGTGTGAGGTATTGCTGGGCTCCCATCTTGGTAGAGCCTGTAACCCTAAAGGTCAATCGTGATTGAGGGAGCGTGACCTCTATCCCTGCGGACTGCCTTTTTTTTTTGCTTCTCCCTCCTCTTCCGCGCCATAGGCTGCTGCTCGTCCGCCGCATACAACAGACTTGTTGCTGCTCTCCTCCGCTCGGCCGGCCACCGCAACTGCTCGTCCGCTTGGCTGGCCGCCACTTCTGGCGCTCCTCCACTCACCGCTGCTGAGCCATGCTCCTCCGCTCGCCGCTCTGCCCCACCACCGCCGAGCCACTTCGCAGCTCGCCGTGCTCGTCATTATGACCACCAGCAGCAGCTCATCGTCATGATCTCCGGCAGCAGTTCCACAGCTCACCGTGATCTCCCAGCAGCAGCTCACCACGCTCATCGTCGTGATCTCGCAGTAGCAGTGCACCTGGCCAGAATCAGAGCATACAGTTACACTTCTGTTGGATACATCATCATACCAGAATTAAACAACATGTGTCAACTATGAATCAAACTAAAGAAACAAACAACTTATGTGAGAATTAATTCACTTCATGTGCAATAATAATGACAGAGCTTAATAATGGAATGCTACCCTCCAATTTTACTTCAAGTATGATGGCCTTACTGTGCAAAGCTTAGTTGTAAATCATTACTGTGCAATTGAACATATCGTCATCAGGTGAATTGCATATGAACATACAAAACTAAACATACTTCAAGCATGATGGACTTACTTTTGCCAGCATATACGATAAATAAGCCATGAGAGCGTTTAGGCTACCTCCCAGTCAGTACTAGTAGCCATAAGAACCAACACCACCGAAGTTCAAATTATAGCTGGCTCAAATTAAGCATTGTCGTCAGAATCCATATGTACTCCTTTAGGCATCTAGCTGGCTAGTAAGTCATGAAAGGCGTATTAATCCACTATGCATACACCAACATGGATTTTTCTCACAACATGCATCATCTGCATGTTATTCCTTATTATTTTCTAAGTAACCTGGGCTACATTTTTGGCACAGAGTCATACATACATTAGGAACAGTTAACTGAACCTGAAGTACACCACCAAGAAAAATTGCATCTACCGTTGCTAATGAAATAATTGCATAAAACGTGGAGGGAGTTAGCATTTAAACTCTGACAGAGACTCAGTTGCCTACTCCTGATAATGGTGAGTGGGTGAAACGAAATTTGACTATAATGAGTTTGCATTCCTAAACAAACTTCACAATGAGTTTAGCATATTTGCGCAGCTCGCTCGACTCTAGGCACACAAAGAAGCTCAATGTGAAAGCTCAGCACTAAAGAGAGCTTGTCAAAACATTATGCCAGTAAAAGCTCACCACTAAACGTTTCACGGAGGCAAGGCGACACGCTCAAGCAACGCTCCCTGTAGGTGAATCAAAAGCTATTTTTCAGTACATCAAGTTCCAAAGAGTAATCCACTTTCTGGTACACTAACAAATAGCAGTACACTATCAAATGAAAATGACAAACTCCCTGCAGGTGCAAGTTTCAGCTGAATGTGAACACTAGGAACAACATGTGCTGGAGTAATACTGTAGGTGCAAGTTAATCAGCCATAGGAACATGTGCTAGAGTATTACTGTAGTGCAAGTTTCCGAATGTGAACACTAGAAAACAGCATGTACTGGAGTACTGATTTTAACTAGAGAACTACTCCATGTAAGACAACATGTGCTAGAGTAACTTGATAGTACCTTGCGATATTTTCAATATTCAGAATTTAGGTACTCAAGAATTTAGTTTGTCAGGACAGCTACAGAATTCAGAGATATCAAACTGACAGAATTTTTATTATGGCACCAAAATTAAGAGAGATCAAACTGACTGTTAGGAGTACTGCAAGGTAATCAGGCAAAATGAAACTAATGCAGCATTTAACTAAGAGTACATCTCTTCTAGTCTTCAAGGCATTTAAATCACGTTAGCTGAGCTTATTGACTGAAGCCAGCAAGCAAAATCCCCCTGGTCTCTCTGTCCCAGGAGTCCAAGGCCTTGCTCCTGAAATCCACCGTGGTCACTGCACCACCACAGAGAACATAATCCGTGAGATTTGATTTGGGAACGAACCAAAACAAAAACAAAAAATGAATTTTTCAGTGAAGGCAAGAACACTACTCACTGGGGAGTAGCTGGCTGTGGCACGGGTTCTTCCCCAGATCTAACGCTCGCCAGAATGTGTCTGATGGAGCCGCAGTCGCAAGAAAGATTGGTTTTTTGGTTCACGGATGGAGATCGGGCCGCGTGCGCCGCTAGGGTTCGTGGATGGAGACGACAGAGCATCGGGTGATGGGTAATGGAGGGTAGAGGCGCGGGACAGCATGCGGCGGGCCAAGGCGTGCTGGCCGGCGAGGGAGCGGTAGGGAATGGAGGGGATGCTCGCGGGCCGGCGAGGGAGCAGTGGCGAACGGAGGCTGTTAGGTAGGAGACGAAGGAGTGCTTTTTTGTTTTTTTTTTGAGGGCTGCTTGTTTTGACTCT
This sequence comes from Avena sativa, assembly GCA_916181665.1. Classification (NCBI taxonomy): domain Eukaryota; kingdom Viridiplantae; phylum Streptophyta; class Magnoliopsida; order Poales; family Poaceae; genus Avena; species Avena sativa. Next base: position 462,784,158 of record OV702279.1, on the reverse strand, counting down.
ACCCAGGAGAGGCCGTGCGCGCACGATTCGCTTTCTTAGGCCCAGAGTTATTGGGCCGCAAAACGCCCACGCACCGCTCGGGCTGATCGGGCGAGCCGAGTTAGCTGAGTGCTAGGTTCAGGGAGTAAATTGTATTGTCCCACCTCGGATTACAAAATCAACGTGAGCCTGTTTAAATCTGGACACATGGACGCAGAACCTCGCCGTGCCCAGTAGCGTGGGCTTGAACCCTAGCTTTGGGGGTAGTAGTTTCGGTCGGCGTGAGGTATTGCTGGGTTTCCATCTTGGTCTCTATCCCTGCGAGCTATTTTTTTTTTATTGTTTCGTTTTACTGGACTTGGATATAATATTTTACATTAATTATATTTATTCCACATTTCTTGTTAATAATATTTTTGTTCCACGCGGTATTCTTTTATCACTGTTTGGTTTTCTACTTTTAATTATGAATCACTAATATTCGATTTGGATATAATATTTTACATTAATCATTTTTATTCCACATTTCTTGCTAATAATATTTTTATTCCACATGTATTTTTGTATTTATTTCGTGGTCATATGTCTAACTTTTGTTTGATTTACTTCTGCTATTGATTTGTTTTGCTTTCTACACACATATTTTCTCTTTTTATTTCAATTATATTAGTAAACATAAAGCTACGTAGCTTCATTATTCGTCTTCCTCTTTCCTACTTTCTTCTCATCGACCCACTGTCCACCTTTGCGTTATCACATATAAAGTAATTCGTACGAGGGGGCCTAATTCTTCTGCCACATCTCTTCACTTAGTCATTATTCTTAATTACACATTTAGATCCTAAATCTTTCATAAATGATCAACTCGAGGTCTTAAATTGATTTGACCGGTGCCATGTCGAGGCGGGGCTCACAAGACGTACATGACACCCCACATATTTGCTCATAAGCCCCTAAGGCTGTATTTCTTCTAAATTACGATTCCTAAGTGATATTTCACAATTTTGAATTGAGTTGGTGATGATTGTTCCGCGTATACATTTCTCATTTGCTTTAAACATTGTTCCTAAGGTAATTTGTACTTGTGATTGATTGCACTGATTTCCTTGCTTCATATTAAAAAATAATTCAAGAGTACGCTGAAGGCATACCATAATTTTATAGAAGGCTGAATTTTTAAGTAGAAGACGACTACTACTCGTTGCAACGAGCGTAATATGGACTCCACTCTAGGGCTAGTCCGGAGACAGCCACCACAGTCAGAACGACTACACCACAAAATATCTTGACCTAAACTAAGCAACAAGGCCGCGTCTCGACCGGTGTTGGGCGCTTCCGAAGATTGAAGCTTCACCTAAACTCTCCTTGCCAACGCACCATCATCAAGAAGAGCAAAGGCGGGACTTGGTCGGCCCGAGGAAAACAACAACTCGGGCATGCCCACGATGGCGTGCATTGTGCCCTTGTATCTCAAATTTGGACAGCAGGAAGAACTGGAGGAGGGTAACCTAGATCCGCGATGCCATATCTCCAAACGTGATGCTCCCAACAGAATGATGATGTCGAGGACACCGCCATCGCGTTGATCGAACTCTGGACCTAGGCTTTCGCCCAGAGACACGTACCAAACCGGAGAGGGAGAGAGAAGTGCCGATACACCTCGGCAATGCCTCCAAGGAGGGGAACGACACACACAGGCACCATCGTCGCTAGACATTCGTCTGTATCGCCGAACTCCTCCCTCCCTACCCACCAGATTGTTGAAACCTTCCATGTTTGTTCACACCACCGCCACCACAGCACCTCGGTGTCGAAGCCAAAACGCAATGGTCCTCCATACTGACTTGCACGGTACCACCCCATTTTTCAAAAATACTAGGCCACCTTGCATGAAAAATGTCCCAATCGGATATCTTAAACCTTTCCGTCCACCCCCTCGTGAAAAAGACAAATTTCTGCCAAATCGGTAGGAAGTGGGTCAGATTTGAACCACAGGTGCATGATCTGATACGCATGATTTTTCACAAATATCATTTTTAGATTCACAATATGCTATTTCATCGGAGATCCGATGCAAGTTTAGTGAGGCTCAGCCCCGAGCTAAGGAGTTTTTAGAATCCTCAAATTCAAAAGAGATTTTTATATGAATTTTTTAAGATTTGAACATTATTAAATGAATTTTATTTGGAAAATATTGCAGTACACTATTCAAAATACATAATGCATGATTAAAAGATGATAGGATTCTTCTTATTTTTCTGATCGATTTAGACATATTATTTGTCGAATTCCGATTTACGGATTTAAAGATATAAATTTTTCCAGATTAAATAGAAAAAGGCAAAAAAATATATTTTATTGTTATTTAAAATCAAGATTATTATTACTTATTTATTTTTGTTTACTTAAATAATTGTTTGAAATTTAAAAAATAAAGGCATGTGACACCATGGTCCAAAGTTTAATAGGATTGATGTGGTAGCATATCAACAAGGTCTAATTTCTTTATCGGAATCTCATCCGGAAGGAACAAAATAGTTAAGCGTGCTGGGCTGGAGTAGTGTGAGGATTAGTGACTGATCAGGAAGTTTGACCATAAGTGCAATTTAATCGGAGATTTAGGGTACTTAGAGCTTAAAAAAAGCTTGTGAGATTATAAGTCAAACAATTGAAAAAAATATGAAAAAAAGTTGAAAAAAATATTAAAAACCATTTGAATTTTTTTTTGGAAAATAAACTAGACCGACGGCTAAACCGTCAGCGTATCCAAACAGTCATTAGCCGTCTAGGTGGTATCCATCTAGGCTATGCCGACGGCTTTACTATGCCTTGAGTCTAGGCTAACGTTGTGCTACACCGACGGCAATTTGGCCTATGCCAACCGTTTCCGGCCGTCGGCGTAGTGACGCCTTCGTGTAGTGTACCCACCATCTTCTCCTCTGTCGCTTCTATTTATCGCTAATAATTCTCAATATACAGAGTGTTTGAATGGCCACACATTAAGTTAAACGTGCAATTACACACGTGTTTTTCACGCGTGACCGATTATACCCATTTCCTTGCTTCATTACATATTCCCTAGGATACTTGGTAACAGCATTACACTTGTCCTCATAAACAAGAAAACTAACCATTTATACATGCATATTGCTTCGTGAACTGCGAGCGGCCTCTCGACATTGGAATATTGCTCGATCATGTGAACGGCGTCCTTCTGTAATGACCCATCTTGGGAATCTATGTGAAGTGTGTTAGCATCATGTATTGCATTGCATTTCATCTGGTGGCATCATGACATTTAGTTGCATGGTAAACTTCTCAAAGCTCGCAATTTGCAAAGTTTTAGAATCTACGGTTAAACTTTTTTTTCGAAATAGAGGATAAGAACCGGCTTCTGCATCAAAAAGATGCATATGATCTTCTTTATTATTTTATTTAACAAAGTATTGATAGACAAGGAACGTCAAAAAACCCGAAATCACTTCACAACACCTAAAAAACCAGCATGGGTGAAGATCATGTCAGTATGGCTTATGCCCTAAAAACGTGAAAACTCCAATCGAATTAGGAGCCTAGGACATTGCATACCCGAGACACCCTCTAAGTAAAACATGAGCGATCATCCGGTCAAGAAGATTTCTAACGAGAACCTCATTCACATAATACAGAGGCCGTCACCACCATCGGACCGCTGCGAGCCAACTTCAGTACAAAGATTTGTAGGCCTCGTTAGGCCTACCACTGATGGTGCCACAACGCCTATGCCTTGTGTGAGTCCATCGTGTCACGTCCAACACCGATACTCCGCTTCTCCATGTCACCAATACTCACTGTCATTGACGAGTTAGATGTATACCGCTCCACATCTGGCCTCCTCCATCCAGCAGCTGCTCCAAAAACAATGCCCCATGAGGAAGAATGATGCCTAAAGCATCGCCATAGTCTAATTCCAGATACCCGGGTCTGGGGTTTTCCTTGGAGCAGTGTGAGTAAGTAGATGGTAGTTGCATCGGCGATTTATTTAACAAGATAACGGCATGTAGATGCCACCATCACATGCCATGACTAGAGTCAGAGCACGGTTTTCATCGGTAGCCATGCCTCCACACTCGACGTCGAGACCAGATGTGGGATCAAGGCCACCACAACCAGCACGCCGGCCACTTCCGGCGAAGGAGGAGGACACCGCCACCACACCTGGCCGCCTGGGGCCGGAGCCCCCAACTTTATCGTGTTTGTGGGTCTAGCCTAGAAGTCACGTACTATCGATAGAGTCGACGATGTGCAATAGGACAATAGCAGGTCATGGTCCTTTAGAGCCCATCTGGGCCTAGATCGGGTTCCCGTCCATCGCCCTCGCCTCCGCACGGCCATCACACCGTCTGCCGCTGCCTGCTCGCCGACCATGGCCGCCGCCACCCCGCATCACTACCGTTGATCGAGCCAGAGCGAGATACCTCCAGTACAAACTTAGCGCCGACCGAGGAGAACCGTGGGCGCCGCGGCGCCACACGACACGGGCTTTGCCCGACAACACCCCCGGCAACGACCGCGGGATGGGAGATCTTGCGGGAGTGGGCTAGAGGCGACCAGCGGGGGCGCCCTGGTGTGGTGCGCCGCCGCCACACAGGGTTTGGGGAAGATGTTGTTGAAAAGAAAATGACACCAACTTTAAATTTCTAATTGATTGCTAAACCTTCAAATTATCTATTGGCCATTGGATATTTTCAGAATTTACGAAACCAATTTAAATCTCTCCGCAGTCTGAACTAAAAAACTACTAAAACAATATCCTCTTGCCAAAAAAAAAATATATCCCATCAAATTTTTGGTTTACTTAAAGACCTCGTAATTCACTATGTGCACCACATCTCCTCTCTCTTCATCTCATTTTTGAGTATGCCATGGCTTGCAAATTCACCCGAGCACACTTGCGCCTATTCGATCATCAGTTTCATTGCAAAACTTCAGCTAGCCCCTTGGTTTCCTGCCCGAGACGTGGCTCTGCAGCTCTGCCTCATCCCTGTTTAGTCTGGCATGCATCCTGCAGCTGCCCCTTCTGTTTTGTTCATAGCTACTACAGCTGTAAACTGAACTTGAAACAATCCTTCTGAAACTGCTCGATCCTTATGTTTGTATTTTTTTTCTATTCATTCGATCGAATGTACTGATCTACTCTTTTCCTATTAATATAAATATCTGGGATACCTCATACCTCACGACATAGATATTAGTGGACCGCGGGATGTGTCTCAGAGTACGTCTCGCCCCATTGGACGATCGACCACCGCGCTGTCAGAGAGCGATGGGAATGGGCTCCTCCTCACGGAGGCAATGATCATCGATCCATGGCGCACCCAGTGTGCGCCTGGCCCCATTAAGCAAAATAGGAGTGCCGCGTTCACTCATGGATGCTGCAAACGGATCGGTCGTCCAGCGGGAAAAAGGGGGCGTGCGTGCACCGGCAGGCGGCATCAGGGCACTAACGAACACCGACTGTCACATACACCCTTTTTTTTTTGGTCTCAAGCTACTACGAGGTATGATTATACTCTGAGTCTCCACTGATCACTAGGACAACCCACTCCGCTCCACTGATCACTGGTATGCAATCTGGTAAGATGATCGGCCATATGACGTACGTGACTCGGCGGAGAGCAGTGCGTCCTACGTTTGCTTGCCGATCGAGTTGCCTGCTCGGCCCACCGCCCACGAAAGGGTGGATTTCCACCGTGGATGGACTAATGGCGGCACAAGTGCTCGGTCGGTTTATTTATCTACCGGGCGGTTGAGTGAAGCTACCGGTAATCGTAAAGGGAGTGGAGGTGGAGGTGGAGGTGGTGCAAGCATGGTGCTTCAGTTTGCTTGTGTTCCTACTGGTCTCAGTGGTCTGCTTGCAGTTGCATATGAAGATCCTGGTGATCATTGGTGGGACTAGGGAGACGTGATATGATATCCGGAGTTCGGTAATAATTTTAGAGCTCCTTCACGGCAGCCTACATCCAAAATGGTGGTAAGTTTCGGTTTGCTGTCCGGTGGCAGCGTACGTGGATTGCTCTGCCGAGCATCATGTACGACTGTGAGCAAGAGAATTTGAGATGTTCTGCGGTGTACTTTTCCATGCTCATTTTACTTCAGCGGTTCAGCTGGGAAACCCTAATCACCGACAGAGACTCTAAGACAATAAAAATGTATAGAGGTTAGGCTATTTCTCGTACTTGTGAGAAATCACTAAATTTACATTCGAAACCGCATGATGCGGACATCGAAAGAATTGTGCGAGGGCAAACCCAAGATAAAAATATGTTGATCACACGGATATCAATAGAGTACATATGAGTGAATAGAATAATTAAAACTAAATCATATCAAGACCCTCCACTGCAATCATCTTTAACACCTAAGTCGAATGAGCTGCAGCCGCTAGTTCTTCTTTTTTTTTGGAAAATCAGTTTTAAAATTCTCGAAAAAATAGCTCTTCTAATTATTTAGGAACAATTTGATTTTATTCATTACTCAATCAACTCATACTACGAACAGGTAAAATGAAATGAAGTAAAATACATCCAATTTTTTAACCTAGAAATGACCCACTACATTAATTATGAGCAGCAAGGGTACATATTACAAATGGGACCTCATGAAATAAAACTACAACAGAACAATCCCTAGCTTTTACAAGAATACCGTAAAGAAGGTCAAGAAAGGGCAATCAGGTCTTCCGTCACCACCAGGACACTAAGGACTCCATGTTCGGCCTTCTTCGCCGGTGCCGCAGACGAAATCACTTGGCTCCGAGAAGCAGATGGGTGTCGTCGCGAGTCCATCGAAGGTCCTTCTCTTGGTGGTTGAACAAACACCGGGAAATTTTGTCGACGTGAAGAGAGGTCACCATTTAGCCACCAGAGTCGTCGGTCGGACTTGAGCCACCGAGAATGTTATCTTGCAGTATCACCATCTCCCCGCCACCTAGGTCTGCCGCCAACAGCTCCAGCCCACGCCTTCTCCTTGTTGCCACCATGAAAACACAAAGGTAGGAATAATTGTAGAGTGTCACTGACATAATACATAAAACCAAACTCACAAATCCGAGGTCTCATCGATCTTATTGACCAAGTCTCTAGCCTGCCACCTTCGCATCACCTCTAGCTCTAGCAACTGAAGCAGGTGAGGAGGAAGAAGAAGACAAAACACCCCCAGGCAGTCTGACTTGCAAATGGCATAGTGACAGACTATATATAGAACTCTAACCCTATATCTAACTACTAAAACTATACAATGACGTGTCCCTCACCCAGCTCAATGCCGATGACAACCAGAGAAGAGAGGGGAGTGGCATAGCGGCTCAAATCTGAGGGAGGGAGGATAGAAATGCATGCACATCCTTCACTAACCTCACAAGTTTTAGATACCCGCATGAGTTGCCCAACCAAATGTATGAGAATCTTAGATTTTCGAATACATTGCGCCCGAGGACACACCACTAGCTTGCTAGGAATCTTATCTTACCTCCCTTTCGACATAGTACAACCGGAGAAGAATATCATGATCACCATTGAGCGAAATAGGAGCATCATTGACCAAAAGAAACTCAGCTCTACCCACACCATCAATATTTCTAATTTAGGGCACTTAACTAGACAACAAACCACATGATTTGGAGTCGTCGGTCACAACTCACAATGACCATGGGAATCTGTCACAACGACCACTGGAAGATGATGATAGAGTTGTAGGTTTTATTTCCATACAATATTGCATCCACCATCGATACGCTACCCCGAAGGACACATTGACAACCGGGGAAAAGGATAAGGTTCATATGGAAGGGCATCCCGACAAAACAAAGCCCTCAATGAAAGGCAAAACATATCATTGAAAGAGAGAGAGACAAAGTACTCGATGAAGGAACTCACAACGAAGGGCAAACCAACAAAATTTAACCATGGAAGAGAGGAATGAGTGGTGTGTGAACGCACATCTAGGAAAAACATAATGGAAGAGGAGGTGGTGGCACTCCTAGCTTAGTGCAGGGATGTTGCAGCTAGGAGAAACACACCGTGCACCCAATCAATCACGATGTCGTGCCTGAATGTAGTAACTTTGCCAACGATAAACGTGGCATCGAGCACACACATATCACCCGCCAAGAGGGAACTACTTCATCTCCCGTGTCCTCTTCATCAAGCACACCGGAGTATACCATCAGGACCTATGGCAACACAATGATCTTTACTCCCTTTATTTATTTCATGGAGCATTAAAGCATCGTATTTACCAAATCAATAATGTTGAAGGAGTTATGGAGGCCTTCCTTAGCGATATCATGGATGAGAATGACACCCCCGACAACCTCCTGGACGAGGAGTGCTACATGTATGCCCGTGAAGGTACTTATGTCAGCCTTTCCATCAACTCTCTCTGTTACGAGTTAATATGAACATATTGATCCGACGCGGAATCTAGTGACATGGATCTTGATACACCGGCATACTCACCCGGCAGGGAATCTACTGATCATTTTGACTTTGTGTACTCGAACTTGCCAATCCGCATGCACATTTTAAAGCATGTCTCGAGCTGTGAACATTGTTATGCCAAGAAGTTTGAGTGTGAGAGCGATAGGTTTTGCTATCGAATGCACACCGGTGGCGAGAACTTGTTGGCACAAAGAGTATATCTGACCTTACACCAGGAATAATAGTGCACTTGACTGAAAATTAACAAGTTGCACTTTTAGTAAATCATAGTGGCAATTTTATGAACCGACTGCGGATGATTCTATGAGTTATACTCCAACCGGAGTAGTTTTTTCCAACAGGGGTTCACCCCTTTCCCATTTCACAATATGTAAATAACTGGTTCTCCATCCATTTCGTTACAGAGAGGAGAGGGGTAGGAGACATAAGAGAGTTGGGGTAGTACTAGGAAACTATGATCCTACACTAGGAATCATTGCAATTTTATGACTTATATAGTTGCAATACATCCTACATCAGGAATAAAAGTGCAACTGAGTGAAAATTAGAGTTGCAATTTGATGAATAGACTGAGAGTTAAGAGAATCTCATTTGACTGAGACTTGTATGGATTCTTTTGGTGAGCAAGACCAAAGTAGGGAAATATAAAAGTAAATGCTGGGCTGTCACCAGTTTGAAGGGCCAGTGCATTCGCATGGGAGTGTGGTTGTTCCGGGCCCATAAGGCCCAATAGGTCTATGTAGAGCAGCTGTTCACTTACACCTTCTTTGATAAGTACGTGTTCTTCCACGCCAGCTCGATGTGATCTCAATGTTAGCATAAGACTCGTAGTTTTACCATATGATCAGTAGTTTAGGCACATGGTACATCCGCAACCATGTGCGGTTTGATCGTACATCCGATGCACGTGTCAGAAATAGCTGCCTAATCGTCACGCCCGCCAGCTGAGTACGTACGTACACGTACATACGAGAATCCAAGTCGAAAATCTTTCTAAGTGAATGACCGAGTGAGTGAAACGACGTGAAACGACTGAGTGTCAGTGGGGCATTTACGATTGCCAACACGCTAGCCAACTAATCCGGCTCGCATGCATCGGCACGTAACTGAACCTATATCCAAAACACCATCTTTTGCTCTACAGAAACGTGCACATATATGATGTACATCGACGAGAGGACTTGGACCCACACGCACACCTATATACGATTGTAACACATGCGCATGTGTGATCCCGTGCGAAACCGTTCGAGGGCATGGATAGTTTGGCTAGCTACGAGGGCTGGCGCCGCGGTTACCCGGCCGAGAAGTTTTCGCCGTCTCTCTCGCTCGCATGGCACATCAGCATACCGGCCCTCCTAATTTGACAGCGTGATACGATACCATGCATTGATGCCTCGATCGCGAGCTCTCGGCCTAACACGTTTCTCGATCGAATCCACGGCGGCGGCGCGCGAGGCCGGCCGGTTACCGGACGTCGGTCCTGCTGTCCCTCCGACGTACTACGCACGACGGACGTCATGGATCCGCGGTTTGAATCATTCACGTACGTTAGCGTGGCCGGTCTCGCTCTCTGCTTACTGCTGTGCTGCCGATCTTTTATTTTCAACGCTGCCAACCTCGGGCGCCGGCCATGTCCGTCGGGTCAGGTCAGGTGCATCATTCCACTCCTGGTGGAGTCATGGCCAAAGCCAAGACCCAGAGCTACCGCTATATAAGCTGCGTGCCACAGGCCATAATGGACGGCACAGCAGGAAGGAAGCCACATAAGCAACACTGATATACACCGATCGTGGGCTCGTGGCCACAGCCATTAATCCATCCATCCATCGATCCAGCGAGCGCCGTCGCCATCGCGCATTTATCGCCGTCCGGCCAATCGTGGAGACCGCATAAGTACCACACCACCGCCGGTAGCTACCCAGGGGAGAGGCAGAGAGAGATAAAAAAAAATATCATGTCTTCTCCTACCTCAGTCCACTGGCTGAGCCTGGTGGGCAGCGTGTGGCTGCAGACCGTGAACGGCCCCAACTCCGACTTCCCGGTCTACTCGTCGCAGCTCAAGGACGTGAAGGGCATCTCCCAGGTGCAGCTCAACTTCCTGGCCTTCGCCTCCGACGGCGGGAAGCTCTTCGGCTGGCTGGCCGGGGTCGCGGCGCTCTACGTGCCACTCTGGGCGGTCGCCCTCGTCGGCGCCGCCTTCGGGCTGGTCGGCTACGGCGTGCAGTTCCTGTTCCTGGAGAGCCCCCGCCTCGCGTACTGGCACCTGTTCGCGCTCACCTCCCTCGCCGGCAATGGCATCTGCTGGATCAACACCGTCTGCTACCTCCTCTGCATCAAAAACTTCCCCTCCGACAGCCGCGTCGCCGTCAGCCTCGCCACCAGCTACCTCGGCCTCAGCGCCAAGTTCTACACCACCATGGCCGACACGCTCCCGGACCTGGAGCACTCCGAGGCCTCCATGGCCAAGAAGTACCTCCTGCTCAATGCCGTCGTGCCCATGGCCGTCACGCTTCTCGTGGTGCCGTCGCTCCGGGTGGTGAAGCCCGGGAGCGGTAAGAGGACTGACGTCGGGTTCCTCGCCATGTTCGCCATCACCTTGGCCACGGGGGCCTGCGCCATCGTCGGCAGCATCGGCTCCAAGTCCCTCGGGTTCTCGTCCAGGGAGCACATGATCAGCCTCTACGTCATGCTCGCCGTCCCGATGCTCATCCCGGTGGTGCTCAGGGTCCGGGAGAGCATGGCCAAGATACGGGACGCGGCCATGTGGGAGAACAGAGTGCACGACCTCAGCAGCTCCGACGAGTCGGTGGTGGAGATGGAGGTTGAGGTGGCGACCAAGGAGGAAGAAGATGGGGACAAGGAGCAGGAGCAGAGCGTCGAGCTCGAACACGATGGAGAGGGTGATCAGGGAGAAGAGGTCGGTGGTCTCCGGTTGCTACGGAGGTTCGACTTCTGGCTGTACTTCTTCAGCTACATGTTCAGTGGCACGCTGGGTCTGGTCTTCCTCAACAACCTGGGGCAGATCGCCGAGTCCCGCCGCCTCAGCGACCCGTCCACTCTCGTCTCCCTCTCGTCTTCCTTTGGATTCTTCGGACGCCTCCTTCCCGCCTTCTTGGACTACTACACCGCAAAGTAATTAACCCTCACTAGATCACTCTCTCCATCGCTCTAAATATTTGAATATTTAAAATCTTTATTTTTTAACTGGTCCTCTTAATTAACTAATTATAAAATGTTTTGACTTGAGCAGGAGCGGGTACTCCGTATCCAGGACGGCGTCCATGGCGTGTCTGATGGCCCCGATGGCCGGCGCGTTCTTCCTGCTCCTGCACCCGCTAGACATGCTCCTGTACACCAGCACGGCGGTGATCGGGACGTGCACGGGCGCCATCACCTCGGTGGCGGTGTCGGCGACGAGCGAGCTGTTCGGGACCAAGAACTTCGGGGTGAACCACAACGTGCTGGTGGCCAACATCCCCGTGGGGTCGCTCTGCTTCGGCTACCTCGCCGGGCTCCTCTACCAGCGGGAGGCGCACGGGCCCGGCAACCGCTGCCTCGGCGCCGCCTGCTACCGGGACAGCTTCCTCCTCTGGGGCCTCACCTGCGCCGTCGGGACCGGGCTGTGCGCCGCCCTGTACGCGCGCTGCGCCAAAAAAAAGAGGACCCACGGCGATAAGAAGGGACCAGAAGCTTCTGGCGCGGGATCGACTGTAGTATAGCTGCCACATGATCAAATGAATAAGAAAAAAATATCTATAGCTTAGGTGATGTAACATCTTCTTGTTTGTTTTTTCTTCCTTAGAGAGATTTTTTCTTTTGTTTTGGTTAGTTTCCTGACTGGATCGGAGGAGGATCTGCGGAGCTCGACGCATGTAAAAGGAACAGAGCACATATATATATAGCCCACATAAAACTGGATGCGGAAATTCACAGTTTTTTTTAACAGAATTTCATGTGAATTGCCCGTTAATTTTGAACTTTGGAGGTAAGAGTTTGTAGGCAATTTGTGATGATGATCCATCCAACCAGGTTACCAAATTGCAAGTCTACCAACAAGCAATCTATATGCGCTGACCATGCATTTTCAGACGAAAAGTTAGTACACTTTTCTGCTCATCTAGCAGTACGGACCAGATCCAGTTAACCCTGACCATATTTAGCTCTCTTTTAACACCAAATTTGTCATCCGGGGTGTAATCTGCTGGGGTCGATGTTTTTTGTTAGAAAGCTCTGTGACATTGTTAAATTGTCATCATCACCAACCCTTCTTCGCTCTCCTTTAAGCTGGATATGCTCTACTAAACTTAGTAAACATTAGCTTTCGACTAAATATCTATGTCTTGTTCTCCAAAAGGAGGGAGTACATGCCAACGGGAGTTCAGTTCAGTCTTTATATTTTGGCTCGCAAAAACAAGTTCACTAGTCTTTATTATGCCACTCCTCGAATTGCATCATGTAGTCTTCAGGTTTCTGAAACAATTCAATGTGCATCATGTCATGGTCACGGCAAAGTTTTACTCGGTCTACAGCATACTCTGCCGCCGTGGCCTAACAAAAGGCAAAGATGGCTGCTTCCGTCGTGGTCCCTGAGAGAGACATCACTGGCACTGGAGAAGTATGAGAGACGTGATCGATGCTAGAACGCGATGAACCACATGTACGTAGTTTAATGAAGACTGCTTCAACCATTCGATGGTTACACGCCATGAATGGACATACTAATTGATGCGTGGTTACGCATGGCCCATGCATTAAAGATCCAGCGAGACAAAACGTTCTTGTTACGTCACACACATCCAACAACGTTACATGGCGGTTCTGCATGCCATGGGTTAATTGCAAAAAACCGCGACAATCATTGCGAGAAGTTCAAAAATCCACGAACTTTCGACCGATTCGCAAAAATCCGTGTACATCGAGTTCGTGGCTTGCAATGTCCACTGATGGTCGATTTGGTGGGAGCTAATGACGAAACTAACAGTGGGACACATTGTCAAGGATGACGTGGCAAGTGATAGACGGCCATCACGGACAGCCATTAACGGTGTGTGGGCCCCGCAGTCAGCTGGCCTCGTGTCCTAACCCTAACATGGTCGGAACCGTCGAGCCAGATTCACTTCCCCTCCCGCGCTCGCTCCCTCACACCCCTAGAGGCTCCGGATCCCGTTGGCTGTGTTCGCGGTGGCGGCGGTGGAGAGAACTGGCGTGCCAATAGCGGAAGCGGTGACGACTTTGGTGGCATCACCGAGAAAGGGGACGTGGGCGTGGAAGACGTGGAGGTCAGCGGAAGCTCCAACCTGCCTGCACGCACATCGTTGTACCCGGCGGCCACGCCGGCGGTGGCTGACGTGTGGAAGGTCAGGCCGACTGACATCTAGCATTGGACCTCCTCCCGGTGGCGTGGAGTAAGTCATCCATCTCTCTCCCCTCTCCCCTCTCCCCTCTCCCCTCTTCACTATTCCCTATCCCATGTTTCTGCATTTGCATTTTTGTAGTTACTTGTTCTAGATTCAGAGTTAGGCAGAGGATTACTGAGAACTATAGTCTTTAATCATTGTAGCATGGATGGTGAATCGTGGGAGATTAGTTTCAACTTAGATGGAGAAGATAATTTGATCAGAAATCTTAGTGAATCAGACATAACTTTCATGAACTTGCTAGCTCTAATTGAGACAGAGGGTTATGGGCTTACTGATAGCATGTGTTATGCTAAAGAGAAGGGCATAGGGAGGGTCGGGATGGAACTGATAGATTAAAATAGAAAGGTGAAGGCAATGGTTAAGAAATATGAGTAAAAGAAGTGTGTTTCAATCATAGTAATTAAGGGGAAAGGTGGTCTAAGGCCATGCATCAAAAGAAAAAATGGTGAAGAATATCTCAAATAAATATCTGATGTAGGAGAGCCAGTTGTATACTCAGTTGATGTGCAAGGAGTCATATTTGAGATTCGATAGAGTGTAGCTTCAGGTTATGTGAAGAAGTTGCAGAAAGATAAGCGATTTGTGTAGAGATATGGGAGGAGTATGTGCTCCGCAACAGAGCAGTATTCCAGTGCATCCAATCATAGATTCATAAGATGAAGCTAACAGTTGGGAGAGTGGGTGAAATAGTGCTGAAGAGGCGTAAGAATAAAATCTTGAGCTGACTCAAATGATAATTGACATGAAGAGGAAGAGAGCTGATGATTCAGATGTAGATTTGTTCTATGTGTCAGATAATGACACAGATAAAGACAGTGACTGCATGATTGAGTCAGAGAAGAAACAGAAGAGACCCAAAAATCTAGGGCCAACCACAAGATATTATTGTGAAGATGAAGTTGAGTACATTTCTGATTATTTGCCATCATCTAATGATGACTGTAAAAAATATGGAGATATGTGCTCAAATGATGATGATCACTTTGAGCCACTCAACTTTGAGCTGCCAAAGGGAGTTAAGAGCAGGGCCAAGAAGAGAGCTCCAAGGATATGGTACAATGAGAACATGGACCATCCTAAAGAGTAGCTATGTTTGTATGAGTTTAGGAGAGCCTTGTAGCAACTTCACATATCACATCTTAGGAATCACTATTTGCACGGGAACAACAAGGATAGCATCATATCCAAGTGCACAGAGGAGAAGTGCCCTTTTTACATGACAGGTTCTAAAGCCATGAGGAGAAATGTGTGCTTAAGGAAACTAAATTTGGAGCATACATGTTCACTTGTGGATAAGGTTGTATATGAAATGCAAAGTGGGTTGCTAAAACCTTTGAGAAGACTATTAGAACTGATCCTACAACTAAAGTGGACACTCTGATAAAAAATGCCAAGCTGAAATATGGTGTGTCAGTGCCAAAGACAATGACATATAGGGAAAGAATGAAGCAGTTATAGCAGTTCTTGGTGATCATGTACAATAGTACAATAAGTTGAGAGACTACCTGCAAACTGTACTTGATACCAACCTTGGGAGCAGATGAATTATGATAACAAAATAATTACCTAAGCATCCTAGCAAGAATTCTAGATTCCCTGACATGTTCATGTGTTTGAGTGCTTCAATTCAGGGTTTCTTAAATGGATGTAGAACTTTGGCGAGTTCTGTATGCACATGGTGATTTATTTTATTCATAATTGGATGTATGTCAGCAACTAACTTGTGTTTACATGTTTATGTGTAGGTTTGGATGGTTGCTTTGTTAAACTGATCATAGGACAGAATATACTAGCAGCCATAGGAAGGGATGGAAATAACAACAAATTTCCTATAGATATCTCCTCTACAAACCTGCCATGAATAATATTCTCATCAATTCTAGCATTGTTTTCTTCACGGTACATTCCCCAAATTTCGTTCAGTGCATTCTACATTGTTTCTGGTCACTCATCATCTAACCAACAAACAAAGCCATAGTTGAGCACATCATGCATATGTAAAATTCAATTAAGAACATTATTGATATTATGCATTCCTATATTACACTAACTAGATCTCAAGCTCATCATATGCTATATCTCTAGCTCAGCAATTAAATACTATAACTAATTTTCTATATATGTACCTAGGTCTCTAGCTAGAAATGCAAATCAACTGAGCACATATATGTAACTAGATCTCTATCTTATCAGGGTTTAGATCTAACAATACAAAACAAGAACAACAAGTTTTTCAGCTAGAAGAACTTACATTCTCCACTGAGCACATGTAGAAACATAGACCAATGTTTGTCCCCTCAAATTCCATATATTTCTGTGGTTCTAGCTAGTGGCCGCTGCAAAGGTGCTCACAGCCCATGGCTTTGCCACATAATGTCTCATATTGGCAGGCATAATCAAGGGTCGTGAGATCCTACTAGGCCAGTAATTGGAAATAAACGATCTCAAAAGGATGGATTTGAACAAAAATTTAAAATCCCCAAAACTAGGAACCCTAACCCTAGAAATCGAATTGGGAACGGGAGCTTACCCCTAGCAGGGACATGCTCAAAGAGGATCCATCATGCCAGCTGGGCATGGGAACGAACAACAGCACACGACAGCGGCAGGCAGGGATCTCGGCGGTGGCGGCGCACGACAGACTGCAACAAGAAAGAGAGTGTGCGGGTTTAGCTTGACGGTTTCGGCTGCGTTAGGGTTAGAACACGGGACGGCTAACTATGGGGTCCACGTGCCATTAATGGCCATTAATGGCTATCCACGTCGGCCATCTATCACTTGCCATGTCTTCCCTGACAATGGGCCCCACTGTCAGTTTCTTCATTAGCTCCCACCAAATCGACGATCAGTGGACATTGCAAGTCGGATTTCGGCGAATCGGTCGAAAGTTCGTTGATTTTTGAACTTCGCGCACCATTGTCGCGGTTTTTTGCAATTAACTCCCATGCCATCCCGTCGGCATGGCTTTCGTCCGATCCACCCTTTGTATGCGCTCTCGCCATGCAACCTTGACGACGAAAGTATGCATGTTGACAATGGGTTCCTTTCTTCCAGTCAACACCAAGTTTCGTTTAATGCATGTTCTTAAATTTGTGTTCTTGTTTGTAGCTTTTTGACGAATTTCGTTATATTCGTCGCACATGGTCGATCATTCGAACTTTCCTTTCACGAGTAGCTTCACCTGATTGTTTTGCAACTCTCGTGTTGTAAGTTTTTCGTTTCAGTCGTCGTAGACAAATCGACATGTAGCTCTCATCACGTCTGTGAGCTTGATTCTCAACACGTATGATAAGGTTGATTTCTCTCCCTGTAAACTGTTTCTTGCCTAACACTTTCTAACTAACACAACATGCTTCGATTCAAAAGAATGTCTACATGAAAAATATGGACATCGACGACGGGTTCTATTCCGATAATCAGCACCAAATTTCGCTAACTATATCTTTTCAAAGTCGTGTTCATGTTTAAAGCTTTTGTAGATGAATTTTGTCACATACATCTACACGGTTGACCGTTCTAAACATCCTATTGGAAGTAGCTTCACATCCCCGTTTCACACGACTCCCGTTTGTAAAAATTTTTTCCGGTAGACGTAGAGGAATAAATATGTACTAGGGTGTGTTTATGTATGCCTGTTAAGGAGTACTCCCTCCGTTTAGAAATATAAGATGTTTTAGCTTTGTGAATCGAATGTATCTAGACACCTTCTAGTGTATAGGTTCGTAGAGGTTCGGAGTGAACCTATATACTAAAAAGGGTCTAGATACATTCCTTTCACAAATCTAAAACATCTTATATTTCTAAACGGACGGAGTAGTTGTTTAGGTGGTTAAAATGGTAGTTCACGTGGCAACCAAATTGAGCGAACGAAACCAAACTCTGGGCTCTCGCTTTTGCCATCATGCAAGGAAACAACATGCACAATATGTATTTTTTGTCTGTTTTCGTGTGGCCATGTCCCCATGGCCTGGCACGTACCGGGATCTCCAAACAATGCCCAGGCAACCAATCGTCCCCTAGGAATCATGACGTGAGACTCTGGTGAGTCCTGATCTGGTTTATGTTGGCCCTACTGGTCCGGTGGGCCTAGGTCGGGCATGTCCGGCTGCGAGGACTTTGAAGGTGGTTGGTCGGATGCGTAGGATGGAGGTCTTGTACGTATGTGTGGGTGGATTCGGGTGAAAACCTTGCTTCCGGCTTGGCTGAGTCGGCGATAGTGACGCCTTGTGTTCCTTCAAATTCCTGAAGGCATCACCGAGATGAAGCCCCCACCTCCATCGATATCTTTGGGGGAAACCCTAAATCTCTGGATTGGATGGTGGCAACAATTATGTGGCCTCTTACCCATCATGCTTAGAGTTGTGCATCGGGGCAGAGGGACCAGTGGATGGTGGTAGTGGTGGATGTGGTGTTCTGCATGGTGGCTAGCACGGCAACAACGATGGAGACAAGCGATGGTCAAGACTTTGGCAGTAAACTTCTTGTACCGTCGTATTAGACAGTCCTTCGTGTTGGACTTTTCCTGCTGCGATGTCTGAAATGTTGCACATCATTCGAGCGACAAAGATGCACTAGTAGGGATAAGCCTAGTGGCAGCGTTGAGAAAAGTTGATCAAGGGCATTAGTTTTATGTGCCACTAATAAACGTTATTACAGGCGCGCCATGTCCACTCCCGATAACCTATGTACTAGGGGCATTTCCCAGTTGCACGACCCCGGCAATATTACTGGTGGCATGTGAAAGGCATGCCCCCCAGCTTGGAACTTTCCAAAACGGAGCGCGACGGGTTCATATTCTCCCGCCCTGCGCAATCAAATGAAAAATAAATACAATATGATGAAAATGACCGAAAATCATAATACGGTATGTTTTATTCGAACACAGCGGAAAATTCATTCAAATACGGCAAGATTACATAATATGGCGGGATTACATTTAGATTAACTAGACCTCACCATAAATTCAAGATCTCATGGACAACCTTGCAACCATCACCGCTGCCGCCCTCGCCCTCCATCGTTAGCACCATTCTCTAGCGCCCGAAGGTAATAGTTGCTGACGGTGATGCATGGGTCTTGCCCTGTGCGGTAGTTCTGTAGTTCGACATCGGCGGTGAGCCCCTAATGGGTTCGTTGCATGGAAAATAAAAAATCCTACGAAAGAGCATAAAAATCCAACAAGATCTGATCTACAAGATGCTAGTGACAAGAGACAGATCCGATCTACTTACCATCGAAGTTTCACGAGTGTCTAACGATCGAGTGATCGTGGGTAATGTAGGCGTACACGTGCGTCAGATGAATCCTATGAAGTCATGCGTTCCGGCAGCACCTCCGCGCTATCCACACATTCTGGCTTGGTGACGTCTCGTCCTACTTGATCTTGAAAGCGAGGGAGAAGAGCTTCGCGAGATTTCAGCAGCACGATGGTGTGGATGCTATGGTGTATGAGAGTAGCAGAGTTTTGCTAAGCAATTACTACAGAGGTAGGCGTATCCAATATTTGACAATGCGAATGTTTCTACTTTCTATCGTGTATTGCGTGCTGATCAATGTGTTTTTAGACATATCCAGGCGTTGTCTCCTCAGCTGTGTAGTTGTTGAGGCGTGGCTGTTTTACCATGCTGGGATGGTTTGTATACGATTAATTCTGATTTCCATACAAATTGGTTATATAAATCAAGGTTCATTGCTGTATAACTATCTTGCTAGAGTTACTTGTGTTCTGAAAGTATGTGTTTCGTACGCTTATTTATAGTGACAAATTTATCAACAGTTTTAAGATTAAGGTTATTCCAACACACTTCCTATTTACAGTTCATTTACTTAGTCATCTTGATGATCCTTAATTATTTACAGTCTACTTTAACTTTTGTCTTTCACTATTTTTTATAGGTACTCCATGAAGTCGTCAACAATTTTAAGATTAAGATTATTACAACACACTTCCTATTTCCAGTTCGTTTGCTTAGTTTGTCATGTTGATGATCCTTACTTAATTATGATGATGGTCCATTATTGCTATATTTGAGTGACCGTTCAACTGAGTAGCACCCTTTACAAGGGTACACCCATGGGTTATATCCTCTTGGTTAGCTTGTTGCTTCGTTAACGTTAAACTGTTATAACACCTATATATGATCTACATTAATGTTAATGCTTATTCTAACCTGAATCTTGTTAACTTGCTAAAAAATATTACCTATCTTCATGTGAAAGCTCGTGGGAATCGGTCTATAGAGAGAAAAGGCAAGATCCTCTTGGCCTGACTCTTGGTGGGAGGGAGTCAAGTGAGCGTATGTGGAAAGAGGGAAGGAGGAGGTGGTACATGTGTTTGCGGATGGAGATCGGAATAGAACTTCATCCTCGTAGCCCTTTGCCCTCAGGGAGTAACAACTCCTTGATTGAAGGGTACACATGCGTATCATTTAGTATATTAGATACCCATTTATATGCTTTTACTCTCATGTTATCCAGTATTCTGCAGTAGTTCCATACATATTTGTAGGTAAGATACTTCTAGTAATTTCATTTCAATAACTACTTTCAACTTCTTTGTAGAATGGATACATCTTTCTTCCGCACGCAGGCTTTTGTCAAGCAGGAAAAGAAGTTTTCTAAAGCAATAGTTACTTTTGGAGGAGTTCTATTCTGCTTGGCTGCTCTCGAACCAAACTAATATCTAATCATTTATTACCTTATTAAAAGATGTAGTTCAACACATATAGTCGTCTCCATCTTAATTCATCATTTTCATAGCCAAACCTATTATGTAGTATAGTATATCCAACTAAATTTGCATACATGTAATAAAAAGTATGGCCTCTGAATTAGACTGGCCAAACATGGAAATGGGAACGACATTAATGTACCCTAGAAGACGTGACATGCGAGGCATGTAGTTGTGCTAGGAAGGATATGACCAGTAAAGGACAGACAGTCCATTCATGCCACTGAACTAAGTACCACTTGATATGGATACCCGTAGGTGCTACACATTTATGGGCCGCAACTATGCCTATCTATCAGCTGCATAACCCCATTTAGCTGCCATCATGTCTTTCCGGTGACGAGCTGACACGCGCGCGTTCGATCGTGTCGTTGGTTGGCCAGACCCAGACGAGGTCTACGTACGCGAGCTATAGTGGGCGCGGCATACTATGATCGTCGACCCGTTTCGGTGTCGTTGATGTCTCATCTAATTGATCCCCGGTCTTAAACTGCTGGTTTGCATGCCCCCACTTTGGACGAATAATCGACCATCCCGCGCTGAGGTTAGCATCCAGTTGCAGTTTTGGAACGTGTGGGTGTTCACCCCCGATCGATCCAACGATGTATGGTGAGATCGATACGGACCACGCAGAGAAAATCTAGCAGGTCAGGCAGGCACGCTGGCAGTTCCGATTGCTGTGAGCCACGCAGTATAGTACACGGCCAGTTGGTCGGCCAACCACGTAGGTGAGCCAAGTGAGCGGCTGGGGAGTGGAGGAGCCACATAGCCTGAGACCTCCCAATCCTGGCAAAAGATTCTTTACTTAACTCGCTAGCGTACAATACATGTGGGCGTGGTGGTCCGGAAGTACATACGGCCTGAGCGCAGAGACCCACGTCGCCGTCCCCGAAGACGAGTCCATGGCAACCGTGGGTATGCTGGGAAAGGGACGGCAGGGCCGGGCGGGCGCGTCACGACGAGGCGCGGGTGACTAAACGTCGAACTCGTTCCTTTTGTTTCGCCGTAACAACGACGAGACGACCGGCCGGGTAACCGCCGCCGTGCATGCGTGTGCGTGCGCGTAGAGGAACTTTGACCGGCCGTAATGTTTGTTACGGTGCCGACCTGGCCTCTGTTTTCTTCAGATCTCGCTTTACCATTCGCGACTCCGAAAGGTGGAGAACAGAAAGAGAGGACAAAGTGAGCCAAGCTTTTCTTTAGTTCTAGTATACGCGCGCTCACATTCCCACTTAATCATAGTACTACGCATGTAGCATGGGTTAGTGCGTGCCACCTGCACTTTAAACGGTCAAGAAAATCGCGAGCCAAAAAACAGACGAAAAAAACACAGGAGCACTCCACTCAATCGTAATAAGTAGATATATTGAGGGAGAGCCATAAGCCGGTGGTGCTCCTTTCAGCACCGCACGAAAACAGGGCGCACGCGCGTGTGATAGGGGGAGGATCGGAGGAGGCCATGATCGATCGATTCGATCGCTTAAAGCAAAAGCACGTACGTACCGGCCGGCGTTTCACACATCATCCACACCTTGGGCTAAACATGCGGTGCACAACAAAAGGCACGATAAGGTCGATCGCTGCCTATAGCTAAAAAAGATCAAGCGCGCATAGTGCGGGCGCCCAGGGGAAAGAAAGCAACGGAAGAATGGGGGTATGTTGCCTCGGCGCGAGGGCACCCGCGCGCGCCGGGAAGAGACGAGCGCGTCGCGGTTGCGGACGCTACGGCCGGCGATACGATCCATGGAAGCTAGCGCGCGCGCGCCAACCTTCGTCCTACCCGTCTGAACCTGGGCGGCCAGGAGCGCACGTAACATGCTCTGTGGCCGTGGACGTACGACGTGCGTGGTCTGGCAGCTTTTTTCGAAACGGGGTCGGGTTTGGCAGGTTTGGTATTGAGCGCTGCTCCCTTCTGCTAGCTTCTGTGGACGCCATGCATGCAGCGCAAGCATGGCGTACGAATTACGACTGCCGCGCGCGTGTAGCTAGCAACACGCACTTTTCTACCGCAGGTACGCATAAAGTCATTACCGGCCGTTTCAGGGGAAATATACTTGCTTGATTATTATGATTGTCTGAGTTACTTTCACCCATCGAGCAGTTGATCTTGGTGGTAAAGCGACCGCATGCATGAACACGAATGAGATCCCAATAAGTAGATCAGCACCAGTGCTGAAGCTACTGGTTGCACTAGCCGAGCATAATCATTTCTACTTACATACATGGAGAAAAAAAAGGTGACGCTGACAGTCCATTAACCCGGCCGGGCGCGCGATCCTCGTCGAAGTCGGATTTATCCGCAGATGCTTACCACACTGGCCAGTGGCCACTGACTGACGACGATCGAGCGCGCTCGCGAAGTAAAACAAAATAATGGACACGTACGCTTATTAAACGTGCAGCGTCACGGTGACGCGGCCGTGACGCCATAAACCACGGAGCCCGCGCACGCCAACATACCGTCGATCGTGGAGTCCCTGTCTTAATTCTGGCTGCCTGCGCCGCTGCGGTCCTGTCCATGAGATACTACTGTACCTCGCAAATTGCAGATATGGAAACGTAGGAACGATCCGAGCGAGATAATACACACGGCATCGGTCGATCGCGGCATGATGCACACGCACCCGGCTGACCGCTACGCTTCTGGAGCTAGCTAGCTGCAGGGTTTCCCTTTCTCCAGCTAGCGAACCGAACCATCGCCGCAACGGACGCAGCTGCAGCTAGCGTGCGTGGATACGTCGGATATTTTGGGACCGATAGTCCATACTATCTGTACTGCTTGCATGCGTCACGCTGATGCAGGCAGTGACGATGCAACAAACGCGATGGTGTGCACGCTACCCGGATTCTGCTACTAGCTATGGCGCGCCCGTATCGCCGGAGTGGACTCTGCCGCGCTGGATGTGCCGTGCCTGATCGGTTCATGCATGTTTCTCATCAGCTTTGCCGGTTACATATGTAGAGCAAGCTGACCTTCCTATTTCCGTAACTCGTTGCGAGATGCTGGGCCGGATCGGGCGGTACAAAAGCTAGTTATTAGGCTATAGGTTGGCGCCATAGCTAACGCGTGTGGCGTGTGCATGGTAGGGTAGGTAGGGTGCGCTTGCATGCCGTAGGGAAGGGGGGACAACCGGACATGATCATCTGATCGATGGTGGGGATGTGCTACGCTTCCGGCCGGGCGATAGGCTTTTGTTGCGCCCGGGGATCCGATCATCCGGTGGTTTTCGATCTCGATCATGCATGCATCCATGAATGCGATGACCGTCAGATGCATGCTAATATCGGGTCGAGATAGATTTTGTTGTTACTCAGCTTTTGGCCTTTTGCTGAGATGGGACGCTTCCAGGCAATAGGGTGAACGTGTCGAAAATGTCAAGCTAGCTTTTGTTGATATGGTTGGTTTCCTTTTCCATCTCGAGTACATGCATGCAAGATGCCTGTCAAATGCATGTCGATCTGCTAATATCGGCTCGAGTCTTTTGCTGAGATGGGACGGAGAGACACTGAGTGTGGCCTCTATATATCTTACTACCGCAGCCGATGATACTAGTACAAAAAATTTGTAGGTTTTTAGAATCATTAAGGGAATGTTACTTTCTAGCACACGAAACATTTTTCTGCTGGTTGGCAAAATAGAGGGGAAAAATTGGGTAGACTATCTTCAAGTCATTTTGAGGCCAAGTTTAGTCTACTTTTTATATTTTGCTTACACATCTAGTATTCAGCTGTAGGATGGCCTGACCCATGTACATGCTCGTGCCATTCAAACAGAACAAGGCCCATTATCTGAAGATCTGGGCTAGCGCAAAACATGACACCTGCTTTTTTCTATGGAGCCTTTCTACAACACCATACATGAACATCATATGTTCACCACCGTCTTTATGTACTCCGGCCCATCATCACCACCGTCTTCATTTTACCTGCCCTAAAAACTTGAACACCGTACGTGACATTTTGATCCGACCATGATTATGTACTTCCTCTGATCTATAATAAATGTATAGTTGATTTAGTTTAAGCGGTGCTAAATTAGTGACAGTTGTTATAAGCCAGAGGGAGTATCTTTTACCGATTAATAGATACTACTCCCTCCGTTTTAAAATATAAGATGTTTTAGTTTTGTGAATGGAATATATTTAGACCTCTTTTAGTGTGTATGTTCATCTAGGTATGGAGTGAACCTACACACTAAAAGAGGTCTAGATACACTCCTTTCACAAAGCTAAAACATCTTATATTTTAAATGGAGGGAGTAGAGAGTACCGTGCTAGTGTTGGACGGGGCAATGTCTTGTAAAAAAGTCAAAGAGGGTTAAATGTCAAACCTTTGAGAACGAAGCTAGTCACAACTTAGTGTGGAACTCAATTAGTCAGCCATACAAAGTTTCCCAATGAAAAAACATCTCTAGAATTACGAAATTTACAATTCGCCTAAAAATCATGTCGCATATATATGAAGGGGTTCGTAGCATGGAAAACAAAATTTTTCTATCGCATACAAACAAACAAGCCAAGATCTATCTACTAGATTGTAGCAACGAGTCGATAGTGGAACTCACCCTCGAAGATTCCAAAGCGGTTAACGAGAGCAGATTCTCGTGGGTGATGTAGTCGTACTCTTTCCGATCTCAAGATCGCGTAGATGATCCTTCCAGCGCCACGTTCCAGCAGCGCTCCCGCAGTCGGTCACACGTTCGGTACTCGACGAAGACCTTCCTCTCCCTTGTTCCAGCAGGCAGCGGAGGTTGTAGTACTCTCCTCGCGATTCCGGCAGCACAACGGCGTGGTACCGGAGGTAGAGGGGAGATCCCGCAGGGCTTCGCCTTAAGCCGGTGCGAGTATGGTGGAGCTTATGAGAGAGGCTATTAGTGGTCTAGTAATTAGACACACCAATTAGAGGGCTCTAAACCAATTAGAAGGCTCTAAACCGAATAGCTCTAAACCGGGGTCTAGATCTAGGGTTTAGTTTAGAGGATAGGAAACTTGTGTGTCTAGGAGGGGAGCCCTGCCCCTCCTTATATAGGTGGGAGGGTGTGGGCGCGCCAGGGGAGGGAGGGAGTCCCTCCCCAACTCGGCCTAGGGCTGGCCGCCGGCTTGGAGGAGAGAAACTCCTCCTCCAAGTCGACTCCAACTCCTCTTGCTTGTTTCCCACAGTTTCTTGTTTTTGGCAGTTTGACTTTCAAACTGGACATTTGACTTTTCTGTTTTAGGATTCAATTTAATCCTATATTTGGGACAGCAAGAACACTTAGTACATGATGCAATCATTCCAATATGTAATGACACATTCATGTACCCCTTCCCCCCCGGAGTGCCGGACAATCCGGAACCTTCTAGAATATCCCCGATGAAAACACCGGAATCATTCCCGAACTCCGAAACGGGACTTTCCTTATATGAATCTTATTCTCCGGACCATTTCGGATCACCTCATGATATCCCGGATCCCATCCGAGACTCCGAACAACATTCGGTCTCTTTCTCATAATACCATAACTACTTAAACAACGTCGAATCCTTAAGTGTGTCTCCCTACGGTTCGTGAATTATGCAGACATGATCGAGACACTTCTCCGAACAATAACCAATAGAGGAATCTGGAAATTCATATGGCTCCCACATATTTCTACGATTACTTTGCGATCGAATGAACCACTTACATACGATACCAATTTCCCTTTGTCTCACGATATGTTACTTATCCGAGGTTATGATCGTCGGTATCTCTGCATACCTAGTTCAACCTCGTTACTGATAAGTACTCTTTTCTCGTTCCCGTGATATGTGATCCCTTGTGACCCAGTCACATGCTTGCAAGCTAATTGGATGACATTTCACCGAGAGGGCCCAGAGAATATCTATCCGTCATATGGATGGACAAATCCCACTCTTGATCCATGTGTTTCAACCAATACCTTCCGAACACTCAATGCCACCTTTATAGCCACCCTGTTACGGTGTGGTGTTTGATGATATCAAAGCATCCATCCGGTAAAGGTGATATGCATGATCTCATGGTCGAAGGAATTAGGTTACTATGTATCAGAAAGCATATAGCAATTGAACTATTGAAATGACTTGATCTTTATGCTACGCTTATCTATAGGAGTATGTCCATCACATCATTCTCCTAATGATATGATCTTGTTGTTGATAACATCTCAATGTTCATGATAGGGAAACCACAATCATCAATCAACCAACAAGCTAGTGAAGTATAGAGGCTATACTAGGGACTTCAAACTAAGTTTACAAATCACACAAGTATTAATGGTTTCCTTGTTAATACTATTATAGCATGAATGTAAACATTTATCATAAGTGTGAAGATATGATAATAACCACTTTATTATTGCCTCTTGGGCATATCTCCAACAGTCTCCCACTTGCACTAGAGTCAATAATCTAGTTTCAAACTTTTGTGTATTCAACACCTATGGCTTTCCGGTGTTGTATGTACACGATTGCTAGTGGTCAACTGATCTCCGGATCTGACACTTCCAGGTCCGTGTGTAATTGCATGTCTTTGCGTCTCTACGCATCACTCATTCTCTAATGAGATGGCTTCGTACAAATTTGGTCCTTTGGTGTGACCTTTAGTTCTTTGGAGTTAAAACATGTTGATAATATTGTCGTACAATATATCTTCATAGTATTATCCCGCTGTGAACTACACCTAGTTTGATAACAAACTACTTGACACAAATGCCCTCTTTTGCTGCTATAATAGCAGTCATATACTCAGCCTTTTGTTGTAGTATCTGTCACAATGTCTTAACTTTGGAAATCATCCAAATCCATTATGGAACTCACTTTCCATTATATTGTGCCACCCTTAGTTTAGATTGAGATAAACTTAATTTGTACTTTGTGACAAAGCTAGTATCAATGTAGTACTTTTACAATGAACTAACCATCTATTTGTCACTTCTACAAATATTATACTCTTAGTTCTTTCAGAAGATCATAAGAATATCCTTACTATTGTCCAATGATCATCTTACGAATCATTCTGGTATATGCTCACAACATTTAGAGCATAGGACATATCTGGATTTGTACATATCACAGTATGATTGATATAAATACTCTTTGTGATTTCATACATCAAGTATCAATCTATACTTGATTATTTGTTTCACTTTACCAAATGTCAATACACTTGAATATATCATCAACATTGAACTCATTCAATCCTTTCTGTGCGACAAGAACCTTCTCTTGTGGTTTCTATATTGAACTCATTCAATATCTTGTCTATGTACTTCTGGCACAACCATATTAGCGTCTATTGATGCCGAATATTTGGGTTTTGCCTAAGTCTTTCATCGGGATGAAATTCTTAATATGTGTTAATAAAAGATACATTATTTCCAATCAACAATATGTCTTCCACATAATGTATTAGAAACATGTCTTAGCGCTCCCACTTAATTTCTTGCAAATGCAAGCATCTTCATTGTCTCTGATGAAATTAAACCCTTTTAACAGTTTCATTATAGTGAAGATTCCAACTCCGCTATGCTCACTCTAACCATTGAAGTTTGCATATGCTTTTAGCATCCTTTGAATTAACAAAACCCTATGGACCGTGTTATGCACATGTCCTAGGTAACCATTCTATTAGAAGAACTTGTTTTGTTTATTCTACTACCATATAACAAATTATATGTAGTGGTTGCTACATTAATCCGTCTAGACTAAATATCACTATGAAAGATCAAATCTTGTCATAGTCAACCTTTGAACATTGTTGTGAACTCTTTCCCAATATGTCGATTATTTCATAGATGTGAAACATCCATGTCTATTTCTTTATAGATCCAAACACAACTGCAAGGTCTTACACCCTTTTCGAGGGTCCTTCAAGTTCAAAACTTGAATTTCTCGTGTATGGAACTATCACGGATTTTATGGCTTCAAGCCATTTTACGGAGTCAGGGCCCATCATCGCTTCTTTGCATGTAGTCGGTTCATTATTCTCAAATAATGATTCAACCCTCAAATCTTGGTATTTGATTGTTTACCCGATCTACTTGTTTCAATAGGAACTTAGATCTCCGTGACCACAACATTTGAGGCACGTGAGCCATGAGCATTGTTGCCGCCTCCGGAACACTTTTCGGCGCTGCGCAACTTTGCACATACAGCTAAGGTTCTTTTAACCTTATCAAAGTTCTATTGTCCTCCCACTTAACTTTTCACGAAAAATTCTTTCCAAAAGAAACTTGACGTTCTAAGCAACAAACACTTTTGTCTCCGGTGTTTATGGAGGAATACTTAATAGTCATACAAAGACAGGTTCATCCGACTTTGGTTGCACACATCTTTCTTATGCATACCATACCAATGTTTAAGAAAGGACAACTTGGGTTTTATCCCAAACCATAACCTTATATGGTGTCATTTCAACGGATTATGATGGAGCTCTTTTCAGTGGAAAAACGGTAATCACTAAAGCTTTTAATCTTTAAAATACAATGGCAGTTTTATGAATTACACCTTTCGATCTTACCATGTCAAACAAGGTTCAATTACATATCTCGAACGCTCCATACTCTTATGGTGTTTCGGGAAATGCAAATCCACGGAACGATTCCTTAAATCTTAGGTATTATGCTAAACTTGCAACTCAAATATCTTCCTTTATGATCTTTATCATAAACTGTTTATATTCTTGTTACAATGATTTTGCACTTCATCTTGAAAGTCTTTGAACTTTTCAAATGTTTCATACTTCATCCTTATTAAGTAAATATTCATATATTCACTCAAATTTTCGGAGAAAGCATATGAAGTTGAAATCCATCGCTCTTGACTACACATAACGGACTTCGTACAACAATATGTACAAGTTCCAATAAGCTAGTCATTCGTTCCCTTTTGGCCTATGAACGAAGTTTTAATTATCTCTAGGAAAGTTTCACAAGCGTCATATGATCAAAAATCAGAAGACTCCAAAATTCCATCCACATGGAGTTTCTTCATGTTATCTTTCCAATATAATTCAAACAGCGATGTCACTTCCTAAGTGATCTTTCAATCAATTTGTCTTTCGACATTTTTAGCACTAGTTTTATGGATGTGATGTCTCCAACGAGATTTGCGAATCATCCATCTTTTATGGATTACGGCAATTATTTGAACAATCCTTTTGTTCTCATAATACCTGATAAAACAAATCTTTGAAGGCAAGCTTTGATGTTTAACAAGCAACACAATAACCCTTTATTTTGTTCTTGATGAACATCATCACATATTCTTTTGCTAGTTACTTAGGCCATTGTAGTTCATGAATTGTGTTGTTTCGTATGACGATTCACACCCACAAATTCAGTATCAAATACTTAAGAACCACATTGTTTAACAAGCAAAGAATATAGCCATAACATGTATATCATCTATATACTTAAACTGAACGATTCTAGTCTTTTTCTTTTCTGCCATATATTTACGAGATTCTCTTTCAATATTTCCTTTTCTATTTGAAAGAATCTATCAATATCAATAGTGGAGTCATACATATGACATATAGTCCAAAGCGTGTATAATTAAATACCAATGTCTTTGGACTTGCACTTTGAAGTAGATCACCATCATCAAATGTTTGGTGTTCTTTCAAATTCCTTTCTTTAGTAATCTCTTGGTGTAGTAAACATTTTACCTACATCAAATATTCCCCCTTATCATGGAATGGTCCATGATCAAGCTACTGTTAGCTTGTAACGATGAATTTATGAGTATAATGTTGCTATCCAAAACCTTTTGGAGGATTAGGACAACAAGTGTCTCCAACCTTTTGCAAATTCTCATCAAATATGAGAACATGACTTTTGCCATATTATACTCTATCATGTTGCAACCAAAACTTCGTTTCAGATATCACAATATCTTCCACACATCATGGTTTCTGAAACAACTCTTTCAGATCCTAGATAACCTTGATATTAAGGGAATCCTTTGAATATCAAGAATCATGGATACAAACATGATACTTATTTACTAACACTTGGAATTGTTACTCTTGATTTAATACTAATTATTAAACTTCATGGAGTAACCGGAACTTACTGAAAGTTTGCAATAGGACTTTTAAACTTTAGATTAACACTTCAAAACAATACGATACCAGTTCGTAAAGTAACTAACCAGAATTCTATAGTTCTATTATCTCAATTATAACTAAGCGCAAGGTGGTAAACTGATGCCAATGACTACAACAACTATGCAAATTCACTTTGATTTAGTTTATGATAAATTGAGTTCTAATTAATAATTAAATTAATCTAGGTGAACTCCCACTCAAAACAATATCCCTCACATTGTTTTAGTGATCACACGAACCAAATCCACTACATCAACACCGATCATCACGAGAGCTGATATAGTTTTAATGGCGAACAATCATCATGTTCATCATATCTACTATATGATTCATGCTTTGCCTTTCGGTGATCCGTGTTCCTGAGGCCATGTCTGTACATGCTAGGCTCGTCAAGATCAAACCTTAGCTTCCGCATAAGCAAATCTGGCTTGCTTACGTTGTATTCACCCGTGGAATCAAAGACACCCGATCATCACGTGGTGCTTCGAAGCAACAAGCTTTAGCAACGGTGCTAACTAAGGGCGAACACTTTAGACTTGAAATTTATGTGCATGAGGGATCATCTTATAATGCTACCGTCGTCTACTAAGCAATACAAGATGCATAAAGGATTAACATCACATGCAATTCATAATATGTGATATGATATGGCCTTTCTTCTTTGTGCTTCCGATCTCCATCTTCAAGCACGAACATGATCTCCATCATCACCGGCATAGCATCAAGGTCAATGACGCTTCTTCATGGTTGTCGTCCGCCAGCTTCAACTATTACAACTATTTTGAATAGACACGCATGCCTTAACAGAAATTAAAGACAACCATATGGCTCCTGCCGGTTGCCAACTTACAATAAGGATCATTGCATACATCAAATATAATCACAATCATGGCCATATCACATCACTGCACACCCCTGCAAAACAAAGTTAGACGCCTCTACTTTCTTTGCATATTTTACGTGGTTTGGGGCTTTCAATAAGTGTCGTTCTAACTTACGAACAAGAACCACAACATTGATACTAGCATTGTTGATTACCCGTTGTAAATTGGATCTTAACTATGCTAGGAGAAACAGGCACCCGCAAAGCCACTTATGCAATACAAGTTGCATGTCAAGCGTGGAGCAAGTCTCATGAACGATGTCATGTAAGGTTAGCCCGGGCCGCTTCATCCCAACATACCGCAAGATGCAAAGTACACAAAAAGCAATCTAATAAAAGCATCAACGCCCACAATGACCATTGTGTTCTACTCGTGCAACAGATCTACATATAGACACGGCTCTGATGCCACTGAAGGGGTTCGTAGCATGGAAAACAAAATTTTTCTATCGCATACAAACAAACAAGCCAAGATCTATCTACTAGATTGTAGCAACGAGTCGATAGTGGAACTCACCCTCGAAGATTCCAAAGCGGTTAACGAGAGCAGATTCTCGTGGGTGATGTAGTCGTACTCTTTCCGATCTCAAGATCGCGTAGATGATCCTTCCAGCGCCACGTTCCAGCAGCGCTCCCGCAGTCGGTCACACGTTCGGTACTCGACGAAGACCTTCCTCTCCCTTGTTCCAGCAGGCAGCGGAGGTTGTAGTACTCTCCTCGCGATTCCGGCAGCACAACGGCGTGGTACCGGAGGTAGAGGGGAGATCCCGCAGGGCTTCGCCTTAAGCCGGTGCGAGTATGGTGGAGCTTATGAGAGAGGCTATTAGTGGTCTAGTAATTAGACACACCAATTAGAGGGCTCTAAACCAATTAGAAGGCTCTAAACCGAATAGCTCTAAACCGGGGTCTAGATCTAGGGTTTAGTTTAGAGGATAGGAAACTTGTGTGTCTAGGAGGGGAGCCCTGCCCCTCCTTATATAGGTGGGAGGGTGTGGGCGCGCCAGGGGAGGGAGGGAGTCCCTCCCCAACTCGGCCTAGGGCTGGCCGCCGGCTTGGAGGAGAGAAACTCCTCCTCCAAGTCGACTCCAACTCCTCTTGCTTGTTTCCCACAGTTTCTTGTTTTTGGCAGTTTGACTTTCAAACTGGACATTTGACTTTTCTGTTTTAGGATTCAATTTAATCCTATATTTGGGACAGCAAGAACACTTAGTACATGATGCAATCATTCCAATATGTAATGACACATTCATGTACCCCTTCCCCCCCGGAGTGCCGGACAATCCGGAACCTTCTAGAATATCCCCGATGAAAACACCGGAATCATTCCCGAACTCCGAAACGGGACTTTCCTTATATGAATCTTATTCTCCGGACCATTTCGGATCACCTCATGATATCCCGGATCCCATCCGAGACTCCGAACAACATTCGGTCTCTTTCTCATAATACCATAACTACTTAAACAACGTCGAATCCTTAAGTGTGTCTCCCTACGGTTCGTGAATTATGCAGACATGATCGAGACACTTCTCCGAACAATAACCAATAGAGGAATCTGGAAATTCATATGGCTCCCACATATTTCTACGATTACTTTGCGATCGAATGAACCACTTACATACGATACCAATTTCCCTTTGTCTCACGATATGTTACTTATCCGAGGTTATGATCGTCGGTATCTCTGCATACCTAGTTCAACCTCGTTACTGATAAGTACTCTTTTCTCGTTCCCGTGATATGTGATCCCTTGTGACCCAGTCACATGCTTGCAAGCTAATTGGATGACATTTCACCGAGAGGGCCCAGAGAATATCTATCCGTCATATGGATGGACAAATCCCACTCTTGATCCATGTGTTTCAACCAATACCTTCCGAACACTCAATGCCACCTTTATAGCCACCCTGTTACGGTGTGGTGTTTGATGATATCAAAGCATCCATCCGGTAAAGGTGATATGCATGATCTCATGGTCGAAGGAATTAGGTTACTATGTATCAGAAAGCATATAGCAATTGAACTATTGAAATGACTTGATCTTTATGCTACGCTTATCTATAGGAGTATGTCCATCACATCATTCTCCTAATGATATGATCTTGTTGTTGATAACATCTCAATGTTCATGATAGGGAAACCACAATCATCAATCAACCAACAAGCTAGTGAAGTATAGAGGCTATACTAGGGACTTCAAACTAAGTTTACAAATCACACAAGTATTAATGGTTTCCTTGTTAATACTATTATAGCATGAATGTAAACATTTATCATAAGTGTGAAGATATGATAATAACCACTTTATTATTGCCTCTTGGGCATATCTCCAACAATATAACCAGATCATATTACATCTATATCTTCTTATAAAACAAAACTCACGAAGAATCATATATGATAGTCTATCTACACATGCAGTTAGGGATGTAAGCGGATATGATAATTTCCGCACTGAATTCGTTTTCGAACCCGTTTTAGAGACTCCATATCCGATTTGAGTGAATCCGACGGATAAGGATATCCGGATCCGAACTTGACGCCCAAAAACGGTATAGGATATGATATGCGTATTAGCATCCGGATATCCGTATCCGAAAATTATTTAGGATTATCCGATGGATTTACACCGAATAATCTGATTTTTTATCCGAAACATCAGAGTTAATAAAATATGAATAATAGTTAGTGAGTTGGTAAGTTCATTCGTTAAACATCTACACACTTACATAGCCATTTGATCGAATATAAAGTCCAAACTTGTTAGGATATTGAGTTACTTAAGCATGCGTCAGTGCTATTTTAGCTCTTATGTGTGTGTTATTTTATACACATCGACTTATTTGTTTATGTGGTCAACTTATATTTACTCATTCAATCATGTTACAATTGTTGAATCCATTAGTATTTTGTTAAATTTATTTTATCAATTAATTTTTATTATCAATCTACTTATGCATGTGCCGATCCGATTACTTCTTTTTCCGTCCCGAGTTCGCTCTGTTTCCGTTCCGAATCCGCGGTGTAGTATATCCGTATTCGAATCTGTAACTGGTCATTATCCGATCCGGTCTAAATCCGTGAAGAAAATATGAAATAGGATATGGTAGAGAGAAAATCCGATCCAATCCGATCCGATTACATCCTACATGAAGTGTACCACCTCATCACCTATTTACACCCACTCGATTCTAATCGTTCTAAGTTTCTGACCGTTCATTTGTGTTGTCACCATGGTCACATTCTCATGCCAGTCCAGGAATTTTAATAGTACAAAATCTGGCCCACGTCCTACTAAAAGTAGGCTGTTTTTTCCATCTGAACAAGAAAAAGGTACGGCTGTGCAGTTTTTTTTTAAAGGAGCATATATTAATATCATGAGATACTAATTACACCCAACCTCTGCAATAACATAATACTCTATTGAAATTACGGATGCACACAGTTAACAAAAGAAAGAAGAATTATAAAAAAGAAAAGTCCCGCTACAGTGATCCGATCCTTGAAACAGCGGACAAAACACCACCAGAAATCCAACAACTCCAAAAGCGATGCCTCCAATAAGGGAACAGTGCTCAAGCGCCATCATCGCCCTGATCAAAGACCATATATTTTCACCCTGGA
Source organism: Avena sativa (assembly GCA_916181665.1). Classification (NCBI taxonomy): domain Eukaryota; kingdom Viridiplantae; phylum Streptophyta; class Magnoliopsida; order Poales; family Poaceae; genus Avena; species Avena sativa. Next base: position 462,748,929 of record OV702279.1, on the reverse strand, counting down.
GAAAGTCCGCACACACAAAACAATACCTTCAACAAGATCATTGCCAGGCACAACCAGTTAAGGCCAGACCTTGGGTTTTCACCCTGCAGGATTAGACACTAAATTCCTCATGTGATGTCGCCCTCGCTTGCCAATTCCGCTACTCCAAATCACAAAACACCAAGTCAGAAACCCTATATCCTCAGGACTCAAACTTCCATTGCCCATCATCAGTTTCCGGTTTTCGTGCCCTTCTCCGCGTCTGACTTCACATTGGAACCATATGTCCCATAATGGCAACAGATTGCAGAATTTCAGAACGCCACCTCTGAAACCAAACAGTCAGCAAAAAACATGGTTGCACGAGACCAAAACACCGTCAATAGCGGCGAACTCCAGGCATGTCGTCCATTTAGAATTCACCGACAGAGTCTTCCGGGACTCGGTAGTCCACCAAAGATCAATGACGGCTAGCGACGGGTAGTTCTTCATCATAGAGAGAGGGAAATCCAAGGACAACCACATTTATTTAGGCCAAACCAGCACAGTCCCCACACCGCCGACTGGCTCCTGACGATCGGAACGAGCCCAGATCCGATCCGCAAATCAGGCCAGGAGGGCAGCCGCCGCCCTGCCCATCTCTGCATCCATCTCCGTCCTCCTCCGCACCTCCCCACCGTGCGCCGCTGCGAGCCACCACACCATCGAAGAAGACGCTACAGCCCCACCGTCGTGGCCGCCACCGCCTCGCCGCACGGCCTTGATGCGCTCGATTTTCGATGTAGAGCTCGTTGGGAACCCCAAGAGGAAGGTATGATAAGCACAGCAGTAAGTTTTCCCTCAGTTATGAAACCAAGGTTTAATCGAACCAGTAGGAGCAAGGAAACACCCCAAAGGTGTTACTAGCTGAGCTTTGGCAGTGCGCACTACCGGTGCTAGTAGCAACGTGGAGACCTGCACAACACAACCATAGAACTTTGTCCCCAACTTGCGATGAGGTTGTCAATCTCACCGTGTTTTGCGAAAAACAAAGGATTAAACGTATCGAACAGAAAGAAGTAAAAGTTTGCAGAAAGTAAACACAAAGCAGAAACAGTTTATAGATTGTATGTAAAGAAAAAGGACCGAGATCCATAGTTCACTAGAGGTGGCTCTCCTTAGATAGATAACATGCTGGGTAAACAAATTACAGCGGGGCAATTGACAAACACCAAGAAGCAATACATGCATATACTAATCATCTTGACTCCTCTGAGACTTGATTAGGCATTACAACATAATACATAGACCGCCATCCAACTACATCTATGACTAATAATCCACCTTCAGGTTATCATCCGAACCCCCTCCAGTATTAAGTTGCAAGCAACAGATTATTGCTTTACGAACTACGTGTAAAGTAAACAATAAGATTGTTCTATGAACAAAGGATTGTTGTTTTCTCCCTAGTAGCAACAGCACATCTAGTACCTTAGAGATTTCGGTCACTTCCCCGGATTACCAGAGGCATGAACCCACTATCGAGCATAAATACTAACTCTTGGAGTTGCTAGCATCTACTTGGCCAAGATAGCTACTAACAACGGAAAGCATACAAGCTCCCAAATAACAAAAACATGATAGAATCAATAATCAATCTGAAATAGCATCTCAATATCCATCGGATCCCCGCAAACACAACATGTATGAATTACAAATAGATGATCTTGATCATGAACGAAGCTCACAAGATCTAAACATGAAAGCACAAAGGAGGGAACCAGCCATCTAGCTACTACATGGATCCATAGTCCAATGATGAACTACTCACGCATCACACCGGAGGCTTGCATGGTGATGAAGAAGGCCTCCAGGGTGAATTCCCCTCTCCGGAAGGGTGCCGGGAAGAGCTTCAGATCCCTCCCGATCTAGGGATGGAGATGATGGTGGCTACAGACTCTTTCGTGGATTTTTGATCGGGTACTTAGGGTTTTCGTCCCGAGGGCAATATTGATACATTGCAAATGTATCTATAATTTTTGATGTTCCATGCTTGGTTTTATCCACTTTCTTGTGTTTTGTTCCAACTTTGGAGTACTTTTATTATGATTTCTTGGACTAACCTATTAACAAGAGCCACAGTGCCAGCTGCATGTTTTCTGTTGTTTTTGGTTCCAGAAAAGTCAGAAAATGAATATTCTCGGAATTGGACGGGACAAAAGCCAAAGTGCCTATTTTTCCGGAAGGGATCAAGTGCCAGAATACGAGACGGAGAAGGGCTGGGGGCCGGCCACACCACCTGGCCGCGCGGCCAGGCCTAGCCCGCGCCAGGGGGTGGTCTGGCCGACCCCAGCACCCCCTCGGCCTCTCCTTCCGCCTATAAGTTGCCCTCGGGACGAAAACCCTAAGTACCTGATCAAAAATCCATGAAAGAGTCTGTAGCCGCCATCATCTCCATCCCTAGATCGGGAGGGATCTGAAGCTCTTCCCGGCACCCTGCCGGAGAGGGGAATTCACCCTGGAGGCCTTCTTCATCACCATGCAAGGCTCTGGTGTGATGCGTGACTGGACTACGGGATCCATGTAGTAGCTAGATGGTTGGTTTCTCCTTCTTTGTGCTTTCATGTTTAGATCTTGTGAGCTCCGTTCATGATCAAGATCATCTATTTGTAATTCATACATGTTGTGTTTGCGGGGATCCGATGGATATTGAGATGCTATTTCATATTGATTATTGATTCTATCATGTCTTTGTTATTTGAGATCTTGCATGCTTTCCTTGTTAGTAGCTATCTTGGCCAAGTAGATGCTAGCAACTCCAAGAGTTAGTATTTATGCTCGATAGTGGGTTCATGCCTCTGGTAATCTGGGGAAGTGACAGAAATCTCTAAGGTACTAGATGTGTTGTTGCTACTAGGGAGAAAACAACGATCCTTTGTTCATAGAACAATTGTATTGTTTACTTTACACGCAGTTCGTAAAGCAATAATCTGTTGCTTGCAACTTAATACTGGAGGGGGTTCGGATGATAACCTGAAGGTGGATTATTACTCATAGATGCAGTTGGATGGCGGTCTATGTATTATGTTGTAATGCCCAATCAAGTCTCAAAGGAGTCAAGATGATTAGTATATGCATGTATTGCTTTCTCGGTGTTTGTCAATTGCCCCGCTGTAATTTGTTCACCCAGCATGTTATCTATCTAAGGAGAGCCACCTCTAGTGAACTATGGATCCCGGTCCTTGTCTTTTACATACAATATACAATCTTTTACTGCTTTGTGTTTACTTTCTGCAAACTTTTACTTCTTTCTATTCGATACGTTTAATCCTTTGTTTTCCACAAAACACGGTGAGATTGACAACCTCATCGCAAGTTGGGGACAAAGTTTTGTGGTTGTGTTGTGCAGGTCTCCACGTTGCTACTAGCACCGGTAGTGCGCCCTGCCAAAGCTTAGCTAGTAACACCTTTGAGGTGTTTCCTTGCTCCTACTGGTTCGATTAAATCTTGGTTTCATAACTGAGGGAAACTTGCTGCTGTGCTCATCATACCTTCCTCTTGGGGTTCCCAACGAGCTCTACATCAACACCACGCACCAAGCACTTTTCTGGGCGCCGTGTATTGAGCCATCAAGCGATTTTCTGGCGCTGTTGCCGGGGAGTCAAGGACATCTTCACAAGGGGAGTCCCTCATAACCAATCTCTTTACTTCGTTGTTTTTGTTTTGCTTAGTTTTTTTTGCTTTGTTTGCTTGTTTTGTTCTTCAAAAATCCCAAAAAATTAGTTTTACTAGTTTGCTTTCTTATTTGAAAACCCCAAAAAAAATGACTACTCTTGAAAACACTAAGTTGTGTGACTTCACTAGCACCAACAACAATGATTTTATGAGCACACCTATTGCTCCACTTGTGGCTGAAAATACTTTCTTTGAGATAAAACCTGCTTTGCTCAATCTTGTTATGAGAGAATAATTTTATGGTATTGGTAATGAAGATGCTGCTTCCCATCTAAATAACTTTGTTGAACTTTGTGAGATGCAAAAGCATAGGGATATAGATGGTGATATTATTAAGCTGAAATTGTTTCCTTTCTCTTTGAGAGGAAAAGCTAAAGAATGGTTGAATTCCTTAACTAGGAATAGTATTGATTCTTGGACTAAGTGCAAAGATGTTTTTATTGGAAAATACTACCCTCCTGCTAATATTATATCCATGAGAAGTGAAATAATGAAGTTTAAACAACTTGATAATGATCATGTTGCTCAAGCTTGGGAAAGAAGGAAATCTTTGGTAAAGAATTGTCCCACTCATGGACTGACTGCTTGGATGATCATCCAAACTTTTTATGCAGGATTGAACTATTCTTCAAGGAACCTATTGGATTCAGCTGCTGGAGGTACCTTTATGACCATCACTTTGGGTGTTGCAACAAAACTATTGGACAATATGATGGTTAATTATTCTGAATGGCATACTGAGAGAGCTCCACAAGGTAAGAAGGTAAATTCTGTTGAAGAAACCTCCTCCTTGAGTGATAAGATTGATATTATTATGTCCATGCTTGTTAATGGGAAAGCCCATATTGATCCAAATAATGTTCCTTTAGCCTCTTTGGTTGCTCAAGAAGAGCAAGTTGATGTGAACTTCATAAGAAATAACAATTTTGACAACAATGATTATGGTAATAATGCTTATAGGAACAATTTTGGTAACAACAATTATAAGCCATATCCTCCCAACAATGGTAATGCTTATGGAAATCCTTACAACAATAATAAGAGTGCTCCCTCTGAACTTGAAGTTATGCTTAAAGAGTTTATTAGTAAACAAACTGCTTTCAATAAAACTATTGAGGAAAAACTCTCTAATGCTGAAAGAAATATAGCATCTTTGGCTGAAGCTCAATCTTCTTTGAATAAAATGGCTGCTAAACCTGAAACTAATGAGAATCCCTTTGCAGCTACTAATGCCATACAAGTAAGAATTGATGAAAATGTTAGACTATTAGCTGAATTACATGCTAAGTGGGAAAGAGAAGATGAAATTGCTAGAAACATTAGTGTTTCTACTATTACCACCACTAGTGTTGAGGCTAGTAATAGTTCTACTACTTTAGATGATAAAGTTGATTTTGATCTTGATGGTTGCAACATATCTGAAGTTATTAAGTTCCTACAAAAGCTTGCTAAAAGTCCTAATGCTAGTGCTATGAACATGGCCTTTACAAAACACATTACCGATGCTCTCATAAAGATTAAAGAAGAAAAGATGAAACATAAAGCTTCTATTCCTATAAAGCAAGAAGATGGTTGGGAATCCATCATTAATATGAAAGTGAATGACTTTGATTTCAAAGCTTTGTGTGATCTTGATAGTAGTGTTTCTATTATGCCTAGAAGGATCTATGATATGCTTGATTTGCCTCCTCTTGAAGATTGTTATTTGAATGTCCCACTTGATGCTAATGCTAAAAAGAAACTCATGGGGAGTCTTAATGATGTTCTTATTATGGTTAATGATTTCTATGTCCCTATTGATTTCTATGTTTTGGATGTTGAATACAATGCTTCTTGTCCTATTACTTTGGGAAGACCTTTTCTTAGAACTGTTGGTGCCATCATTGATATGAAAGAAGGCACCATTAAATATCAACTTCCACTCAAGAAAGGTATAGAACACTTCCCAAAAAAGAGAGAAAAGATTTCTTTTGCTTCTCTTATGAAAACAAAATTTGGTCTTAATGCTTCTTCATTTGAGAACACTTGATTCTTTCTTTGGTTCTTATGCCTAACTTAAAGACGTTAAAGAAAAGTACTTGTTGGGAGATAACCCAAGAGTTTTAGATGAGTCTTGGAAGTTATTACCTCTGTAATAATCTCTCTTTATCCTTTTTATTTGCTTTTTGTTCCAAGAGTAACCTCTAATGAGAGTGAAGTAATGATTGGGAAAATTGCTGTCTCGAAACAGATTTTTGTGCTTCACCGTAAAAATTCCTGAGAGAGATCTGTACGTCGGATTGAGCTGTAATTTTTTGTTCTTCTGCCCCAGGTTGTTATCTAACTTTAGTTAATTCAGCACTTTTTGATTTGAGCAACAGAAGGTCTTTGAAAAAATTCGTCTTTACCTGCTGGTCTGTTTTGACAGATTTCTGCCATTTTCTGCATGTGCTTCTTGTTAGTTCCTTCTTGAGTTCCTTTGGGGAATTGAGCTTTTTGAGGGAAGTGATACAGTAGATAGTATTCTAATAGAAGTTTATTTGGTATTAGAACTGAACTTTGATACTTATTTATCTTAAGTGCACTAATGTTGCTAATGAGATTGTGTGAAGTTTTGTATGAAGGAAAATTTTCAGGTGTATGGAAGGAATGAGTAATGAGATGAAGGATGGACTAAAGCCCAAGCTTGGGGATGCCACGCGTGTCACCCCAAGAAATATCCAAGAAGTACAAGCGTCAAAGCTTGGGGATGCCGAAGGCATCCCCTTCTTCATCAATAAAAATTCCAGGTTTCTTCCAAACGCTTCATTTTTATTGTTTCGTGCATAGTTATGTTTCTCTTGGAGCGTCTTATTTTTTGTTTTCGTTTTGGTTTTTAGTATGCTTAGTTTTCTTAATAAGTTGGTTGGACCCCCTCTTTCACACTTTGGTTTACAAATAGTTTGGTTTGGTTTGGAAAAGAATAGGAAAGTTCATGCTTATGTGGTAAAAAGAGCTCGTTTTTGACTGTGGCTATGCTTTGTCATGCCGTGCTTGATATTGTTTTGGCTTTATGCTTAGTATTCTTTGCTGTAGCATGACTTGTTATAAACAATTGAGATTTCTTAATGTGCCTTGGATGAATCACGCGTTGTTTTAGCATATTAAAGCATAGTATAGTGGTATTCTCCTTTGATGCTTTATTTGGGTTGATTTGGCGCGTGCTCACACCATGTTATGACTATCACAAGTCACCATAGCCTTTATGATCCTTTAGTTTTCAACTTGTAGTATCACTTTATGCTTTGATCAATGATGTTTTGTCGCTCTGCATGATTATGGCCATTATTGCTCTCTTAGTTTGTCGCTCCCAGTCTTTTGCTAGCCTCCACAACCAAGTATGAGTTCCACTCATGCATCCAACTCCCTAAACCCAGTTATTTCAAAGAGTCCACCATACTTACCCACTAGCTTATGCTATTCCAAGTATATTCATGCTTTTGTTTACCTTCCACTTATTATGAGAAAACTAGTGATTAAATCTCTCACGAACTTGATGGCACACTTTACTTTATTGCCTCTAATAAACTTGAACCATTGTATCGTCTATGTTGTATATGCTTACACTTATTTGTTGGGAATTAGCAGAACCATGCTTTCATGGGGAACGCTTTCAACTTTGCACTTGGTACTTGTACCTAGTTGATATCATGCTCTTTTGTATATGGATGTCGTCGGTGTGAAATGAAAGGAGAGCTTATAAATCCATGGAGTTATGTATATGTGTTAGAGAAACGCCTGGGCCGCTGGTCTAATCCATGCTGACATGGTGAAAACCTGCAGCGTAACCATAATGAGCTGTCTATGAAGCATTCTTCTTATAAAAAAGAGTCCTATTGAGAAAAAAGAAAAAGAAAAAAAAGATACTATGAAAAGAGGAGAGAGAGAAAAAAAGCACCATATTCCCATGGTAAATAAGAAGAATGCTGAGATACTCGTTGTCTGCTTGCCTTGTCATTTTGATATGGGGATTCTTCCGTATCATCGGGCAAGGGTACCCTGTTGGCGGTTCTCAATGATACACATGTACTTACGATGACAAGAACTTACCGGTGACTAAACTTGAGTAGCATGAGGAGCGACCCTCGTATACAAGGGACATGAGATTTCTGACTTATACTTCGTCAAGCATGTACACCATAGTTTGTTCACTTTAACCTTAATCACTTCAAGATGCTTATGATAGGGGCAATGAGAGTTGAAAGCTACAAGTACCATAATTTTTGGAAGCTCTTTATGAGACTTGAATCCCTACTTCCTTTTACAAAAGGCCTTTCTTCCACCATTATATTGAGTATCCACCTTCTATCTTTATGCACCTACTTTGAGAGCATAGTGGCCATTCTTAGTTCTATGTGCATTGTCCCAAGACTAGTTGATTGATGCATAACTTGATATTGCTTGTTCTAAACTATTGTATCTAGTCACTCTTATGAACTTTGAAGGTGCCCTATGCATTTATATTTGCCACTCTATTGAGGGACAAGCTGAATACTAGTATGCTATGTTTTCTTTATGTGAAACAAACAAACGTCTTGCAAATCATTGTTATTTATGAATATTTTGTTTGTGCCTTTTCATGTTGCATCACAGTTTCTTTGCTTATTGCTAGAACTTTGTCTTTCATGTTATGATTGAAGTACTATGATCCCAGCCTTGAATGTTTTGCAAATACTTTGATCAAGTCTTTGATGGTGCATGTCACCTCAAAAATTATTTCTTTCTATCACTTACCTACTCGAGGACGAGCAGGAGTTAAGCTTGGGGATGTTGATACATTGCAAATGTATCTATAATTTTTTATGTTCCATGCTTGGTTTTATCCACTTTCTTGTGTTTTGTTCCAACTTTAGAGTACTTTTATTATGATTTCTTGGACTAACCTATTAACAAGAGCCACAGTGTCAGCTGCCTGTTTTCTATTGTTTTTGGTTCCAGAAAAGTCAGAAAATGAATATTCTCGGAATTGGACGGGACAAAAGCCAAAGTGCCTATTTTTCCGGAAGGGATCAACTGCCAAAATATGAGACGGAGAAGGGCTGGGGGCCGGCCACACCACCTGGCCGCGCGGTCAGGCCTGGCCCACGCCAGGGGGTGGTCTGGCCGACCCCAGCACCCCCTCGGCCTCTCCTTCCGCCTATAAGTTGCCCTCAGGACGAAAACCCTAAGTACCTGATCAAAAATCTACGAAAGAGTCTATAGCCGCCGTCATCTCCATCCCTAGATCGGGAGGGATCTGAAGCTCTTCCCGGCACCCTGCCGGAGAGGGGAATTCACCCTGGAGGCCTTCTTCATCACCATGCAAGGCTCTGGTGTGATGCGTGAGTAGTTCATCCTTGGACTACGGATCCATGTAGTCGCTAGATGGCTGGTTTCTCCTCCTTTGTGCTTTCATGTTTAGATCTTGTGAGCTCCGTTCATGATCAAGATCATCTATTTGTAATTCATACATGTTGTGTTTGCGGAGATCCGATGGATATTGAGATGCTATTTCATATTGATTATTGATTCTATCATGTCTTTGTTATTTGAGATCTTGCATGCTTTCCGTTGTTAGTAGCTATCTTGGCCAAGTAGATGCTAGCAACTCCAAGAGTTAGTATTTATGCTCGATAGTGGGTTCATGCCTCTGGTAATCTGGGGAAGTGACAGAAATCTCTAAGGTACTAGATGTGCTGTTGCTACTAAGGAGAAAACAACGATCCTTTGTTCATAGAACAATTGTATTGTTTACTTTACACGCAGTTCGTAAAGCAATAATATGTTGCTTGCAACTTAATACTGGAGGGGGTTCGGATGATAACCTGAAGGTGGATTATTACTCATAGATGCAGTTGGATGGCGGTCTATGTATTATGTTGTAATGCCCAATCAAGTCTCAAAGGAGTCAAGATGATTAGTATATGCATGTATTGCTTTCTCGGTGTTTGTCAATTGCCCCGCTGTAATTAGTTCACCCAGCATGTTATCTATCTAAGGAGAGCCACCTCTAGTGAACTATGGATCCCGGTCCTTGTCTTTTACATACAATCTACAATCTTTTACTGCTTTGTGTTTACTTTCTGCAAACTTTTACTTCTTTCCATTCGATACGTTTAATCCTTTGTTTTCCGCAAAACACGGTGAGATTAACAACCTCATCGCAAGTTGGGGACAAAGTTTTGTGGTTGTGTTGTGCAGGTCTCCATGTTGCTACTAGCACCGGTAGTGCGCCCTGCCAAAGCTCAGCTAGTAACACCTTTGAGGTGTTTCCTTGCTCCTACTGGTTCGATTAAATCTTGGTTTCATAACTAAGGGAAACTTGATGCTGTGCTCATCATACCTTCCTCTTGGGGTTCCCAACGAGCTCTACATCAACACCACGCACCAAGCACTTTTCTGGGCGCCGTGTATTGAGCCATCAAATATATAGGCGGAAGGAGAGGCCGAGGGGGTGCCGGGAGCGGCCACACTACCCCCTGGCGTGGGCCAGGCCTGGCCGCGCGGCCAGGTGGTGTGATGGCTCCCTGGCCCTTCCCCGTCTCGTATTCTGGCACTTGATCCCTTCCGAAAAAATAGGCACTTTGGCTTTTGTCCCGTCCAATTCCGAGAATATTCATTTTCTGACTTTCCTGGAACCAAAAACAGCAGAAAACAGACAGCTGACACTGTGGCTCTTGTTAATAGGTTAGTCCAAGAAATCATATGAAAAGTACTCCAAAGTTGGAACAGAACACAAGAAATTGGATAAAACCAAGCATAGAACATCAAAAATTATAGATACATTTGCAATGTATCAGGCCTCGGCCCGCCCATTAGCCGACCTCTCGCGCAGGAGCCCGATGAGGCACACCGAGGAAGCTTCCTGTCTTCGGCAGCCAGGGCGAGGCCGCCATCGCCGGCGCCGCGGCGGCAGCGGCCGGAGAAATTGGCCAGCGGCGACGGCTGGGCCTAGGGTTTTTGGACCCTCCGGAGTCGCCACGTGTAGCGACCCGGGATTTTTTTCCAGCTCCTAACCTTTAATGCTTTAATGGTTGATTGATTGACAAAATCGAGACCTGGACCCCGACGACTGAGCCAGCGACTAGCGGTGTTGTCCTTCTAGTTGGCTCCATTGACCTCTTATCGGCTACATTAAGGTTAGTCTTGAGGGAAGCACCGGCTCACAACGGTGGCACAATCTCTCACAAAGACGATGTCTGCTACCTCAATGACATTTCTGACAACGGCGTGGAGTCTATCTAGCCCTTGCTCGACGCGGAGCTCAGGTATGGATCTGAAGACGACATCAGTCCAATCCCTAGCGGCGAGACTGTCGCAGTAGGTATCTTCATGGCTGGTGGCAACGCTCGTCCAAATCAACTAAAAACACTTGTGTCTGCAGAAAACGCAGCTTGTCATGGAAATAAAGGCTCATCGTGTCGCCCTCCCCTTGTAGAAGGACGCCATTGAGCAAGACATGAAGCGTGTTGCTTGTGAAAAGGATCTACTCGCAAGTCCACAACATGAGATGCCGTGTGTCTCCGAGTATCAAAGTAAAAGCCGCAAAGCCCGCCCTGACAGCTTGCGCAGTAGAAATTTGTTTGCCCCAACAGCAGAGAAGTGCCAGAGGCCGCGACAACATATGTTGCTAGGAGATGGGAGGTCCTGAGTGGCAACAGAGTCAGAACTTCGGCAATCGGCGCAGCAGTAGGAGGACAACCTAATCTAGAGGTACCTACTCACAGACTGCATAGGAGCACGTCCTAGAGCTGGCTCTTAACTTATAGCCCGCTTACATTCTCTCTCCTCTTATCATATCATCAAAACTATAATATTTTATCTCTTATAGTCAATGACTGTACCCTATTGTACTTGCCCTAAGCCACCACCTCCACCGCCATCGGTTAGGACACTTATCCCGAAAGACCCTATGCCACCCTCGTATAAAAATGATTGCAGCGATCCAATGCAGTCATAACGGTGAAAATGCAAAGGCTCACAGGATGCACCGAGCCGTGGAGTTGTTGTAGTGGTCTAGCAGGAAGAATATTCCCTATCGATTAGGATTGCCTGGCCAGTCAGCATCACGAACGAAGCTAGACGCATCACTGAGTGAGGCGAGACGGAAGCAATGGAAGGAGTCGCCATGAAGAGAAAGGTGAGTCGAGTAGGGTCCGGACAAATCGCTAAAAGGATCAAGAACACCTGGCTAAGTTTAGGCAGTTTCTGACTTGCAATGAAATCCTTACGGCTAACCGTAGAGCGAGGATCTCGACTTCCAAGAGTCGCGACTTATGGAGATGGCGCACACTACCCCAAACGCTGAAATTCGTGACGGCTGCGTACAGTCCTGACTGCCCCGGGCTGTGCATCAGAAATGTTTGGGTTTCCTTACGTGGAAGCTGTTTTGACGCGAAAGGCTGAAAATGTCGTGACGGTTTGTCAAATAACCATCAGGAGAGAAAAATCCGCCAGGAGCAGCCGTTCTCTTTCGTGTCGCCTGGCCGTAACCGTCAGGATGGGCCGTCACGAGAGTTTTGGCCCGTCGCGGTTGTTTTTCCATCGCTCCGCGTCCCGTGTACGCGCGGAAGGGATGAAAATATTGGGCCTTGGCGCCAATTAATGGGTTCTCGTGACGTGGTCCGGGCCCAACGTCAGGAAAGATCGGGACATTGCTATATCCTCGTCCTCCACGAACTGTACTCCCGCACGAACACCACTTGCGCCGCCGTGCGGCGCCCCCATCTACGAACTGCGCAGCCACCGCCCAGCTTTGAACGGCGCCACCGCTGGGACCTCGCCGACCGCCTCGTCTGGGAAGCCGCTACCCCTCTAGACCTCCTTCCTCCACCGACCCGGCCGGACGGACGCCACTCCTGCCTGATTTCTATTGAAGACCTCCTGCATCCTCCCCGACGAGCTGCTCTCCGTCGCCCCCTGCAGGTACGAACTGGTCGTTCTCTCAGATCTCTTCTTACCTCATCTCAATCTCTCCTCTCTTTCTTAGATTTTTTATCTGATTTGTGTTCAGCCGCCGACAGATCGATAAGCTCCGCGTACGTACGGCCATCTTCCCCCAGCTTGCCCGTGATCTTCCTCTTGCTTCAGGTACATCGTACTTGGTTAACAAGATAGTTCCTGAATATAGAGTCATACCTGATCCAAAGCATCCGGTTTTATATATCCAACTGTTAATTGACAGAGTTAATATAATTTTCCTAAGCTTTTGAGGCATTCCCCTAAAGTGTCAGGCAGTTTACACTTGCTAGTCATGGTTAATTAGATGTGTTGATTACGTACTGTTCTGATTAGTTAACTTGCAAGTCATTGATCATTGTGGACTGTAAACTGGTCATTTTTTTTAATATTATCTCATTGTTTAATGATCCCATTGTTGCCATTATGATCCCAATCTTTAGAAAAGAGTGGTACTGCATTGTTTATGACACCATTGCAGATCGTTGTTTAGTACTGCCATTGAGGACATTGTTTAGTGATCCCATTGCTGCTCAATGACTGGTACGGATCAGAACCATTGGTTATTTTATCCCTAAGATCAAATGAATACTACTTTTAAAATCTCACTGCCAATCATGTCCAATCCGGTGATTAACTAATGTATTTTGTTGGAATGTCTACTAGTACTCTCCTCTGTACATGTACTCAAAATATTTAGTTTGTGAATAAAAGCAATTAGTAATCTAATACGTCTATTGTTGGTAGGCAAGATCGATCCAAGTGTGCTGACGTGACATGGCTGGTGACGGTGAAGCCTCGGTATGAATGTGATATGGCATTATTTTATTTTTATGTGTGTTTCTTCCAATGTTGTTGATACACTGTGATTTGAAATTATTGATTGAAATCTTTCTTAAATTTCTAATACAAAATGGCCGTGGTAGGATGTATAGTGGTTGGACACGTGGTAAACCAACTGAACCAACTGAGGATGAATCAGTACTTGGAAAAAAAAATAAGAATAGTTCTAAACATGTGAAAGTAAGTTTTACGATTTGCATATACTAGGATTTTTTAATTGCTCAAAACTGAACCAGTATGAACATAACAGTTTCTATATATCAATGCTGGACTTCCCGTGCCCGAAGACCTTGAAGATGACTCAGTGGAAGATAGTGATCATGTAAGTACTATTGGTCTGATCAGATGGATTGTGAGTACATTTATCTTCTTGTTCTCACCTGATCAGATTTGACAACATAGTGCATGTATTGTCATACAAATTCTAGCGATATTTGTTCAAATTACAATCATAAGTACATGTATCTGTTGTACATAAAAATGGGACTCTAAATTGGCAGACCAATAATCACTAGCCTTTATACATAGTACTGGCTGGGACAGTAATACTACCATCAGCTCATACGTACATACTATTGCCAGTTTTTCACATGTTTGTATGGTACTGGTTAGTAGCAGCAAGTATAACAAATGTATCTTCATGTGTTTTTTGTAGGTGGATCAATCTTCCCCGTCTATAGAACATGGTGGCACTCCATTGACGACATCGTCCCGTGCGGGAGAGGAAACTGATACTCCCCTATCAAGCTAGAATCATACAACTCGAACACCGGAGGATTCACCTATCTAGGATGATTGCTAGACATGAATATTGCTCAAGCATGTAGCTACCATGTTGCAGTTCAACTTTCTTTTTGCACACTTGTGAACCTGAATGTTTCTAGATTTATCTTATCTGCATGTTGCCAAAAACAAGTGGATCTTATGATAGATTATGGATTGTTGTGGATATCGTGATCTTTTGTTCACTGCAAAAAATCTTGAATGTGATTTGTGAATCTGACGTGTGAGTTTATGGTAAAGGTAGCATCTATATATATATATATATATATATATATATATTGCCATCAAGTTTTATATCTGAAATGAAATTTTGGCTGTATTTGGGAGTTGCTTCAGTAGCATTGCTGACGGCCAACCAGCTTGTCTGACAGAGTGCCCACGTCAGGAAAAACTTCCCTGACGGTGCGACATTCCTGATGGGGCGACCTGAGCGTCAGGCTCCTTCAAGTGTTCCTGACGGCAAAGTTCCTGACGTGTATTCCTGACAGGCGAACCGTCAGCTTTCTCCATTTCCGTGGCTCCCGTGGTCCGTCAGCAAATACCGTCAGGAAATCCTTTTCCTGTCGGCCACCGTCAGGAATCAGCGGCATTCCTGACATATTGCTCCTGACGGGTTATTCCTGACGATATCCGTCAGCGATACGTATTGCTGACGGTTCTGCAGTTATTCCCGACGGTTCCTGGCCGTCAGGAATGTTCCCGACTGGAGTAGTGGCAGGGGTGGTTCCGTTGTAGTTGATAGGCGTAGATGTAGGGTTCTCGGTGGTATGCCGGTAATTTGGAGTTGGGCGCCGATGCTTTTGGCCCAGGACTAGCGCATCCGAAGGGTGGTTAGCGGCGACGTGGTGCTCCGGTGGTTGGAACAAACGGCAAGCTCGTCCACGACCGGGATCTACACAATAAGGGCTTTGGTGTGCTGCTCTTTGATATGCTGCCTGCTCCTCATTACTCTGGATCCGGCCGGCCGTGGAGGCGAGGGGATGGTGTTGGGAGGAGCTGCTGGTTGTAGAGAGGAGCATAAGTGCTCTGGTTCGACGCAGTGGCACGACGTTGACCAGTTGCCGCCAGAGGGAATTGTTGGATGTTCATGATGGAGGGCAGAAGATTTCCCCTAATGGCGAGCCTCCTTCAAAATAAGCGCCGACATCTCCTTCTTTGTGGTCTCTCGGCTCGACACCCCAATTGGCTGGCCTCGGTGGCGGGGGATTGGTGGTCGTTGGAGCGACATCTGTTGTGGGTTGGAGATGTCGTTGGGGGTTTGTTGATATGCAGATACACCTTCTGGAAGCTACGATGCATCCTCGAGCAAAATTCACGGAGGGCATGGTTGCCTCCGTGATATTCGGTCGACAAGGTAGCCCTTCTTCTTCCTCCACTACAGAGGATCTTCGAGCCTTGCACCGTAGCTCACCATCTCGTCGTAGCCAAGTGGTTTGTCCCTGGAGACTCCGAGATGACCGGCGACAGTGGTTCTTCGCCGAAGGAGAGGCACCGAACATCTTCCTCTTGGATCTCGGTGTATTCCACACCTCGAGGTCGCCGGCGATCGATAGCGGAGGCGCTCAGACACAAGATTGCTTTTCTTCTTTCTATTGTAGGGTGTTTTTGTAATTGTTCAGGTCCTTTCTCGAATTTTAGGTCTTCCTGGGCAGTAGAAGCAAAGGTCTTGAACGCATATTTGTACCTGCCTTTTTTTAATCCCCGCTTCTAGGCCTCTCTTGAGGCCGTGTGGACGGCCAAATAGGGGTTGCTTCCCTGAGTTTGCTATCGTAATTCTTCACAAAAAAAACTACTCCCTCTATTCTAAAATAAGTGACGTGGGTTTGTCTAGATTTAGATGTATCTATACACGTTAGTATATAGGTACATGCGAATTTAGACAAACTCAAGTCACTTATTTTGGGACGGAGGAAGTACTTAACTAGACGCTAGCATGAAAAATCCACCTGACTTGATAGAGATGGAAAACTAAAACTGCAAGTACAATTATCTTTATTTGGAGATAAGTAATTATCTCACCATATAAAATATATCCATGTTTTTGGAGACACTAATGTTTGGTTAATGTACCGGCATCCCGTTTCCAGGTATCCTCATCTTCGAGTATCAGTCATTACGACCTATGGGCCTATCCTAGGCTTTCAATGCATAGCTGGTAAAGAAGCACCTCGAGTTTGAGTTTAACAAAGGGTAGTGTGTTTCTACATAAGATCGGTATCTTTTTTTGTTTTGGAAATACATAAGATCTGTATCCTACTACTGTGTAATACAGGGTACTCTAATCTGAAAAAACAAAATGTAATACACGGTACTCTAGTAACAGGTGACAGTAGTATTTTTCATTATCTCCCTAGGATTAAAATCCGTCTCCACAGAGTAAAAACACTGAGCTAACACATGCGGTGAGACTGCATGTACTGTAGCTCCACTGACAATCACCACCCAACAAAAATAAAATTTTCCACCAACCTTCATTCGAGCGATAATGTCTTTTGGGCAACATATAGAACTCCATCCATCCCAATAGTAGGGAGATACAAATTCTTTGTCATTTCTCGTTACCACCAAACCTTATGTTTTACATGCTAGCACATTCGATAGAAAGCAATATCGAATGAAACAAAAACACGAGGGAATTGGAGGCACTGGGAGATAAGAAATCATTGGTAGATAGATCTAGCAACCTGGGATGTTGGCTCTACCTCTACATAATGCACGAGACATGATACCTAGTAGCAATGACCTAGCGATTTATGCCGGTGATTCTTTTCAAGGCAACATGGCTTTTATCCTCACCAAAGTGATCAGTTACATCGTGAGGGAGCACACCAATCTTGAGTGCATCAAGACCTGTCCTAAGTTACTATGTGCTTCAACGTTGAAGCCATGAGCGCTTCATTGTTGGCGCCATGACACTTCAGCTCTTTATGTGTCGTCGCTCAGATCTTTAGTCAGCGGAGGAGAGAGAGGAAGTACAGAGAGGGCCACGGAAGGGGCGATCAATGACACAAAGGGGGAAGAGATAGGGTGGAGAAGGGAGAATGGGACTATTCTACTAAGTGAGCTCCACGTTGTTAGAGATGAAGATGAGTAGTCACTACCAGCATGTAAGTGTAGTCAGAAGCACATAGGAAAAAATAAGCTGGCAAACTCATACCCACATGTGTGCTAATTTACGCTACTCCCTCCGACCCATATTAGTTGGCTCGGATTTGTCCCTAGACAAATCCGAGCCAACTAATATGGGTCGGAGGGAGTAGCATAAAGCTAATTCAGCGTCAAACGCAGAAGTAGGGCTGTGTGCGTCGATTGATTGATGCAGAGGCTGGGACTATGTTCCCCACTTGAAAGAAATCTGGTTTCAGTTGGCAACTGCAATAGAAACAAAGAGACGGTACGTACGGTACGTACTGCTAGCAACTCAGTCAAGCATGCCTTCTAAAACTTACCAAAAAAAAAAGCATGCCTTCTAAACCGGCGTGCACATTTACGGGTGAGGCTGCATAGAGCTCTACTACGCTAATTTGGTTGTCAAGGAAGAAAAACCCAGGGAAATAAGCCCCTAGTAGGGCTTGTTTGGTAGGAGGGAATCCCAACATTTTTCCAGAGAAATAAATTCACTAGTAAGAAGTAGGGAAATAAAAACCCGGTGATTTAAACTGTTTTCGTGGTTTTCTGGTCGGGATTTGATTTTCCGGGATAAAAATCCCGGTACATCCAAACAAGCCCGTAGTAGATTCCCTTCGCACACGGGATCCCCCTCCCACCATATGGGAGTGATCACGCCAGGTGGAAAACATTCCTGCTGACATTTGGACTTCCTAGGAAGGGAAAAGAGTAACCGAAAATCGAAACTGGACCATCTTACTCAAAAACCAACACAAAAGCTTGGAAAGTCCTTTTGACTTCCGAGCTCTAGGGCTCCCTACGTATTAAAAAAATTAAAAACTGCATTTATAAGTTTAAAAAAATCTTGAAATAAATTCCCGAAAGTAGCGAATGATGTATTCAATGAACGTGTAAAATATCAATTCGAAATGTTTTGTATTTTGGGCTATAAAAAATGACTATGTTCCCCACAGGGGGACAGTACAGTACTGCTAGCAGCTTGGCCCAACCCCCAAATTTGACACCGCTCGTGTAAAATCTCTACTATCTAAAAAGAAGGACAGTGTTCCGTTTTCTGCCGGATGGTACTACGTCGTTTCTTTCGTCCGCTTGGTCGTGTTTTGCATGATCACGCTAAAGAAGGCAACCCCCGTTTCTTCCTTTAACTCCTCCCCGTTTCTTCCTTTAATAACTCTAAAAAAAAACTCCCGAGCCCCCTTACCTCGATCGCATTATCCTCACGCTCGCCTCCCTCCCTCCCAGCCCCCGACCCACCTCCAGGCCACCGGCGGCATCTGCACACCCTCTACCTAGATCTGGTTGCCTGGAACACGAAGCTCCTCCTTGCTGATGGGGAAGACACGTAGCTTCTGGGTCGAGGATGATGGCGGATGGAAGGATTCTCGCTCGTGCCGCATATGTCCACCACCGAGGTGCTCTCGCAACCTATCTGGGTCGACAATGATGGCAGAGGCGCAGAAGCAGAGTAGAAGGACTTCGGTGTCACTCCTAGCGCCGAATCCACACCCTGATTTGGCTTCCATGGTTAGAATTTTTTGTCCCCTTTCCTCTACCAACTCTGGTGTTTGGCTGGCTCTAATTTTATGGTTGCTCCTTTCGTCTGGATTTGTAACGATTCGGAGTTGAGTGAACTCGTCGAAGTGCTAGCCTGAAACCTACCTCAGATTTCTTCCATGTGATTGCGTCTAATCTATCATAGTAGAAACGATTTCGGCCCTCTCTAACACATGTTGCTATTGTTAATTAGTGCAGATGTGGCAGGGCCATGCATGGTGCAAAAGCCCGGAATCAACCTGGCGTCATCTGGATCCTACAGTGGTGACAAAGTTCAACACTAGCGGCACAGCGCAGACGAAGATAGGACGCCAACATCCTGGGAAGCGTTTTTAGCTGACCAGTATATGTCCTTCTAGCACCAATAACGACCATGCAGTTGGGAAGGCAAACAAAAACCATTTGTTCATTGCTTTGTGGTACAATTCCTTTGTGTTAATGCCATTCGTGCTTTGCAGAACATATTCTGCATGTCACTAATTATCTCAAAACTACAGGATGGAACATGGAGTACTATCACTGGATGTTGGACATTAGTTAGGGATCGCTCATATTTTTGGGTTTCATCTAATGTTGTAAGGTTGAAACATTCTGGTGGCCAAGTGTTTTGAAACTTTTTGGAACCATTTTGGGGCTTTAAACAGACCAAGAAAAGCCTTCACCAGATTTTTTGAAAACCACTCAGAAGGATAAACATGAAGGCTACTCATGGACTGGATTGTTACAGTAAGTATATCTCTACTTAAAAATGATCTGGATGCTATAGGTACAAAAACAATTTCTATAATGGATAGATTGCCTTCTTGCACTGCATCAATTAGGTCACAACATAATATCTTCTTGTTCCTAGAAACTTATACATTAGTCAATTACACTAATCCGTGCCTTTATCACTAAGAGATCAAACGACACAAGTGCAGTTACTTGGCATTGCCTTCTTGCTTATAGCTTCTAAGGTTCATTGAGATCTTTTTATCTCTTTTATTTATATTAAAGTTCCTTTTTTCTTAGTCATAATCTAATATGTTGTAAAAATGTTCAAACTTCAGTAAATATATATGAAGAGATATGTCCACCTCAATTAAGGGAGCTCTACTACATTAGTGATAATACAAAAAAGATGAGGTCCATGTTTGTGCCCAGTTTGACTTTCTGGTTTGTTTCATATTCTTGTGTTCTAACACAGATAAACCAGATTTTAATATGGAAGCTTCTATCCTGAGTTGTTTGTGATGATTGTCCCTATTGCAAAATATATTTACCGAGCAACCCCATAATTAGCCACTCCCTCTGTTCCAACTTAGTTGTCGTGCTTTTGAATGGAAGCTTCTATACCAAGTTGTTTGTGATGACTGCCGCTATTGCAAAATATATTTACCGAACAACCCCACAAATAGCCACTCCCTCTGTTCCAACTTAGTTGTCGTACTTTTGAATGGAAGTTTCTATCACGAGTTGTTTGTGATGACTGCCCCTATTGCAAATTATATTTACCTAACAAACCCACAAATAACGAAACAAAATATTTTTCTCAGTGATATGAGAGACAACATCCACTTTTAATTGTAGGAAAAGTAAGGTAAACTTTGAGAAGAAAACCTCAAGCCTCCATGTTCTTGCAGGTGAAACCTCTATGTATGATTCTAGGAGTGTGCAAAACGTTTTTTACAGTGTAAAAACTGAAAAGTCAATACATACATTTGTTTGTTCTTGTACTGAAATTTGTGGTGTACACTTTTTTTCTTAGTAGAGATTTCAAATGTCTCATGCATGATATATATGGAGCAAATTCGTATTCTGTACTCAGCAGGATCATGCATATGAAAGCAGTCTCTTTAATAGTAAAGGTATATAAATTATTTGTACTCTTTCCGTAGTTTTAACTTATGATGTAAGAGAGCGATTCTTTGCTAAGACTATGTTACTACTTAGCAATATATGATATTGGCACATCCAATGTTTAGTTAGAAAAATCATATTGCACGGACCATTTGAGTCGAGAAACTTATATCAGTGTTGTTGACATGTCATACTGGTCTTATACGCTAATCATGATGATCTTTTCCCTGCTCTACATGGTGTGATACTGATATATATGCAACCCAACAGACTACTCTTCTTGGATGCGACCTCCATTGTCATCGCCCCATCCCACTAGCGGTAGCCACGATCTGGATTACGCTGCCGCCGACGCCACCTCTTAGCGGCACATACGATTCAGGTAATGCAAATCTTCATTGCCCAGTTATTGTTTAATGTAGCTTTTTGGACCAATCATATGATTCATTGCCTCTTTGCAGCACATGATTCACATGTCCTTAGAATTTCATTCTTTTTGTTGCCCGTGAAGGTGTTCATTGTTCTTCAGTAGCATACAAAAATTATTTGATGTTTCTTACCTCATGCCGGCGTGCGTCATTGCTTTGCGAAGGGGTGAGATGCAGAGGCCATGGCGGGCTCGGCTAGCTGGGTGAGCAGCCGCAAAGATCATGAGCCGGCAAGTCTATGGGGAAGTACCTGGAGCACCTACTCTATGCATGCCTTCACCGCCTCCACCCCCCGTTCTTCATCTAGATCTGAAGACCTACATAATTAACGGGGTGGACTCTGCAGCATCCTCCTTCCATTGCACGCGGGCGAGGCTGACAGTTGATGGAATCCCATCCTCCCTCCTCCCATCGCCTCTGCTTGTTTGAGTCCACTACTGATTTGGCCAATTCGTGTTGCTTAAGTCGGCAGCAAACGACAAGATGTCGACCAGCCGAATGTTGGACGAGATGATACTTTGGCACGAGACCCTCTTGGTGAAGATGTTGTAGCCAAACCTCCGGAAGGGTTGCAGTCAACAATGGGCGACACGGCTGCAGTTCAACTTTATTTTTTCATGCCTGCAAGAATTATGTCGCTCCATGCCTGTAAGACTTCTGTGGTAAATTTTTATGTTTCTTTGGTTGCCAGAATTAATTTTCCTTAATGTGGAAAAAGATAGTGAATGTATAATTAAGCTGAAAATAACGTTTGCTCTGCTAAAATCTGCACAATATGCATGTTTATATTTCTAAATTTTTAGTTAACTAAAATACATATTTTCGGATGATCCACATGAGTAGAAATGTTTTCGGATGGTCCAAATCTCTGTCCAGTTTTCATTAGTACATGAATTATTTCATAGTGACGTTGCTACAGATGAATTGCATGTGTGATCCTTTGGTCTTTGTATACAAAAGTGCAGTTTCAGTTGCAAGTTACACTTGTTATTTCTTCATTTCTGATCCTTAGGTCTTTGTATGAAGAGCGTGTGTGATACCAAATAAATAATCTACCTCAGTATTTAAAGCTAACTATTTGATAAATAATTTTAATGGTTTCAGTCGAGGATTAGATGACTCTGTTCATTTGAGGTTGGACCTGATGGATTGTGCTTTACTCTTGATGACCATGCTGATGGATGATATATTTGCACCAAGAGGCAATTAATGGTCATGACCAAATCTAGCGATGATGTATGAATCCTCTCCGGTAGGCACTTGGATCCTTCAGGAGCAAGGAGAAAACAACATTGGCAGGTGGAAAAAAGACAGATCAAGGGATGATTGTGTGTACTTTGGAGTAGATGTTTCTAAATATATACTCCCTCCATATTGATGAATCTCTGAAATATTAGTGTCCACGACGTGTAATAATAATACACTACGAACCCTCCACCCATATTGATGAATCTCTGATATATTAAAATAGAATATTGGAAATTTTCATGTCAACTTAATTGTTATTAAAGTTTTAAAATATTCTTCTATTTACTATTGATTTCATTGTAAATGACTTAATCGTAAGTTATGATTTATTTTCTTTCTCTTTTGAGAGGATTGCTGCGGACTAAATCTGAACAGAAACGTGACATATTTTGAAAGGTTAAAAAATTGAAGATTGTGAACAAATTATATCATATTGTTTCTTCAACATATATTGATTTACTTTATAACCGTTGCAACGCACGGACACTTTGCTAGTGGAAAGAACAACAATCGGACAGAGAGCCACAACGTTCTGTAATTAGCCTTGCACAGTTCCCTGCATATCAACATGTGGGAATCACGAGGGTCGTCAGCTTCTAAATTAACTTTGCTGCAAATTAGCCGAGGGAGGGCAACATCTTTCAGTCCTTGCTACTTAGTTGGTGAACGTAAAAGGTAGTTGCAAATTAGCCGAGGGAGGGCAAAATCTTTACTACGTACTCCCCTCCCCTACCGCGGCGCACCCCAGGGCGCCACCGGGGGGCTCCTCACCCGTCGCCAACCCCCCCTCCTTGGTCTAACCTCCCTCCGCCGCTGCCGCCAGCGCCGACCGCGGTGGCGGCGGGCCTGACGCCGAAGGGGCCGGGGAGAGTAGATCGCGGTGGCTGTTTCGCCGGTGGCGGTTGGGGTCGGCGCTGGTTCTTCGGCTGCGTGCGGCGGCCGGGACGATGCCCCTGGTCGTGTGGCGGCGGTGGCTGCCCCCAGACGTGAGATCCGATCGTGGAGATCGGCTGCTTGCGGCGGCTGGGCCGATGTCCGGATCTTGTTGCGGCGGCGGCTTTCCCATCGGATTTCGGCGCAAGGTGTGGCGGCTGTGGTCGTAGATCTAGACTTCCGCCTAGATCCACCATCGGCGTGGCCTTTTGGTTGCCTGAAGGTGCGTGGGGAGGCGGCACGATGCTTCTTGCTCAGGACAGACCGGCGGGGACACGTGGTTATTACAGGCTTGTCTCCTCTTCCGTCGGAGGGAGCGGGCGGCGAACAGCGGCGTGGGGGCTTGTTGCTTTGTTCAATAATGGCGGACGGTCCTAGGGTTCCTTCAACGTGAAGACAAAGATCTGCTTATTGCTTGCTCTCGTTGATCTAGCCCGGAGAGGCGGGTTCCGGAAGGCTCCGACGGCGACCTCTTATGGGCGCATTATGCCTGAAGATTGCTGGATCAGAAGGTATTCGGTCGTGCGTACCTATGTTTTTCTGGCCGTTTGGATTCAGCGGGAGCGTTGCGAAGCTCCGTTGTTTGTTACCATCATGATTCATGTCTTCGACGATCCATGGTGAGGTCAGATGCAGAGAATGTCGCGAAAGCAAGAACATGAGGACAACAATGGTGATTTGAGTTTTTGAGGCGACAAGGAACTGGCTGTGTGATCTGTGACTCGCGGCAGCGACTGTTTGTGGAGGCGACAACACAAGAGGAGTTCCCAGTCTTACCTTGCAGGGTAAAAATCCAAGGTCTGACCTTAATTGGTTGTGCCTGACAATGACCTTGTTAAAGGTATTGTTTTGTGAGCGAAGACTTTCTCCAGTGTGAAAACCTATGATCTTTGGTCAGGCAACGACGGCGCTTGTGCACTGTTTTCTTCTTGAAAATGTTGCTATTAGAGTGGTTAGACTACTGGTGTTGTTTTGGTGGTGTTAGTATCGTTGCTTTGAGGAATAGTTCTCTGTAGCAGGACTCTTTTTTTTGTAATTCTTCTTTCTTTTTTCTGCCTGTGTGCATCCGTAAGACCGTTAGGACATACGTTGTTGCGGAAGCTGGGTGTAATTGGTATCTCCGCGATATTAATATTACTCTTTTCCCCAAAAAAGAAGATAGTTGCATCCATCTAGATCCTTGTTTTCTGGATGCTGTAAAGGAAGCTAGCTCAGCATACTGCACTTGCGCAGTACAGTATAAGCTAGCTGGTCGAGACTTAATCATGACCACTTGACCAGTTCCTTTCGGAGAAAAAGCATGACTAATCTGTTCGTTGGTACACAGCTAAACGAGGCGAGGCGAGGCGAGAGGTGAGTGCGATCATGCTCGCTTGGTCCGGTGTATTAGGATTGCCTACCAACGATAAGCATACAAAGCGGGGGATTGAAAGTCCATGAAACTTGGTAGGATCATGGAGCTGCAGCACCACCTACATGGTTCACTAGGAGACGACTGGACCATGTAGATCATCACAATATCGTTTAATGTGAGTGTACCGCTTAATGGTACATTACCTTTTTTTTCAGGAACAAGCGAGAATGCACGCCTTTTTTATATAGATAGAACGGGCAAGAAAAACATAGTCCACAACAAAGGGTGCCTGGAGGCAAACAACACAACACAACAACTACTACTACTCACTCCTGACATGACCTCGAACCAAATTTCCCGAGAGAACGAGCATTGAGGAAGAAGGTGCTAAATCGTCTCCGACTCCTGCAAGCAAAGGGGGCAAGCATCCACGTTAGAGAGGCCGTGCCGCCTCCTCCTGTCCCCCGTCCAACACCGATTCCACGCCGCCTTCCATGCAAAGAGTGTGAATTTGAGTGGAGCCTTGCAGGTCCAGATGGCTTCGTGTAGGGGCCAGTTGGCGCGCCCTTCGAAGAAAGCAAGGTAGGCCGATTTAGCAGAGAAGGTACACGACGGGGTCCAGATCCACTCAAAGATGTTAGGGGAGTCCACCAAGAGGGGCATGGTCTGAATCTCATGCCAAAGCGACATGAATTGGACCATGGCAGGGACAGACATGCCAACATCGAGATCCTGAACCCAAGTGTTGTCTTGGAGGCCCTGGGCCACCGACCGCCTGCATCAGATCCTAGGGTCCACCACTGCCAGGAGAAGGGGGGCGATGGACAGGACGTCGCGACCCTGGATCCACTTGTCCGTCCAGAAAAGGCAGGAGTTGCCATTCCCTAGTCGAATCCGAACAGAGGCATATAACATAGATTGGCACACTTTCGAGCATGTGCTCTGCAATTGGGTCCAGGGCCTGTCAAGCGAGGCACGACTGATCCCCATCCATTTCATCCTGAGAGCCTCATTCAAGAGATGAAGGTTACTGATACCTAGCCCTCCAAACTTGACCACGGTGTTGACCTGCGCCCAGGCCACAGGGCAAACTCCACCTTTGGCCGAGGCCTTGGCACACCACAGGAATCCACGACATAACTTCTCGAGGGCCTCGATCATCCACAGAGGCAGGTCGATAGCCATCATGATGTAGATGGACAAAGCCGTGAGTACCACCTTCACCAAGACCAGCCTACTGGACACATCCAGCATGGAGCCTTTCCACTTCGGAAATCGACGAGCCACCTTATCCACATAGGGCTGCAGCTATAGTCTGGTCGGCCTGGAAGTGGAAAGAGGAAGCCCAAGGTACGTGCAGAGAAATTCCACCATCTGGCAGGGAATACGCGCGCAGAAAGCATCCACATCCACATTTTGACAGCGGATGAGGGTAGCCGAACTCTTAGCGAAGTTCACTCGCAGCACAGGCCCGTCCCCAAAAAGCTGGAAGATGTTCTGCACAACGGAGAGTTCAAGCCCGGTAGGACGGATGACCAACGCAACATCATCTGCAAACAAGGATAGCCTGTAGTTCACCCCAAAGCTTGCCAAATACTGGAAAAGGCTGTGCTCCTCCACTGATCGAAAGAGTGCCGCCAAAGTGTCCATGACGATAACGAAAAGCAAAGGGGATAGCAGGTCCCCCTGCCTCAATCCACGCATGTGCCACACCCGCTGGGTGACGTTCCCGTTAATGAGAATTTTGGAACTAGAGGAGGACAGGATGGAGACAATCCACGCACACCAAATCTCGCCGAATCCACGTGTCCTGAGCACCTCGAGGAGGAACACGAGACCAAGTCGAAGGCTCGAGCGAGGTCCATTTTAAGAAAAATAGAGGGTTCCTTCCTACCGTGGAGGGCCCGGATCGCACTCTGGACCTGCATGTAATTATCCAGAATCGAGCGTCCACGAATGAAGACGCTCTGGTTAATAGCCACGAGCTCATGCATACGAGACCCCAACCTCTCCGCAAGAAGCTTGGAGAATATCTTGCCAAAACTATGGACAAGGCTAATAGGCCGAAACTCACGCATATCCACCGCCTCAATTTTTTGGGGAGCAGCACAATGAGCGCCTGGTTAAGGGTGCTGAACCCCCTGTCTCGATGAAAGAACAGGCAGTTCAAGGCATCCACCACAGAATGTTTGATTGTGCTCCAGCACTCCTGGTAGAAGGTAATTGAGAATCCGTCAGCCCCTGGAGCCTTGTCTGTGGGTAAGACCTTAATGACCCCCACACATCTTCCACAATCCACGGACGCTCAAGTGCCACAAGATCGGGCTTGGAGAGGCCCAAGCCCTCAAGATCAATGGAGCATCCACGACTCTCCACAGACCCCAGCTGGTGATCAAAAAACTCAAAGGCAATTTGTTCCATTAGCGCTTGATCCGAGGTGAGCCCCTACTCACCACGCAGCCTCCATATCGCATTCTTTTTGCGTCACGAGGAGGCATGAAAGTGAAATTTTTGGTGTTGGCATCCCCCTCCTTAAGCCACAATAGCCTTGAGCGCGTACGAGAAATCGTACGCTCGAACGAGGCGAGCCCGAGGCATTTGACCTTAAGCCTCTTCCGCAGCCACGTCTCCTCTCCAGAAAGCATCCTGGATTCGCACGCCATGTCGAGGCAAAGAATGAGTTCATGTGCCATGGCCAGCTGCATCTTGCTGTTCCCCACATATCTCTCTCCCTACTGCCCGAGCCCGGCGGACACCGCCCTTAACTTACGGTCCAAGGTGGCAAGGGGATTCGAGTCCACTCCACATGAATTCCATAATCTCTCCACCTCATCTTTGAACCCTGGCAGCTTGGTCCAGAAGGACTCAAACTGGAAGCGCCGCTTGGGGGTGATGTTGCACGTAGTGGTCATCAAGAGAGGGGAGTGGTTAGAGATGGAGGAGGATAATGCAATGAGCAAATTGTCGGGGTGTGCGAGCTCCCAATCCACCGACGAAAACCAGCGATCCAACCGCTCTAGGGTTGGATCCACATGTTCGTTACTCCACGTGAATGCCCGGCCAAAAATATTAGCCTCTTTAAGTTGGAGTTCATTAATAACATGGCTAAATTTGGACATGAGGCGTCGATTAAGCCCCCCTTGTTTTTGTCCTAGGCATCCAAAATTAGTTAAAATCACCAGCCACCTACCACGGCCCCGAGCAGCTCACCGCCACTCCCTGAAGCTCGACAAGAAAGGCCTCCTTCTCAAACTCCACCGAAGGATCATAGACTGAAGTGAACCACCACTTGTCCCCCGTTACCGGGGTGATCTCCACGGTGATGGTATTGGCTGAACGGGAGCAGGAGGAAGCAAGGATGCGATCAGATTGCCAAGCCAAAAGGATTCCACCACGGGTACCCAAAGCCGGTAAATACTCAAACCCGTCGAAGCGGGGCCCTAGGGTTGCCATAACGTCAAAGGAGGTTACAAAACTGAGTTTAGTTTCGCTAAGCGCAACAAACACGGTGCCAGAATCCACCACGAACTCACGCACTAGGTCGTGCCTCGCAAGAGAGTTTAGGCCCCGAACATTCCACACAAGAAAGAAGTCTCAAGGGTGTGTCAACATAAAAAAGACCTACAACAACCACCAAACCAGAACCCCTAGGCATCCGCCTCCAATCCACTGCGCTGAATGCCAAAAAGGAGCGCTAGAGCTCCAATATCTTCTGAAGAAAGCTTTTGCTTGAATTTGTCGAGGTAGCGCTGTAGGTCCTCCTCAGAAACCTGTCCAGCGTCAACATCATCGTCCACTATGCCAATTTTCTTCATTTGATTCTGCTGCGCTTTTTGGAGGGCAGAGGAGCCCATCCGAAAGTCCATGGCGATTCTGGGACTACACCTGGGCTTAAAGTCCACTACGCTAGCGGTCTTCAGGTGGCGCCCTTTGCAGCCGCGTATAGTAGAGAGAATTGGAGGGCTCAAGCTGATCGAAAGATCCTGAGCAAACGCCATCCCGGGCGACGAAGGCCCGACTCCACCATGTTCCTGGCAGAAGAGAGAGAATCCACTGCCAAAGGGCCCAGTCATCCTCCATAGGGGCCGCCGCCTCCACCAGGACATAGTCAACCGCCAGATCAGGGGCCACACCAGCATGGCTTAAGACTGTGCAGGTGCGCATGGGCGAAAGCCCCAAATTTTGCACAGTCTGCCCGTGCCAAGGGCGTTGCCGCAATCAGGGGACAGGGGAGGGCTAGCCCACCTGTCCAGGCGCCATCCCCGGAAGTCAAACTCTCCATCGCGATTCACGGGCGAGGAAAACCGCGTGGGAGAGATGGCAGTGACCTGACCCAAAGCCGTAGTGCCCGCGTACACCACGCCAGGAGCAAGCCAGACAACATGCGGCTGACCATCCCGCGCCACACGGCTTCCCCCGGATCCACGAAAGGAGACATGACAGGGCGAGCCAATGGCGAGACGACAACGCCCTCTAGTAGGGGCCCACAGGGTCCATGTGAATGCACAGGGGACACAGATCGCGACGGCACCCAGCGTCCACAGGAGGAGGCCGCCGGTGAGGTCGGCGCGGTCACCTGCACATGGCGAGCCGGAGATGCGACCTGGGCATGCACGACCTCACCGACCACCTCCGCCACAACCGAGGAACGGAGAGAAGGACCCAACACGGCAGGCGCCACCACCACCACCGGAGGCGCAGAAGGCGAAGCCACCCTCACCGGAGGCGGCGGCAGCACGCCTGCGGCCTCCACAGTGGGCGCCGGAGGGCCCGCGCGAGCCGCAAAACGTCTACGTTGGTGATCCTCGTAGTGCCGATGCTGAGCCGTCGGAGCGCGACACGGATCATGATGGTGATGCAGCATCGGCCCGGAAGGCGGAGGCGGCGACGAAGGGGCACCAGTTGAACCATTGCTCCCATCCTCGCTAGAGGGACACCCATCGTGACCACTGTCACCATTGTTCCACCTGTGGACATCCGGCGAGCGATCATAGCTCGGCTCCCGCTCGGGCTCGACGACTCGCGCCATGATGCGCACGGGATGAAGCAGAGCCTTGAGCCGCACCTGGAACCTGCGGTCCGTGTGAGGCGGTCGCAGCCGCGACCCCTCATCCGGCTCCGTCACCACGAGGGTATTGACCACCGGGATACGAGCAATGTCCGGCGTCCAAGCCGAGAAACGAAAAATCGACATGTCGTGCCGGCCGGCCATGGCGAAATCCACCTCATCCACCTAGCAGCTATCGTCGAGGAGGGATTCCGCCGAGCGCATCTCCCAAGCGTGCCCTGGGATGCCCACCGTCTACACCTCCACTTTCGAGAACATGGCCTGCTCCACGACGCCGTCTTGCCGATGCCAGGGCTTCACGATCAACCACAACCTTGGAGTTTGCAGCCCGCCCGCCGAAAGCACCCTCTCCCTCGCCGCCGCCGTGCGGAAGAGCAGCAGAAAATCCTCGGGATGAAATTTCACCAGGTGGAGTTCATCCACGTCAACCCGGAAATGGGCGGTGATCACTTCTCTAGCTTGCATGACGTTGAGCCGCTGGCCGCTACCGCCGAAAGAACCCACCAAAGCCAATCCCAGTTGATCTTCCAACCTGCACATCTCCAGCGTGGGGTCCACGATGCACAGTTTGCCAGGCCAGGACGGAGCCACATCCACCTCCACATCGTCACCATACCTGGCCAACGGGCCAGCCCACGGCACGGCACGGCCCGCTTAACTCTTACCGTGCCTGGCACGGCACGGCCCACCACGGCACGTTAAGCTAATGGGCCGTGACGTGCCGGCACGCGGGCTTGGCCTCGAGGCCCAGGCACGGCCCCTTAAGTAAACGGGCCGGCCCATGGCACGTCAAATGGACCCCAATTTGTCTTTTTTAGACTATTTTTTAATAAAAATAATTTTAAAAAAAATATATAAAATAAAAATAAATAAATAAGCTTAACGGGTCGTGCCGTGCTAGCACGTGGGCTTGGCCTCGAGACCCAGGCACGGCCCCAGCCGGGTCGCGTGCCGGACACAACCCGTTAAGTAGCGTGTCGTGCCGGGCCCATGACGGACCGGGCACATGTGCCTGCGTGCCGGCCCGCTAGAGCACGGCCCGATGGCCAGGTATGATCGTAACACATACCGGCCGTGAACGGGACAGAAATCCGCGGAGCGCCGCCCCCCGGCGAGCGCGCGACCTCGGCCCAAGAGGCCCCACCAGTGGCCGCCATGGAAGAAGACCGCCCAAGACCCTCCTGGACCGGCAGCGGCGGGGGAGGGGGGAGGGGGCAGAGGCCGCGACCAGGGGACCGATGCGCTGCTTGGCCAGGACACACCGCCGCTCCGCCACGCCACCCGAAGGGCTGCACGGCCGCTTGCAGTCTTTGGAATGATGCGCCTCGCTCCCGCAGAGGAAGCACCGGGATTTGTTGGCGCAGTCCACGCGGATGTGGCCCTCGTCACCGCAGTTGTAGCAGACCCCGTGCATCTGCGAGGGGAGTGGACTCTTCGGCACCGGCCGCGGCAGCACGCCCGAGGAAGGACGCGGCAGGGGAGCGCCTCTTCCACGCCGGAGGCTCCCAGGCCTGCTCGACCACAGGGCCAGGCACAGGCACCGCCGCCACGCCCAAGGGCAAGGCCCTGGCCGCCTCAGCCTCTGCAAGAGCAGCCACACCACCCCACCGCGACGCCGCCGCATCCGCCACCGCCTTGGAGGCAGTCGCAGCCACCAGCGGTGAAGTGATGGAGGTGGAGCTTCCCCTAGAGGACATGGAAGAATCGGGGGCAAAACAAGGTTAACCTTACACAACATGAGAGGGAGGGGGAGCTAAGAGGCGCAGGAGTCCACACGGGCTCCCGCGGAGGCCAGGGGTGGCGCCGGCCAGAGTGGCCGGAGACACGAGTGCGGAGGGGAACTAGGAGGCCAGGGCGAGGGCTGAGGGCGCCGCCGGTGGCGGGGGAGAGCTCACGCAGGGTTTCTCGTAAACTCACCTTCTTAGCCTCTTAGGTATGGTACAGTACCTTACTTGGGGGAGTACGTGCATTGCCTGGTCTCCGGCCGCTGCGCTAATACGCGGTTGTTGTCCCTCGAGAAATGTTGTGATCGGGCAGGCGCGACGGATGGACACGCCGGGCGAGGCTAGAAGTAGGGGCAGTTGCCTTGTGAGTTTGAAACGTTAAGGATTTTGTTCACGTGTCATAACGTATGATTGTATGGAATACAAGTTTTATCACCATTGCAGGGGCCTTATTGGTTTTTTCCTCTTAGTCCAATGACCTTTTAAATGCGATACCTCCATAACTTGCGTCATAAAGGTTCAACAGCTCCCCGAGGCGATACAAAGGTCCCCGACATTGCTTACACTGTTTAACAGGGTGTGTCTTCACATGCATGATCCCTGTAAGCAGAACCTTGCATCCATCAAACATATCATGCATTACATCAAGGGCACACTCTCTCATGGTCTCCATCTCTACTCTTCCTCGCCGTACTCCATGGTCACCTATACTGATGGCGATTGGGCTGGATGCCCTGACACTCGTCGTGCTATTGGGCTTCTGCATCTTCCTCGGTGATAACCTCGTTTCTTGGTTGTCCAAATCCCAACATACGATATCTCCCTCCAGTGCCAAAGCCGAGTACCATGTTGTGGCTAACGCTATCGCCAAGGCTAGATGGATTTGATAGTTCCTCCACAAGCTTCATCGACCTCCCCCCTCCCCCAGCTATAGTCGTGTTTTGTGACCTGTCAACATCGTCTACATGTCAACGAACCATGTCCAACATCAGAGTACCAAGAACATTGAGATCGACCTTCATTTCGTTCACGGTTGTGTTTCCATGGGCCAAGTACATGTGATGCATGTTCCCACTTCTCGACAGTTCGTCAACATCCCGACAAAGGGTGTTCAATCACTGTTGTGTCTGGAATTTTGGTACAGGTCTCAGCGTCCGCTCTCCTCCCGTTGTGACTGCTGAGGTGTGTTAGACTAATATATCACGGAATCGTGATATACTCCTAATCCCCTGATACATTGCAAATGTATCCATAATTTTTGATGTTCCATGCTTGGTTTTATCCACTTTCTTGTGTTTTGTCCACACTTTGGAGTACTTTTCATATAATTTCTTGGACTAACCTATTAACAAGAGCCACAGTACCAGCTGCCTGTTTTCTGCTGTTTTTGGTTCCAGGAAAGTCAGAAAATAAATATTATCGAAATTGGACGGGACAAAAGCCAAAGTGCCTATTTTTCCGGAAGTCATCAAGTGCCAGAATACGAGACGGAGAAGGGCCAGAGGCTAGCCACACCACCTGGCCGCGTACCCAGGCTGGGCCCACGCCAGGGGATGGTGTGGTGGCCCCTGGCACCCCCTCGGCCTCCCCTTCCGACTATAAGATGCCCTCGGGACGTAAACCCTAAGTGCCCGATCAAAAATCCACGAAAGAGTCTATAGCCGCCATCATCTCCATCCCTAGATCGGGAGGGATCTGAAGCTCTTCCCGGCACCCTGCCGGAGAGGGGATTTCACCCTGGAGGCCTTCTTCATCACCATGCAAGCCTCCGGTGTGATGCGTGAGTAGTTCATCCTTGGACTATGGGATCCATGTAGTAGCTAGATGGCTGGTTTCTCCTCCTTTGTGATTTCATATTTAGATCTTGTGAGCTCCGTTCATGATCAAGATCATCTATTTGTAATTCATACATGTTGTGTTTGCGGGGATCCGATGGATATTGAGATGCTATTTCATATTGATTATTGATTCTATCATGTCTTTGTTATT
The DNA here is from genome assembly GCA_916181665.1 of Avena sativa. Taxonomy (NCBI): domain Eukaryota; kingdom Viridiplantae; phylum Streptophyta; class Magnoliopsida; order Poales; family Poaceae; genus Avena; species Avena sativa. The sequence goes on along the minus strand of OV702279.1, from coordinate 462,715,389 downwards.
TGAGATCTTGCATGCTTTCCGTTGTTAGTAGCTATCTTGGCCAAGTAGATGCTAGCAACTCCAAGAGTTAGTATTTATGCTCGATAGTGGGTTCATGCCTCTGGTAATCTGGGGAAGTGACAGAAATCTCTAAGGTACTAGATGTGCTGTTGCTACTAGGGAGAAAACAACGATCCTTTGTTCATAGAACAATTGTATTGTTTACTTTACACGCAGTTCGTAAAGCAATAATCTGTTGCTTGCAACTTAATACTGGAGGGGGTTCGGATGATAACCTGAAGGTGGATTATTACTCATAGATGCAGTTGGATGGCGGTCTATGTATTATGTTGTAATGCCCAATCAAGTCTCAAAGGAGTCAAGATGATTAGTATATGCATGTATTGCTTTCTCGGTGTTTGTCAATTGCCCCGCTGTAATTTGTTCACCCAGCATGTTATCTATCTAAGGAGAGCCACCTCTAGTGAACTATGGATCCCGGTCCTTGTCTTTTACATACAATCTACAATCTTTTACTGCTTTGTGTTTACTTTCTACAAACTTTTACTTCTTTCCATTCGATACGTTTAATCCTTTGTTTTTCGCAAAACACGGTGAGATTGACAACCTCATCGCAAGTTGGGGACAAAGTTCTATGGTTGTGTTGTGCAGGTCTCCACGTTGCTACTAGCATCGGTAGTGCGCCCTGCCAAAGCTCAGCTAGTAACACATTTGGGGTGTTTCCTTGCTCCTACTGGTTCTATTAAACCTTGGTTTCATACTAAGGGAAACTTGATGCTGTGATCATCATACCTTTCTCTTGGGGTTCCCAACGAGCTCTACATCAACACCGACATCAAGCATTTTTCTAGGCGTCGTGCATTGAGCCATCAAGCATTTTTCTGGCGCCGTTGCCAGGGAGTCAAGTACATCTTCACAAGGGGAGTCCCTCATAACCAATCTCTTTACTTTGTTGTTTTTGTTTTGCTTGGTTTTATTTTTGTTGTTTTGCTTGTTTTGTTCTTCAAAAAACACAAAAAATTTAGTTTTACTAGTTTGCTTTCTTATTTCAAAAACACAAAAAAATTAGTTCCTACCTTGAGTTGTCATTATGTCTAGCCTTGCTCCAGCCACTATGTCAACCGAGGAAATGATTTTCACTTTTAAACAAGGAATTGAGGAAAGTTTTAAGTAAGCTTGGTCTAGAATCTCTGATCTACATGAAAAAACTGAGCCTAAAATGACTCAAAGCTTGTTCCTTAGCAGTTTTTACCTTGGGATTGCTCTTTGCTATAGATATGCTTTAGATGCTGTTGTGGGAGGAGATTTCCTCCAATGTAATGAGGATGATGCTATTAATGCTATAAAGAAGTTGATCCTCACTTACAACATGCCTAGCCAAACTGATATTTCTTTCGCAAAAATATTTGCTAGGTTGAACACTCTTGAGACTAGCACTACTAGCTTAAAAGATTGCTATAATACGCTTAGGGAGTATCACAATTATGTTCCAATAAATTCTGAACCATAAAAGTGGCTCCGTACAGTAAAAATTGAGATAAACACTGAAACGTTTCAAGCCCGCTGTGATATCATGTCTGAATTTTGTCTTATGCCCAAGGATATTTATGAATCTCTGAATACTTGGGGGCTTACGGAAGGAGGAAACGAAATATCTCGTGCTAATAATACTACCATATTACCTCTTGGAATAGCTGAAGGAGTGTTTACAAAGATCCTTGGGAAAATAATTTCTACTGATTATCTTGTTATTGAATGTGTCGTCGGATTGATGACAAGTACGCCATGAGGGGGTCCTCGAGGCGTGCGGAAGAGAGGGGGGGTGAGACGTACGGTATTCCGGGACGGTGAGCACACAAGTTTACCCAGGTTCGAATCCGCCGGCTTTGGACGGATCCTACTCCTGCTAGCAATCCAGTAGTACGGCAGAGCCGGAATATGGGTTACAAAGGTATCGCCTGTGCGAGTTGAGGGTCTAAAGTATTGGGTGTTATCTGGTCGCCCTAAAGGCTCTCCCTAGGACGACTTATATAGATATCCGGCCTAGGGTTTACGTGAGAGATCTATCTGGCCACGACTAAGAGTCTGTTACAGAGTATATCTTGAACTACAAGTAACATTATAGGCCTAAGTCGGTAAGTCTTCTAGGCCTTCCCGTAGCCGGATTGGACTCCATCTTCTCTCCCTGACTGGGCCTCCCGTGAAGCAATGCTCTAATCCGAAGTGGGCCACCCTGGTCAGTGAGGAACTGTGAGGATACCCAGAAAGTATATCCCCAACAGCAGCCCCCGGAGGCCTCCAAGATCCAAAGTCGGATTTATCATCGTCTAGCTTGATCTTTGGCTTGCAGAATCTTGAAGGGTTCCTGAAACTTTACAACAAAAAATACGACCCGGGTCTTAAAAGTAAGTCGGACCTTTCAATTAGTTACTCGGATTTTCCAGCTCGCTTCTAAACTAAGCCGGAATTTGGTCTCTAACGCCACCTGACACAAGCATGGTCAAGTCACGTCATCTGACAGATCGTTCCATCAGCACGACCGTTGGTGGGTCCGCAGTTCGCAGAACCGAGGCGCCGTTTCAATGCGTGCATGGAGATCGAGGCGACACAATCATCGCGCGGGCCCTTCCCAGTTCTTTCCACGACGCGTGGCGGTTATACTGTAGCATTTGCATGAATCTTGGCGCAGGTAGGTGGATATAAGGGGTTTAGATTTCTTCTCCTCATCCCCACCAGTCCTTTGCCGTTCCTTCCTTCCCAATCTTCCCACGCGCACAGAGCCTCCTCGTCCTTCTCCCACAGAGCTCCTAGCGCCGCCACCTTAAGGTCACTTTTTCCACCGGAGAAAAATGGCTTCATCTTCGTCTTCCTCTGGTCTGGTGGCAGCGGAGGCGGCGGAAGCAGCAGCGGAGAAAGAGAGTTTCCGAGGAGTCTGGATCCCCTGCGCCCTCAACGAGGAGGGCCTCAAGAACGTGGAGAAGGAGGGGCTTCTCGCCGCCGGCGACTGGCGGACCGACTTCGGGGAAACCGTACCAAATCCGCGCGAGGGCGAGCGCGTCCACTTCGGCACCCATCTGGACCGAGGTTTATCCTTTCCTCCCTCGGAGTTCTTCTCTGAGGTGATTGACCACTATGGAGTTCAACTCCACAATCTTCCTCCCAATTCCCTTCTAGAAATGAGCGCATATGTTGTGCTTTGCGAGGGCTTCCTCGGCATTAGGCCGAGTTTGCTTCTCTTCCGGTACTATTTCCATGTCCGGAGAAATTCTATTACTGCCGGTGTTCCTTACATCACCGGTACCATTAGTTTTTCTGTTAGACGAGACCGGGCATATCCCAAAATTTCTGCTAGTGACTCGGTCAAACAATGGCCAGCCACTTTTTTCTATCATAGGGATATTCCGGCTCGCCGGCTTTTGTCGATGGAGCTGCCACGACCCAGCCTTCCTGGGACGAGGCTGCTCCGGCTCTCACCGACGATCTGATCCTCGCTAAGAGGTGGATCAAATATCTTATCAAGCACAAGGGTCTGAAAGGATCCGGCTTAGTCCAATGCTGGGTCTCACTCCAGATCCAGCCACTTAAATACCATGGGGACCGATTGTTGCACTCCATCACATCTTCTCCAACCGACTCCCTCCGCATCTGCCCCAAAGCCTACACCACTCAAGGCTACATAAATCAAATTAAGTGGCTGATCAAGGAGCGGATCGAAAGGCGGATTCCAGAGGTTTCTCTGGACATGCATACGGCAGAAAACCCCGTGGTGCCGGTAAGCTTTTATCATAACACCTTTTATGTGTTTCTATCTTCGAGTTACATTGCAATGCTAATACGTTTTCTTGTTTTCAGCTTGCTGACATCCCCGAGTCGGAACTTGCTCTGCTCGAAGGATACCCTCCGGAGTTCTCTCAGGAGGTGGAAGTGGTTCCAGTGCCGGATCTTGCGCTCAAGAAGCGCAAAGCTCCGATAGTGGCGGTTGGCACAAAGGAGGTGCCAGTCGTGAAGAGGTAACCTTCTGTCACAACTTTTCCGTCTTTGTGCTTTACTTAAACTTCTTTCCGAGACGTAACGTTCCCGACTTTGTTACCTTCTCAGAGCAAAATCGATCATCAAGGGCAAGGGGAAAGATATTTCTTCGAAGCCCTTACGCCAGACGAAGCTTACCATAGCTTCGCCTGCCATAGCTCCTCCAACTCCGGCCCCTCAACCTTCTGCAACTCCGGTTATCTCGTCGGATGCTGCAGAAGATCTGGCTCCTCAAACAGAGCCTGCGATCCTTGGGTCGCAAACTGATGTCACCGCGAGTGCGTCAGGTCAAAATAAGGGTGAACCCTCTTCGGGTAATGATCCCTCGGCTGAAGTCTTTGCTGAAAACCTCCTCAACAATCCGGGTCTTGCTAAATTTGTCCTGACCCGGAAATCTGCAGAGGAGATCCAGCAGCTGGCCAGGCAAGTCCTGGACAAAAGCCATCTATCCCCCGAAGAGGAGGTGCAAGAAGCAGAGGACGTCAAGTTCTCCGACCTTCTTACTCAAGTCCGCCTTCGCGACGAGAGGATCAGGACCGGCGAGCTTCCAACAGCTCCAATGATCCCTCTTACTCTCGCCGAGAAGGTGGCAGCTGAAGTGAACGCGGGTTTAGACAAACTCACCCGCGAGCAATATGTAAGTCGGAATTCCAACTCTTGTTTTTACATTATGTTATATCATATCCTCTAGCCCCCAAGCATGAAGTAGGATATAGAATCCGAGTTTATGCTTTCATTAGGATGCCAAAGAACGAACTAGTGTAGCCCCCAAGGCTCGTGCTGATATTTAGTAAAAATATTAGCCCGAGTCTTAAGTAGCTTTCTGACCTTGGGTATTCTGACTTACAGAAAGTGTGTTCCTATAACCAGGAATTATTATCCAATGTCTGTGATAAGCGGAGAGAGATCAAAGCTCTCCGTCTTAAAAATGCTGAGCTCAAGGTAGCCAAGGACGAAGCCGAAGGTAAATATTTCGAGATTCAAACCTTGCCTTTTGCTTTTTAATGTCGAATTTTTCTAAACTGTTGTTCTTTTTTGACTTACAGCGTTGGTGAAACAATCCATCGCTATGATTGAAGAGGCCGAGAACCTCAAGACCTTGGTGGTGGAGAACAAGGGACTTCGCCAAGAGCTGGAAAAGCTCAAGGTGGATCATGAAACGAGCATAGATCAAGTCCTGGAATCCTCCTCCATGGCCACTGAAGAGCGTGATCGTAAGATTGCCGCTCAAGATAAAGTTATCTCGGACCTCAAGAATGAGGTTGACAGAGAGAAGGATATCTCCCAAGAACTCCGGGCTGAACTCCAGAGTCTCCGGGAGGAGAAAGCCAAGATTGACGATGTCATTCTTGGTAAGTTCCATCTATCTGACTTATCATTTCCTCGACTTTTATCAATGTCGGTTTTTTCTTATCTTCATTTTGTGTATAGGTCCTCTGAACTTGACGGACTCCTCCTCGTCCGAGCCCCGCACTCACCGGCTTACCCAAGTCGGTGATCTTCTTCATGACTACCGCCAATCCCTTGAGGATATTGGCGAGTCTCTCAGGATTCCAGACATGCCAAGCATGTCAGACTTCCAGGTGCGGGAGAAGGCCAAGGAGATGCCGCAGCTTGTTCGGGACTGGAACATGTCCTACCCGCGGACTGCCGCGCAGAATGCCCTCTCCATGGTCATGAGCCACCATGGAAACATGGAAATATGGCAAGTGACTAAAGGGTACTACAAGGTAGACGAAGACGGCCAGGAGCAGGACCTTCAAGCCATCATGCACTCCTGCGCCGGATATGGGTGCCACGTAGCTGACCTGACCAGCTACGAGGTTCCCTTCTTCACCCGCGTGGATACTCCGCCACCTCCTCCAGAAGACGCCGAAGAAGTTTCCGACAATGAACGCACCAACTCGGATGCGGATATCTCGAAAGGATATCAAGGCGGAGTGACCAGCGAGCCAGTAGATCCTTCATCTCCTCCTACATCATAGACCACAAACTTATGTATTATTCTGTGAAAGAACATGATGCGTTTTGTAAATACGAAGTACTATGCCTTTTTGCTAGTGCTAAGTTTTTTATCTATTCAGCACTTTTGTTTTAGAATTTTTGTGTGCTTGAAATGTTTGCATAAGCACATAGAATTTTTCGTCTCTACTTATCGTTTATCTGGCTTTCCGCCTCGTCCCTTTCGTGAGCCGGCTAAACCTTCAGCCGGAAACTTTGCCGAGCAACGGAGCTCAATTGCTAAACCCGAAGGTAGCTGTTTTAGAGTCGGAAATCTAAACCAGAACGAACATGAGCATAAAGTACCTTCAAGCATTCTGGGATTTTCGACTATGACATGATCATTAGGAAATAAGATGGTAAAAACTTCTCAGGAAAACTTTGAGGTAACCAAAACTTTTATTTCTCACAGAACATGTACATATGTATGATTACAAAGAAGGATAAACTAAGAATAAAAGGGACGTAGCTGAGCAATATTCCATGGTCTGTCTAACTCATCTGGATTTGTACTGCCTCCAGCTCTCTTTCTCTTCTTAGTAGCATGTCTTTCTTTGACTGGCCTCATGTCAGTTAAGTAGTACGATCCATCGTGCAATACTCGACTAACTAAAAAGGGCCCTTCCCATACCGGGGAAAGTTTGTGCTTTCTTTGTTGCACAAGCCGGAGAACCAAATCACCTTTATTGAAAGATCTAGTTCGGACTCTCTGGCTATGATACTTGCGTAACTTCTGCTGATAGGCTGTAGATCTCATTTCAGCAACGACGCGAACTTCTTCGACTAAGTCGAGATTATTTTGTCGAGAAATCTCGGCATCCTCTTCAATATACGCGGCCACTCTAGGAGAAGTATGAATTAAATCACTAGGAAGAACTGCTTCTATGCCATAGACCAAGAAGAAAGGTGTATATCCTGTTGACCTGTTCGGAGTTGTTCGCAAACTCCAAATTACAGAGGGTAGTTCCTCTTCCCAAGCCCCCGCAACACGTCTCAGTGGTGCTTCGAGTCTCGGTTTCAAGCCTTGTAGAATTAAACCATTTGCTCTTTCGACTTGTCCGTTAGCCTGTGGATGTGCGATTGACGCAATGTCAAGCCGGATATTTTGCTCATCGCAAAATTCGGCCAGTTCTCCCATAGAAAAGTTACTCCCGTTGTCCGTGATAATGCTATGCGGATAACCATATCGGATTATAACATCCTCGACAAATCTTTTGGCTGTTGCTCCATCACAACTAGTGACAGATTTAGCCTCGATCCACTTTGTGAATTTTTCCACCATCACTAAGAGGTGCGTGAATCCACTTGGTGCTCGTTTAAAAGGTCCTACCATATCAAGCCCCCAGACCGCAAAAGGCCATGTTATAGGTATTGTTCGTAGCTGATCAGCCGGAACATGAGCTTGCTTGGCGTACTTTTGGCAGCCTTTGCATGTCTTGACTAATCGTTCGGCATCTGCCTGAGCTGTAAGCCAGAAAAATCCATGTCAAAAAGCTTTTGCCACTAAAGATTTGGCTGCAGCGTGGTGACCACACTCGCCTTCGTGGATTTCTCTTAAGATTTCCACCCCTTCTTCCGGAGATACACAACGCCGCAAACCCCCAGAAACACTCCGTTTATGGAGCTCACCTTTAACAATAGTATAGGCTTTTGCTCGTCGGATAATCTGCCGGCTCAGCACCTCGTCTTCGGGTAATTTGCCATCTACCAAGTAATCAAGGTAGGGTTGAGTCCAGCTGAGAATTACAGCCAAAACTGCTATTAAAGGTGAGTCGGATTTGGTTGGATATTCCTCATCTACTCCCTTTATCGAGGGAACTTTGAGGTGCTCTAAAAATGCGCCATCCGGGACCTCTTTCCGCGCAAAGCCTATTCGAGATAGTGCATCTGCTTCCTCATTTTCTGCTCGAGGGATGTGTTGAACTTCAAACCCTTCGAACAATTTAGATAGATCATCCACGACAGCTTTGTATGCCACCATGTGTTTATTTGCATTACAAATATCCGAGACTTGCTGGGCAAAAAGATCCAAATCTCCGTAACACATCAAACGTCGGATGCCAATATCCTTGGCAATCCGGATTCCATGCAGCAGTGCTTCATACTCGGCAATATTGTTTATCGCTGTGAAGTGGATCTGCAACACGTATAATAGTTTATCTCCTTGGGGTGATTTGAGCACCACGCCAGCCCCCGAGCCCCCTCGAGCCTTAGACCCATAAAAAAAAGGGTCCAGTATTCCGACTCAGGGAGGATCATGTTCTCCTTGGTCTCTGTCCAATCAGCGACAAAGTCGGCAAGGATCTGGGATTTGATTGCTGTCCGAGGTTTATACTCAATATCGAAAGCTGAGAGCTCTATGCCCCATTTGGCGACACGTCCTGTGGCGTCGCTGTTGTTGATTATGTCTCTCATGGGAGCTTTGCTCACCACGGTAATTGGATGCTCCTGAAAATAGTGTTGTAACTTATGAGATGCTAGGAAAACACCGTAAGCCAACTTTTGATAGTGCGGATATCGCTGTTTTGATTCTGTCAAGACCTCGCTAACAAAATAAGTCGGACGCTGCACCAGGTGTTCCTAATTTTCCTCTGGTCTCTCCACCACCATGACGATACTAACGACCTTATTTGTCGCAGCAATATAAAGCAACATCGGTTCCTAAGGTTCCGGCGCTGCAAGGATAGGAGCAGATGAGAGTACTTTCTTCAGGTCTTGTAGTGCAGCTTCAGCTTCGTCAGTCCAGACAAAATCTTTGGTCTTCTTCAGGAGTTTGTGTAATGGTGCGGCTCTTTCACCAAGCCAGCTTACAAATCGACTGACCGCAGCAATGCAACCAGTTAATCTTTGTACGTCCTTCAGGCGAGTTGGCCTGGAAATATTGAGAATAACCTTGATCTTGTCGTGGTTCACCTCTATGCCTCTTTGAGACACGATGAAACCTAACAATTTTCCGGCTGGTATTCCAAAGAAACATTTCTTCGGATTAAGTATGATGTTGTATTTTCGTAAATTGGCGAACGTTTCCTCCAAGTCGGAAATCAATGTTTCCTTCTTTTTGGACATGACCGCGATATCATCCACGTATGCATGTACATTGCGTCCGAGTTGGTCGTGGAGGCAATGCTGCATCGTGCGCTGGTACGTAGCTCCTGCGTTCTTCAGCCCAAAGGGCATTGTAACAAAACAGAAGGTTCCGAAGGGGGTTATGAATGAAGTCTTGACTTTGTCAGATTCCTTCATCCGTATTTGGTGATAACCGGAATATGCGTCGAGAAAACAGAGGAGTTCCGAGCCTGCCGTAGAATCGATAAATTGATCAATTCTAGGCAAAGCGAACGGATCTTTTGGACAAGCCTTGTTCAAGGCAGTATAATCAACACACATCCTTAAATCAGTGGTGTCCTTTTTAGGGACCATTACAGGATTGGCCGACCAATCAGTATGGATGACCTCTTCTATGAATCCGGCTAACTCGAGCCGCACTAGTTCCTTAGCTATTGCCTTACGCTTTTCATCACCAACCGTCGTAAGGACTGTTTGACGGGTTTAGCATTCGGGTTTACATTTAGAGAGTGCTCGGCAAGTTCCCTAGGTACTCCGGTCATGTCAGATGGCTGCCATGCGAAGATATCTTGATTTGCTTGGAGGACCTTGACGAGCGTGCTTTCCTATGCGCTACTTAGGCCTACGCCTATCTGGGTCACCTTGGAGGGGTCGTCATCCTTCAACGGCGTCGTCTTCGTCTCTTCTGATGCCTTGAACTCCGGATTTGGCTTTGTCACCTCCTTCTTCATCGCAGGCATCTCGGATGGATCTATGCTCTTCTTGATCTCCTGGTACTCCTGGGCGTGCAGCATGGCTTCGGCAAAGGCGGCATTTCCATCCTCGCACTCTCGCGCCTTCTTCGGGTCTCCCCTGATGGTGATTACGCTGTTGGGACCTGGAATTTTCATCATATTGTAAATGTAACACAGACGACCCATAAAAGCCCAGTAAGCCGGACGTCCGAATATAGCGTGGTATGCGCTCTTGAACGGGACCACTTCGAAGGAAAGTGCCTCCGTCCGATAATTCTTTGGTGTTCCAAAAGTAACATCCAAAGTGATCTCTCCTAGGGAATTAGCCTATCTTCCTGAGACAACTCCGTGAAAGATCACAGAGCTGTGGTTCAGCTGTGTTTCAGAGATCTTCATCCGGTGTAGCGTTTCGACATAGAGAATATTGATGCTGCTACCACCGTCCATGAGGGTCTTGGAGAAACCATAACCATCAATAAGTGGATTGACGATTAAGGCGTATTTTCCTCGCCTATTTAGCTTAGGCGGATGATCAGCGCGGTCAAACATTATTGCTACTTCCGACCAGTCCAGATACTGAGGGACAGCCGGAACTGTTGCGTTGAGCTCGTGGAGAACTGCTTTCTTGACCTTTGCTGGTTGAGATCCGAGGAAGGTAACATAAGTGTCCTTCTTGGTGGGAAAAGTTTTCTTCCCTTCCAACTTGGGATTTGAAGCGTCGGCTTCCTCCATGTCGAAATCTTCCTTGGTCTCTTTGTCTTTTTCGGGATTTTTCTTTCCCTTATTCCGCTTAGCTTTGTAGCCCGCGGTATCATCTCTCTTGATGTCATCGTTAAAACGACATTCAGCGTTGGTGTGGGATGAGCCCAAATTGGCGTCCAAATGATGCACACATGGGTTATTGGCGATGTCGGCCCAAGTGTAGGTTTTGCCTGGTTGTTGCTCTCCTCTACCTTGGACCCTTGATGTCCCACGGCCACGCCCGCGGCCTCCGCCACGTCGTCCTCGTCCTCCAGACCCGGAAACAGTAGTGACTACCGCTGTCTCCGCGTTGGGTTTTTCTTCCGAGGTATTTTTGCGCTTCTGAGCTTGTTGCTTTGGTTGTTTTGCCGACTGAGGCACAACCAGGGCATTGAGTAATCCCTCTGCATCGTCGTCAGCATCTGCATACTTGCTCGCTGTTTCTATCATTTCTCCCAGATCAGTAACCTTGTCACACTTCAAGCGATGGCGTAGTACACCAATTGGGAGACCTGCGATGAAAGCTTCAATCGCAGTTTGATCATTTACTCCTTCGCAGGAGTTCTTGGTGTCAATCCATCGTCCGAGGTAATCCCGGCAAGTTTCTCCGGCTTTCTGGGTGCAACGCTGTAGGTCTCCAACCATACAGGGCCTCCGATATGTGCCTTCGAAATTCCAAAAGAACGCACTTTGTAAATCATACCAGTTGTGGATGGTGTTCGCCGGAAGCTCATTGAGCCATGATTGTGCCGTCTTCCTCAGCATGAGTGGGAGATATCGAGTTGCGACTAGGCTGTTTCCGTCTTTGGCGATGCATCAAGCTTGGAAGAAATCCTGTAACCAGGTGTCTGGCCGAGCAATGCCATCGTAGGCTTAAATATGTCTTGAGATAGCAAATCCTTCCGGGAACTTTGTAGCTCTGATGTGTGGTCCGAAGCACTTTGGGCCCACGTACACGTCATCGTTTTCGTAGCGCTGAGCCTCTATGTTGGAGTTGATCCTATGCCTTGCGTCGTTCGGGGATAGGGATCGTCCCGAATGCCGACTTTGGCTGCGGTGCCTTGGAGCCGAACTTCGGCTTCTGCCACCACCTCCTCCGCCATGTCCTCCTTGACCTCCGCGGGGGCCATTGTGATAACTATGTGGTGGAGAGGGTGGTGCAGCGGGGTAGTTTCCGGCTGATCACCGGCCTCCACCCGGAGCGTCATTATTCCGGTTCCGGGGAGGTTCTTGACTATGACGAGCCCCCTGCCGGCTTGTGCCAGCATGGTTTCCGTCCTTCCTTCGTCCGTCGTTACCACCATGGTGAGGCTCAGTCGGATGGTTATCATGTCTAGGAGGTGGCATCCTTTGACGATCCTCCTCCAGACGTTTCTCTTTATCTTCTCCCTTTCGGGGAGGATTCTTTGGATTCAGTGCAGCGATCGCGTCTTTCTCGGCTACTGGAGCGATGTTGCTCCAGTTATGTGTAGTCCTGCGATGCTGTCCTGATGACCCGGTTCTTGAATAATTGTCTTCCCATCGTTCGGGGCGATAATACTGCTGCGGAACATAATGGGGTCTTACGTTAGCCCATGCCGGATCTGTGCGACATTGGTTAGCATCTGAGACCAGTTTTTGACTTCCGGACAGGGCGACCTTCTGCTGCTCCAGTCCCTTATTGAGTAGCTTAATGCCCAAACGTATCTCTTCTGGTCCTGGATTAGCCGATAGAATTTCACGAGCTGCCACAGTATTTTGCACTAGTGTTGGGTAAACCCAATCTCCATTGCTATCCTTCCGTGGTTTTCCCATCTCATCTCCAAAAAGGACGGCACAGACACGTGGGAATTGGTAGTCATCTATGTGACGCTTCCGTTTCTTCTGATGTAGACGAGATATGTACTCCTTGTTCGACATGCGTTTCTTCTCCACCTCGATGTTTTTGGCTTCATCAAGGAGTTGTCGACGACGCGCTTCTAGGGCTTGGGCCCTTTCGTCCAGCTCATCTTCAGTAAGTTCTGCAGCTGTAGGGATAGGTGTGGTTAATGCGGCATCGATGAGTTTACGCGCACCTTCAGTGATCACGTGTCCATCCACCGATGCTTCTTTTTTCGGCTCGTCTGGGATTAGTGCTCCATCCGAGTCTTCCTCGTATTCCTCGGCAATCACCTCCTCTGTCAGAGGGTCTTTTGCCGGTGTCTTGTTCTTCTTGTTCTTCTTCTTTGCCTTCTTGGCAGCGCCGGTAGCAAAGACGACTTTGGGTCCGTTTCCCGGAGTCAAGCTCTGATCGGTACTTTCGGACATTTGGACTTCGGGATTGTCTTCGACGTCCATGTCATCCTGCGCTTTGGGAGAGTGTTCCCCGGATCCTTCATCTATGGCTTCTCCTTCCTCTGCAGCTTTGGAGTTGTACTCCTCTTCATATTCCGCGAAGAACTTTCGGAAATCTGCCGACGTCATGGATTCATCCGAGGATGCGGGTACGTCGGTGTTTGTTCCAATTGCCTCCAGCACCGAGTCGGTGTTTTCTCCAGCATCGGCAGAGCCGGATCCGGATCCCACATATCCGACGAAGTGCGACGCGTGCTTCCTGAGGTACCTGCGGCTTTCGCGATCAGCCATATCGAAACTTTTGATGGTCTCGAGGATTGCATCTACGCTTTCGCCTTGCAGTATCATACGTTTTAGTGTGTACCTTAGGAAAGGCCTGTCTATTCCGGCATCATCAGAGCCGGAATCAGTGTCGTTGATATGTTCCTCCTAGATTTCGACTTCCACGGGTGGGTCGATCTGGGATCCAGCTCCTCCGAGGAGATCCACTCTAGATTCGACGTTGACCGCTAGGTCTTCTTCAGGTTCGGGTTTCTCCACTGTCTCCGTAACTGGTGCGGGCTGGGTGGGATTAGGGTTTTCTGAGATCCGGAACTCTGCCGCCTCCGCGGACAAAAGGGACCCAAAAAATTCTTCTGCCTCTATCATCACCGCTGGCGTGGGTTGGGCAGGTTCAGCGAAACCGATGTAAACATCGATCTCGCCAAAAGACATGATTGTGTAGGCAGTCACGACCTCCTTTGCCGGAATCCAAGTCTCATCGAGAACGATGAGAGGGATGTCGCTGGCGTAGAGGATGCGACCGACGGCGATGGTCTCGCCGATTCCGATTCTTGCAGATTCCGCTCGGAACGCAGATCCGTAGCTCACTTTCCCCATGGTGGGCGCCAACTATCGTCGGATTGATGACAAGTATGCCATGAGGGGGTCCTCGAGGCGTGCGGAAGAGAGGGGGGGTGAGACGTACGGTATTTCAGGATGGTGAGCACACAAGTTTACCCAGGTTCGAATCTGCCGGCTTTGGACGGATCCTACTCCTGCTAGCAATCCAGTAGTACGGCAGAGCCGGAATATGGGTTACAAAGGTATCGCCTGTGCGAGTTGAGGGTCTAAAGTATTGGGTGTTATCTGGTCGCCCTAAAGGCTCTTCCTAGGACGGCTTATATAGATATCCGGCCTAGGGTTTACAGGAGAGATCTATCCGGCTACGACTAAGAGTCTGTTACAGAGTACATCTTGAACTATAAGTAACATTATGGGCCTAAGTCAGTAAGTCTTCTGGGTCTTCCCATAGCTGGATTGGACTCCGTCTTCTCTCCCTGACTGGGCCGCCCATGAAGCAATGCTCTAACCCGAAGTGGGCCACCCTGGTCAGTGAGGAACTGTGAGGATACCCGGAAAGTATATCCCCAATAGAATGTGCAGGAAAAGGACAAATTACACTTGGAAGGTCCCTATTAGAACTCCTTGGAGCAATAATAGATGTGGGAAAGGGGACCATGCACCTTTCTTATCCACCAAACAATCATATTTTCCCAAGGTTAAGAATAAAAGTAAGAGAGGTAAGGGCAAGAAATTTGGTCTTAATGCTTCTTCACTTGAGAACACTTGATTTTTTCTTGCTTCTTATGCCTAACTTAAAGGCGTCAAAGAAAAGTACTTATTGGGAGATAACCCAAAAGTTTTAGATGAGTCTTGGAAGTTATTACTTCAGTAATAAGCGCTCCTTATCCTTTTTATTTGCCTTTTGTGCCAAGAGTAACCTCTAATGAGAGAGAAGTAATGATTGTGAAAGTTGTTGTCCCGAAACAGATTTTTGTGCTTCACCGTAAAAATTCGTGAGAGATCTCTATATATCGGATTGAGCTGTAATTTTTTGTGCTTCTGCCCCAGGTTGGTATCTAACTTTCGTTAGTTCAACACTTTTTGATTTGAGCAACAGAAGGTCTTTGAAAAAATTTGTCTTTACCTGCTGGTCTGTTTTGACAGATTTCTGCCATTTTCTGCATTTGCTTCTTGTTGGTTCCTTTTTGAATTATTTTGGGAAATTGAGCTTTTTGAGGGAAGTGATACAGTACCTAGTGTTCTAATGGAAGTTTATTTGGTGTTATAACTGAACCTTAAGACTTATTTATCTTGAGTGCACTAATGTTGCTAATGAGATTGTGTGAAGTTTTGTATGAAGGAAAAATTTCAGGTGTATGGAAGGAATGAGTAATGAGATGAAGGATGGACTAAATCTCAAGATTGGGGATGCCACGCATGTCACCCCAAGAAATATCCAAGAAGTACAAGCGTTAAAGCTTGGGGATGCCCAAGGCATCCCCTTCTTCATCAATAAAAATCTCAGGTTTCTTCCAAACGCTTCATTTTTATTGTTTCATACACAGTTGTGTTGTTCTTAGAGCGTCTTCTTTTTTGTTTTCGTTTTGGTTTTTAGTTTGATTTTGTTTGCTTAGTTTTCTGAATAAATTTGTTGGACCCCCTCTTTCATACATTGGTTTGCAAATAGTTTTGTTTGGTTTGGAAAAGAGTACGAAAGTTCATGCTTATGTGGTAAAAAGAGCTCGTTTTTGACTGTGGCCTATGCTTTGTCATGCCATGCTTGATATTGTTTTGGCTTTATGCTTAGTATTCTTTGATGTAGCATGACTTGTTATAAACAATTGAGATTGCTTAATGTGCCTCGGATGAATCATGTGTTGTTTTAGCATATTAAAGCATAGTATAGTGGTATTCTTCTTTGATGCTTTATTTGGGTTGACTTGGCGCATGCTCACACCATGTTATGACTATCCAAAGTCACCATAGCCTTTATGATCCTTTAGTTTTCAACTTGTAGTATCACTTTATGCTTTGATCAATAATTTTTTGTCGCTCTGCATGATTATGGCCATTATTGCTCTCTTAGTTTGTCGCTCCCAGTCTTTTGCTAGCCTCCACAACCAAGTATGAGTTCCACTCATGCATCCAAATCCCTAAACCAAGTTATTCCAAATAGTATACCATACCTACCTACTAGCTTATGCTATTCCAAGTATATTCATGCTTTTGTTTACCTTTCAAATTAAACTTGTTATGAGAAAACTAGTGATTAAAGCTCTCTCACGAACTTGATGGCACACTTTACTTTATTGCCTCTAATAAACTTGAACCATTGGATCCTTCTTTGTTGCGTATATGCTTGCGCTTTATAAGTTGAAATTAGCAGAACCATGTTTCATGGGGAACGCTTTCGACATTGCACTTGTACTTTGTACCTCGTTGATATCATGTTCTTTTGCTTATGGATCCCGGCGGTGTGAAATAAAAGTGGAACTTGTAAGATCATGGAGTTTGTATGTGTGTTAGAGAAACGCCTAGGCCGCTAGCCTAAGACATGCCTAATCATGGTGGAAACTTGCAGCATCACCATAATGAGCACTCTATGAAGCATCCTCAATAAAAAACCTATGCAAATAGCAAATAAAAAGATCGCTGAGATGCTCATTGTCTGCTTGCCTTGTCATTTTGATTATGGGAAAGCTCCCGTATCATGTGCAAGGGGTACCCCGTATGCGGTTCTTAATGATACACATATACTTACAATGACAAGAGCTTACTCGTGACTGAAGTTGAGTAGCATGAGGATCGGTCTTCGTAAGTAAGGGGCATGAGATTTCGGTTTATAACTTGTCAAGCATATCCTCTTAGTTGTGTCACTTTAACCTTAATCACCTTCAAGATGCTTATGATAGGGGCAATGAGAGCTGAAAGCTATAAGTACCATAATTTTTGGAAGCTCTTTATGAGACTTGAATCCCTACTTCCTTTTATAAAAAGGCATTTCTTACACCATTATATTGAGTCTCCATCTTCTATCTTTATGCACCTACTTTGAGAGAATAGTGGCCATTCTTAGTTCTATGTGCATTGTCCCAAGACTAGTTGATTGATGCATAACTTGATATTGCTTGTTTTAAACTTTTGTATCTAGTCACTCTTATGAACTTTGAAGGTGTCCTATGCATTTATATTTGCTACTCTATTGAGGGACAAGCTGAATACTATTGTGCTATGTTTTCTTTATGTGAAACAAACAAACGTCTTGCAAAGCATTGTTATTCATGAATCTTTTGTTTGTGCCTTTTCATGTTGCATCATAGTTTCTTTGTCTTATTGCTAGAACTTTGTCTTTCATGTTATGATTGAAGTACTATGATCCTAGCTTTGAATGTTTTACAAATACTTTGATCAAGTCTTTGATGGTGCATGTCACTTCAAAAATTATTCTTTCTTTTTATCACTTACCTACTCAAGGACGAGCAGGAGTTAAGCTTGAGAATGTTGATACATTGCAAATGTATCCATAATTTTTGATGTTCCATGCTTGGTTTTATCCACTTTCTTGTGTTTTGTCCACACTTTGGAGTACTTTTCATATGATTTCTTGGACTAACCTATTAACAAGAGCCACAGTGCCAGCTTCCTGTTTTCTACTGTTTTTGGTTCTAGGAAAGTCAGAAAATGAATATTCTCGGAATTGGACGGGACAAAAGCCAAAGTGCCTATTTTTTCGTAAGTCATCAAGTGCCAGAATACGAGACGAAGAAGGGCCAGAGGCCGGCCACACCACCTGGCCGCACGGCCAGGCTGGGCCCACGCTAGGGGGTGGTGTGGTGGCCCCTGGCACCCCCTCGGCCTCCCCTTCCGACTATAAGATGCCCTCGGGACGTAAACCCTAAGTGCCCGATCAAAAATCCACGAAAGAGTCTGTAGCCGCCGTCATCTCCATCCCTAGACCGGGAGGGATCTGAAGCTCTTCCCGGCACCCTGCCCGAGAGGGGAATTCACCCTGGAGGCCTTCTTCATCACCATGCAAGCCTCCGGTGTGATGCGTGAGTAGTTCATCCTTGGACTACGGATCCATGTAGTAGCTAGATGGCTGGTTCTCCTCCTTTGTGCTTTCATATTTAGATCTTGTGAGCTCCGTTCATGATCAAGATCATCTATTTGTAATTCTACATGTTGTGTTTGCGGGGATCCGATGGATATTGAGATGCTATTTCAGATTGATTATTGATTCTATCATGTCTTTGTTATTTGTGATCTTGCATGCTTTCCGTTGTTAGTAGCTATCTTGGCCAAGTAGATGCTAGCAACTCCAAGAGTTAGTATTTATGCTCGATAGTGGGTTCATGCCTCTGGTAATCTGGGGAAGTGATAGAAGTCTCTAAGGTACTAGATGTGCTGTTGCTACTAGGGAGAAAACAACAGTCATTTGTTCATAGAACAATCGTATTGTTTACTTTACATGCAATTCGTAAAGCAGTAATCTGTTGCTTGCAACTTAATACTAGAGGGGGTTCGGATGATAACCTGAAGGTGGATTATTAGTCATAGATGCAGTTGGATGGCGGTCTATGTATTATGTTGTAATGCCCAATCAAGTCTCAAAGGAGTCAAGATGATTAGTATATGCATGTATTGCTTTCTCGATGTTTGTCAATTGCCCCGCTGTAATTTGTTCACCCAGCATGTTATCTATCTTAAGGAGAGCCACCTCTAGTGAACTATGGATCCCGGTCCTTTTTCTTTACATACAATCTACAAACTGTTTACTTATTTGTGTTTACTTTCTGCAAACTTTTACTTCTTTCCATTCGATACGTTTAATCCTTTGTTTTCCACAAAACACGGTGAGATTGACAACCTCATCGCAAGTTGGGGACAAAGTTCTGTGGTTGTGTTGTGCAGGTCTCCACGTTGCTACTAGCACCGGTAGTGCGCCCTGCCAAAGCTCAGCTAGTAACACCTTTGGGGTGTTTCCTTGCTCCTACTGGTTCGATTAAACCTTGGTTTCATACTGAGGGAAACTTGCTGCTGTGCTCATCATACCTTCCTCTTGGGGTTCCCAACGAGCTCTACATCAACACCGCCATCAAGCATTTTTCTAGGTGCTGTGCATTGAGCCATCATCCCCAAAATTGAGGAGAATCTTTATTTTGTGATCTCCCATTTATGGCCATGATTAGCTAGAATTGCTTGAGTAATTGTCTACATATTAACATGCAATGGAAATGTCTAGGTGTGGTCTATTTCTACCCCTACATCCAATAAAGTCTACACCAACCGGTAGTCTAGTGGCTACATATAGCAGTATATATATCACTCCATTTTTCTCCATGGTAGAGACATAACAATTCATTTTGTCCAATGTGTCATCGCTCAGTACCACCATACCTTATATTCCTCATGCTAGCACATCGGATAAAGTTGCAATCTTGGATTTAATAGCAACATGAGGGAATTGGATGCATTGGGAAAGAATCAACCATTGCTTGGTATCCAGCAACCAACACTCTAGTCTCTACCTCCAAATAACTCACAAGGCATGATACTTGCCACCAATGGACAAGCATATGGGGTAGGTGCTTCTTTGCACGGCGACATGGCCCCAAAACCTCATTGAAATTATCATGCAGAACACATGAATCTTGAGTGCATCAAGACTTGTCCTACTTTTCTTGTGGTTCAATGTTCAATCCATGATCACTTCATGGTTGGTGCGATAACACTACATTCCCTCGAGTTGTTCCTTCATATCTTTAATCGGTGGAGGAGAGATGGAGACGATGCATCGAGGACACGGAGGGAGGAAAGACAAGGTGGAAAAGGAAAAGTGGGATTTTGTTTCTACTAACTAGGCTCCACAATGTTAGAGCTGACCTGACCTGACCATCACGATGAATGTAATTTCTATTAAGCTGGCCAATTCACACCAACCTATCTCCTAATTTACACCCGCATAAAGCCAAAACAACGTAAAACACTGGATCTGGATAATTTTAGAGTAACTCTAACAATAACTGTAAACACAACAAACTGTAAAATAACCGCTCATTTGCCGTTTCCACGAAACTCACTTGATCTAGTGATACACAGAACTGTATTCCGGTTTACCGTCCACGGAGGAGAGATATTGGGTATCACCAAGGGAGAAAATACCATGAATATATATGTGAGATATCTCCCAAGGTGTGGAGCCAGAAAAACCCGCAAGATCAAAAACGCAATAAGATATTTAAGGAAAATCCATTTTTGATGAACTAGAGCTTGTTATGATGATAACCACAAGATCTAGATCCTCACATGGACAAGAACCAAACAACAACCAAGAAATATGATGCTATGTATGCAAAGGCTTGAGATCTCTCCGAAAGATGCGATCGAGCTACTCACTCGAGAGCCCTCTTGATAGTACGGCTATGTATCCTAAACCTGGTCTCCCAACACTATAAGAGACCGGTAAAATAGAAACCCTATCAAGATCATACTTTTTCCTTGAGTATCCCACTTGAGCTTGATGTAGACGATCTTGTCACCTTCAAGATGAAACACCTTTCTTTTGCTCTTGCTTGATGAAGACTTGCGAATAGCTCCCCCATACTCCATGGGGAAACCTCTTCTTTGAACCTGCCTTCATCACTCCATGAACATCGAGGATGGCAAGCTTCAAGCATGAGATCTTCTAGGGATGGTGCACCTTGAGCTTGCCCTTCATTTCATGATGATGATGTCTTGAAGATAGTCATAAGGAACTCCATCTTCTTGTTCAAGACATACTTGATCTTGATCTTCTTCTTCATGATTCCAATGGGCACAGAGCCCTTGGACATTGGTTCTTATTTTCAACCTTGAAACTAACACATGGTCCAAGCGATGCCAATGAACAAACCTACACGTGAAACTCAATTTACACATTAGTGCATAGAATTACCAAAACCACACATGGGGGCATACATGCCCTTTCAGCAACCAATGCAACTACAACCCTCATGTGGTGCCGAATTCATTCGTGGATCTTCTGAACGAGTCTGAGGTTGACATCACGGACACCAGCTTCCATACAGCGACGAGGAGGGGGGCGGCGAGGAAGAGGAGGAGGCTGAGTTGGAGGAGATCGAGGAGGAAGTCTTCTATGTCGTCCAAGGCTAGAAGGCCAATAAGAAACGCGCAGTGAACTACACCGAGGTCGAAGACGTTTGCTTGGTGTGGGCATGGTCGTAAGTGTCCATCAACGCCGAGACCGGCACGGACCAAACCGGCAAGCGCTATTGGAAACACATCGAAGATAAGTTCTTCCAACTTATGCCTCGTGTAAACATTACTGTTAAGTAATAAAGCGCCCATTTCCAAAAAAACCTATGCCTCGTGTTGCACAACCGGTCTATCGGTCATATCAGTCTCTACAAGGCCGATGGGATGTCATCAAACCGGTCTATCGGTCATATCGGTCTCTACATACGTCCTACCTTATATTTTACATGCTAGCATTCTATAAATAGCAATCTTGGATGTAAAAGAAACACGAAGTAATCGAAGATATTGCGAGAGAAGTTGTCATTGCTAGATTGATCAGCAACCAACAATCAGTCTTGATCTCTACAAAATTTAACAAAAAATATATCTAACTTTGTAGCAATAACCTAGTATATTGTGAGAGTGTTTCTTTTCAAGGCGACATGACCTCAAACCTCAATGAAATGATCAGTTACACTGTGAGGAAGGACACCTCAGTTTGTCGCTACTTTAACCTTGCGCACATGATCACGTCATTGTTGGTGTGGTAACACCAAATCTGTGTGAATAGCATCCTTCGGTAAGAGATATAAACGAAAATATGTAAAAAATATGGTGGTTCAAAGTTCATGGCATCTTTGAAATGCATCTATTTCACCAACTTGGGTCCAACATATGGAGAGTAAGAGATATATTGAGAATCCTGTTCTAGGATGGGCGACCAAAATATCTTGATCATAGTCTTATTTAGGAGAACCTCGGCTAAAATATATGAACCTTTGCATTACCTTCATCTTCCATGTTTCCCAAGAGTAAGCTTCTATGATTTGCAGAATCTATTCGGCTTCAGTGTGAATCGCTTAGTTGGGTGTCGCCTCCTTGGCCGAACATATCTCAAACTCATAGGCATTATATACTAGGTGTAAACTCTTGTCTTTATATCACCTTGATGCAAATATTGAATTAATAAAGAATTGAAAAACATCTCAAACTCATAGACATCAAAGTCCATAGGTACTCTACATGGTGCGAAGATGATGCACATGCCACATCACTGAGAACCACGGCCCCTGCAAACCCCTGGCTCATGTTGGCTTATTTCAATGAAACTATGTGGAAAATTGAGCTTTTTTGGTAAGGAGAAGAAAATGATGGATTTCGGGGAAGCTCTATCTCATTTTGATTTGCATGTCCTTGGATTTAATGGACTTACGATAACAACTGATGCGGTAGAAGAAGCATGAAGGTTCGACTAGACCATGTGGTTGCTTCCGCAACATGATCGGATATTTATCATCAAAGTTATGTAAGTCACCTTACTTCATCCAACTCAGACCATTGTTTTATATCTTATAATATGGTTCATAAAACCATCGTGTGTCTCCTTGAACATCTCACAAATATGAGGCTTGTTGGAGGAGAGAATACACAATGGTTAATGAGGCAAAAACAATATGAGAAGGACATGTTATACCAAGAGACCTAGGGGCTATTTCTTCTAATCACTCTAGTCTATTTGGATTGTTTGCAAACCTAGAGCAAGATAATAGTAGGTTTTGTATCTAACTGAATCGAGAATTCGGGAATCAAATTGAAAAAGACTAACATGAGAAATTTGGTCCATAGTCAACAAAGCAAGAAAAGTATTGAGAGAGAGGTATACAACCTACTAGAACAAGAATAAATTTATTGGAGATGATGTTCAATAATCAAATGCTCGTAGGAAGGTGATCCAAATACATAATTATTTCATCAAAAAGCCACTTGGAGACCAAAGGAGAATAAAAATGAAAGACTGCAAAAATATGATGGTGCCATGAAAAAATGATAAAGAGGAAATGGAACATATGTCTACCACATTTCATTTCTGATAGTCTATCTCAACATACAAGTTATCCACATCATCCACTATTTTAGCCTACCAATTGTCCATGTTATCCCCACTAGCATTCATTAATGATAGTATATCTTTACATGCAAATAATCCATGCAGTGTATTTTTTAGCCATACAATTGTCCAAATCAATAATTTTAGTCGTGAAATACACAAAAATTCCACGTCAATTAAATTTAGCCCCCTGAATATTGTGACCAATTGGATCTTGCATGTTTTGTTAACAGCTTCATAATTTTTTTTGTCTTATACCATTCTATTCACAAAATAAATTAAGTAATTAAAAGATTACCGCTGTAACACATAGGGTATCCTTATAGTTATATACAATGTTATGCCCCAAATTTCCCTTGCATTGAATAATAAGCTTTGGATAGATTTTTCTGATGATGAGATTGGAGATGCTCTATTTCAAATTGGTCCTCTAAAGGACCCTGGGAGGGATGGATTTCATGTAAGGTTTTCTCTAAACATTAGGGTGTTTTTAACAAGGACATCATAACTACATTAAATGAATTATTGTGAAGTGGAATTATGCCGGAAGGAATCAATGATATGGTGACTATTCATATACTAAAAAGTAAAGATCTGATTTTCCTCCAATACCTTAAACCAATCAGCTAATGCAATGTAATCTATAAGGTGTCTCAAAGTTTCTAGTGAATAGACTGAGACCATTGTTGCAAGAAATTATTATACCTACCAAAAGCACATTCATTCTAGGAAGATTAATTACTGATTCCATTTCATTGCATTCATTTTTGGTAGAGAAGTGATGATAGGAAAGGAAAGTTCTGCGCGTGAAAGCTAGATCTCGCCAAAGTTTATGGTTGAGTGGTATGGCTCCACCTTGAAGGGATTCTACAAAAACTGGGGTTTGAAGCTCAATGGATTAGTTGGATCATGGCGTTTGTAAAATTGGTAACTTACATAGCGTGGTTAAATGGTGAGCTTTTAGAAACTTCACTCCATCTAGAGGGCTTGGACAGAGTTATCCCTTATCACCCTATTTTTCCATTTGTCGCCGGTCTTCCAAGACTCCTCCAACAAGAAATTTATGCGGGACAAATTAAAGAGTTAAACTTATGCTAGTGAAGGCTGGGGTATCTCACATTTACTTTCTGATGATGATAAGCTTCTATTTTTGAAGAAAATATCGATCAAGCAGAGAAAGTCTAATCAATTTTAAGAAACTATGATAAAGCCACGGGACAATTTGTTAGCCCAGGAAAATGCTCTTTCTTACTTGGCAAGTGCAAACAACTGTCGATAGAAGGCAGTCCAAGTTGTGGCCTCCATTCTTGACATACAAACATTATGGTTTGAGGAAAAATAATTTGGTTTAACTATCCCAGCTGACGTGCATGAAAGATGGAAAATTTCAGTCAGTAAAGGAGAAATAAAAATGAAATTCTCTAATTACGTTAAAAATATAATTGAGCATCCTAAAAGAAGCAAAGACTATTCCTACTTACCCCATGAGCATCTTAAAAAAAAATTGATGGCTTGTGCGACACAATCTCATAAACCTCACATAAGACTTCTGGTGGGGGATAAAAATGACAGGAGGTGGATGCAATAGATGAGCTGGGATAATCACGAGAATTAAAGTACAAGGGAATGGGTTTCATGGATCTCCATCTTTTCAATCAAGTTGTGTTAGCAACAAATGTCTGGAGGTTTATTATTTTATTGGACAACATGCATGCGAGGCTTTTGTAAGCAAAGTGCACCCTCCGTTACAAAATATAAAATATTTTAGTTTTTTCGAAACACATATATCTAGACTTCTTTTCGTATGTAGGTTCAGATCAAAATGAATGAACCCACATACTAAAAGAGTCTAGATAAATGTGTTTTACAAAAATGATAAACTTCTTATATTGTGGAACCGAGGGAGTACTATCCTTCTTGGGGAATTAACTGCTATATATATACATGTGCAGATTACCATATGTCCTCCCTACTTGTAATATACTTGTAATATACAAAAGTGAACAATACGATGTACAAGGAGCATCTCTAGCCGGATAAGCAAAAGATTCCCGTGTAGCCATCTAAACCACACCTAGCTGGACTTGTATCCCCTTTGATAATCAAATTTTTTAGGAAACGGCCTCGGCAACTTGCAAAGGAGGTCGTGATCTCGGTGAGCAAAATTTTTCTCCCTTCGGCCTCCCAGCTATGCCGCCCATCACTACCAGTATTCACACCGGCGACTACCTGTTGCCTCCGCCGAGATTCTGCAACATCCTCCGTCCTCCTCTCTAGGAAACAACCCACCCCCTCCCCCACACACACATACACACACATAGGTAATCGTTCAGGGAATAACCGGTTTTTCGGTGGTTACGTACTTGTTCCGGATCCGGTCAGTTTGTTTTAATCCGTATGCGCGATCCCATATGCGTACTTTGCTGAGTAAAATACGGAGACCGAACGGTCGGTCCACATGAAGGAACCGTCGGCCCCGTCAGCTCCGTCTCCATCCTCTTTCTCGTCCAAATCTTCTCCGATCTACTGTGGCTACACGAGAGGAGGCCACCTCTTGTTCTCATTCCGTCTGCGTCTTACGGTTTGTCCAGGAGATACGGTTCGATCAAGATCGGAGGCGCACGACGCAGGTGGTATCGACGACGATCGAGATGCAACGTGGAACGACATTTGCTTCAGAACCGCACGTGGGAGCGGCAAATCTTTTTTCACTACCCACGATATGTAATAACACCTTAGATACGCATACCGGTACAAAAAAAATAACGGCCTAGACCGGTAAACCGGTTTTCCAATCAAAGAAGCAAGCAGGACACGACTGGATGCTCGTCCTGCTAGATAGGCTAAAGTAGGACATGCGATGATGAGAAGTAAAATGATGTTTATTTTGTGGTGGGCTTGGTACCAATCGGAATAACATAGTTTTCGTAAGCGAGATGCACCCATTGATAACTTTATCAGGTTCTTACAAAATTATCCAGCCATTTTGCAGGGTTTAGCATATGGAAGGGCGCCGTTGATACAAAAGGGAGAAATAAAATGGACCAAACAACAAGCATGAGAGATCATGCCCTGGTTGTGGATGTAAGCCCAAAAGAAACTTGGAGAAGGCCAAATCAAGGATGGGTCAAATGTAATGTAGATGCTAGCTTAACCAACGAAAGCAATAATGGAGCATGCGGTGCTGTTCTAAAGGCTACACTAGAAAAAAAAATTATGTCCATCTTGGGAATGTATAATAAATTGTCAATCTGCATCGATGGGAAGCAATAGTATCTTCATAGAAGGACTCGAAATATCCCTAGCACACTCTTCCCTTAACCTGGTCACTAAGATTGACAGTGCTGCTATCCTAGATTATTGTAAAGATGGAAGAAGATTGCTCAAAAAATTTCCTCATTGCAAAGGAGTTTAAGCTAAAGTAGCCGCCAGATGGACATGTGGTTTTATCAAAGGTTAATAGGGTTTGCAATTTCGTACTAGCACATGATCTTTGCCAATTGTGCTGTAGAGAATTGAGTCCGGCTTTGAATGATTGCAATAAAGACTCCGTTTCTTGATTAATACACAACACCTTTT
Organism: Avena sativa; assembly: GCA_916181665.1. NCBI lineage: Eukaryota > Viridiplantae > Streptophyta > Magnoliopsida > Poales > Poaceae > Avena > Avena sativa. Next base: position 462,688,977 of record OV702279.1, on the reverse strand, counting down.
TCAACTAAAATGCACTTGGGTATGCAGTATCATATCAAGTAAGGCACCATATATAGCTCTACTAAATGACAATCACTACCGAACAAAGTAAATTCACCACCTACATTTATTTGAGTTACTAATGTCCTTTGGCTATATATAGCATTCCATTTCACTGTAATAGAATAGATAACAAACCTTGCCATCGAGGAATCTATCGCTGCTCTTTTATCACCATCCCTTACAATTTACATTCTAGCACATCAGATAGGTAGCAATCCCAGATGTAACAGAAACAACAGGGAATTAGAGGCACCGGGAGAGAAGCGAGCATCGGTAGGTAGATCCAGCAACCCACAATGCAATACATGTCTCTACATAATTCACAAGAAATGATACCTTGTAGCAATGAACTAGCATATCTGCCAAGTGTTCCTTTTCAAGGCGACAAGGGCTCGAACCTCATCACAATGATCAGCTACGTCATGAGTGAGCACACTGGCCTTGAGAACATCAAGACGTATGTTGAGTTACCCAGTGCTTGATCATTCAGTCCATGAGCGCTTGATGGTCGGTGAGGGAACACAACATCCTCCAAAGCGACATTGTTCAGTACTGACTAAGCTCCACGCATGTGGTTAGAGGCGACATGATCGTCACGATCAACGCTCTGTACAAGTCTGTAAGTGTAATGCAGGAGTAGCAGGAGAAATTAAGCTGGCCAACTCACGACCACCTATCTCCCATTGTGTACGCCTGCATAAAGCCTAATCCGCATAAAATGTGGGGTTTACCCGAAGTAGAAACAGGGACAGAGTATCGCTAGCAGCTCGGCCCAACTAAGGGTGGGAAAATCGGGTTTCACTGGTTTAACCGGTTGGGTTAATTCAATTTCTATAACCAGATTAGACTTTTCGATTGAGGTTGTGAAGAAAAATGAACTAGCTGTTCCTGGGCTGGTTTGCACGGTTTAGCTGGTGCGAGTTTTTGCCCACCCCTAGGCCCAACCACCAAACCCGACATTGGTCGTATAAAATGGACATAACAGAGCTTCTTCCTCCCGGTCCCTCTGGATAGTCGGCCTGGAATATTTGGAAGCGTAGAAACGCCGTTGTCTTCAACGAAATAGACGAACATGTGCAGTTGGTGGTGTGTAGCTGCCTAGATGGTGTTCGGCTCTGGGCTAACAGATGTAATAGTCATTTCTCCGCCTCCAAACTTCAGAATTGGTTTGGTGTAATAGCTATGAGCCTCCTTGAGCACCCCTCACGTATCTCACCCCCCCCCCCCCCACCTCCTCCTGTAACCACCGACTTAAGCACGCCGTAGTTACGCTAAAAAAACAGTACGGTCAAACAAACTCGTCGACACAGAGCCGCATAAGTCTGTAAATTAGCCATCACAGTCCCCTGCAGAACCAATCGTAGTCTTGGCTTCTTAATTCTATTTATACAGTACTGGTGCATGTAAGTGGTAGTTACATCCATCCATCTAGATCTAGAGCCTTGTTTGCCGGGTGCTGCTGCAAAGGAAATTCGTTCACCACACAACACTACACCTGCACAGTAGTTTTTTTTGGAAATAGGGACACTTGCACAGTAGTATAAGCTGCTGTTCCAAATTAACTTTATCATGACCGGTTCCTTTCGTAGAAAAAGCATGGACCAGTGTGGTCGTTGGTACAACAGTGGTCGCGATTCGCGATACATAGAGGAGTCAGTTCATCTAAGTCACCGGTCTCTTAATTGTTGATCGATATCGATCGCCGCCTCGCGCGCCCGCTCACTCGATCGATCCCTTGATCCGATGCTCCTCCCTCCATATTACTGAATTTGATACATCTAGCATAAAAACATGTTTAGATACATCTATTTTAGCGACAATTAATATGAATCGAGGGGTACCAGGATTGCTAACAACCAAAAGACTCATGATGTAAGAGCATCTCTAGCACATCCGAAAAACCTCCGGCCCAAAAAATAGCCGCCAGAATCCTGTTTCCGCAAAAAACATGGTTCGAACAGATCCATCGACTGGGGCATTCGTGCCCCTTCCCTTGTGTCAAAAAAAAACAGGTTGGCCTGGATAAAATTTTCTGGGGCGCCGGATAATCGACACCCCGCCCACCATATCACCAGTTTTTCATAGGTGAAATCCCGCACCCCCAACCGCTCACTCGATTGGTCGTCTCATCCGATGCTCCTCTTGTTTTTTTTGCGAAATTCCACCGATCGATTATGATCATCAATAGCAGTATAAAGAGCCTTAAAAGTAATAGAAATTATAAATAGGTCATTGGACCACCTAGCGACGATAGTAAACGCTAGCACGAGCCGAAGGAGTGCCGCCGTCCTCGCCCCTCCATCACGGGAACCGGACAAAGCTTGTCGTAGTAGACAAATGGGAAATCGTCGAGCTAAGGTCCCATAGAACCAGCGCACAAGAGCAGCAACCATCGTTGAAAATGACAACCGTAGATTAGAAGAGACTGACCTCAAACCACACTGACGAATATAGAAAACGATCAGATCCCAAGAGATCCGCTAGACACACGACTCACGCGTCCTCCGCCGGCACTAGATGCACACCGGAGCGAGGATAGGACAGGGAGGAACTTATTCTGACTTCAGGATGTAGCCGCCGTCTCAACATTCCGAAGAAGACACTGAAAAAAGGCTAAATAAAACGAAAATCGTCCCATTGGTGAGAAGCCGTGGTCTCTTGTTAACTGAGTACTTGGATTGCTTACCAACCAAGAGACTGATTTTGCAACGCGGAGCTGAAAGTCAGGGAGACTTGGGTGTAAGCATGCTGCTGGGTTGCTAGTAGGACACTGCCTTGCCACGGTGGGTCTAGAACGTGGGAGATGATCAGATTGCAGCCGTGTGTCCGAGGCTTGCATGGCAACGGATAGGGGGCGTGGCCTAGAAAGGGCCTAGGGTCATAATAAGGGCATCTTCACCAGGCTGATCCAACCAGTCTAGGCATGTCCGAACTTGTTCGAGCGGACGCGCGCGGCGTCATAGCGGCACGACCCATCAATCCCGACGCGCCCGGCTCGACCTATCCGTGCACCTAATTTTTGTGAGCACTGGATCGGCCCGGATAAATGCTGGCCTAGGGCGTCCCCCCCCCCCCCCCCCCCCCGCGCGCTTGTGGCCCATCCGCCAGCGAGAGACGCAACAACGTCGCCGATTCAGACATAACCGCGGCACCGATTCAGACGCGAAGGCCAGCCTAACCGGTGACACCGATTCAGACGCAAACACGGAGGCTTCGTCATCAATGCCGACGGGCGCGTCAGCCTGTGACTGACGGGACGCCGCCTGAGTTCCTAAGCCAGCATTGATGGGCGAAAGCGCGTGAACCTGCGCGCGTGCGCGCTCTACTTAAACAGGCCCTAGCCCTCGTCGGTGCCGCACTCCCCTCCCATTGTGACCTCCCTCCTAGGCGCAGCCATGGCGAGACCCACTCTTAACTACTACGAGGCGTCGATGTTCGCCCAGCATGGCATCCTCGCTCTGCCACGCGCGACGATCCTGGAAGGCTTCGAGCTCAGCCACTACGGAGTCCCGGTTGCGCCAGTTCCGCACGGTGCCGAGTTGGGACGCCGAATCGAGGAGCGCCGCCTCGAACTCCCGGAGTGGAAGAGGGCCATGCCCCGGTACGCGACTTCGAGCTCCTATTGGATGAGATTATTCAAGCTGGAGCGTCGGGCGGCGCTTGCCATCTGCCATGAACACCTCCGCGAGGTCCACCCCGACGACCGCAACCGCGAAGGGAGAGTGCAATTCTGGGTGGTTCTGGGACGCACCGTCTCCTCCGCCATCAATGATGCGCTCTGTGCAGACTTCTTGATGGAGGCTAACCGCGCTGGAATCACCGAGATTTCCGACAGAGGCAGCGAGGACGTCGGCGACGATGCGTCCGAGGAAGACGGGCAGAGGCGGATGGTGCAGCCGCGAAAGATGGCGACGAAGAGGACAACGGAAGCGAGATCGTCGATTAGGGTTTGATTTAGTGGTCCGCTAGGTTTAATTTCTTCGATTGCAAACCTTGTCGTTGAATGCAGTCTCAAATTTATCTACCGATGTTGTTCATGTTCAGTACACTGAATTGTGTGCCGTCTCAAAATTATCTACGACGAAGAGGACAGTGGACATTTGGGTCGCGCCGCTGGGTGCGCCTGGCTGGGCAGGCCGGACCGTGACCCATAGTGACCGTGGGCCGACCCAAAGAGACAGAAACGGACCATTTCGGTCACGCGTTTGGGTCAGCCCGGTGGAGATGCCCTAAGGAATGCATCAGCGGTCCTTATACTTGTCGCTCGATTTAATTCTAGTAATCGGAATTTGCACAATTTTACCTGTGTGTCAATTTGATTCGATTTAATCTAAAATCATGTTTGCCGTTAAATTTGAGCTAACGCGAATGACACCTGGACGCGGGTCCTACTTGCAAGAGAGCTGGCATGAAAACTTGCACGAACCCCCTCCCGCGTCTAGAACATGTGTACATATTTGCACGTACCCCTTTTCAATCTTATTCATAAGTCAGCACCTCACGTCATTTCAATGCCTTCAGTTCGAGACTGTTCTGTTTGAGAGGGAGGGAAAAAGGAGAGGGTCGATGGAGAGGGAGGTGACGGAAATGTATGTTCTAGATGCAAAGGGGGTTCCTGCTCTCATGCAACTAGGACCCGCAGCCACGTGTCGTCCATGTCGGCTTAAATTCAACTGCAAGCATAATTTTGGATTAAATCGAGTCTAATTGGCAACTACATTTATTAAATTGTGCAAATTCCGAGTACCAGAACTAAATCGAGCCACCTAGACAAGTACAGAAACTGCTGCTATATTTAACTCGTCATAAGGGGGAAGGGGATCGCGGATTCGTGGTTGGGGAGGTGGAGTTGCAGTAGGACATTGCATTGGAGCGTGATGATCCATTCCATGATGAATTGGTAAGTAAATGATTAAATAAGGAGTACTCCAAACTGCTTGCTGTGTGAGATAAAATAGGAGAGAAACGGTCGTGGGGAATGCATATGACCATGAAACATCACAGGTCCAAATTTGAATCCATAACACGCAGACTATATGAAAATCACCTTGACATTGCTTGATATGTCAAAAAATTATTGGCTAGACATGATCATCATGGCATTTTTGCAGAGTTAGCCGGCTTAAAGGACAAGAGGCGGCCGCCTGGTTAAGAACCGCCTCATGCTCACCATCCTTGCCATCTCGGTTGGCTACATCGATGAGGAGATAAAAGATTACGCCTAGTGGCGACTCCTCGTCACGCTCGGCTCTCAACACTTTGTTGAATTTGATCCCGCCGTTTGCCTGCTTGACATGCACCGCCCACCTGCCAAAGCCATTGGACGTCTGGATCATTGTTGTCTATTGGTGAACGCGTGCACCAAGAACTGTCATGGTGTAAATGGCTACAGCGGCAACAGCAAATAGGAGGGTATTTCTCATGGTTTGTGGCTTGGGATGACACATTGGTGCTAAGTATTGCAAGTTTGTATCCGTAAGGTGCAAGTTGTTTTTTGCAGGGGAATAACAAACGACGATTAGGGGCAATTTGATCCCGTCGTTTGCCTGCTTGACATGCACCGCCCACCTCCCACCTGCCAAGCCATTAAACGTCTGGATTGTTGTTGTCTATTGGTGAACGTGCACCAAGAACTTTCATGGCGTAGATGGCTACAATGGCAACAGCAAATAGGAGGCTATTTCTCATGGTTTGGCTTGGGATGACATCTTGGTGCTGCAAGTTTGTATCCGTAAGGTCCAACTTGTTTTTTGCAGCGGAGATAACATACGATGATTAGGGGCCTTTATATTGCTCTTAGGCCTAGCTCCTATTGCCAACAAATGGCTAATATAGTTCTATTTTGGAAAGGATTCATTAGATGTGTATCAAATCTTTCCCGCCTCTATATAAACTCGCTAAATTTAGCAAAAAATGATTTACATGATTTTTGGGATCAATTATGGTTTAAAGGAGTGATCTGTCCCAAAAGAAATACCGCTCAAGATTTGATGGGATTCATTGATGGTTAATACTACATTGAGCTAGCAATTAAAAAATTCATACCGTCGTGACAGCTTGTATTCCAGCAAATAGGCATACATGATCCAGATAGTTGAGCTAGTACCCAACCTATTTTAATATGGATCGTGAATGATATATATGGATCGCGTATGATATCTGCTGTTTGCTTATATATATTTGACATGGCAAAGTACTACTTTTTTAATATATGGCCCACTTAACACTTTCACAAAATGTCTAGGAGCACGTGCTGCAGCTGGCTTTTATCCTATAGCCAGCCCATCTTCTCTCTCCTCTTCTCTCTCATCCAACTCAGCATAAATATAATATTTAAAGTCTTATAACCTGCTGACTATACCTTATTATACTTGCTCTAATATACTAGGGGAAAAAGCACGCTCATCAAGCGAATGCGCCGATAGAGGCCAGGCTACACGGAGCTCCCAATCGTGTCCATCCATTTCCACTTGGCCCAATTTTGAAATTTTCAAAAAAGCTTTAAAAAATGCAGAAAAAATGTCGACGTGTAGCCATGGTCACGCACCACACATCTGAAAAGTTTCAATTTCAAATTCATTATATTTCGGGCGCAGCAAAAAAGACAAATTTTGATGCATTTTGTATGTGTACTGTTCATGCTCTAGATCTGAAATTTTTCCTTTTTAGCTGAGCCCGAAATACAATGTATTTTCACCCGATCTTTGGCACACACGTAGTGTATATCATGCTCTACATGCACGTATTTTTTTCGTATTTTTTTGAATCTTCAAATTTGAATTTTGCAAAATTTCAAAAAAAAACAAATCTAAAGGGCTCAGTGTAGCCCGGTCTCCATTACGCCGCCCTCGCTCATCAAGCCCGTCACTTCAACGAAGGCCCAATGGTCGAGATTGTGGACGGTGTTGAGACAGCATGGACGCCAAGAGCTACAACGAAAACTGCAGCAGACGGTATCCCGTACCAGCGCCGCCACCGAAGGTCTGCTACGGTCGTGTGACTCGTGTGTCGCACTTGTTGCAGTAAGATTTGGTAGACGATATCAGTGGGAAATTTGGGCCTGTCCCAGGCATGTGCACAGCTGGAGAGGAAGTCCCCCCAAAAAGAAGTTGGCGAGGAAACAACTCAAGTTTGAGTTTGACCAAGGGTAGTGTGTTTCTTCATAAGATCTGTATTGTGCTACCATGTAATACAAGGTACTCTAATCTCAAAACATATGTAATATAGGGTACTCTAGTAACACGTGACACCAATTTCTTCATTAGCGTTCTAGGTTTAAAATCTGTCTCCGCAAAGGCAACACATCCCGTGAGACTGCATATATATAGCTCTACTAAAGGACAGTCACCACTGAATTAAATAAATTCTCCACCAACCTTTATTCGAGGGACTAGCTGAGTGTCCGTGCGTTGCTACGGTTCATATTTATCATTGTACAATAGTATATAAATATAGATTACATGCAAATGTACATACGTAGAAAAGAAAGCTACGCGATATTAAAAAAATTACTTTGCATAAATCAAGATCAAATATACTATGAAATGAAATCTGTCTCTAAGGCCACCGCAAGTGTGCACCAAGACATTTTAAACCAGAATCTCGGTCAGCTAGCAGACCCATTCTGACAAATATATCTTGCCTTTGCATGCCTCTTCTTCTCGGAGACATATAACAAAAGTTTGAGAATTGCCCGCGCGTTGCTGCAACAAAATAATATCAAAAACATGACAGCCGCATTGGGATAAATATATGGTGATGATTCGTAGCATTTGGCTTATGAACCCATATTTCTAAGATTATGGAAGTTCAGATAGGCATATGATTCGAGTTGAAAACACAAGTTAAAAATAGGAGTATCTAAGTCCTAGTTCCCTGTATAAAGCATAAGCTCCAAAAATTAAATTAACCTTACAAAGTTCATATAATGGTGTGGATTGCTGAAGATGCTTATATATTTTCCTATGTCGATGGCACACTGCACTGACATATGAGATTCAGTTGAAGACAACTATATAACTGAGGGTACTCAATTTAACAGGAATATTGCAACTCCAAGATCCCTGTAGACTACAGGCTGTAGTCTGATAGACGTCCATGTTGATACTGAGGTTGCCACACCTTTGAGGTGTATTTGACGACAAGGGGATGTGGACATGTGGTGCTGTGATTTTCTCACTGTGGTGCACGTGCCATCAGTTTGCTACTACCTAGATTTTTCTGAAGCTGACATGGGACTTGTTGTGGGTAAATGTGATGATAAACCGGCACATGAGAGTCACCAAGATCAGAAAAGCATGAATTTCACCTGTGCAATTAATGCCAGTCTTTGGACATGCTAGTTGTGATTCTTCCTCTATTAAAACCGTTTTCCTGTTCGATTGAGGGGAAACACATGAAAAAAAGATAGATATACACTGTTATTTTTCTTGGAGCAGGAGGCCACTTCAGCTCTGTACCTGGGGATTGAAGAGGAGCAGGGCCATGACAACTTCTTCCATCGGCCGGCGTACATGATACTAATGGGGTCGGAACTGGTTCTGCGCCGCTGCTGATGACAGGGAAACACAGAGCGCGCCCTCTATCGGGTGGAATCAAACCTGGTGGAGCGGTGCTGCAAGTGGTCGTCGGCAACACAGCGGCGTTGGTCCTCGCCGGAAATATGGAGCACCATATCCATGAGAAATCGAGCTGGACAGAGGAGGCCGGAGGAGTACCGCCTGTCGCAACGGCCTCGCTGGCAGTCAGATCCAACGACTGGAATCTCACCGACCAGGAGGGATTTTGGAGCGGACATACGACTCTGAAGGTGGAGCAGGGAAGTAAGCGACGGCCGTTCCCAATGGGAGTTGGGGGTGGCGTGGTGGATGACTTTGGGCCAGGGAGTGGCATGGTTGGGGAAAGAAACCTGGCGGCACAGTGGAGGAAGGAGCTGCCGCTGAAAGAGAAAGGGCCGGAGGCCATCGGTCTTCGAAGGAACCGTTCGTTTTTTACTGGGCGGTGGTATTGCTTGCAATACCCTCAGATAGTCAGGGGTAAAAACGGACCAGAGAATTTCGGATGGAAAACTGTGAGCAACGAACCTACCTCGAGACAAATTATAGTATAGATAGATAGTGTTTTTTGGGCTACTTCTAGCATTCCATTTTCATAGCCGTATACAGATACAAATTCTTACCATTTCCCGTTACCACCAATCTTATACTTTACATGCTAGCTAGCACACTGGACAAGAAGCAATCTCGAATGTAACAGAAACCCGAGCGATTTGGAGGCACTAGGAGAGAAGCAATAGTTGCTAGGTAGATCCAGCAACGTGTGTTGTAGTATCCATCTCTACACAATGCTCGAGACATGATACCTATATAGCGATGAACTAGCATTGTGGCGGGTTGATTCTTTCCAAGTATGGACGGCCTTAAACCTCACCAAAATGATCAGTTACATCGTGAGGGAGCACACCGATCTTCACTGCATCATAGAATGTCTTGAATTATTCTGTGCTTCGAGATTCAATCCATGAGCGCTTCATTGTTGGTGTTGTAACAGCACATCTCTTGAAGTGCCATCCTTCTGATCTTTAGCAGTTGGAGGAGAGATGGAGACGACACACCGAAAGGGCCGTGGAAGGCCCTCAATGGCACGAAGAAGGGAAAGATACGGTGGAGAAGGGAAAGTCGGATTGTTTTACTAACTAAGATCCATGATGTTAGAGACGATGATGAGTAGTACTCAGGAACATCAAACACAGGAGAGAAATTAAGCTGGCCAACTCATTCCCACATGTTTGCTAGTTTACGCCTGCATAAAAGCTGAATCAACTTAAAACGTGGGAGTTATCTGGTTTCAGTTGACAGCTTATTACTACTAGCAACTTGGTCCAACCAACAGACCCGACACCACCCGTGTAAAATGGACATACCAACATGGCGAACCAAACGCGACTCATACAGATGTACACCTTCGAAACCGTGCACATTTCCCTGAATATCGTGGGAACAACATGAAGCTCGTTAGCTCCTAATTAACTTTTCGACAATTAAGCTGAGGACAACATCGATCAGATTCTCACATTGGCTTCTTAATTCTTATACGAACTGGTGCACGTGAGGAGTACCCATTTGTTGGATGCTCCAACTTTGAAACCAACTGAAAGCGGCGACGCTCCCATCCCTCCCGTCCCTCCTCCCATCCCCGTGTGGCGGCGGCGGAGGGAACCCTAATTCCCCCCGCCACAAGCCTCCTCCGCCTCTCTCCCTCTCCTCCGCCGCTGCCAGAGGGCGCGACCGGGCAAAGCCTGGCCGGTGCCGGCGGCGGCGGGGATCCTTTGTCTTCTCGCGCGCCTGGGTGAGGCTACAGGAGAGATCACACGCGCTGGGGCATGGTGCGGCTGTCTGGCACCATGGCGGGGCTGGTTCGCCTCCGCGTTGTGGCCGTCGGATCTCCGGCATGCGGCAGCGTGTGGATGAAGCGGCGACGCGGCGGAAGGCGTGGTGTGCGGGCTGGCGGCAGCCGATCTCCGACGTGTTGATGGCGACGGCGACGCATCTACAAGCAGGGCTAACGGCGGGCCGATCTGGCCCCTATGGGTTCAGATGGGTTGCCTACGCCTGCTGCATCTCGATAACTCCGACAACGACACCATGGAGGTTGGGGTCAGTCCAGAGGCACGAGGAAGATGGTGGAGGCGGCCTTCTTCTCCGTCGAAGGTGGTCGGCCTAAGGCTGTTTGGCGGATCTCGAGATCCATCATCTAGTCCCGGCTGCGAGGCGGGAAGACCTAGGTGCCGGTGAAAACCGAGCCGATTGGCGGGCGATGGCGGCGCTATACCACGCCGTGACCTTGATGAAGGCATCGCCAGGCAACTAGTGTCGACCTCACTCATGATGCTCTGAGGGAAATCCTAAGATCTTCGGGTCGGGCGATGGCGGTGTCGGGGTGTCGGTATCATGTTCTCTCCTGGGAGCATCACCTGTGGAGCAGCATTGGATGGAAGCGGCGGGACGGGTGGTGGACCGGGAAGGACAATGCTCTACTCATATAGAGCCCTCATCTACACATACGCAACACGCTCCAACCACGAGGGCAACTTCTACACCATCTCCATCAACTGCTGAAGGTCAAGATGCTCCAGAAAGCTCCAGGCCGAATTTTCCGGTGGATACCGAATTATCCGGCCACCCCGCTCCAGCAACTCCTGGTGGTGAAGATATCAACACAAGCTCCAGGCCGGATTTTCCGGCTGACCCCAGATTATTCGGCTCCTTGCCAGTTCAAGCCAGTCCCAGGCTTCCTGATGTTGCTGCTGCAAGTCCTCCCAGGCCGGATTATTCAGCCACTTCATCGGCCGGATTATCCGGCCCTGACTCTCCAGTTCTGCAGCCTCCTGTTATGGCTACGGACTCACCTCAAGGGCATGCATCTCCACCACCTGCTACTGATGTTCCAGCTACTGATCAAGGAGAAGAAAATGCCTTCAATGAAGACTCAAGTGATGAATCTCATCCACCAAGAGACAACAAACTTATTGAACTTCGTCGCAAGGCTCGGGCTGATCGCAACCTTGAGTTGAGGGGTCTCTCTCGACAAGGTTGTTGGTGATCTTCGACAAAGGGTGTCTACTAGAAGGGAATTGGCCAGTTTTGGTGAGCATCAAGCTCATATCTCCATGGTGGAACCTAAGAAGGTCTTTGAAGCTCTTGAAGACCCAGACTGGGTTGTTGCTATGCATGAAGAATTGAACAATTTCGAGCGCAACAAAGTCTAGAAACTAGTGGAGAAACCCAAAGAGTGCCGCAATGTTATCGGCACCAAGTGGATTTTCAAGAACAAGCAAGATGAGAATGGCATCGTTGTGAGGAACAAGGCAAGACTTGTGGCACAAGGTTACTCTCAAGTTGAGGGCATTGACTTCGGCGAGACCTATGCTCCTGTGGCTCGTCTTGAGTCCATCTGTATCCTACTTGCTTATGCTGCTCATAACAATTTTAAGTTGCAGCAAATGGACGTCAAGAGTGTCTTCCTTAACGGTCCTCTACATGAGTTGGTATACGTAAAGCATCCCCCGGGGTTTGAGGATCCTAACTTCCCGAACCATGTCTACAAACTCGATAAGGCACTCTATGGCCTTAAACAAGCCCCACGTGCGTGGTATGAGCACCTTAAAGAGCTTTTGTCAGATCGTGGCTTCGAAGTTGGGAAAATCGATCCCACTCTTTTTACTAAGAAGGTTAAGGGGGAGCTCTTCGTATGCCAACTATACGTAGACGATATCATTTTTGGTTCTACTAACAAAGCTTTTAACGATGAATTTTCAAAGCTTATGACTGACAGGTTTGAGATGTCTATGATGGGGGAATTACGGTTCTTTCTTGGATTCGAGATCAAGCAACTAAGAGAAGGATCCTTTATTAATCAAGCAAAGTACATCCAATACATGCTCAAGAGATTCAAGATGACGGATCTAAATGGTGTCGCTACTCCGATGCAAACAAAGTGTCATCTCGAACTCAACCCTCATGGTAAAGATGTGGACCAAAAGGTATACCGGTCCATGATCGGCTCTCTTCTTTACCTCTGCGCATCTAGACCCGATATTGTGTTGAGTGTGGGAGTGTGTGCAAGGTATCAAGCAGCTCCTAAAGAAAGCCACTTAGTGGCGGTCAAGAGGATCTTTCGGTATTTAGTTCATTCCCCCAACTTTGGTCTCTGGTATCCCAAGGGCTCCAATTTCTCTTTATGTGGTTATGCTGACTCAGATTGGGCTGGTGATAAGGATGATCGGAAGTCAACTTCTGGAGCTTGTCAATTCTTGGGAAGATCTCTTGTATGTTGGTCCTCCAAAAAGCAGAATTGTATATCTATCTCCACTGCCGAAGCTGAATATGTTGCTGCTGCTAGCGCTTGTACCCAATTATTGTGGACGAGACAAACTTTAAAGGAATATGGTGTCAATTGTGACAAAGTGCCTCTTTTATGTGATAATGAAAGTGCTATCAAAATTGCGTACAATCCAGTTCAGCACACAAGGACGAAGCATATTGAGATTCAGAATCATTTTATTCGTGACCATGTTGCTCGAGGTGATATTGATCTATCTTTTGTGAGCACGAAGAATCAACTGGCGGATATTTTTACAAAGCCACTTGATGAAGCAAGATTCTGCTATTTGAGGAATGAGCTAAATATCATTGATTCCGGGAGCTTGTCTTGATTACTCATGCACCCACTCGTACATCTTAATCCCTGTTTGGTCTAGGTGTGGGCATGGATATAGGGGGAGTGTGGTCCTAACATATTGGGCTAACCCTCCCCCATAATGCCAATAGCAAGTTATATCATTTCTCTTAATATCATGTTGTGATATGTGAGCTTATTGATGAGTATTGGTCGTGAACCCAAGATATATCTTCGCGGTGTCACACCATACACTCCAACAAGGTGGCTTCGTCCACCACCCTCTCCTTCATGGAGAATTGGATCTTTTTGGATGTTATTTGCCCTCTCATGTTCTTATGAGAATCACACTCAATCTTGGATTTTATTTGATTTGGATTTTGCAATTTTGAGTGTCTAGTACCATCTCAGTTTGGCATTCTCAATCCTAAGCCTTCCCTACCCCTCAGACATAGGTTCGGAAGACTTCTCACCCCTCCTCTACTCCTGAGGGCCTCATGAGGGATGCTCGTCGGCCCCCCAGTGCCTCCCGTGGCCCATGAGATCAAGCAGCTGAACTGGTTCCAGCGTCACATTCAATGCATGGGCGTGGACACACGCAAGGGTCAGTATGAGGCCTACAGGCAGCACCATGAGTTGGCTCACTCCCAGCAGCTCATTCTCCACCACGTGTCTGGCGCTTCGGGTGCTCCTCCGGCTCCTACACCTCCCACTCCATATGCTCGGTGGAACTCCTCCTCTAGGCTGAACTATGGTGAGCTGGAGCGTCACTTGTTCCCCTCTGCGCCTGCTGATGATGCTGATGATGAGGAAGGTGACACTGAGGAGCTTGAAGATGAGGATGAGGAAGAGCATGAGGATGAGGACGAGGATGAGGACTATGATGAGTGATCTCATGGGGCGCTAGCATCGCTCTTCTCCCTTTTTGGTGTCTCGATGCCAAAGGGGGAGAAGTAGTTCTATTAGGTTGTCCGTGGATTTGCATGGGTCGGGCATAAGCACTTGCACTTTTTATTCGTTATTTCTTGCTTATGCCCATTTAGCGTTGAACTTTTATATTCGTGGTTTGTGATTTGTGGTTGAGACTTTATGTGGTTGTCTGGATGATGCCTATGGACTTCATATCATGGATTATGCTCATGGTTATATCTATTCATATCCTACTGCTGGTGGTTTATCACGGAAGGCGCGCGCTCATAATGGTTATCCACTAATAATGATGATTTATGTCAAGGATGCCTATTCTCTACTTCGGTGGTATGTGTTTTTGCCCTTTTGTCTATGGAATAGATTCACCGATTTGTGTGCATTTGTATTCCAATGCAAAACTCTAGTATGCACACACTGAGGGGGAGTCCTCTCCATAGTTATCTCTGTTTGTCTTGTGTCTTTCTCCTGCAAATCCTGGTATTGTCATCTAACACCAAAAAGGGGGAGATTGAAAGAGCATTTCATGTTTTCCTATGTTTTGCGTGTTAGATAACAATACTATGGAGACTTTTCATGTGCGCTAAGTGTGCAGGAAGTTTTGAGGGGGGCCGGATTATCCGCCCCTCCAAGGGCCGGATAATCCATCCTACCTCATCTCTCCAGGAAGCCAAGGCGCGTTGCTCAGTGTCCAGGCGGATTTTCTCCCGGAAAATCCGAACTGGGGCGGTTTTTCCTCCCCAGGCCGGATAATCCGGGTTTCGCAAGGGCCGGATAATCCGGCCCCCAGTTTTCGAGCAAAAGGACCCAAGGCGCGTAGCTCAGTATCCGGTCGGATTTTCTACCGGAAAATCCGAACTGGGGTGGTTTTTTCTCCCCAGGCCAGATAATCCGGCCTTCGCATAGGGTCGGATAATCCGGCCCCCAGTAGTTGATCAAGGGCAAGCTCGGCGCGACGCTCAGAGAGGGGGCGGATTGTCTGCCGGATATTCCGAGTCTGGGGCGGAGTTTCCCCAGACCGGATAATCCGGCCCTCACTTGGGCCGGATAATCCGGCCCCCAAAGTGTGCAACGGCTGGTTTTTTGGAAAGGGGTATAAGTACCCCTTCTTCCCCAACGTCCAGAACTCTTGATTCATTCGAAATTGACCAGACCTTGTGCAAGATCTCTCATTCTCAATCTCCCACTTCAACCACTCGAAGGTCTTGATCTTTGGTGGAATTGAAGGAGGAGAAGTTCATCATCAACATCAAGAATCAAGCGCTTCAACTCCTCTCCATTCACTTGGAGAAATCCCTGATCTAGTATTCTTGTCAATACCTAGATCTTGTTATTATGTTTGACAACTTTGTTTTTGTGGCAGCTTGTTGTCATTTCAGGAGCCTCCAAGTTGTTGTGGAGTTGTTGCCCCGCTAGTTGTGTAAAGGCGTCGGTGCCCGCCTCGAAGGGTACCTATAGTGGAAGGTGGATCAGGCCTGTTGTGGCGAGATCCATTGGAGAACAGGGTGAGGCCTTTTGTGGCGTGGTGGTCTTAGTACCGCCCACCCCTCCAACGCAAACGTACTTCCCTTAACAAGGAAGGAACTGCGGTCAAACAAATCCTGTGTCTCCGCGTGCTTCACTTCGGTTCACTCGTTCCTCTTCCACTCACTCCTTACTCGCTAGTAGATAGGTTTGCACATAGGGAAATTCCCCATATTAGTTTATCTAGAGAATTTACCTTTGTGCTAAGCCTAAAATTGAAAAAGAATTAAAAATTGGTATAGCACCTATTCACCCCCCCCCCTCTAGGTGCCCATACGATCCATTTCAGTAGTGACGCGAACAATAGGAGTGTCGTGGACGGTCCGACTGGAGGATAAGCTGAAGGCGCCGACTAGAGAGGATGTCAGTGGATGATAGCTCTTGATGCTGATGTTAATGTAGCTGAGAGTGAGGGCGTTGTATTCGTGGTCGATGGTGTTGCTGTAGAGTTGGTGATGTAGTCACCGTTGATGAAGTCGTTGAGATTGATATAGTTGTGGTAGATATCGTTGTTGAGCCCGGGGGAAGTCGCTAGAGTAATAAAATAGTAAATGATGGTTGCAATGGTAGTCAACTCGAGGTAGACATAGCTGGAGTTGTGGTAGTAGAGGTAGGGAGACACGTCGTGCCGAGCTTTGCAAACTCGGGAGCATACTGGGGATGAAGGCACGCATCGGTGTTTCCAATATCGTACATGCGAAGACAGAGACCTCTATCTTCAATAATTATAGTGCCACACTAGAAAAAAAATCAGGTTGTCACAACCAACCCGCGCCGCCCCTGCAGCGGCTGGGCCGCGCCTCATCCTACTGCCCGAACCTACTCCTCCCCTCCTCTCTCCCGCCATCGTTGGTGTGCTGCGCTGGTCCTAGAGGGGTGGAGCTGGTGGCGACGGGCCCTCAGCCTTCCCCTCTTGGTCTTGGACGCGCGGGGCAACCCTGGCCCAGGAGGTGCAGCTCGGAGGCTATGGTCTGACGCGGCGGCAGGGGCTCCTTGGTGTGGCACGGGTGGCCGATGTGGTGGTGGTTCCACTATTGGTGGCGCGGGCGGCTGTGGTGGAGCTCCACCAGTGAGCCCTGCAGGCCCAGATCTAGGCCTTGCGGGCCTAATATGGGACAGGGCGGGTTAGGTAAGGTTTTCCCTCGCTGCCTCCGGTTGGCCTGATGAGCGGCTCATGATGGTGGAGAAGACATTGCGCCTGCTGGCTTGGTGGCGGGAGCTTTGCGGGCCTGTCTGGGTCTAGACGAGCCTATGGGGCCAAACAAGAGGGTAGCAGCGATGGTGGCCTACATGCAGCAGCATGGTGACGGGGACTTTACAGCCCCGGGGGCTCGGCAGGGCCTGCCTAGCCTAGTGTGTCCCTGCTGTCGCGTCCGGTCAGCACCCGTTGATGGTGATGGAGGACGTCCTCCAAGTGGTTGTGTTGATGCCACACTCCGGCTCCAATGGCCTGGTGTGCTCTTGTCACTGCGCCCGGTCGGCTACCATCTATGGCGGTGGAGGATGTTCCTTCCCATGTGGTTGTGATACTACCAAACTTTGTCTACGGCTATTTTGTCTCGACCCAGCAAGCCTCACAACATTTGCCATGGTGAGACAAGGATGGTGACTTTAAGACCGTGGGTGGCGTATGTTGGTGGATGGCTAGATTTTTGGAGCGCTACGGATTGTCCGGGGTGTGATTTTTTGGGGGTCAGGAGAAATCCCCGTTGTTTGGCACCGATGTGGTGCTTTATACTGTTATTGTTCCTTCCTGAAGAGCGTCAGGGGTACCTCTTCCCCACTCCTTGGAGAGTACCGAGGGAAACCCTAGGACCAGTCCAGAAAGCAGTGGCATTGTCATCTCTTTCCTTCTTGAAGGTGTTGTTTGGTACGCGTCGATTCAGAGTGCTAGGATCATAGTGGGAATTCATCGGAGGGCACAACGGTTGCGGGTCATCTTCGTTTTCATCGATCCATCGGTGTCATCATTTTTCTCTTATTGTTTTCTTTTTCTTTTGGGCTTGCTTGCTTTCTTGTGTTGTGTTTGCCCCAGCAGTGGACTCGTAGTTGTACCATGTGGTTGATATATTGATATACGTGGTGAAAGTATATTTCGAGGAGGACATTAGATTTTTGCAAGGTGGCATTCATGATACTCCTTATGATATTCCCTCCTTTCCAGAATAGGATGCATATAGTGTTTGATTAACCAACTATATTGAAAAATTGTGACTATTTATAATCTGGAAGCACTATTGTTAGTACCATCATGGAATATATTTTCATTTTGTGTACATTTGGTGTTGTAGATATTCATATTCTTTCCAATATATTTGGTCAAATTTTAAAAAGATTGACTGTGACCGAAAACTATATGTACCTTATTTTAGGAAGAAGGGAGTACGAACACTACTACTAGCCTAATATAGGATAATAGGATGAGTTAATCAATAGTCTCTTAATAAAAGGACTGAAAGTGTCCCTAGCATACTCTTCCCTTAACCTGCTCACTCAGATTCACAATGCTCCTACCCTAGACTATTTTAAAGATGAAAGTCAGAAATTCTCTTAATAGAAGTCTATGTTCCGTGATTAATACACAACACCTTCTTCAAATAAATACTCTTGGGTATGCAGTATCATATTGTATCAAGTAAGGCACCGTATAGCTCTACGAAATGACAATCACTACCGAACAAAGTAAATTCTCCACCTACCTTTATTTCGAGATACTAATGTCCTTTGGTTATATACATCAGTCCATTTTCATTGTAATACTAGAATAGATAAGTAATTCTAGTTGTCGGATTTATCGCTGCTCGTTATCACCCACACATTATATTTTACATGCTAGCACATCGGATAGGTAGCAATACCGTATGTAAACAGAAACAAGCGGGGATTGGAGGCACCAGGAGAGAGGTGAGCATTGCTAGGTAGAAACGATACATAGTAGCAATGGACTAGCATGTCTCCCGTGTGTTTCTTTTGGAGGCGATGTGTCCTCGAACCCCATCGAAAAGGCGAGGGGGGCACATAGATATTCTGTGGTTCAAAGTTGATGTCGTAACGACGCACCCCTTAAAGTCTCATTGTTCAGATACTTAACCGTCAAAGGAGAGAGGTAGCGGAAGGAGCACGTAAGAACGCCAAAGGAAGTTCTATGTACTAGTCTGTAAGTGTAATGCATCAGCAATAGGAGAAAGTAAACATAAACATCAGTAAACTAGTCAACACTGAATTAATCAGCATAAGATGATCTCCATATGATAACATTTTGCATGGCCAACAACCAAGCTTTCCTTCAAAGTGGCTTTCAACTGGGTACCATTCAGAGTTCCTGAGTTTTTTGTAATGGAGAGGAGCTCCCAGCTATCTAAAGGAAAGAGATCCAGACTCACAACCAAATAGTTTCTTGTGTGTCTCCTCCTCCTCCTCTTTAGCCTTTCCAAAACAGAAAATCTCGCTTTTGTGAAAGTTAATATTAAGATTAGATAATTGTTCGAAAATGCAAAGAATAAGCTTTATGTTAATAGTATTGTTAAGATCATGTTTCATAAATAAAATTGTATCATCCGCATATTACAGAGCTAAAAGCCCTCCCTCAGCAAGACCAGGAATAAATCCTTCTGACTTAGCCATATTATTTTTCTCTAGCAATTAAAATGGCTAACAAGGGCATGGGTTTCCTAGATCTCCAAGTTTTCAATCAAGTTGTGCTAGCAACAAATGTCTAGAGATTAATTATTTTATCACAACATTTTATGTTAGGCTTTTATAAGCAAAGTACACCCTCCGTTCCAAAATATAACATGTTTTATCCGTTTTCCAAAACGTATGTATCTAGGCTTTCTTTAGTGTGTAGGTTCAGATCAAAATAAGTGAACCTACACACTAAAAAGCGTCTAGATACATGTGTTTAAAAAAAACTAAAACTACTTATATTGTGGAACCGAGTGAGTACTATCCTTCCGGAGAATTTTCTATAGATGTGCAGATTGCCAAATGTCCTCCCTACTTGTAATATATGTGGGATAAGATGAGATTGGATATTATACAACAATGCGATGCACTAAGCGCATCTCCAGCAGAACTTGGAAACACCTTTAGATGAGCAAAAGATTCACTTCTAGCCATCTAAAGCGCACCTAGCCAAACTCGCATCCCCTATAGGTGATCAATTTTTTAAGGAACCAGCTTCGGCAACTCGTAAATACAGGCGGTCGCGACCTCGGTGAACTAAATATTCCTTCCTCTAGCCGTGCGCACAACCTTCCTACTGTGCCTCCCATCCCCGCCGAAATTCACACCGGCAACCACATGTTGCCTCCGTCGAGAGCTTGAAACATCCTCTGCCCTCCTCCGCCACTCCGTCTCACTCGTCCATCGCTACCGTCGTCGGAATCAGGCTCGAGAGTCGCTTCATCCTTTCCGGTTTCGCCACCAATTTAAAGGGTGTTTACAGCTGTAGAGAGCTCGGTTCCTTAAAAAACATAGCCGTTGGAGCATGAGGAAGTCGTAGATCGACCGTCGCTGACCTAGGCGTGGTCAGAATCGAGGGTCGCACCCTATTTTCCGACGAGCAGGTCCCAGCAGAGGAATCGACATTTACTCGACCGACGTTCGGTTATAGGGGTATTCTGCGACTACTACCTCGACCTCCGGTCGTCGCGCAACCCTGGCGGTGGTCTCAACTCTTGTCATTGGCTCTGCTCCGTCGGCCGCGGTTCTCAACTCCGCCTACCACGAGGTGTTCGACGAATTCACTAGGTGAGTTTTTTTGTGTTTCCTTTTTCTTTTTTAACCGATGTTGACCGAGATGATCTTCGATTGTAGATGAAGAGGTTGAAGGAGATGATCTTCGATGTCTCTTCATTGGAGGGGGAGGATGAAGAAGATTTATTGCAATTATTAATCCATTTTGTAATATTGAATGTTTGTTCAAATGATTTGGCCTGGTTTGCAACAAACAAAATTTTGCTCTAAATATAGGAGTACAGCTAGGAAATGCTTTCCTTTAGATGATCAAATACGAGGAGTTAAGAGATATGGAAGCTTTTGACCATCTAAATTATTGGAGTTCGGCTCGAGATGCTCTAATGCATTAACCTTGAGACAAGGTTTGACTGATATTTGGAAGATTTCACCTGAAGCAAACCTAACCTGCACAATGACACGACTGGCTGCTCGTCCTGCTAGATAGGCTAAACTAGGACATGAGATGATGTGAAGTAAAATGATGTTTATTTTGTGGTGGGCTTGGTACCATTGTAATAATGTAATTTTGGTAAGGGTGATGCACCCATTGATAACTCTATCAGGTTCTTACAAAATTATCCAGCCATTTTGCAGGGTTTAGCATGTGGAAGGGGCGCCCTTGATAGAAAAGAGAAAAAAGAAAGTGGATCCAACAACAAGCATCCGAGATCATGCCCGGGTTGTGGATTTTAGGCCAAAAGAAACTTGAAGAAGACCAAATCAAGGTTGGGTCAAATGTAATGTACTAGATGCTAGCTTCACCAACGAAAGCAATAATGGAGCATGCGGTGCTATTCTAAAGGCTACACTAGACAATTTTTATGTTCATCTTGGGGTTTTATAATAACTTGTCAATCTGCATCGATGGGAAGCAATAGTCTCTTAATAGAAGGACTCGATCAAAATATCCCTAGCACACTCTTCCCTTAACCTGGTCACTGAGATTGACAGTGCTGCTATCCTAGATAATTGTAAAGATGGAAGCAGTGATCTCTCAAAAAAAAATCCTCATTGCAAAGGATATCAAGCTAAAGAAGCCCCTAGATGGGCACGTGATTTTATCGAAGGTTAATAGGCTGTGCAATTTCGTAGCCCATGATCTTTGCCGATTGTGCCTTAGAGAATTGAGTGCTGGTGTGTCACACAATTTGGTTCCAACTTACGTGTCGAGATCGGCTCTGAATGGTCGTAATAAAGACTCCGGTTCTTGATTAATAAACAACACCTTTTTCAAATAAAATGCACTTGGGTGTATAGTATCATATCCATATAGCTATACTAAATGACAATCACTACCAAACAAAGTAAATTCTCCACCTACCTTTATTTGAGTTACTAAAGTCCTTTGGCTATATACAACATCCCATTTTCGCTGTAATAGAATATATAACAAACCTTGCCATCGAGGAATCTATTGCTGCTCTTTTATCACCATCCCTTGTAATTTGCATGCTAGCACGTCCGATAGGTAAAAATTCCCGATGTAACAGAAACAAGAGGGAATTGGAGGCATCAGGATAGAAGCTAGCATTGCTAGGTAGATCCAGCAACCAACAATGCAATGCATGTCTCTACATAATTCAGGACAAATGATACCTGGTAGCAATGAACTAGCATATGTGTCGTGTCTTCCTTTTCGAGGTGACATGGACTCGAACCTCACCGAAATGATCAGTTACGTCGTGAGTGAGCACACTGGCCTTGAGTGTTAAACACCTTGTAATACAAGAGTTTGTATTTGCCACGTGTGGGGGCTTTTCCACACCAATATTAACACGCATCCTGGCCCAGGGAGAGCGTACGGTTCCAACCCTAGGACTCTGACATGGTATCAGAGCTGCCTCCTCCCACCGCGTGAGAGCAGCCGCCGCATCCAACCTCACCCGCC
This sequence comes from Avena sativa, assembly GCA_916181665.1. Lineage (NCBI taxonomy): Eukaryota > Viridiplantae > Streptophyta > Magnoliopsida > Poales > Poaceae > Avena > Avena sativa. Next base: position 462,666,680 of record OV702279.1, on the reverse strand, counting down.
GGTGATCTTCTCGCCGGTGAAGGACCAAAACCATCAAACACAAACCAGAAAAACCAGATACAAAACCTGCTCCGATCGCCTCACGCCGTCGAGAGCCCCAGAAACCAACCCACTCCGACCGCCTCCTGCCATCGTGAGTCACAAAACCTAGATCAAAACCAAAAACCACACAAAACCTATCCCGGCTGCCCTCTGCCACCGTACTCGATCTTCATCATGTCGTCGTCAACCTCCTCACCATCGGCGGCCGTTGCTACGGCGAGTCTGATCGCCGCCCTTGGATCGCCGCCTTCGGAGAAGCTTTCTCGGGACAACCACCTATTCTAGAAGACCCAGGTTCTTCCGGCCTTCCATTGTGCGTAGGCTATGGGCCTTCTGGATGGCACCGATCCTGCACCGCCCGCCACCAAGGAGATAGAAGATACAAACAAGAACAAGATTCAGATCCCAAGTCGGCCTATGCCGTCTGGTTTGCTCGGGATCAAGCCCTGATGAGCTATCTGGTAAAGTCCCTAGATCAAGACCTCTTGGCTCAGATGATAGGACTGCAACATTCTCATCAGATATGGTCAACAATCCAGAGTCTTTTTGCTTCCCAATCTCGAGCCCGTGTGAACTTTCTGTGCGGTGCGTTGATCAACACGAAGAACCAAGACATGACAGCTCGGCAATATATTGCCACCATGCAGGGGTTCGTTCAAGAACTAGCAGCTGCCGGGAAAACAGTGGATCGGGATGAACTCAAGGGCTACATCCTTGGCGGTCTGGATGATGATCGCTATACACCATTTGTTACCTCGATTAATGCAAATCCTACCACCACCTGCATTGATATGTGTTCGCAGCTTCAGGCGTTTGATGATCGCCAGACTTCATTGTCCCAATTTGGCCAAAGCACCACCGTTTTTCAGAGCAGTGCTAATACTGCTGCGCGTGGTGGTGGCGATGCACCTCAGCGCCACGATAACAGTGTCCCTCCTCGACGTGATGATTACTCCCGACGTGATGACCGTGATGGCTACAATCGCCGTGACGACAGATATGGCGGTGGTGGTAATTACCGCCGTGATGACAGAGATGGTTACAGTCGTCGCGATGATAGAGACAGGAGGAATGATAGACAGTACCGTGATGACAGACAGTATCGAGATCGCCGTGATGATAGAGGATACAATCGCCGTGATGATAGAGATGTGCAGCATCGTGATGGAGGTGGCCGTGGCCATGGACGGACACCCACTCGTTTTGTTGATACTACCTGCTAGATTTGCACAAAATATAGGCACCCTGCACGTGACTGTTGGTGGCACTATTGTGATCGTGATGATGAGGATGAAGATTGCTCTCGCAATGAGAAGGGTGCATATGGAGTGGACACCAATTGGTATATGGACACTGGCGCCACTGATCACATCACAAGACAATTAAACAAGCTTCATACTCATGACAATTATAAGGGCCGCGATCAAGTCCACAATGCAAGTGGCACAGGTATGGCAATACAGCATATTGGTCATTCAACATTACATACCCCTCATAGTTCTTTGCATCTGAATAATATTCTTCATGTTCCTTATGCCACTAAAAATCTATTATCAACTCATAGAATTACCCTAGACAATAATGCCTTTGTTGAAATTCACCCATTTTTCTTTTTGATCAAGGATCAGGCCACCAAGAAAATTCTCTTTAAGGGTCCCTATCATGACGGCCTCTACCCTCTTGTGCCCATCTCCAGTATGGCCGAACCCCACAAGCACGCCTTCATCACCATCAAGCCGTCTTCATCCACATGGCATCGTCGTCTAGGGCATCCATCTTCCTTTATTGTTCAACAAGTGCTTAGGAAAAACAATTTAGCTTACACTCCTGAAATAAATCCTTATGTGTGTGATGCTTGTCAGCAAGCAAAAAGTCATCAATTACCATATCCTGTTTCCACTAGTGTGTCTATTGTTCCTTTGGAACAAGTGTTTTCTGATGTATGGGGTCCTGCTCCAACCTCTGTTGGAAAACATCAGTACTATGTAAGTTTTATTGATGACTATAATAAATTTACATGGATCTATTTGCTGAAAAAGAGATGTGATGTTTATCAAGTTTTCCTTAATTTTCAGCAACTTGTTAATCGCAAATTCAATAGAAAGATAGTCACTATGCAAACTGATTGGGGTGGTGAATATGAAAAACTACACGGTTTCTTTCAAAAAGTAGGCATTACGCATCATGTCTCTTGTCCACATGCTCGTCAACAAAATGGTTTGGCCGAACGCAAGCATAGACATATTGTAGAAGTTGGTCTTGCTCTTCTAGCAAATGCTTCTATGCCTCTTAAGTTCTGGGATGAAGCTTTTCTTACTGCCACTTTCCTCATAAATTTGCAACCCACTAAAGTCCTTGATCTTGTGTCTCCTGCTGAAAAATTACTTGATGTCAAGCCAAACTATGATGCTCTTCGTATTTTTGGTTGTGCTTGTTGGCCTAACCTCCATCCATACAATAGACACAAACTCTCTTTTCGATCAAAACAATGTGTTTTTCTTGGCTATAGCCCTCTTCACAAAGGTGTCAAGTGCCTTGATGTTTCCACCGGTCGCATTTATATTTCTCGTGATGTAGTATTTGATGAGAACATTTTTCCGTTCAAATCCCTTCATCCAAATGTCGGTGCACAACTTAGAGCTGAAATTATTTTGTTTTCTAACATCTTGCCATCATCACATGCACATGAGGGAGTAACTGTTGATGATCATATGCATATTGTTCCTGTTACTGATGCTTTTCAAGTGTCTGGAGATAGTACAGCAAATGCAGGTCTTAATTCTGAAGATTCTGGTGAAAATTCTGCTCAAAATGATGCACAAGTGAGGAATCTGCATGCAAATCCAGTTAGCACAAATCCCTGTGCTGATTCTCCTGCCAGACGATCTGCATCGGATCCGCAGCCCAGATCCTTCTCGTCTGGCGCGCCTGCCTCCAGCCGCTCCCTGCCAGCCATGTCATCGTCAGGTGCCGACAGTGCGGGGGACCGCGCACATGCGCCTGTGGACGAGACTGGCGCACACACGCCTGCTCTATCGCCCGCGCGTGGGAACACTGCGTCGCCCCATGCACGCTATCATGACCCGGCCGACAGCGACAGTGCAGGGACCGACAGCGACAGTGCAGGGACCGACGGCGACAGTGCGGGGGCCCAGGAATCTCCACCAGTAAACTACAATGGTGCAGAAAACAATGTTGATGCTGAAAACAATGCTGCTGATACTGATTCTGGTGCAGATATATCTCCTGCTGGTTCTGTTGCATCAAATACAGATTTTGATGGCGATTCTTCACCTGAACCACCGCGGCCTCGTACCAGGCTTCAAGGAGGTATCCGCAAACCTCGTCAATATACTGATGGTACTATTCGGTATGGCATGTTCTCTTCCATAGGTGAACCTGATAATCTGGCAGAGGCAATTGGAGATGAAAAATGGAGACAAGCAATGAATGAAGAACATACAACATTAATGCAGAACAAGACCTGGCACTTAGTACCTCCTAACTCCACTAAGAATCTTATTGATTGCAAGTGGGTTTATAGAGTCAAGAAACATGCAGATGGCACAGTTGAACGGTACAAGGCTCGCTTGGTTGCAAAAGGGTTCAAACAGAGATATGGTCTTGATTATGAAGATACCTTCAGTCCTGTTGTTAAAGCAGCAACTGTTCGTCTTGTTCTTTCTGTTGTAGTGTCTAGGGGGTGGAGTCTTTGACAGCTAGATGTTAAGAACGCGTTTCTTTATGGTGTTCTGGAGGAGGAAGTATATATGAAGCAACCACCTGGGTATGAAGATCCTCGCTTTCCGCATTATATTTGCAAACTTGATAAATCTCTTTATGGTCTAAAACAATCTCCACGAGCATGGAATTCTCGCTTGAGCTCTAAATTACAAGAACTTGGATTCACAGCATCCAAAGCAGACACATCATTGTTTCTGTTCATCAGACCGGATGTTACCATATTTATCCTTGTTTATGTTGATGATATCATTGTGGCAAGTTCATCTGATGCGGCAACTAATGCTCTCTTAAGGAAGTTGAATCATGATTTTGCGCTAAAGGATCTTGGTGATTTGCACTTCTTCCTAGGCATTGAGGTAAAGAAGAGTTCAAATGGTGTTGTCTTAACACAAGAGAAATATGCAATGGATCTACTCAAGAAAGTTGGCATGCTACAATGTACTACTTGTGCTACACCTTTGTCAATCACAGAGAAATTATCATTGACAGATGGAGAACCACTTGGTGCGGAGGATAGTACTAATTATAGAAGTATAGTTGGAGCATTGCAGTATTTGACACTAACAAGACCTGATTTGGCCTTTTCAGTGAACAAAGTATGTCAGTATCTTCATGCTCCTACCACTGTGCATTGGACAGCAGTGAAACGCATATTAAGGTATATTCGAGGTACAATGAAAGTTGGACTCACTTTTCAGAGATCTAGATCCTCTCTTCTTAGTGCTTTCTCAGATGCAGACTGGACAGGATGTCTTGATGATAGACGGTCTACTGGTGGATTTGCTATATTCTTTGGTCCAAACTTGATATCATGGAGTGCCAGGAAACAAGCTACTGTGTCAAGATCAAGTACTGGGGCAGAATATAAAGCTATTGCAAATGACAGCTGAATTGATCTGGGTGGAAGCCTTGGCTCGTGAGTTGGGAGTCATACTCTATCAGAAACCAATTCTTTGGTGTGACAATCTTGGTGCTACTTATTTGTCTGCAAATCCAATATTTTATGCTAGGACTAAACATATAAAGATTGATTATTACTTTGTTCGTGAGAGGGTTAGTAGTAAACTTCTTGACATCAAATTCATTTCCACCAAGGATCAAGTAGCTGATGGTTTCACTAAAACTTTAGCTGTTAAGAATCTAGATGAGTTTAAGCGTAATCTCAACCTCTCTAGAGGTTTAGATTAAGGGAGGGTGTTAAACACCTTGTAATACAAGAGTTTGTATGTGCCACGTGTGGGGCTTTTCCACATCAATATTAACACGCATCCCGGCCCAGGGAGAGGGTACGGTTTCAACCCTAGGACTCTGACATTGAGAACATCAAGACGTATGCTGAGTCACTCAGTGCTTGATCGTTCGGTCCATGAGCGCTTGATGGTCAGTGACGGAACACTGCATCTTCTCATGCGGCATTGTTAATTACTGACTAAGCTCCATGCATGTGGTTAGAGACGACACAATCATCACAACGAACGCTCTGTACAAGTCAGTAAGTGTAATGCAGGAGCAGCAGGAGAAATTAAGCTGGGAACTCACGCCCACCTGTCTCCCATTGTGTACGCCCGCATAAAGCCTAATCCGCGTGAAAACGTGGGGTTTATCAGCAATATAAACAGGGGACATAGTATCACTAGCGGTTCGGCCCAACCACCAAACTCGTATGGTGAAACAAACTCGTCGACAGAGAGCCGCAGAAGTGTGTAAATTAGCCATGGACAGTCCCCTGCAGATCGATCATAGTCTTGGGTTCTTAATTATTTTTTATACAGCATACATCCATCCATCAAGATATAGATCCTTGTTTTCCGGATGCTGCTCCAAAGGAAATTCGCTCACCGCACAACACTACACCTGCACAGTATAAGCTGTTGTTCCAAATTAACTTAATCATGACCGGTTCCTTGCGTACAAAAAGCATGGACCAATATGGTCGTTGGTATAGGAGTAGTCGCGGCTCGCGCTACACATATGAGGCAGTTCATCTAAGTAGTCGGCCTCTTAATTTCCGGTTGATATCGATCCCCGCCGCACACGCCCACTCACTCGATCGGTTGCTTGATCCGATGCTCCTCTAGTGAAGTACCAGGATTGCTAACCAACCAAGAGACTGATGATGTAATGCAGAGCTGGAAGTCAGGGAGACTTGGGTCTGAGACTAGTAGGGTAACATTGGTAGTAACATGCATCCACGTACAATACCAACTCGGCATTTTGCTGACATGAAATGTTATTTATTGATGAGAGAGAACCTTATGGTAACTAATTATATTACCATAGCATCACACACCAAGGCAAGATGAGTCTGCAACCTAATAAATAAGGTCTTGTATGATATAGTAGACATAAGTTACTTCCCACTATGAAGGTCATAACATAGTCTAGTAACTTATGCAAGCTTATGTTACTTCCCACTATGACTAGTCTGAGCATGCTGCTGGTAGGACATTGCCTCGCCACGACGGGTCCAGTATGCAGGAGATGGTCAGATTGCACCTGTGTGTGTCTAGGGCTTGCATGGCGACATACATGGGGCGTGGCGTGGGAAGGGCCTAGAGCCATAAGGGGGAAGAGGATAATCATGGTTTCGCGGAGGGCGGGGAGGTGGAATTGATGTAGCACACTGGGCTGGAGCAAGATGACCCGTTCCATGATGAATTGGTAATGAGTAAATGATTAAAATAAGTACTCCAAATTGCTTGTCGTGTGAGATAAAGTAGGATAGACACACTCGTGTGGGGAATGGATATCACCATGAAACATAACAGGTCCAAATTTGAGTCCATACCATGAATACTACATGAAAATCACCTTGACATTGCTTGATCTGTCAAAAAAGTATTGGATCGACATGATCATCATGGCAATTTTGCAGAGTTAGCCGGCTTAAAGGACAAGAGAGCGGCCATATGGTTAAGAACCGCCTCGTACTCGCCATCCTTGCCATCTCGGTTGGCCGCATCGATGAGGAGATACAGGATTACTCCTAGTGACTCCTAGTGGCGACTCCTCATCAAACTCGGCTCTCAACACTTTGTTGAATTTGATCCCGTCGTTTGCCTGCTTGACATGTACCGCCACCGCCCACCTGCCAAGCCATTGGACGTCTGGATTGTTGTTGTCTATTGGTGAACGTGCACCAAGAACTATCATGGCGCAGATGGCTACAATGGCAACAGAAAATAGGAGGCTATTTCTCATGGTTTGGCTTGGGATGACACCTTGGTGCTAAGTATTGCAAGTTTCTATCTGTAAGGTCCAAGTTGTTTTTTGCAGTGGAGATAACATACGACGATTAGGGGCATTTATATTGCTCTTAGGCCTAGCTGCTTTGCCAACAAATGGCTAAAATAGTTCTATTTTGGAAAGGATTCATTAGCTGTGTATCAAATCTTCTCCGTCTGTATATAAACTCGCTAAATTTAGCAAAAAATGATTTACATGATTTTTGGGATCAATTATGGTTTAAAGGAGTGATTTGTCCCAAAATAAATACTGCTCAAGATTTGATGAGATTCAGTGATGATTAATACTACATTGAGCTAGCAATTAAAAATATTCATACCGTCGTGACATGTTGTATTCCAGCTAATAGGCATACATGATTCAGATAGTTGAGCTATAGTCAACCAATTTTAATGGTGCAGCTATACCCTGTAGTTGCATGGATGAGCCTATTGCATCCTCGAGGCACGCCGCCTAGCGGATATCATACGTGATCCATGTTGAATTTCATGGTGGGAATCGTACCCTCGTCCGGTACGAGTTGCGTGTTAATATAGGCCAGGAAGAGCCCCTGGTGTGGCTTGTACAGTTGGGTTACGTATACGATTGGTGTACTACACCATATCGTATACGTACATGATTACATCTCTAACAGCCCCCCTTGATCTCAGCCTGTAGAAAGGTTGAGATTACGCTTGAACTTTACAGGTAGAGCCTTTGTGAATCTATCTGCAACTTGATCCTTGCTAGAAACAAAACGGATAGCTAAGCTATTACTAGCAACTCTTTTCCTAACAAAATGAAAATCTATCTCAATATGTTTAGTACGAGCATGAAACACGGAATTTACGGACAGATAAGTAGCACCTAAGTTATCACACTAGAGACTTGGTTTTTCTTTCAGTTTTACTCCAAGTTCCAAAAGAAGAGCTTCAACCCAGATGAGCTCAGCTGTAGCATTAGCTAACGCCTTATATTCAGCCTCAGTACTGGACCGAGACACCGTAACTTGTTTTCTAGCACTCCATGAAACCAGATTTGGTCCAACAAAGATAGCAAAACCACCTGTAGACCATCGATCATCAAGGGAACCAGCCCAATCTGCATCTGAAAAGGCACTCAAAAAGGTGGATGAAGATTTGATGAATGTGATTCCAAGTTTCAACGTATCCTTCACATATCTGAGTATACATTTGATAGTTGTCCAATATTCTATAGTTGGAGCATGAAGATACTGACAGACTTTGTTAACAGAAAATGCTAAATCTGGTCGTGTGAGAGCTAAGTATTGTAAAGCTCCAACAATGCTCCTATACTGAGTAATATCATCAGGTCCAAGAGGAGTACCATCTGTGAGAGACAACTGCTCTGAAGAAGACAGAGGGGTTGGCGCAGCCTTGCAGTCACGCATACCGACTCTGTCAAGTATATATGTGGCATATTTTTCTTGGGTCAAGAGTAAGCCATTATGCACCTTTTTAACTTCCATGCCAATAAAATAATAAAGATCACCTAAATCTTTGATTGCAAAATTCTTATTGAGATCTCGAAGAAGAGCAGAAATAGCATGATCAGAGGAGCTTGTAACTATGATGTCATCAACATAAATCAGAACGAATATAGTGATACCTGACTTATCAAAAAGGAACAGTGAGGTATCAGCCTTGGATGGTGAAAACCCAAGATCACATAACTTGGAACTCAAACTGGAATACCATGCACGTGGGGCCTGTTTTAAACCATAAAGAGCCTTTTCAAGTCTGCAAACATAGCGCGGAAGGTGGGGATCCTCAAAACCTGGTGGCTGTTTCATATAGACTTCCTGTTCTAGAACACCATAAAGGAATGCGTTCTTGACATCTAGCTGCCAGAGACTCCATCCTCGAGAGACAGACAGAGCCAAAATAGTTCTAATAGTAGCAATTTTCACTACAGGACTGAAGGTGTCTTCATAATCAATGTCATACCTTTGTTTGGATCCTTTAGCAACCAATCTTGCCTTATATCAATCAATGGAGCCATCTGCTTTCCTCTTTATACGATATACCCATTTACAATCAATTATATTTTTATTGCTGCTTGAAGGAACAAGGTGCCAAGTCTTGTTTGCAAGCAAAGCCTTGTACTCCTCCTCCATTGCTTGTCGCCAAGAAGGATCACAGAGAGCTTCAGAGAGTTTGTTCGGTTCTCCTGTAGAAGATAGCATGCCGATCAAACTGTACCATCACTGTATTTCTGTAACACCCTCAAATCGGCCCTATGCAAGTTTTAGCCCTTTCCGCCAAACCCACATAGAAACGATTCAAGGACGCCCACCAGGCACTTTCGTGCGGGTGGAAAACGAAGTAATACCATTACACAACAGTCCTCGATGGGACCCACAGAACATATATATACAACAACGACTCCATGAGTCAAGAATACAGATATAATATACAAAGATCCAAATCACCTTGAAAACGATAGAGCGTCCGACTACGAACAAAATGCAAATGGGGCTAAGAGCCTTGAAGAATAACCAATGGCGTCCATAACCCTGCCCAGGCCAAGCCGGAAGGGTAACCCTGCTAACGACGTCGATCTCAAACCTGCTAAAACAAAAGGGGTGCCGACAAAGGGCAAAGGAAAAAGAGGAGCGTCAGTACTGAGGCCAGTACACGGCGAGGCTAGAATTCGACGGCTCTCGCCTACATAGGTATGGTGGGCTGAAGCGGCAATGCAGCGGCACTAAACAACCTATAGAGACTCGGTAAAACTGGCGGCTATTAGAGGGGGATAAGAAAGACCTATTCGGATCCGACCTGATACTAACACCAAACATACCCATCCTGGTATTTCTCCCTCGAGACCAAACGAGGAAGTCAGACCAAGGAACTCACACAGTTGGCAATTTTACTCATTCTGTTATAGTTGCAGCACTTACTAATCAGATATTGATAGCCTGAGTCATCCTGATAGCATAAGTAGTGGGCAGTTTTAGTTAACATTCCGTTGTAGTTGGAACAGTTACTAGTCAGATATAATTGTCCTGAGGAATCCCAAAACCCAGCAGTTGTTGGCACTTTTATCACATTCCATTGGAGTTGCAATACTTACTAGGCAGGTATATCAGAACACGATACGACAAGATCCACCAGTTGTTGGCATTTTTAATATCCATTCCGTTATACTTGAGCTGATTACTAGTCACATATTAAGTCAAATTTATGGCACTACATTAGTTATGCTTGTCTATGATCGAGATACTGTGCTCCAAGTCGTCCATAACCGTGGACATGGCTTTCAGAAAGTTTTACCCTGCAGGGGTGCACAAATAGCAACACACACTCGATCAACCTCGGAAAAACCAACTCAAAACCCAACAAGGCTTTCACGACAAAGCAATCACAGGATTCATAAAATATTTCAGGGGCCCACCCCACTAAGCTACCCGCAACGAAGTTGGCCGGCTCCGGAACGGACCCAGGGTTTACGACGATGGCTGTAAACGACTGAGAACCCGAAAGTGTGACTGGGCTTGTCGATACTGCGAAAACGTGGCGCGATCCAAAACAGTACAGGTGCTCCACGCACAATCTTAAATAAAGAAGTAAATCATGGCATAAGTACAGGATAGTAATAAAGCCCCAAACTACTTTGTGGCCCCAAGAAATAGAAATGAATCAAGCTCTGGCTCAGGAGGGTCCATAAGGCCTCCCGGATGTGGATAGTGCGAAAAATCAAGGAACGGGTATCAAGTACTCGGGGTCCTACGGGATACAAGTGAGCGTGGAAGAACCAAATAACATCTATTGCCCACCGATGCCTCTGCATTAGTTATATCTAGCATTTTAATAGTTGTATTTAAAGTCATGATCATCTCCACCAATAAGCATCTCCACAAATAAACATCTGCTAGCATTTCAACAACTGTGGTACTCGACAACACAAGATCGCACCTGAGCAAGCAACTACGACTCGCAAGGCCAGCTATCTACCAAACAACGGTAATAGGAGGTGTCCAAGGCAATATAGAGGCTGCACGGGATATAACTGGTGTATGAAAACTAAAGCATCGTGACATGGATAGCAATAGATCAACATGAGGAAATAAAGACTATAAATGCAAAATAGATAGAAGGGGAAGAGATGCTCTCCTGGGAAAACATAGCCGAAGGTTCATATCCGGAGAACTTGTTGAAGGGTTTCGCAGCATAGTAAATTAAAATTTTCTACGGAAGCGAACAGAGGGAAAGCCAAGATCTAATCTAGGAGATGCAAACAACGAGAGAGATTGGATTAGATCTTCATACCCTTGAAGATTCGCACAGCGGAACGTTCGTCGGAACGTGGGTGATGTAGTCATACTCGCTTCTCCTCCTCGCGATCCGATCCGATCTAGCACCACAAGTGGCGGTGCCTCCGTGAGATGCACACGTGCGGCACCTCAACGTCTCCTCCTTCCTCGGACCAGCAAGTATGGAGGAGAGATGGATTGGATCTACAACACGACGGCATGGTGTATATGGTGGAGAATTTCTGCCGCAGGGCTTCGCCTACAAACAGTCGGGAGGGAGAGAGGAAGGGCAGCAGGGCAACTGGGTTTGGAGGAAGGTGTAAGGGTGTAGAGAGGGGGCGCACCAGCCCTCTATATATAGAGGGGGGGTGCGGCCAGCCCTAGCCTCTCCTCCAAGCCTATCTCTAGTTTAAACAATTTAAACTCCCCTTATCTAGAAATCCTCTCTTATCTTATCTCTAGTTTAAACGATTTAAACTCTCTAGGATCGGCTGGGCCCTATGGGGCCTTGTGCCCCTGGCCCAATGCGGCCAGGACACTCCCTCATAGGCCCATGCCCCCTCCCGGAAGGTGGGACCACGTTGGCCCCCTTCCGGAAGGTTCTAGAAGCTTCCGGTACAATACCGATTAATCCGGAACAATTCCGAACTCCAAAAACTGCACTGCCTTATATGAATCTTATTCTCCAGACCATTTCGGAACCTCTCGTGATATCCTGGATCCCATCCGAGACTCCGAACAAAAATTCATAAACCAAGTATCCAATCTATCCTAGCGTCGAGACACGTTAAGTGTGTGACCCTGCGGGTTCGAGAATATGCAGACATGATCTTCTATCAATAATCAACAGCGGGGTCTGGGCACCCATATTGACTCCCACACATTCATCGATGATCATATCGGATGAACCACAATGCCAGGATTCAATCAATCCCATATATATATTCCCTTCGTCTCGCGATATTTTACTTGCCCGAGATTCGATCGTCGGTATCGTCATACCTAGTTCAATCTCGTTCACAGCAAGTACTTTACTCGTTCCGTAATCCGATATCACTTTGTGATTAACTCCTTAACCACATGCTTGCAAGCGTTGTTGATATCGATTACCGAGTGGGCCCGAAGTATATCTCTCCGTCTTGGGAGGGACAAATCCCATCTCGATACATACAACCCAACAGATACTTTCCGATCACCTGAGAGACACCTTTATGATCACCCTCTCATAGGATGACGTTTGATGACCTCAAAGCTTTCTTCCGATACCAGGGAGTTGTATTATCTCATGGTCTAAGGAATACAATATTTGACATAGGAAAAGCTTCGCAAAGATGAACACAATGATACGATCTAATTGCTTCGCTTAGTTTGGGTCTGTCCACCATATCATTCTCCCAATGATATGATCTCATTATCAATTGACAACTCATGTCTATGGTTAGGAAACCTTAACCATCATTGATCAATGAGCTAGTCCATAGAGGTGTACTAGGGACGCGGTGTTGTTCACAAACCACACAAGTATTAATGTTTCCGCTTAATACAATTCTAGCATGGAATATAAACTTTATCATGAACAAGAATTATAATAATAACATCTTTATTATTGCCTCTAGGGCATAATTCCAACACTTGTCGATTCTCGCATCAACTCATCGGCCTAATCCGCGAAGAAGCAAACACTAGAAGAAACACCGGATGCAATATTTAATACCATGGCAGAAGATCCGGCATGATCATGATATGATGCATATGCGGTGCAATTAGTCAATATTAAGCGGAACTGGGGTCCCGACAACTAATTAAATGGTTCAAGTTGTTTTAAAACCCCGCAAATTAAATGTTGTATTAGCAAGGTGAAACATGGCATCGGTTCTCTACACCAATTTAAATGGAGTCCGGAATAAGACAAAGATATCCCGCATAAACGCTCCATATTTAATCATGCGGTGAATCGGCATAATGCCCCCAACCCACAAAAATATGTATGCATGTGTGAACAATTTAATATGCAACAGATGAATGTCATATTTTATAAAAATAAGGGCTTAGGGTCACACATCTGGGTTCGAAAGATCTTGGACTCCAGGGGGTTCGGGGTTCGACAGGGTTCGACGGGGATCGGTCTCGGCGGAAACGGTCTCGGACAACGGAAGTAGATCTTGTCATTCTGGGAAGAAAGACTTGGTTTGGCGTCGGGGGCACATCGGATTCGCTCTGGTCGGTGTCGATCTTGTCATCACGAAGAGCTTGTCGGGTCCTCGGGCATCGGTGCGGGAAGGAGGTCTTGCGGTTCTCCGTGAAGCAGATCTTGACGCTCGGTGTCCGTGTTGTCGAACTTGGCATCCGGGAGGAAGGACTCGGTGGTTCCGGGAAGGAGGTCTTGTCGCATCCGATGGATCGGTCCTCGGGGTTGAAGGACTTGGCGCGCCAGGGTTCGGTCTCGATCTTCAGACTCCGGGGGAGGGAAGATCTTGGCGTCCTCGAGGAAGTACTTGGCGTATCCGTGTCGACGACCTTGGCATCCGGGTTCTCGGGCATCGGATCCGGGAAGAAGTACTTGCCATATCGGAGGGAAGATCTTGGAGGGTGCCAGTTTTCAATTGTCGATGGCGAACTTGAATGGGCGCCGGTTTTGTCGAGGTGTCTCGGTGGTACTTAGGGTCTCTTGAATCCGCGACGGAGGTCTTGTCGGACCGCGAAGAGCTAGAGGTCCGGGGTTTTGACTTGGCAGGCAGAAGACAACATAGCCGTAACAGCATCACATAATCACATAACAGTACAACCTCGGGAAGAGCACACAGACATGTGACACCACGGTTACATCGCTACCTTCAACTATTGAAAAGGATCTCCCTGTAAGGCAATAAAAACAGAGGCCGGGGACAGAGGAACCCACGGCGTCGCAGTGTGGAGGCCGCGGTGGATGGAGGAGCGGCCGGTGTCGTGGTGGTTGGGGACGGCAGGGTAGACGGGACGGCGGCGGTTGACAGAGGAGTTGGCGGCGGGGATGGTGTCGTGCTGGTGAGGACGAGGGGCGAGCAGAGGCACGCGGGAAGGAGGGGACGGCGCCGCCTGGGTGAGCTGGAGGGGTGGCCGGCGAAAGGAGCAGGCGGCCGGGGACCTGCTGGCGCAGAGAGGCGAGGCCGAGGGAGGCTCGGGGCGGAGGACGGAGGGAGGCGGGGAAGCCGCGCAGAGGACGGGGACGGCGGAGCTCGGGGCTGACGGGGTGCACGGTGATGGGGAAGCTCGCGGAGACGAGGCCACGGCGGGCGTGGGCCGGAGGTGGCGGCCGAGGTTCGGGTCGAGGACGGCGGCGATCCGGGAGACGGCGCGAGGAGCGGCGAGGAGCTCCTGTAGGCGGCGACTCGCGGAGGGGCGCGAGGCGGCGGAGGCGCAGGGGCTTCGGCGGCGCATCGGAGGGAGGAGGTCATGGTCGTCGGCGCGATCGGGGAAGAGGAGGGCGAGAGGAGGGAGGAGAGAGGAAGGACGTGGGGTAGGTGGCGTGCAGGGGGGCACGGGACTGGTGGGGAGGCGCAGGTCGTGGGGCCAGGGCGGTTGAACCGGGGACGGGTCGGGAAAAGCGGCAGGTGGGGCCCGGGCGGGCAGGAGCCCGAGGTGGTCGGGGTGGGGGGCGTGCGTGCGGCTGGCTGCGCGCGGGTGTGTTGCGTGCGTGTTGTGTGCGGGCGGGAGATGAGGTGGCCAGGTGGGGTGGTGTCGGTAGGGGCTGCAGGGTGGGGCCAGGTGAGACTGGGGTGAGGTGGCAGGCGACAATTGGTGGGAGTGAGGTGGCTGGGGCTGGGTAGATTAGGATTAGGTAGGGATGGTTTAGACTTAGGGTTTGGAGGTGGCCGGCCGGGCTTTCGGGCCTGGCGGGCTGCCTCCTAAAAATAAAAGAAATATTTTATTATTTAAAACAGGACTTTTGAACACCGCTGGTAGACGAAACAAAATAAACTGGAGACCCGGGTTTTGATTTGAAATAATAACGGGGCGTTTAGAAAACGAAAACAGACTTTTCGAAAATAGTTTTATGCAAACAAATGCAAGATGACATGACGATGCTCAAATGCAAGGTGGCATGATGGCATGAACATGCGGTCATGATGATGCAATGCACAAAAATAACGCGATTTTCTAGTAGTGATTTTGGCGGGATGCCACAATTTCTTAGGATGTCGTATACCTTTCTGAAGCCTGGTACGAACACCAGGAGGAGAGGGTGGAGGCGTCGGAGAAGCAGCGTCCGTCGTTGCAGTATAATCAGCCTCATCAGCGCTGGCCACATGGGATCCGCCAGGGAACTCCGGTGTGGCAGACAGCTGAGAAGAAGGCAGCGTCAGCACCGCTGACGTAGCGACATGTGGCGACAGCGGGGTCATCGAGTCGGGCGACGGAGAGGCTGGCGGGGCCTGCACGGAGACAGGTGACGTGGGGCCGTGCGCAGACGCACGGCTGCCGAGCGGGAGGCCGCCACATGGCGAGCCAGGAGCGGGAGAGCATGGGGAGGCGTTGTCGGCCGCGCTGTCGAGATCCTCCTCAGGATCAGTGCCTGGTGCATCGGTTTCCGCATCAGTTTCATCATCTTCTGGTGGATTTTCAGCATGCAGTTGGGACCTGTTTTCTGTATTATTTGGAACCAAATTTTGTTCGGCTGCTGCTGCAACTTGAAACACATCAGTAACAGAAATAATAGTAGTCATATGATCATCAATAGTATGTGCACCCTCATAACAATTTTCTGATGGAAGAAGTAGAATTTGTTGTTTAAGAAGGGCATCGGCATTGGGATGAAGAGAGGCAAAAGGGAAGACATTCTCATCAAACACAACATCACGAGAGATATAGATGTGCCCAGTAGAGACATCGAGACATTTAACACCCTTATGAAGAGGACTATATCCAAGAAAAACATACCGTGTAGAGCGGAAAGCTAGCTTTCTTTTGTTATAGGGACGAAGATTTGGTCAACAACAATCAAAAGTTCTAAGAGCATCATAATTTGGTGAAATATTGAGGAGACGATCAGTGAGAGTAGAAAAATCAAGGACTTTTCTAGGGAGCAAATTTATAAGAAAAGTTGATGTAAGAAAGGCTGCATCCCAAAATTTAAGAGGCATAGAGACATTGGCAAGTAATGCAAGACCAACTTCAACTATATGACGGTGTTTTCTTTCAGCTGACCCATTTTGTTGATGAGCATGAGGACAAGATACATGATGTGTGATGCCAACTCTTTGAAAAAAGCTATTAAGCTTCTCATATTCACCCCCCCCCCCAATCAGTTTGCATAGTAAAAAAATCCTAGCAAACTTGCGTTCAACATACTGTTGGTAATTGAGAAAGGCTTGATAGACATCAGAACGCTTTTTAAGCAAATAGATCCAAGTGAACTTGCTAAAATCATTAATAAAGCTTACATAGTATGCATGTTTACCAACCGACAGAGGAGCAGGACCCCATACATCAGAAAAAACTTGCTCCAAGGGAGCAGTAGAGACACTGGTGGATACAGGGTATGGCAACTGGTGACTCTTGGCCAACTGACAAGAGTCACAAACATAGGGAGTACTATTTGGAGTGTAGGCTATTTTATTTCTCCTAAGAACTTGTTGAACGATAAATGAAGACGGATATCCTAAGCGGCGATGCCAGGTGGAGGATGATGGCTTTATGGCGAGGAAGGCATGCTTGGCGGTCTCATGAGACATGGGCACCAAGGGATAGAGACCACCATGACAGAGGCCTCTAAACAGGGTTCTTCGGGTCTTTGAGTCCTTGATTAAAAAGAAGAAAGGATGAAACTCAATAAAGACATCATTATCAAGGGTGAATCGATGTACAGAAAGAAGATTTTTTGTAGCACTAGGAACATGAAGAATATTTTTAAGATCAAAGGAACCATGAGGTGTACGCAATATTGAATGACCAATATGACTAATGTTCATACCTATGCCCTCTATAGTGCGGACATGATCGTTCCCAGTATACTTGTCATGTGTGGAGAGCTTGCTCAGTTCGTTGGCGACATGATCTGTGGCACCCGTATCGGGGTACCAGTTTGTGTCGACACCATAGAAAGTAGCAACATTAGCACCTTTTTCAGCACGAGCACCATCATCCCTCCTGTCATCACCATAACGCCACCAGCAGTAGCTCACGGGATGGCCATGAATCTTGCATATCTGGTAGTCAATATTGACGTAGGGTGTGGGAGCACGGTCGGGGCGACGACCACCACCATCACGGTGGTAGCGATCACCACCATCGCTGCGATCATCACGCCGCCTGTCATCACGGCGGTTCCCGGCGCCAGTTGCCGCGGTCATCATCATGGAGGTCATCACGGCGCCAGTTGTCGCGGTCATCATCACGGCGATCACGGTAGTCACGATAACCACCATCACGTGGCAGAGAGCGTGTGCGGGGGGAGGGGTGCGATCGCGCGTACGAGTGTCACGCTTGGAGACATTTGCTGATGAAGAGAAGGAGTCGGATGGCTCCTCCACGCCATTGCGCATGTCGTAGGCGTACAACTGATCATACAGATCGTCGAGGGAGGTGCCGGAGTTGCTGTTTACGGAGGTGATGAGCGAGTTGTAGTGGTTCTTGTCGAGGCCATTCAGGATGTAGCTGACAATCTCATCATCTTCAATGATCTTGCCAAGATCTTCCAGCTCCGAGGCAAAACCCTTCATCTTGGTGAAATAGGCATCTACAGATATAGAGAGTTTCTTGATGTCGTGAAGTTGCCCCCGAAGGTGATGTACCTTGGACTTGGACGCAGAGGCGAACATGGCGTTGATACCCGCCCAGGCATCGGCGGTGGAGTTCATGGAGAGGACATGAGAGAGGATGTCCGATGACAGCGAGTTCAGCAGAAATCGAAGGACCTGCTGATCCCGTGCCATGCATGCAGCATAGGCGGGGCTTGGCGTCAGGGTCTTCTTCCCTTCCTTGTCTTCAGTCTCCACGGTCTTGGGCGGCGCCTTGTCGGTGCCGTCGAGAAGACCCATCACATCGGCTCCACGAAAAGCGGGAAGGACAAGGGCCTTCCATAGGAGGAAGTTGGACCTCGTCAGGGGCTGCGCCGGCGGCGTACCAAGGGCAGCAGCCAGGGAAGCAGTCGTCATGGAGGAGCTCATCGTGGCTAGGGTTTGGATGGCGGCAGTGGCTTGAGGAAGCGGCGGCAGCGATCGTGGGTTGTGGATATTTTTAGGTCGTAGATTTGTAGGCGGCGGCGGCTAGAAAGCGGCGGTGGCAGCAGGTCGTAGAGTCGTAGGTAGGATTTGTGTAGGCGGCGGCAGCATGGAGCTACGGCGGCGGCGGTTTTGGATCGTGGCGGCGACGGCGATTTTTAGGTTTAGGGCTTGGAGCAGCTAGGTCACGGAAGAGGCCGCTTTGATACCATGTTGAATTTCGTGGTGGGAATCGTACCCTCGTCCGGTACGAGTTGCGTGTTAATATAGGCCAGGAAGAGCCCCTGGCGTGGCTTATACAGTTGGGTTACGTATACGATTGGTGTACTACACCATACCGTATACGTAGTTGGGTTACGTATACGATTGGTGTACTACACCATACCGTATACGTACATGATTACATCTCTAATATACGATTGGTGTACTACACCATATCGTATACGTACATGATTACATCTCTAGCAATCCAGATATATAATATACTCCCTCTGTTTTAAAATAAGATGTTTTAATTTTGTGAAAGGAGTGTATCTAGACACATTTTAGTGTAGGTTTATCCAGTGTAGTACAACGAATTATTGATACACCAAAAACGAGTCAACATGGATACATAAAATGAAGACATCGTGAATTACCCGGGATGACGATAGGACATTTCATTTTCTTTCGCAATATTTTTGATCATGACTCAACCACTAACAAAGGGGATTGCTTACTCTCGACCGCGTTTTCGCTTATGCTTAGTCTAGTGAGGATTTCATTCGAAGTAACCCGTAACAGGAGCACCCTACACATTAAAATATGCCTAGATACACTTCTTTTACAAAGCTAAAACATCTTATAGTTTAAAACAGACGGAGTACTGGTAAAAAAACACGCTCATCAAGCCCGTCACTTCAACAAAGGCCCAATGGTCGAGATTGTGGACGGTGTCGAGACGGCAGGGATGCCAGGAGCTACAACGAAAACTGCGGCAGACGGTATCCCGTACCGGCGCCGGTGTGCTAGTGAAGGTCTGCTACGGTCATGTGACTAGTGCGTCGCACTTGTCGCAGTAAGATTTGGTAGAGGATACTGCGCTTGGAGCAGGAGAGGCGCTGGGCAGCTGGGCTCGCTTAGGCTGGATGAGTGGGAAATTTGATGGGCCGGTCCTAGGCATGTAATGCATAGCTGGAGAGGAAGTCCCCCCAAAAAAAGAAGATGGCGAGGAAACAACTCAAGTTTGAGAGTTTGACCAAGGGTAGTGTATTTCCTCAAGTTTGAATAAAGCTAGCTGTGTCTCCTTAGTGTAATTTAGGGTACTCTAGTAACATGTGACACAGGTTTCTCAATTAGCTTTCTAAGGTTAAAATCTGTGTCCGCAAAGGTAACACATCTCGTGAGACTACATATATATAGCTCAAGGACAATCATCACTGAATAAAATAAATTCTTCACCAACCTTTATTCGAGTGATAGTGTTTTTTGGGCTACTTATAGCACTCCATTATTTTCATAGCCGTAGAGAGATACAAATTCTTATCATTTCTCATTACCACCAATCTTATACATTACATGCTTTCTAGGGTTAAAATATGTATCAGCAAAGGTAACACGTCCTCTGAGACTGCACATATGGCTCTACTAAAGGACAATTACCACTGAATAAAATAAATTCTCCACCAACCTTTATTCGAGTGATAGTGTTTTCTAGGTTACATATAGCACTCCATTTTTCATCACAGTAGATAGATACAAATTCTTATCATTACTCATTACCACCAATTTTATATTTTACATGCTAGCTAGCACACTGGATAAGAAGCAATCTCGAATGTAATAGAAACCCGAAGACCAACGTGAAGATGGACGCGGGTCGGTCAAGATGAGTTCCTGCATGAGGCTATGCGTTTAGTCTGCATGTGGCACGCTAAGATGCGGCAGCATGGGCTGGTAGTCCAGAAGTGACACGTTGAGTCGAGGGGTCTATATTGTGAATCTGCAATAGGTCAAGATCAAGAAAGCACAGAAAGACACCAACTTAAGATCAGGAAAAGTGCGAGTGGGAAGTTCAAGATTAGGGGGAGATTGTTGGAAATAATCTTGCCCTAGTGAGTTTGAGTCTAATTAGGTCTGCTAATTAGATTGTTTCTAGTCTAGTACTAGTCGGATGGGATTCATGAGCTAGCTAGCTAGTTGTAGCTTGCCATGTCCGAGTAGCACTAGGACTATGTGTGTCTGTGTGGTGTTAGTAGTATGTGTTAGTTTAGGTAAGTGTTTCCTAGTCTAGTCTGCTCGTGTTAGAGTAGGATTAGGACGTTGGTCTCAGGCTGGCCGTGTATATATATACACGGTGGTGGCTGCGAGAAGTTGTACCGAGAGATATTGAGGAAAAAAAAGCACGATACGAGCCCTTGGCCATAAGATTTGTTTTTGAGCATGTGCGTTTGTCTAATCTGATGTGATCGATCCGTGGGAATTCCAACACTGCCAAGCCATTGGACGTCTGGATTGTTGTTGTCTATTGGCGAACGTGCACCAAGAACTGTCATGGCGTAAATGGCTACAACAGCAACAACAAATATTGCAAGTTTGTATCTGTAAGGTCCAAGTTGTTTTTTGCAGGAGAGATAACAGACGACGATTAGGGGTGTTTATATTGCTCTTAGGCCTAGCTGTTTTGCCAACAAATGGCTAAAATATTTCTATTTTCGAAAGGATTCATTAGCTGTGTATTAAATCTTCTCCGCGTCTCTATATAAACTCTCTAAATTTAGCAAAAATGATTTACATGACTTTTGGGATCAATTATGGTTTAAAGGAGTGATCTGTCCCAAAAGAAATACTGCTCAAGATTTGATGGGATTCATTGATGGTTAATACTAGATTGAGCTAGCAATTAAAAAAATTCATACCGTCCTAACAGCTTGTATTCCAGCTAATAGGCTACGTTGCATCTATTCCCTGTAGTTGCATGGATGAGCCTATCGCATCATGGCATACCGCGTAGCATATATCATACCCGAATCCAGATATATAATATACTAGGTCAAAAAATATGTAATATTGGGTACTCTAGTAACGGGAATGTTCGTTTGCGGTACCAAACTTGGTGGGTGAGCGCACCGCGGTATCTGAGTTGTCATCAATCGCGCGGAGGGACAATAGTAAAATCGTCAATTGTCCAGAAGGGTCAAATGGGGGTGAATACAAATCTAACGGCCAAACGGTCGTTTGAACCAGACTAAAAACGGTTGAACTCAAATACCGTCGTTAGGTCAACTCTTCTTGGCCCGCCATGTCAGTATTCCCCGTTATCTTTTGCGGTCGTGGACTAGCTTACCCCTGCGTGGACCAGATCCCTGAGTGGATTCGTGGTTTCGCGGAGTGCCGGTAGGTGGAATTGATGTACAGTATGACATTGGATTGGAGCGAGATGATCCGATCCATGATGAATTGGTAATGAGTAAATGATTAAAATAAGTACTCCAAATTGCTTGTTGTGTGAGATAAAGTAGGAGAGAGATGCTCGTGGGGGATGCATATGACCATGAAACTTCACAGGTACAAATTTGAGTCCATAACATGCACACTATATGAAAATCACCTTGACATTGCTTGATCCGTCAAAAATCTATTGGATCGACATGATCATCATGGCATTTTTGCTCAGTTAGCCGGCTTAAAGGACAAGAGAGCGGCCGCCTGGTTAAGAACCGCCTCGTACTCGGCATCCTTGCCATCTCGGTTGGCTGCATCGATGAGGAGATACAGGATTACTCCTAGTGGCGACTCCTCATCAATCTCGGCTCTCAATACTTTGTCGAATTTGATCCCATCGTTTGCCTGCTTGACATGCACCACCACCGCCCACCTGCCAAGCCATTGGACGTCTGGATCATCGTTGTCTATTGGTGAACGTGCACCAAGAACTGTCATACCGTAAATGGCTACAATGGCAACAGCAAATTGGAGGCTATTTCTCATGGTTTGGCTTGGGATGACATCTTGGTGCTAAGTATTCAAGTTTGTATCTGTAAGGTCCAAGTTGTTTTTTGCAGTGGAGATAACATACGTCGATTAGGGGCCTTTATATTGCTCTTAGGCCTAGCTCCTTTTGCCTAGCTCTTAGGCCTAACATGCGACGATTAGGCCTAGCTCCTTTTGCCAACAAATGGCTAAAATAATTCTATTTTGGTAAGGATTCATTAGCTATGTATCAAATCTTCCCCATCTCTATATAAACTCGCTAAATTTAGCATAAAATGATTTACATGATTTTTTGGATCAATTATTGTTTAAAGGAGTGATCTGTCCCAAACCAAATACTGCTCAGGATTTGATGGGATTCATTAAATTAATGGTTAATACTACATTGAGCTAGCAACTAAAAAAATTTATACCGTCCTGACAGCTTAATTACAGCTAATAGGCATACATGATCCAGATAGTTGAGCGATACCCAACCTATTTTAACGGTGCATCTATACCCTGTAGTTGCATGGATGAGCCTATCGCATCATGGCATACCGCGTAGCATATATCATACCCAATCCAGATATATAATATACTAGGTCAAAAAATATGTAATATAGGGTACTCTAGTAACATGTGACACCAGTTTCTTCATTAGCTTTCGAGGGTTAAAATCTGTCTCCGCAAAGGTAACACATCCTTTTTTTTAACAGAGGTAACACACCTTGTGAGACTGCATATATAGCTGTACTAAAGGACAATCACCACTGAATAAAATAAACTCTCCACCAACCTTTATTCGAGTGGTAGCGTTTTTTGAGCTACATATAGCACTCCATTCTCATTGCAGTAGAGAGATACGAATTATTATCATTTCTCCTTGCCACCAATCTTATACTTTACATGCTAGCTAGCACACTGGATAATAAGCAATCTCGGATGTAACAGAAACACGAGGAACTTGGAGACACCAGGAGACAAGCAATCGTTGCTAGGTAGATCCACCAACATGCGGTGTAGTCTCCATCACTACATAATGCTCGAGACATGATACCTATAGCAATGAACTAGCATTGTGGCGGGGTGAATCATTTCAAGGCGATATGGACAGTCTTAAACCTCACCAAAACGATCAGTTACACCGTGAGGGAGTGCACCGATCTTGAGTGCATCAAATAATGTCTCGGCAACTTTTACGGTACCTTTTACTACTCATAGTAGAGGGACTAGTATAAAATCAACCGACGGCTCAGATTTTGCTTTGGAGATTAGGCCCAGCAGGCCCAGGAAGCTGTAAGTAGCAGAAAAAATTGTGAACGAGCAGGATCAGGAACACGCACGCCCACACGCCTCGCACGCCGCCGCCGCCGCCGTGACCAGCGTCCACATGCCCGAGAACGCCGCCGCTACCTCCTTGCCACCGCCGCCGCCTCTACCTCGGACGCGGCCACCGCCTCCAAACTCACCTCGTTCCTCCACTTAGAATCATCTCCAAGACCAGCAAGCCGACCCCGCTGGCCGCTGCACACCGCCTGCCCAACCTCCGCATGAGGCAGGAGGTACGTGTTCCCCTGCATCATCCCTGATCTCTCCCTCTCTCTCACAACTATAGTCTACAATATCCATATTAGTTTTGATGTATTCATCTTTCTCATCGCACGATGGTAGTGTGTCCTAGCTCGGCTGAATGTGTTGATTCCATTTAAGTCCAATGCAAATAACTGAAGTCACTCATGATGCTATTGTGCCTATTGTGATTGAATCTGTATTGGTTATTGCCCATTTCTTGCGTAAAAGCTTTGATGAGTAACCGATGACTAGTGTGATGCATCTGTTTCTTCAGGAAATGTCAAAGGATATATTGTACTGGTGTAATTGTGTTATGTGCAAATGTTGAGAATCCCCACCTGTGAGTGCACATTTCTCCAATGGCTTTTCTAGCCAAACCAGACAAATAAGGCTCTAAATACTTATAATCTCCTCAGAAATCTGAAGGTGATGTTGTGTGCTAAAGTTTTTTAAGAGATACCTTGATAAAAGAAAATTACTTTTATGTTGTGAAATACATATATATTTTTGAAGGTGATCCGGTGTGCTTAACTACTGTAAGTACTGTACTCACTAGCTGAAGATAATGTCAGGCAGGACAACAGTGGAAGAGTCACATTTGCATATGTGCAGTATATTTGATAACGTGCACCAGATCGATGTAAGATCATCCATATGTTTTGTCATATGCATAATTTTTGAAACTTTCTCCTGATGTGTAGGAGCAGAAGATGTCATTGCCGATGGTGCAACGTTGGAGACTGTCAGGAGGCGATGGCAGGGGCGCTGGCGTCGAACGCAGCCCTGTCAGTGTGGGCATGAGATACAAATTTCAGTTAGAAAATTGTTACATTGTAAATTATCCTATCAGTATGAGCATGAGCACTGTTATGAACTTGTGATGAGCATGTTCTAGTCCAGGCGTTAGCAGATTGATAGTGTACTTTTATTTGACACATTGATGGTGTACTTTTATTTGAACTGTACTCAGAATTATCACCGTTCAAGATTTAGTGCAAGTTCTGCTAGTAGTCAGTCCGGCAAGCTAGTTGTGCAAGTCTATCCATTTGCTAGCGGTCACCTTGGCAAGCTAGCGTCAAATAACAAACTTCAGTTTGGTTCAGTTTTAGTGTGGGGACTGGAATTTGCATATAAGCTCTAAAATGTAAACCTGAATTGGATGTTATAGATGCTAGGCTGCGGTTTGTTCTTCAGCTCAACAGACGGTACAAGAACCATCTGTTGGTTTATTGAGTCACGCTCGCCAGGCCTAGTGCTGCTGCTGATGATAGCATGCCCTCCTCAAGTCTCTGCAGCTTATATTCGAGCCCGCACACATTGTTGATCACTTCCAAGTGAAATCGGCACACAACAGAAATGCACAACATATAAATCGGCAACATAGCGTGAACTGCATGCCATGCAGAATGAAGGAACAAGGATTTGGTTATTCCCCATCTCCATGCAGAATGAAGGAACAAGGAACAAAGATGTCTGCAACTATAACATCCAATTGTTGGTTCTGACTTTTCCATTTTATGAATGGGATCTAATATTTTATTACAGTAAAAAGACTTGTATGATACAAATGTTATTTCAATACTGTATATCGACACAATGGGAATTACTATTCGACCTACATACAAGGCAGCCACCGCTACAACCATCCGACGATGGCAGTCTCGCACTTTCTCCCTGGTGTGCGTGCCCCACGATGCCTCGGGAGCAATGATGGCTTGTCGATGGAGTCTACCACCGGAGCTGCGCCCACTCAAGGACAACAGAACACAGATGTGCCACCGCCGTCCCTAGGGCCGCTCTCCTCGTCGAGGGCTCCGACCAGGCCTTGAAGGGGACTAATACCAAGGTACACTAACTAAACCATTGGTACTCAAGTAGACCAGGATTCCCTGCCAATTGAAGATAATAGGGGATTAGGGGTAAATACAATGCATCACTATATCTGAACTGTGACCTTAATGAAACAAAAAAAAGGCACTAAACTGATTCTTTTTTAGTCTGTTTGATGGTGACGCGTGGTTTAGTTTAAATAATAACAATAACAACTTCTATTGAACTCTTAATAGAAGAACTTCTTTCTTAATACAACACAGTTTAATGGGCCAATTGTGTGTCCTTTGAATTCCAGCAGAAAACAGCAGAAGTTCTACCTCTCTCCAAAACCATAGTTCAAGTCTTTTGCTTCAACATTAAATTGCCAAATCCTGAACCAGCTAGTTTTACATTTCTAGTACCAGTGCGGTTGCAGTATACCTGATCAGGATGCCAACTTGAGAAGGTTACACAAGGTTTTTCCCTAATCTGATAACTACGCCTAGTTTTTTATTTTTGATTATAAATTTGAATTAGGAACTAATTACTGTGACTATTATCCTTTCTGAATTCGGTTCCACTCCCAGCACAGTTTGCATGTTGAGATTAGAATCAAAACTAGTATTTGGCTATCTGCACATCGGAATTGAAGGTAAGAAATCTTTTACTCAGCCATTACTACTTCAAGATAATAGGACATTTGTCTTAACTAGAATGAAGTTCAGAATGACGGTTGAGTATAACAATATAAGTGCAATAAACAAGTTGACAAATGAGCATTCGAAAATAATAGTATCCCCTTTCCTTATCGTAGGACACACCTGAACTAACTGAAGTTCTTCATTATTGATTTTCTTCATTCGGATATGTTTACTTTTTAGGCATCTATTATCCTTCATGAAGCTAACATATGGTAGTGGTAGAGGCCATCACTTTGTACTTATTAAGAGATTTAGCACCAGGAAGAAGCAATAGTCAAGTTTGCCTACATGATGTCAGGATTGAGAAACATTAGGCGATGCAGTTTGAAAATGAAGCAGTTTGCCTACATGATGTCAGGATTAAGAGATTTAGCACCGTCAATGTCGCCCTCCATCCCCTGCCTTCTATGCTCTGCCTCCAATTCTCAACATCGACACGGTGCTGTCCTTTGATGGCAGCCGCCGACGTTGATGCCACCTTCCCGGAGGGTGGAACCTGTGGCAGTGGCCGCCATGACGCCATCAGCACGGACAACAGCGGCGCTACCTTCTCACCATGAACGTGTCGAACACGGGGTGCACGACGTTGGCGTCGGTCACGGCGCCTGAGAGGAGCGCGCAAGCGAGGCCGCCGGAGCAGGCCATGTCACCATCCACACCCCCGGGGAACGCTGAATCCGCGGCCCTCTCGTCTGTAGTCGTCGCTCCAGGTCGTCCTCGACGCACCCTAGGGTGACGTGGAACGCCGCCACCACCTCCTTGCGCTCGTCTTCCCATAGAAGAGACTCGTCGGTCAGCTCAGACAGCGTCCGCAAGTCCTAGAACCCATGCTCCCGGAACCGTGACGAGCTCTGCCGCCTTCGCGTTGGAGGAGGGCGGCACCGTGAGATCTGGGATCGGGTGGTAGGATGACGGTGGAGGGTCGTAGGTACCGTATGAGGACGGAGGAGTGTAGTAGGTGGCGTAGGAGTCGTACACGCCGGCGCGAAGGGCCTTGGCGGCTAGGTCGCCGGAGCTGAGCATGGGAAATCGTAGGCGGCGGCGCCGGAGCATAGCTATGCAAGGTAGTCCGAACGATGGTTAGGATATTCTTTTCGCCACGATACCAGTACCACCCGACCACGTGCGACTTGGCCTACATTGGGCCAGGCCCGTCTACAGCCTTTTTTTTTTCGGTGCCGATTTTGTCATTTTTTGTGACTAGTATAAATTGTACTAGTCATCTTTTTTACACTAGTATAAAATGATCTAGGCCTTTGAATGAACGAAAATAAAGGGCTAGTATTCATGTGGGGGTACCACAAAACAACTCAATGTTTCGAGTGACTCTGCCTGGAGGTTGAATCCATGAGCGCTTCATTGCTGGTGCCATAACACCGCATCTCTTGAAGGGTCATGGTTCAAATCTTTAGCTGTCAGAGGAGAGATGGAGATGACACGCCGAAAGGGCCGTGGAAGGCGCTCAATGACACGAAGGAGAGAGAGACAGGGTGAAGAAGGGAAAGTCGGACTGTTTTACTAACTAAGCTCCATGTTGTTAGAGATGGTGATTAGTACCCAGGAACACCGAACATGGAGGAGAAATTAAGGTGGCCAACTCATACCCATATGTGTGCTGCTAGTTTACGCCTGCATAAAGCTGAATCAACATAAAACGCGGGAGTTATCAGTAGGCAGCTTATTACTGCTAGCAACTCGGTCCAACCACTAGACCCAGACACCACCCATGTAAAAATGGACATACCAACATGGTGAACCAAACGCGACTCAGGGCGTGCACATTTCCCTGCAGACCGACACGTGGGAACAACACGAAGCTCGTTAGCTCCTAATTAACTTGGCCAAATAAGCTGAGGGCAACATCGATCAGATTCTTGCCTTGGCTTCTTAATTCTTATAGGCCCAGTTCTTTTGGCTCTCATAAACCACCTGGCTTATTAGTCGAGACGTCTAAATCAGAATCAATTAGTGGAGTATTTTGGAAGCGCTGACTAATAAGTAGGACAGCTTATGGGAGAAGGTAGGGAGGGTGCAACTTATTTTTTAAGCTGCTAAAAGAACTAGGCCTAACTGGTGCACGTAAGGAGTACTCGGTAAGTGTTAGCTCACAGCACACACTTGCACGGTAATAGAAACAAGAGGGAATTAATGCATCTCTAACCCATCCCCTTTCCTTTAGAGAAGAAAAAGGATTAAAAAACTTAGATGACTATATTTGCTCCTCTAAATTTCAGCTGCTAGATTCTATCGCTAAAAACTTAGAGGAGTAAAAAATTTTCATCACAATTTTTAAATCTCCACAGCACATGTCAAGTATCCATATTACAAAAATACATAAATATTATCCAAAATACATTAAATTAATCTTGCCCGGGGCCTTGGGCGTGTTCTTGCCCACCTCGGTTAACCCTTCTTCGGCCTCCTCGGTGGTCCTCTTCCCTGGCCTCCTCGATGGCATCCTCGTCGCCCACCTCATCATCGCCGCTAATGTTGAGGTCGTTGAGGCCTTGGTGATGAGAATGATCAAGTTGAGACATGAACTCGGCGATGCTCACCTCGGTGGCACTCGGAGTCGGCCCGGGTATTTCATCGATCACCTCGCAGGCACCTCAATGAGGTGCCACGGTGGCTGGCGAGGAGGACGACAGTGTGGCCTTGGAGGTCGGCTTGGGCTTGCCCTTCGTCG
Source organism: Avena sativa (assembly GCA_916181665.1). Lineage (NCBI taxonomy): Eukaryota > Viridiplantae > Streptophyta > Magnoliopsida > Poales > Poaceae > Avena > Avena sativa. The sequence continues at coordinate 462,637,469 of OV702279.1, read as the reverse complement.
CCGTGGTCACCGGCTTGGGTGTGGAGGCCGCAGCGGCCTTCCTCTTCTTCTTCTCCTCCGCCGCTTGCGAATGGGCTATCATGGCCTCCGTCGGCTTAAGCGCCCACGTCCCGCTCAGCACCGACGAAAGGGGCGGTCGTCCCAGCTTCCCCGCCGTCTCTGTGGCCTTGGAGGTCGTCTTGGCGGCCGCTACCGTCGACTGCGCCACACCGGTGGTGCCCAACTGTTACCACGGCATCGAAGCCGTCATGGCGGTCGGTTCCGGCGGCGTCGTGTCGGCGAGAAACTCCGGCAAGGCTGCGGAACCGAGCTCCAGTAACATTCCAGCCATGGGAGGGGAGAATCCCAGTGCCGGCGACGACTTCTAGCGGTTTTGGGCGGGTGGAGTTGGCGGCGAGGCGGGAGGGAAAAATTTAAGAGTCGAGTTGGCGGCCGAGCAAGTTTGGGAGAGGGGGGATATTATGGGAGCCGGTATCGCATGTTTTCTCCTCTAACCGTTTTTGCGGCTTTGGTTAGAGGAGTAAATAAAGGGATGCGGTCGTGAAAAGGGCATGGATTAGAGATGCTCTTAGAGGCACCGGAATAGAAGCGAGCATCGCTAGGTAGATCCAGCAACCAACAATGCAATATACTACTCCCTCCGATCCAAATTAGTTGACTTAGATTTGCCTAATTCGAATATATCTACTTGTTTTAGTGCTAGATACCTTCGAATCTAGACAAAACTAAGTCAACTAATTTGGATCGGAGGGAGTAGAGAAATGATACGTAGTAGTAGCAGTGAACTAGCATTTCTCCCGTGTGCTCGTTTTTTAGGCGACATGGCCTCAAACCTCATCGAAACGTACGTCCAGCTACGTCGTGAGGGAGCACACATCAAGACGTATTTGAGTTACTCCATGCTTCAACATTCAGTCCATGGGCGCTTCATGGTTAATGCCGTAACACGCACCGAGGAGGGACGAAAGGAGGAACGGAGGAGAGAGATATGGTGGAAAAGGGAAAATAGGACTATTTTACTGACTAACTCAATACATGTTGTTAGAGATTACATGATCATCACGATGAAAAAAGAATGCTCTGTCCGCAAGTGTAATGCAGGAGCATCAGGAGAAATTAAGCCGGCCAACTCACACCCACCTGTATCCTAATATATGCCCGCATAATAAAGCTTCTTAACCAAACTAAAACGTGAGGTTTAACCGGATTCAGTACGCAGTTGCAATAGGAACAGGGGACAGTACTGCTAGCAGTAGCTGCTTGGCCCAACCACCAAACCTGACATCGTTTAGCCGCGCACAGTCTCCCTGCAGATCAACATGTGGGAACAACGCGAGGCTCGTCAGCTCCTAAATTTACTTGGCCAAAAGTAAGCCAAGAGTAATATTCGGTCATAGTCATGTCGCCTTGATTATTTTCTATGCTAACTGGTGCATTATGTAAGTGCTAGTTACGTCCATCCATCCATCTATCTAGAGCCTTGTTTGCCGGATCCTGCTCCAAAAGAAATTTGCTCAACGCACAATACTACAGTTGCACAGTGTCATCTACTAGTATCATAATGTTATCATATTTAAAGTGTGTAGAAACTCATTACTCCATCCATCCACGTGTATTAGTCCTAGATGTGTCCCTAGATCATCATTTTGACCTATATAAAATAAATTATATAACATAAAAAATAATACTTTTAGAAAGTATAACATCTGAGAATTCTAATGATATATTTTTTACCATATATATGTGTCACATATAGTTTGTCAAATCAACGACCTAGGACTATGCACATGACTAATACACCGGGACGGAGGGAGTATAATTTTTGTATAGAATGTATTTGTTATTAAATTATCTAGTTTCATGTGCTATGATACTGTATGAAATTTTGATACCGCTAACACCTCTATCTTCAATAATTATAGTGCCACATTAGATTTTTCCAAGGTGGCATTCATGATATTCCTTATGATACTCTCTCATTCTCAAAATACAATGCATATAGTTTTCGGTTAAAGTCAAACTTTCTAAAATTTGCTCAACTACATAGAAATATTTGTGGTTGTTTATAATCTCAAATCTGTATTGTTAGGACTATCATGATATAAATTTTCATTTTGTGTATGTTTGGTGTTGTAGATATTCATATTCCTTTTAATATAGTTGGTCAAATTTTAAAAAGTTCGATTGTAACCAAAAACTATATACATCCTATTTTAGGAAGGAGGGAGTACTAACACTATGGCTAGCCTAATATAGGATATAGGATAATAGGATAAGTGAAGCAATAGTCTCTTCATAAATGGACTCAAAGTGTCCCTAGCACACTCTTCCCTTAACCTGGTCACTCAGTTCCACACTGTTGCTACCCTAGACTATTTTAAAGATGGAAGGTAGAAATTCGCTTAATGGAAGATTATGTTCCCTGATCAATACATAGCACCTTTTTCAAATAAATACACTTGGGTATGGAGTATCATATCAAGTAAGTCACCATATAGCTCTACGAAGTGACAATCAGTAGCGAACAAAGTAAATTCTCCACCTACCTTTATTTCGAGTTACTAATGTCCTTTAGTTATATATATATATAGCAGTCCATTTTCATTGTAATACTCCCTCCGACCCATATTAGTTGACTTGGATTTTTCTAGATTCGGATGTATCTAGTACTAAAACATGTCTAGATACATCCGAATCTAGACAAACTTGAGTTAACTAATATGGGTCGGAGGGAGTACTAGAATAGATAATTAATTCTAATCGTCGGATCTATCGCTGCTCGTTATCACCCACACATCATATTTTACTGATGCTAGCACATCGGATAGGTAGCAATAATACCGGATGTAAACAGAAACAAGAGGGGATTGGAGGCACCGGGAGAGAGGCGGGCATCGCTAGGTAGAAACCATACCGATTAGCAATGGACTAGCATGTCTCACGTGTGGTTTTTTTTGGAGGCGCCATGTCCTCGAACCCCACGAATTGGTGAGGGAGCACATAGATGTCCAAGCGGTTCATGGCTGATGTCGTAACACCGCGTCCCTTAAAGAGTCATTGTTCAGATCTTAACCGGCAGATGAGAGAGAGAGAGCGCAAGGAGCGCGCAAGAACGTGAAGAAAGGTGCTCTGTACTAGTCTGTAAGTGTAATGCATCAGTAGCGGGAGAAATTAAGGTGGCCAACCCACAGCCACCTGCAGTCTCCTGATGTACGCCCGCATATATATAAAGCTTAATCAGCATAAAACGCGAGGTTTTTAACTTGTTTTCAGTACACAGGTGCAATAGACACAGGTGCAATAGACATCGTGGTCGCGTATGTTGGTGGATGGCAAGATTGTTGGAGCGCTACGGATTGTCCAGGGTGTGGTTTTTTGGGGGGTCGGGATAAATCCCCGTCGTTTTGCACCGGCGTGGTACTTTAGAGTGTCATTGTTCGTTTCTAAAGGGCGTCGGGTGTACCTCTTGCCCACTCTTTGGAGCATACCGGTGGAAACCATATGACCAGTCCGGGCAGTAGTGTCATTATCGTTGCTTTCCTTCTTGAAGGTGTTGCTTGGTACGCGGCGACTTGGATTGCTAGGATCGTGGTAGGAATTCATCGGAGGGCACAACGGTTGCGGGTCATCTTTGTTTTCATCGATCCGCCGGTGTCGACATTTTTTCTCTTCTTGTTCTTTCTTTCCTTTTTGGGCTTGCTTTTGATGTGTTTGCCCCAGTAGTGGACTCGCAATTGTAACATGTGGTTGCTATATTAATATTGGGGGCAAAATCCTATTTCGAGGAGGACATTAGATTTTTGCAAGGTGGTATACATAATACTCCTTACGATACTCCCTCATTTTGAAAATAGGATGCATATTGTTTTTGGTTAAAAGTCAAACTACATTGAAAAATTGTGTCCATTTATAATCTGAAATCAGTATTGTTAGGATTATCATGGAATATATTTTCATTTTTTGTACGTTTGGTGTTGTAGATATTCATATTCTTTTCAATATAGTTGGTAAAAATTTAAAAAGGTTGGTTGTGACCGGAAACTATATGCATCCTATTTTAGGAAGGAGGGAGTACTAACACTATGGCTAGCCTAATATAGGATATAGGATAATAGGATGAGTGAAGTAATAGTCTCTTAATAAAAGGACTCAAAGTGTCCCTAGCACACTCTTCCCTTAACCTGGTCACTCAGATTCATAGTGCTGCTACCCTAGACAATTTTAAAGATGGAAGTCAGAAATTCTCTTAATAGAAGAATGCACAACACCGTTTTCAAATAAATACACTTGGGTATGGAGTATCATATCAAGTAAGGCACCATATAGCTCTACGAAGTGACAAACAGTACAGAACAAAGCAAGTAAATTCTCCACCTACCTTTATTTCGAGTTACTAATGTCCTTCGGTTATATATATATATATATATATATATATATATATATATATATATATATATATATATATATATATATATATATATATATATATATATAGCAGTCCATTGTCATTGTAATACTAGAATAGATAACCAATTCTAGTCGTCGGATTTATCGCTGCTCGTTATCACCCACACAACATATTTTACTGATGCTAGCACATCGGATAGGTAGCAATAATACCGGATGTAAACAGAAACAAGAGGGGATTGGATGCATCGGGAGAGAGGCGGGCATCGCTAGGTAGAAACGTTACAGAATAGCAATGAACTAGCATGTCTCGCGTGTGTTTCTTTTGGAGGCGACATGTCCTCGAACCCCATCGAAATAGCGAGGGGGCACACCCATGTTCAGTGCTGCATGGTTGATGTCGTAACACCGCGTCCCTTAAAGTGTCATTGTTCAGATCTTTAACCGGCAGAGGAGAGAAGGGAGCGGAAGGAGCGCGCAAGAACGCGAATGGAGGTGCTTTGTACTAGCAGTTTGTAGGTCCTATTTGGCAAAGTTGTTAATAGCTACCCTGATCATCACGATCGACGACGAATGCTCTGTAGTACTAAGTAAAGTAGTAGTACTAGTAGTCTGGAAGTGTAATGGAGGAGGGAGAAATTAAGCTGGCCAACCCAGAACCACCTGTCTCGAGCTCTTAATGTACGCCCGCATGCATAAAGCTTAATCAGCGTAAAACACGGGGTTTTAACTGGTTTCCAGTACACAGCTGCGATAGACAGAGGGGACATTACTGACTATAGCAGCTTGGCCCGCCCAGCCATCAAACCTGACATCGGTCGTGTAAAATGGACACGGCAGCAAAACGCGACGGAGACCCGCAGAGGCAGCATCGAGGGTGTTCTACTGTTGTTTGCTTCTTAATTCTCACTTATACACTAATAATCGGTGCATGTAAGCGGTAGTTACATCCATCCATCTACATCTAGAGCCTTGTTTCCCGGATCCTGCTCCAAAGAAAATTCGCTCACCACACTGCACAACAGTTGCACAGTAGTAATAGCATCTAGTAGTATGAGCTACTAGCTGCTGCTACAAACTTAATCATGACCGGTTCTTTTCGTAGAAAAAGCATGCACCAATCTGGTCGTTGGTACAAGGAGTAGTCGCGATACGCGAACGAGGCGGTCCGTCTAAGTCGCCGGTCTCTTTAATTGCCGATCGTTATCGATCCCCGCCCCGCGCGGCCGCTCGCTCGATCCGTCGCTTGATCCGATGCTCCTAGGATTGCTTACCAGCCAAGAGAGAGACCGATGTAAAGCTAGCGAGGCTGAAAGTCCGGGATGCTTCGGTTGGGATCGGAGCACCACCCTGCTCCGCCTGGACGGTTGCTGGTAGCATCCATCGATCGACGCTGCGTCGCCACGACGGGTCCTGTACGCGCCAGAGGACGCGCGCGGGACTGGACCGTGTAGGTCGTCGTAATGTCGTCGGGACTGGACCATGTAGTGCGTCGTAATGTCGTTTATGTGTGCGTACCGCGTAATGGCCGCCGTACGTGCGTGCAGGTGCATTGCCTGGCCGCATGCGGCTGCGCCAGTGCGCGGTGGTTGCCGCTGGAGAAATATTGTGATCCGGCGGGTGCGGCCGATGGGCACGCCGGATCTGCCGGCGGCCGGTGAGAGAGCATGCAGGCTGGCAGGGCTGATCATGCGCGTACATGCCGTGTGCCAGATGCGACGTAGTACTGCGTACATCGACATGTAGGTACTATACTACTATATATGTACTCCGGTTGTTCACTGTTCATCACGATAGGAACGGGATCGGCCGGCCGGGCTATATTGATGTGTGTGCGTGGAAGCGGTACGCGACCGGACGGCCACTCGACTGTGCCGTTAATTACACCGCGTGGCGTGGATCGATCGACCTAGATTTGGGCCCTGACGTTTGCACGAAAATTGCCAGACAGACGTAGTGTACATGTCTTTATGTACCCGGCGCAGGACTACCGCTATGTACCTAGCGGGTATGTACGTTGGATCCTATATATACAGATTTGTGGTACTCCGCACTCGGATGTCACTCGATCATTAGGGACCTCAAAGATGGGACAAGAGCCACCTATCTCACGAACTATCGATCATGCATGTTTATATACGGAGGAAATTTCTATAGGAGAGTGCTACGCGTCCCTTAGGATCTATCCCCCCGGGTCCCTAGCCGTCCGATCGGCCCAGATCGACGGTCAGATCTTTTTCTCGTCTTTTCATCCTGCTTTTGTTATAGATAGTCCTGCTTTTGCACAAATAATCTTGTTTTTGCTACATGTAGCAGAAAACGGTTCAGTTCAGAAAAAAAATATACAGACTAATAAACGGTTCAGTTCAGAAAAAAACATACAGAGGTTGTGAAGGGAATATGCCCGAGAGGCAATAATAAAGTGGTTATTATCTTATTCCATGTTTATGATAAATGTTTATTTTACATGCTAGAATTGTATTGATCGGAAACATCAATACATGTGTGTTTAATAAACAAAAAGGGTTCCTAGTTATGCCTCTCTTATAGACTAGTTTGTTGATTAACAAGATGATCAAGGTTTCCTGATCATGGACATTGGATGTTGTTAATAACAAGGTCACACCATTGGTGGAATGATGTGATGAATATTCATCTGAAGTATAGCATTACGATCAAAGTCATTATATTTCTATTGCTATAACATCATACGAAGTAATCTTTATCCTTGGACCATGAGATCATGTTAATTGCTAACACCGGAAGAGTATCTTGATAACATCAAACGTCACACCGTAACAGGGTGACTATAAAGGTGGGTTCAGTGCTACGAAGGTGTTATGTTGAGGCTCATGGATCAAGAGTGGGATTTGTCCATCCCGACGACGGATAGATATACTCTGGGCCCTCTCGGTGATATCACATTGAAATAGCTTGCAAGCAAGTGATGTGATCACTAGAATGTTATATCACGGGAACGAGAAAAGAGTGCATGTCGGCAACGAGATCAAACTAGGTATGGAGATACCGATGATCGAATCTCGGACATGTAATATATCGCGAGACAAAGGGATTTAGTTACTAGCGTTAAAGGTTCTCACGATCACAGAAGTCATCGTTGAATATGTAGGAGTCAGTATGGATCTCCAGGTCCCGCTGTTGATTATTGATCGGAGAGGGGTCTCGATCATGTCTGCATTATTCGCGAACCGTAGGGTGACACACTTAAGGGATGCCGACACCATTTGGAGCAAATATGTTTCAGATAAAGATTTAAGAAAGCGCTAGAATTATTTCAATAGACACCAAAACTGTTTCGAGTGAAATTGCTGAAATTGGTTCTGCATGTAATATTGAAATGTTGCAGGAGGTTTTATGTGAATGTTTGTTAATTAAAGTAATTAACAAAATTCTGAATAAAAATAATAAAAAAGTTTTATTAAATGAGAGAGCATTAAATTTGGAGAAATTTAATGCATTTAAAGTGGAGGAGACTTTAAAAGAGAATGTGAAGGGGCATTTTAATGTGGAGGGGTTACCACCACATGAATGGAGAATGTGAAGGGGCATTTTAATGTGGAGGGGTTACCACCACATGAATGGAGGAGGTGAAGGGTCACCCCCTCCATGCGCCGGCCATGAAGGAGGGGCACCCCCCCCTCCTCCTATAAAAGGCCACCCCCTCCTCACTTCTCACACACACCTCCTTGTGAAGGATCTCTCTCCCCATCTAGTATTATTCCCCCATGGTCTCGGATTAGCGAGATACATGTTCCCGGTGGCTTTATCTGGAAAGGAGTTGCTGCTTCCGCTGCTTTGCTGGAGCGAGGGACGGAGGTTGTCGGGGTACCGGACATGTGTGCGATCACGGATGCACCGCTGCTTTGCGGTGCTGGACTTGGTGGTGCTGGAGCTGGATCTGATGGACGTGCTGGAGCCGGACCTGCTGGACTTCATCATGATCTTGAGATCGGCAAGTGTACGACTACATCAACCACGAGTTCCTACTCGTTAACAAATCTCGTTGTCTATGAGGGTAAGTTCTCGTTGGATGTATGTCCACCCGTTGCTTTGTACCTAGTAGATAGATCTCGGCGTGTAGTTCACACCGTAGGAAAAATTTTGTTTTCTATGTTGCGGACCCAACAGTGGTATCAGAGCATGATCTATGCGTAGGTGCTTAGCACGGGTAGTACACATATGTTGATATGTGGGCGATGATGATCATGTTATTGCATCTTCTATGTATTTTGGATAGTGGTGGCATAGTGGGATGAAGCGGCCCGGACCAACCTTACATGTCATCGTACATGAGACCGGTTCCACGACTGACATGCAACTTGTTTTGCATAAGTGGCTGGCGGGTGTCTGTCTCTCCTACTATAGTCAATATCTGATTTACAACGAGTTGTTAATAACTTAGTTATCCTCGTTGTGGTTCATGTTCGTAGGTAAGAACGGTTCTATCTCCGAAAGCCCTAAGCCACGTAAAACTTGCAATTGATAAATTAGAGGCGTCTAGTTTAGATCGTTGCTGGGCTAGTGTATTGATATGGTATTGTTGTAAGTAGATGTATGATAGATACTCTTACAACACACTCAACGTGTAAGTTTCATAGACCTTGGCCTTACACACAAAGGAATGATAGAGATCATACCACGATGCAAGTGATAGAGATCAAATGCATGGACCATATCATCTCACTTTACACATTAGATGTTAGCATCTTATACTGCTAGTTTAGCGCTTCTGTAGCATTGTAAGATGTGAAGGAAATATGCCCTGAGAGGCAATAATAAAGTTATTATTATATATTCCTTATACATGATAGATGTTTATTTTACATGCTAGAAATATATTGATTCGGAAACATCAATACATGTGTGTTTAATAAACAAAAAGGGTTCCTAGCCATGCCTCTCTTATAGACTAGCTTGTTGATTAATAGGATGATCAAGGTTTCCTGATCATGGACATTGGATGTTGTTAATAACAAGGTCACACCATTGGTGGAATGATGTGATGAACATTCATCTGAAGTATAGCATTATGATCAAGTCATTATGTTTATATTGCTATAACATCATATAAAGTAATCTTTATCCTTAAACCATGAGATCATGTTAATTGCTGACACCGGAAGAGTATCTTGATAACATCAAACGTCATACCGTAACAGGGTGACTATAAAGATGGGTTCAGTACTACAAAGGCGTTATGTTGAGGCTCATGGATCAAGAGTGGAATTTGTCAATCCAGATGACGGATAGATATACTCTGGGACCTCTCGGTGATATCACATTAGGATAGCTTGCAAGCAAGTGATGTGATCACTAGAATGTTATATCACGGGAACGAGAAAAGAGTGCATGTCGGTAACGAGATCAAACTAGGTATGGAGATACCGATGATCGAATCTCGGACATGTAATATATTGAGAGACAAAGGGATTTCGTTACAAGCGTTAAAGGTTCTCACGATCACAGGAGTCATCGTTGAATGTGTAGGAGTCAGTACGGATCTCCAGGTCCCGCTGCTGATTATTGATCGGAGAAGTGTCTCGATCATGTCTGCATTATTCGCGAACCGTAGGGTGGCACACTTAAGAGTTACCGGACACCATTTTGGAGCACATATGTTTCAGACGAAAGAATTGCAAAGCGCAGGAATTGTTTCAATAAAAACCGGAAATTATTTCGGGTGAAATTGCAGAAGGTGGTTCTGCATGTGATATTGAAATATTGCAAGGGGCTATATGTGAATGTTTGTTAATTAAAGTAATTAACAAAATTCTGAATAAATTTAATAAAAAGAGTTTTATTAAATGAGAGAGCATTAAATTTGGAGAAATTTAATGCATTTAAAGTGCAGACTTTAAAAGGGAATGTGAAGAGGCATTTTAATATGGAGGGGTTACCACCACATGAATGGGGGAGGTGAGGGGTCACCCCCCCCCCATGCGCCGGCCATGGAGAGAGGGGGCACCCCCCCTCCTCCTATAAAAGGCCACCCATTCCCTCCTTCATCCACACACCTCCTTGTGAAGGATCTCTCTCCCTCTCTAGAATTATCCCCCATGGTCTCGGATTAGCGAGATACATGTTCCCGGTGGCATTTCGTCTGGAAGGAGTTGCTGCTTCCGCTGGATTGCTGGAGAGAGGAGGTGGAGGTTGTCTGGTGGCTTGAACGTGTGTGCGAGTGCGAATGCGCTGCTGAGTTGCTGCGCTCGGACTTCCTCACGATCTTGAGATCGGCAAGTGTACGACTACATCAACCACGAGTTCCTACTCGTTAACAAAACTCGTTGTATTCGAGGGTAAGTTCTCCATGGATGTATGTCCACCCGTTTTCTTTGTACCTAGTAGATAGTTCTTGGCATGTAGTTCACACCGTAGGAAAATTTTTGTTTTCTATGCTGCGGACCCAACAGTGGTATCAGATCCTGATCTATGCGTAGGTGCTTTGCACGGATAGTACACATATGTTTATATGTGGGCGATGATGATCATGTTATTGCATCTTCTATGTACTTTGGATATTGGTGGCATAGTGGGATGAAGCGGCCCGGACCAACCTTACATGTCATCGTACATGAGACCGGTTCCACGACTGACATGCAACTTGTTTTGCATAAGTGGCTGGCGGGTGTCTGTCTCTCCTACTATAGTCAATATCTGATTTACAACGAGTTACTAATAACTTGGTTATCCTCGTTGTGGTTCATGTTCGTAGGTTAGACAGGTTCTATCTCCGAAAGCCCTAAGCCACGTAAAACTTGCAATTGATAAATTAGAGGCGTCTAGTTTAGATCGTTGATGGGCTAGTATTTTGATATGGTATTGTTGTAAGTAGATGTATAATACATACTTTTACAACTCACTTAACGTGTAAGTTCCATAGACCTTGGCCTTACACACAAAGGAATGATAGAGATCATACCACGATGCAAATGAGAGAGATCTAATGCATGGACCATATCACCTCACTTCACACATTAGATGTTAGCATCTTATATTGCTAGTTTGGCGCGTTTGGTAGCATTATAAGATGATCCCTCATTTAGATATCAAGATAAAATGTGTTCTTCCTTAAGTATGCACCGTTTTGTGGATCGTGTTTTGAGGCATCACGTGATGATCGGGTGTTTTCAACTCTACGCTTTCATACAACGGGTGTAAGACAGTTTTACACACGCAAATACTAAGGTTCTTACTAGACGAGCCTAGCATGTACAGACATGGCCTCGGAACATGGACCTAAAGGTTAAGCATGAGTCATATAGTTGATATGATGCCCATATAGATGCTCGCCTTTGAAGCTACACCGACTCACGTGATGATCGGACTTGGTATAGTGGATTTGGTTCATGTAATCACCAAAAGGACACGAGGGATGTCGTTTTTGAGTGGGAGTTCATTAGTAATTTGGATTAGTTGAACTCAATCTATCATAAACTTAGTCTAAATATACTTTACAAATTCTGTTGTAGATGGCACCACCTGCTTTTAATTTCAATGTGTTCATGGAGAAAGAGAAACTTGCTGCGAATGGTAGCAACTTCACCAACTGGGCTATGAACTTGAGGATTCTCCTCACTGCTGCACAAAAGCAATATGTGCTAGGTGCGCCGCTAGGCCCCCCACCAGCTCCTGATGCCCCTGATGAGGAAAAGAACGTCTATATAACTCGTCAGGACGACCACAACTTAGTTCATTGCGGCATACTGTATGGGCTAGAGACAGAACTTCGAAAGCGTTTCAAAAATGGCAATGCCTTTGATACCATGGGAGAATTGAAAATGATTTTCGATACCCATGCTGCCGTAGAGAGTTATAATGCTACAGAAAAGTTCTTTAGCTACATGATGGAGGAAAACAGCTCCGTTAGTGAGCACGTACTCAAAATGTCTGGGTACGCCGATAAGCTTGTGTCCTTGGGAATAACGATTCCCATTGACTTAGGCATACATCGTGTTCTCCAATCTCTGCCACCTAGCTACAAGAGCTTCGTGATGAACTATAATATGCAGGGCATGAAGAAGTCTCTTCCCGAGCTTCTGTCAATGCTTAAGACTGCAGAAGTGGAGATTAGGAAAGAACATCAAGTGTTGATGATCAATAGGACCACCGGTTTCAAGAAGGACAAGAAAGGCAAGCACAAGGTAAAGAAGGGTGGCAAGTCTGTTGCCACGCCTGAAAATAAATCCCGAGCTAGCCCTAAGTCTGACACGGAGTGCTACTATTGCAAGGGGACTGGCCATTGGAAGCGCAACTGCCCCAAGTATTTGGCGGACAAGAAGTCCGGCAAGGCAAACAAAGGTATATGTGATATACATGTTATTGATGTATACTTGACTAGTACTCGCAGTAGCACCTGGGTATTTGATACGGGATCGGTTGTTAATATATGTAACTCGGTTCAGGGGCTGCGGAACAATCGACAACTACCAAGGGATGAGGTCTCGATGCGGGTCAGCAATGGATCAAGAGTTGATGTGATCGCCGTCGGAACGCTGCCTCTCCATATGCCATCGGGATTAGTTATAAACCTAAATAATTGTTATTTGGTATCTGCACTGAGCATGAACATTGTATCCGGATCATGTTTGATGCAAAGTGGTTATTCATTTAAGTCTGAAAACAATGGTTGTTCGATTTATATGAATAATATCTTTTATGGTCATGCACCTATGTTGAATGGTTTATTTCTGTTGGATCTTGATAGTAGTATTACGCATATTCATAATGTTGATGCTAAAAGGATTAAACTTGATAATGATATATCTACATATATGTGGCACTGTCGTCTAGGTCATATTGGCGTTAAACGCATGAAGAAACTCCATTTTGATGGACTTTTGGAATCACTTGATTTTGAATCATTTGATACATGTGAGCCATGCCTTATGGGCAAGATGACTAGAACGCAGTTTTCCGGTTCAATGGAACGAGCGACAGATCTATTGGAAATCATACATACTGATGTGTGTAGACCAATGAGTGTGTCGGCGCGAGGTGGATATCGTTATTTTGTTACTTTCACGGATGATTTGAGTAGATATGGGTATATCTATTTGATGAAACACAAGTCTGAAACTTTTGAAAAGTTCAAAGAATTTCAGAATGAAGTGGAAAATCATCGTAACAAAAAGATCAAATTTCTGCGGTCTGACCGTGGAGGAGAGTATCTTAGTTACGAGTTTAGCACACATATGAAAGACTGTGGAATAGTTTCACAACTCACGTCTGCCGGAACACCACAACGTAATGGTGTGTCAGAACGTCGTAATCGTACTTTATTGGATATGGTTCGATCTATGATGTCTCTGACTGACTTGCCACTGTCATTTTGGGGTTATCCACTAGAAACCGCTACATTCACTTTAAATAGGGCACCATCTAAATCCGTTGAAAAGACACCGTATGAATTATGGTTTGGAAACAAACCTAAGCTGTCATTTCTTAAAGTTTGGGGATGCGATGTTTATGTGAAGAAACTTCAACCGGATAAACTCGAACCCAAAGCGGAAAAATGCATCTTCATAGGATACCCTAAGGAAACGATTGGGTATACCTTCTATCACAGATCCAAGGGCAAGGTCTTTGTTGCCAAGAATGGATCCTTTCTTGAGAAGGATTTTCTCGTGAAAGGTGTGAGTAGTCGGAAGGTAGAACTCGAAGAGGTTATTGAACCTTCTCTTCATGAAATGGCGAGTAGCGCAGCTCCAGAAGTTGTTTCGAAGTTGACTTCACCTAATGAAGAGAGAGCTAATGATATTGATCATGAAACTCCGAAAGAGGACACTACCGAACCTCGCAGGTCAAGCAGGACACGTGCAGCTCCTGAACTGTACGGCAATCCTGTTATGAATTTCATGATTGATGAAATGGATGACCCTGCGACATATGAAGAAGCGATGATGAGCCCGGATTCCAACAAATTGCTAGAAGCCATGAAATCCGAGATGGAACCCATGTACGAGAACCAAGTTTGGAACTTGGTGGACTTACCTCACGACCGAAAGGCCGTGGAGAATAAATGGATTTTCAAAAGGAAAACTGATGCTGATGGTAATGTGACCATCTATAAGGCTCGACTTGTCGCAAAGGGGTTTCGACAAATTCAAGGAGTTGACTACGATGAGACATTCTCTCCCGTAGTGATGCTTAAGTCAGTTAGGGTTATGTTAGCAATTGCTGCATATTTCGATTATGAAATATGACAGATGGATGTCAAAACTGTGTTCCTCAATGGTAAGATTGAAGAAGAGTTGTATATGATACAACCTAAGGGTTTTGTCGATCCTAAGGATGCTAATAAGGTGTGCAAACTTCAGCGATCCATCTATGGACTGAAGCAAGCATCACGAAGTTGGAATCTCCGCTTTGATGAGGTGATCAAAGAGTTTGGATTTGTCCAAACTTATGGAGAGGCTTGTATTTACAAGAAAGTGAGTGGGAGCAATGTGGCATTTCTGATATTATATGTGGATGACATATTATTGATTGGAAATGATATAGATCTTTTAAACAGTGTTAAAAGTTATCTAAATAGCAAATTTCCGATGAAAGACCTTGGTGAAGCATCATATATATTAGGCATTAAAATCTATAGAGATAGATCAAGGCGCCTAATTAGGCTATCGCAGAGTACATACCTTAATAAGATATTAAAGAAGTTTAATATGGACGAAAGTAAGAAGGGGTTCTTACCTATGTTGCAAGGCAAGACATTGAGTAAGACTCAAAGTCCGGCTACGGCGGAAGAAAGAGAGATGATGGATAAGATCCCCTATGCCTCGACCATAGGCTTTATTATGTATGCCATGCTATGTACAAGACCGGATGTGGCACATGCTATTAGTTTGACTAGTAGGTACCAATCTGATCCAGGTTCGGAACACTGGATAGCGGTAAAGAACATCCTCAAGTACTTAAGAAGAACTAAGGATATGTTTCTTATATACGGAGGTGAAGAAGAGCTAGTCGCTAAGTGTTATGTCGATGCTAGCTTTGACACCAATCCGGATGACTCTAAGTCTCAATCCGGATACGTACTTCTCTTGAACGGAGCAGCAGTTAGTTGGAAGAGTTCCAAACAACCTGTGGTGGCTGGATCAACAACGGAGGCGGAATATGTTGCTGCTTCAGAAGCGGCGCAGGAAGCAGTTTGGATGAAAGAGTTCAATACGGAACTGGGTGTGGTTCCCAGTGCGTTGGACCCGATGGTGATCTATTGTGACAACAATGGAGCCATAGCCAACGCAAAGGAACCAAGGTCTCACAAGAATTCCAAGCATATTAAGCGCCGGTTTCACTCCATCCGCGAGCATGTCAAGGATGGAGATATAAAGATTTGTAAAGTACACATGGACCTAAATGTAGCAGATCCGTTGACTAAAGTTCTCCCTAGGGCAAAACATGATCAACACCAGAACTCCATGGGTGTTAGATTTATCACTATGTGAACTAGATTATTGTCTCTAGTGCAAGTGGGAGACTGAAGGAAATATGCCCTAAGAGGCAATAATAAAGTTGTTATTATATATTCCTTATACATGATAGATGTTTATTTTACATGCTAGAAATGTATTGATTCGGAAACATCAATACATGTGTGTTTAATAAACAAAAAGGGTTCCTAGTCATGCCTCTCTTATAGACTAGCTTGTTGATTAATAGGATGATCAAGGTTTCCTGATCATGGACATTGGATGTTGTTAATAACAAGGTCACACCATTGGTGGAATGATGTGATGAACATGCATCCGAAGTATAGCATTACGATCAAGTCATTATGTTTATATTGCTATAACATCATACGAAGTAATCTTTATCCTTAGACCATGAGATCATGTTAATTGCTGACACCGGAAGAGTATCTTGATAACATCAAACGTCACACCGTAACAGGGTGACTATAAAGATGGGTTCAATACTATGAAGGTATTATATTGAGGCTCATGGATCAAGAGTGGAATTTGTCAATCCAGATGACGGATAGATATACTCTGGGCCCTCTCGGTGATATCACATTAGGATAGCTTGCAAGCAAGTGATGTGATCACTAGAATGTTATATCACGGGAAAGAGAAAAGAGTGCATGTCGGTAACGAGATCAAACTAGGTATGGAGATACCGATGATCGAATATCGGACATGTAATATATCGAGAGACAAAGGGATTTAGTTACAAGCGTTAAAGGTTCTCATGATCACAGGAGTCATCGTTGAATGTGTAGGAGTCAGTACGGATCTCCAGGTCCCGCTATTGATTATTGATCGGAGAAGGGTCTCGATCATGTCTGCATTATTCGTGAACCGTATGGTGGCACACTTAAGAGTTACCGGACACCATTTTGGATCACATATGTTTCAGACGAAAGAATTGCAAAGCGCAGGAATTGTTTCAATAAAAACCAGAAATTGTTTCGGGTGAAATTGCAGAAGGTGGTTCTGCATGTGATATTGAAATTTCTCAAGGGGCTATATGTGAATGTTTGTTAATTAAAGTAATTAACAAAATTCTGAATAAATTTAATAAAAAGAGTTTTATTAAATGAGAGAGCATTAAATTTGGAGAAATTGAATGCATTTAAAGTGGAGACTTTAAAAGGGAATGTGAAGAGGCATTTTAATGTGGAGGGGTTACCACCACATGAATGGGGGAGGTGAGGGGTCACCCCCCCCCATGCGCCGGCCATGGAGAGAGGGGGCACCCCCCCCTCCTCCTATAAAAGGCCACCCATTCCCTCCTTCATCCACACACCTCCTTGTGAAGGATCTCTCTCCCCCTCTAGAATTATTCCCCCATGGTCTCGGATTAGCGAGATACATGTTTCCGGTGGCATTTCGTCTGGAAGGAGTTGCTGCTTTCGCTGGATCGCTAGAGTGAGGAGGTGGAGGTTGTCCGGTGGCTTGAACGTGTGTGCGAGTGCGGATGCGCTGCTGAGTTGCGGCACTCGGGCTTTCTCATGATCTTGAGATCGGCAAGTGTACGACTATATCAACCACGAGTTCCTACTCGTTAACAAAACTCGTTGTCTTCGAGGGTAAGTTCTCCATGGATGTATGTCCACCCGTTTGCTTTGTACCTAGTAGATAGTTCTTGGCGTGTAGTTCACACCGTAGGAAAAAATTTGTTTTCTATGTTGCGGACCCAACAAGATGATCCCTCTTTTAGATATCAAGATAAAAATGTGTTCTTCCTTAAGTATGCACCGTTTTGTGGATCGTGTTTCGAGACATCACGTGATGATCGGGTGTACTCGACTCTACGCTTTCATACAAACGGGTGTAAGACAGTTTTACACATGCGAGTACTAAGGTTCTTACTTGGCGAGTCTAGCATGTACAGACATGGCCTCGGAACACGGACCGAAAGGTTAAGCATGAGTCATATAGTTGATATGATGCCCATATAGATGCTCGCCTTTGAAGCTACATCAACTCACGTGATGATCGGACTTGGTGTAGTGGATTTGGTTCATGTAATCACCAAAAAGGCACGAGGGATGTCGTTTTTGAGTGGGAGTTCATTTTTAATTTGGATTAGTCGAACCAAATTTGTCATAAATTAAATCAAAGTGAATTTGCAAAGTTTGTTGTAGTCATTGGCATTCGTTTTCTACCTTATGCTTAGTTTTTATTTGAGATAATAGAACTATAGAATTCTGGATATTTACTTTACGAACTGGTATCGTATTGTTTTGAATGTCAATTTAAAGTTTATAAGTCCTATTGTAAACTTTCAGCAAACTCTATTTACTCCATGAAATTTAATAAGTGGTATTAAATCAAGAGTAAGAATTCCAATTTTAGTATCTAAAGTATCATGTTTGCCTCCATGATTATTAATATCCAAAAGTTGTTTTAATATCAAGATTATATTGGAGCTGAAAATTGTTTCAGAAACTAGCATGTGTGAAAGATAGTGTGATATCTGAAATAATGTTTTTGGTTGCATTATGATAGAGTATAAATTAGCAAAATACATGTTCTCATAGTGTATGATAATTTGTGAAGGATGGAGATGCTAGGCATCTGAATCTACCAAAAAGGTTTTGGGAACCGATATTATACTCGTGATTCTTCCTTATAAGCTATAGTAGCTTGATCATGAAAGTTGTCATGATAAGGATGAATAGAAGCTGTAAGTAAAATGTTTACTACACTAATAGATTACTAAAGAATGGATTTTTGAAAGAACACCAAACATTTGATGATGGTGATCCACTTCAAAGTGCAAGTCCAAAGGTATTAGTAGTTGACTATATACGCTTTGTACCATGTGTCATGTTGATGACACCACTATTGATATTGATAGATTCTTTTAAAAGAAAAGGAATTGCTAAAAGAGAATCTATAAAATATTTGGCAGAAAAGAAAAGGTTGGAGATGTCCAACTTAGGTATATAGAAGATATACATGTTATGGCTGTATTCCTTGCTTGTTAAACAATGTGGTTCTTAGGTATTGGATACCGGTGTTGGATACCGAATTGGTTGGTATGAAGTGTCATACAGGACAACGCAATTCATGAACTACAATGGCCTAAGTAACTAGCAAGAGAATGAGTGATGATGTTCATCGAAAACAAATAAAGTGTTATTGTGTTTTTCGTTGTCATCAAACCAAGCCTTCAAGATTTGTTTAAATAATTGTTATTTTGTTCCGGTATTATGAGAACAATGGTTGTTCAAATAATTACGGTATTCCATAAAGGATGGATGAACTTTTATAAGTCTAGTTGGAGAAATCACATCCATAAACACTATTGCTAAAATGTCGCAAGACAAATGATTGAAAGATCACTTATGAAGTGGCATCGCTGTTTAAATTATATTTGAAAGAAAACATGAAGAAACTCCATGTTGATGGATTTTTGGAGCCTTTGATTTTGATCAATTGACGCATGTGAGACTTTCCTCGAGATAATTGAAACTCCGTCCATAGGCCAGAGAGGAACGGATGACTAGCTTATTGGAAATTGTGCATGCTGATGTGCATAGTCCATTATGTGTAGCCATATGCGATGGATCTTTTTTGCTTCATATGGTTTCTCCGAAAATTTGAGTGAATATATCTGTATATTTACTTAATAAGGAACAAGTATGAAACATTTGAAAATTGTTCAAAGACTTTCAAGATGAAGTGGAAAATCATTGTAACAAGAAAATAAAGAGTTTATGATTCGATCATAAAGGAAGATATTTGAGTTACATGTTTAGCAAAAACACCAAAGACTTGAGGAATTGTTTCATGATTTATGTTTCTCGATAAACCATAGGAGTATGGCATATTCGAGAGATAAAATCAAACCATGTTTGACATGGTAAGATCAAGGGTGTCATTTATAAAACTGCCATTATGTTTTAAGGATTGAAGCTTTAGAGACTACCGCTTCTACACTGAAAAGAGCACCATCGTGATCCATTGAAATGACACCATATGAGTTATGGTTTGGGATAAAACCCGAATTGTCTTTTCTTAAATTTTGGTATGCTATGCATAAGTAAAATGTTTACAACCAAAGTCGGATAAGCACGTCTTTGTAGGTTATCCCAAAGAATTTTTTGGGAATTTCTCCATAACACTGAGGACAAAAGAGTTTGTTACTTGGAACGTCAAGTTTCTTGAGAAGGAATTTTTCGTGAAAAGTTAAGTGGGAGGACAATAGAACTTTGATAAGGTTGTTGAACCTTAGCTATATGTGCTAAGTAGCACAGCGCCGGAAAGTGTCCCGGTGGCGGCCACAATGCTCATGGCTCTCGTGATTATAAAAGGTGTGATCTCGGAGATTAGAGTTCCTATAGAACCGTGTGGGTCGGTAAGAATCAAATAGTAAGATTTGATAAGCAAGTCGTTATTGTTTTGACAATGATGAACCGACTACATGCAAAGAAGCGATGATGGGCCCTGACTCCATAAAATGACTAGAAGTCATAGAATCTGTGATAGTATCCATACACAAGAAATCAAGTTTCTGAACTTGGAAGACCCTCCAGAAAGACATGAAGCCTATCGGTCGTGTTTGGATCTATAAAGAAATAAGACATGGATGTTTAACATCTATGAAATAGTCAACATGTCGGAAAGAAGTTTACGACAATGTTCAAGGAGTTGGCTATGACAAGATTTGATCTTTCATAGCGATATATAGTCTTGACGGATTAATGTAGCAACCACTACATATAATTTGGTATATGGTAGTTGAATAAACAAAACAAGGTTCTTCTAATAGAACGGTAACCTAGGACGTGTACATGACATGGTCTGAAGGGTTTTGTTAATTCAAAGGGTGCTAAAATGGCATGTAAACTTCAATAGTTGAAGTAAGCATAGCGGAGTTGGAATCTTCACCATGATGAAACTACTAAAAGAGTTTAAATTCATCGGAGATGATGAAGATGCTTGCATTTGCAAGAAATTAAGTGGGAGCGCTGAGACATATTTCTAATATATTATGTAGAGGATATATTGTTGATTGGAAATGATGTATCTTGAATTGACACAAGTTAATGATTTCATTATCGATGAAAGACTTGGGCAAACCCAGAATATTAGGCATCAATATCTATATGGATAGATTAAGGCGCTAATATGGTTGTGCTAGACATATATATATAAGATATTGAAAGGGTTCAATATGGAAACAACAAGAAAGGTTCTTGCTGCATGGAAAGGATTGTATCAAGATTCACTTGGTGAGTAAAATCACATGAAAATTTTGATCGATTATACCATGATATGTATATATCCAGAATGTCCTATGCTCTAAATGTTATGAGCATATACCAGAATGATTCATAAGATGATCACTGGACAATAGTGAAGATATTCTTATGAGCTTTGGAAGAACTAAGAATATATCATGTATAAGTGACAAATAGTTAAAGGTAGTTCATTGTAAAGTGTTACATTGATACTAGTTTTGTCACAAGATACAAATTAAATTTATCTCAATTTAGACTATGGGTGGCACAATGTAATGGAAAGGATGTTCCATGATGGATTTGGATGAGTTCCAAAGTTGAGACATTGTGACGGATACTACAACAAAAGGCTAAGTATATGACTGCTATAGTAGCAGCAAAGGAGGGCATTTGTGTTAAGTAGTTTGTTATCAAACTAGGTGTGGTTCAAAGTGGGCTAATACTATGAAGATATATTGTGTGACAATAATATCAACATATTTTGAGCCGAACGAACTAAAGGTCTCACCAAAGGACCAAATATATATAATGCCATCTCATTTGAGAATGAGTGATGCGTAGAGACGCAGAGACATGCAAATACACACGGACCTGAAACTGTAGAATCCGGAGATTATGTTAACCACTACAATCGCGTATATGCAACACCAGAAAGCCATAGGTGTTTAATACGCAAAGTTTTTCAAACTAGATTATTGACTCTAGTGCAAGTGGGAGACTGAAGGGAATATGCCCGAGAGGCAATAATAAAGTGGTTATTATCTTATTCCATGTTTATGATAAATATTTATTTTACATGCTAGAATTGTATTGATCGGAAACATCAATACATGTGTGTTTAATAAACAAAAAGGGTTCCTAATTATGCCTCTCTTATAGACTAGCTTGTTGATTAACAGATCAAGGTTTCCTGATCATGGACATTGGATGTTGTTAATAACAAGATCACACCATTGGTGGAATGATGTGATGAACATTCATCCGAAGTATAGCATTACGATCAAAGTCATTATGTTTATATTGCTATAACATCATACGAAGTAATCTTTATCCTTAGACCATGAGATTATGTTAATTGCTAACACCGGAAGAGTATCCTGATAACATCAAACGTCACATCGTAACAGGGTGACTATAAAGGTGGGTTCAGTGCTACGAAGGTGTTATGTTGAGGCTCATGGATCAAGAGTGGGATTTGTCCATCCCGATGACGGATAGATATACTCTGGACCCTCTCGGTGATATCACATTGAAATAGCTTGCAAGCAAGTGATGTGATCACTAGAATGTTATATCACGGGAACGAGAAAAGAGTGCATGTCGGCAACGAGATCAAACTAGGTATGGAGATACCGATGATCGAATCTCGGACATGTAATATATCACGAGACAAAGAGATTTAGTTACTAGCGTTAAAGGTTCTCACGATCACAGAAGTCATCGTTGAATGTGTAGGAGTCAGTAGGGATCTCCAGGTCCCGCTGCTGATTATTGATCGGAGAGGGGTCTCGATCATGTCTGTATTATTCACGAACCGTAGGGTGACACACTTAAGTGATACCGACACCATTTGGAGCAAATATGTTTCAGATAAAGATCTAAGAAAGCGCTGGAATTATTTCAATAGACACCGAGACTGTTTCGGGTGAAATTGCTGAAATTGGTTCTGCATGTAATATTGAAATGTTGCAATGGGTTTTATGTGAATGTTTGTTAATTAAAGTAATTAACAAAATTCTGAATAAAAATAATAAAAAAGTTTTATTAAATGAGAGAGCATTAAATTTGGAGAAATTTAATGCATTTAAAGTGGAGACTTTAAAAGAGAATGTGAAGGGGCATTTTAATGTGGAGGGGTTACCACCACATGAATGGAGGAGGTGAAGGGTCACCCCCTCCATGCGCCGGCCATGAAGGAGGGGCACCCCCCTCCTCCTATAAAAGGCCACCCCTCCTCACTTCTCACACACACCTCCTTGTGAAGGATCTCTCTCCTCCTCTAGTATTATTCCCCCATGGTCTCGGATTAGCGAGATACATGTTCCCGGTGGCTTTATCTGGAAAGGAGTTGCTGCTTCTGCTGCTTTGCTGGAGCGAGGGGCGGAGGTTGTCGGCGTACCGGACGTGTGTGCGATCACGGATGCACCGCTGCTTTGCGGTGCTGGACTTGGTGGTGCTGGAGCTGGATCTGATGGACGTGCTGGAGCCGGACCTGCTGGACTTCATCACGATCTTGAGATCGGCAAGTGTACGACTACATCAACCACGAGTTCCTACTCGTTAACAAAGCTCGTTGTCTACGAGGGTAAGTTCTCGTTGGATGTATGTCCACCCGTTGCTTTGTACCTAGTAGATAGATCTTGGCGTGTAGTTCACACCGGAAAAATTTTATTTTCTATGCTGCGGACCCAACAGGTTGGAGGCGGAACAAGGCGGCGAATCTGACGACGTCTACCCGACGGAGCAAGGCGGCGACTCTGACGACGTCTACCCGACGGAGCAAGGCGGCGGCTACAGGAGCGAGGGGCTGGCGGCCCAGGTGCGGAGTGCGGCGGCGCAGGGGAGCGGCTGGGCGGCGCAGTCGCGTGTGGATACACGGCGAAGATGCGCAAGCTAGAGGACGATGCGAGGAAACTAAACCCGAACCCACCACGACCGCACGTACGTGACCCAGCGTCCCAGGGGAATCACGGGATCCCCCGAGGGAGGAGTATCATTTTTTATTTCTATATCACGATGGGATAAATTTTCTTTATCTATCAATTATCAACCACAACAACAACAGTACAAGAGAATGGGGTAGTAGCCTAGTGATTTGGCGCAGTGGCGCACCCAACGACCGGAGTTTGATTCCTGTCAAGGGCGAATTTTCGGAATTCACACGCTAAGTCCCGCTTCTACTATATCATTATCACCAAGGGCTAGTCCTGGTTGGTTTTCAACAACAACAATACAAAAAGCTCAAAGTAATAAAATTACTACAAATCATGCAACTGGACAACCTAGTGATGACTACATAAACTAGCGCGAGCCGATCGCATCGCCCTCGCCCCTCCATCAACGGAGTCTTGCAAATCTTGACGTAATAGAACTTGTCGACGGGAAGTCGTCGTGCTAAGACCCCAAGGGGCAGTGCACCAGAGCAACAACCATCGCTAGTGATGGGAATCTTAGATTGAAAGAGACTCGCCAGAAACCACATCAATAACACGAGAACCGACCGCTTCTTAAGAGATCCGTTGGACACACGCACCCTCCATGAGCGCTAGATGCACCACGAAACAAAGATAGGGCAGGAAGGATCATATTTTGATTTCAGGATGTAGCAGCCGCCTCACCATCCTCAAAAAGACAACGAAAAAAAACTATATGTTGCATAGAAACTCTCGGGCTGATGAGAGGCAGTGGTCTGCCACCCCTCCAAAGCCCCAAGGCCACCGGATGTGGGGCGGATCGGCAGTATGGTCAACAAAGGGGGGAAGGAACCCTAGATGGATAATTGTCTAAACTTTGAGTGAATGTAAAGAAAAATATGTAAATACCTACAACATCTAGTATGTAAATATATTGTATGATGAGGTGTTCTAGATGTGGACTTATTTTCTACAAACTTTGTCAAACTTAAAGTAATTTGATTTAGAATGGTGCGAGTAATGTCAAAGGTATTTATTGACGACAAAGAGTAGTCAGATCCATACCGCTACGGACGGAGTCCTCGCTTACGCAGACAGGCGATCGAATTACTGCATGCTGCGCGTCTTTGCATTCAAGCTCGATGATAAATGTGAGTAAGGTGTGCCCGTCGTGTTGCTCCAAATAGGATGATGATGTTTCCACCGTCGTGTTGCTCCGTTAATTTGGTTACACGTCGTTCGCTGGCTTCTTGATGTCAAGTTAATGGATCGTACTATATGCACTACGGACATGCGAAAAGCTATTGTGCCCCTGCTGTTCCATTATGCAGGCCTCATAATAACCACAGAAAAAATGACACACTAACAAATCACCAAATCCCTCTCTAAAATCTACGTAACCGCTCACTACCTGAACTAGCTAGGAGTTACACCGAATTATGATGAGACAGTGATTGTTACTTTTTTCTTCAGGCATCTCAACCTCAGCGTGTCCTCAGTTGTTATCCCACTCCCAAAACGCCAAGGCAGGTAGTAGTACAGTAGTTGACATGATCTTAAGAGAGCGGAAGTAATTACAGACACGTGAGCCTGTCTGTTCGATCTATAGTCGCGATCGACAATGTGCATCTTTCCATAGTCCACACACCACGAGACAAGAGCACCCAAACGTTTTCCAAAGGTAAAACGCCGATACGCTCCTGTCGTCTTCCCGGCCGGCACACCACGCCAACGCTAGACAACCAAAACGAACGAACATGCACTTACTGTAGTACCATGTTGGAGCACTGCACACATTACTATAGGGCACTACACACATTAGTACATTACTTTAGGGCACACCGGATCGATCGAACAGCAACAGCCAGCGAGACGCAGCCACGAACTGAGCGATCGATCGATCAGCTCGCCATATGGACTGGAACGGCGTGCGCTTGACCGCCGGCGCAGCCTACTGCCACCCCGCAGACTCCCTCTTGACGCCGCCGCCGCAGAACTGCACCATCCACGGGCTCGGCCGGCGGGCCCCTCCGAGGCTGACCATTCCCTTCGTCGCCGGCGCATCGTAGTAGTGGTAGTACTGCTTCTGTGCGCCGGCTTCCTCCAGGCAGCTGCTCGAGCCGCCGGAGAAGAGCCAGCGGGTGGACGAGGAGGACTGCACCGACGCCGCGGACGAGGTCTCGGCCGCCGCCGACACCCGGGACCTGCCGAGCACGATCCGGCGGAACACGGCGGCGATGAAGCCGATCTTGATCCACTTGAGCCTCCTGTATCCCACGCATTTCTTATTGTCGCCAGCAGCGGCGCGCGCCTTCCTGCCGTGCGACGACAACGCGGCCGCACGCAGGTGGTAGGACGGCGGCGGGGTGATGGCCGGGACGGCAGCGGCGGAGGAGAGCGTGGTCCTGCAGGAGGCCCAGTCCTTGGGCGTGCCGGGCCGGGACTCCCAGCCGAAGGGCACGGCGCCCGGGCCGGCGCCGTAGTAGCGGAAGGAGGGGTTGGCGAGGGAGCTCTCCTTGGTGAGCAGCCGCGCGTAGAACTCGCCGTCGTGGGTGATGCGCAGCGGGCTCTGCGGGTAGTTGGGGGTCTCCGCGCCGCTGCGAGGGATCGGCAGCGGCATCGCCATCTCCAGGCTCTAGTAGTACTTGCTAGCTAGCCAGTGTGCGTGGTAGGTGCGGGATTAATTGGTCGCTGCGTGGGAGAGAGTGGAGCAGCGGGAACGATCCGAGAACTCGAGTGATCCGATGGCGCGCGTTTTATACTGCGCAGGATCTCCTGCTCGCTGGTCACTTGCGATCCAAACAAGTACCGGCACCTTTTTCCTGCCCAATCGCGAGGAATGAGAATGACACGCTGGCACGTGCCGACCGAGAAGGGCACGGACTGTCCGAAGGGCACCAAGCCACCAACCAGCGAGCGACCGAGCGTTAGATGCGACATTTGTATATGTATTGGTATTGTGCTACAATTGATATGTTTGTATATGTTTTCTCCAGTTTTATCCGGTAGCGTATTTGGGCTTTTTGAAAAACTAAGAGCACGATCTATCTAACAGAGGATATAAAACCCAAGAAATATAAAGAGGTAGAATACAAAATTAGGAGAGGTATGAAGCCTCTCAAAATGAAGAACCGGTAAAACCTTCAAACTTGAAAACGCAATAGAAGATGAATAGAAATTCGGTTTTCGAGAAACTTGGACTTGTTGAAGAGCTAGCAACCATATCAAGAACCTAACATGGAGAAATACCAAGAAACAATAAAATAGACAGATACAAAGTATGCAAAGGATTTAGCTCTCTATGATAATGTGATCAAGTTACTAAACCGAAAGCCCCTCTTGATAGTGCGGGTATCTATCCTATAATCTAGTCTTCCAACACCCACCTTGACACCGGTAAAAGAAAAACCTAGCAAGGCCATATATTTGACTTGCACATCCTTCTTGATCTTGATAGCAACTCTTCAAGCTCCATTAAGCCGGAATGCTTCACTTGATCATTGTTGCTCAATAGACTCATAATTTGCTCCACATACACCACTATAGGATAGCTTCATTAAGACACATCTTTACATGTCCATTATCACCAAATTGATGGCAAGCTTCAAGTCTATGATCTTCTTGAGATGCTTATATTGAGCTCACACTTCTTAACCTCGATGACGATCGCCACTTGATGTCATCCTCTCACAGGCCGGTCCTTGATCCGGTTGACCGGGGGTTTCAGTCGAGGGTCCGTTTTGACCGACCGGAGAACCGAAACTCCTAGTTTTTACCACCAACGATCATATTTGGCTTTCACAATGAAAGGGGATTCTTCCCTAACAGTTTTCTAGAGGTTTTTAGCACGTTTTTGACCTCTATTGTTGACTCTCTTGAGTTTGCTTCCTTTCCCTTCCCTCCTATGATTTTTTCACATTTTTGAGAGCTTTGAAAGAGTAGATCTACATCTACAATCACCACCAATCATTTCCTTCTATAAGTGAGAGGAACCCATTGGATCAAGATTTTGGAGTCATTGGTTGATTTCCACCATTATTATTCCTCTCTAATTTCTCCCTAGCACTTGTTGTTTTGGTGGGATTTGAGTGTGAAGGATCTGAACACCTTTTGTGTTCTTGCGTTGCATTCTTGCATAAGTGTTGAGATTTCCATCACGATTTGTTCGAGTGAGAGACCGTGAGATTGTTACTCCTGTAGGGTGACCTCCTAGTTGGCTTGGCGGTTGGTCACATGGTGTCCTCTTCGTGAAAGATTGTGAATAGGCTCGGGCTTCTCCTTCGAGAAGCTTATGAAGTGATTGTGGAGCTTGCTATCTCCAGAGTGGAGAAAAAGCTAGCCATAAGGAAAGTGGCTATTCCTTTAATGGGATAGCCTCGGAGAATAAGGTGCCCTTCGTGGCATGGAGAAATCCTTCGTGAGATCGCACACCTCTCCAAGGTGCCTCCCCCCGAAGGAAGGGAACATAGGAATACATCTTCGTCTCATCGCGCCTCGGTTATCTCTATACCCGAGTTTACTTTCCTTGTGATAACTATCAAGATTGGAGTACTCATATCTTGCGTATCACTTGTGTTGTATTTATATCTTGTACTATCTTGATTTCCTTAACTTGTTGTTGGTGCACTTAGTTGAGCCTAGCTTATTTAGGTTTTGTGCTACAAAAATAAACATTAGATTAATTTTGCATTCTCTCAAGCCAAAACCATAATAGTTTTTAAATTTTTTATTCACCCTCCTCTAGGCGACATCTATATCCTTTCAAAGGTTGCACAAAAACCCAAGAGTAACATGCAACATGATGAACTTCAGGGGATTCAAATTTGGCTTCATGGTATTATAGATCGGGTTCTCTTCTCTCTTTCAATTCGAAGATTTGCAAGATTAGTCAGAGGAATTAGAAGATCTCGGGCTTTTGGAGTGTCAACAGTCTTGAGTCGTTTGTGGACAAGGGGGTCTATATAAGTCCTTCACAAATTTGTGTGTTATCCCTCTTACTTGGCTACTACACCTGACTGCACGACTGCCAAACCATTTGGTCACTTGAACATCCAGGCAAGGATCCAAGCATGTTATTAACTTACTGACTTTGTCTTGACCCTCGTCCAGATGTCTACGCCAACGTCTGGGTTAGGTCCGACAAGAAGCTGTGCATTTTTCTAGATAATGTTTGTTGAGGTTCTGGAGGTTCTTTTCAAGGGAATTTATTGGGGCATGTAAATTTAGAAGAAAAAAGTATACTCACACGATACCAAAGCATAAGCCTCTTCTAGTAATGGGGTGTTATGTACGTACTCACTGTTTGCTTGTTTTAGGGCGTCTGCTAGAGATGCTCACTGTTTGTCGTGGATCGTATAATCAACATGAGTCTCAGATTTTTAAGGTACGAACTTGCGCCTATATATCTAATTATACAGTATGAGATGACGTGATATGGTTAGTGGCCAACTTGCGCTATCAACATATTGTTTATGATTTCGAACTAACCACCAAGTTTTACTACTAGTACTATCAGTAGAACTCTGCAAGTCCACAAAAGTCGTGCCATGTGCCTGCACGAAGCAGTCCACCTGCCATTCGAGGGACATGCTGAAACATGCACACACGCTCGACAAAATACGCAGGAGGAAGCACTCAACATCGGCAAGCAAACAGCGCCTTGTCTGCACGGAATGGATCAACACGAAGCACCTCGACACGGGAGAGTCCCCCTGGCTCGCTTCCCGCGGGCGACCAGGGGAGAAAACCCTAGCCCCTCGCCGTGCCCTCCCCTCATCTCCCTTCCCCTCCGCTGCCGTCGGCGCAAGCCGCCAGGAAAAGCCCGTGTGGTGCCGACGGCGGCGGGCTGACCTTTACCCGGCTGTGGGCCAGGCTGCGCGGGGCGGTGCTGGCGGCGGCGCGGTGCGCTGAAGAAGATTCGGCGGGCGGTGGCGCGACACGGAGGCGGCGTGGCCTATCGGCGTTGATGCAGGTGTGGCTCGGTCAAGTGAGGCGGTGGTGGCGACGCATGGTGGAGGGCGTGAGGGCGCTGCTGCTCAGGCCCTATCCGGGCCCGCCTAGGCTTGGCTAGTCACGGCCGGGCTCCGGGGCCGGGGTCCTTCCCTGGCCGCGCTGAGGCTGGACGGCGAGCGATGGTGATGGCAACGGGGGTGCTGGGCAGCCGAGATGGTGCCATGGCGACGCTGGTCCTGCTGGCCCAGATCTGGGCCCTTTGGGCCCAATCTAGGTCAAGCGAACCCTGGCCATTCTGCCCCCTGCGCCTGGGTGCTGGCACCCTCATCGCTGTGTTCCTAGGTTTTGAGCGCAGGGGTGCTGCTTCTCTGCCCGGTTGAACTGAGCCCAACACCATCTTGGTGTGGCGGCTCATGGTGCCCGTGCGGCGCTGACGACGGGTTGGGCGGTGCTAGGTTGCTAGCGATGCTAATCTGAGATGGTTGTGCACGGACCTGCTGGCGACTCCTCCCATGAAGGGCCAGCCTAGGAGCTCTTGGAGAAGAACACACAATGCTCGGTTGCGGTGATAAGGTGCCATGCTCCGGGTGAAAGCCCTACCTTTCGGGGCTGATGACGGCGACGCCTGAGGGCGCCGTTCCCTATGAGGCGTCATCAAGGAGTTTCGGCACGTTTCTCGCCTAGAGTCTCATGTCCCGGGTGAAAACCTCAGATTTGGCTTGCCAAATCGGGCGACGACAACGGCTTTGACGTCGCACCCTCCATGGAGGCGTCGTCTTGGAGACTTGACTCTCTGGTTCGGGCCATAGTTCTTTATCATGGATCTTAGTGCCGGCCACATAGGAGGCGTCTTGCCGTGCAGATGGCGTGCCGGCCTCTCGAGTGGTATTGTGGTGGCTTGCGCGACGAGGATATTCCTTGGTCAGCGCGAGCAAGCCTCCGAATGAGCAGTGGTGGGCTGGCCTCTGTGCTTGTTGGCGGGCTACTAAAGACTGCACGCTTGGACGTCTGTTGAGGTGGCTGGGAGATAGCCATTGCACCGACGGCGTACCCCGGATCTGGGCTGAGGCCGGAGCAGCGATGCTCCCAGCTGAGCCGTCGTTGGCTCGCGGGATTCAAGTGAAACGCGTCTTGGCTGCAGCTGGCGGGCTCTTGGTAACTTTGGCGACTTTCATTGGCAAGGGTTCTGCTTAGCGGAGGAGCTCACTCTGTGGCGTCTTGGAGAAGCACTCGACGGATTTCGGCCATTTAGTCGTAGTCTTGTTTGAGCGTTGGGTGTGTGAATATGGGTGTTGGCCTTTTCTTAGGCTTGTAAATTGTACTCTTTTTTCTATCAATGAATCGAAACGCAAAGCTTTTGCGTTTTCACGAAGAAAAAAAAATGAAGCACCTCAGTCCTCAGTCCTCAGCGTCAGCGATGGATCGAAAGTCTGAGAGCAGCCTCCATAAATTCAGGTAATATGTTGACAAACCGTTGAACGACCGAAGGACGGAGGAGATACATGCATCCATGGCCCATGGGTGCCATCGGCACCCGTTTTTAGCGAGGGCTGCCATGCCACAGTTTGCTAAATAATCTTCAAAGTTAATCACGTTAATCATCACGAAGATACGACGGTGTACTTGTATGGGTAGCGCTGAGGGGGGCGCCATCGTATTCAGACTGCGGTACTTCATAATTGTACTTATCGGCGGACAGAGTTTCTCGCGTTCAAAAACAGATCGAGACACAGAATCTCTGCCCTCGCGCACGATGGTCTTGAGCCTCGACTTACTACTCTACCATACGTATTTCAGATCTCGTTGCGTTCTCACATACATGTGCGAGTACATCTCGCACATACGCAGAATCATGGGCAAACACATGCTTAACAGCACATGCGAAGTACTCGGGACTCATCGCGCATTTCTAATGCTATTTTCGAATACATTTTGCACACTGCGGCTGCACGCGCGTGCGCCTCGCTCGAGAGCACGCGCTTGTGGCTTTCGATTCCATTTTTCTTCATGACAGCTTGGCTCTCTATCCGCGGAGGCCAAACAAAGGCCTTGTTTTGCACCGGCGGTTTGGAGCGTTTTTCGGGTTTGATATCGGTCCAATCCTAAGGGGCATGTACCATGAAAGAGAATGCGTGTCTTCTCTTAGTCCTTTACGTAGTCTAGAGAAGACAATAACAATAAATCGTACAATGAATCATTTCTTGTTGTCATCTCTAAGAATTAATGTTAATTGTCTAATTATAGTAAGAAATTATGTTAACAAGAGAAGGCACAAGGTACAATGGAAAAAATAGCCTTTTCTTATTTCTAAGAGATCATCCCTTAGCTAAGGGAAGACAATCTTCTCTCTCTTAATTCTCTCTCCTCCAACTAAGCGAAAATCCGACGTGGCAACTCTAAGGAAAGGCTGATGTCACCGTATTGTACATGCCCTAACACACCGGAAAATACTTGCGGGCTGTTTTGTAGGCCGATTTAGAGTGAGCTTAGCCCCAGGAATCCCCGGAAACCACGTTGGGTCAAGGTGTTTCCGAGACGCGAGGTGCTGCTCGTGTTTCTCACGTTGCTCAGGCGTAGCAGCTTTGACCGGTTTTGGGTGTCACCGGAGTTTTTACCCAAACCCTGCCGGGTTGTACCCAATATTCCTATTTAAACAACCTGAGCAAAATGAGGCCCAAAAATTTGCGTATTTCAAAATTACTATCGTGTCTTTTCTCTATCCGCGGAGGCCGATCTCTAAACCATAGGACAAGGGCTCTCTCCTCTCTGGATGTGATCTCTAAACCAAAATCCGGTTCTACTCTCCTCCAAGAAGCCAGCGGATGCACGTGTCGTGTTAGGGTCATTTCTTTTGACCTTCCAGACTTGCTCCCCGCAAAGCAGGGCTTTGGCGCGGCGTCCGATCCGGTGCGGCGGCAAGGTGGATGCGGTTGCGGAGTGGCGGTTTGGGGCGGCGGCGCGGTATGGCGGTGTGCGGCGGTGGTCTGTTCCAAAGGGTTGGAGGCGACGACTGTGATCGTGCCTGCCATGGCCAACTCATCCTCTTCTCCCCCGTGGCGCTTCTCGTCGTGCTGCTTGTGGACGTGGCGGCCAATCTTTTCGGTGGGCCATGTGGCCGGTGAAGGTCGGGTGTGTGGGCTTCTGGCCGCTTTGGAATAAAGGAGGCGGTCCTAGGGTTTCTCCTGCGCTAACACGAAGATCTGCTAGTTGCCTATCCTCATTTATATGGCATGAAGTGGCGTATTCTAGAAGGCTCCGCCAGCGAACTCTTATGGACATATCATGCCTGGAGGTTGCTGGATCGGAAGGAATTCGGTCATGTGCGCCCATGTTTTTATGATCGTTTGGTTTCAGAAGGAGCATTGCAAAGCTTTGCTATCTATTACCATCATGTGTCATATCTTTGATGATCCATGGTAAAGTCAGATGCGGATAATGTCACAAAAGCGGGGCGTGAGAGCTAGCGATAGTGGTTTGAGTCTTTGTGGCGATGAGAAACTGGTTTGGTGATCTGTGACTCACAACAGTGACTATCAAGGGGCAGCAACACAGGAGAAGTTTAGAGCCTTATCTTATAGGGTGAAAATCTAAGATCTGACCTTAATTGGTTATGCTTGGCAATGAACTTGTTGAAGGCATTGTTTTTCGAGCAAGGACTTTCATCAGGGTGAAAACCTATGATCTTTGGTCGAGCGGACAAGTCATGTTAGTATCGCAGCTACAAGGAATTGATCGTTGTAGCGGTACTTTTCTTTTTTTGTAATTCTTCTTATTTTTTCTAGATTGAATGCATGCGTAAAGCCGCTAGGAGAACGCTGCAGATATTGGATGTAATTGGTATCTTCGCGATATTAATATATGCTCTTTGTCAAAAAAAAACTCAACACAAGGCTACAATTTTAGTACAAAGCAAAAGGAAACAAGATTCCTTATGCATTATATCATGTATTACTATCATAGTCTCATTATATTTATTGATTTGTAACATCTCTATACAAAATTGTACAAAATCTTTTTGATATTCAATTTTTTTCTACATGCTATGGTACGATATCTTACCTATGATATTACTATCATGTCTTTCATCATTAATTGCAGTGACACATCAATGCATAAACTACGATACCCTAGTGTGGGTAGTGGATTGATCATCGAAGGGGTACATCTTCTAGCCCCTACTTTTTTGATATATTACAGCAAAAATATCATCGTGTGGATCTAACCGTTTTCCTCTGTTTTTCTGGGCCAAAACGGCCGATGGAACCGCCTTGTGTTCTTTCCTCCTCCTGCTCTGGTGAGTGTAGAGGGGCCGCCACCAAGGGTAAGAGCGCCAATGCCACCACCACCTATCCCGAGTTTGCCACTCATCCACATGTCCTACTACCGCATGTCCGCCTCCTTCCTGCATCTCCCTCCCACCCCGGTTGTATGTTGGCCTCTCCTCGACGCTCCACCCCAAGCTTCGTCATCCACATCCAACCTAACATCGCCTGGAGTTCTGCTGGTAGCCGACTCCAACGACTTCCGCCTCCGACTAGGGTCCACCACCGATGAATTCCTAGCCCGATGACCAACATCTTCTCCCGAGCCAGTCATCGATCTTAACCAGCAACTTGTCCCAAGATCTAGTGTGAATCCTGTAAAGGAGGGGCACTCTTGTGTCCTACGTTTGATCAGTGGTACGTGTTGTCCTCCTTATGAATTTTCTCTAATTTGTATGTGTGGATTCATTGTTCTGTCGTTTGTACTTGTTATGTCCAGCTCGGCAACCGTGCCGAAGGTGTTGTTGTTGCTGGGCTTGTCCAGGCCTCCCGCACTTCACGAGCATGATGATACACTTGGCTTCTATTAGTGGTTCTTTGGATAAGATGAGTTGATTGTTTTAGTCGTTTCTAGCTACTCTTAAATATCTGTGCTTCCATGCTTGTAGATACATGTCATGATCAAAGAAATATAAATTTCATATCTTTCCATTACCTTGTGTGGAAGAACAAGCAAACAAAATCGATCCTTTTTAGCTATGCAAACAATATATAATATTAAAAGGTAACACATGGGTGTTTTCTTTTCTTGAATTATTTTCATCATGCAATTCTATGTTTTCATAGCTTTGCTGTCGGTATAGATGGTGTGCCTAGGAGCTGCCAGCTGCTGCCACCCTGCGGTAGTATATGCTGATGGCGTTGTCGTCGGCATACACTCTAAGGTATGCCAACGGCATTGCCCTCGGCATAACTACTTACCTGGGAGGTGTCTGAAGTGTCCACGTGTCCCTGTATGACGACGTCAATTGCCGATGGCATATGCAATGATGCCGTCAAACGGACCCTAACGTTACTTTTTTCTGCCGACGGTTTTCTTTTGCCGAAAACCATGGGAAACTGTCGGCATGTACCTGTATGCAAATGACCTCCTTTGTGGTCAGAGGATGTATACCGATGCTGAGTGTGCCGACGGCCCGACGGTTTTTGAGCCATAAGCTGACGGCATCAGGCCATCAGCATAGTTCTCGTTTCCTGTAAACGAGTTGGGTTTTTTCTTGAGGGAAAAACGAGTTGGGATTTTGAGAAAAAATAAAAGGAAAATACCAAACATATGCATATACATATACTTCACAGAATATCAATCTTTAAAGTGAGCAAAGGCCAAAATAATGTGATCGCAGGAACATTGGACTACACTACTATTTTCCATCTAAAGAGCATTTTCCACTCTCTGCTGCTGACTTCGGCGTGGTTCATCTGCATGCTAAGCCTGCTTTTATTGCCACTTCAGGTGTGCACAAGAGAGAAAGTAATTCATTCCGGTTGGCGAGCTGATCGCTTGCAAAGACAGAATTGGCATGCTCGAAGGCTCTTGTAATGCGGTGAATCTCTTCGGATGTAACAGTTCTGGCTGTATTCTCATTCCTCTCAAATGGATCTTCGACCTAAACAAAAAACAGTGCACAGATGTGGAGTCAACATGAGGATCAAAAAATATCAGTACGAAATGTGCGAGCCCAGAAAGTGCACTACAAATAAGGAAATCCTTACGAAGAAGCTGTGAGTGGCCATCCAATGTGGCAAGTCATGGATTTCCTTGAGCCGGCCCTCGTACGTGGATATAGCAGCAGTAGGAGGGAAAGAACCGGTGAACTGCAAACAAATATATGACCACCTGTTAAGATTATTTATTTCAGGTTAATAATACATAATACTACTAAAGTGCACTTTGGCACAAATCCAGCTATCATGCCTTGTTCTAATTATGATTTTAAATGTCTAAACACCATTGCCTTTTCAATGTCTATCTCCATATAACAATAATTAACTAATTTTCCCCCGCTCAAGGGACAACAGTGACTTGGGAAATACAATTACCTTTTGAAAAAAAGTTGCAAGCAGATGGGAAAGAACTGTGATTTCTTTGCCATGTGCTCTGGCATCGAAATTTCGCTATATTCACCTTACAAACCTCGTCAAGATGTTTTTCATTGTAATGTGCTGCATGTGAATGCAAGGGGTAAATTACCAGGCACTGATACACCAGACAATCATCAACCCAACCCATCACAAATTAAACAAGCAAGTGTGTCTTACCTGCACTATCTTCTGTAATTTTCACATCATAAATCTCTTTCATAGGTGGTAAAATTGCAGGCTTACATGTCTGCAAGATGCAAGGTCAGAGCATAAGAGATAAAATATAATTTTATGCACCTATATGAGAATTAGGAAATTCTAAATTATAGAAGAAACCTGAAAATGATACAGGACAAGTAAGCAAAGCGAATAGGAGTTGAGAGTTCCATTTTTTGGATCGTTAATGTTTTGAGCCTTGGCCCATTCCTTGACCTGCAAAGACACACAAAGCTGAGCCTTTGCCTTAACAAAGAAGTTATGGCAACAGAAAAAAAATCACTTGGTTATGTAGATCATACCAATAAAACCATATTGCCAAAGCGCTCGTCAAAATCACTGACCCAGTATAACACTTTAGATTTAATTCGACCTAGATAGTTATCAACACATACATCACAGGAAATGCCAAATCTGTTGCTCACATATTGGACAACTGGAACTCTTGCAAGAGAAATGTACCGTACATCTCTAGCAACACCTGAGTCAAGATATGAAAATAAAATCTAAAATGATTAAGATTCTATAAAATGACATGACAGAGACAAGAAAATATATCGCATTGAACCAAATAAACATCCATCAGTCTGAACAAAGCATGGAACAAAAGGAGGTTCTCAAATACCGTGATCCAAACTTGTAAATTATAATGTGTGATGATCGTTCACTCTGGTCAAAGTTATAACACGAATATAACGTAATTACCTTTAGTTTGTAAAGCTTCAAGCACTTCTTTCAAGACATTCTGCTTGGTTGATGGGAAGTTTAGGCCATTCAACAGCTCAAGTGATACATCCAAGTCACCTGATTTTGCATAAAGATTTGATAGGAAGGATCCAAAAGGTTCAGCTGTTAACGAAAATAGAGAGGTCAGTAAAAGCAAAAACTAGGCATGGTATTGTAAGAGAATGGTGAAACAGTGTCTGCCATTTGAGCAGTCCCCAAAATTGCAGCTTAAATAAACTATATATAACTTTGCATAAATATTAAAAAGGAAGAACATAAATAACTTAATACCCTAACCATGTTCTCTAGGCAACAAAACAAACTGTTCACTACTGCCATAAGTAGCTAATGTACTGCGGCAGTCTCATGGGCCTTACGTCTATACTCTACAGAACTCTGGGCAAAAAGAAAATTGCTATTCATTTGTCACAAACTAAATTAATCCCCTTTTAGGATTTTGGATTTTACAACCTTATCATTTCTTCCTGTTATCATACAACTATTGGCCAGAGGTCATAATCTAGTGTTCATTGGAAAGGAGGGGAAAAATCCTGGATGTTACTGGAGGAAAACAAATAAATGAAGTTCAATATACTACCGCCGGCGCCGTTCCAGAAGTATAATTTTTTTAAAGTCAAACAATGTGAAGTTTAACCAGATTTGCTGATAAGACTATCGCCTGCATGCTTAACGGTTGAGATGACTACCTTTCGGTAGTCTATAGAAAATTCGGAATCCAAACTCCGTGTCCGGGATATAGTGTGCGAAAAAAGGGAAAACCTAAATAATGAGTAGTTACCTATCATGGTAAGTGAAGAGATGGAATCTCTAAGCTCCTGAAGTGCTTGAAGTCGTAGGTTATGATCCTTCTCGTCTGGTTTGATTGCAGAGAGGATGTCCTCGATACACTTCCCGAGCACATCATAGGTATGGCCATCCTCAGTCATGCTGAAACCCTGCAGCCAACATATAAAAATATACATAGAATCAAACAAGGAGAAGAAAAAGATCATGATATTAAAATAGTGTAAAATAGTGCTGCTAAGATATAACCAAAATACAACCTGTCCTAACTACAAGAGATATATTTGCTCTGACCAGAAGGTAAAACAAGGCATGAACCTATGTTCTCAAGTACTCATGTTCATTAAATGTTCTAGCGACGGCTAAATGCTTTGAAAGAATCAAACCGTACAGTAGAAATGACAGGTTCACCTAGTGTGAAATTTACTAGGACAATCACTAGGGGAAATAATATTGGGGAAAGCAAACATCGCCTACAGTTTCTTCTTCAGAAAGGTTAGTTCCCTAGAAATTTGGCCACAACGAACGTTGTAACCTGTAAAGCAGGTTTCCCTTGGCTTTGCTATTCTAGGAAACAATTTGTATTTTGCTCTCTTTTTAGGCTGTATGCACTTAGTGCAGACCCCTGGGAGACCATTTTCTCTTCCATCATCTAAAAGAAGTTATAACTTTTCGTTTTGCTATTTCTGAATTATTCTGGTTGGATTGAATTTAATTCTCAGATCCAAATAAAACTATAAAAATGAAATGCAACAGCCAAAGACTCAAAACCAAAAGACTGTTTCATCTACATGTATGTTCGCAACTAAAAAGCAAGAATAATTATTGGAATAGCTTCTTATACATGTACATTATTAACTAAACTTAAAGAAAATAAACTAACTCTAAAAGGAGAAAATGTTGGTACACCGGTAACCTTGGGCCTAGATTGCTTGTTTTCCTCATCCGCCTCGTACTGCTGCGCTATCTCTAGGCTTTTCTGCTCGCATTCTATTGCTGTCTGGACGCAGCCTCGAACCGTGATGACTCCTTTGGGCGCGGGCATCTTCATGCACATGTGGATGTAGCTCTCTTCCGCCATGAACCTGACCATAGCTGGTCGTCCTAAGAAGGCACTGTACGCTGATTCGAAATCAACAACATCGAACATGATCCCTTCTGTTCGGAAATTATCTGGCGTCCCGAACGTCACCGGAAGTGTGATCTGGCCGATAGTAGCGGCCCAGGATCCAGGTACGATACCGTGGATACGGTAAGACGCCGGCTTCATCATTGCAGATCGAGGGACCTCCATCTGATCGAGTGTGCTGGTGAAGATGAGGTTCACAGGACTTCCTCCGTTCACAAAAACTCGGCTAACCCAGCAGTTTTGGATAAAGGGGCTGACGACGATGGGGAAGCGACCTGGCTCAGAGTCAGAGAAGAAGTTCTCGACAAAATCATCCTGATCGAACGAAATCTCGACGTCGTACCACTTGACCGCCTGGAGTTTCTGCCGCTTCTTAGGGTTCTCCCGGGCCATCATCGTGTATTCTCTGTTGGACTCGTAACCGTAATAAGAGGCCGAGCCCACAAATATACTCCCGACGAAGACCATCGTATCCTGGGAGACAGTAGTACAGGGTCGAAGCCGCCGCCACGGGCGCCGGCGGCTGGAGGATGGTGCGGCGAAGGCTCCTTCTCGACCTCTTAGATCGACTTGGCTAGGTAGGGCAGCGTGGGGTTTAATCCTTTTTCGTTGATCTCCTCGTGTCTAGCGTCCGTGCCTAAAGTCTGCTACCTGCTAATGAAGGCCAAGAGTCAGACTAACTCAGACTCGTACATGACTTGGATTGGAAACGTTAACTATGGAAGCTACAACTGACTTAATCCGAGACTACTTACATCTGATTATTCATGCCTTAACTAGTCATCACCATTGCAGACCATATCCTATGACCATGCGTGTTCTAGGCCCCGAAACTCCAGGGTCTAGAACTTCCGAGCAGAAGTCCCGACCTCTCCAGTGTGATGTGTATTTTGCACTCGATAGCCCGCAGATTGCCCCCAAAAACTCTAGAATTGTGAAGTTTTGGCCCTCTAAAGAAAATCCCTGGACCACCTCCTGTGTGTAAAGTGAGGCATGGTGAATTGTATAGTCCGAAGATTGGCCCAGAGGTAGCCAAGATATTCCAGGCACCCCGGAACATCCGGCCCTCGGGAAAACAACCATAATGATTGGATTCTTCGAGGATGCCACTATATAAAGGCCCTTCCTTCCACAGAGAACGGATCGTCTTTCCCTCTGTCCCCTCCATTGTTGC
Organism: Avena sativa; assembly: GCA_916181665.1. Classification (NCBI taxonomy): domain Eukaryota; kingdom Viridiplantae; phylum Streptophyta; class Magnoliopsida; order Poales; family Poaceae; genus Avena; species Avena sativa. The sequence continues at coordinate 462,597,310 of OV702279.1, read as the reverse complement.
AAGAGTTTGATTTTTCGATATCTTCCTCCCTGGAGCTCCAATCTTGATGATTCTTTAGATAAAGACTGATGAGGAGATCCAGATCTACTTTTGTCACCAAAGAAATTTGATCCTCCCTTGCTATCCATTGTGGATCTTGTTACTCTTGGGTGTATGGGAACCCTAATCGGAAGTGGTTGTCCTGAAGCTCAGTGATTATTGTGTAAAGCTTTGTGCCAAGCTTCAAAGTCTCTAGTTGAGTTGTGGAGATCACTTCAAACAAGTTTTAAAAGGTTTGGTTGTTTCCTCTAAAGTCACCACGACACCACTTAGTGGTTTGAGGCACTTCACGTCGTGTGAAACCTCGAGGAGAATACGGTGAGCCATTGTGGCTATTGGTGGGCATTGGGCTAGCACAATGCTTCAACGGAGACTAAAACCTCTTAAGGTGTAAAATTTGGGGCACATCCTCATCTCCATTGAGTGGTTGTCTCTAAGCCTACTTTCTTATTACTAGCTTGTTATCTTGCTTATCTTGCGTTAGCTAGTTGTATCTTGACATTAGGTCGCTCTCAAGTAGCATTATCTAGAGAAATTGTATTCTTGTTGACCCTTAATGTGGTAATTAAAATATTAAAAAATCTAGTCACATATTCACCCCCCCCCCCAACACACACACAATCAAAAACTAAGATATAGATCGGTTTCGGAAGTTATGCCTTGGCCTTGTCTCATCGTCGTGTTAAGGTCAAACGACCGCACATTGTGTCGTACAAGTCAAGAAATATATCCCTACAAACATGGGATTGACATGATATGCCGATGACACTACAGGAAGTGTGTCAATTCGTTTGGGACTTCAAGTGCAGAGTGATGCAGCAAAAGAAATTTTTCTCACAAGGGTGACTCGGGGTTTATATCGAACTCTCAGGGAACAAAGGCGAAACTTTTTCCAACCTCGTCTAGCAACCTACAAAGCAAAGTCTTTGTCTTGTGCCCCCAACTCCACTGTGTGGTTGTCAAGCACAAGACTTCGGTATTATTAAAGTAAAATAACAATAAATAAAATACTAGAAAGAAAACCAAAACTAGAAAGTAAATGAAGTTGTTTTTGGATTTTTGGTTGTAGTTGCAAGAAGTAAATATATTTTTGTATTTTCTAAATTAATTAATGCTAAAAATGTAAAGGCAAGTAAAAGCAAGTAAAAGTTGTTTCTTATGATAAAAGGTGGACCGGAGTTCATGGTTTCACTTATCTACTCTCTTATAAAGGTTGGTGACATTAAGAACATGACAGATAACTAACTATTGATGAGATTTTATTATGTGTCTTGATTAGCATTTATATAGGCATCATGTCCTAACATAAAGATGATACTACACATCTTACTTATACTCCACTAGAAAGGGATACACTCCAAGCAATCTAGATTTAACAATTAACAAAGCATAGCTTTAGGTACTTTGACATGATGTTTGAACAACAAATATGCTAACTTGAATTAAACATATCACAATAAATCAAGCATATGATCCATAGATTAAACAAGACTTCTTAGTTGTCACTAAAAATTATATAGCACATGCATTCACTTTATCCCTAGTGAGATAACAAAATAATTGGTAAAGACCATAGTAGATATGATGCTTGTTGTCACAACCATGTTAGTCCACCATGTTACTCCATCTAATAGACACCATCCCCCACCCATGCTCTTGCATACAAGTTTGATCAGAACAAGTAATAAAGAATGGGATAACAATGTGCATCTATTAATACATCAAGAACACAATAAAGATTCAGATCTCATAGATCATCCCATAAAACAAAAGATCCACCACATAGGAATTACAAATATGACCATAATCATGATAGGCAGCTCATATGGCATCTAAACAACATAGCACAAGTGAGAGACAGATCAAGCTACTGCCACAAACCGATAGTTCAGAGGTGGACTACTCCCTCTTCATCATGGTGACGGTGTTGATGATGTTGGACAGGGTGGAGATGCAACCGGGAATGGCTCCGGCAGTGTTCCTCCTCCAATCTTTGTAGGTTCAGCCTCAGTTTCATGGTTTTCGTGTTTTCTTTGCCGCCTCCTCCGAGAACGCCTCGGGGGTCTATATATAGTGGTTTTTTTGTCAAGCCCGTCAGTTTGAGATCAAAATGGACGGCTGGGGACGCTCGAGGATTAAACAAGACATGGTGGTGCGGCCTAGGGTGGGGCATGTGCCACCTATGCTCGTTTGGGCCTCGTGGGCCCCCTCCGGTACTTCTTCTTCTCATATTGTTTCTTTAGGAAAATATTCACTCCAGAAAAATCCTCGCTCCGTTTGAGTTCTCGTAAGGTCCCTAAAACTTAAAAATACACAAAACAGGGGTTTCATGTTCTGTAGAGTTATAAACCAGTGAAAAAGAAGCAGTGGAAAATCCCCATAAATTAACGCAAAGCATGAATATAACATCTAATAACATGCAAATATGTTAGAATATATGGAAATAAACTACAAAGTTCATGTATGCATTTTACATGCATCATATGCCAAGATTCAGTTTATAAACAAATTGATTCGGCTACAACATGTCACATTTAACATCTATCTAGAAGCCTATCATTTAAAATCATCCCTCAATCTCAGCTTCTCCAAGTTGAGGTTGTTTTTAAGGCTTCTAATTGTCGTACTTGTAGTGGTTTAATGAACCCATCTGTAACTTGATCACATGTTGGAATAAACCGAACATCCAACAATTTTCGTGCAACTTGTTATCTCACAAAATGAAAATCACTTTCAATATTATTTGGTGTCGCATCAAACACAATTTGCAGAAAGGTAAGTTGCACCAATACTATCACACCACATACATGCTATTTGAGGATGAATAACTCGAAGTTCATCAAGTAACGACTCAATCCACATTACCTCGATAATAGCATTGGACAAAGATTTATACTCACCTTTTGTACTTGACGACATGATGGTAGCTTGCTTTCTAGCACTCCAAGGCACAAGATTGGAACCAAAAACACAGCAAAGCCACATGTTGACCTTCTATCATCAGGACAAGCTGCCTAATCAGCATAAAAAAAGCACTTACAAGAGATGATGTCGACTTGCTGATTTTGAGTCCAGTAGCCAAGCTTCCTCGATAGCGCAGGATCCTCTTCGCAGCAGTCCAATGCAAGGTGGTAGGAGCATGTAAAAATTGACAAAAATTACTAACACAAAATAGATTCCATACCTTGTTAGTGTAATATATTGCAAGGCACCAAGAATTCTCCTATACCGAGTTGAATCATCAGGACTTGATTGTTCCCCCTCATGCAAGGACAGCTTCTCTATGGTGGAAAGTGGAGTAATTGACGTTGTGCACTCCTTCATGCCTACATGGGCCAAAATATCCGCAACATATTTTTCCTAAGTCAACAAAGTACCATTGCCAACTCTTTTTACTTCAAACCCAAGGAAATAATGAAGGTCACCTAAATCCTTCAAAGCTAAATCATTGCGAAGATCATTTAATAGAGTTGTAGTAGCCTCTTGAGATGATCTTGCAATAATTATGTCATGAACATGAATAAGCATAAAAATAGTGATATTTCCTTTCCTATAAAAGAAGAGTGACATGTATCCTTTTGATGGTGTGAAACCAAGTTCTTCGAGCTTGCCTCTCAACCTAGAATACCATGCTCGAGGAGCTTATTTCAAACCATACAATGTTTTTTCCAATCTACAAACATGATGCGGCCTTGCCTCGTCTTCATAAACTGGAGGCTGCCTCATGTACACTTGTTCCTCAAGAACGTGATGAAGAAACACATTCTGCACATCCAAACGACGAAGACTCCATCCCCTGAAAATAGAAATAGAGAGCACCAAACGAATAGTAGCAACCTTAACTACTAGACTAAAATTGTCTTCATAATCAATACAATGGCATTGCTTACAGCCTTTAGCTAATAGTATCGCCTTATGCCTATCTACTATGGTGCCATCGGGTTTTCTTTCGCTTATGTACACCCACTTACAATCAATAATATCTCTCCCTTGCCTAGATGAAACTAAGTGGCATGTCCTATTGTTCATAAGTGCACTATATTCAATATCCATAGCATTTTTCCATTGCTGTCTCTTAATGCCTCATGTAAGGTTGCATGTTCATCAGTAGAAGCTAAACATGCATAGTGCCATCGGTGTGAACAAGCATTTTAAATATATCTTTTTTGGATTGTATGTGCCTCATAGGCGCAGTTGTGGCCTTAGGAGCATCCAACGTAGAGGATACAGAGGAATCTGCACCAGATCAGCCATGCGTGGGCCTATGGAACCCGTCAGCTTATCAGGTGATGCCACATGAGGGAGGACCCTAGTCCCGTGGACGACAAGATTGTGGCTGGTTGTCCCTTCGCGCCATGTGTCGGACACGGAATCATCGAAGGCGTGTGGCGAACATGCGCCGCCAGGAGATAGGGCGGAGACATGTCGCCTCTCCGGGACCGCCTAGAGAATCCTGCAGGCAATCTCTCGTGATCACTACACGTAGGGAGATCTTCCTCGTGTCCTGCGCTGGTATCTGTATCTGTGACATAAAATCATGATTGTTCACACTATTTGCGTCGTTAGCAACATGAAAAATAGGAGCATCAATCATATGATTTTTAGTAGTGTTCCCCCTAGAATCAGAAGGATTTAACGACTTAGATGAAAGCAACAAAAAATAGATCTTAACCAAGCGTCGACATTGCGATTTAGATTAGAGAAATAAGATGTTTTCACCGTGCACAATGTCATGAGAGACATATATGCGACCAGTAGGAATAATGTCAAGACATAAAAAGCCTTTGTGAATATTACTATACCCAAGGAACGGGCATTTCTTAGAATGAAATTCTAGCTTATTACGAATTGTATTATCGAAGGTTCGGCCAACACGCACACCCAAAAATTCGGAGTGATTGATAATTTGGTTTCTCATGATAAATACATTCCAAAGGAGTATAAAAATTGATGATTCTACTTGGTGTGCGATTATTGAGAGATACGTGGCAGAAATAAATGCTTTATCCCAATACTTCTATCGTATAGATGAATGAGAGATAAAGGATATGGGCCAGATAGATGCTTCATACTAATATTTCCCACTTCAATAATGTGTCTATGTTTATGTTCGGCAGAAACATCATGTTGATTGGCACATGGGCAAGATACAAACTGATTTTTCTATCGAACAACGCTCAACAAGATGCTGAAAATCCTAAAACTGTTGAAGCACTTGGGATGTGTGCTTAAGCAAGTATATCCAAATAAATTTGCTGAAATCATTGATAAAACTATCATAGTATTTCTTTGGTCCAACAGACTCGATAGCATGGGCCTCGCACACGCGAACAGGCTTGAGCCCAACACAGACCCAGAAAATTAAACACGGGGGCCCGACTCCGTTTTCCACCGAGCCCGTGTGGAATAGTCTCCACTTTGGATGCTGCTGCATTGAGCACGTTCTACGGGGGCCTGCCCCATGCAATGCAGGGCACAACCCAAGACCCACGGCAAACACGAGGGCCGACCCCTGCTACATCTTTGTGGACAGAAAAATCTTACAGGCACGCACGCAGTTCCTCACCAGAACAACAGCATGATCCAGAGGACAAACCCACAACAGCAGCAGAGGACAGTACGGGGTACTATATTTACGGTCGGTGCATCTAACGGTGGGTAGATCTGCTTTTCATTCGCGATGACATGATAGGAAGGCACGTATCTGTACCACGGAACGTGGTAGTAATTTTTCTGTGTCCCGAGCGGCCTCCGTTGAGGTGAGATCCGATCTGAACGGCACAGGGTTTCCAATGCGCCACGCTGGAATTGACCGTGCTCAGCTTCAGCTATACGTGTGTTCTAGTACCATTCTTGCTCGTTACGTTGTTCAGCAGCAGTGAAACGAAACGAAGACAGAGGAGGAGACTAGCGCTCACGTGATTACGGGGAAGCTGCCAAAGCCACGGCCACCGACATGCGTATGCGCATTGGCACCAGCCACCAGATACCATGGACATGGCCCGCCTTTGACCCCTCCTCTCACGTGATGTTCTCTATCAGGTGGCCCTTTGCCTTTTTACCGGCACCGTGGGCCCGCCCGTCCTGCATGCAGCACCACGCTACTTTGGTTTTCGGATCGGATTTAGATTAGTGACGAGCAGACAGACGTGGAGAGGGGGAGGAGCAAAGGGCGTGCATGACACGTCCCTCTCACGAGACCGCGCGTGCAGCGCGGAGTTCAAATGGTGGATCTCATCATGGATATTAGCGGCGGCCGGCCGGCGGTAACAAACATTTTTTTATATTGCTTTGGGAATCTATCAACTATCAACCTCCAGGTACTCGTCGTCGGACAGAGATCGATCGAGCTTATTACGGATTCACCGCCACTTGGACTTGGGATATATCCGCTGGTTCTCGTGGAAGGCATTGTGCTACCAGGATTAGGATGCTCGTGATCCTGTTTATACACACATTTAGTAAGATCTTAACCAGATTCGTGGACTTAGGTTCTCAGATTCTCTCCTTTCCGCGTGCGACCAGGACGAGAGATGCGCTCGTGCTGCGTATGTCTTTGCCCCGCTAGTCACGGCGTGATGCTTATAAATGATGACGGAGGGACCAAAGTAAGAGGCGACTGTTCACCTTTTGGCTTATGTACTACGTATGGTCCATCCTAGCTCTTGTGCTTCTCCTTCTCCCGTCGTCTCTTATCATCGCGTTAGTTTACGTTTTACCCCTCATCTCGCAATTTGGAAATAAACACTATCGGTCCTAAGGGTATCTCTAACTGATTCCATAAAATCCGTTAGAGGAATAAAATTACGCAGCGGCGGCTCTTAACCGAACTCCTAAATGGTTAGAGAAGTAAAATTATGCTCACCGGAGGAGTAAAAGTGGCGGCCGACTCCTAAATTTACTCCTCCGAGGCCAATTCCGAGAAAATCTTCCGCCTCCCGACCTCCTCTTCCCGCCCTCCGCCGTTCTTTCCCGCTCGCCTCCCCGCCGATGCCGATGTCGCCGACTCCGCCCGCAATCGACGCGCAGCTCTCCGGCGCACCTTCTCCGACCAACCCCGGCGCCGCAGATGCCCCAACACCGCCGCAATCGGAGATCTCCGTCGTCGCCACGGGTAGGAAAAGATTGGGGGCCAACAACATGGTCCGGCCGGGCGGCACAACCGTCAAGGCCTCCGGTAAGGCTGGCGGCAAGTGCGTGGAGGCTCCCAAGGTGGCGCCGCGTCCTCCCCTTGCTCCTGTGGCCGGTCGGCGGCAGAGCAAACCGACTCAGACCAAAGTGGCGCTCACGGAGGCGGCGGCCAAGAAGAAGAGGAAGAAGGCCGAGGCGGCGCTACCGAAGGCTGCAGCTGCCTCTTCAACGCGCAAGGCCTCGACGGCGAACCCTCCACGAGTCCGGCCACCGCGGGCGGCCGTTGTCAACGTCGACGAGCGCGAGGTGTTCGATGGATCATCGACGAGGTAAAAAATCTCCTTTTCTCCTCTCCTCTCATCGGTTCACGATTTGTAGACACACGGTGATGTTCTTTTGATGAAATGTAGTGTGGTGGACACGGAGGTGGCCTCCTTCATGAGCCAATTGGAGGGTAGCCATGCCGTCGGGATCGACGACCTCAATTTTGACGATCAAGAGGTTGAGCCCACCACCGAGCAAGGGAAGGAAGAAGAGGTGGAGGAGACACAAGGAAGCACAAAGAAGAGTCGAGCCTCCAACTATAGCAAGAAGGAGGACATCGCATTGTGCTATGCGTGGATGAATGTGTCACTCGATGCATCGGTTGGCACCGACCAATAGAAGGAGAGGTTTTGGGCTCGCATCGAGGACTACTACAACAACACCGTGGAGGTGTTTATCACTCGCACACAAGGCTCTCTCGGCCACCGGTGGGATGCCATTCTTGAGTGTTGCAACCGGTGGTCTGGTTGTGTTGATCAAGTGCAAACCAACCCACCAAGTGGAGTGCCTATGTATGTCGTTTAAGTGGTGTATTACTTGTGTTTGAATTTTCCGTATGTTTGAATTGGTTGTTTGAACTATATGTAAGATATTTGAATGCATATGTGGAGTGGTGGAAAAAAATGGGGCAAAAAAAAGTTTACTCCTCTAAATTTAGGAGATCGGTTCGACACCGACCTCCTTTAGAGGAGTATATTTACTCCTCTAAAGTTTACTCCTCCATTTACTCCTCTAACCAGTTGGGGATCGCTTAGAGATGCCCTAATGGTCGGTGCAAACATCTGCCCCTTTTATTTTGGGAAGTGCTAGGGTCCCGAGGATAACTCCCCAATATCCCCGGTCCTCAAAAGACCTCGTAATCCCGCTTTTGCTGCAAAATGTTTCGTTTTTTGTTATAGAATGTTCTGATTTTGCTGCATGTACCTAAAACAGCTCAGTCACGGGACAAAAACAAAAATATAATTTTCGCCCAAGACCTCACCAGAGACTATGTAGCAAAAAATTTGGGTTAATGTAGCAAACCCGACTTCGCCAAAGACTTTTGCTGGAAGACCTCGCCGGAGACCTCGTACCAAAAAAATAATGCTACTGTAGCAAACCACAAAAAGGTTGTGTAGACAAAAGTTGTGCTAATGTAGCAACACTGAGACATCGCCAGAGACCTCGCTGGAAACATTGTAGCAAAAAATGTATGTAATTGTAGCGTTTCGAGAACAACTATTGTAGCAAAAAAATAATTGATATGTAGCAAAATTTCCATCAAGTAAAAAATTTCTAAAAAGGAAAATCCAGAGTAGCAAATATGCAGGCCTTCGGGTAGCAACAACCCCTGCCGTCTGCGGCAAATCTACCTGCCGTCGGTAGCAAAAATCTATTGCGGTAGGTAGCATGCATAGGAGTCACCCACCTCGAATTGCTAGACCTCGCCGGAGGGGTGAGAGAGGATCGGGACAGCCTTCGGCGGTCCCTTGCCGGAGGCGAGCCCCGTCGTCCTCGAACTGCAGCGGGACGGTGGCCTCCCTTGCCGGTCTGCGGTGACTCACGCGGGACAAGGAAGGAGCACGACGAGCTCAAGAGAAGAGGGAGCCGGCGAGCTTCGGCGACATACGGTGATGCGGGACGAGGGAGCATGGCGAGCTCCGGCGGCGATGGGGGCGAGGAGCGGGCACCGCAAGCTCCGGCGGCTGAGGCGCACGGCCAGGGTAGGGCGGCGCACGGCCTAGGCAGGGCGGCGTGCTGCAGCGTCGCGGCTAGAAAAGAGTTGTGCTCGAGACTCGAGAGGAAGATTAGGGAAGGAGAAGAGATAAGGCGAGGCCACCCATGCGCTCGCGCAACAGCATTCATTCGGTTCGATCCCCTGAGGTACCCAATCATTCTCCTTTTATTTTTTGAGCGAATATTTCCGCGGTAGTAAAATACTAGGTGGATGTACTTGGGTTCATGAGTACCCAGGTCTCAAAATGTACAAAAAAAAGTCTCAAAATGTACAAAATTGAAATAAATTACTTACATACATATTGACCTGAAACTTGGTCCCGCAAATTTTCCGGAAACAATATAATTGTACGTGGCTTTCCAGAAGCGAAATCTAGTGCTTGTACTATTTCTCTAGCATTTTGTTGTTTCCTCTCATTTTACATAATTTATGTGTTAAGTTTGAGATTTTGCACGCACATCATGCCTTCATTCTCTACTTAGAGCAACTATGCAAACTCGCCGCATCAAAAAAGCATTTACAGGACACCCAAAACGTGATTCTCAGGCCAATTTTGCCTTGCGCGAACAAGTACTGTAAATGGCTGCCTTAAAACCGAACATTCTCCACCGCAAACCAATATTCCTTGGGTGGTCTTATTCAATCGTTTCTCCTTCCTCTTGTAGCTCATTATCCCGCCCAGGACGCTGACCCCCGCCTGCCCCCCCCCCCCCCCCCCTCGTCTTCCCATCGTCGTCCCCCCTCCCCCCTCCCCTCTGTCATTGCCTGCCGCCCCACACCATTCCCCGCCGCTCCTAGCCCTGCCCTGCCGCCACTACCCTGACCAGGCGGCGGGAGGCCACCCTGTCCCAGGCCATGAGGAGGACGCGAGAGATCGGCCTCATGCCAGGCCATGACACTAAGTGATGTGGGGTTAACACGTCAATGTTCATAGTTTATGGACTTGGGTTTACAGGAAGAGCGGCACGCTGGAGACTTCATCGGCTAATTGATAAACAACACGAGGACACAAGATTTACCCAGGTTCAGGCCACCGGAGGGAAAATCCTACTCCTACTTGTCTACTCTTAATTGATGGAGGAACCGAAGGTTTACAATGGTACCTTGATGGCGATGGTGCGCAGATGTAATCTGGCGGGTGTATATGCTAGGGTTTCTGATGTCTAGATCTATTTTATATTGTGGAAGATTGATACCTTCAATCTGGATTATGGATGTAGTATAATAGTCTTTTTCCTAGAAGACATAGGTTTAATCGAACCTTGGAAAAGAACCCTAAAAGAAAATAAAAAGACACGTCTACAAGACTTTGTTTATTCGTTTTACCTTTGTTTACCGGACCAATCTAGTTTATTTTATCGTGGGTTCAATCAATGGATGGAGATAGACTAGGGTTGAAGATACACCTGCAGCTACACATCATATGGGATAAAAGATAATAGTAAGCATAGTTATGTGTAATATTTTAATAGAAATAATCTCGTGTGGGCAATATATCCTAATATACTAGAGTCTCTAAGAGGCAACAGGCATAACAATAGTCTTTTGATCCAACCGAGTGGTGATCCAACCGAGTGTACCATGAAGCACCGGGCTACAAACAATTATTAAGTGTAAAACACAGATCAAAGCATTAAGTAGTGATGTTGTTGTGATCCCGAATGAGTCGCTAAGCAAAGACCGTACAACTCTTCCTATCACTGGATTTCCTATGAGATCGCCGCTAGCAAAGTATCCCACCTTAAGCCTTTATCAATTTCTAGGGTTTTGGATACCTAAAAATCCAAAGATCGAGACAAGAGACAAAGAAACAAAAGATACAAATCTCTCTTTCAAACAATACACAATGCTCTCATAAATTAGATGCACATAATCGCCGCGAGGTTTCTCCCTAATCCACAGCCCGTGAGGCCTACTCACTCATAACAATAAGATCAACGATAGAATACATTATGCAAAATACTTAGATTGAAATCAAATATTTTTACAATGGTCATCGAATCACAAGAAGATCTCAAGTACAAAGTAATGGCTATGGCTAATGGAGGGGATAGAAGATGGAAGGGATGAACTATGGTGTGGATCTCCTTTGGTGGTGTTGTGATATAATCTGAGAATGGCGGCCTTTTGCGTGGCGGCTGAGGCCTCAAAATATATAGGTGTCTTCATAAAATTTGTAGGGTTTGACAAGACGGAGTCGCCGCCAAATGGTACAGGCGGATGGTACGGACGGGCCTTGCTCGTACTAGTGGTCGTTACGGCTGCAGACGCCTAGCAATGGCTCTAGAATTAATTGGTCGTGTGGACTTCCTCAAAACCCTCATTATGACTCCAAATTTCGCATTAAAAAGTGTGATTTCCTGCACAACACAAATCAAAGTAATGGTTTTCATATCTTTGCAATTATTAGTCATTAGTGACAAGGATAGAGAGTTTCTTGTCAATTCCTTGACTAAAAACAATATTTAAACACGGTGGAAGGTGGCTATTTTTGGAGCCATCAGAGGTATATCCTCCTTGTTGGACCCTCCTAGTCTTTATATATGGGAAGGCTAGGTCTCAGGTACCAATACTAGTTGGTTACAAGTTGGATTCAAACTCTAGTCTTGAGCTTTCCTTGTCTTGCACGCTTGGAGTCGGTGTCCATATGGACTTCATATCAACCAAACCATCATGGGCGTCATGGACCTTGCTAGGTCGTTGAGTGGGCCTTCCATTGAGCCACACCAGGTAGGCTATAGTTGGGTGCTTGTTGGGCATACCCATGTTAGTAACTCCCGAGTGTCCAGCCGAATCATAGATTCAGGTGGATGATACATTGCAAATGTATCTATAATTTTTGATGTTCCATGCTTGGTTTTATTCACTTTCTTGTGTTTTGTCCACACTTTGGAGTACTTTTCATATGATTTCTTGGACTAACCTATTAACAAGAGCCACAGTGCGAGCTGCCTATTTTCTGCTGTTTTTGGTTCCAGGAAAGTCAGAAAATGAATATTCTCGGAATTGGACGGGACAAAAGCCAAAGTGCCTATTTTCCATAAGACTCACGGAGCCAGAATACGAGACGGAGGAGGGCCATGGGCTGGCCACACCACCCCTAGGCGCGGGCTGGGCCTGGCCGCGCCAGGGCATGGTGTGGGCCCCCCAGGCACCCCCTCGGTCCCCCTCTTCGCCTATAAGGAGCCTTCTGACCTAAAAACTTCGGGGGGTTCGACGTTTTTCCAAAAGGAGTTCCACTCCGCCACCACCACCAGATTCCACGAAACAGCACCAGAAACTCCGTTCTAGCACCCTGCCGGGACAGGGAATTGGAGGAGATCATCGCCATCATCATCACCATCGCTTCTCCATTGACCATCCATGTTCCCCCATCTATGAGTGAGTAATCCCCCGGTGTAGGCTATGGGGATGGTAGGGATTGGATGAGATCGTTCATGTAATGGCATCAGATTGTTAGGGCATGGTGCCTAGTATATTTTATTAGTGATTTATGACTTTGTTGCGACTTGTTGTGCTTAATGCTTGTCACTAGGGCCCGAGTGCCATGATTTCAGATCTGAACATGTTATTGATTCATTATGATAGTATTATTTTTGGTATTATCTACAAGTTGTATACACACGTTGTTGTCCGGAACCTATGGCCCCGAAGTGACAGAAATCGGGATAACCGGAAGGGAATGGCTTTGATATGAGGATCACATGTGTTCACGGAGTGTTAATGCTTTGCTCTGGTGCTCTATTAAAAGGAGCACCTTAATTGCCAGTAGTTCCCTAGAGGCCCCGCTGCAAACAGGCTGGCAGGATAAAAGATGTTGTGCAAGTTCTTATTGCGAGCACGTATGACTATATATGGAACACATGCCTAGGATTGTCTAGTACTTGGATGTTTTATCTTATTTATCTGCAATTGCCTTATGTTCTGATTTCCATTTGAATTGTCTTGTCCATGCAACGTCCGTCCATCCATCCCTATGCCTACCGCACTCGAATCCCACTGTTTACTGCTTTTGTTACTACTGTCTTTGCTTTACTACTGCTGTTACTTTACTATTCCTACTACAAAACTGTTGCTACTGATAAACTATTGTGAGCAATATTGTTTCCAGGTGCAGCTGAATTGATAACTCAGTTGTTAAGGCTTATAAATATTCTTTGGCTCCCCTTGTGTCGAATCAATAAATTGGGTTTCACTTCCCTCGAAAATATTGCGATACACCCCCTATACTTGTGGGTCATCAGTGGAGACTTAGTTTTCTTTGAGCCTTGCATTTGGATGTCGAAGTCGACAGTTGTATCGACTGCGAAGCACTTCACCCGAAAGTTCATCGGGTGAGTCGAAATTCGTAATACATCATAGGGATGTTGGTAAGTGTTCCTGTTGCGCTCGACGGATTGCGACCAGTTAATTGCTCTAGGGCAAAAACAACGTCACCTACTCAAACTCGAGTCCCCAGACTCGAATTCGGAAATTGATGGGGTAGTTCGACTCTTGCCACGGAAGCCTTACTGAGTCGAACTTCAGTTGATAAGTATGTACCTAACGCGTTCGTCGGGATTTTCATCACACCTGTTGGTGCGGTTTTAACTGGTAGAGCGTAGCAGGTGCGATTGCCAGTCCATCATATTGTATCTGTATGTCTTATCTTTGTGTCATAGACGCATCATCCGAAGGTTTATCACCGTGGAGATGTTTAGGGTGGTCAAGGAGACGTTGTCTCTGAACTTGACATTGGAATGTAAGTGGACAGATTCGCTAGTGGGTTTGGTTGCTGTACGTAAGTCGAAATTGTGGACGCAATCGACACAATGGACTATGTGGTGAATCTTTTTTTTTCTATATGGTGTGCGACTAGTGCTCCCTATAGGAGTAGCCCTCGAGTGTGTTCGAGTCGTAGACTCAAGCAGAAAATTATAGTCATTGGTTGCATGGACATAACGATCCGAAAGTACTTCGGATGATCTTGCGAATGCCATCAATACGGGCATTTTTTCGAATGTGCGACCAGCGTGCCTGATGGCCCAAAATATATCGAGTTCGTTGGGGAACCCCGAGAGGAAGGTATGATGAGCACAGCAGCAAGTTTTCCCTCAGTACGAAACCAAGGTTATCAATCCAGTAGGAGCAAGGAAACACCCCAAAGGTGTTGCTAGCTGAGCCTTGGCAGGGCGCACTACCGGTGCTAGTAGCAACATGGAGACCTGCACAACACAACCACAGAACTTTGTCCCCAACTTGTGATGAGGTTGTCAATCTCACCGGTTTTGTTAAAAATAAAGGATTAAACGTATCGAATGGAAGGAAGTAATAGTTTGTAGAAAGTAAACACAAAGTAGTAAATAGTTTGATTGTAGATTGAATGTAAATGAAAGGACCGGGGTCCATAGTTCACTAGAGGTGGCTCTCCTTAAGATAGATAACATGTTGGGTGAAAAAATTATAGCGGGGCAATTGACAAACATCGAGAAAGCATACAAGCATATACTACTCATCTTGACTCCCTTGAGATTCGATTGGGCATTACAATATTATGCATAGACCTCCATCCAACTGCATCTATTACTAATAATCCACCTTCACGTTATCATCCGAACCCCCTCCAGTATTAAGTTGCAAGCAATAGATAATTGCATTACGAATTGTGTGTAATGTAAAGAATACGATTGTTCTATGAAAAAAGGATTGTTGTTTTCTCCCTAGTAGCAATAGCCCATCTAGTACCTTAGAGATTTCTGTCACTTCCCCAGATTACCAGAGGCATGAATCCACTATCAAGCATAAATTCGAACTCTTGGAGTTACTAGCATCTACTTGGCCAAGATAGCTACTAACAACGGAAAGCATGCAAGATCATGATACATTGTAAATGTATCTATAATTTTTGATGTTCCATGCTTGGTTTATCCACTTTCTTATGTTTTGTCCACACTTTGGAGTACTTTTCATATGATTTCTTGGACTAACCTATTAACAAGAGCCACAGTGCCAGCTGCCTATTTTCTGCTGTTTTTGGTTCCAGGAAAGTCAGAAAATGAATATTCTCAGAATTGGACGGTACAAAAGCCAAAGTTCCTATTTTACCGGAAGACTCACGGAGCCATAATACGAGACGGGGGAGGGCCAGGGTCACGGCACCCCCTCGGTCTCCCTCTTCGCCTATAAGTTGCCTTCTGACCTAAAAACTCAGGGGGGTTCGACATTTTTCCAGAAGGAGTTTTGCTCCGCCGCCACCGCCAGATTCCACGAAGCAGCACCAGAAACTCCGTTCTTGCACCCTGCTGGGACGGGGAATTGGAGGAGATCATCGCCATCATCATCACCATTGCTTTTCCATCGACCATCCGTGTTTCCCCCATCTATGAGTGAGTAATTCCCCGTTGTAGGCTATGGGGATGGTAGGGATTGGATGAGATCGTTCATGTAATGGCATTAGATTGTTAGGGCATGGTGCCTAGTATCTTCTATTAGTGCTTTATGACTTTGTTGCGACTTGTTATGCTTAATGCTTGTCACTAGGGCCCGAGTGCCATGATTTCAGATCTGAACATGTTATTGATTCATTATGATAGTATTGTTTATGGTCTTACCTGCAAGTTGTATACACACGTTGTTGTCCGGAACCAATGGCCCCGAAGTGACAGAAATCGGGATAACCGGAGGGAATGGTTTTGATGTGAGGATCACATGTGTTCACGGAGTGTTAATGCTTTGCTCCGTTGCTCTATTAAAGGGAGCACCTTAATTGCCAGTAGTTCCCTTGAGGCCCCGCTGCAAACGGGCTGGCAGGACAAAAGATGTTGTGCAAGTTCTCATTGCGAGCACGTATGACTATATATAGAACACATGCCTAGGATTATATAGTACTTGGATGCTTTATCTTATTTATCTGCAATTGCCTTATGTTCTGTTTGCTATGTGAATTGTCTTGTCCATGCAACGCCCGTTCATCCATCTCTATGCCTACCGCACTCGAATCCTATTGTTTACTGCTATTGTTACTGTTGTCTTTACTTTACTACTGCTGCTACTTTACTATTCCTACTACAAAACTGTTGCTATTGATAAACTACTGTGAGCAAGATTGTTTCTAGGTTCAGGTGAAATGACAACTCAGTTGTTAAGGGTTATAAATATTCTTTGGCTCCCCTTGTGTCGAATCAATAAATTGGGTTTCACTTCCCTCGAAAATACTGCGATACACCCCCTATACTTGTGGGTCATCAGAACACAAATAACAAAGACATGATAGAATCAATAATCAATCTGAAATAGCATCTCAATATCCATCGAATCCCTGCAAACACAACATGTAGAATTACAAATAGATGATCTTGATCATGAATGGAGCTCACAAGATCTAGACATGATAGCACAAAGGAGGAGAACCAGCCATCTAGCTACTACATGGACCCGCAGTTCAGAGATGAACTACTCACGCATCACACCGGAGGCTTGCATGATGATGAAGAAGGCCTCCAGGATGAATTCCCCTCTCCGACAGGGTGCCGAGAAGAGCGTCAGATCCCTCCCGATCTACGGATGGAGATGACAGCGGCTACAAACTCTTTCGTGGAATTTTGATTGGGTCCTTATGGTTTCCGTATCAGAGGAAATATATAGGCGGAAGGAGAGGCCGAGGGGATGCCTGGGCTGGCCACACCACCCCCTGGTGCGGGCCAAGCCTGGCCGCGTGGCCAGGTGGTGTGGCCACCCTCTGGCCCTTCTCCGTCTCGTATTCTGGCTCCAGGTGTCCCTCGGTAAAATAATAACTTTGGCTTTTGTCCTGTCCAATTCCGAGAATATTCATTTTCTGACTTTTCTGGAACCAAAAACAGCAGAAAACAGGCAGCTGGCACTGTGGCTTTGTTAATAGGTTAGTCCAAGAAATCATATGAAAAGTACTCCAAAGTGTGGACAAAACATAAGAAAGTAGATAAAACCAGGCATGGAACATCAAAAATTATAGATACATTTGCAATGTATCAACATCCCCAAGCTTAACTCCTGCTCGTCCTCGAGTAGGTAAGTGATAGAAAGAAAGAATAATTTTTTAGGTGTCATGCACCATCATAAACTTGATCAAAGTATTTGTAAAACATTCAATGCTGGGATCATGGTACTTCAATCATAACATGAAAGACAAAGTTCTAGCAATAAGACAAAGAAACTATGTTGCAACATGAAAAGGCACAAACAAAAGATTCATGAATAACAATGCTTTGCAAGACGTTTGTTTGTTTCACATGAAGAAAACATAGCATAGTAGCATTCAGCTTGTCCCTCATAGAGTTGCAAACATAAATGCATAGGACACCTTCAAAGTTTATAAGAGTGACTAGATACAAATAGATTAAAACAAGCAATATCAAGGTATGCATCAATCAACAAGTTTTGGGACAATGCACATAGAACTAAGAATGGCCACTATGCTCTCAAAGTAGGTGCATAAAGGTAGAAGGTGGAGACTCAACATAAAAGGTAAAAGAAAGGCCTTCATAGAAGGAAGTAGGGATTCAAGTTTCATAAAGAGCTTCCAAAAATTATGGTACTTAATAGTTTTCATCTCTCATTGCCCCTATCATAAGCATCTTGAAGTGATTAAGGTTAAAGTGAACAAACTATGGTGTACATGCTTGACGAAGTATAAGTTGGAAATCTCATGTCCCTTGAATACGAGGGCCGCTCCTCATGCTACTCAAGTTTAGTCACCGGTAAGTTTTTGTCATCGTAAGTACATGTGTATCATAGAGAACCGCCAACGAGGTACCCCTTGCCCGATGATACAGAAGAATCCCCATATCAAAATGACAAGGAAAGCAGACAGCGAGCATCTCAGCAATCTTCTTATTTACCATGGGAATATGGTGCTTTATTTTCTCTTTCCTCTTTTCATAATCTCTTTTTTTCTTTTCTCTTTTTTCTCAATATAGGGCTTTTTTTATAAGAAGAATGCTTCATAGACAGCTCATTATGGTTACGCTGCAGGTTTCCACCATGTCAGCATGGATTAGACCAGCGGCTCAGGCGTTTCTCTAACACATATACATAACTCCATGCACTTACAAGCTCCCCTTTTTCATTTCACACCGACGACATCCATAGACAAAAGAGCATGATATCAACTAGGTACAAAGTACCAGTGCAACGTTGAAAGCGTTCCCCATGACAACATGGTTCTGCTAATCCCCAACAAATAAGTGCAAGCATATACAACATAGATGACACAATGGTTCAAGTTTATTAAGGGCAAGAAAAGTAAAGTGTGCCATCAAGTTCGTGAGAGCTTTAATCACTAGTTTTCTCATAACAAGTTTAATTTGGAAGGTAAACAAAAACATGAATATACTTGGAATAGCATATGCTAGTAGGTAGGTATGGTGGACTCTTTGGAATAACTTGGTTTAGGGAGTTGGATGCATGAGTGGAACTCATACTTGGTTGTGGAGGCTAGCAAAAGACTGGGAGCGACAAACTAAGAGAGCAATAATGGCCATAATCATGCAGAGCGACAAAACATCATTGATCAAAGCATCAAGTGATACTATAAGTTGAAAACTAAAGGATCATAAAGGCTTATGGTGACTTGGGATAGTCATAACATGGTGTGAGCATGTGCCAAGTCAACCCAAATAAAGCATCAAAGGCGAATACCACAATACTATGCTTTAATATGCTAAAACAACGCATGATTCATCCAAGGCACATTAAGCAATCTCAATTGTTTATAACAAGTCATGCTACAACAAAGAATACTAAGCATAAAGCCAAAACAATATCAAGCATGGCATGAAAAAGCATAGGCCACAGTCAAAAAAACAAGCTCTCTTTACCACTTAAGCATGAACTTTCCTACTCTTTTGCAAACCAAACCAAACTATTTGAAAACTAATGTATGAAAGAGGGGGTCCAACCAATTTATTCAGCAAACCAAGCAAATGAAAAACCAAAACAAAAACGAAAAAGAAGACGCTCCAAGAATAATACAACTGTGCATGGAACAATAAAAATAAAGCGTTTGGAAGAAACCTGGGATTTTTATTGATGAAGAAGGGGATGCCTTGGGCATGCCCAAGCTTTGACGCTTGTACTTCTTGGATATTTCTTGGGGTGACACGCGTGGCATCCCCAAGCTTGAGCTTTAGTCTATCCTTCATCTCATTAGTCATTCCTTCCATACACCTGGAATTTTTCCTTCATACAAAACTTCACACAATCTTTATTAGCAACATTAGTGTACTCAAGATAATAAGTATTTAGGTTCAGTTCTAACACCAAATAAACTTCCATTAGAACACTAGCTACTGTAGCACTTCCCTCAAAAAACTCAATTCCCCAAAAGAACTCAAAAAGGAACCAACAAGAAGCAAATGCAGAAAATGGCAGAAATCTGTTAAAACAGACCAGCAGGTAAAGACGAATTTTTTCAAAGATCTTCTGTTGCTCAAATCAAAAAATGTTGAACTAACGAAAGTTAGATAACAACCTGGGGCAGAAGCACAAACATTCACGCCTCAAAAGGACGTACAGGGATTTTACACGAATTTTTACGGTGAAGCATAGAAATCTGTTTCGGGACAACAACTTTCCTAATCATTACTTCTCTCTCATTAGAGGTTACTCTTGGCACAAAAAGCAAATAAAAAGGATAAGGAGCGGTTATTACTAAAGTAATAACTTCCAAGACTCATCTAAAACTTTTGTGTTATCTCCAAATTAGTACTTTTCTTTAACGGCTTTAAGTTAGGCATAAGAAGCAAGAAAAAGAATCAAGTGTTCTCAAATGAAGAAGCATTAAAACCAAATTTCTTGCCCTTACCTCTCTTACTTTTATTCTTAACCTTGGGGAACATATGATTGTTTGGTGGAGAAGCAAGGTGCATGGTCCCCTTTCCCACATCTATTATTGCTCCAAGGAGTTCTAATAGGGACCGTCCAAGTGTAATTTGTCCTTTTCTTGCACATTCAATAACAAGATAATCAGTAGAAATCATTTTCCCAAGAGGATCTTTGTAAACACTCCTTCAGCTACTCCAATAGGTAATATTGTAGCATTATTACCAAGAGATATTTCTTTTCCTCCTTCAGAAAGCTCCCAAAGATTCAAAGATTCATAAATATCTTTGGGTATAAGACAAAATTCAGACATGATATCACATCGAGCTTGAAAAGTTTCATTATTTATATCAATCTTTATTGTGGGGTGATACGTCCATTTTGCATCACTATTCTATGTCTTAATTCACTATTATTCATTGATATATTTCATATTGAGAGGTGATACTTATGTTATTTCATTTGTTTCTGCATGATTGATGACTTTTGGAGCATGGACCGCTGCAGTCAGGATTCTGATGGAAAAGGTGCTATTTGGAGGCAAAATTCGCGAAGATCAGAAAATCCAGGAAAATATATGGAAAATCCTATTTTTTCAGAAGACTAAGGATGCCAGAAGACGGAGTGGAGATGGGCCATAGGGGGCCCACACCACCCCCTGGCGCGGGCATCCCTAGGTCGCGCCAGGAGGTGGTGTGGCTGCCCTGGCCCACCTCTGGCTCTCTCCTCTGGCTTATATCATCCTCCCGAAACCCTAAGACTCGGGGAGCGACCAGAGAAAGATTCCGCCGCCTCTGCGGGGCGGAAAACACCGAGAGAGAAAGATCTCTCCGGTAGACAGATTTCTGTCAGGGGAATTCCTTCCCGGAGAGGGGAGATCGTCGCCATCAACACCACCATCAAGCTGGACTTCATCGGGATCATCATCATCATCATCACCACCATCATCATCACCATCAGCACCCTCATCACCATCTCCATATTGCTGTAACAATTGAGTTGAATCTTGCATTAGTTCATAGGGGAACTTTCCCGGTGTTGATTACTCTTTGTAGTTGATGCTATTGAGTGAAGCATTGAATTATTGTTTATGTTCAGATTGTTATACATCATTATTCCATCTCTAATCATGATCCATATGATGTCTTGTGAGTAGTTTGTTTTGTTCTTGAGGACATGGGAGAAGTCATGTTGTTAGTAGTGGAGTTGTGTTGAGAAAGATTCAATAGTTTGATATTTAAGTTGTGGTGTACTTCTTCTAGTGGTGTCATGTGAATGTCGACTACATGACACTTCACCTATATGGGCCTAGGGGAATACATTGTGTATTTGGCTACTAATCGTAGGGGTTGCCGGAGTGACAGAAACCTGAACCCCCGTTAGGAAACCATTGCACAAGGGACGTAAGGGTCTTAGAGTTTAAAGCTGTGGTTAGGTCTCTACCTTAATTACTTTCTTGTACTTACGGATGTTTGCAAGGGGTATAATCACAAGTATGTATTAGTCTTGGATGGGGTAGTACATTAGCACAGGTTCACCCACACAACACTTAGCAAGCTAGAGAAGATTAATCAACTATATGAAGCGAAAGCACTTGACAGTCTTCCCATGTGTCCTCGAGAACGTTTGGTCATCTTAAGTAATACAACCGGCTTGTCCTTTGCTGCATAAAGGATTGGGCCACTTGCTGCATTTATTCCTACTGTCTTTTATTTGCTCGTACTTTGTTTACTTGCTTTATCAAAACCCCCTAAAAATCCGTTTGCTAAGTATTTGCAGAGAATTCCTGATCCGTACCACTAGCCAGCACCTTCTGCTCCTCGTTGGGTTCGACACTCTTACTTATCGAAAATACTGCGATACACCCCCTATACTTGTGGGTCATCAAGACTATTTTCTGGCACCGTTGCCAGGGAGTGAAGCGCTATTGGAGAGTGGAACTGGTAAAGGAAACTTCTACTATGAGTATTGTTTACTTCTGCTAGTCGCTTTATTTTTGTTATGGATAATTTGCTGAGTTTCTTATTTGGTAATGCTACTACCACTGCTAAGGTAGTAGATAAGCCACCACCTGCTGAGAATGATGTTTTCACAATACCTACAAGAATTATTAATCGTGTTATGGATAACTACTATGTTGGGGATGGAACTGTCCATCCTGGTGATCATTTGCTCTTTATACACGAATTATGCGGGTTGTTCAAGTGTGCAGGTATTACTACAGATCAAGTCAAGAAGAAGCTATTCTCATTATCACTAAAAGGAAGAGCTGAGGAATGGTATAAGCTGCTGAAGAATGGTCAAGCTCTGGAATGGGAGGAAATAGTGCCTCTCTTTTATTCAAAATTTTATCCTCCTAGTGAGATTCATAAAGATCGGAATCAAATATACAACTTTTGGCCTCTTGATGGAGAGAGTATAGCTCAAGCTTGGGGGAGATTGAAGTTACTAATGCTCAAATGTCCCATTCATGATCTCCCCAACAATATTATTATCAATAACTTTTATGCAAGGCTCCCTCTACATGACAAGGATTTATTGGATGCTTCTTGTGCTAGATCATTCACTCGCATGGAAGAAGAAGCTAAATGGGATCTTCTAGACCGTATTCAAGACAATTCTGAATCTTGGGAGAATGACAAAGGTAGAAAGTCAGGTATAAATTATGATTATGAATGCATTGAATCTTTTATGGGAACTGATGACTTTCAAAATATTAAAAATACTTATGGTCTAGACTCTCAAGCTATTGCTTCTTATTTTAAGGCTTTTGCTTCCTATATTGAAGTGCCTAAAAAGAAGTGGATTAGGTATCATGAACCTTATAAAGATATTATTAAGAGTGTTACTGCAAGAAATACTGAAGTTTATACTGCTAATCATGTCTTACTTGAACCTTATATTGAGAAAATGCCTTTCCCAGTTAAGATAAAGGAACATTCTATGGTGGCTACTATGGTAGATGAAAGTATGAATAAAGCTGTTGAACCTGATAAACAAATGGTTGATGAACCTATAATAGCAAATGTGAAAGACTTTGTCACTAAGTATGAAGAAGAGGGACACACTATCCTTTGTAAGGACACCTCTAATATTGTTTCACAAAGTAGTGTTATGAGAGCTAGTATTTCTGTGTTTTCTGTTATAATAAGTGATCATTGCTATGATGGTACTTGTGATAGCTATATTGTTAAGTTTATGCATGATACTGAAAGTTACTATGAGAGAGGGAAAAGTGTTCGTATGCATCTCGATAATATCAAGTTTACTCGTTTCATGCTAAAAGTTTTTATGTTGCACTTTTTTTCCTTCTTATGCAAGTTGCCTCTGGTTTCAACAACTTGTTTGTCTGCAAAATTCCCTAGCATAGGAAGTGGGTTAGACTTAAATGTGTGTATTTTTGCTTCTTAATGCTCTCTTTCACTTCAATTCATATTCCTATGTGAGCATCTTCAAAATTATAATGCCCATCTTAATGGCTTTAAATAAAGAGCTTTTTGGGAGACAACCCAATTTGTTTTTGCTTTCAGTTTGTTTTTTGTTTCTTTGAGTCTTGGAAGTTATTACTTCGGCAATAACTGCTCTTTATCCGTTTTGTTTGGTTTTTGTGTCAAGATTCAACCTCTAATGAGAGAGAAGTAATATTTGGGGAAGTTACTGTCCCGAAACAGATTTTTGTGCTTCACCATAAAAATTCGTGAGAGATCTCTGTATGTCGGATTGAGCTGTAATTGTTTGTGCTTCTGCCCCAGGTTGTTATTTAACTTTCGTTAGTTTTGCACTTTTTGATTTAAGCAACAGAAGATTTTCGAAAAATTTGATCTTTACCTGCTGGTCTGTTTTGACAGATTTAGCCACTCTTGCATTTGCTTCTTTATTCGATTTCCTTTTTGAATTCTTTTTGGGTTTTCAGAAGGAGTTGCTACAGCAGCTTATGTTTTGATGGTTTTCATTTAAAGTTGAACTCAAAAGGTTTTATCACTTCACTTATACTAATGTTGCTAATGAGAACTGTGTGAAGTTTTGTGTGAGAGAAATTTCCAGGAAGTGGAGACAATGGTGTAATAAGGAAGAGAAGGGTTTTATGACTCAAGTAATAAGTGTATGAAGATGAAGATATTGATGTTATTCAAGTGGTGACTCCGAAAGAATCTACTAGATACCAAATTCAGAGACCTGCAGAGTCCGTTTTCAAATAGGTAACAGTTCTGGTAAGAAAAGTTCCGCGAAAATACTATCCAACTATATTTTTGCAGTTTTTAGTCAATAAGGAAAGCTACGAAGCGAAAGAGGGACGGAAACGGAGCCAGGGTGGCTCACACCACCCTGTGGCGCAGGCCCACCCCTGGACGCGCCACCAGGTGGTGAGTCCACCCCGGACTCCGCCTCCGACTCGTTTTCTCCCAGTACCTTCCTTTTGATATGAAACTTCGTAATATATAACCCGCGGATCCCCCGAGGTTCGTATATCGTGTTTTTGTCATGTTTTTGTTTCGATTTGTTTCTTCCAAGACATACTTTTTGAAGGCTTAGAAGCACAATGGTGTCCGCCAAGGATAAAGGGAAGGAGCCCATGGAGGAAGACCTCCAAGACCCCGGGAAGGAGAAGGAGATCAAGAGTGAAGGTGAAGAGGAGCAAGGTCAACATCCGCATACCGGCACTACCATTGCAAGCATTGGAATGGTGACGAAACCTGCCAGGGTTAGAAGGACTGCGCGGATGCAGATTGGGGGAAAGCTCCCCGTCACAGTTTGGCTCCACGGTCACTTCCTCCATACACCAAGAATCCCTTCCATACCTTTATCCATAACCATGCAGGAAAAGAAGACTCCAAGAGGGAAGAACGGAAAAAGAATCACAAGAGCTAGGATCCACAAACTGAAATGATCATGAGCCGTATTGAGCACAACTCGGAGTTGATTCGCAATCTCACCTTCGAGATTAAGGACTTGGGTAAATTGGTCAAGACGCTCATCGATAGGATACCACCACCACCTAAGGAGTAATTCGTCATCAGGTTTGGCATCCCCTTGGTTTGTTCCAAGCTTGGGGGAGTGCCGCGGTATCACATCACTATCTTCTATCTTTTTACCTTATTAATAGAGTCATATCATGAATATAGGAGTTATTATGTAGTATGGTTTGCATTATGGAAGTGTCCCCTCTCTCGTTAGATATGTATCCCTTGGTGTGAGTTACCGTTATGGATTATTAATGAGAAGTTCTATCATTTACTCTTTTGCATAGCTTATATTAGTTTTCAATTCGTGGTTATATGATTAATCTTGTTGTTAGTATTGGTATCACTTTGGGATCATTGAGTTAATTTAGTTGGTTTTGGCAAACCTAGCTCGGTCAGTAGCAACACTATTTTTGAGAGTTGAAAGAAAAGATAAAAGTACCTTTAAAGAAAAATAATTCCATCATCTTTCTTTCTTGATTTGCTCTTAAGTTTAGTATTATCTAGTTAAAATCTTTTGTGCTTCCAAGGAAGATTGCATGTTTTCCTTTATCACTTGTATGCTTGGTTGTTTCCTTCAACTCTTATACTTGCTACCCAGCCTTGCTAGCCAAAAACCTGTACTGAGAGGGTATTCTTCTCGTGCATCCACTTCCCTTAAACCAAAACCCACGCCATTTGTGTCCACCATACCTACCTAGTAGCATTATTGCTATTCCAAGTAAATTCTTATTTTATCTACCTCCCAGATTAAACTTGTTATGTGAAAATTAGTGATTAAAGCTCTCACGAACTTGATGCCACACTTTACTTTCTTGCATTTAATAAACTTGAACCATTGTGCTCACCTATGTTGCGTATATGCTTGCGCTTTGTAAGTTGTGAATTAGCAGAACCATGCTATCATGGGCAACGCTTTCAACATTGCACTGGTACTTTGTACCTAGTTGATATCATGTTCTTTTGTTTATGGATGTCATCGGTGTGAAATGAAAGGGGAGCTTGTAAGTCCATGGAGTTATGCATGTGTGTTAGAAAAACGCCTGGGCCGCTGGTTTAATCCATGCTGACATGGTGGAAACCTGCAGCGTAACCATAATGAGTATCTATGAAGCATTCTTCTTATAAAAAAAGAGATTGAGATTGAGAAAAAGAGAAAAAAAGAGATATTATGAAAAGAGGAAAGAGAGAAAAAAGCACCATATTCCCATGGTAAATAAGAAGATTGATGAGATGCTTGTTGTCTACTTGCCTTGTCATTTTGATATGGGGATTCTTTCGTATCATCGGGCAAGGGGTACCCCATTGGCGGTTCTCTATGATACACATATGCTTACGATAACAAGAACTTACCGGTGACTAAACTTGAGTAGCATGAGGAGCGGCCCTCGTATTCAAGGGACATGAGATTCTCAATTTACAACTTGTCAATGCATATCCTCATATTTGATCACTTTAACCTTAATCACCTAAAGATGCCTATGATAGGGGCAATGAGAGCTGAAAGCTAGTAAGTATCATAATTTTTGGGAGCTCTTTATGAGACTTGAAATCCCTGCTTCCCTCTTTGAAGGGCCTTTCTTTTACTTTGTAGTTGAGTTAGTAAACCTACTCCCTTCTATCTCAGCAAGTATTTTGAGTTGTTGTGTTTCATCCATTCATATGATGATTTATTCAATCATGTTTCTTATGTTCCTTGTTTTGCACTTTGCTCTTATCTTGATGTTTACCACTTTGAAAGCTATCTTTGAAAACTAGCTATTTGTGAACTCCAGCAAATTATCAACCACTCTTCAACCAAGAGCTAAGTTTGCCATTACCAATTATGATTCACTTTATGTATCTTTATTGTGTTTCCTTTACTCATTGCAAGCTAAGTTATATAATAGTGAGTTGTCTTCTATTATGATCTATGCACTTGATGGATGTGATGCTTCTTGTCCATATTCTTTTATCGACACTTCACTCCATAAACCTGAGGCCATGTTTATTGAGCTCAGTTTCGCTTGGGGACAAGCGAAGTCTAAGCTTGGGGGGAGTTGATACGTCCATTTTGCATCATTATTCTATGTATTAATTCACTATTATTCATTGATATATTTCATATTGAGAGGTGATACTTATGTTATTTCATTTGTTTTTGCATGGTTGATGACTTTTGGAGCATGGACCGCTGCGGTCAGGATTCTGATGGAAAAGGTGTTGTTTGGAGGCAAAAATCGCGAAGATCAGAAAATCCGGGAAAATATACGGAAAATCCTATTTTTCCAGAAGACTAAGGATGCCAGAAGACGGAGTGGAGATGGGCCACAGGAGGCCCACACAACCCCTGGCACGGGCAGCCCTAGGTCGCGCCAGGAGGTGGTGTGGCCTCCCTGGCCCACCTCTGGCTCTCTCCTCTGGCGTATATCATCCTCCCGAAACCCTAATACTCGAGGAGCAACCAGAGAAAGATTCCGCCGCCTCTGCGGGGCGGAAAACACCGAGAGAGAAAGATCTCTCCGGCAGATAGATTTCTGCCGGGGGAATTCCTTCCTGGAGAGGGGAGATCGTCGCCATCAACACCACCATCAAGCTGGACTTCATCGGTATCATCATCATCACCACCATCATCATCACCATCAGCACCCTCATCACCATCTCCATATTGTTGTAACAATTGAGTTGAATCTTGCATTAGTTCATAGGGGAAACTTTCCCGGTGTTGATTACTCTTTGTAGTTGATGCTATTGAGTGAAACATTGAATTATTGTTTATGTTCAGATTGTTATACATCATTATTCCATCTCTGATCATGATCCATATGATGTCTTGTGAGTAGTTTGTTTTGTTCTTGAGGACATGGGAGAATTCGTGTTGTTAGTAGTGGATTTGTGTTGAGAAAGATTCAATAGTTTGATATTTAAGTTGTGGTGTACTTCTTCTAGTGGTGTCATGTGAACATCGACTACATGACACTTCACCTATATGGGCCTAGGGGAATGCATTGTGTATTTGGCTACTAATAGTAGGGGTTTTCGGAGTGACAGAAACCTGAACCCCCGTTAGGAAACCATTGCACAAGGGACATAAGGGTCTTAGAGTTTAAAGTTGTGGTTAGGTCTCTACCTTAATTACTTTCTTGTACTTACGGATGTTCGCAAGGGGTATACTCACAAGTATGTATTAGTCTTGGATGGGGCGGTATATTAGCACAGGTTCACCCACACAACACTTAGCAAGCTAGAGAAGATTAATCAACTATATGAAGCGAAAGCACTTGACAGTCTTCCCATGTGTCCTCGAGAACGTTTGGTCATCTTAAGTAATACAACCGGCTTGTCCTTGCTGCATAAAGGATTGGGCCACTTGCTGCATTTATTCCTACTGTCTTTTATTTGCTCGTACTTTGTTTACTTTCTTTATCAAAAAACCCTGAAAATCCGTTTGCTAAGTATTTGCAGAGAATTCCTGATCTGTACCACTAGCCAACACCTTCTGCTCCTCGTTGGGTTCGACACTCTTACTTATCGAAAATACTGCGATACACCCCCTATACTTGTGGGTCATCATGGGGAGCCACTTTGATGATTCAGAATTTATTGGAACATAATTATGATGCTCTCTAAGCGTGTTATAACAATCCTTTAAACTAGTAGTGGGGGTCTCAAGAGTGTTCAATCTAGCAAATATGTTCATAAAGGAAGAATCATTTTTGCTAGGCAAGTTGTAAGTAAAGATCAATTTATTTATAGCATTAACAGCATCATCCTCATTGCATTGGAGGAAATCTCCTCCCACAACAGCATCTAAAGCATATCTATAGCAAAGAGCAATTCCAAGGTAAAAAATGTTAAGGAACAAGCTTTGAGTCATTTTAGGCTCAGTTTTTTCATGTAGATCAGAGATTATAGACAAAGCTTCCTTGAAGCTCTCCTCAATTCCTTGTTTAAAAGTGGTGACATAGTGATTGGAGCAAGGCAAGACATAATGGCAACTTAAGGTAGAAACTATTTTTTTTTTGTATTTTCAATAAAGAAAGCAAACTTGTAAAACTATTTTTTTTATGTTTTTGATAAAGAAACAAGCAAACAAAAAAAGTAAACTAAGCAAAACAAAAATAACAAAGTAAAGAGATTGGTTATGAGGGACTCCCCTTGTGAAGATGTGATGACCCACAACTATAGGGGGTGTATCGCAGTATTTTCGAGGGAAGTGAAACCCAATTTATTGATTCGACACAAGGGGAGCCAAAGAATATTTATAAGCCTTAACAACTGAGTTGTCAATTCAGCTGCACCTGGAAACAATCTTGCTCACAGCAGTTTATCAGTAGCAACAGTTTTGTAGTAGGAATAGTAAAGTAATAGCGGTAGTAAAGTAAAGACAGCAGTAGCAATAGCAGTAAACAGTAGGATTCGAGTGCAGTAGGCATAGGGATGGATGGACGGGCGTTGCATGGACAAGACAATTCACATAACAATCAGAACATAGGGCAATTGCAGATAAATAAGATAAAGCATCCAAGTACTTGATAATCCTAGGCATGTGTTCCATATATAGTCATACGTGCTCGCAATGACAACTTGCACAACATCTTTTGTCCTGCCAGCCCGTTTGCAGCGGGGCCTCAAGGGAACTAATGGCAATTAAGGTGCTCCTTTTAATAGAGCACCGGAGCAAAGCATTAACACTCCATGAACACATGTGATCCTCACATCAAAGCCATTCCCTCCAGTTATCCCGATTTATGTCACTTCGGGGCCATTGGTTCTAGACAACAACGTGTGTATACAACTTGCAAATAAGACCATAAACAATACTATCATAATGAATCAATAACATGTTCAGATCTAAAATCATGGCACTCGGGCCCTAGTGACAAGCATTAAGCATAACAAGTCGCAACAAAGTCATAAAGCACTAATAGAAGATACTAGGCACCATGCTCTAACAATCTGATGCCATTACATGAACAATCTCATCCAATCCCTACCATCCCCATAGCCTATAGTCGGGGATTACTCACTCATAGATAGAGGAAACATGGATGGTCGATGGAGAAGCGATGGTGATGATGATGGCGATGATCTCCTCCAATTCCCCGTCCCAACAGGGTGCCAAAATAGAGTTTCTGGTGCTGGTTCGTGGAATCTGGTGGTGGTGGCGGAGCGGAACTCCTTCTGGAAAAATGTCGAACCCCCCCAGAGTTTTTAGGTCAGAAGGCTTCTTATAGGTGAAGAGGGAGACCGAGGGGGTGCCTAGGGCGGCCAGACCACCCCCTGGTGTGGCTTGGGCTAGCCCGCGCAGCCAGGTGGTGTGGCCTGGGCCTAGCCCTACTCCGTCTCGTATTCTGGCTCCGGGAGTCTTCTGGTGAAATAGGATTTTTGGCATATTTTCTGGGATTTTTCCTGATAGTTGATTTTCTGCACAAAAAGTAGACACCAAGGCAATTCTGCTGAAAACAGCGTCAGACCGTGTTAGTTGTATCCAAATCACACAAGTTTAGAGGAGAAACAATAGCAAAAGTGTTCGGGAAAGTAGATACGTTTTGGACGTATCAACTCCCCCCAAGCTTAGCTTATTGCTTGTCCTCAAGCAATTCAGTTGAAAACTGAGTGCGATAAGAGAAACTTTCATGAACACTTTTGCTTCATATGATGTATATATTCTCAGCATGTGATCAACTACTTAGACAATTCATAATAAAGAGTATGCAACTAAGTTTACTTAATAGGCATTGCAAGCTATGAAGAGATTCCAACTTAAAAATAATAAGTAGCAAGAAACATAAACATAAGCAACATTACAATGCTCATAACAAGGTATGATAGAGTGGTATCTCGCTTGCTTTTGATTATGAATGCCAAGGCACCTCTGAAGTTTAGGTGAAGACTAGAAGTAAAGATATCAAAGATACAAGCATCAAAGTCATAACACAAATAATCAAGTAATGGGACAGGCACAAAAGATGACAACTATGCTCTCAAGGAAGTGCTCATAGAATAAGTGGAGACTCAACGAGGAAATGAAAAGGTTTTGAATAGTTTGAAATGCTTCCAAATGCTGAAAGTATGGTACTCATTAGCTTTGAGCTCTCATTACCCCTATCATAAGCATCTTTAATATGGTTAAGGTGAAAGTGAGATCCAATCTGAGTTATATGCTTGACAGACTATAAACTGGAAATCCCATGTCCCTTGAGTACGAGGGCCGCTCCTCATGCTACTCAACTTTAGTTACTTGTAAGTTCTTGTCATCATAAATACGTGCGTATCATAGAGAACCGCAAACGGGATACCCCTTGCCCGATGATACGGAAGAATCCCCATATCAAAATGACAAGGCAAGCAGACAATGAGTACCTCAGCAATCTTCTTATTTACCATGGGAAAATGGTGCTTTTTTCTCTCTTTCCTCTTTTCTCAAATCTCTTTTTTTTCTTTTCTTTTTTTCTCAATAGCTATATCTCTCTTTTTTTATAATAAGAATGCTTCATAGATATCATTATGGTTACGCTGCAGGTTTCTACCATGACGGCATGGATTAGACCAGTGGCCCAGGCGTTTCTCTAACACACATACATAACTCCATGGACTTACAAGCTCCCCTTTTATTTCACACCGATGGCATCCACAAACAAAAGAGCATGGTATCAACTGGGTATATATTTACATGTGTTGAAAGCGTTCCCCATGACAGCACGGTTCTGCTAATCCCCAACCTATAATTTGCAAGCATATAACTTTCATGGACAGTCACAATTGTTCAGGTTTATTAAGTGCAGGAAATAAAGTGTGCCATCAAGTTCGTGAGAGCTTTACTAACTAACTTTCTCATAACAAGCAAACATTTTATTCGGAAGAAAACAAGGCATATTGAATATGCACGGAAATAGCAAATGATGCTAATAGGTAGGTATGGTGGACACTTTGGCAATATTTGGTTTTAGGGAGTTGGAAACATGAGTAAAACATACTCAGTGAAAGTGAAGGCTAGCAATAGTAAGGGAGCGACAAACGAGAGAGCAATAGCTGTCATAATCATGCTTGCAACAAAACAGGACTAATCATGGCATGAAAGTGATTCAAGACCCTCAAGGAAAAATAATTCGTCGAGGCTTAACTGATTATTTCAGTCATATGCATGCGTGAGCATGTGCCAAGTCAATTCAAATGAAACATTCAGAGGAGGATACCACGGTGTCATACCAAGTTATGAATAGAGTAATGCAAGCAAACATTCATATGTCATGCTACAAACCATTAGCAAGCTGGAACTAATCATAAGAAATCAAGAACTACTAAGATTCCATGAATAACATACACCCTACACGAACAGGCTAAGCATGCCCACAATGATGAGTATATGTACAAAAATGATAACAAATGGAGTTTGTTACCAGCCTCTTACCACACCTCAAGTTGTCATTAATCCTCATTATTGCCCTTCACTTGTGTGGCTTGAATAATAACATGAAACCAAATTCCATTGAGGACTGCTGAACCCTGCAACAAAACTCACAAAACCAAAGAAGAACAACAAATATTTTTGGTGTTTTCGATTTTTAAACAAGAACCAAAAAGGAAGAACAAGCAAAGCAAAATCTTTTTGGGTTTTTCGAATAGTTCAAACAAAGCAAAAAGGGAAAAGCAGACCAAGACAAAAAGAAGAAGAGGCAAACAAAGAGAAACAACAGAAATAAATTTGGTCTTTTGTGTTTTAGAAAGCAAAAACAAAGAAAGACGAAACATGAATATACAAAGTACCGACGCAAAATGATATGGAGATGAGTGCGATGTTAGCGTACCTCCCCCCAAGCTTAGGCTTTTGGCCTAAGTGGGTATCAATCCATGTACGAATAAGGGTTCCAAGCAGGCGGGTCATGATAAGAATGATCGTAGTTGGGCCCGTGGGAAGAAGAAGCTCCCCAATCATAAGCAGGCTGCTGATATGAAGATTCCCCCTCATTCGAGGGCTGGACCGAATCATCCGTGACCTCCCTTCTAGTATCCTGCTCCTGCTAGGAGAGCTCTCCCAAATACGTATCAAACTCCTCCTCTGTGAGAGACCATCCTACCCTGTTATCAAGGTTAAACAAAGCAGGTGCAGGCAAAAGAACAACACGCTCGGACTTGCTCCTTCTCCAACCAGCTTTGAGAAAGGTTATTTCATAAGATAACTCACTCAGATTATCCTAAGAAGAAACAAATTTATGTTGTATCATGGAATTAAGATCAAGCCTTTCTATGGGAAACTGTAGGTCTAGATGATGCGGCACTAAACCATGAAATGCTAGTAAACGAGAAGCAATGAGGCCTCCACAAATTCCACCTTTCTCGCGGTTAGCAGCAAAACGGAAAGCTATCAAAGCACCCAAGTTGTAAGACCTATCTCGTTTAAGAGCAGCAAAGATGAATGCTAGATCATATGAAGATAACTTATTGGCAGTTTTCCTAGAAAGAACACACTTGGCAATAAAGTAGGCAAAGTAGCGAATGGAAGGGAGATGAATGTTACGGATTTTCCCACTCTCCTTCGAGAAGCTGCCCCCTTGGAAAATTTCTGCGTATAAATCCATGAGTGGCGCATGTCGCTCTTTAATCCTTCCACGTGATCTCCACTGAGGTACCTTAATAGCTGCACAAAAGTCATCGAGAGAAAGGTCGACAACAATATTGTAAATTTTGCAGTGGACCATGGGGTTAGGCAAAGAGTAACTAAATTGAAAGTCCTGCACCACAGACATGGTTAGCTTCATCAATTGATAAGGTTCATCTTCCAAAAAGTGCTCCAATCCTGCATTAGAAACCAAAGTGTGGAAATCTTGGAGAATTTCTGCAGCTCTCATGAACTCAGAGCATGGATAAATGGAAGGAAAAACTTCGTCCTCCCGGTGGACCTTCATAACCTCACGCACCCATAGTTCATGTTGGTTTAGTTGATGCTCATTCATCTTCTATTCTGAAATTTAAACACCTATTAAACAAGTGATTGCAAAGTGAATATAATGAAGGGTACTACTCATAGGGACTTGTAAGAGGCCTAAACATGCATCAAAACTATATCTCTAAGCATCAAACAAGCTTACAAGCTCTCATAACCTGTCACCTACAGCAGCAAAATACTCAAGATATAATCCACTAAACACAAATCTACTTGGACAAGCGGAGGAGTCACATACCGGAGAACAAATGCTCCAAATTTCAGCAACAAAGATGGGCTGAGCAAGGAGATCGAAAAATCGAGAGCAAGCACAGCAAGAACGCGATTTTGAGCAATGAACTGGAGTTTGCTTGGGAGAGAGAAGAAAGTAGCAAGTGAGAGAGTGAGTGGAGGGCCAGGGGTGGCCCACACCATGGCATGGCGCCACCCAGGGCAGGCCGCACCACCAGGTGGTGTGCCTGCCTGGTGGGTCCCCCTGGTACCTTCTAGGCACTCCTCTGCCCCTTTTTTCATGTAAAAATTTAATATGAATTTTCTGAAATTTTTCGAGACACTTTATTTTTGGGCATTTTTCAGGCATAGATGAATGATTTTCTGGCAGAAAAAGATTTTTTTGGAAATGATGCAATGCAAAACAAAACAAAAGCTACAGAAGTTCTAAGACAATCTAAAATGCAAGCAACTAGCACAAGAAAGGAAACTAAACGAAAGCAAAAACTAAAATGGATAGAATAGAAGTAAGCGGAGATAATCATAGTGAAAACATTGTTTTGTTCAATGAAATCCTTTTGTTAACACGGTTGATCAGGTCTTGTTACCAAAACAATTTTATATGAAACAAAACTTTGTATTCCGCTAATGATTATGTTACCTCAACTTTGATAGCAATGGTCCCAATCATAATAGTTTCAAATTTTTCTCTTGGTATGGGACAATATATTTCTCCAACTTGAATGCCCTCAACATGTTCAATTGAATTCAAACCATAAGTCCTTTCAATCTTCTTGGGGAAATAGACAGTATGTTCCTTGTCATTAGCATTAAAAGTCACCTTTCCTTGATTACAACTAATAACAGCTCCTGCAGTATTAAGAAAAGGTCTCCCAAGAATAATAGACATATTATCATCTTCAGGCATTTCAAGCACAACAAAATCAGTTAATATCAAGCAATTATGAGCCACATGAACAGGTACATCCTCACATATACCAATATGAATAGTGGTAGATTTATCAGCCATTTGCAAAGATGTATCAGTTGGTATCAGTTTTTCCAGTTGAAATCTCTTATAGAGAGAGAAAGGCATAACACTAACTCCAACTCCCAAATCACACAAAGCAGTTCTAACATAACTATTCTTAATAGAGCAAGGGATAGTTGGAATCCCTGGGTCTCCAAGTTTCTTAGGAACCTTACCATTAAAGGAGTAATTGGCAAGCAAAGTAGAAATTTCTTCATTAGGGATCTTCCTCTTATTCGAGACAATATCCTTCATATACTTTGAGTAAGGAGGAAATTTAATAGCATCAGTCAAAGGAATTTGCAGGAATAAAGGTTTCATCCACTCACAAAACTTGTTATAGTGTTCATCTTCCTTTGACTTGTGTTTCTTATCAGGGAAAGGCATAGGTTTTTGGACCCAAGGCTCTCTTTCACTACCATGTTTCTTAGCAACAAAATCTTCTTTAGTGTATTTAGTATTCGTAGTGTGGTTTTCAGGTTCTTCTTCAACCTTTTCTTTATCAGGAACATCATTTTCTTCGTTACCACTTTCAGTTTCAGCATCAGAGACAGATATGCTATTGGGATCTATAGCAGGTTCAGAGGGTTTTACAACAGTTTTATGTTTCTTTTTCCTTTTCTTACGAGTAGAGCCACTATTTTTAGCTTGTTGAGAATCCTGCTCAATTCTTTTGGGATGCCCCTTGATGACCCACAAGTATAGGGGGTGTATCGTAGTATTTTCGAGGGAAGTGAAACCCAATTTATTAATTCGACACAAGGGGAGGCAAAGAATATTTATAAGCCTTAACAACTGAGTTGTCAATTCAGCTGCACCTGGAAACAATCTTGCTCACAGCAGTTTATCAATAGCAACAGCTTTGTAGTAGGAATAGCAAAGTAACAACAGTAGTAAAGTAAAGACAGCAGTAACAATAGCAGTAAACAGTGGGATTCGAGTGCGGTAGGCATATGGATGGATGGACGGGCGTTGCATGGACAAGACAATTCACATAGCAATCAGAACATAGGGCAATTGCAGATAAATAAGATAAAGCATCCAAGTACTAGATAATCCTAGGCAT
This sequence comes from Avena sativa, assembly GCA_916181665.1. NCBI lineage: Eukaryota > Viridiplantae > Streptophyta > Magnoliopsida > Poales > Poaceae > Avena > Avena sativa. The sequence continues at coordinate 462,561,070 of OV702279.1, read as the reverse complement.
GTGTTCCATATATAGTCATACGTGCTCGCAATGAGAACTTGCACAACATCTTTTGTCCTGCCAGCCCGTTTGCAGCGGGGCCTCAAGGGAACTACTGGCAATTAAGGTGCTCCTTTTAATAGAGCACCGGAGCAAAGCATTAACACTCCATGAACACATGTGATCCTCACATCAAAGCCATTCCCTCTGGTTATCCCCGATTTCTGTCACTTCGGGGCCATTAGTTCCAGACAACAATGTGTCTATACAACTTGTAGATAAGACCATAAACAATACTATCATAATGAATCAATAACATGTTCAGATCTGAAATCATGGCACTCGGGCCCTAGTGACAAGCATTAAGCACAACAAGTCGCAACAAAGTCATAAAACACTAATAAAAGATACTAGGCACCATGCCCTAACAATCTGATGCCATTACATGAATGATCTCATCCAATCCCTACCATCCCCATGGCCTACATCGTGGAATTACTCACTCATAGATGGGGGAAACATGGATGGTCGATGGAGAAGCGATGGTGATGATGATGGCGATGATCTCCTCCAATTCTCCGTCCCGGCAGGGTGCCAGAACGGAGTTTCTGGTGCTGTTTCGTGGAATCTGGTGGTGGCGGCGGAGCGGAACTCCTTCTGGAAAAACATCGAACCCCCAAAGTTTTTAGGTTAGAAGGCTCCTTATAGGCGAAGAGAGAGGCCAAGGGGGTGCCTAGGGGGCCCACACCACCCCCTGGCGCGGCCTGGCCTGGCCCGCGCCACCAGGTGGTGTGGCCACCCCCTGGCTCTTCTCTGTCTCGTATTTTGGCTCCTGGAGTCTTCGGGTGAAATAGGATTTTTGGCATATTTTTCGGGATTTTTCCTGATAGTTGATTTTCTGCACAAAAAGTAGACACCAAGGCAATTCTGCTGAAAACAGCGTCAGTCCGCATTAGATGTATCCAAATCACACAAGTATAGAGGAGAAACAATAGCAAAAGTGTTCAGGAAAGTAGATATGTTTTGGACGTATCAACTCCCCCCAAGCTTAGCTTATTGCTTGTCCTCAAGCAATTCAGTTGAAAACTGAGTGCGATAAAGGAACTTTCACGAACACATTTGCTTCATAAGATGTAAATATTTTCAGCAATGTGATCAACTACTTAGACAGTTCATAATAAAGAGTATGCAACCGAGTCTACTTAATACTCATTGCAAGCTATGAAGAGATTCCAACTCAAAAATAATAAGTAGCATGAAGTATAAACGTAAGCAACATTACAATGCTCATAAAAAGGTATGATAGAGTGGTATCTCGCTTGCCTTTGATTATGAATGTCAAGGCACCTTCTAAGTTCAAGTGATGACTAGAAGTAAATATATCAAGGATACAAGCATCAAAGTCATAACACAAATAAATGGGACAAACACAAAGAATGACAACTATGCTCTCAAAAAGGTGGTCAGAGAATATGTGGAGACTCAACAAGTAAAAGAAAAGGTTTTGAATAATTTGAAAGGCTTCCAAATGCTGAAAGTATGGTACTCATTAGATTTGAGCTCTCAATGCCCCTGTCATAAGCATCTTTAATGTGGTTAAGGTGAAAGTGAGGTCCAATCTGAGTTATATGCATGACAGACTATAAACTGAAAATCCCAAATCCCTTGAGTACGAGGGCCGCTTCTCATGCTACTCAACTTTAGTTACCGGTAAGTTCTTGTCATCGTAAGTATGTGCGTATCATTGAGAACCGCCAACGGGGTACCCCTTGCCCGATGATACGGAAGAATCCCCATATAAAAATGACAAGGCAAGCAGACAATGAGTATCTCAGCAATCTTCTTATTTACCATGGGAAAATAGTGCTTTTTTCTCTCTTTCCTCTTTTCTCAAATCTCTTTTTTTTCTTTTCTTTTTTCTCAATAGCTATCTCTCTCTTTTTTTATAAGAAGAATGCTTCATAGATATCATTATGGTTACGCTGCAGGTTTCCACCATGTCAGCATGGATTAGACCAGCGGCCCAGGTGTTTCTCTAACACACATACATAACTCCATGGACTTACAAGCTCCTCTTTTATTTCACACTGACGACATCCGCAAACAAAAGATCAAGGTATCAACTGGGTATATATTTACAAGTGTTGAAAGCGTTCCCCGTGATAGCACGGTTCTACTAATCCCCAGCCTATAATTTGCAAGCATATAACCTTCATGGAGAGTTCACAATGGTTCCGGTTTATTAAGTGCAGGAAATAAAGTGTGCCATCAAGTTCGTGAGAGCTTTACTAACTAATTTTCTCATAACAAGCAAACATTTCATTCGGAAGAAAACAAGGCATATTGAATATGAACGGAAGTAGAAAATGATGCTAATAGGTAGGTATGGTGGACACTTGGGCAATATTTGGTTTAAGGGAGTTGGAAACATGAGTAAAACACTCAGTGGGAGTGGAGGCTAGCAATAGTAAGGGAGCGACAAACAAGAGAGCAATAGCTGTCATTATCATGCTTGCAACAAAACAGGACTACTCATGGCATGAAAGTGATTCAAGATCCTCAAGGCAAAATAATTCATCGAGGCTTAACTGATTATTACAGTCATGTACATGCGTGAGCATGTGCCAAGTCAATCTAATGAAACATTCAGAGGAGGATACCGCGGTGTGATACATTGCAAATGTATCTATAATTTTTGATGTTCCATGCTTGGTTTTATCCACTTTCTTGTGTTTTGTTCCAACTTTGGAGTACTTTTCATATGATTTCTTGGACTAACCTATTAACAAGAGCCATAGTGCCAGCTGCCTGTTTTCTGCTGTTTTTGGTTCTAGCAAAGTCAGAAAATGAATATTCTCGGAATTGGACGGGACAAAAGCCAAAGTGCCAATTTTTCCGGAAGGGATCAAGTGCCAGAATACGAGACGGAGAAGGGCCAGGGGCCGGCCACACCACCTGGCCACGCGGCCAGGCTGGGCCCACGCCAGGGGGTGGTGTGGTGGCTCCCGGCACCCCCTCGGCCTCTCCTTTCGCCTATAAGTTGCCCTCGGGACGAAAACCCTAAGTACCCGAAAAAAATCCACGAAAGAGTCTGTAGCCGCCGTCATCTCCATCCCTAGATCGGGAGGGATCTGAAGCTCTTCCCGGCACCCTGCCGGAGAAGGGAATTCACCCTGGAGGCCTTCTTCATCACCATGCAAGCCTCTGGTGTGATGCGTGAGTAATTCATCTTTGGACTACGGATCCATGTAGTAGCTAGATGGCTGGTTTCTCCTCCTTTGTGCTTTCATGTTTAGATCTTGTGAGCTCCGTTCATGATCAAGATCATCTATTTGTAATCCATACATGTTGTGTTTGCGGGGATCCGATGGATATTGAGATGCTATTTCAGATTGATTATTGATTCTATCGTGTCTTTGTTATTTGTGATCTTGCATGCTTTCCGTTGTTAGTAGTTATCTTGGCCAAGTAGATGCTAGCAACTCCAAGAGTTAGTATTTATGCTCGATAGTGGGTTCATGCCTCTGGTAATCTGGGGAAGTGACAGAAACCTCTAAGGTACTAGATGTGTTGTTGCTACTAGGGAGAAAACAACAATCCTTTGTTCATAGAACAATCGTATTGTTTACTTTACACGCAGTTCGTAAAGCAATAATCTGTTGCTTGCAACTTAATACTGGAGAGGGTTTGGATGATAACCTGAAGATGGATTATTAGTCATAGATGCAGTTGGATGGCGGTCTATGTATTATGTTGTAATGCCCAATCAAGTCTCGAAGGAGTCAAGATGATTAGTATATGCATGTATTGTTTTCTCGGTGTTTTTCAATTGCCCCGCTGTAATTTGTTCACCCAGCATGTTTTCTATCTTAAGGAGAGCCACCTCTAGTGAACTATGGATCCCGGTCCTTTGTCTTTACATACAATCTATAAACTATTTCTGCTTTGTGTTTACTTTCTGCAAACTTTTACTTCTTTCCATTCAATACGTTTAATCCTTTGTTTTCCGCAAAACACGGTGAGATTGACAACCCCATCGCAAGTTGGGTACAAAGTTCTATGGTTGTGTTGTGCAGGTCTCCATGTTGCTACTAGCACCGGTAGTGCGCCATGCCAAAGCTCAGCTAGTAACACCTTTGGGGTGTTTCCTTGCTCCTATTGGTTCGATTAAACCTTGGTTTCATAACTGAGGGAAAACTTGCTGATGTGCCTATCATACCTTCCTCTTGGGGTTCCCAACGAGCTCTACATCGATCGTCGCATCAAGACGTTTTCTGGCGCCGTTGCCGGGGAGTCAAGGACATATTCACAAGGGGAGTCCCTCATAACCAATCTCTTTACTTTGTTGTTTTTGTTTTGCTTAGTTTCTTTTTGCTTTGTTTGCTTGTTTTGTTCTTCAAAAAGCCAAAAAAAATTGTTTTACAAGTTTGCTTTCTTATTTGAAAACCCAAAAAAATGACTACTCTTGAAAACACTAAGTTGTGTGACTTCACTAGCACCAACAACAATGATTTTATGAGCACACCTATTGCTCCACCTATGGCTAAAAATACTTTCTTTGAGATAAAACCTGCTTTGCTCAATCTTGTTATGAGAGAGCAATTTTCTGGTATTGGTAATGAAGATGCTGCTTCCCATCTAAATAACTTTGTTGAACTTTGTGAGATGCAAAAGCATAGGGATATAGATGGTGATATTATTAAGCTGAAATTGTTTCCTTTCTCTTTGAGAAGAAAAGCTAAAGAGTGGTTGAATTCCTTAACTAGGAAGAGTATTGATTCTTGGACTAAGTGCAAAGATGCTTTTATTGGAAAATACTATCCTCCTGCTAAGATTATATCCATGAGAAGTGAAATAATGAAGTTTAAACAACTTGATAATGAGCATGTTGCTCAAGCTTGGGAAAGAATGAAATCTTTGGTAAAGAATTGTCCCACTCATGGACTGACTACTTAGATGATCATCCAAACTTTTTATGCAGGATTGAACTATTCTTCAAGGAACCTATTGGATTCAGCTGCTGGAGGTACCTTTATGACCATCACTTTGGGTGCTGCAACAAAACTTCTGGACAATATGATGGTTCATTATTCTGAATGGCATAATAAGAGAGCTCCACAAGGTAAGAAGGTAAATTATGTTGAAGAAACCTCCTCCTTGAGTGATAAGATTGATATTATTATGTCTATGCTTGTTAATGGGAAATCCCATATTGATGCAAATAATGTTCCTTTAGCTTCTTTGGTTGCTCAAGAAGAGCAAGTTGATGTGAACTTCATAAGAAATAACAATTTTGGCAACAATGCTTATGGTAATAATTCTTATAGGAACAATTTTGGTAACAACAATTATAAGCCATATCCTCCCAACAATGGTAATGCTTATGGAAATTCTTACAATAATAATAAGAGTGCTCCCTCTAAACTTGAGGTTATGCTTAAAGAGTTCATTAGTAAACAAACTGCTTTCAATAAAACTATTGAGGAAAAACTCTCTAATGCTGAAAGAAATATAGCATCTTTGGCTGAAGCTCAATCTTCTTTGAATAAAATGGCTTCTAAACCTGAAACTAATGAGAATCCCTTTGCAGCTACTAATGCTATACAAGTAAGAATTGATGAAAATGTTAGACTATTAGCTGAATTACATGCTAAGTGGGAAAGAGAAGACGAAATTGCTAGAAACATTAGTGTTTCTACTATTACCACCACTAGTGTTGAGGCTAGTAATAGTTCTACTACTTTAGATGATAAATTTGATTTTGATCTTGATGGTTGCAACATCTCTGAAGTTATTAAGTTCCTTCAAAAGCTTGCTAAAAGTCCTAATACTAGTGCTATGAACATGGCTTTTACAAAACACATTACTGATGCTCTCATAAAAATTAAAGAAGAAAAGATGAAACATAAAGCTTCTATTCCTATAAAACAAGAAGATGGTTGGGAACCCATAATTAATATGAAAGTGAATGACTTTGATTTCAAAGCTTTGTGTGATCTTGGTAGTAGTGTTTCTATTATGCCTAGAAGGATTTATGATATGCTTGATTTGCCTCCTCTTAAAGATTGCTATTTGAATGTCCCACTTGATGATAATGCTAAAAAGAAACTCATGGGGAGTCTTAATGATGTTCTTATTATGGTTAACGATTCCTATGTCCCCGTTGATTTCTATGTTTTGGATGTTGAATACAATGCTTCTTGTCCTATTACTTTGGGAAGACCTTTTCTTAGAACTGTTGGTGCCATCATTGATATGAAAGAAGGCACCATTAAATATCAACTCCCACTCAAGAAAGGTATAGAACACTTCCCTAAAAAGATAGAAAAGATTTCTTTTGCTTCTCCTATGAAAACAAAATTTGGTTTTAATGCTTCTTCATTTGAGAACACTTGATTCTTTCTTTGCTTCTTATGCCTAACTTAAAGGCGTTAAAGAAAAGTACTTGTTGGGAGATAACCCAAGAGTTTTATATGAGTCTTGGAAGTTATTACCTCTGTAATAACCGCTCCTTATACTTTTTATTTGCTTTTTGTGCCAAGAGTAACCTCTAATGAGAGTGAAGTAATGATTGGGAAAGTTGCTGTCTCGAAACAGATTTTTGTGCTTCACCGTAAAAATTACTGAGAGAGCTCTGTACGTCAGATTGAGCTGTAATTGTTTTTGCTTCTGCCCCAGGTTGTTATCTAACTTTCGTTAGTTCAACACTTTTTGATTTGAGCAATAGAAGGTCTTCGAAAAAATTCGTCTTTACCTGCTGGTCTGTTTTGACAGATTTCTGCCATTTTCTGCATTTGCTTCTTGTTGGTTCCTTCTTGAGTTCTTTTGGGGAATTGAGATTTTTGAGGGAAGTGCTACAGTAGCTAGTGTTCTAATGGAAGTTTATTTGGTGTTAGAACTGAACCTTAAGACTTATTTATCTTAAGTGCACTAATGTTGCTAACGAGATTGTGTGAAGTTTTGTATGAAGAAAAAATTTCAGGTGTATGGAAGGAATGAGTAATGAGATGAAGGATGGACTAAATCTCAAGCTTGGGGATGCCACGCGTGTCACCCCAAGAAATATCCAAGAAGTACAAGCGTCAAAGCTTGGGGATGCCCAAGGCATCCCCTTCTTCATCAATAAAAATCTCAGGTTTCTTCCAAACGCTTCATTCTTATTGTTTCATGCACAGTTGTGTTGTTCTTGGAGCGTCTTCCTTTTTGTTTTCGTTTTGGTTTTTAGTTTGTTTGGTTTGCTTAGTTTTCTGAATAAGTTGGTTGGACCCCCTCTTTCATACATTGGTTTGCAATTAGTTTGGTTTGGTTTGGAAAAGAGTAGGAAAGTTCATGCTTATGTGGTAAAAAGAGCTTGTTTTTTACTGTGGCTATGCTTTGTCATTACCATGCTTGATATGGTTTTGGCTTTATGCTTAGTATTCTTTGCTGTAGCATGACTTGTTATAAACAATTGAGATTGCTTAATGTGCCTTGGATGAATCATGCGTTGTTTTAGCATATTAAAACATAGTATAGTGGTATTCTCCTTTGATGCTTTATTTGGATTGACTTGGCACATGCTCACACCATGTTATGACTGTCTCAAGTCACCATAGCCTTTATGATCCTTTAGTTTTCAACTTGTAGTATCACTTTATGTTTTGATCATTGGTGTTTTGTCGCTCTGCATGATTATGGCCATTATTGCTCTCTTAGTTTGTCGCTCCCAGTCTTTTGCTAGCCTCCAGCACCAAGTATGAGTTCCACTCATGCATCCAACTCCCTAAACCAGGTTTTTCCAAAGATTCCACCATACCTACCTACTAGCTTATGCTATTCCAAGTATATTCATGCTTTTGTCTACCTTTCACTTGTTATGAGAAAACTAGTGATTAAAGCTCTCATGAACTTGATGGCACACTTTACTTTTTTGCCTCTAATAAACTTGAACCATTGGGTCCTTCTTTGTTTTGTATATGCTTGCACTTTATAAGTTGAAATTAGCAAAACCATGTTTCATGGGGAACGCTTTCAACATTGCACTTGTACTTTGTACCCCGTTGATATCATGTTCTTTTGCTTACGGATCCCGGCGGTGTGAAATAAAAGTGGAACTTGTAAGATCATGGAGTTTTTATGTGTGTTAGAGAAACGCCTGGGCCGCTAGCCTAAGCCATGCCTAATCATGGTGGAAACTTGCAGCATCACCAAAATGAGCACTCTATGAAGCATCCTCAATAAAAACCTATGCAAATAGCAAATAAAAAGATCACTGAGATGCTCATTGTCTGCTTGCCTTATCATTTTGATTATGGGAAAGCTCCCGTATCATGTGCAAGGGGTACCCCATTGGTGGTTCTTAATAATACACATATACTTACAGTGACAAGAGCTTACTCGTGACTGAAGTTGAGTAGCATGAGGATCGGTATTCGTAAGTAAGGGGCATGAGATTTCAGTTTATAACTTGTCAATCATATCCTCTTAGTTGTGTCACTTGAACCTTAATCACCTTCAAGATGCTTATGATAGGGGCAATGAGAGCTGAAAGCTATAAGTACCATAATTTTTGGAAGCTCTTTATGGGACTTGAATCCCTACTTCCTTTTACGAAAGGCCTTTCTTCCACCCATTATATTGAGTCTCCACCTTCTATCTTTATGCACTACTTTGAGAGCATAGTGGCCATTCTTAGTTCTATGTGCATTGTCCCAAGACTAGTTGATTGATGCATAACTTGTTATTGCTTGTTTGAAACTATTGTATCTAGTCACTCTTATGAACTTTGAAGGTGTCCTTTGCATTTATATTTCCTACTCTATTGAGAGACAAGCTGAATACTATTATGTTATGTTTTCTTTATGTGAAACAAACAAACGTCTTGCAAAGCATGTTATTCATGATTCTTTTGTTTGTGCCTTTTCATGTTGCATCATAGTTTCTTTGCTTATTGCTAGAACTTTGTCTTTCATGTTATGATTGAAGTACTATGATCCCAGCTTTGAGTGTTTTGCAAATACTTTGATCAAGTCTTTGATGGTGCATGTCACCTCAAAAATTATTCTTTCTTTTTATCACTTACCTACTCGAGGACGAGCAGGAGTTAAGCTTGGGGATGTTGATACATTGCAAATGTATCTATAATTTTTGATGTTCCATGCTTGGTTTTATCCACTTTCTTGTGTTTTGTTCCAACTTTGGAGTACTTTTCATATGATTTCTTGGACTAACCTATTAACAAGAGCCACAGTGCCAGCTGCCTGTTTTCTGCTGTTTTTGGTTCCAGGAAAGTCAGAAAATGAATATTCTCGGAATTGGACGGGAAAAAAGCCAAACTGCCTATTTTTCCGGAAGGGATCAAGTGCCAGAATACGAGACGGAGAAGGGCCAGGGGCTGGCCACACCACCTGGCCGCGTGGCCAGGCTGGGCCCGCGCTAGGGGTGGTGTGGTGGCTCCCGGCACCCCCTCGGCCTCTCCTTCCGCCTATAAGTTTCCCTCGGGACGAAAACCCTAAGTACCCGAAAAAAATTCCACGAAAGAGTCTGTAGCCGCCGTCATCTCCATCCCTAGATCGGGAGGGATCTGAAGCTCTTCCCGGCACCCTGCCGGAGAGGGGAATTCACCCTGGAGGCTTTCTTCATCACCATGCAAGCCTCCGGTGTGATGCATGCGTAGTTCATCTTTGGACTACGGATCCATGTAGTAGCTAGATGGCTGGTTTCTCCTCCTTTGTGCTTTCATGTTTAGATCTTGTGAGCTCCGTTCGTGATCAAGATCATATATTTATAATCCATACATGTTGTGTTTGTGGGGATCCGATGGATATTGAGATGCTATTTCAGATTGATTATTGATTCTATCATGTCTTTGTTATTTGAGATCTTGCATGCTTTTCGTTGTTAGTAGCTATCTTGGCCAAGTAGATGCTAGCAACTCCAAGAGTTAGTATTTATGCTCGATAGTGGGTTCATGCCTCTGGTAATTTGGGGAAGTGACAGAAATCTCTAAGGTACGAGATGTGCTTTTGCTACTAAGGATGAAACAACAATCCTTTGTTCATAGAACAATCGTAATGTTTACTTTACACGCAGTTCGTAAAGCAATAATCTATTGCTTGCAACTTAATACTGGAGGGGGTTCGGATGATAACCTGATGGTGGATTATTAGTTATAGATGTAGTTGGATGGCGGTCTATGTATTATGTTGTAATGCCCAATCAAGTCTCAAAGGAGTCAAGATGATTAGTATATGCATGTATTGCTTTCTCGGTGTTTGTCAATTGCCCCGCTATAATTTGTTCACCCAGCATGTTTTCTATCTTAAGGAGAGCCACCTCTAGTGAACTATGGATCTCGGTCCTTTGTGTTTACATACAATCTATAAACTGTTTCTGCTTTGTGTTTACTTTCTGCAAACTTTTACTTCTTTCCATTAGATACGTTTAATCCTTTGTTTTCCGCAAAACACGGTGAGATTGACAACCTCATCGCAAGTTGGGGACAAAGTTCTATGGTTGTGTTGTGCAGGTCTCCACGTTGCTACTAGCACCGGTAGTGCGCCCTGCCAAAGCTTAGCTAGTAACACCTTTGGGGTGTTTCCTTGCTCCTACTGGTTCAATTAAACCTTGGTTTCATAACTGAGGGAAAACTTGCTGCTTTGCTCATCATACCTTCCTCTTGGGGTTCCCAACGAGCTCTACATCGATCATCGAGCGCATCACGGTGTCATACCAATTTATGAATAGAGCAATACAAGCAAACATTCATAAGACATGCTACAAACTATTAGCAAGATGGAGCTAATCATACGAAAGCAAGAACTACTAAGCATCCAAAGATAACATACACCCTACATGAACAGACTAAGCATGCCCATAGTGATGAGTATATGTACAAAAATGAAAACAAATAGAGTTCGTTACCAGCCTCTTACCACGCCTCAAGTTGTCATTAATCCTCATTATTGCTCTTCACTTGTGTGGCTTGAATAATAATATGAAACCAATATTCCACTGAGGACTGTTGAACCCTGTAGCAAACTCACAAAACCAAATAAGAACGACAAATATTTTTGGTGTTTTCGATTTTTAAACAAGAACCAAAAGGGAAAAACAAGCAAAGCAAAATCTTTTTGGGTTTTTCGAATAGTTCAAACAAAGCAAAAAGGTAAAAACAAACCAAGGAAAAAAGAAGAAGCAAACCAAAGAGAAATAACAGAAATATTTTGGGTCTTTTTGTATTTTTAGAAAACAAAAGCAAAAGAAGAACGAAAACATGAATATACAAAGTACCAACGCAACATGATATGAAGATGAGTGCGGTGTCGGCATACCTCCCCCCAAGCTTAGGCTTTTGGCCTAAGTGGGTATCAATCCCAAGCTAGCCAGGATGAAGTGTCACCATGGTACGACGAGGAAGTACCCTCGTCCTGGTGAGAGCTCGAGTACGTCCCTCCATAATGTGCAGAGTAATCATAGGAGGGCACATCCTCCTGGTGCTGCTCGTGGAAACCTAGCAAGCGAAGCTGCTCGTCCACCTCCTCCTTGGAGCGCGACCACGGTCTCATGTGAACACTAAACAAAGAAGGCTGTGGCAAAAGTATCTCCCTTTCATCCCCGTCAGTGAAAAGCATCCTATATACTAGACTGTCCAAATCAGAAGTAGTAGTGACAAAGTGATGAGTTTTCATAGCAACAAGGTCAAGCCTATGGTGCCAACATAGCATCATAGGGATCCACTGAAAGACCTAATGCATTGACTATACGCGAGGCAATGATGCCCCCATAGATAGGCCCCCTAGCAGCTAGGCGGCGAACAATAAGCGAGCCAAGATTGTACCGAGTATCGTTGTTAAGCGCAGCAGCAAGGAATGCTAAATGATAGTTGGAGATATTACTTGTGTTCTCCCTACCAAGCACGCTAGTAGCAAGATAATATGCAAAGTATCTATGAGCAGGGAGTTGGATATTTCTTATCTTTACACGCCGCGCCACGCGGTCATCATCATTGTTCACCCCTCGGTAAAGCTCCAACAAATCAGCGGGTCGCCCTTGAATTTTCTTCACGGTCCCTGTCATGCGTACACCTACAATACTGGAAAATCTCTCCAAAGGCATGGTGAAGGGCAGATTATAGATTTTGAAAGAGACAGTCGACTGGTAGGATGTGTTAGTAAACGTGAAGCTCTCAACAAAAGTTTTGGTGAGCATAGCATATTGCGCACTCTCATCTTGCATATATGAGGTCAAACCAACCCTCTCAATCAGTAGCAAGAAATCATCAAGAATACCTGCAGCTTGTAAGAAAGTAAAACAAGGAAAGAGGATGGGTGAGCATCCCCATCATCCCTTTCACTACCAATACAAGTTGCAATGAGATCTTCGTTGTATGATGGCCTAGCCTGAGAGGCTATTCTTGAGGGCCTCGACCTCCTAGGTGCATCACTTTCAAATATCTCTCCAAAAGTATGGTTGTTCATGCTTGGTATTCTGAAATTTAAACACCTATTAAACAAGTGATTGCAAAGTAAATATAATGAAGGATTCTACTCATAGGGACTTGTAAGAGGCCTAAACATGCATCAAAACTATATATCTAAGCATCAAACAAGCTTACAAGCTCTCATAACCAGTCACCTACAGCAGCAAAATACTCAAGATATAATCCACTAAACACAAATCTACTTGGACAAGGGGAGGAGTCACATACCAGGGAACAAATGCTCCAAATTTCAGCAAGAAGATGGGATGAGCAAGGAGATCGAAAAAAATCGAGAGCAAGCACAGCAAGAACGCAATTTTGAGCAATGAACTGGAGCTTACTCGGGAGAGAGAAGAAAGTGGCAGGTGAGAGAGTTAGTGGAGGGGCCAGGGGTGGCCCACACCAGGGCATGGCGCCACCCAGGGCTGGCCGCTCCACCATGTGGTGTGCCTGCCTGGTGGCCCCCCTAGTACCTCATAGGTACTCCTCTGCCCCTTTTTTCATGTAAAAATTTAATATGAATTTTCTAGAATTTTTCGAGACACTTTATTTTTGGGCATTTTCAGGCATAGAAGAATGATTTTTCTGACACACAGATTTTTTTTTGGAAACATGATGCAAGGACACAACAAAGCTAGAACTACAGAAGTTCTAAGACACTCTAACATGCAAGCAACTAACAACGAAAAGAAAACTAAACGAAAGCAAAAACTAAAATGCAAAGGATAGAAATAAACGAAGATAATCATAATGAAAACATTGTTTTGTTCAATGGAATCCTTTTGTTAATAAGGTTGATCAAGTCTTGCTACCAAAACAATTGCATATGAGACAAAACTTTGTATTTCACTAATGATTATGTTACCTCAACCTTGATAGCAATGGTCCCAATCATAATGGTTTCAAATTTTTCTCTTGGTATGGGACAATATATTTCTCCAACATGAATGCCCTCAACATGTTCAATTGAATTCAAACCATAACTCCTTTCAATCTTCTTGGGGAAATAGACAGTATGTTCCTTGTCATTAACATTGAAAGTCACCTTTCCTTGATTACAATTAATAACAGCTCTTGCAGTATTAAGAAAAGGTCTCCCAAGAATAATAGACATATTATCATCTTCAGGCATTTCAAGCACAACAAAATCAGTTAATATCAAGCAATTATGAGCCACTTGAACAGGTACATCCTCACATATACCCACAGGAATAGTGGTAGATTTATCAGCCATTTGCAAAGATATATCAGTTGGTATTAATTTTTCTAGTTGAAGCCTCTTATAGAGAGAGAAAGGCATAACACTAACTCTAGCTCCCAAATCACACAAAGCAGTTCTAACATAACTGTTCTTAATAGAGCAAGGGATAGTTGGAATCCCTGGGTCTCCAAGTTTCTTAGGAACCTTACCATTGAAGGAATAATTATCAAGCAAAGTAGAAATTTCTTCATTAGGGATCTTCCTTTTATTCGAGACAATATCCTTCATATACTTTGAGTAAGGAGGCAATTTAACAGCATCAGTCAAAGGAATTTGCAGGAATAAAGGTTTCATCCACTCACAAAACTTATTATAGTGTTCATCTTCCTTTGACTTGTGTTTCTTATCAGGGAAAGGCATAGGTTTTTGGACCCAAGGTTCTCTTTCACTACCATGTTTCTTAGCAATAAAATCTTCTTTGGTGTATTTAGTATTCTTAGTGTTGTTATCAGGTTCTTCTTCAACTTTTTCTTCATTGGGAACTTCATTTTCTTCATTACCACTTTTAGTTTTAGCATCAGAGATAGATATACTATTAGGATCTATAGCAGGTTCAGAGGGTTCTACAATAGTTTTATGTTTCTTTTTCCTTTTCTTATGAGTAGAACCACTATTTTCAGCTTGTTGAGAATCCTTCTCAATTCTTTTGGGACGCCCCTCAGGATATAGAGGATCCTGGGTAGCAGCACCACTTCTAGTTCTAATTTCATAAGCATGTTTTTCTTTAGCAGCATTAACTAGCAAGTCGTTTTGCACTTTAACGAGTTGATCTATTTGAGTTTGAACCATTTGAAAGTGTTTAACAATCATTTTAACATCATTAGAGGTTCTTTCCACAATATCTTTCAACTCAACAATAGCTCTAGTGTTTTCCATTAGATGATTTTGCACCCTTTTATTAAAGTTATCTTGCTTAACAATAAAGATATCAAATTCTTCTAAGCATTGATCAGGAGGTTTAGAGTAAGGGATATCACCTTCATCAAAGTGTTGGAGAGAGTGTACCTCAATAGTGGATGAGTAGGGAATAGGCTTACATAATTCTTCTATAGGAGGTAAATTCTTGACATCTGCAGCTTTAAATTCCCTTCTCCTTAAGACATTTCTTAGCTTCCTTCATTACGTCATCATTTAATTCAATAACTCCCCTCTTCTTTGATGTTGGAATAGGCACTGGAATAGATGGTTTAGGTAGAATTACTTTAGGTATAGCCTGTTTAGGAGGAGTCCAATCTTCATAGTTCTTGCTTATTTTAGCCATTAATTCCTCAGCTTCCTTAGGAGTCCTATTCCCGAAAACACAATCAGCACAACTATCTAGGTATGTCCTAGATTCCTCTGTTAGTCCATTACAAAATATATCAAGAAGCTCATTCTTAGGTAATGGACTTCCAGCTTGTGCATGAATCAAAGCACAAAACCTTGCCCAAGATTCAAGCAATACCTCTTTTTCTCCCTGTTTAAAATCAAAAAGTTCCTGCAAAATAGCATGTCTAACACTTGGAGGAAAATATTTCTGTAGGAAAGTACCAATCAAGCACTCAAGGCTATCAATAGATCCAGGAGGTAAATTACTAAACCAAGTTTTAGCTTCTCCTTTCAGTGAAAAGGGGAAAATCTTAGCAACAAAGTAAGTTCGCATCTTAATATCATCAGAAAACAAGCCACTCATGGTAGAAAGTTCATTCATATGTGCTACCACACTTTCATTTTTAGTCCCACAAAAAGGTTCTTTCTCGATAATAGCTATGTAAGATAGATCGAGAGAGAAATCATAATCTTCATCTATAATGTTTATGGGAGAAGCAACAAACTTAGCAATAGGAGACAATTTGGGTCTAATAGTACGCCTCTCAAGGAGACTCTTAGCAGCGCTCCTATCATGGGTGTTCTTACATTCTTTAATAAATTCCTCGTTCATCTCAACATAACCATCTTCAATATCATAACTTTCACTAGACTCAGGTGAACTAACAGGTGTGGTAGTGTCTTCATTAGGAGTTTCGGTATTTCCAGCTATAGTTCTAGCAATCGTATCATCTAGGAAAGGACCTAATGAACCACTCTTATCAAGCATAGTAGAAGCAGCATCATAGGCATCAGAAGTTTTAGATTCAGCAGTAGTAGCAGTGTGTGTAGCATGTGTATGTGGTGGTGTAAGGAACTTACTCATAACAGACGATGAATCAAGAGCAGCAGAGGTGTTTAGAACCGTACCTCTTCTTGTAGTGGATGGTAAATAGGAACCTTGCCATCACGAGACTTACCCATGATGGATGGATAACAGCGAACAATAGAGAATCCAAGTGAACTTGATAAATAAAGCTATGCTCCCCGGAAACGGTGCCAGAAAATAGTCTTCATGACCCACAAGTATAGGGGGTGTATCGCAGTATTTTCAAGGGAAGTGAAACCCAATTTATTGATTCGACACAAGGGGAGCCAAAGAATATTTATAAGCCTTAACAACTGAGTTGTCAATTCAGCTGCACCTGGAAACAATCTTGCTCACAGCAGTTTATCAGTAGCAACAGTTTTGTAGTAGGAATAGAAAAGTAACAGCAGTAGTAAAGTAAAGAGAGCAGTAACAATAGCAGTAAACAGTGGGAGTCGAGTGCGGTAGTTATAGGAATGGATGGATGGGCGTTGCATGGACAAGACAATCCACATAGCAATCAGAACATAGTGCAATTGCAGATAAATAAGATAAAGCATCCAAGTACTAGACAATCCTAGGCATGTGTTCCATATAGTCATACGTGCTCGCAATGAGAACTTGCACAACATCTTTTGTCCTGCCAGCCCTTTTGCAGCGGGCCTCAAGGGAACTATTGGCAATTAAGGTGCTCCTTTTAATAGAGCACCAGAGCAACGCATTAACACTCCATGAACACATGTGATCCTCATATCAAAGCCATTCCCTCTGGTTATCCTGATTTCTGTCACTTCGGGGCCATTGGTTCCGGACAACAACGTGTGTATACAACTTGTATATAAGACCATAAACAATACTATCATAATGAATCAATAACATGTTCATATTTGAAATCATGGCACTCGGGCCCTAGTGACAAGCATTAAGCACAACAAGTCGCAACAAAGTCATAAAACACTAATAAAAGATACTAGGCACCATGCCCTAACAATCTGATGCCATTACATGAACGATCTCATCCAATCCCTACCATCCCCATGGCCTACAACGGGGAATTACTCACTCATAGATGGGGGAAACATGGATGGTCGATGGAGAAGCGATGGTGATGATGATGGCGATGATCTCCTCCAATTCCCCGTCCCAGCAGGGTGCCAGAACGGAGTTTCTAGTGCTGTTTCGTGGAATCTGGTGGTGGCGGCGGAGCGGAACTCCTTCTGGAAAAACATTGAACCCCCGAAGTTTTTAGGTTAGAAGTCTCCTTATAGGCAAAGAGAGAGGCCGAGGGGGTGCCTGGGGGCCCACACCCCCTGGCATGGCCTGGCCTAGCCCGCGCCACCAGGTGGTGTGGCCACCCCTGGCTCTTCTCCGTTTCGTATTCTGGCTCCTGGAGTCTTCGGGTGAAATAAGATTTTTGGCATATTTTCCAGGATTTTTCCTCATAGTTGATTTTCTGCACAAAAAGTAGACACCAAGACAATTCTGCTGAAAACAGCGTCAGTCCGCATTAGTTGTATCCAAATCACACAAGTATAGAGGAGAAACAATAGCAAAAGTATTTGGGAAAGTAGATACGTTTTGGACTTATCACCCCTCAGGATATAGAGGATCCTGGGTAGCAGCACCACTTCTAGTTCTAATTTCATAAGCATGTTTTTCTTTAGCAGCGTTAATTAGCAAGTACTTTTGCACTTTAATGAGTTGATCTATTTGAGTTTGAACCATTTGAAAGTGTTTGGCAATCATTTTAACATCATTAGAGGTTCTTTCCACAATATCTTTTAACTCAACAATAGCTCTAGAATTTTCCATTAGATGATTTTGCACCCTTTTATTAAAATTATCTTGCTTAACAATAAAGATATCGATTTTTTCTAAGCATTGATCAGGAGGTTTAGAGTAAGGGATATCACCTTCATCAAAGTGTTGGAGAGAGTGTACCTCAATAGTGGATGAGTGGGGAATTGGCTTGCATAATTATTTTATAGGAGGTAAATTCTTGACATCTGCAGCTTTAATTCCCTTCTCCTTAAGACATTTCTTAGCTTCCTTCATCACTTCATCATTTAATTCAATAACTCCCCTCTTCTTTGATGTTGGAAGAGGCACCGGTATAGTAGGTTCATGTATAATTACTTCAGGTATAGCTGGTTCAGGAGGAGTCCAATCTTCATAATTCTTGCTTATTTTAGCCATTAATTCCTTAGCTTCCTTGGGAGTCCTATTCCTGAAAACACAATCAGCACAACTGTCTAGGTATGTCCTAGATTCTTCAGTTAGTCCATTATAAAATATATCAAGAAGCTCATTCTTAGGTAATGGACTTCCAGTCTGTGGATGAATCAAAGCACAAAACCTTGCCCATGATTCAGGCAATATCTCTTTTTCTCCCTGTTTAAAATCAAAAAGTTCCTGCAAAATAGCATGTCTAGCACTAGGAGGAAAATATTTCTGCAGGAAAGTACTAATCAAGCAATCAGGGCTATCAATAGATCCAGGAGGTAAATTACTAAACCAAGTTTTCGCTTCTCCTTTTAGTGAAAAGGGAAAAATCTTAGCAACAAAGTAAGTACGCATCTTAATATCATTAGAAAACAAGCCACTCATGGTAGAAAGTTCATTCATATGTGCTACCACACTTTCATTCTTAGTCCCACAAAAAGGTTCTTTCTCAACAATAGCTATGTAAGATAGATCAAGAGAGAAATCATAATCTTTATCTTTAATGTTTATGGGAGAAGCAGCAAACTTAGCAATAGGAGACAATTTGAGTCTAATAGTACGCCTCTCAAGGAGACTCTTAGCAGCGCTCCTGTCATGGGTGTTTTTGCATTCTTTAATAAATTCATCGGTCATCTCAACATAACCATCTTCAATATCATAACTCTCACTAGACTCAGGTGAACTAACAGGTGTAGCAGTGTCTTGATTAGGAGTTTTAGTATTTCTAGCTATAGTTCTACCAATCGTAGCATCTAGGAAAGGACCTAATGAACCACTCTTATCAAGCACAGTAGAAGCAGCATCATAAGTATCAGAAGTTTCAGATTCAGCAGTAGTAGCAGTGTGTGTAGCATGTGTATGTGGTGGTGTAACGAGCTTACTCATAACAGATGGTGAATCAAGAGCAACAGATGTGTTCAGAACCATACCTCTTCTAATAGTGGATGGTAAAATAGGAACCTTGCCATCACGAGACTTACCCATGATGGATGGATAGCAGCGAACAATAGAGAATCCAAGTGCACTTGATAAATAAAGCTATGCTCCCCGGCAACGGCGCCAGAAAATAGTCTTGATGACCCACAAGTATAGGGGGTGTATCGCAGTATTTTCGAGGGAAGTGAAACCCCGACACAAGGGGAGCCAAAGAATATTTATAAGCCTACAACTGAGTTGTCAATTCAGCTGCATGATGGCTCAGTGCACGACGCCCAGAAAAATACTTGATGGCGGTGTTGATGTAGAGCTCGTTGGGAACACCAAGAGAAAGGTATGATGAGCACAACAGCAAGTTTCCCTTAGTTATGAAACCAAGGTTTAATCGATCGAACCAGTAGGAGCAAGGAAACACCCCAGAGGTGTTACTAGCTGAGCTTTGGCAGGGCGCACTACCGGTGCTAGTAGCAACGTGGAGACCTCCACAACACAACCACAGAACTTTGTCCCCAACTTGCGATGAGGTTGTCAATCGCACCGTGTTTTGCGGAAAACAAAGGATTAAACATATCGAATGGAAAGAAGTAAAGTTTGCAGAAAGTAAACACAAAGCAGAAACAGTTTATAGATTGTATGTAAACACAAAGGACCGGGATCCATAGTTCACTAGAGGTGGCTCTCCTTAAGATAGAAAACATGCTGGGTGAACAAATTACAGCGGGGAATTGACAAACACCGAGAAAGCAATACATGCATATACCAATCATCTTGACTCCTTTGAGACTTGATTGGGCATTACAACATTATACATAGACCGCCATCCAACTGCATCTATGACTAATAATCCACCTTCAGGTTATCATCCGAACCCCCTCCAGTATTAAGTTGCAAGCAATAGATTATTGCTTTACGAACTGCGTGTAAAGTAAACAATACGATTGTTGTATGAACAAAGGATTGTTGTTTTCTCCCTAGTAGCAACAGCACATCTAGTACCTTAGAGATTTCTGTCACTTCCCTAGATTACCAGAGGGATGAACCCACTATCGAGCATAAATACTAACTCTTGGAGTTGCTAGCATCTACTTGGCCAAGATAGCTACTAACAACGGAAAGCATGCAAGATCACAAATAACAAAGACATGATAGAATCAATAATCAATCTGAAATAGCATCTCAATATCCATCGGATCCCCGCAAACACAACATGCAGAATTATAAATAGATGATCTTGATCATGAACGGAGCTCACAAGATCTAAACATGAAAGCACAAAGGAG
The DNA here is from genome assembly GCA_916181665.1 of Avena sativa. NCBI lineage: Eukaryota > Viridiplantae > Streptophyta > Magnoliopsida > Poales > Poaceae > Avena > Avena sativa. The sequence goes on along the minus strand of OV702279.1, from coordinate 462,540,776 downwards.
GAGAACGAGCCATCTAGCTACTACATGGATCCGTAGTCCAAGGATGAACTACTCACGCATCACACCGGAGGCTTGCATGGTGATGAAGAAGGCCTCCAGGGTGAATTCCCCTCTCCAGCAGGGTGCCGGGAAGAGCTTCAGATCCCTCCCGATCTAGGGATGGAGATGATGGCGGCTATAGACTCTTTCGTGGATTTTTTTGATCGGGTACTTAGGGTTTACGTCCCGAGGGCATCTTATAGTCGGAAGGGGAGACCGAGGGGGTGCCAGGGCTGGCCTCACCACCCCCTGGCGCGGGCTAGGCTGGGCCGCATGGCTAGGTGGTGTGGTGGCCCTTCTCCGTCTCGTACTCTGGCATTTGATGACTTCCGGAAAAATAGGCACTTTGGCTTTTGTCCCGTCCAATTCCGAGAATATTCATTTTCTGACTTTCCTGGAACCAAAAATAGCAGAAAAAAGGCAGCTGGCACTGTGGCTCTTGTTAATAGGTTAGTCCAAGAAATCATATGAAAAGTACTCCAAAGTTGGAACAAAACACAAGAAAGTGGATAAAACCAAGCATGGAACATCAAAAATTATGGATACATTTGCAATGTATCACTGCACCTGGAAACAATCTTGCTCACAGCAGTTTATCAATAGCAACAATTTTGTAGTAGGAATAGTAAAGTAATAGCAGTAGTAAAGTAAAGACAACAGTAACAATAACAGTAAACAGTAGGATTCGAGTGCGGTAGGCATAGTGATGGATGGACGGGCATTGCATGGATCAGACAATTCACATAGCAATCAGAACATAGGGCAATTGCAGATAAATAAGATAAAGCATCCAAGTACTAGATAATCCTAGGCATGTGTTCCATATATAGCCATACGTGCTCGTAATGAGAACTTGCACAACATCTTTTGTCCTGCCAGCCCGTTTGCAGCGGGGCCTCAAGGGAACTACTGGCAATTAAGGTTCTTCTTTTAATAGAGCACCGGAGCAAAGCATTAACACTCCGTGAACACATGTGATGCTCACATCAAAGCCATTCCCTCCGGTTATCCCGATTTCTGTCACTTCGGGGCCATTGGTTCCGGACAACAACGTGTGTATACAACTTGCAGATAAGACCATAAACAATACTATCATAATGAATCAATAACATGTTCAGATCTGAAATCATGGCACTCGGGCCCTAGTGACAAGCATTAAGCATAACAAGTCGCAACAAAGTCATAAAGCACTAATAGAAGATACTAGGCACCATGCCCTAACAATCTGATGCCATTACATGAACGATCTCATCCAATCCCTACCATCCCCATGGCCTATAGCGGGGGATTACTCACTCATAGATGAGGGAAACATGGATGGTCGATGGAGAAGCGATGGTGATGATAATGGCGATGATCTCCTCCAATTCCCCATCCCGGCAGGGTGCCAGAACAGAGTTTCTGGTGCTGTTTCGTGGAATCTGGTGGTGGCGGCGGAGCGGAACTCCTTCTAGAAAAACATCGAACCCCCAGAGTTTTTGGTCAGAAGGCTTCTTATAGGCGAAGAGGGAGACCGAGGGGGTGCCTGGGGTGGCCAGACCACCCCCTAGCGCGGCCTAAGCTAGCCCGCGCGGCCAGGTGGTGTGGCCTGGGCCCAGCCCTCCTCCGTCTCGTATTCTGGCTCTGGGAGTCTTCTTGTGAAATAGGATTTTTGGCATATTTTCCGGAATTTTTCCTGATAGTTGATTTTCTGCACAAAAAGTAGACACCAAGGCAATTCTGCTGAAAACAGCGTCAGTCCGTGTTAGCTGTATCCAAATCACACAAGTTTAGAGGAGAAACAATAGCAAAAGTGTTTGGGAAAGTAGATACATTTTGGATGTATCAAGATGTCTTTGACTCCCCGGCAACGGCGCTAGAAAATATCTTTGATGGCGCGTGGTTGACGTGGGAGCTTCTTCTTCTTCTTTATTCCCCGGCAACAGCGCCAGAAAATATGCTTGATGGCCCAAAATATATCGAGCTTGTTGGGGAACCCCAAGAGGAAGGTATGATGAGCACATCCGCAAGTTTTCGCTCAGTACGAAATCAAGGTTATCAATCCAGTAGGAGCAAGGAAACACCCCAATGTGTTACTAGCTAAGCCTTGGCAGGGCGCACTACCGATGCTAGTAGCAACGTGGAGACCTGCACAACACAACCACAAAACTTTGTCCCCAACTTCGATGAGGTTGTCAATCTCACCGGTTTTGCTGAAAACAAAGGATTAAACGTATCGAATGGAAGGAAGTAATAGTTTGCAGAAAGTAAACACAAAGCAGTAAATAGTTTGATTGTAGATTGAATGTAAAAGAAAGGACTGGGTCCATAGTTCACTAGAGGTGGCTCTCCTTAAGATAGATAACATGCTGGGTGAACAAATTACAGCGGGGCAATTGACAAATATCGAGAAAGCATACAAGCATATACTACTCATCTTGACTACTTTGAGATTTGATTGGGCATTACAACATTATACATAGACCGTCATTCAACTGCATCTATGACTAATAATCCACCTTCAGGTTATTATCCAAACCCCCTCCAGTATTAAGTTGCAAGCAACAAATAATTGCATTACGAATTGCGTATAATGTAAACAATACGATTGTTCTATTAACAAAGGATTGTTGTTTTCTCCCTAGTAGCAACAACACATCTAGTACCTTAGAGATTTCTGTCACTTCCCCAGATTACTAGAGGCATGAACCCACTATCGAGCATAAATACTAACTCTTGGAGTTGCTAGCATCTACTTGGCCATGATAGCTACTAACAACGGAAAGCATGTAAGATCATAAATAACAAAGACATGATAGAATCAATAATCAATCTGAAATAGCATCTCAATATCAATCGGATCCCCGCAAACATAATATGCAAAATTACAAATAGATGATCTTGATCATGAACGGAGCTCACAAGATCTAGACATGATAGCAGAAAGGAGGAGAACCAGCCATCTAGCTACTACATGGACCCGTAGTCCAGAGATAAACTACTCACGCATCACGCCAGAGGCTTGCGTGATGATGAAGAAGGCCTCCATGGTGAATTCCCCTCTCTGGTAGGGTGCCGGGAAGAGCTTCAGATCCCTCCCGATCTAGGGATGGAGATGACGATGGCTACAGACTCTTTCGTGGAATTTTGATCGGGTCCTTAGGGTTTCCGTATCAGAGGCAATATATAGGCGGAAGGAGAGGCCGATGGGGTGCCTGGGCTGGCCACACCACCCCTGGCACGGGCCAAGCCTGGTCGTGCGGCCAGGTGGTGTGGCCGCACTCTGGCCCTTCTCTGTCTCGTATTCTGGCTCCAGGTGTCCCTCGGTAAAATAATAACTTTGGCTTTTGTCCCGTCCAATTCCGAGAATATTCATTTTCTGACTTTCTTGGAACCAAAAACAGCAGAAAACAGGCAGTTGGCACTGTGGCTCTTGTTAATAGGTTAGTCCAAGAAATCATATGAAAAGTATTCTAAAGTATGGACAAAACATAAGAAAGTAGATAAAACCAAGCATGGAACATCAAAAATTATAGATACATTTGCAATGTATCAGTGCCCTATGGGAGTATCCCCTGAGTCTTTAGTCGAATCGTGGATTCGAGTGAGGATTCGAAGCGTGACACTCGAAGATCTTGTATGTGCGCGTCCAGCGCTCCAGTTTGGAGTAGACCCCGAGTGTCTGACCGAGTCATAAACTCGGGCAAAAACTCGAGTCTTGTATCTTATAGGCACAGTCGACAATCATGCAAGGAGAAACCACTGACCCAGAAGTGCGTCAACAATCATGCGAGGAGAAACCACTGGCCCGGAAGTGCGTCTCATGCATAAGGAGCTAAGAGTCGACGATGTGGATGGAGTCGTGCGACGCTTGGCCAGAAGAACTCGACGCTGCGGATGGAGCCGACGTGCCGGAGTCGTGCGACGATTAGCCGGAAGGACTCGACGATGTGGATGAAATCAACGCGGTGGAGTCACTTCTGTTGGGTGCATGGCCAGCGTTGCTTCTTTCGGGTGCACGACCAGCACCGTTTCAATCGACAACTGACGTGATCATTCGAGGAATGTGTCGACTCGGGTCTTGGTGTCTACGATGTGATTAGCGTTTGTCGACTCTGCTGGAGGATCCAATAGAATAACTCTATACAGTCGACGTCCTTGTAAGATGCATAAAAAAATTAAAAATTATGAAGTACTTGTATCTTATAAAAAATATTTGCCTATCAATCTGTAAGTAAAATTCTCGTGCCAAATCGAATCGATAGTTTTGCACTGCATGCTATGCCTTTCTGTTAGTCTGACTATCCTTAGTCGCAGTACCTTGCCGAGGTACTCGGAGTCCAAGGATTCGACGATCAAGCAGAATCAGCTACCTGGGCTGTCGTGTATGAGGTGCTCGAGTGTGCGGAGTTAATGACACATTAGGCTACTCGAAGAGAACACAAACCCCCGAGTGTTTTGAGTGCGAGTTAAAAAGAATCATCTCTAAGTAGAGGAAAATTTAGCTTTATTGGTAATTATCGTGCACGAAGTCGATGCGGTCGCGGACGTAGTCGACGCGACAACGAGTGCATGACAGAGTCAAAGATTGTAGCGGGTCGCCACACCCGATGGCGGCAACGGGTTGCCACAGTCGAAGATCACAGTGGGTCGCTGGAGCCAAAGACCGCAGCGGGTTGCCGATGCCGAGGGAGCCTTTGACTATAGAGTCGAGGTGGTTGATGTAGTCGAGACGACGTTCGAGAGCCAATGCGGCGGACCAGAGTTGACGCGACAATGAGTGACGATAGCCGGAGATTGCAAACGGATGCCGCAACCCAAGTCCGCAGCGGGTCGCGTGACGGAGTCGGCGCAGCGCCCGAGTGTAGAGTCAACATAGTCGGACGTAGTCGTTACGACGGGGTTGTCGGATTTTTGTTTGGAGGGAGTCAATGTGACATCGAGTGGCGTCGAGCAATCACCGGCCCGACTAGTGGAAAACGCGTTGACTCGATCGATCTAGGCCCCACATGCTGGAGTATGCCACCATGGGGTACGCACGAGTACTCCCTCCATTCAGAAATATAAGACATTCTAGTTTTGTGAAACGAATATATCTAAACACCTTTTAGTGTGGCGCCTGCTAGGCGTCCCCCGGACGATGGGAAGCCCCCATCGTCCTCCTTCCCGTGCTGCCACGTGTCCAAGAAAAGGGTTCAAATCCCAGTTTTGCTGCAAGACACATCTTTTTGCTGCACATGTCCCCGCTTTTGCTTCCGAAGCAAAAAAAACGGTTCGTTTCAGAAATAGAACGTCTCGCCAGAGACTTCGCCGGAGACCATGCAGCAAAAAAATTGTATTAATATAGCAAAACCAACTTCGCCGGAAATATCGTCGAAAAAAACTCGCCGGTGACTCTCGTCGGAGACCTTGTAGCAAAAAGTTGACACTATTGTAGCAAAACCACAATACGGTTGTAGCAAAATAGTTCTTCTAATGTAGAAAAAAACCTACTTCGTCGGAGACATCGACGGAGACTTTTGTAGACACCTCGTCGGATGCCTCACAGGGGATGTCACGCAGCAAAAAATTTACGATATTATAGCAAAATCCGAAAACAAATGTAGCAAAAAAATAACAAACATGTAGCAAAACCCGAATTCACCGAAGACATTGTCATACAAACATGCTATGTAGCAAAATAGTTTGTCATATGTAGCAATGCCGACTACCGTATATAGCAATTTTGACCACCGCGGCTAGCAAAAAAAAGTCAAACGTGGCAGGGAGCAGCGCACAGCGGCAACCCTAGGCCATGGACCCTAGGCCATGGACGGCGGCATGGCGCGCCGACTGGGAGCAGCATGGGCCCGGGGCGACGGCGGTGCCGGGAACCATGGACGCCGGTGAGCTGTCCAGATGGGAGAGAGGCTGGCTGGCACGGATCAAGGGGGTTGAGGCTTCGAGCTCCTGACGTTAGGGCGGCGGTGCACCGGCGGCGGGCGTGGCTACTTCAGGCGGCGGGCCGGCCGGAGGCGGAGCGCGGGGCGAGGCGCCCGCAGGCGGTGGACCGGGCGACGCGCGGGGCTGAGGGTCGGGTGGCGCGCGGGCGTAGCGTCGGGGCAGATGAGGACGCGAGGAGGACGACCCGGGGATGGAGATCATTTTCCTTTTAGTGTATAGGTTCACTCCGAATCTCTACGAACCTATGCACTAAAAGACATCTACGTACATTCGATTTATAAAGTTAAAACGTCTTATATTTCCGAACAGAAGGAGTAGCTATTTCCCTTTTTCTTTCTGAGAAGCGTGATGCAGCTGATTGTCCTCTTGCCTTCGTCCTTTTACTCAACTAATATGGAAACAAGATCTTTTGCCGTGGTCTCGTTCCAACGAGTATTGCTTTGCTTTCCAATTCTCCATGCCCTCACGTGTCGTACTGGACTTGGACAATACTTTCGAGATTGAGTCATGCGCTCTCCCTTACCTGGCCTGCTTCTCCGATACATGTTTCATTGGGACTTGATCTGTCGATGGTCTGCTTCCTTGTTATTCCACGGTAATTTATGTGATCGTCTTGTAGCCATAAATCTTACAGAGCTTGGTCATCCCACGTAAGACAACTGTGGTGGTGATGTTGTTGATGAAGCTTTGTGCGCCGGCGCAGATGAGCCGATCAGATCTGTTCTGGCCACCGTTTGACAATGAGGTGTCCCGTCCGTACTCCACCAGGATGCTGAATCTGGGTTGAGTGCGTGCTCGTACAGGCGAGCCGAAGGATCCACGATGCTGATTTCATCTGTTGTGGTAGTAGATTGCTGAGTTCGCGCATTCGACCGTGATGGAGAAGTTCACCGCAGCGGCGTGGATGAAACAACAGATCTGATCGGCAAAGCAAGTGGGCATAGCTGGCGTCGATCCCCGCGCTCGTGTCGATGAAGATAAAATCGACCGCGACGGAGATGTCGATCGCAGATGAATCGATTAGATGTGATATGGCCATGTTGATGCGAGGGAGCCAACCCGGAAGATGACTCCAAGCGAAGTAGATATGCTCCCTTGACGACGATGATTCGTAGATTGCCGACGATGGAGCCGCGAAGTCGCTACATTAGCGCGCGAATTTTCCACTGATGGCGCCAATTGACGTGGAGTTAACAAATCAATGTCCATAGTTTATGAGCCTGGGTTTAGAGAAAGAGAGGCGCGCTGGAGATTTCGTCGACTAACAGACAAATAACACAGTTACAAGAGGTTTACCCAAGTTCAGGCTCCCGGAGAGAAAACCCTACTCCTGTTTGTCTGCTCTTGATTAATGGAGAAATCGAAGGTTTACAATGGTGTCTTTATGGCGATGGTGCACAGATATAATCTGACGGGTGTATATGCTAGGGTTTCTGATGTCTAGATCTATTTTCTATTGTGGGAGGTCTCTCCTCCTCGTTGGACCCTCCTAGCCTTTATATATGAGGAGGCTAGGTCTCAGGTAACAATACGAGTTGATTATAAGTTAGATTTAAACTTTAGTCTTGAGCTTTCCTTCTCTTGCGCGCTTGGAGTCGATGTCCATATGGGCTTCATATCCGTCGGACCGTCATGGACGTCATAGATCTTGCCAGGTCGTCGAGTGGGCCTTCCGTTGAGCCGCACCAGGTAGACTATAGTTGGGTGTTTGTTGAGCATACCCATGTCACCAAGTCCATGAGCTCGACATGAACAACCATGACGGTGATGGCGGAGGAAGACCGGATGGGCGGTTGCGATACTAAGAGATGGGAAAGCAGGTGAATTGGATCAGGAGCTTACTAGATCGACGCGTGCGTGGTTGGAGACGGCGGAGAAGGACCAGATGCGACAAATTTCGTCAGATTCCAGTGACTCTGGTGTCGGTCCGGTGACATTTTAAGAAATCTACCAACCGTCCCTGGGTTTGGCCTCCAAGCCATCAAATATAAGGGTCTCGGTTGTGGGTTTCCGATGCCCTTAAAAATATTTACGGGCAGACCACCACGGTTTCTGTTATGTAAGGGTGTCATAGACACGTAGAAAATTTTCCATGAGGTCTAACCTGTTGCTAAAAAACCTATGGAATTATAGGAGTATAGAAAAGGAATCCATATAATTTTTGGAGGGTAAGAAATTCCTTTGTAAACATGCCCTAACTATTTTGTAATGTTATAATTTCATGCTGCGGGGCACTCAGCTCAGATAAGGCGCGGTGCACGCGGATCGGCCCGTGAACCCCGGCCGCATCAAGGTGCTGCCGACCGACGGCGTTCACAACCATAGACGGATGCTCCCACCCACGTCCCACCACCCAAACGGCGCGGCGCCACCAACTACTCTTTTCATCCCCGTCTCACCACCGCAATTTACTCGCGCAGTCGCGCAGGATTAGTTTACGGCTCCCGGTGCCACGCCAAAGCTTCATAAATCGCGGAACGACAACGGACAGGACAGGACAGATCGACCCCCAAAACCCGCACCCACAGCCAGGGTTCACGGGCCACCCACGCACCACACTCCCACTCCCCTCCCCTCCCCGTCCACTGCCCTGCCACTGGCTGCTAGCTAGTACCTCTACCGCTACGCCGCGACGGCCGCCTCTACGCTTCTCGCGCCACGGGACGGACGTCATGGCGGAAGTGGCGTTCCAGGCGAGCGCCGGCGAGGCCCTGGCGCTGGCGGGAATGCGGGGGCGCGGCGAGGTGGACACGACGTCCCAGTTCAAGTCCGTGCGGCAGGCCGTCGACCGGTTCGGCGGCGGCGCCGTCTCCCCGTGGCGGCAGCCGCAGCCGCAGGCGCCGCCGCTCCAGCTCCGGCCCGAGGTCAGTCAGCCAGTCACTCACTCAGCTCCCCGGAGCGCACCCACCCGCCTTCCCACCAACATCTATTATTCGTTCACAGTTCATTCACACAGGCGAGCGACGGCTTTCGCTTTCGCGCAGGTGGTGGCGACGCTGTGGCCGTCACATCTACTACCCTGCTTTCTCAAAGTGCTTTCGTATTTCTCGGTTTTATTAAAATCCGTCGCTTTCTTTTGCATTTCCACCGGCCATCCGCCCGAGATCTTGCCGCTGGCACTGTCTCTACGGAGGCTTTCACGGTGGCGTAGCGTGGGTCAATGGTTCCATGATCCCCCACGATCTCCGGTGCCGTTTCCGCTCCCGTTGCTGTAGATTCTAGGGGAATCGCAGTCGCAAATATGCCCCCGTTTCATGTTTCGGCGGAGAGGTAGAGTAGTTGCTGCGGGAGACCGTGGCACGACGTTGTGTGGGGGAACTTGGAATCAATTTCATAGTGGCATTTAAGTACCAGTGGATCGCCTGGCAGGCCCGACATTGCAAATTTGCAAGTAACAGAGCTCGACTATTGGATCTTGATGCTGATGGTGCGTTACGAGCAGCTGGTGAAATAGCTTGTCACTTTACCTGTCAGTACTAATTAAAACTACCCTTATGAACTCTGAAAAAAAGGGAGAGGGAGATAACTTAGCATTGAGTGGCATTCCGAGGCTGGCATGCTGCGGAGAAATTGCAAGAACATGACCTGATTCAGCTAGTGTTTTATTAACAGTGTGGAATTACTTCGGTGTCATGAGCAGGACGCGTTATGGACAAAAAGTTCGCATTATTAACACAGACTTAAGAGAAGTGTCCATGGATAGTATTAACAGCGTGGGGGAGGGACTAAAGCATTTACGAAGTATAGTACTCTTCCAGTGTCCTGGACAGCCCCTCTATGTATGTACATTTGTAGGTATAGGCACTCTGATATTTTCCCAAAGATAGCATTTACTATAGTCGATTGTGTACTATATGGAGGACGATTTGCTCTTTTTAAGGCAACTTGATTGTTTTTGGTACTAGTACTAACATTGTTCTCACTGCTAGTAAATTCCTTGCTGCCAATAGCTCTGCAGAGGGTCTCATCTTGCCCTCGTGCAATCTGATGCTGATCGGTTACGAGCATCCGGTGAAATACCCTGTCCCTTTCCCTGTTACAATCTGATGCATACTGGAAAATGAAATTAAGAGATAGCTTAGCATAGAGTGGCATTCCGAGGTTGGCATGCTGCGGAGAAATTGCAAGAACATGTCTGATATAGCTAGTGTTTTAGTAACAGTGTGTAATTACTTCGCTGTCACGAATAAGACGCGTTATGGACAGCAATTACGCATTAACAGACCAAGTGGAGTGTCCAAGGACAGTATTAACAGCGGTACTCTTCTAGTGTCCTTGGCAGTCCCTCTATGTACATTTGTAGGTATAGGCACTGATATTTCCCCCAAGATAGCATTTATGGTCGCTTGTGTACTACAGAGGACGATTTGCTCTGTGAAATGAAGATTGTTTTTGGCACCAATGGTATTTTCATTGCTAGTAATTTTTTTGCTGACTCATCTTGCCCTCTTTCTCTCTGGCTGTTGGTTGCCCTTCAGCTGCATATTAACAGCACATATTTGTTTATGTGATAATGTGGTCGTACTTCGTGAAAGATCTGTGATGCCCGTGTAGATCTCTTATGCCGTTGTCGATTTAAACTTAGGAGTTTAAGTTACTTTCCTGCTACAAAACTTCATTGTTTGAACAGGTAAACTCATTTTGTTTTCTGGGATGCTGTTTCTTTCAGGAAGTAGAACTTATGAAAGTTGAGGAAGAAACTGTGAAGGTTGAGATGGGGCTCTTTGTTAAGGAAAGCGAAACGTTTAAGCTGTTGAAAGAGTTACAGTCAACAAAGCAGGTTATTGATGACTTGAAGTTACAAATAGAGAAGGCAACATCAGATGGTGGAAATGCTGCAGGATGTCATGCTGACACCATGGAGGTGCATCCACTTCCTGACATTGAAAGAAAATCCAGTGACCATACCAAGCCACTGATCCAGAGCATAAATAGCAAACAGTCTCCACTAACAACATTGATGAAGCTGAATCAGGCAAAGGCATTCCTGAACATGGATACCGTCCAGATGTTTAAGATCCAGATAGAGGAGGAAAAGGCGTCACTTGAGAAAACCCGTGAAAGGTTACAGTTGAATATGAGGAAGGCTTCAGCACTGGAAGCAGATTTGAACAAAACCGCCGCGCAGCTACAAGCAGTAAAAGACCCTAAACCTGTTCTTGAACCTTCTGAGATATTTCTGCAGATGAAACAGTTGAATTCTGAAAAAGATAAGCACAAGAAGATGGTTGAGGATTCGAAATTCGAGATTGGTGAACTAACTTCCACGATTGAGCACACAATGTCAAAGACGAAGACTCTCCAGTTCAGGATCATCATGGCTGAGAAGTTGAAGGAAGCCTCGAGGCGGGGAGAAGCTTTTGCCCTCGCAGAGATGGCAAAACTAAGCGGCACGGAGGACCTGGAGACTGGTACATCCGATGTCAAACTTTCTGTGGCAGAACACTCTGCACTGGCGTGCAGAGCACAAGAATCAGAATATACCTCTAGGAACAAAATAGACGCCGCGATGCAAGAGCTGGATGAAGCAAACCATGATAAGCTAGAACTTCTGGAAAGAGTAGACGAAGCAATGGCCGCTGTCGCGACCAGCAGGAAAGTTCTGGAGGAGGCACTAAAGAGGGAGGAGTCGGCAAACAAAGGCAAGGTTGCAGCCGAGGATGCACTACGCAGGCTCCGGTCTGACCAAATCATCCTGAACTGGCGACCGACCAGCAACAACAGCAATAATTCTGCAAAGTTCAAGACCTCGGCGACGCCAACTACGCCCCGGAAGGCAGGCACCGGGATGTACGATGAGAATGGCCTGAGCCTGGTGACCACTACGCCGGAGAGCGCAAAGGCGATGTCCATCGGGCAGATCCTGAGCATGAAGCTCGACTGCGAGTTCGAGACCACCACCCCCAGAAAGACCATGAGCGCACAGAAGAAGAAGAAGGTCTCGCTGGGGCAGATGCTGAGCCAGAAGTACGAGATGTGCTCCCCGATGAGGATTGACCACGACGGCGGCGCGTCCCGCAAGCAGTTCCAGCCCAGGAGGCGGAGGCTTGGGTTTGTCGTGTACGCGCTGCTTCTGCATAGGAAGAGGCAGGCCCGGGCCTCCTCCTGCACCCGTGGGCATGGCGGCTGCAGCGTCAAGGTTGTGTAGTAATGTAGTTATCTTCCCTGATCTGTAACCATAGAACTAGCTGTATTTCTACACCTAGATGCCTGAATAAATTGCACCATGTGTAATTAGTTGATATATATGCTACTCCTACTACTATAATGAAGGTGTATGTTTAGCAGCTGCTCCCGGTTCCGATCAAAATTTTGGTGACACATGATCCGTGAATTTTTTTCTGTCGGCCGGGACATGGTTAAGGCTCCGTTTGGTATCAAACTATTTTTAAAGTATTGATAAAATACTTTAGTTCCTGAAAAAACTGAAGTATTAAATACTTTGAGGTGTTTGGATCCAACAAATAATGTGGTTTCAAAACTGAAGTATCCTCCAAAACTGTAGTTTTTTTTGAAGTATTTGAGAAAGAGGTCAGACCCTCTTTTTTCTAAATCTGAGAAAAGAGAAAAACCGAAGTATTACTCTGCTAGACACTAAAATAATATGGTATTATTAACATACTTCAGTTTTAGAAAAACTTTGTTGCCAAACTAGGCCTAGGAGTTGTTTTTCCAATACTTAAAAAATAACACGTTTTAAGAGATAATGAAGTATTAATATCACGGTATTTAATCATAGCCAAACACATCAAAATATTTTAAACTGTACTATTTGGAGAAACTAAAGTATTACTAAAATACTTTAAAAATACTTTGCTACCAAACACGGCATAAATTGTGGACCGGATATAAAGTTTTCTTCCGATGAAAGTTTTACTGCAAACGGGAGATTATTCACCTGAGGTTCATGTTTAGAATCATGGATGTGCGCTCTGAGGCGTCGTCGTCGCCTGAAACATGGGTCAAGGGTCGTGCAGTACAGATCGCTGGGCGGCGCAGCCGTGCCGGCGCCGAACGCGGCGATCTCCGCTCGGCACCGAGGTGATCTCGGTCGGCTTCTTGCCGGGTCGGAAACTGCGATTTTTCCAGGTTGTGGTCTTGTTTGGGCCTAATGTGCCTACTGGGCACGAGTGGGCTGGATCTGCAGCAGAATACCAACGGCCCAGATCTTGCTGGCCCAACGGGACGAGAGATGGGATCCGTGCAGCTGGGGCCCATGCGTTAACCCGGGGGGCCCACACATGGTCCAGAGTTCAGACTCCAGAGCGCGCGAAAACCACACCCTTCCCGCCAACATCGCCCGCCTCCTCCCGCCAAAACGCGGCCTCCTTCGTCCCCAAATCTAAAACAAACCCAAGACCCCGCCGCCGCATTCCCCACTCGCATCCCCCTCCCCTCCCCTCTCCCTCCCTCCCTCTCTCGTGTCCCATCTCCGTAGCGGCGGCGGGCGGCGGCGGCTGCAGCCATGGACGTCAACGAGGAGGCCATGGCGGCGAACAAGCGCGCCTTCCTCGACTTCCTCGACCAAGACGTAAGAACGCATCCCCTTTCCCCATTGGCCGCATCCCGCCCGCCGCCTTCTCCTCCGGCGGCGCCTCGGCTGGATCTTGTATGACGGTTTTCTATCTGTCCTGTTCCGCAGGTCGGGAAGGGGGTGTATATGCAGGCCGTGCGCGACATGGTCCAGAGCAAGCGCCACCGGCTCACCATCGGCATGGACGACCTCCGCAACCACAACCTCGACCTTGCCCGCAGGTACCGACGCCGCCTTCCTTTTCATCTCCTCTCACGCGCTGCTGATTCGCCTATTTGGTTCCTGGGTGACGCCTTTTTTGTATCTGTTGTAGGGTGATACGGAGCCCCGGGGAATTCATGCAGCCGGCGTCCGACGCGGTGACGGAGGTGGCCAGGAACCTCGATCCCAAGTTCCTCAAGGAAGGGGAGCGTGTGCTGGTGGGATTCACGGGGCCGTTCGGTTTCCACAGGGTCACCCCGAGGGACCTCATGTCCTCCTTCATCGGGACCATGGTCTGCGTCGAGGGCATCGTCACTAAATGTAATTCAGCTTCTTTCTCCTAACCATTGTCTGGTAATAAAGCGCCCTTTATCGAAAAAATCATTGTCTGGTGGTTTTATGCCGTTCAACTTATGTGTTTCATGATGTTAATCTAGTATAAAACTGTGGTCTAAGAATTTTAGAAAATTTTGTCGTTATATCCTAGCATTGCTCCTGCTCGTGGAGAAAAGACCTAGTGGTAAAGGAAAACAAAAAAAGAACAGAACAAAATGCCTAGTATTAGCTCTAGGGCAGTATAAAGATGGCGCTGAAATTGTAATGCTAAGCTTTCTCAGGTACTTGATTTGTTCATTAAACATCTAGTTTATGCTTGTGTTAGTGCAGCAAATTGAGCTGTGCATAAGGCACTCTAAGTTGATATCTAGATGTCTATCGTGTCTTTACTCTGCACCAGAATCTTCACAATTTGTAAGAAATTGACTTTATGAAGGTAGTATGATATATCTTTTCGGTAGGACCTTTAATCCCCTGGCCTAATGTTCTTTTAATTTCTCTAAAAATTTCAGGCTCGCTGGTGAGGCCAAAGGTTGTTAAGAGTGTTCACTACTGCCCTGCTACAAACGCTTTTCTCTCGCGTGAGTACAGGGACATCACATCTTTTGTAGGATTGCCAACTGGTTCTGTTTATCCAACAAGGGTATGTTCTACTTTCATTCATTTCAATTTAAGGAAGCCTACATATTGTGGTTGTAATGCTGAATCTGGAATTCGTAGGATGAAAACGGCAATTTGTTGGTCACCGAGTATGGGATGTGTGATTACAAGGATCACCAGACTTTGTCCATGCAAGAAGTTCCTGAAAATGCTGCCCCTGGACAACTCCCAAGAAGTGTAGATGTTATTGTGGAAGATGATCTTGTAGATTGTTGCAAGCCAGGTGACCGTGTCTCAATTGTTGGTCTATACAAGGCTCTTCCAGGGAAAAGCAAGGGCAGTGTTAGTGGCGTCTTCAGGTTAGTTCAGCTGTGAGCCTCACTTGAGCTTACTTAAAATTATCATTTTGGTGTGATCTGATGTGGTTTTGTATAACTATGCCTACAGGACTGTGCTTATTGCAAATAATGTTTCACTTCTGAACAAAGAGGCCAATGCACCTGTCTATACTCGGGAAGATCTGAAGAGGATGAAGGAAATATCAAGGAGAACTGACACATTTGACTTGCTGGGGAATTCACTTGCTCCATCAATTTATGGTCATCTCTGGATAAAGAAGGCAGTTGTACTATTAATGCTTGGTGGTGTTGAGAAGAATCTTAAAAATGGAACTCACTTGAGAGGGTTAGTGTTTATACATCAGATCATTCCTACTGCTCTTGCGATGTCATTGACTGTCATGCTCATCATGTATCTTCCACATGCAGAGATATAAACATGATGATGGTGGGAGATCCTTCAGTTGCCAAGTCCCAGCTTCTGAGAGCTGTTATGAACATAGCTCCTTTGGCCATCTCAACGACTGGAAGGGGTTCATCTGGTGTTGGTTTGACTGCTGCTGTCACTTCTGATCAAGAGACTGGTAAGTTGCTGGTATCCATACACTTCAGTTTGGTTTATGTATAAGTTCTGACCAAATGCCTGTATCCAGGAGAAAGAAGACTCGAGGCTGGTGCCATGGTTCTTGCTGATCGTGGTGTTGTCTGTATTGATGAGTTTGATAAGATGAATGATCAAGACAGAGTTGCTATACATGAAGTTATGGAACAGCAAACTGTGACCATCGCAAAGGCAGGAATACATGCGTCTCTTAATGCAAGATGCAGTGTTATTGCTGCAGCAAATCCAATTTATGGATCTGTAAGTTCATACAGTTCCTTTTCTGTGCTGTGAATGGTATTCTACGGTAAAGTTTATGTTTCTAATAAATTCTGGTTGCATGACAGTATGATCGTTCAATAACACCAACAAAGAACATTGGGCTTCCGGATTCACTGCTCTCTCGTTTTGATTTGCTCTTTATTGTTCTTGATCAAATGGATGCTGAGATCGACCGTCAGATTTCAGAACACGTTGCAAGGATGCATAGATACTGTGCTGATGATGGAGGTAATTTGTGGTTTACATGGCAGTGCGATTTTTTTCCAGTTCTTTCCAACTTGGTAGCTTAAAATAAATAAATGTGTGAATTGCAGGAGCAAGGTCTCTTGATAAAGCAGGATATGCTGTAGAAGAAGAAGATGGTGATGCTAATGCAGCCATATTTGTTAAATATGATAGAATGCTCCATGGGCAGGATAGAAGGCGAGGCAAGAAGGCCAAGCAGGATAGGCTGACTATCAAATTCCTGAAGAAGTATATACATTATGCAAAGAACCTTATTCAGCCTAAGCTCACTGATGAGGTAACCTTGCATATGAAATGATATTCTTAGTTTATATCAATTTGATTGGTTATTACTGATGTGTATAACTAGTAACAGTACTCACTAGTCATCTTTGACTATTGATTAAATCTGGTTAGAATTATGCTGCTGCTGGCATACTTTTCTTTCTTTAGACCACTATGTTTTTTGTTGCACTGTTGGTAGCTATTCCTATTGCAGGAGAACAGTTATTTCATGTGTTACATATAAAACTGAGTCATCTGATATATTCTGAACCTTTTGTGCTCTTGCAGGCATCTGATCACATTGCAACTTCATATGCTGAGCTCAGAGATGGTAGTGCAAATGCAAAGGTGAGCATAGTCCTTTCTTGTTTACGTTATGTGTTTATAGTTGTCACTGCCTCATCCTGGTGTTTTATAGTCTGGTGGAGGTACGCTTCCAATTACAGCGAGGACATTGGAAACAATGATTCGTCTATCTACTGCCCACGCAAAGATGAAACTGAGGCACGAGGTACTTTGCTCCATATTACAGATCCAATTATCAAAGCAAGTTACCTGCAACAAGAACTTTTTAATGACATGAGTTAAAGTACTTATGATTCTTGTTTGAGAAATCATGATGCTGTTATGGTTCTATATTTAAAAAATAGTCAGGTGCAGACACTTTTTCCTTGAGAAAATCTAATGTCATTGCCTGTATTTTGTTGCAGGTTCTGAAAATTGATGTTGAGGCTGCATTGCAAGTTTTGAACTTTGCAATATTCCATAAGGAATTGACTGATATGGAAGATCGTGAACAGAAAGAGATGGAGAAACAACAAGCTGAACAGGGTGCTGGTACAGGTGGTGACAATGCAGCAGATGGGCATGTGGATGCAAGTGCTGATGTGGATGGCCATGGAAGGTAAGATTATGGCTTTAATCATAGTGTTAAGTGTTCTGTTAATTAAGATCTGTCTCATCAATTACACTATGCAATGTATGCATTTATGTTCCTTAATATTGAAATTGTCTTTTATCCATTGGATTTCTCTGGAAGATTGTCAATATACTCCAGAGCGAGTTAGTTTGTTGTTTAAATCCATTCATTTCAATAGTTTTAAGCAAATGAATGTTAAATGAAGATAACTGATGACAGATGTTAGGATTTTTTTTATGAACATGAGCTCCACTTTATATACCCTTATTTATCTCCTAAGCAGTCTTGCTCTTTGATAAAGATTGCTTTATTGAATACTTATCAGTGGAGTTACAATCATGGCAAATCAATGTCTTGACAAAACTTCTATGCTAAAATATCTCACCTCGTAGATTGATACAATAATGGAAGCAATCTACTGTTTCTCTGCAAATCAAATAAGAACTTGAATTGTTGTTTCCACTTTGTCTAAATACTGTCTGCTCGTGTGCTTATTCTACATTCTTTCTCTTCTCAGCTCTGGCAACGACCCAATGGATGTGGATGGAAGCAATGCATCAAAGGGTCAGGATGTTTCTTCACAGAGGTGACATCACTACCTGAAATTTTCAAAATTTGAACTGCCTTCTTTGGTTTTTGTTAGCAGCTAATTTTGTTAACCCCTTTTGGTTTTGTAAATCTGCAGAATTGAAGCATTTGAGGCAATTCTTGGACAGCATGTGTTGGCAAACCATGTTGATCAAATGTCCATTGATGAAGTTGAGCAAACAGTCAATAGAGATGCAGCTGCACCTTACACCAGAGGCCAAGTAGAGTTCATCTTGGAGGTATGAGAACCCTGGTTTTAATTCAAGACTTATTCAATGAGCTAATCAATATTCTTTGCTTCTTTGGATTTGCTTATTAACATTCATTTCCCTGTGTTTTCAGAGGATGCAAGATGCTAACAGGATCATGATACGGGATGGCATTGTTCGCATCATCTAATCCGAGCATGATTTGATGATGGACTAGCTGATTGTGATATGCTATGTCCTGGTCCATTATGTAATTCCTCTCCAGTTTGTCTGAATTTCTGGAGAGGTTTCATGGAAACTCTGTTGGTAGCTTAGCTGAGCTGTTTGTTGATGTACCTTGTTAATCTTGAATTTTTATCAGTGAGGTTTAAATTGACAGCACTTTTTATTCATGTAATGTACTGGGTAATTTATCTTATCTGCTCTGATTGTGACTGATTTGCAAGGTTTAATGTGACTAATTACTTGTGTGAGGCATATAGTATATGTTCCAAGAAATGTTTTTGATTTGATTTGGTTGGCTTAAGAGCAATTCTAACAGCTACCCTATTTTGGGGCAGATGTTTTGCTGAAATGGGGTAGCAAAGTGGCAGCAGCTCCATTTTGCAGCACTCCAGCTCCCGCAGCTGCCCCAAAACATGATTTTAATTTTAATTCAGTCATATAGGCAAAACATTGCAACACTGCTACTGCAAATTCAAAGAAAGTTTGATAGATCGGAGATAGTTCAACGTTGCAAATAGACTCTGCTACGCTGCTACACCTAGTCTAGATCAGAGCTATCCCAATTCGATCTGATGGGATGGTGATAGGGGTGGTATCGTAGGCTTGGGTTGCTTTGTGGGTGGAGTTGAAGGTCTTGAGTCACCACATCACGCGTCGTGGCTAATCTCTGCCGCAGGGCCACCCCTGAATGCTGACGAATCTCGAGGATCCCCTAGGGTTGCGGCCGTGCGGCACCATTGGTTCACGGCGTGGTGGTGGCCGGTGGCTGCAATGAGGTCGCGTGGGAGAAGGTTGATGAACAGTTATTGGGTTTTATGATGTTGCTGGCCAGGAGCTAATGTATATATATTTGCCCCCTTACTCCAAGAAACCCTAGAAGAGGCAGAAGCTGTGCATCCACCCACAAGGTTAGCTGCCACCTTCAACCCATTTCTTCACTGCCACAACACACTCAGGATGAGCAAACACCAAGGGATCAAGATGATCCAAGTCATCCCACAACTGTTTCAGCTTCGCTACATAGGTCACTAGTGGTCTTTCGCCCTGAGTCAGATCATGCACTCTGTCCTCAAGTTGAGAAACCAACATCACATTTCCCTTGCCAGAATACATTTGAGACAAAGCTTCCCATACCTCCTTTGCAGTAGGGAGTGCCTCAACTAATGCAGCAACTGATGGAGATAAAGAGCTGAGCAACCACGCAAGTATACCTGAATCAGTAGTGCTCCATTTCTTCCACTCAACACTCTTCTTTTCTACAGGTTCATCAACACCCTAGAAGAGACAGAAGCTGTGCATCCACCCACAAGGTCAGCCGCCAGCTCAAAACTCTACGAAGGTTCCATGCGGCAGTTGGGCTGCGCGCGGGGGCGGTGGGGAAATGCGGCAGCAGCCTCTCTGCCACGCACTGCCCCCTGCCCCATTTGACGTTTTTTGGGGCAAGCCCTAAAATAGGGCAGCTGTTAGAGTTGTTCTAACAAAGGCCCACATGTTGCTGAAATCTTCTGGTTGCTACAGAGCCTACAACGTGTAATGAACGGTGATGAGTAGTTAGCAAATCACAACAGAATGCACATGGATGTATAAATACATAAAGAAATATATTTCTGTAGAATGGCAAAAAACCCAATATTAGAATCTTACAGAAATTTTAAGTGCGTTGATCATCACATTGAAATTACAAGCACTGTTCTTTCTGCACGGATGACAAACTGAAGAGGCAACATCTCTTTATATTCAAGCTTTACAATTTTACAGAAATGGGAATCACTCCGAGCTTCCTTTTCCAACAAGGGTAGACATCTATGTAAGAACTACGAGCAGTCGTACCAATCTAAGAGGGATGTTAACAGGAACTACAACCAAATTTGGTTCCAGGTCTCATGACCAAGATGACCAATGCGTCCCATACTGTATTCAATAGTGATTTCAGCTGGGTTATTGTAGCAGTGGTGGGGAAAGCATTTGCAGCTAATCTTCCTACTGTTGTGGTGGGAGCGGTGGCAGCAACGACTGCTGCGGCGGCTGCTGCTGCTGCTCTCCATCCTCAGGTGGCTGAGCCTGCTGGTGAACATCACCATGCCATGCCCAAACAATATCCTTAAGTGATGGCCTGATGTCTTCTTTCAGCAGTTTTTGGTACTCCAAGGTGTCACCATTGGTTTTCGTCAACTCGACTAAGAGAAAAGACGGCGCAACCTCAAAGATTTCTGCATCGAACGCAAGAATACCCTTCTTTCCTTCCTTCCCCGTGGTCAATTTCAGAAATCCATTGTCTTTCTTTGTAACTTTAAGCTTCATGCGCTTGGCCAGTTCCTTCAGCCTCTCAAATACAGTTGCTGGCGGCTGTTTGGAAGTAAACCGAGCCTCCCTTTGGCTATATCTTTCGTCAAACAAACCAGACAGGTCAAATCCACTAGAGAGGGAAATGATGTCAAATGCATTCAAGTTTGTCAGGCTCAATGGCCTGTCGGAACTGTCACAAATCGTATCTACCGATCGAATTCTCAGTCCTGTTATCTCATTCGGCTTCTTGTACCAAGCACTTCTCTTTACTCTTGCGATGGACATTCTAGTATTAGGATCAGGATCAAGGATTCCCTGAAGGAGTTCCTTCAGCTCAGCAGAAAAAAACCGAGGGCATTTGCACTCAGCTTTTGAAATCTTTCTGTACATCTCGATAAGATTTCTTTCGTGGAAAGGAAGATAACTGGCTGCAAGAACAAACAGAATCACCCCACAAGACCATACATCTGCCTTTGCACCATTGTAGCCTTTCCTGCTGAGCACTTCAGGAGCAACATAAGCGGGAGTTCCACATGCAGTGTGGAGCAGACCATCCTTCCACTTTGACTCGGTTAGCGCACTTAAACCAAAATCAGAGACCCTGAGGGTTTCACACTCATCCATTAGTAGGTTTTCAGGCTTCAAGTCGCGATGATAAACACCTCTACTGTGGCAGTAGTCTACAGCAGTGATCAGTTGATGAAAATATTTCCTTGCGGCGTCCTCGCTAAGCTTCCCTTTAGCTAGTTTGTTGAAAAGCTCACCACCTTTAGCGTACTCCAAAACAAAGTAAATCTTGCTCCTGGTAGCCATTACCTCGAAAAGCTGCAGAACATTTGGATGCCTCACAATTCTCATTATAGAGATCTCCCTCTTTATCTGATCCATGAGACCAATCCTCAAGACCTTCTCCTTGTCAATCATTTTTATGGCGACAGACTGACCAGTAGTTAGATCACGAGCATAGTATACCTTTGCGAAGGTGCCTTGTCCTAATTGCCTCCCAATTTCAAAATGTCCCATCAAAATACTCCTCTCTTCCATGATGGTCTAACTGCCTTTGCACAAACCACTGGATTTTTATGTTGGTCTAACTACAAACTGTTACCGAGTTACTGAAACAGAGAGGAAAATTAGCAGTCATCACTGAGATCATTGTTAAAGAAGACATAGTCCCTCTCTCTATCGTGCTTCAGAGATCGGAACACAAAGAAGTGGAATGGAACCAGTATGCAGCCCTCTCTCATCAAAACTGAAAAAATGAACCTTGACGAGGCAGTGGTTAATTTTTTACACTAGATAATTGCCTCTTGCAATACAAGCACGTCTGAATCACTTTGAGCCCCGGCCTGACAAAATCTACCTGTGAAATCAGCAACCAGATCAGAACACATGTTTAACACATACATTTTGTTTTTGTTGAGGAAATGATATAGGTATATAACGCATACATGCAAATCAACAATGATTCGGAAAATGCAGGATCGAACACCCAAACTCTTCGCGCCTCAACTACCTAACATGGCAAACTCCGAAATCTGAAATGTTAACATCGGGAGATTAAACAGCATTGGAAAAAATCGAACAGAATTAGGCGCCCCCAGCAAGATGTACATACAAACCAATTGCGGAACGAGAGTGGTAGAATCCTAGAACCGAAGGGCCAGAAGGAAGCAAGAAATAAAAATGTTCGCATCGACTCCAACCAGATCGACCGAAACCAGGAACCGCATCACCATTAGGGATCCAGTTTGTTAACCTCACCTGATCGGAAGACGAGTCGGGCGTGAAGTACGTAATCGACAAGACCTCCCCAAACGGATCGATCCGTTTGGATTAGGCCGGGATGCAGAAGGAGGACGATTCCTGGGACATTGGCGCTTCCTGTCGTGGCATCACACGGCGGCTCGCTGAGGCTCGGCAGCTGTGAGGAGGCTGGCTGGGCTTGCTTCGGCTTCTCTCCGTCCTCCGCCTACCTGTGGTTGAGCGGTCGACACGCTGCGGTAGGCAGGCAGGGCGCGGCGATGTGGGGACGGGCGTTTCCTTTTTTCCTTTCTGGCCCCCGGCTATTGAGAGTTTCGTTGCAAAATTGCAGGTCCGTGAGTCCATGGGCTAAGATCCACTGGCCCAGCGGACAAAATATTTTTTTAAGATAAAAGTCCATAAAGCCCTGACTTTGAATTAATAAAACGGTTAAGTAAATTTTAGTCCCTCATAAGTGTTGCAGAAGTCCATTTTCTGTCCCTCGGCTCTATTTTGGTCTAAACCTGCCCTCATACACTTAAATAGATCTAATTATCGTCCCTGACAGCGGTTTAATAATGACTAGCTGGGTTTTAATTTTTTTTGCCACGCTAGACAAAATTTATCGGACTTAATCTAGCTAGGCTCACTGATGTGGGGATCAGTGATGTAATGCTTGACGGCACGATCACGACCAGTATCATGTTTATCGTATGAACCATAACTCATAAAGAACACATGTCAGCGGCGGTGGTGGCTGACAGGGCGAGGGCGGCTACGCCGGGTGAGAAAGGCAGAGGCGACAATCGGGAGTTGGCCTAAATCCTCAAGAGTCAAAACGTGTTGATTTTTTCTCAATATATGTTGTATTTGTAGTTGTGGTGATTGAAGTCACTAAACTATCAACCGAATTTTTTCAATGAGAGTGTTATGGAATTAGAGGTTGAGCATATCTTGCAATGTAAATGGTCCTATGGCAGGAGATATGGATATTTCAATGAAATTGACATTGTCATATTTTGTGTGCTTGTTCTGTGCATTCGGTTCTTAGAGGTACATTGTAATTGAGGCATGAGTCGTGCAAAATCGAACAGTAAAGTACCAAAGTATACATATATTTTTGGCATTGCTCTCTTGCTTGTTGTGCATTTCGGTTATAGCAAAATATGGCACAAAGTTACATTGCAGAGAAACTTCACCTTGAATTAAAATGCCACGTTTGGCGGGAACACACAAAAATATTGAATAAAATGTCATTACAGAATCTGGAATAAAAGGCTATGATGTGGCATCAAACAAACCGAACACATAATAAAATGTCGTTACAAAAGAACCAAACTATCTTCCTTGCACTCTTAGTGTTCTAGGTAAAGATATGGTAACTTAGGCCTTGTAGATGGTTACGTGGTTGTTGCTTGACCTCCACTAGAACAAGATTTCATACTGATGGATATATTTGAGCCTCCCTGCATTGGGCCATTTGACTTCATAGTTTAACCTTCTTCATATGTCTATCCTCTACCATGTCGTGATAGACATGAACAAGAAAAATGGTGATTTCATAATTATTATCTAAGATGCAAAATATTGAAAAGTGCTTATAAAGTTTACATTCCTTTTTGTAGAGGACATCCTCTTTCTTGATGGAGCTATGCTTTCCTGTGATTCTCTAACATTCTACTGGGATGGCGCGCATACAAAGTGTGGCTGTGATGTTTGCGTGCCTGAAGCCTGCCCACCTCCTGGTTCTTTGCACGTCTTCTTGTTGTGACCAGAACACTTGCACATTGAGCACTTTGAAACCGTGCCAACTTTAATAACTTTTGTTGTCTTGCATTTCTTGTGAGATTCTCTCCTTCTCTCATTTTTGGGTCTTTCTGGCATATTCACATAACTAGGTGATACATGAGGAGCTCTTCGTGACTCAAGCCACAACGGCATGCCATTTATAGGTTTTAAGCAATAAGCATGCATCTTGTTGAATTCACTAACTCTGAAGCAAGGTGCCACATAGTCATCTAACGAATTGGTTTTATGTTGGATGCACACTATTACATGAGGGCATGGAAGACCAGGAAGCTTACAATATCTAAAAATGCATGTTTTCGATAGTGAATCTGTGGATCTCAAAATAGATTATCCCATATTTGTCCTTCCCATTAGAAATGGCACTGTAGTTTTTGGAAAGCTTGATGTAAGTGTTGAGCTTCTTGTTGATGTTTGGGCAAATAGGTTGTGCCCACTCATCAGACTTGTCCCCTTTGCATGAATTCTCACCATTACCTTCCTACTTATGGCCTCAAGCATGCTAATGATAGGGAAGAACCGAGCTTCCACTATCCATTTATTAAAGCTCTAGCACATGTTGTTGTCCACCGAGTAACATTTAGAACCTAATCTAAAGTATGCTCAACTCCAATGATGAGGGTCGGTTTTCAAGACTGCTCTACCCCCTTATAATGTAGCTTGTTTAATCTTTGCAACTGCTAGGTTGAACAAGATGACACTAGGTCCCTTACCACACTTACAATTTTTTTCCTAAAATTCTTTTTTCTTGTAAGTCTTCCTCAAGTTAGCATATATGTACTAGCAAAGTTTCTATGCTTAGCCATAGGTGCCCAATCACAGCTTTCAGAATTTCCCTATAAAACAGTAAAATACAAACCGGTAAGTTAATATGAGTTTAATACGCTAGTTATTATTAGTTATGTTATCTTGGTATGAGATGATCACCCAGCCATGTCCATCACCGACCTATACATCTCTAAGAAATAAGCATACAAACCAATCCCAAGATTCATTTATTTCCTTATCAACAACGACCCAAGCCACATGGTACATCTGGTTGTTCGCATCCCTTCCAATAGCACATAAAATATCACCATTAGTGGAACCTTTGAAGGAACAACCATCTAGCCCTACCACCTTACTGCATCTAGCCATGAACCCTTTCTTAATTGCATCAAGGCATACCTACATCACTCCAAATATTGGTTGTCCATCACCAGGTTGTTGTACAATTTTTACGACAACGGTGTTCCCAGGGTTGCTCCTTAGTAGTTCTTCCTGATAATCATGTACCCTTGCATATTGCCCATTTTTAGAAACCAACCACTTGGTCATTACTATCTTTTTAGATCTTTTGATCTTAGATATGCTAATATTTGCAAATATCTCTTCCTGGATGTGGTCTTGCATACTATATATCATCCATGTTGGATTTGCTCTTATTAGCTTATCATATTTTGTCATTATCCTAGATGATAACTAGCTTGTTACCTTTCTTTGTGGCAAGTATGAAGGTCATTAAAAGTGGTAATATGCCATGAATCTGTTAAGGTCGTTGAAGAAAGTCTGCAATACCAAGGACATGTTTTTCATGTGCAAATGACCACACATCTAATGGAATCATTCGGGAAGTTATTGATTGTTTTTGCTGCTAGTCCATACTTGATGATGACTTTCCTAAATTCTTGCTTGGACCCAAATTTCATACCAAGGGAGAAGTCAGGCATACTTCCGTTTCCTTGTATCTTCTATGGCTAGATGGTCTCGTCACAATTTGTACATCGATGCCTATCTCATCGAATGAATCCTCAAAATTAGTATTTTGGCATAAGAAGTGTTATCATTCACATCTTCATCACCAATAAGCTTTGTTGTTCCTACACATGCACAATCAATGAACACATCATCCAAATGTTCGAGTTCTCCTGCCTTCATATTTTTCTTGACATCTTTGTAATGGTTTTTAATCTCATCATCATCTTCAGAAGATCTATCATCTCGAGGCATATAGTCACTATCTAATCTTGAATCTTCGTCACTATCCTCTTGCACTTTGTCCTTTAATTTATTCTTGATAGTACCCTCCTCTTAATGCCCTTTGGACTTGTATAATATGCACTCATCTCATCAATCTCCTCAATTTCACTTTGATGTTCACTTGTTTATAAGTGCTCAAATACATAATCCATAAAAATATCAGCAACATTACATCCGATAGTTGGACTTCTCCATTTTTTGCAACAACTACCATCATGTAGAAGCATCAACCCACTACTAAAATCACGCTCATGTTGCAACCAGTAATAACGGGAACCTCCCACCTTGTGAGAGCATCTCCAGCCATTCATCTCCTAGCATATCTGGTGTTGGCTTTTCGGTGCTTCCACCGACATTTTTTTTGGCTTTGGGGGTTTCAGTCACACCCCCAGCGCATAAAAATGATGATTTATTTGAAAGTTGATATTTCCACAACCAAAGAACAACACAAGTCTAACATTCTCACCCAAATCGATAGTCTCAGTGATCAAACCAGCCATAGTTCGGCAATCGAATTATTACAAAAAGTCATGGAAATCAAATAACAATCTCCTCCACCAAGATGGAAGTTGGCTCCTCCGAAGTTGTGGTGGAGCTTGATGATGGGCCGGAGGACGACATTAGGGAAGATCCTGATGAAGGTGTAGGAGTGGCCATCGATGGTGGTATTGGGGTAGCCATAGGAGCAGAACTCGGCATTGTAGTGGTTGCCGAAGGAAATGGTGTAGGTCCCGTATCTCTTCCAGAATGCGCCCGCGGTGCTCCATGTACCATGCCTTCACCTCGCCGTCCATCGTCGCCGTGTATCTTCCCATCAGAAATTCCAGGTTTGTGTTCCTCTTCTTGGCCGCGACATTGGTCTTGAGTAGGTCGATCTTGATGTCCTGCTTCTGTAGCATCACATCACCACGTGTCGTTCTTCTCCTCCCTCATGATGGCATGGATTTTGGTGTCGGTGATGCACTACTCGATCGAGGACTGCAACCTTTCACAGGCAGGCGCCATATCCCTCGCCATCTTGGCTTTCTTGTGTCCATCAGGACACCCTTCCACTACTGATAGTGCTAATGCGTCTGGATTATATACACCGTCTTTGCCCTTGGAGAGTGTCAAGCAAACTTCCGTCCACTTATCACAAGTTTCGATTTGTGAGAAAATATGTAGAACTTGAAGTCGGCGCCATTGTTGTCATGGCGGTAGACATCAAACATCCGCACCATATACAAAACCAAATGGGAGCAATGGTCGGTGAACACAACCGGCGATCGAGAAAAGCATTTGGTCAACATCTAGGGGTGAAAGAGAGATTACCTAGCGCTCATAAAAACGCGCCGCTCTTTAGGAAGGCTTGAACCTCCTCTTGAATCAC
Organism: Avena sativa; assembly: GCA_916181665.1. Classification (NCBI taxonomy): domain Eukaryota; kingdom Viridiplantae; phylum Streptophyta; class Magnoliopsida; order Poales; family Poaceae; genus Avena; species Avena sativa. The sequence goes on along the minus strand of OV702279.1, from coordinate 462,513,249 downwards.
ATGCCATTTGCAGCAAGCTTGTTAGATAATTGCTAAATGGTTGGCCATGGACTTATCATTGCGTTCCATGTGGATCATATTGAACTCCGGATCACAAAGCTTGCACTCATCGAATGACGCCTTCACCCTCTTCCAATAGTGCTCAGAATTTTGATTTGTGTTGGTGATCGTGTCCATGCTCATAGACTTCCACACTTCAGCGAGACACTTGTCTTCTTTGGTGGTCCACTTGATGCGAAGCTTGGCCGACATGCATGTTTTCATTGCCTTTCCCTTCTTATTCTTCTCATTGGCCTGAGACATCGCCGGTTCTACCTCATCGGCCTCGCCACACTCCTGATCTTCTTTCATATCGCCTTCCGCTTGGTCATCACCAATCTCCTGTGAGTCCATGGCACCAGTTTCCTCTTGCATGAAGAACCTAGGGCACGATGAGCCGTGGATGCGGATGCAATGAGCTCTCTCATGTAGGTGTTGCTTGTCATTGCACTGAGCATGCTACGGGTGTCAGTGTTGGCGCCATTGAACTGGTGCGACGAGCTAGCTACATGGCTTGAGGTGAAGGGGTGGCCCGCGACACAGTGCAGGTGAGATTGCGTAGGCCGACGAGCTACCGTAGAGGCGTTGATGTCGGTGGCAAAGCAGACGGGAGAACCACGAGGATGCGGGCAGTGCAGGAAGGCGAGGATGGGGTTGAAGCCATCCAGTGGGTCACCGTCGACATACTCAGACGAGGGATAGAACCTTGAACACGGCGTGTTGTGGCCATGGCCCTCTTGGAATAGCGCCAACGAGGATGGAGAGTAGTTTATGAGGGAGACGAAACTTGCTTGATAGCTCCATACACCGCCTGGAAAGTAGTAGATGACATGCGGCAGAAGACCCGGCCTCTCCATGCCCATCTTTGCCTACACTGCTTGCGTCGCCTCTGCCTACTTGGCCTTGAACTTCACATCCCTCTCTAGGAGATCAGATAAGAGCAGCCACTATGCTTCATGTCGGCCATCCATTCGGTGTTTGCCATGCTTGGCAACATCTTCTTCCCCGCCCTCTGCTTCAGCACCTGATCTGGATTGGCGTCGGTTCGAGGAACATTGAATTTCTTCGATGGCATAGTGGGCAAAAAATTGTGGGAGTTGCGACAAATGGGTAGGAAGATTGGGGTATGTAGGAAGGCAAAGGAGGGAAATAAAAAAAAAGGGAAAATCGGCTCCAGTCCTTGATAGAGCTAGCCCACACACCTTTCCGCTTCTACCGGTGCCCCCACGTGTCCTCCAGGATGCTGGGTTCGGCTTGGATTTGTCGGACGATGTTTGGCCCAATCCGACAAAAATGAGCATCTATGGGGGCGACTGGGAGATTTTCGTTCCACCGGCGAAAAAAGGGGCTCCTTGGGGGCCTCTTGTGGGCTGGCTGGAGATGCTCTAGACATCTCGTCGAGCCACTATAATCTCCTTGAAGTGCCCTCTTATCTTTGGATGTGACATCTTATCACTCTCCACACGAACCATCTCCTAGATGTACGTGCTCCAGTTATCACGTAAGATCGGTTGAAGTGAAAACATACCGTAACAATCTCTGAAGGATCCATTGCAAACCTGCATGAATCGAAACAAATATGACGTTAGCAATGCCCAATTTATATGTCCCGAGCTGCTAGCTTCAGTTTGTTCAAACTGATAAAAATTTCCAAACGATTGCAAGCTTCTATGGAGGTCATCGAGTACGACATTAGAAAGGGCACAACTTAAAGGGAACCTACGAACGCCCCCTCGCCTACTACAACCTCCGTCAGGTACACCAGCGACACGGAGAAACCCTCTTCAAGTTCCTGCAGTGCTTCAGCCAGGTCCATAACAAGATCCCCAAGATCTCGGACTCCAACGTCATCACCGCCTTCTCCGATGGCGTCAAGGACGTCCGGATGAGGGAGAATATCGTCATCTAGGAGGAAAACCTCACCACAGCGACAGAGCTCTTCGTCATGGTGGAGAAGTGCACCAAGGCTGAGGCCGGTTGCATGTTCGACCTTACTGAAGAAGAAACCACACCCAAGTCCTCAAGATCCTCCAAGAGCAAGAGCAAGAGCAAGGATGTCAAGCGGAAGCCCACCGCCGTCCTCACCGTGGAGCCCAAGAGAAAGAGCCCTAACGAGGGAGACGGGAACGGGGAGCATGGGGACCGCATGTACTGCCTCTTCCATAATAAGCACGGGCATCCCACGGGTGACTGCTATGAGCTCAAGAGGCTGCACAACCAACGTAGCAGCCAAAGGAAGGGGAGGCAAGGTGGCGACAGGAACAACGGCCATGGTGGCCACTAGGGAGGCGAGCGCTAAAACAACAACTACGGGGGCAACAACCTGCCTCAGCAGGTTCATCAAGCCAATGTTGTGTAGTAGCTTCACCCCCACACTGTCATGAAGATCCAGGCCGACGAGAATGCCGAGGGCTATCAAGATCCCACGAGGGTAATCGCCTGCATCCTCAGTGGCTCGCAGGCTCTAGCGTCCAACGGGCACTTCAAGCAGCTCACTCGCGGCAGCCCAGCCCGGGACTCCACCCCCAAAGCTCAAGTGGTCCTAGTGCGCCATCACCTTTGACACCAACAACCACCCTACCTCCACCAGGGTTTTGGGAACCCTCCCCATGATCTGCATACCCACCATCAACAACATCATTGTCACCAAGACATGGGTCTGAACGTCATCTCCACCGAGACCTTCGCTAAGCTGCAGGTGCCCTATGACCAACTGATGCCGACCATGCCATTCATCGGCGTAATGGAGGGATCCACCATACCCATCGGCCAGGTGTGACTCACTGTCACATTCAGGTCTCATGACAATTATAGAACTGAGCTCATCGACTTAGACGTGGCGCACATTGGCCTGCCCTACAACATAATCCTCGGCTACCTGGCCCTGGCCAAGTTCATGGTGGTCACCCACCATGCCTACAATGTGGTCAAGATGCAGGATGCAGCGGCGATGTCATCACGATCCACTGTGACAAAAAAGAAGCTCTATGCTCCCTCGAGCACGCCTACAAGACTGCAACGTATGCATACTCAGAGGACGTGGATACCCTTGAGTACATCGGGGGCACCACGAGGAAGAAGCAGATGATAGCCTAGGAGAATGCCCTTGCAAAAAGGGCGACCGCCGCCTTGTATTCGCATGACAAGGATCAGGCTGTCCCAGGCATCCAGGACCGTGGAGGAAGGCCGACAACGACTCAACCAGCCCTCGCTAGCACAACGGGGGCTCGCGAGGGTGCTGGGGGGCTAGGGGCTCCCGACTTCCCCCCTGGACTGCACCCAGCGTATGAGTGATGGCTCTGAAATATAGCCATCCACGTCCACATTCAAACTGGATATTATTTATAATTTTGATGAAATATCTCTCTAAATCCTCCCACTAATGCCTAATATTCAAAGGGGTATGCAATCCTTTCTTTTATATTGTTCCTGCGCAGATAATGTCGTTTAAAGATGGGAATCACTACATTAAAGTCAAAGATACGAGATTTCCAACAACCAGAAGAAACCAGGAGTCGTGAAGTGGAGGCAGACGCTTTAACGACTAACTATACGACCGGAGCAAAATTCCGATCGTATAGCTTCGGTCGTATAGTTGGCGCCGCCACCGTTAGGTCAAACAGAACAACTTTTGTGAAGAGACCCCTATATAAAGAAGCCTCAGGCGACAAGAAAACAGGCCAGGCCTCGCCAAAAGTCTCTGCCATAGATCACCAGCCGCCTCTAGATCTCAAAACCCTTCTCCGTATCCATAGCCATATTCCACCACTTGTAATAATAGATCTCTTCTCCGATTGGCGACATTGTAAGACTATTTCTATCAATCTTATGATTTTCATTACAATGTTTATGATTGTTGATCTCATCTCTATGTGTGAGTAATTCTCCTTGGGCTAAGGGCTTCGGCCTAGCCATGTAGCGTTTGTGCATGTTATTTATCATAGATGAGATCATGTATTAGTTTGTATGATATGATGATTATTGTATCCTCTCTTGCCTCAATCCAAGGACTGGTCAGGTACCCAAGACCCCAAGGGTTGATCCAGGTATAGGGAGTATGAGTAATGACTAATCTGCATGTTGGGAACCCCAGTGACAAAAGGGGTAGTACTGCTATATGTGAGGGATTTACTTGGGATTAACGGTGACATCACTATGTATATCATTAGTTCTCTTTCTTCTATGGATGAGGCTAGTAGATTATTGCTATAAGCGGTTGCCGAGGCAATATCAATCATGGATGTACTTCCCATATATAATTTATCTTGCTCTAACAAGTACATGCATACTTTATTTCTATCTTTTATTCTAATCAGATGTTTTGCACAACTATATGTGAAACCGAATGCCCTAGGCCCTCTCTCTCCATGATCGACAACAACAAAAAGATGCAAGCTATTGGTCCAATAAAAACACAAAAGGAATTATAAAACTCCGGAAGGTCCGTTAAAGTAACTTCACTATGCATTCGCTTCCCAAGGATTCGATAACCTAGATCTACTAGGGAAAAATAAGTTATACTACATCCGTCATCCGAATCGAAGGTATCAACCCTTTTTGTGACGCTGTTCCCGGGGAAGCAATAGCTACCTAGTGAGGTTATTAGGAACCTTGCTAGTTTTAATTCTTGTTTTTAATTTTGTTTCCTTTCAGTCTTTATTTGATCAACCAAAAAAATTAGTTAGCCTTTAAAATTCTTGCTTTTACTATTATAATTCTTTGTTTAATAAAACCCCAAAACATAGGAAATATGGCTGAAAAGAAGCTTGGGGAGTTTGCTACTCCCAACAATGATTGTTTGCGTACTCCTATTACTCAGCCAACAATTAATGCTGATGACTATGAAATTAAGCCCCATTACTTAAGTTTGGTTCAACAGAATCAATTTGGAGGCTCTACTGTTGAAGACGTAGGTATGCACTTGAATACTTTCACTAAAATATGTGATATGATGCGTATTAAAGATGTTGACCCCAATGCGGTCAAATTGTGTTTATTTCCTTTCTCTCTAAGAGGGAGAGCAAAAGAATGATTATTATCTTTTCCTAGAAATACTATTACATCATGGGTGGGATGTACTTGTTTATTTATGACCAAATTTTTCCCACCTGCAAAGACTATGCAACTCAGATCTAATGTTACTGGTTTTAGACAGGAAGAGCGTGAGCCACTAGCGCTTGCATGGGAGAGGATGAAAGAATGCATGAGAAACTGTCCTAGTCATGGGATGAAAGACTGGTTAATTCTCCATCTATTTTATAATGCTCTTAACCCTGTGTCTAAGTCTATGCTTGATACTGCAGCTAGAGGAACGTTTATGGGTAAACATATTACTGAAGCAAAGCAGCTGCTAGACAATATGCAAGACAACCATGCCCAATTTCATGTGGATAGATCAAACACAAAGAAGGTGAACTCCATTTCACCACAAGAAAATGAAGAACTCAATGCCAAGTTGGATGAGCTCATATTAGCCGTAAAAGGTAAGGAAACCTAGGTAAGAGCCAACCCTGAAACAAATATTGAAGAAATAGACTTCATAGCTCGTAATGATTATAACCCTGCTTGGAAGAAGAATTACAATCCTAACTTTCAGAAACATTATTATAGTCCTGCAGGTAATTCTAGTAATAATATGGGAACTAGTAATGGTAGTCTCCAAGAAACACTAAAGTCTTTTATAGACTCACAAAATGAACAAAACAATATTCTTGTTAAAATAATGGAAAACCATGATGCTATGATTGGTAAATTATCTAACCAAGCTATTAGTTTGAGAAATGATTTGCAGGCCCTCCAAGAAAGAACGAGGATCGTTGAGGCACAGCTAGGCAAGATAACCGAGAGTCAAACTCTCATTCTAGCTAAATTTGCAGGTAAAGCTGAGCCAAATCCCGTTGAAGACCTCAAGATGATGAGAATCCAAAGGGAGGAACCTGAAGAACTTGACTATAGTAATGATCCTTCACCAAGCTACACCGTTGAAGATCTCGTAAAAAGGATCAATGTTAAGATTCCAGTGAGTGAAGGTAGTAAGGACGCTATGTACCAGCACTTCGTTAATCAGGTAGCAATAAAGGTACGTGAGCTTGAGGAATAATATAAGCAAATTGCTGAAAAATTACCTGTGAAGTTAGATGATATATTTGAGCCTACTATTAAGATTAAAATTGGAACCAATGAGATAGCTGCACTTTGTGATCTAGGTGCAAGCATCTCAACAATAACAAAAAGAGTCTTTTTAACAAGTTAAATCTTGGCTCCTTTGAAATCACTGAGTTAAAATTGCATCTAGCAGATTCTACCTACAAACAAGTTGCAGGAATTAAGGAGAATACTTTAGTATATATTAAAGGTTGTCCTGCTCTCTCATTGATTTTGTTATTGTTGACATGCCTAAAGATGCTACTGCTCCTATTATATTAGGTCGTCCTTTCTTAAGAACTATTAAGGCTTTGATTAATCTACATGAAGGAAACATGAAGCTTCAATTTCCTTCGCGGGATCCTTTTGTTATTCATTTCCCTAGGAAGAAGAAAGCCAAGCATGATTAAAAGTAGGCCATCACTTTGAAGGCCAATTACTTTGGAGTGGGTGTTCCACTCATCTGGCCTAGTAAGCAACATTGAGGTCAAGCTATTGACCATAAAAGAGCGCTTCATGGGAGGCAACCCATGTGAAATAAAGGTTTGGGTAAAGCTTTTAGTTTTAATTTAAGTTTATGTTTAATAAAGAGTGTTAGAAAACTCCAATCGAGGAGAAGAAGTTCGGTATTACTAAAAATCCTGCTTTATTCATGTTGTTGTTGGTCGACAATATTTACTATAATTTTTTTTATCAAAAACAAGGTATATCTCTAAGTTATAGGAAAAGAAATAGTTTTCGAAGAAACAAACTTTTTTTTGATGCACACAGAGAGTTTAACGACCAACTATACAGCGGGAATAAAAATTCCGGCCGTATAGCTCCGGTTGTATAGATATCAGTGCCTCCGTACAATTTATTTTCTAATGTATTGAGAGTTTAACGACCAACTATACGGCGGGAGTAAAAATTCCGGTCGTATAGATATCGATGCCTTTGTATATTTTTTTCCCAGGGACAGACAGTTTGACGACCAACTATACGGTGGGAACATTTTGTTCCGGCCGTATAGTTGCGCCCGTATAGCTGCGCCGCCAGGAGGAAACCATAATATTTTGACAGAAGGCCAACTATATGGCGGGAACGCATTGTTCCGGCCGTATAGTTGCGTCCGACCACAAAAACACACGGGAAGGTACCTCCAACTCCAAAACTTCAATCCTTTTTCTCTCTTTTACCTCCAAACTCTCTCAAAACCTCAAGAGATCTTCATATCTACTCAATTTCGTTCGAGTTCCTCGCACACGAGTGATATATGGTATGTTTCTCCTCCGATCCTCCAGTTAATTTTTGCAAATTCATCTTCGATATATTGTCATTATAAATCTAGGCTGAGACCTACTATGAACCAATTGCCATAATTTTCTTGCCTAGATTATTATTTCGAGGAGATTTTTTAGTGTGCTATGATGAGGAATATGATGCACTTACTGTTGTTGGATCAAAAAGTTTTATTTTTTTATTTATTCAATGTTTTAGATGATGAACACAAGGATCCAAACCCGTGCTCGTGCCACCGCTAGCGCTTCTCGGGCTGCCGCTCAAGAACGCATGGGGATACGGTTCAGGGATAAGCCCCAACGTGATCGCTTCAACATGATCAAGAACCACGAAGTGAAGGCCAACAAGTAGGCTTGCCCATTATATTGAACCAACTCGGTATTTCTGATGACTTCAATTTACTTTGCAATAGAGCTGGCCTGCAAAACTTTGTGTACAAAGATGTGCCTACTTATCGCCACTTAACCATTGAATTTCTAAGTTCGTTGCAAAGCACCATTAAACAATGGCAAGGAGAGGACACTATTTCTTTCCGACTTATGAACAACAACTACACTTTAACATTAGATGAATGGTGCGCATGTTTTAATTTGCCAAATAATGATGTTAATGCCTTACGCACATCCTTTACTGGCTTAGAACCTACCCCTAAACAATACTATAATGGAATGAGTTTCACTACTAGAGTGAACAAGGGGAAGAATATTCAACATCCTGCAATTCGCTATTTGTTCTATGTTATTGCTAACACCTTGCAGGCACATAATGAGTTCACGAGACTCAACAAAGAGGACTTCCTCGTCCTCGCAAAGGCTGCTTACATCAACTGTGGCCTGTCACTCAACTTGGGCGCCATCCTTGTGCGCTACTTGGAGCACCAAGCCTCCCAAAGCCAAGGAACAATCACAGGTGGAGGCGTCATCACCGTGCTTGCCACTGCCCTAGGAATCGACCTAGGTGAGTTGCAACCCGTGCTAGGTGAGACACGTGTTGGTTTCTCCACTTTGAAAGCTTGTGGAATGCTCAGTAGGAGAGGTGGTGTTTATTATCTGCATATTGATGGAGCTAGGTGTCTCTACCCCACTCCTATGCCTAATGGTCTTTTATCTATCAAGAAGGATGTTTGCTATATGACTTGAAGGTTGAGAAACACCAACCCGAGGAGGAGATTCCGGAGGAGGATGAGGACCAAGAGGAGGAACAAGAAGTTCCTTATCAAGAGGAGCATCCACAAACCTGGTTCGCTACATACCAAGACTTCCAAGGACTTGAAGGGACTGTGGAGAGGATGCATAGCCTCTCTTTGAACCTCTGAGAATCAACTAGTAACCTCTCAACTCAATTTGTGAACTGGAATAACAACTTTTTCCTGCCACCACAATGATTTGAAGGGCTTGCAAAAACCTAAGCTTGGGGAAGTTTCCTCATGTATCTTTATTTGGCGTTCATTTGCTTTTATTTATTTTGAGATTGTGTTTTATTTGATTTTATAAGCACTCGTGTTGGTTTCCCCAACACCATTATTTTTAGTTCTTTCTATTTGCTTTCGAGATTTTCTAGCCGAGCTTTGCCGCCAATTTTCTATTCTTTAAACTCCCTCTCTTAAAAATCACAAAAATATTTCTCCATTTTCCTTATTTTCCCTCTTTCTTTTCTTTCCGCCTCGAGGTTTTCATGTATTTGCAGGAGAGTGATCGACTTCGAGTTTCCAAGAAGCAAATAAAAAAGGAAGAGAAAAGTGGAACCAAACACGAGAGGTATGCCTTATGACTCCCCACTTTTGAAGTTTGAGAAACCCATGCTAGTTAGTAGTAAATGTTGAGATATTATATTGGTGGAGTGAGTCTTTGAATTGTAGTAAGATTTTTCGCTTGCATGGGTATTTATTTGGGTACGTTTTGTTCCAGCTCTCGTAATTAACCAAGTCTTGCCTAAAAATTGCTAAAAAATTGTAATAAGAAAAAGTCTCATAATTGAAGGCTTGGGTGTTGTAGTGCTTAGTCTTGAAGGCTTATTTCTAGAGACACTCAACACCACTGAAAATGTTGATTGACTTAATAACTCTCTTTAAAAGGATTTGTTCGATTGAATTAATGTTTAGTGGTTTTTGTGAGCATGCCAAAGTTTGACTTGTTAATCATAAGAATGATATAGCTTTATGCGTGTAAAAATTCATGGGATGCCAATAACTCCGCTGGCCTACGAGCGATCTTCATGGAGGAAACTCCTAGATTTCGGCTATGAGTTGATTAAACACTTGTAGCAGCAATGCTATAGTGGGTAAGTACTTCTTGGGAGATAACCCAATAGTTTTCTTGAGTCTTGGAAGTTATTACATCTGTAATAACCTCTCCTTATCCTTTTTTATTTGATTTTTGTGCCAAGAATAACCTCTAATGAGAGATAAGAAAGATTTGGGAAAGTTGCTGTCCCGAAACAGATTTTTGTGCTTCACTATAAAAATTCATGAAAAATCTCTGTACGTCGGTTTGAGCTGTAATTTTTTGTGCTTCTGCCCCAGGTTGTTATCCAACTATCATTAGATCATCACTTTTCAATTTGAGAAACAGAAGGTCTTTGAAAAAATTGGTTTTTACCTGCTGGTCTATTTTGACAGATTTCTGCCATTATTTGCATTTGCCTCTTAATCTCTTTCTCTTTGAGTTCTCTTTGATCATTTGAACTTTTTAAAGGAAGTGATACAGTAGCTTTTGTTTTAATGGAAGTTTTATTTGTGTTGGAACTGAACCAAAGGTTTATTATCTTTTGAATGCACTAATGTTGCTAATGAAGATTGTGTGAAGTTTTGTATAAAGGAAATTTTAAAGTGTAGGGAAGAGTAATATGATAAGATGAAGAATGGACAAAAGCTCAAGCTTGGAGATGACACCTGTGTCACCCCAAGAAATATTCAAGAAGTACAAGCGTCAAAGCTTGGGGATGCCCAAGGCATCCCCTTCTTCATCAATAAAAATTTCAGGTTTCTTCCAAACACTTCATTTTTATTTTTTCATGCACAGTTGTGTTGTTCTTGGAGTGTCTTTGTTTTCATTCTTAGTTTTCGTTTGCTTAGTTTGCTTGAATAAATTGGTTGGACCCCCTCATTCAAGCATTAATTTTCAAATAAAGTTGATTTGGATTGGAAAAGAGTAGGAAAGTTCATGCTTAAGTTGTAAAAAGGAGCTTGTTTTTGACTGTGACTTAGACTTTATCATGTCATGCTTGATATTGTTTTGGCTTTATTGTTAGTGATTATTGTTGTAGCATGACATGTTATAAACAATTGATATTGCTTAATGTGCCTTGAAAGAATCATGCGTTGTTTTAGCATATTAAAGCATAATATTGTGGTATTCTCCTTTAATGCTTTATTTGGGTTGACTTGGCGCATGCTCACACCATGTTAAGACTATACCAAGTCACCATAGCCTCTATGATCATTTAGTTTTCGACTTGTAATATCACTTTATGCTTTAATTAATGATGTTTTGTCGCTTTGCATGGTTATGGACATTATTGCTCTCTTAGTTGGTCGCTCCCAGTATTTTGCTAGCCTCCATACCAAGTATGAGTTCCACTCATGCATCCAACTCCAAATAAAACCAAGTTATTCCAAAGAGTCCACAATACCTACCTATTAGTATTTGCTATTCCAAGTATATTCATGTTTTTATCTACCTTCCGAATTAAACTTGTTATGTGAAAATTAGTGATTAAAGCTCTCACGAACTTGATGGCACACTTTACTTTTCTTGCCCCTAATAAACTTGAACCATTGTGTCGTCTATGTTGTATATGCTTGCACTTATACGTTGGGGATTAGCAGAACCATGCTGTCATGGGGAACGCTTTCAACATTGCACTAGTACATTGTACCCAGTTGATATCATGCTCTTTTGTTTATGGATGTCGTCGGTGTGAAATGAAAGGGGAGATTGTAAGTCCATGGAGTTATGTATGTGTGTTAGAGAAACGCCTGGGCCGCTAGCCTAAGACATGCCTAATCATGGTGGAAACTTGCAGCATCACCATAGTGAGCAATCTACGAAGCATTCTTCTTATAAAAAAAGAGATAGAGATTGAGAAAAAAAAGATGAGAAAAGAGGAAAGAGAGAAAAAAGCACCATTTTCCCATGGTAAATAAGAAGATTGCTGAGATGCTCATTGTGTGCTTGCCTTGTCATTTTGATTATGGGATAGCTCCTGTATCATGTCCAAGGGGTACCTGTTGGCGGTTCTCTATGATACACATGTACTTACTATGATAAGAACTTACCGGTAACTAAACTTGAGTAGCATGAGGAGCGGCCCTCGTATTCAAGGGACATGAAATTGCCAACTTATACTTTGTCAAGCATATACTCCATAGTTTGTTCATTTTAACCTTAATCACTTTAAGATGCTTATGATAGGGGCAATGAGAGTTGAAAGCTAACAAGTACCATAATTTTTGGAAGCTCTTTATGAGACTTGAAATCCCTGCTTCCTTCTATGAAGGCCTTTCTTTTACTTTTATGTTGAGTCTCCATCTTCTATCTTTATGCACCTATTGAGAGAGCATATTGGCCATTCTTAGTTTAATGTGCATTGTCCCAAAACTTATTGATTGATTCATAATGTTGATATTGCTTGTTCTTAAACTATATGTATCTAGTCACCCTTATGAACTTTGAAGGTGTCCTATGCATTTATGTTTTTCTACTCCATGAGGGACAAGCTGAATGCCACTATGCTATGTTTTCTATATGTGAAAAAACAAACGTCTTTTAATGCATTGTTATTCAAGAACCTTTGTTTGTACCCTTTCATGTTGCATGCATAGTTACTATGTCTTATTGTTAGAACTTCATATTTCATGTTCATGTTTAGAGTACTTTGATCGTAGCTTTCAATGCTTGCAAATGGTTTGATCTTGATTGTGATGGTGCATGTCACCTCAAAAATTATTCTTTTTATCACTTACCTACTCGAGGACGAGCAGGAGTTAAGCTTGGGGATGTTGATACGTCATAAACGTATCTATAATTTTTGATGTTCCATGCTTGTTTTATATCTACTTTCTTATGTTTTGTCCACACTTTGGAGTATTTTTACACATTTTCTAGAACTAACCTATTAACAAGATGCCACAGTGCCGGTTGCCTGTTTTCTGCTGTTTTTAGTTTCAGAAAAGCTGGAAAAGAAATATTCTCGGAATTGGACCAGACAAAAGCTAAAGTCAATATTTTACCGGAAGACTCACGGAGCTAGAAGACGAGACGGAGAGGGGCCAGGGGCTGGCCACACAATGTGGTGGCGCGGGTCCCCCTATCTGCGCCACCAGGTGGTGTGGGCCCCTAGTCCACCCTCTGACATCGCCCTTTCGCCTATAAGAAGCCTCCGATGCAGAAACCCTAAAGAATCCAGCCTCTAGCCACGAAAAGTTCCGCAGCAGTGCTGCCACGGAAGGGAAGATTCGGAGGACAGAAAGTCTCTGTTCTGGCACCCTGCCAGGATTGGGAAGTGCCCCCATAGCCATCTCCATCGATCTCCACCACCATCTCCATCATCGTTGCTGATTCCCATGATGAGGAGGGAGTAGTTCTCTCTCTCTCGAGGCTAAGGGCTCTACCGGTAGCTATGTGTTCATCTCTCTCTCTATGCATGATCTTATTGAGATCATGAGCTTTGTAATCTATAGATCTATTCTGCTACTCAAGTGCTTTAATGAATCTATGCTTATCCCCACGTGTGTGAAGTTGACAGTGAGCACACCGTGTGGCACTTTGGCTAAGGTTACATAAATACTTGTTATGAGTTATATTTGGAGTTGGATGTCTCTATTAAATTGTGGTGTTTGTTGGAACCATCTAGCGCTCAAGGTGACAGTGTGGGGTTATCTAAATGGGGAAGGCGGACTTTGAGGAGTGTTGTTATAACCCTACCATGGATTAGAGTGTCTAACCCGAGAGTAGTTCAGAGTAGTATCATGAAGAGAAGATATTTATATGAGAGTGTTCACTAGCGAAAGTATGATCCCTAGTCCTTGTTTATAAACATTGAAACACCATTTGCAACTAGTTTTGTTACATGTTTGCTTGCTTCCATCTTTTTGCCTTTAGTCTTTTCCTCCCATCAAGCTCTTTTCTCGCACCATTGTCTTATATCCATACCACTTGTATTTCATTATCTCTTCGCCGAACTTGTGCACCTATACACCTGACAAGTGTATTGGGTGTGTTGGGGACACAAGAGACTTCTTGTATCTTGATTGTAGGGTTGCTTGAGAGGGATACCTTTGACCACTTCCTCCCTGAGTTTGATAAACCTTGGGTGATCCACTTAAGGGAAACTTGCTGCTATTCTACAAACCTCTGCACTTGGAGGCCCAACAACTGTCTAAAGAATAGAAGTGCATAGACATCAAGCTGGTCGTTACCGACTCTATGTTTTTCGGTTTGTTTCTTATTTGATTGATCAAAAAGAGAGGAAAGAAACGAAGTCAGCAACAATCAGTACGGGCAAGACCCGCCCGTACCACTTAGTCGGTTGATTATGTATCGACTTCAATTTGGCGAGTCTTTGGAAAATGACCCAGTACGGGCACGCCGTACGGGCGTCCGCCCGTACCAAGTGGTCATTACAATCACGATTTCTTCCTTTTTCACTTATTTCTTTCCTTATTTGTTGGGATTCTTTTCTTGGCCGACCATTTTCCTTCTAGTACAAATTCTTCCCTGTTTCTAACCCTTTATAAGCCATCCAAGAGGTTTCTTTTCTTCTCTTGATAAACAGAACTTCCCGCGTGGCTCCTCCCTCTCAAGAACTCTACAGCTATGTATTACCCATGGGACATTGTTCAAGCCAAGGAGGATTTCCATGGACCGTCAAGTATCACAAAAGATGCCATGGTGGTAGCTGCTGTGTAGAAGAAAGAGGAGGAAGCAATATGTGATCAGTTAGGAACCGAAGATGGATTCAAGCTGATGGATATGGTCAAGGATGGGCGTAAGGTGTTTAGCCTCAGTGTGGGTAAATAAGGTGATTTGGAAGAGGTTCAACTCAATCTAGAGGAAGACGGAGATTCTTACTTGGAGAGGCTGAAGAAACAAGGGGAAGACATCCAAGCTTCCCTGGACAAATGTGATCATCACATCAAGAAATTCGAGGTAAAGTATCTAGGGTCTTCTAAACACATTGAACTATTGCATCGTTATCTGGACTAGATGGATCTGAAGATAATGAAGGGGCTAGAAGACAACCTCGACATCAGGCTCTAGTCCATCAATACACAGAAGTAGACGACTGAGATGTTGATGGCCCAAAATATATCGAGCTCGTTGGGGAACCCCAAGAGGAAGGTATGATGAGCACAACAACAAGTTTTCCCTCAGCTATGAAACCAAGGTTATCGAACCAGTAGGAGCAAGGAAACACCTCCAAGATGTTGTTGCCAACTTGGAATCCTGCATAACACAACCACAGAACTTTGCCCCCAACTTACAGTGAGGTTGTCAATCTCACCGATTTTGCTGAAAACAAAGGATTAAACGTATTGTGTGGAAGAAAGTAAAAGCTTGCAAAAAGTAAACAGAAAATAGTAAATAGTTGTAGATTGATGGTAAAAGAAAGGACCAGGGTCCATAGTTCACTAGTGGTGGTTCTCCTTAAGATAGATGACATGTTGGGTGAACAAATTACAGCGGGGCAATTGACAAACATCGAGAAATCATACAAGCACATACTACTCATATTGACTCCTTTGAGATTCGATTGGGCATTACAACATTATACATAGACCGTAATCCAACTTCATCTATGACTAATAATCCACCTTCAGGTTATCATCCGAACCCCCTCTAGTATTAAGTTGCAAGCCACAGATAATTGCATTAGCCATTGTGTGTAAAGTAAACAATACGATTGTTCTATGAACAAAGGATTGTTTGTTCTCCCTAGTAACAACAACACATGTAGTACCTTAGAGATTTATGTCACTTCCCCAGATTACTAGAGGCATGGACCCACTATCGAGCATAAATACTCCCTCTTGGAGTTGCTAGCATCTACTCGGCCAAGATATCTGCTAACAAAGGAGAGCATGCAAGATCACAAATAACAAAGACATGATAGAATCAATAATCAATCCAAAATAGCAAACACAACATGTAGGATTACAAATAGATGATCTTGATCATGAATGGAGCTCACAAGATCTAAACATGGTAGCACAAAGGAGAAGAACCAACCATCTAGCTACTACATAGACCCGTAGTCCAAGGATGAACTACTCACGTATCACACCGGAGGCTTTCATGGTGATGAAGAAGGCCTCCAGGGTGAATTCTCCCCTCTGGCAGGGTGCCGGGAAGAGCTTCAGATCCCTCCCGATCTAGGGATGGAGATGACAGCAGCTACAGACTCTTTCGTGGAATTTTGATTGGGTACTTAGGGTTTCTGTATCAGAGGCATCTTATAGGCGAAAGGGGAGGCCGATGGGGTGCCCTAGGCGGCCACACCACCCCCTGGCGTGGGCCAGGCCTGACCGCGCGGCCAAGTGCTGTGGCGGTCCTCTGGCCCCTCTCCGTCTCGTATTCTGGCTCCGTGTCCCCCTCGGTGAAAAACTGACTTTGGCTTTTGTCCCGTCCAATTCCGAGAATATTCATTTTCTGACTTCCCTGGAACCAAAAATAGCAGAAAACAGGCAGCTGGCACTGTGGCATCTTGTTAATAGGTTAGTCCAAGAAAGTGTATAAAAGTACTCCAAAGTGTGGACAAAACATAAGAAAGTAGATAAAAACCAAGCATGGAACATAAAAAATTATGGATACGTTAGCAACGTATCAACATCCCCAAGCTTAACTCCTGCTCGTCCTCAAGTAGGTAAGTGATAAAAAGAAAGAATAATTTTTGAGGTGACATGCACCATCATAAAATTGTTCAAAGTATTTATAAAACATTGATAGCTGGGATCATAGTACTTCAACATAGCATGAAAGATAAAGTTCTAACAATAAGACATAGCAACTATGTTGTAACATGAAAGGGCACAAACAAAAGATTCATGAATAACATTGCTTTGCAAGACATTTGTTTGTTTCACATAAAGAAAACATAGCATAGTGGCATTCAGCTTGTCCCTCCTAGAGTAGCAAACAAAAATGCATAGGACACCTTCAAAGTTCATAAGGGTGACTAGATACAAATAGTTTAAGAACAAGCAATATCAAAGTTATGCATCAATCAACAAGTCTTGGGACAATGCACGTAGAACTAAGAATGGCCACTATGCTCTCAAAATAGGTGCATAAAGATAGAAGGTGGAGACTCAACATAAAAGTAAAAGAAAGGCCTTCATAGAAGGAAGTAGGGATTCAAGTTTCATAAAGAGCTTCCAAAAATTATGGTACTTATTAGCTTTCAGCTCTCATTTCCCCTATCATAAGCATCTTTAGGTGATTAAGGTTAAAGTGACACAACTAAGAGGATATGATTGACAAGTTATAAGTTGAAATCTCATGCCCCTTACTTACGAGTCCCGAACCTCATGCTACTCAACTTCGGTCACAAGTAAGCTCTTGTCATTGTAAGTACATATGTATCATAGCGAACCACCAACGGGGTACCCCTTGCACATGATACAGGAGCTATCCCATAATCAAAATGACAAGGCAAGCAGACAATGAGCATCTCAACGATCTTTTTATTTGCTATTTGCATAGGTTTTTATTGAGGATGCTTCATAGAGTGCTCATTATGGTTACACTGCAAGTTTCCACCATGATTAGGCATGGCTTAGGCCAGCGTCCCAGGCGTTTCTCTAACACACATACAAACTCCATGATCTTACAAGTTCCCCTTTTATTTCACACCGCCGGGATCCATAAGCAAAAGAATCATGATATCAACGGAATAATAAGTGCAATGTTGAAAGCGTTCCCCATGATACATGGTTTTGCTAACTTCAACTTATAAAGTGCAAGCATATACCCAACAAAGATGGATGCAATGGTTCAATATTATTAGATGCAAGAAAGTAAAATGTGCCATCAAGTTCGTGAGAGCTTTAATCACTAGTTTTCACATAACAAGTTTAATTCGGAAGGTAGATAAAAACATGAATATACTTGGAATAGAAAATGCTAATAGGTAGGTATGGTGGACTCTTTGGAACAACTTGGTTTTATTTGGAATTGGATGCATGAGTGGAAATCATAGTTGGTTATGGAGGCTAGCAAAAGACTGGGAGCGACCAACTAAGAGAGCAATAATGGCCATAACCATGCAGAGCGACAAAACATCATTAATCAAAGCATAAAGTGATATTACAAGTCGAAAACTAAAGGATCATAGACGCTATGGTGACTTGGGATAGTCTTAACATGGTGTGAGCATGTGCCAAGTCAACCAAATAAAGCATCAAAGGAGAATACCACAATACTATGCTTTAATATGCTAAAACAACGCATGATTCTTCAAAGGCACATTAAGAAATCTCAATTGTTTATAACATGTCATGCTACAACAAAGATCACTAAGCATAAAGCCAAAACAATATCAAGCATGGCATGACAAAGCATAGGCCACAGTCAAAAACAAACTTCTTTTACCACTTAAGCATGAACTTTTCCTACTCTTTTCCAATCCAAACCAAACTATTTGAAAACTAATGTATGAAAGAGGGGGTCCAACCAATTTATTCAGCAAACTAAGCAAACCAAGCAAACAAAAACCAAAAACAAAAACAAAGACGCTCCAAGAACAACACAACTGTGCATTGAAACAATAAAAATGAAGTGTTTGGAAGAAACCTGGGATTTTTATTGATGAAGAAGAGGATGCCTTGGGCATCCCCAAGCTTTGACGCTTGTACTTCTTGAATATTTCTTGGGGTGACACGGGGTGGCATCCCCAAGCTTGAGATTTAGTCCATTCTTCATCTCATTACATCATTCTCTCCATACACCTGAAAATTTTCCTTCATACAAAACGTCACACAATCTCTATTAGCAACATTAGTGCAATCAAGATAATAAGTCTTTTGGTTCAGTTTCAACACCAATAAAACTTCCATTAAAACACAAGCTACTGAAGCACTTCCCTTGAAAAGCTCATTTCCCCAAAGAGAACCCAAAAAGGAACCAACAAGAAGCAAATGCAAATAATGGCAGAAATCTGTCAAAACAGACCAGCAGATAGAAACCAATTTGTTCGAAGACCTTATGTTGCTCAAATCGAAAAGTGTTGAACTAACGAAAGTTAGATAATAACCTGGGGCAGAAGCAAAAAAAATCATGCATGAAAATGACGTACATAGATTTTACATGAATTGTTACGGTGAAGCACAAAAATCTGTTTCGGGACAACAACTTTCCCAAGCATTACTTCTCTCTCATTAGAGGTTACTCTTGGCACAAAAAGCAAATAAAAATGATAAGGAGCGGTTATTACTGAAGTAATAACTTCCAAGACTCATCTAAAACTTTTGGGTTATCTCCCAATAAGTACTTTTCTTTAACGCCTTTAAGTTAGGCATAAGAAGCAAGAAAAGCATCAAGTGTTCTCAAATGAAGGAGCATTACAAGCAAATTTCTTGCCCTTACCTCTCTTACTTTTATTCTTAACCTTGGGGAACATATGATTTTTTGGTGGAGAAGCAAAGTGCATGGTGCCCTTTTCCACATCTATTATTTCTCCAAGGAGTTTCAATAGGGATCTTCCAAGTTTTATTTGTCCTTTTCCTACACATTCAATAACAAGATAATCAGTACAAACCATTTTCCCTAGGATCTTTGTAAACACTCCTTCAGCTATTCCAATTGGTGATATTGTGGCATTATTAGCAAGAAATATTTCTTCTCCTCCTTCAGAAAGTCCCCAAAGATTCAAAGATTCATAGATATCTTTAGGCATAAGACATAATTCAGACATGATATCACAGCGAGCATGAAAAGTTTCAGAATTTATTGGAACATAGTCATGATGCTCTCTAAGTGTATTATAGCAATCTTTTAATCTAACAGTGCTGGTCTCAAGAGTGTTCAATCTAGCAAATATGTTTATAAAGGAAGAATCAGATTTGCTAGGCAAGTTATAAGTAAAGACCAATTTCTTTATGGCATTAAAAGCATCATCCTCATCGCATTAGAGGAAATCTCCTCCCACTACAGCATCCAAAGCATATCTATAGCAAAGAGCAATTCCAAGGTAAAAACTACTAAGGAACAAGCTTTGAGTCATTTTGGGTTCGGTTTTTTCATGTAGATCAGAGATTCTAGACCAAGCTTCTTTGAAACTCTCTTCAATTCCTTGTTTAAAAGTGAAAATCATTTCTCTGGTGACATAGTGATTGGAGAAATTCTAGACATAATGGCAACTTAAGATAGGAACTAATACTAATTTTTTGTTGTGGTTTTTAATAAAGAAAGCAAACTAGTAAAACTATTTTTTTTGTGTTTTTGATAAAGAAACAAGCAAACAAAGAAGAAATAAACTAAGTAAAACAAATAAAACAAAGTAAAGAGATTGGTTATGAGGGACTCCCCTTGTGAAGAAGTCCTTGACTCCCCGGCAACGGCGCCAGAAAAATAGCTTGATGGCCCAAAATATATCGAGCTCGTTGGGGAACCCCAAGAGGAAGGTATGATGAGCACAACAACAAGTTTTCCCTCAGTTATGAAACCAAGGTTATCGAACCAGTAGGAGCAAGGAAACACCTCCAAGGTGTTGTTGCCAACTTGGAATCCTGCACAACACAACCACAGAACTTTGCCCCCAACTTACAGTGAGGTTGTCAATCTCACCGGTTTTGCTGAAAACAAAGGATTAAACGTATTGTGTGGAAGAAAGTAAAAGCTTGCAAAAAGTAAACAGGAAATAGTAAATAGTTGTAGATTGATGGTAAAAGAAAGGACGAGGGTCCATAGTTCACTAGTGGTGGTTCTCCTTAAGATAGATGACATGTTGGGTGAACAAATTACAGCGGGGCAATTGACAAACACCGAGAAAACAAACATGCATATACTAATCATCTTGACTCCTATGAGATTTGATTGGGCATTACAACATTATACATAGACCATAATCCAACTGCATCTATGACTAATAATCCACCTTCAGGTTATCATCCGAACCCCCTCCAGTATTAAGTTGCAAGCAACAGATAATTGCATTACGCATTGCGTGTAAAGTAAACAATACGATTGTTCTATGAACAAAGGATTGCTGTTTTCTCCCTAGTAGCAACAACACATCTAGTACCTTAGAGATTTTTGTCACTTCCCAGATTACTAGAGGCATGAACCCACTATCGAGCATAAATACTCCCTCTTGGAGTTGCTAGCATCTACTCGGCCAAGATAGC
Organism: Avena sativa; assembly: GCA_916181665.1. NCBI lineage: Eukaryota > Viridiplantae > Streptophyta > Magnoliopsida > Poales > Poaceae > Avena > Avena sativa. The sequence goes on along the minus strand of OV702279.1, from coordinate 462,492,443 downwards.
TACTAACAACGGAGAGCATGCAAGATCACAAATAACAAAGACATGATAGAATCAATATTCAATCTGAAATAGCATCTCAATATCCATCGGATCCCCGCAAACACAACATGTAGGATTACAAATAGATGATCTTGATCATGAACGGAGCTCACAAGATCTAAACATGGTAGCACAAAGGAGAAGAACCAACCATCTAGCTACTACATGGACCTGTAGTCCAAGGATGAACTACTCACGCATCACATCGGAGGCTTTCATGGTGATGAAGAAGGCCTCTAGGGTGAATTCTCCCCTCCGGCAGGGTGCCGGGAAGAGCTTCAGATCCCTCCCGATCTAGGGATGGAGATGACGAGGCTACAGACTCTTTCGTGGAATTTTGATCGGGTACTTAGGGTTTCTGTATCAGAGGCATCTTATAGGCGAAACGGGATGCCGAGGGGGTGCCCTAGGCGGCCACACCACCCCCTGGCATGGGCTAGGCTTGGCCGTGTGGCCAGGTGGTGTGGCGGCCCTCTGGCCCCTCTCCGTCTCGTATTTTGGCTCCGTGTCCCCCTCGGTGAAAAACTGACTTTGGCTTTTGTCCCGTCCAATTCCGAGAATATTCATTTTCTGCCTTTCCTAGAACCAAAAATAGCAGAAAATAGGCAGCTGGCATTGTGGCATCTTGTTAATAGGTTAGTCCAAGAAAGTGTATAAAAAGTACTCCAAAGTGTGGACAAAACATAAGAAAGTAGATAAAAACCAAGCATGGAACATCAAAAATTATGGATACGTTAGCAACGTATCAGATGTATAAGGCACTTGTGGAGCAATTGGAGACAATTAGAAAGTAGTGCCGAATTTGCATCTTGATCCTGAAAGCAACAAACAAGATGCTTCGTGTAAGCCTTCACAATTTCATGACTTATTCTTCTATGAACTACGGACGTACCACGGTATCGAATAATCGCAAGGGATTATTTGATCCCACCAGCTTGAATCCAAGATTGGGGGATCTATGAGGACCTTGTAATCTATCTTATAGTTTTTGCATGTTTACTTTCCTGCATACATGTTAAGTTTAAATTCCAGAATTTGCATTAGTTGCATCAACTTCAAGCTCCTTTCTGTTCAATAGAAGATTTATCCGCCGAGTTTTGATGGTTTAATTAGGTTGAGTGTTATGATACTTGTATAACTGTCATGATTTTAGGGACTTCCACACCAATAAAAGTATGATTAAACTATGAGAAGAAGAATTTTGGTAGCATATTATAGTCACGAGTTTAAAAATCCATAAAAGCAGTGAGCATGATCAAGTGGTTGTACTAAAAAAAGAGAAGAGAGATAAAAGAACAACTATCAAGAGAATCTCGAGGCAAAAGAAAGATACAAGAAAAAGAATGATCATGAATCTTCATTATTGAAATCAAGTGCTCAGTTAGTTTAACTTTATGATTATATGATATGTTGAATCACTAAAAGCTTCTTATAACTTCATTGATACTAAAAAGGTGTGGAAGCCTCTAAGTCATGTGATGTGTAAGGGTATGATAATACCCCCGAAGTAACTTTACATCATATATTGTATTCCTGTTTCAATTTCTGCCTCATTTATTATAACGACTCATGCGTCATGAACATGATGATCTTTTCCATAAGCCACCATGTTCCTTGGGGACGAGCAAGAGTCTAGCTTGGGGGAGTTGATGAGTCCAAAAGTGAAGCATATTTACCTTTTGTTTTTGCATAAATAGAATAGGGATTTTGGTATTTACTGCGTTTGCACTCACATTTTTGTCCTTGTTTGAACAGGATCCCGAATTACTAAGTCTCTTATGAACATATCAACATGAACCATCATATTATGTTATAATATGATATTTTTAAGTGATAAAAGTCATTTTATTGGTTTACCTTCGCACTTGGGAGAATACCAAACATGGGGAAGGCATCTGCCGCGATAGCGACTAGTGGTACGGGAGGATCCCGCCCGTACCGTCTATCCGTACCAGGCGGCAACGCATCCGCCTCGTTAAATACTTTCTCCTGGCAAAGATGGCGGAGAGATCCGATGTTCACAATAACCTAGAACCATGAAACACCACACCAGAAAGGGATCTGAAGGAGGAACTTGGAGAAGGGCAAATCCCCGCCGCCTCACGGATCATTGGAGGACATCGCGCCATCCCCTTCATCATCAATCATTGCATCTCCATCACCATTACTACCCCATCTCTCATCTATTAGATCTTGTTGTAATTCCATATTCAATTGTGGTTTGCACTAGATTTATCCCCATACTTTTATCCATCCATTTGATTATGATGATGTCGTTGATTGCTTCCATGTGTGAGTAGTTTTCCATCGTTATTGGGGAGATGGAGAAACCCTAGACCTATTATGAAGTTGCAATAAAGATGACCTATTCTTGTGTCTAGATGACTTGTCGGTCTATGATAGATTTATGATTTGTGTTTGATATCTCTCTTTAGATGGTATGTGTAGTCGACCACATATCATTTGCCATCGGGACTACAGATGAGGTAGAAATCCTTTGGACGTGTTTGGGAGTGTGCCCGGAAAGCTTCGTGACAATTGGTGCCAGCTAGCAACCTGCATGGTCAAGGAGGATAAAGAGAGACTCCCTAAGCTAATTACGATATCCACGAGGAGACCCTTAATTGCGGTGGTCTGTATGGGTGATTGCTCTCAGATATCGTGGTGGTTATTTAGAGGTGACCTCATTCTTGGCTCAACAAAGTGGCTTCCTATGAGCCTTGTAGTGAAATCTTCTTATGGAGCTCTCTCCACACATATCATGACACAAGAAGTATGTTATCTTAATTATGAATAATAATATCATGCTAGTGGTGTATCCTACACCCCCGAGAATGTTTTAGCCCTATTGAGTTCAACCATGTTTCCACACAACCTTGTTAATTGCTTTTGTTTACTTGTTTTAATCATGTTTTCACACAATCACGTTTTCACACAAATACCACCTATTTTAGCCATATAAAATGATCCATTTATCTCGCATATGATGTTTGTTGCAGCTATGGCTATGCCTTATATGCATGACTTCTAGTTCTCATTTACTTTCATATGAGCTTTTCATATTTAGTAGTTTAGGTAGAATTTTATCACTTTCCTTGTCTATGACATGTGTGTAGGTGTTGATGATGATTACGGATAAAACAAAGGCAAAATGAACAAAGAGAGCATAGTATGGAGGAGCTGTACGGACCAGACTTAGCCATTTGGGTGTTGGAAAAGTGAAATTTTCCAACTTCTCAAAATAAATATCCAAGACTACTGGATTGTAGCCCTCGTTGATACGAATCCAACGAGCCCAAGAACACCTAAATCGGAGTTCATATGAAGAAACGGCGACCAAAACACTGCAGAACCTAAAGATTTGACGAACAACTATACTGCAGGAAGCATTTTTCGGCCGTATAGTTCCCACCGTATAGTTGCGAAAAAGGTCGCAAACAACAGGATTTTGCCCCAAAGAAGCTCCAGAACCTTCCCTAAGTCATATGACGGTATTGGGGGAATCCTAGGGCACCCCCAAGGCCTATATAAAGGAGGGAGGACCCAAGAGAGAGCCACCAGGCCATATCCTCCACCACGGCAGAGCCCTGCCGTCGTGCCACCTCCATAGCCGCCTCCAATCAGATCTACACCATCACCATCACACAAGAGGAGAAGGGACTAGGATCTTGAAGGCCTCCACATCGATCTACATTGTCATCTTCATCAACAACGTCTCCATCACTGATCCCCTTTGGTTACTTGTTGTAATTCTAGATTGAATCTTGGATTTGCACTTGTCTTCAATTGTATCATCATACTTCATCCATATTCTATCCATGATGTTGATTGCCTTCATGTGTGAGTAATTTCCTTTGTTCTTGGGGAGATGGATCCATGATGTTGATTGCCTTCATGTGTGAGTAATTTCCTTTGTTCTTGGGGAGATGGAGAAACCCTAGTATGAGATTGAATTGAGATAAATATTATTATGTGATATTGTTCATTATGCATCATTGTTAGATTTCCTTCATCTTGATGTTGGGTGAAGCGCGCCGCTTAATATTTGCCTCACTAAGGACTAGATGGAGGGAACTACTTGTTGGTAGACGGAGGGATCATAGCACTTACGGTGACTATAAAGTTGTTGTCATTCCTTACGTATCAACTTGGGAACCAAGGAGAACTCACAGAACATTGTCCATGCCATGGGATACATCCTACGGGGTAAAGTCCCTTAATAGCATAGTAATTTGATTGATGTCGATTGCTGTCTGTTGTGGTTATGGTGAAGTGGTGGTTGCCTATTCGTCCATATATGGAGCTCCTCCCACACATATCATAAATGGTCTTATTCATTATAATAATTTTGATCACTCTTTCTAATTTCTAGCGGTGGATCCACTACTCCTTGAGAACTCTTTCCATCATCTTGCAGACTTTCGTAATCATACTTGCATGCTCTTGTTTACTTACAACTTTAGTTTACTTATTGTTCTCTTATTTGAAAACCCAAAAATATCTTTTACACAAAACTCGCATTTTATCTTGTTACTTAGAATGTTATTTAGCATTACTATTTCAGTATTTAGTTCAAAGAGTTATTAGACTTCAGACTCTTGTTCCCTGTGGGATCGATATCTTTATTTCGAAACTAGCTACAAACGATATGTGCACTTGCAGTCATCAAGCTATTTTCTGGCGCCGTTGCCGAGGAGCTAAGCGCTATAGGTCTTTTAGCTTTTGTTTATTTATTTTAGTTTTGCTAGATTTTGTTTTAAGCTTTCTTTATTTTCTACATTTGTATTTTTTCTTTTGTTTACAAATGAAAAACCCATAAAAATATTTGTTACTAATCATGTCTTCTAAGATAACTACCTTCCAACAGATGAAATCTATAATGGAGGAGTCAAAGGGAAGGACTTTGGGATATATTCATAAGAGGCAAGGCATATTAAAAGAATGGTTGACTTGGGTGGACAAGTATTCATCCACACTATGTGCCTCTTATCAATTATGTTGTGATTTTTGCGAATCTCTAGATCACCTCATTTATCAATGTAAGTATAATTTTGATACCGAACTAGCATGCTATAATAGATATGAGTTTAAATGCTTTGTCGGGGAGGACACATTACAATTTGTTCTTTTTACTGGTTGCAAAGAGTTGTTATTTCGTTTAAGATATATACAGGTAGAAAGTAAACCACTCGATATGATCTATAAAGAAGTTCACCCTATATTCTGCTATTGCCAAGATAACTTCCATGATAATGAATTTATTGTTGGGCGGATTAAAGCTGCCATGGAAGAATCTAACCTTTTGCAGGGTGCTCCAAAAGATAATGTGGAGGGAACTCCACTAGAAGAGCCTCCACCTAAACCACCAGAACATGTTGTTAATAAAGAGGTGGCACTAGAAGGTAAGACTATCGCTGAGCTACTCGCAAATTATCTGAGTAAGAATGAAGAGGAGCAACTTGATAAACCACTTGAATCTCCTACTTCTGAAAATAACTTTCCACACACAAATAGTATGTATGCAAATGATATCTCATTATCTAGTAATGATATCTATAAGTCCCAAACTTATGATGATTGTTCTGAGGAGGATTTGTTCCTAGAAAGTGATTTTTGGGACTTTGGTGAGGAACTAGAAAATGAAACTTTCTATGAATATTGTGATGCTACTAACATGGGATAAAAATCCTCATTGGAAGAGGAGGATGAGTATTTTGAAGAACAAATGAGCAATATGACGGTAAGAGAAATGTATTCCCAAATAGTGGAATATGCTAAAAAGTTAATTTCTTCGGATATGATAGACGATCCAATAATATGTCCTCAATGTATGAAACTTGGGCACTACTTTCGTTTTCAATGCTCTGTACCTTTAATCAATCTTCAGTGTCTTATAATAATGGTGATACCACTAGTGAAGTATTAGAGTATGTTATCTTTGAAGGTGCCCATGAGATAATAATACATGTTATATCACGTATTAATAGTGAAGATAGTGTTCTCGTAAAAATGGCTTATAAAATCCTGCAACATATTTCTTGGTATTGTCAAGAACATTTTAGTGAGAATGCACTTATTGCGAAGGAACGACGTAGAACTGTAGTGCCCTATGTTAATCATTTGCAGGAAATCCCATTGGAGAAGGATGAAGTTCCTTCCCAAGAAGAGGATGAACACGAGAAGAACTGCTAATCCTTGAGGATATGCAACTACTGGACATGTGGGAGCGGGTGGATTACTGTTCTGGTAATTTGTCAAATTTATTCAAAGGGATGAGGCAATATAATGGTAAGCCTAACAAGCTTTATGATTATGAATGCATTACTCTCTTTAAAGAATTTTTATCAACCAATACTCACATAAACGTTAATAATGTAAAATTCTTGGAATACATAGTTTATGAAGGGTCTCATGAGCTGCTTAGGAAAATTGGTATTATTATGAAAAGTAGCGATGATGAGGATTTAGCAAGGTATCATAATATTATGGATTATATTGTCAATTATTGTCAAGAACATTTTAGTGGGAATGCACTTGTGATAAAGAGTAAGGAGCTATGTAAACAATAGTTCCCGAAACTAACATTTTGCAGGAACCACTGGATAATGAGGAGGAACACCAAAAAGGTGAGGTTGAAGCCAAACATCATTCTACTAATAATAAGTTTGTTTATGATGCCCCAGTCTCTAGTAATGGTTCTTATTGTGTTGAAACTGAAGATAATTTATCTGCGGAGGCTTTATGCCTAGATACTCATTTGGAGAACACTAATAATTATGAACTGGAGATAAATCCGTGTAGTATTAATGAGCAGGTTTCTAGAGAGCACACCTTTGATGAAATATTTGTTAACAGTGCTTCTTTTTGTGGGTGGATGATAACTCTAGAACTAACGAACTTGATAGCAAGGGTGATGAACTAGAGAATAAAGACACTTTTGAATTTTTCTGTGCTGCTAAAGATGAGTATTATGAAGTGTTCCCTCGTGATAGTGTAGCCCAAGAAGAGTACTATGAATTGTATCCTGATGATGCTATTAAAGGTAAAAGGTTTGAATTTATATGTAAATATCTAATCCTTTTGTTGAAGCTATGTAGGGAGGTATGCTCACCACACATGGCGCACCAATCATCATTTGTGAGCAATAACACATTTATCTACATGACTCCGATGCACCGTAAGCGGGTGAGACTTTGGCCATGCTATAATAGTAAGTGCTCCAAACCTCTTTTGGAGGTAGGAATAAATAATTCTCTGGCTCCTATCTATTGAAATAATAATGGAGAAAAGCCTGGCTACTTGGTTATCAGAAAGCGCTTCCCGGGAGGCAACCTGGAAGTCATTAGGTGTCTTTCTTAGTTTTGTATCTTGAGTCTTGATGCATTCATGTTGCATTGGAATTTTTATTCTTTGCATGATTTGCTATTAGAGTTATCTTATTGTAGTTTTCAAAAGGTAGAATTTATTGTTACTATGTGTTGCATAGCTTGGTTGTACTTAAATCCCGTTTTACACATGTTGTTGTTGGTCGAAAATTAAAGGTGTTATTTTACTATCAAAACATGGTGTTTCGCTAAGTTTTAGGATAAGAAAGAATTCTCGAAGAAATAGATTTTTTTTTGATGTCTACTGAAGGTTTAACGACCAACTATACAGCGGGAATAAAAAAGTCTAGCCGTATAGTTTGGCCGTATAGATATCTTTGCCATCCACAATTTTTCTTTCTTAGGTACAGAAGGTTTAACGACCAACAATACGGCAGGAATAAAAATTCCAGCCGTATAGTTCCAGCCATATAGTTATCGTTGCCTTTATAAAATTTATTTTCCAAGGTACAGTAAGTTTAACGACCAACTATACGGCGGGACCTTTTTGGTCCGGCCGTATAGTTACACCCGTATAGTTGGGAAAAACCCTCAAACGCCAACTGCAAGGTAACCATTTCTCAATATTTTATTGGTTCTTCTTATTTCTTCTTCTAAAAACCCCTGAAACACCACCTGGGAGGTTCTCCCATGATCTAGAGAAGCCGAGCATATGTAAGCAATAAAATTCTACCTCAGAACCCTCCTAGACTATAATTCTCTATAGAATTTCATATTTTCTTTTTACTTTATTTTTGTCGGTTGGGTGAATGAACTTTGTTTGTACACAAAAACAATGTCTTTTATTTTGTGTGTTATTTTTGCAGGGATTTGAACCTTGTGTGACGACATGTACGGTAGTGCCGACCGTGCAAACACTCACATGAGCCACTTGGTTGCTTCAAATCAACATGCTTACATATTAATGGCTGGTAAAACCTTCCAAACTCGAACATCTCCCAATTAAGCACATAGGGGCTACACATTCGTGTTTCATATTTTGTCTCACTTGCACTTCATCAAAATCTGGGAGTATGTACAACTCTTAGACTTAGTTTGTGGACTTAAGTGTGGTGCTTAGGTTGATGAACCGACTTAGTGGGACTTGTATTTTTATCACTTTGAGCTAATCCCCGTGCCTTCAAAAACACAAAGTGTTTTATTTTCTTCTTAGTTTCCAAGCAGGTTCTCAAGGAAGGCAGCCACCAGGCTATATCAAGAAATATACGTTAAAGTAAAGGTTCTTTGTCCATCAAAAGAGAGGTTACTTGTACCTCAACGGTAAAGGGTGTCACCCTTGTTTTCAACTAAGCTTGGGGAGGTAACCACTTATCACACTCTCTTTTGGAAACTATATTTTCTCTTTTCTGTTGGTGATATACTCAAGTTTGGTTCTTGCAAAGTTCTAAGCTTGGGGAGGTTACTTCTGCATGTGTAGAGTCTTGTGCAATGTTCATATTTGATGAAGGTTTAATGCAATCATGTATCCCACTGCTTTTGAATGCTTGTTTAAGTGAGTCTAGTTATGTATTCATATGGGGATACACTTTCTCATGATAGGCACCATAGGAGTTGACTTAGAGCTTGGATGCATCTTGCCAAATTGTTTATCAAGCTTGTGACACTATTTGTGATCCTCTATAAAACATTGCCCCACAATCTCTATACTTGGAAAGAATGAATACTCAATCAAGATCTTTTGAAATTTGTTGGTTGTCACTAATAGCTTTGTCTTAAATAAATAAGTTATGCTCGACCCCATGGTGTCAAAACAATAGACTTGATAGTTTGCTCACGGAAGGAGTTGTCAATTGGAAATGATATTTTGAAGTTTTGAGTTCTATGCTAAATAAGGTGTTGTTTATTTGTCTTAAGAGTTTAGTCTTAAAGATACTCAACACCATAGATGTGATGATCGACTTGATAGTACTCTTTGAAAGGATTTGTTTGAAGAAACTAATATTTAGCGGTAATTGAGATGCATGCAAAATCTTGACCTGTTGATTAAAGTATGATATTGCTTTATGCGTGTCTGCACCACTGTCGCACAACATGGGATGCTAACAACTCCGCTGACCTTTGAATAGTCCAAAAAGAGGAAACTCTTGGAGTTTGGCTATGAGTTGCCCAACATATGTAGCAGAAATGCTATATTTGGATATGCATTGGTATTCTCATGGGCCTGCGTTCAAAGCAAAAGAGGGAATACCCCTCTAATCGTTATGAAAAATCATTATACTGAAAAGGGAAACCTTGGTAATGGTCACGAGTATCCATTCTTAGCCTGCACAGTCTGATTAAACACACAAAGTTTTGGCATGATCTCATTACTGATGAACTGAAGTTTTAGAAAGACAAAGAATAGAAAATGAGTGTTTGATAACCATGATTCATTGATGTGGATAACCAAAAGATACACTCTAATGATATGCTTCTTTTGACATGTTCTTGCATTTCCTTTTGGCATAAATCTCGTTACTAAGAGATAAACTTTTTGAAACTCAATAACTTATGTTTGCACTTGAGAGCCTTAACTAGATGACATGATTGGGTAGAATCGATAAAATTTATTCCTATTTATGCTTGACATCTATTTGTGACTAAGTTTTGCCTCATAAAAAATAATGATATGAAAAGTTATATAAAAGGTGCAATAAGAGGATCACAAGTTTGTCTGCAAGTTAGATTCACTATTAAAATGGAGCATATAAGTTTTGATGAATCTTTAGTGGTGTTTATAACTGAACTTGTGTTGTCTTGTATGAATACATGTTTTCTATCTTCAAACTTGTAGAAGAAATAAGGATGCAAGGCATTGATTTCCAATGATAAGCTATTTCACAACCATTAATTTATTATCGACCCTTCTTGTTCGAGGATGAGCAAGGTCTAGCTTGGGAAAGTTGATGGCTGTGAAATACCACCTCTTTTAGCCATATAAAATGAGCCATTTATCTCTCATATCATGTTTCTTCCAGCTATATATAACTATGCCTTATATGCATGACTTATAGTTCTCATTTACTTTCATATGAGCTTTGCACATTTAGTAGTTTAGGTATAATTTTATCACTTTCCTTGTCTACGACATGTGTGTAGGTGTTGATGATGATTATGGATAAAACAAAGGCAAAAGGAACAGAGAGAGCATAGTATGGAGGAGTTGTAGGGACTAGACTTAGCCATTTGGATGTTGGAAAAAGTGAATTTTTCCAACTTCTCAAAATAAATATCCAAGACTACAATATTGCATCATTCGTCGATACGAATCCAACGAGCCCAAGAACACCCAAATCGGAGTTCGTATGAAGAAACGACAGCCAAAACACTGCGGAACCTGAAGGTTTGACGAGCAACTATACGGCGGGAAGCATTTTTCCGGCCGTATAGTTCCCGCCGTATAGTTGCGAAAAAGGTCACAAACAATGGGATTTTGCCACAGAGAATCTCCAGAACCTTCCCTAAGTCATATGATGGTATTGGGGGAACCCTAGGGCACCCCCAAGGCCTATATAAAGGAGGGAGGGCCCAAGAGAGAGCCACCAAGCCATATCCTCCACCACGATGGAGCCCTGCCGCCATGCCACCGCCATAGCCGCCTCCAATCATATCTATGCCATCACCATCACACAAGAGGATAAGGGACTAGGATCTTGAAGGTCTCCACATCGATCTACATCGTCATCTTCATCAACAACGTCTCCATCACCGATCCCCTTTGGTTACTTGTTGTAATTCTAGATTGAAGGCCTTTCTATGAAGGCCTTTCTTTTACTTTTATGTTGAGTCTCCACCTTCTATCTTTATGCACCTACTTTGAGAGCATAGTGGCCATTCTTAGTTCTATGTGCATTGTCCCAAGACTTGTTGATTGATGCATAGCTTTGATATTGCTTGTTTTAAACTATTTGTATCTAGTCACTCTTATGAACTTTGAAGGTGTCCTATGCATTTATGTTTGCTACTCTATGAGGGACAAGCTGAATGCCACTATGCTATGTTTTCTTTATGTGAAACAAACAAACATCTTGCAAAGCATTGTTATTGATGAATCTTTTGTTTGTGCTTTTTCATGTTGCAACATAGTTGCTTTGCCTTATTGTTAGAACTTTGTCTTTCATGTTATGATTGAAGTACTATGATCCCAGCTATCAATGTTTAAAAAATACTTTGATCAAGTTTATGATGGTGCATGTCACCTCAAAAATTATTCTTTCTTTTTATCACTTACCTACTCGAGGACGAGCAGGAGTTAAGCTTGGGGATGTTGATACGTTGCTAACGTATCCATAATTTTTGATGTTCCATGCTTGGTTTTATCTACTTTCTTATGTTTTGTTCCAACTTTGGAGTACTTTCTATGCACTTTCTTGGACTAACCTATTAACAAGAGACACAGTGCCAGCTGCCTGTTTTCTGCTGTTTTTGGTTCCAGGAAAGTCAGAAAATGAATATTCTCGGAATTGGACAGGACAAAAGCCAAATTCAGTTTTTCACCGAGGGACACAAGGAGCCAGAATACGAGACGGGGGGTCGCCACACCACCTGGCCGGGCGGCCTAGCCTGGCCCGCGCCAGGGGGTGGTCTGGCCACCTCTGGCACCCCCTCGGCCTCTCCTTTCTCCTATAAGATGCCTCCGATACAGAAACCCTAAGTAACCCGATCAAAATTACACAAAAGAGTCTATAGCTGTCGTCATCTCCATCCCTAGATCGGGAGGGATCTAAAGCTCTTCCCGACACCCTATCGGAGAGGAGAATTCACCCTGGAGGCCTTCTTCATCACCATGCAAGTGTCTGGTGTGATGCGTGAGTAGTTCATCTCTAGATTACGGGTCCATGTAGTAGCTAGATGGCTGGTTCTCCTCCTTTGTGCTATCATGTTTAGATCTTGTGAGCTCCGTTCATGATCAAGATCATCTATTTGTAATTCCTACATGTTGTGTTTGCGAGGATCCGATGGATATTGAGATGCTATTTCAGATTGATTATTGATTCTATCATGTCTTTGTTATTTGTGATCTTGCATGCTTTCCGTTGTTAGTAGCTATCTTGGCCAAGTAGATGCTAGCAACTCCAAGAGTTAGTATTTATGCTCGATAATGGGTTTATGCCTCTACTAATCTGGGGAAGTGACAAAAATCTCTAAGGTACTAGATGTGTTGTTGCTACTAGGGAGAAAACAACAATCCTTTGTTCATAGAACAATCGTATTGTTTACTTTACACGCAATGCGAAATGCAATTATCCGTTGCTTGCAACTTAATACTGGAGGGGGTTTGGATGATAACCTGAAGGTGGATTATTAGTCATAGATGCAATTGGATTACGGTCTATGTATAATGTTGTAATGCCCAATCGAATCTCAAAGGAGTCAAGATGAGTAGTATATGCATGATTGCTTTCTCGATGTTTGTCAATTGCCTCGCTGTAATTTGTTCACCCAACATGTCATCTATCTTAAGGAGAGCCACCACTAGTGAACTATGAACCCCGGTCCTTTCTTTTACCATCAATCTACAACTATTTACTATTTTCTGTTTACTTTCTGCAAACTATTACTTTCTTCCACTCGATACGTTTAATCCTTTGTTTTCAGCAAAACCGGTGAGATTGACAACCTCATCGCAAGTTGGGGGCAAAGTTCTGTGGTTGTGTTATGCAGGTTTCCATGTTGCTGCTGGCACCGGTAGTGCGCCCTGCCAATGTCCAGCTACCAACACCTTTGAGGTGTTTCCTTGCTCCTACTGGATTGATAACCTTGGTTTCATAACTGAGGGAAAACTTGCTGCTGTGCTCATCATACCTTCCTCTTGGGGTTCCCCAATGGGCTCGATATATTTTGGGCTAAGCAAGAACTCACGGAACATTGTCCATGCCATAGGATACATTCTATGAGGTAAAGTCCCTTAATAGCACAGTAATTCGATTGATGTCGATTACTGTCTGATGTGGTTATGACGGATGACGTGTGAAGTGGTTGTTGCCTATTCGTCCATATATGGAGCTCCTCCCACACATATCATAAATGTTCTTATTCATTATAATAATTTTGATCACTCTTGAAATGGATCGTATGGGCACCTAGAGGGGGGGTGAATAGGTGCTACACCAATTTTTAATTCTTTTTCAATTTTAGGCTTAGCACAAAAGGTAAATTCTCTAGATAAACTATTAGGTGCAATTTCCCTATATGCAAACCTATCTACTAGCGAGTAAAGAGCGAGTGGAAGAGGAACGAGTAAACCGAAGTGAAGCACGCGGAGACACAGGATTTGTTTAACCGCAGTTCCTTCCTTGTTAAGGGAAGTACGTCTGCGTTGGAGGGGTGGGCGGTACTAAGACCACCACGCCACAAAAGGCCTCACCCTGTTCTCCGATGGATCTCGCCACAACAGGCCTGATCCACCTTCCACTATAGGTACCCTTCGAGGCGGGCACCGATGCCTTTACACAACTAGCGGGGCAACAACTCCACAACAACTTGGAGGCTCCCAAAATGACAAGCTGCCACAAGAACAAACTTATCAAATACAATAAACAAGATCTAGGTATTGACAAGAATACTAGATCAGGGATTTCTCCAAGTGAATGGAGAGGAGTTGAAGCGCTTGATTCTTGATGATGATGATGAACTTCTCCTTCAATTCCACCAAAGATCAAGACCTTCGGATGGTTGAAGTGGGAGATAGAGAATGAGAGCTCTTACACAAGGTCTGGTCAATTTCGAATGAATCAAGAGTCCTGAACGTTGGGGGAGAAGGGGTACTTATACCCCCTTCGAAACCAGCCGTTGCACACTTTGGGGCCGGATTATCCGGCCTGGGGAAAACACCTCCCCAGACTCGGAATATCCGGCAGATAATCCGCCCCCTATCAGAGAGACACGCCGAGCTTGCTCTTGATCAACTTCTGGGGGCCGGATTATCCGGTCCTATGTGAGGGCCGGATTATCCGGCCAGGGGAAGAAAAACCGCCCCTGTTCGGATTTTCCGGGAGAAAATCCGACCGGGTACCGTGCAACGCGCCTTGGCCCCTTTTGCTCGAAAACTGGGGGCCGGATTATCCGGCCCTTGCGACACCCGGATTATCCAGTCCGGGGAGGGAAAACCGCCCCAGTTCGGATTTTCCGGGAGAAAATCCGACTGGACACCGAGCGACGCGCCTTGGCTTCCTTGAGAGATGAGGTAGGCCGGATTATCCGGCCCTTGGTGGGGCGGATTATCCGGCCCCCCTCAAAACTTCCTGCACACTTAGCGCACATGAAAAGTCTCCATAGTATTGTTATCTAACACGCAAAACATAGGAAAACATGAAATGTTCTTTCAACTCTTTCTAATTACTAGCGGTGGATCCACTACTCCCTGAGAACTCCTTCCATCATCTTGCCAATTTTTGTAATCATACTTGCATGCTCTTGTTTACTTACAACTTTAGTTTATTTATTGTTCTCTTATTTGAAAACCCAAAAATATCTTTTACACAAAACTCGCATTTTATCTTGTTACTTAGAATGTTATTTATCATTACTATTTCAATATTTAGTTCAAATAGTTATTAGACTTCAGACTCCTGCTCCTTGTGGGATCGATATCTTTGTTTTGAAACTAGCTACAAAGGATTTGTGCACTTGCAGTCATCAAGTAACAGGCTGGAAATAGTAACAAGGCTAGAACAGTAGGAGTCCAGAACTTTAGCAGGCCAGAAACTTCGCAACCCGTTTATGGGACTGAATAGTAGAAGGCCGGAACAGTGAATATCCAGAACAGTAAAGGGTCATAATGGTAGAGGGCCGTAAGGTCCCATGATGGGTGCGAGTAAAGTGACGGGTCGACAGCTGGCCTTAACAATAACGAACAGACTTGGCCCAGGCGGAGAATGGACCGCACAGTATTGGACCAAGGTGGGCCTTCTATAGACTGAAATAGTGTCGGGCCTGAAATTTCACGGGCTGTGGATGGCTGCACTAATGGGCCCATTTCAAATAGTGTCGGACGAAACAGTAACGAGCATTCTTCTTATTGGGCTCTCCTCATGGGCCGGCCCACTTAATATTTAGCAGGCCTTGGCTGGGCCTGACTTCTACCATGGTTTCTGTGACCATTAACGGCGGTAACTTGGCGTTAGCGGTGTTTGCCACGTGGCATTTTGCATGACGTTAGCAGTCAACGCGGCTGGCGAACAGATCTACGACAGAACAAGTTCTCGTGGCTAAAGGGTGCGATCTGCCACGGTCAGGAAAAAACCGTGGTAGATTCTTTTGTGACGGGGCTTTTACCACGAAGGGCATTCGTCGTAGAAGACTTTTTAGCCATGAAAAACGGGTCTTCAACCATGAAAATTGTCCGTTGTAAAAGCCAACTTTTCTTATAGTGTCAGTTCCGTGAGAAAAACTATAAACATCTTATGGCATAAGAAAATAATATAAGAGACCTAACAGAAGCCTTTGATGACTTGGGTCATGCTATAAAACATTTGAATAGGTATCTAAGTATGGTTAAAACTCAATGTTAGAAACCCAAACTTTGATTTTGAACCAAGGAAATTTCAATACAATTTCTACTAACATTATCACTAGACGTGGTACAGAAACGCAGCAACCACAAGGACCACCTTGGTATCAAGAAGAACAAGCTCGCAAGGCAAGAGAGACTCAAGAGATGAGTCAAGAAGAAGATGACTTAGTGGATCCTCAAGATGATATTGATTATGAGACCCAGAAGAGGGAGCATGAAGCTTCCAAAGCTAGAGAAGAAGAGGAAGTAGGAGACACACATAAACTATATGATTCATACGTTGAGACAATCGATTCAAGGGGAGAAGCCGATCTCAGAAAGGAACAAGAAGAGCAAGTTATCATCCTGCGTGAAGAACACGCCGATAAGCAAAAATCAGCCATAATGAAAACCAAAAAGAATGCTGAACCAGTAGCAAAGGTAAAGGAGAAGGTAATACCTACCAAAAAAAATCCTTATCCTAATTGAGTTCAATATGCACCAGATAAAGCTATTTATGACTCTTTTGCTGAGGCATTGGGAGCCTTACGCTTAGAACTTCCTTTAACTGATATTATTCAAGTCCCTACTTATAAAAAGTTTATGCGAGATATTCTTAATAGAAAAAACAAGATAACTAAGAATGTAGCAGTAATGATAAGCTTTGGTGATAAGCTGTCTGCTAAGCTTGGGGACCCAAGTATACCAACCATCTCCTGCACAATTGGAAAAACTAATATATTTAACGCACTTTGTGATTTAGAAGCAGGTGTTAGTGTTATGCCTTATTCCCTATTTAAAAATTGATCCTTGGAGAGTACTCTCCTACCTCAATTACCTTACAAATGGAGGACAAAACAACTAAACAACCTGTCGGTATGATCGAAGATGTTCTACTTAGAATAGATCAACATGTTATACCCACTGATTTTATTATTCTTGGTGTTCTTGAGGATGACAAACTCTCTATCATCCTTGGAAGACCTTTTCTTAGCACAGCTGGAGCTAACGTAGACTACTCTAGTGGTAAGATTGTCTTCAATATATATGATGATCATATTGTTCGATACTTTCCAAAGAAACCGGAATATAATGGAAAATATGTTCCACCACCTAAGCGTGTTCAAGCAGCAAGAACCAAAGATGAAGAGCAGCTTGAGGTAAATGCCAATGGTATGGAGTTTGGATAGAACCTAAAACTCTAGAGCAAGATACTTAATGGGAGTTAACCCATTCTCAATAAATTAAGTCTTATTATTTTTATTTTACTTATTATTATTTTATTTATTTGTGTGTACTAATAAATTTATTTCAAGTCCCGAGTTGTTCATAGAATTTACCTTAGAAGAGATAAGAAGCAAGAGAAAAATGAAGAGAAGAAATAAGATAGGCGGTTCAGATAGCATAACCAGCGCCGGTACAGCCGTATGTGCCTGTAACGCGCGCTCGTACTGAACTATGGCAACTTTACCTATGGTCGTCGTACCGATAACGAGATGTGGTACGACTAGACGCGCCCGTACCGCGCGCTCGTACCGAACCTCGACGAAGATAGCCAGAGTTCACATTATCGGTAACAAGCAACGGTACAGTCGAAACGCGCCCATACCACGTGCCCGTACCAGACCATCCAAGTTTGATCTCGAACCCTAACTTTGATCCAACGGTGACGATCATCGGTATGGGCGGGATGCGCCCGTACCACCCACCCGTACCGACTGCATTGCCAGGTAAAGGCCGACAGCGACTGGCTCCCAGCTAACCTCCTTCTTATTCCTCATCTTTATTTCTTGCTCTTTTCCTCTCCACCTCAAACCCTAGCCTCCTAGAACCTTTGATTCTTCATTTATTTTGTGTTTTTGAGTTGGGGGAATCTTCACATCGGCAAGTTCTCATCTGATCCATGCTCTATTTTTTGAAATCCATGGTTGAACTCATCACATTTGCTATTTAGATGAGTTCATCATATTTTGAGATTATTGTTAATTCCTCACGTTAGGATTTGTATCTTCTACCTGTAATTGTTTGTTGATGTGATAGAAACTTGATGCCCACATTTTTCTTTGAAAATTTTGCAGCACAATGCATAACATTGGAATGATATTTCGCTCGGGCAAGGGCTCGGGTACGGCAGGAGCCTCGGGATCCACCAAGCTGCCGGGTTAAAAGAAGAGGCGTTCGAAGGCGGAGAACTTGAGGGCCGCCATGAGCTAAGATTATGAGAGGGTGAGAAACCGCAAGGTTTTGCCCACCAAGTGGGTAGACCGTGAGTTCCTCTCCCGCCAAGGTCATTTGAAGGACTTTGAGCAGATGACTGTGCGTGCTGGCATGGTCCCTTGCTCCTACTACTCCATCGACACTGACAAGCTCGCCATATACGAGTTCATGTCATCATTCCATGATGATCTCGAAACACAAGAGCGTAATTGCGCACTGTAAATTTTGTACTCAATGGATAGCTCCACCGTCTTTCCTTTTATGAATTTTGTGATTGTTTTGGATTCTCCCATGAGGGGGAGCTCGATATTAATGATAATGTGCACATGGAGGCAATGCATTCTTGGGAGCAGATTTCTGTTCACAGGAACACTGATTATTTGCGCAAGAAGAGCGCCACCATGCAGAACTCCACTATCTGTTATTTTCACACCTTCCTAGTAAATTATATTTTTGGGAAAGGAGATGTCGGTGTAATGGCAGGCCCTGAGATGAGTGTAATTCATATGGCCTTCCATCCAGAGATGGATCACAAGTTAAACTTAGGTGCTTTACTCATCCAGCACTTTCGCCGCCAAAGGTCGGCTTCTGCTGGGGACATTCACTGTGGTGGCTTGATCACATAGATCGACTACACAAGCGAGTTTTTCCTGCCACAGGAAAGGGTTGTGGCTGGCAGTAAGATTCTGGATGATATCCATATGTCTAGCACCAAATTTATGGGGGTCTATATATCCGAACGCTCCCTTCGTGCTTACCAACTTTATTTTGAGCCTAACAATGATCTCCACCAAGTTTTGCTTCCTTTTGTCCAAGCTTTTGGTTTCCAGGTAAACAGAGTTGGGTCCTCACAGAGGAGGACTTCCAGCAAGCACTAATCCTCTCAAGGAGGATTGCGCCGCAAGGAGGTCACCCCAATTGGGAAAACGCAGCAGCTGGCCAATAGCAGCATGAACAAGGTGGAGAAGATTGGAACACTGCAGGATGGGATGAATACGATCAACAACACCATCACCAACAACCTTTCCCTCAGCACCAACATCAAGGTATGCTTCCACCACATCCGGGATTCAACTATGTCCTGAGAGTGAATTTGACCAGGTGGTGCATCGCACTGACAACATAGAAAACACGTTGCATTATGTGAACGCCAACATAGTCAACCTCACCCCCAAGACTTCACATCTTTCATGAACGATCTTCCAAACCGTTACCTGAACTTCCCATACCAGTAGCTGCCACCTGATGGTGGCAACTTTTGATTCCAGATAGGCCAAGAGCCTAAGCTTGGGGAGGTTAAACTCCTCCCACCTTTTTGCATTCATATTTTTCGTTCTTAGTTTTTGTTTTAGTGCATGATCACTTTTAGTTTTGCATTGATAAAAAGAAAATCCAAAAATATTAGACTAGCTTTTATCTTGATTTGTGCAAATTTCTCTCGGCTCTCGTTAATTTTTCTGCAGGTTACTCACTTCTAGTGATTGAGCTATGGAGACGAACACAAAGAGTTGGCTCAAGTAGGAGATAAGCAAGCAATAGGAGATACCACATTCTTATTTTCCTTCTGCCTGTAAGCTTATTCACGAACATTTTATATACGTTCGGTTGCACTTGAGTTCGACTCTGCGCTTAATTCGTTATCTTTTAGGACTTGAGCTCAAAGGTTTTTGTCACTACTTTGGTTAAGACTTAGGACAATTTATATCAATTTGACAAACAAATCCTTGGATTAAATTCCAAACTTTTAAGAATAAGAGAAAGTGTCTCTCAACAACTTTGGTTCTATGTTTTTTCTTAAGGGCTTAATCTTAGTAGTACTCAACCCCACATACTGATTGTTGACTTGATGATACCTTCTGAAAAAGAATTGTTTGATAGAACGAAATTTTATGGTGGGAGAGGGAGATGCCAAAACCTGTTTTGACCAGCTGTAAAAAAAGAGAGAAGAAAGAAATAAAAGTTATATGTTTCTCATACACACCTTTGGGATGCCAACAACTTCGCTAGCTTTTAAACGATCTATGGTATAACCCCGTATTTCGGCTATGAGTTGATGGCATGAGTGGCATATGTGTCGCTATTTGGGCAAAATTATTGGTATTCTCAAAGGTTATGTAAGCTTTTACAAAATAAACATTCGATGATCCTTGAAAAAGGAAGAATTTTTTTACCATTAAGATATGAGTTGAAAATATTCAATACTTTTGAGACCTTTGGCATCACCTCACCACCTAAATTGAATAATTAGAGTTCTTGAAAGACAAGGAAAAGAAGAGGTATTTGATAGCCGCGATTATCAAAGTGGGTGTTAATGAAAAAACTCTAAGTTTATCCTTGTTTTGATATCTACTTGTGCACCCTTAATTTTGACACAAGCGACCTCGTTTAAAACATTTTCACTCTCATAATAAGAGAGGCGCTGAAAGAAATTGATTTGCAAGCCTAGACAAATTTTTAACAATCTCGTTTGAATTATAAGAACTATTAGCTAGCGAATTACTTGCGTCTAGGAATTGAACTTAAGTGAAATTATTCAGATATATTATGCTCATGTTCAAGGTTGCAGGATTTGAGACAATGGAATATGATACAACCTTGAACTTGCAAGTTTTTCATCTTGATTCAATTCCTCGCTATTACTCATTGTAGCTTTATCACTCGAGGGCGAGTAACCTCTAAGCTTTGGAAGTTGATAGCTCCAAATTTCATCACTTTTATCATTGACTTTCCTCTTGTTTATTGCCAGATTTCACTAAAGATTATCCTTTCTACTAACATTAACATCGCATTAGAGAATCCATGGTTTATTGTGATGGTTTTCAGGTAATGAACATTTACGGAAGATCTAATAGCATTTATGGGCTAATTACACCCAAAGAAGCAAATCCCCAATTGGAGCCCCTTCCATTGGAGGCGTCCAGAATGCTTAACGACCAGCGGTACGATCGGGACGCACTCGTACCGTCCACCCATACTACACGCATTTATGGGCTAATTACACCCAAAGAAGCAAATCCCCAATTGGAGCCCCTTCCATTGGAGGCGTCCAGAATGCTTAATGATTAGCGGTACGGTCGGGACACACCCATACCATCCACCCGAACTACACGCCTCCAGCTCTATTATATCAATACAAGCCACTTTCGTGAAGGGAGTGCGACGAGAAGGACGACAGAAATGATAACACAACCGCCATAAACTCATTTAGAGAGGGTTAGATCAGATCTAGGAGAGGAGAAGAACTTCCCCTCATTCCTCGACGATTTTCAACTTCTCAGCCACACACTACACCATCATCCCCATCATTACTTAGAGAGAGAGATAGAGAGAGAGAGATTGGCAATTGTAAGATTAGGGTTTGATACTTTGATCTACCTTTGGTTTGTATTTGATTTGATCTTCAATCACTATTGTGGTTTGCTACAATAACTTTGAGATGATTCCTATTTGCAATATAATTATGCCTTTGATTTTTCTTCCTCTCATGTCTAAGTAAATCCCCATAGGCGTGGGAGATGTAGGGGATTGGTGAGATGTGTCGTGCCTGCTTTAAATCCATCCATTTGTGATTGTTGTAGTGTTTATTAAATAGTGAGGATGATTATCTATGTTTGCATAATGCTTGTTATCTAATTTAAGGGCCTAGGTAACATGATCTAAAGATCTCGTATGTATGAGCTTGTATGCTAGCGAATCGGCGAGCCCCGAGTGACACAGCCGATATCAATGAGGAGCTAGCACTACTCGAGGACAACAAGGAACCATCAAGTTTAAATCCTTGATCCGGTCACAAGACCTTAATTAATGTGTTGACCATTGCGGTGGTAAGAGGCAGACGAATCACTGAGGCTGGAAAGAATTGTCCATGAGGACTCCTAGTCGGTATATGGGTTGCTTGCCTACTCACTTATAAATAAGAAATATCACTATCACTTAGTCCACTTTATCCATTTGGCACTTTCACTATCACCATGAACTGTTTCTCTCCGTGCCTAACTTCTCATCTGTAGGACCTTTAAACACCTTTCGCATCCTTTACTTTTATGCAATTTAATCCTTATTTATTTCCTAAGCGCGTTTCCTCTATCTTTTACTCACCACTCTCCACCGTCAGCTTTTGTTTTCAATTCACTCAAGACCGGTGACACCTTGAGTGCGATAGAAATGCCGCATAAAACACTTACCTAGGCTCCTTATCGGGATCGATATAAAATCTGAAATTAATACTTCCGCAAAAACATTCTCTGACAAACCTATGCACTTGCAGGCCATCAGGCTCCATGGAGAGGGGCTAGGTCTCGGCTTCAGAAACATAGGAAGAGGAAGGAAAGTAGACAAGGAGGTGGAGTCGAAGAGAAGGGGCCTTCTTTATGCCCACATTTAACAACGCAATGGCGACACGACGTCTCGGGCACACGGCACTGATGTCTACGCACTTCTATTCTTGTAGACAGTTGTTGGGCCTCCAAGTGCAGAGGTTTGTAGAACAGCAGCAAGTTTTCCCTTAAGTGGATCACCCAAGGTTTATCGAACTCAGGGAGGAAGTGGTCAAATGTATCCTCTCTCAAGCAACCCTGCAATTAAGATACAAGAAGTCTCTTGTGTCCCCAACACACCCAGTACACTTGTCAGGTGTATAGGTGCACTAGTTCGGCGAAGAGATAGTGAAATACAAGTGATATGGATAATTATAAGTGGTAATGGTGATAGAAAATAGCTTGATGGTGTGGAAAAGACAAGTAAAACTGAAATAAATATGGAAGCAAGTAAACATGTAAAAGATCTAGTTGCAAACGGTGTTTCAATGTTTAGAAACAAGGCCTAGGGATCATACTTTCACTAGTGAACACTCTCATATAAATATCTTCTTTTTATGATACTACTCTGAACTACTCTCCGGTTGGACACTCTAATCCATGGTAGGGTTATAACATCACTCCTCAAAGTTCATCTTTCCCATCTAGAAAACCCCACACTATCACCTTGAGTACTAGATGGTTCCAACAAACACCACAATTTCATAAATACATCCAACTCCAAATATAACTCATAACAAGTATTTGTAATCTCTAGCCTAAGTGCCACCATGGTGTGCACGCTGTCACTTTCACACACATGGGGAGAGCAGAGATCTAATAAAGCACTTGAGTAGCAAGGTAGATCTACTTGATTACAAAGCTCATGATCACAATATGATCATGCATAGAGAGAGAGAGATGAACACATAGCTACCGGTAGAACCCTTAGCCTCGAGAGAGATCTACTCCCTCATCATCATGGGAATCAGCAACGGTGATGGAGATGGTGGTGGAGATCGATGGAGATGGCTCTGGGGGCACTTCCCCATCCCGGCAGGGTGCCAGAACAGAGACTTTCTGTCTCCCAAATCTCCCCTTCGGTGGCAGTGGTGCTGCGGAACTTTTCGTGGATTTCTGATTGATGATCTAGGGTTTTTGCCTCGGGGGGAATATATAGGCGAAGGAGGCAAGGTCGGTGGCCAGCCAGGGGGCCCACACAATGCCTTGGCATGGCCTGGGGGGACCCGCGCCTGGGGGGTGTGGCTAGGCCCTAGCCCTCCTCCGTCTCGTATTCTGGCTCGGTGAGTCTTCTGGTAAAATAGGAACTTTGGCTTTTGTCCCGTCCAATTCCGAGAATATTCATTTTCTGACTTTCCTGGAACCAAAAACAACAAAAAACAGGCAGCTGGCACTATGGCTCTAAGAAATCATATGAAAAGTACTCCAAAGTGTGGACAAAACACAAGAAAGTAGATAAAACCAAGCATGGAACACCAACAATTATAGATACATTTGCAATGTATCAGGCACCAACTGTCAGTCTCCCCCACGAGTTTTCAAATCCTAGGGAGCAACTTCCAAGGCAGAGTAGGCCATGTCGCATCTAACGACCAGGGGCACGCCATCGTTTCGCGTGCACGACCACGATGCCCGTGGTGACAGAGCAGTGTTGACCGAGGCGGCGGCCAGACCCACCGATCATTTGGGCCCTTGCCCCTTCCTATACAGGAAGGGACACATGCGTCACAAGTGCCCGGGGGATACTATCGTAGTCCTGGTACTAGGGGTACCATGATCCTACGGTCATCGGGCGCACCGCCTGAACCACCACACCTTCCAGAGGCTGAGGCGCTCCTCGGTGTTTCCCCATGAGGTGGACACCAGGTGACCAGCCCCTTAGGAGCCTCAACTCGAGTCTTCCTTGCAGCGGTCGCCTTGCGAGGGAGGACTCTAGGCTTATCCCAGTCCCCACCAGACCTCGGATACATGGAGCATGCCCTAGTGGCACACTCGTAATCTTGTAGCAAAAGGGAGGAAGATGACAAAACCTGGCTGGAGGAGCCTGGACAACGCTGACCACCTTGGTGAAGAGGAACCGGTCCACGCCCTTTGGTGTAAAAGCAGCATGGATGACTTCAGCGCCTGCCAAGCTATCCCTTGCCACTTTGGTGCAAGGTGAGGAGAGGGCAGCGACGCGTAGCGGAGGACGATGCCAGGGGACTCAGGTTTACGAAGGACATGATCGGTGGCGTCGTGGATTTGACGTTAAACCAGAGCACCTCATGGAGATCAAGGAGCACGAAGATAATGATGTCATATTACATTTAGATTACATGTGATGTTTAATATTTGTGTGCATCTTGTTTGATTGCTAGTAATAGATACACAACGGTAGTAATAAAATAAGATGATCCCTAATTAATACCAACATAAGTATTCTCCCACTAATGGTTTTATTCATGGGGACCCTACATCACGGAACGAGTGAAGAGAACTTCCTAGTAACAAGATTGAACTAGGTATAGTGATACCGACGATCGAATCTCAGACAAATAATATATCACGAAACAAAGGGAATCAGATACCGGATTAATTGAATCCTTCACATAGTGGTTCAACCAACAAAAGAACTTCGTTAAATATGTAGGAACCAACATGGGCATCCCGGTCCTACTGGTGGTTATTGATCGGAGAGGTGTCTCGATCATGTCTGTATGTTCTCAAACCCGCCGGGTCATAGACTTAACATTTCAGTATTGCTAGGTTTCGTTGAGATAATAGATGGTTTGAACGAATGGAGATTTGGAGTTCTAGTATGGGAAGTATTTTTTGGGATACCGAAAAAGTTCAGGATTTTTAGTCATTGTACCGGAGGTTCTAGAAGGTTCCAAGGGGCACCATAGTGGGGCCCACCTTCCCTAGACGTCCCAGATGTCCCGAGGGAGTGTATAGACCCACATGGGCCAGCACACCAACCCCCCCCCCCCCCCCCCCGAGGCCCATGTGCATGGGGCTAAGGGATAAGGTCAAATCCCATAAAATTAGGGAGTTAACTTTGGGGGAAAATGCCCCCCTTTTGTTGGACAACCCTAGGGCTTGGAGGAGGGGCTAAGTGAGCCCCTCAATCCTATATAAGTGGGATGGGAGGGCTGGGTCATTGCACTTGACCCGTTGGCTTCCTCTCTCTCCAGCGTAGATGCTTAACGAAGCACTACAGATCTTCTCCACCATACATCAGGCATCGTCGTTATGCTACCGGGATCTTGTGAAGCTCTTCTCCCTCACTTGTTGGATCAAGAAGGAGGAGACGACATGAAGGCGGAACATGTGGATGTCGAGAGATGCCGTCCGTTCGGTACACGGATCTAGAAGTTCAAGATCTACATCGGTTTGAACTGACGCGCATGTATGACTACAACACCCATGATCTCTAGATCGTTAACCGCTTGTGTTCTGCGATGGTAAGTAGATTATATCTATTCTACTTGTTACTTGCATCTAGTAGATTATATCTTGCGGGGTTCCCTCTTACTATTCCATAGGAAAATTTACTTTTCCATGCAATGGACCCATCATCCACCTCATACATCTTTGGGACAAAATCTAAGATCTTTCAGCCATGTCTTTACGTCGATGATCCATCTATCGCTCGGTGGCATAGTCTCCACCATCTCGCCACCGAGCCTATTGACGACCTGTTTGAGGGCCTCCGGTTCCCAAGCATCTAGAGGTAGGCCGTCGAAGCCGAGTTTAGAGAAAAAACGTAGTTGCCCAAGCGATCGTACCGCCCACAGGCGCGATGCCTTCCCTCCAGAACAATCGAATGAATGAGAAGATCGCAGAACATGCTCGCAGTATGAGCCGTGCTCGAACCTGGCAAAGAAATCGAAGGGCGGAGTGCATAACTCAATCTTCACAACGTTGCGCCTGATCCCAAAACAAGACCTGAACGGTGCTAGCAAGTCGGCTGGCGACACGTCGGGGCGTGTCCCAAGCACGGTGGCCATGAGAGCGCGGACGTCGAACTTCGCTGCTAGGGCAACCATGTCTAGGGTGCGATACAGAACGCAACCTCCCAAGGCTGGTCGCCACTGCAGAACTCCT
Organism: Avena sativa; assembly: GCA_916181665.1. Taxonomy (NCBI): domain Eukaryota; kingdom Viridiplantae; phylum Streptophyta; class Magnoliopsida; order Poales; family Poaceae; genus Avena; species Avena sativa. The sequence continues at coordinate 462,465,927 of OV702279.1, read as the reverse complement.
GGTGGGCCCCGCTCCTCTGTTGGAGAGGAACCAGCGAGGGGAGAGATGTTGGGGAAGAGATGTCGGGGAAGAGACGCTGAGGTTCGATCTGGTGATAGGGACGATGACAGAGGAGATGACGAGGTCGATTAGGGGCATGCGAGGCTGACTGACCATGTTGGAGAGGCAAGAAGAGCCATGACGAGCTCTGATTTAGAGAGGAGCTGGAGGTGAGCTAGGAATTTGGTAGAGGATGGAAGATGAGAGAAGAAGGCCTGGTCCAGGCGGGGTCAACTAGTCCACGCCAGCAAAACAATAACGGGGAATACTGACAGTTAGGGCCAAAGAAGAGATAACGAGGGCTTCTCACAGTCGTATTTAAACTCAAACGTTTTTCTTCGAGTCCAAACGAGAACGCATTTGTGTTTGATTTGTATTTACCTGTTTTATCACTTTGGATAGTTTACACAACTAGTTGGTTCCTCATGTTTGATTACATGTAACTGTTTCTCCTAGGCCGACGGCTCATGACCTGCCGAACCAAATTGAATCCCCCGCTCATACTATGCGTATAGGTCGTTTGTCCTTAAATTTGTTGGTTCCCGTTTTCTCCTGTAAAGACACTCACTCTTGTTTGTTGACTAACGGATTCGTCCGGATGCGTATGATATACCTGGGCATTTTACAGGCCGGGCCTGACAAAACCCGCCCGTGCCTGGCCCAGCCCGCCATGCGCATAATTTTCCGGGCCGTCGGGCCTCGGGCCAGACCCTTTACTGTTTTTCTCATTCCTCTGGCCCGAGTCTGGCCCGTGAGGCTGTCGGGCCTCAGTTCTGCAGCCTAGGTCCGGCCCACGGGCCTGAAAAGCCCGCCCCATCGGGCTTTTCCCGGTCTGGGCTGCCCATGCCCAGGTATAGGTATAGATAGCTTGATCAAATTCAGGCTTGCCAAAGCCTTGTTTCTTTACGTTGTCTTGCTACTGTGTACTATTTGACACCACCGAAAGATATAAACAACCAAATCATTTACAGTGTATTTTTGTGGGTCTTTATATTTCTGGTTATATATATTTGTGAAAAATTCTACCATCCATGACGCGCTGTCATGATCGGCTAGTGTCGTGATAACTTCAGCATGGGCGCATGCATCACATAGTATTCGCACCAGCAAAGACAAGAGAAAAATGAGGCGAATTAGCAAAACACTGTGCAATCTTGCTGTCGTTGAATCTCGTCGTCTTCCCCATCAAGTACGTACGTGGGATCCTCAGCAGAATAGGTACACTGTTGAAGAGTCGGTCATGGACGTGTGGCAACCAAAAAAACAACTGTTGATGGGTGGATGGCGACCGCACCAAATATGAGAAAAAACGGCCCAAGAAGAAAAGAAAAGCATATACTAGTACTAGTATAGATTTCACTGCACAAGAATTAATGACAGGCACGAAATTCATGCCAAGAGTTTCGTGAGAGAAAAAAAATCATGCCAAGAGGAGGTGCTTTCTCCCCTGCCTGCGCCACCGCCTCGTGACAGGTCCGGCCAGTCCAGGGAGCCGGTTCTGCCACACCACGTCCGCACTCCAGTAGTCCAGTGCACCGCAGCAGTGCACCGTCCACAGCTACACATGCAGCAGGCGCCGGCCCGGCCCCTGCCCCTGCCACGGTAGCCCACCACGTGCGGCTAAGCGCCAGTCCATCACTCCCATGTCTGTCGCTGTCATGTATGTCCGCTGACGGTACACGCCCCGGTACGGCGAATACGTACGTAGGCAGGCCGGCGCGGTGGCCGGTGAGACGATGCCACGGCCGTTCCGCGCGCGGCCGGTCGCGGCATGTAGCGGGCGCCGGAGGGCACGTCACGGCATGTAGAGGCGGTCGCGGCACTTGCAGCGCCACGCCACCGGGTAGTACTCCGTGGTGACCAGCACGCCCGGCGGCACGGACACGTGCACGGGCGCGCACGGGGTGCAGCTGCCGCACTTGGACGTGCACCGCGGCGGGTGCGACCCGGGGCCGCCGGACAACAGACGCCGCCCGGCGCCGCCGTGGTAGCCAACATCGTCGTCCTGCAGCACCAACGAAAGCCGCTCGTTAGGAGTAAATCACAAGTGAATATCCTACTCCGCGCGTATAATAACTAAAAAATCAGACACGTACGTGCGCGCGCGCGTGTGTGGTCCGCGCGGACGTGCGGTGGTGTACGGGCAGCGACACGTATGTGTATGGTCGCTAGCTCCGCGATGGGCCACGGGGCCCCGCCGCCGTGGAGGGCCTGTCGGTCGGAATCTAGGTGCGCCGTACGCCGTCGTGAGCTGGCCGGTAGTCCTTGTTCATGATGGACCAACGACTCAGCGAGAGCGACGCGACGACGGCGCCGGCCCTAGCTAGCTAGCCGAGGAAGGATTCCATCTATAGATGGATTAGGGCGCGTGCAACTCACGATCAAGCGTGATTTGGCTTGTTGTTCAGATGCATCGTCCGAGGCCAAACTTGAAAACTTGCAGTATCTAGCTAGCTAGCATGGCATCTTCTGCTTCTGGTTGCCTTGGCATGCATAGATGTGAGACATGCATGGTGGGTGGCTTGCTTACATGCATGAACGGGGAAGCTAGAAAGGAAAAGCAGCTCTAGAACTCAACTAAGCACAAAGAACACGGACAAGAAGATAGATGTCGCAACTCACCAGATCATCACCGGCATGGGTCGCTGCTCCGGCGCCCATCCTCCCGGAATCTGTCCAGTGAGAGGAAACTGGAACCAGTTAGTAGGAGTAAACAACAACTCAATCCTCCATCGTAGCATATCGAAGGAAACAGTCTACAAAACGGAGCGAGAGTGTGTGGAACGGTTCAAATAACACCTTTCGAGAAAGCAGTACAAAGCAGTCTACAAAAGTGTCTAGCTTAGCATGAAACTCTACAGGTTCTCGGTCCTCTCCCAGATCTGAAAGCTGAGCCGGCCATTTAAGGTGCTAGCTCAGCCTGTCAGAGCGAGTTGAGGAAAGCAAGGAAGAAGACCAAAAAACAAGAAAGATAGTACTCCTAGTTGCACGAGAAAACGCAAGAGCAAGCATCTCCTCGCTCAGCTCGGCTCAGCACAGCGCTTACATACCTGAACGGCCGAGCGCGCCATCGCCCCAGCGCGCGACGACGACGAAGCAACCGCAGCAGAGGGAGGCGACGACGAGCAGCCTTAGCATGGACGACCGGCCACTGTACCCCGGCCGGCTCCCCCTCGGCGGCGGCATTACCAGATGGAACCGCTCTTCACTCCAGCCGCTACCTTTTCTTGGTGCGCGGAGAGCGTGGAGAGTGTGCACTGCCCCGCCTGTGGATGGATGGATGGAAGGGAAGGGAGAAGCAAGGCCAAGGCCAAGGCCAAAACCCAAAGCCAGAAGAACTAGGCGAGGAAGAAGAGGACAGGGAGACGATGCCGAGGTGGTTGTGGGAGTGCCGACCGCTGCTGCTCGCCGGCACTGTGCAAGCCGCATCACATCTCCGAGTCCAGCTCCCTGAGTAACTGCTATATATACACCCGTTCGACTTGGCGCGGCAGTCGCTGCCCAGGCGCCACTCCGGCTGCCTGTCTATACACACACCCACCCGTAGCGCAACTTAAATATCGGGCGCGCACAAAGTACGGCGTACGCTCGGTGCGTTCACCTACACATTGTATACCTGTACGGCTTTGAATCTTTCTGCTTGTTGTGTGCAATACTACTGTGTTTACCTACAAGCATTCTACTACTACCACCAGCAGTAGTATGGTACTGTGGTGTACTCCTACACGGGACCGACCTCTCCGGAGTCTGGATAGATAGATAGATAGATGCCGGTAAAAAGTCGGATATGGATTTGCTTTGCGTCGTCGACGAGCAAAGGCCATCATGCGTGCATGTTCTTTTCACTCGAGGGCGTAAGTAATCCTCTTTTTTTTTTTTGCGGGGATTTTTTTATTTCTTTTTGCTCGTCTGGCTTAAGCTTTTCCTGTTGTGTCTTTGGTTGCTGGAGTGGCCTGTACGGCTAGTTGCTTGGCGATTAACACGAGTATGCATCCGCAGCAAGGAGAGCAGAGGACCACCAGCAGAGATGTTGCAATGCGTGCGTGCAGAGGCACTGGCACTCCACTCCACTTCTCGGAGCCTCTTGCACTTGCACGCACCATGGTTTAATCACAACATCCGTGGTCCAGACTCCGGAGGAGCGTGGCTGTCTGAGACTGAGAGAGACCGCCCGACCGTACGTGGCAAGCCAAGTTCCGGTCTTCATTTCCGGGGTCAAGCGTTCTGCACTTCCCTCTTTGATTCGTCTAACATTTCAGAGGAATTTATTTATGCCACTCGTCTCCCTGCGTGCATGCACCGGCTCATGTCTCTTTAGTTATCGCCAGGAATCAGCTGATTCAGGATTATTTTCCGGCGCCGGCGTGCGTGTTCTCCTGCTGAATCATCATTATCATTATCATCGCTGTAAAGATGGGATCCGGAGTGGGCGTACGTGGTTCTCTGCTTCTCTCTCTCTTTTGGTTTGGTGGTGTATATAGCTAATGTCAGTCAAAGCGAGCGACTTTGTTTGCGCGCTCGTGGGAACCCGTTTTCAGTCAGGTGGGCTCTATTTTGTCAGCTTATCACATCTCATGGTATGGACAGCGATGGGTTTGGATCTTCTTCACCTCCATTACCTAGGGATGATAGTGTTGGGGCCTGTTTGATTCAAAGGGTTTTTAAATAAATTTTATAGGATTTTAATTCATACGAATTTTTTTAATATAGTGTGTTTGTTTCAAAGGAATAAATCCTACAAAATTTCTATACATTGATTTTCTACACTACAATCCTATAGGATTTCTAACAAGACGCGAGACCTTTTGGAATATTTCTATGTGTCTATGATAACTATGACATGTACCTAAAACCTATAAAATTTCCTACGTTTTTCCTGCGGTGCAATCAAACAACTTATCTTAATGGTTCCTGCATTTTTTCATTCCTGTAGGATTCCAAGTGCCATGCCATTCTATTGCTGCACTATTTCTATTCCTATGTTTTACAAATCATTTGAATCAAACAAGCACTTAGACTTAATATTTGTATTATTGTATGTAACGTTTTCTGTTGTGCACCGACCATGGAGTAGTACTCCACGTCCATGCGATCGGATCTTATCCCTTGTAATAGGTTGCTACCTGCCTCCTTTGTAATCGCCAAGCTCGGGGCTCTTCCGAGCTATATCAACATGCAGCCGATACTCCTAACGGAGTCATAGTTCCTCCCAAACCTAATCGCTCGACATGGTATCAGAGCAACCTCTTCCATGACCTATCCACCAAAAATCAATCCACACAAAGCCAAGAAAAATCCTGTCGCCTACGCATCTTTGCCACCGCCGCCGCTACAAGAAACAAGACTACAACTGGATCCTCCCTGGTGTCCATGACGTCCTCGTCCTCATCGTCGACGGCGTTCTCCGTTGCCCTGGGATCCCTTCCCTCCTAGAAGCTGACGTGGGCTAACTTCCTCTTCTAGAAGACCCTCGTCTACTCGTGGTGCTCAGGCTCTCGGCTTGCTCGATGGCACTGACGTTGCGCTGGCGAAGACCTTGGAGGCTAAAGATGACGACCACAAGAAGATCACAATCCCCAACCCTGCCTATGCGGCATGGCTATTGCGGGACCAGACAGTGCTCGGATTTTTCATGAACTCGTTGCCGCCGGAAATCATACCCCATGTTGTTGGGCTTGAAACATCAGCTGCGGTGTGGTCCATCCTCACCAGCACTTTCTCCTCCCACTCTCGCACGAAGATCAATCTTCTCTGCGAGGCGTTGAACAACACCAAGAAGAACGAGATGACCGCCGCGCAGTTCTTTGCGAAGATGAAGGGCTTTGGCTGCGAACTCGGCTGCTGCGGGCGAACCTGTTCATGAAGACAAAATGGTTGGGTACGCCTCAACGGTTTCGATGCCAGCTATAACTCCCTCGTGGCCTCCGTCAACGGCAACCCCGATACCACACTTGATGACCTTTTTAATCAAATTTGTGCTCATGATCTTCCCCACGAGATGCTCTCAGAAACAAGGCAAGACACCGGCTTCACCTTCTCTATCAACGTCGCCACCCGCCTGTCTCGTGACAACAGTCACAACTCTCGCCCATGTGGTGACCATGGTGACCGCGTCTCCTACAGTGACCGTGGTGGCGGGGATCGTTGTGATTATGGAGGGCGTCGATGGCACCATGAGGGCATGATGGCAATCGCGATGGACACCATGATTTGTGTCCCCGTCCTCATCGTCGATAGCATTCTTCGCTGCCCTTGGATCCCCTCCCTCTTAGAAGCTGATGGGGGCGAACTTCCTCTTTCGGAATATCCTCGTCTACCCCCTCCCTTCGTGGTGCTCAGGCTCTCAACTTGCTCGATAGCACCGACGCCGCGCCGGCAAAGATACTGGATGCCGAAGATGACAACCACAAGAATATCACAATCCCCAACCCTGCCTATGCGGCATGGCTCTCTCGTGAACTCTTTGTCGTCGTAAATCATACCCCATGTTGTTGGGCCTGAAACATCAGCTACGGTGTGGTCCGTCATCACCGGCACATTCTCCTCCCACTCCTGCACGAAGATCAATCATCTCCGCAAGGCGCTGAACAACACCAAGAAGAACGAGATGACTGTCATGCAGTTCTTTGCGAAGATGAAGGGCTTTGGCTCCAAACTCGCTGCTGCAGGAGAACCTGTTGATGAAGACAAAATGGTTGGGTACATCTTCAATGGTATCGATGCCAGCTATAACTCCCTCATGGCCTCTATCAACGGTAACCCTGGTACCACACTTGATGAGCTTTTTAATCAAATATGTGCTCATGATCTTCGCCACGAGATGCTCTACGAAACAGGGCAAGACACCGGCTTCACCTCCTCTGTCAACGTCTCCACCCGCCTGTCCGTGACAACAACCGCGACTCTTGCCCATGTGGTGACCATGAACGCTCTCCTGACTGTGGTGACCACGTCTCCCGCGATGACCGTGGTGGCGGGGATCGTTGTGATGATGGAGGGTGTTGGCGGTGTCGTGATGATCAGGGGCGTGATGGACGCCGTGATTTGCGTCCTCATCCTTATCATCGAAGGTGTTCTCTGTTGCCCTTGGATCCCCTCCCTCCTAGAAGATGACGCGAGTTAACTTCCTCTTCCGGAAGACCCTCGTCTACCCCTCCCTTCATGGTGCTCAGGCTCTCGGCTTGCTCGATGGCACTGACGCTGCACCGCCGAAGATCCTGGAAGCCGAAGATGGTGACCACAAGATGATCACAATCCCCAACCCTGCCTATGCGGCATGGCTCTCTCGTGAACTCATGTTCGTCGTAAATCATACCCCATGTTATTGGGCGTGAAACATCAGCTACGGTGTGGTCCATCCTCACCAGCATGTTCTCCTCCCACTCCCGCGCGAAGATCAATCATCTCCGCGGGGCGCTGAACAACACCAGGAAGAACGAGATGACTGTCACGCAGTTCTTTGCGAAGATGAAGGGCTTTGGCTTTGAACTCGCTACTACGGGAGAACCTGTTGATCAAGACAAAATGGTTGGGTACATCTTCAATGGTCTCGATGCCAGCTATAACTCCCTCATGGCCTCCCTCAACGGCAACCCCGGTACCACACTTGATGGCCTTTTTAATCAAATATGTTCTCATGATCTTCGCCATGAGATGCTCTCAGAAACAGGGCAAGACACCATCTTCACCCCCTCCGTCAACGTCGCCACCCACCCGCCTCGTGACAACAACCGCGACTCTGCCCATGTGGTGACTGTGGATGCTCTCCTGACCGTGGTGACCGTGTCTCCCGCGATGACCGTGGTGGCACGGATCGTTGTGATGATGGAGGGTGTTGGCAGCGCCATGATGATTAGGGGTGTGATGGCAATCGTGATGGATGACGTGATTTGCGTCCTCGTCCTTATCGTTGACGGTGTTCTCCGTTGCCCTTGGATCCCCTCCCTTCCAGAAGTTGGCGTGGGCTAACTTCCTCTTCCTGAAGACCCTCGTTTACCCCCTCCCTTCGTGGTGCTGAGGCTCTTGGCTTCCACTTGCGGACATGAAGACACCGCCATCCTCTCGCCAGCGGGACCCGCGCAATGATGCGCTAGAATTTTCTCCTGTGTGCTCTACACCTGATGCCGCTGCCATGCCAGCTTCTCTTGCGAGCCCACCGCTAGTGGAAAGCCCCCTACAATAGGATTCCCCTAGCTTTGTCGCTAGCGACAGCAGCTCCAGCGGATCTTCTATGGGTGGTAGTGCTACACCGTCTCATGCATCACCAACTTCTCCACCGCCTCCACCTGAACTACGCACACGGTTGCAGAAAGGTATACGTCATCCAAAAATATATACTGACGGCACGGTACCATATGGCATGTTTACCTCTACAGGTGAACATAGTACACTCTCAGAGGTGCTTGAGGATGACTAGTGGCACATGGCGATGGAAGAAGAATATACCGCGTTAATGCAAAATAAAACATGGCATCTTGTCCCTCCACAATTTACCACAAATCTTATTGATTGTAAATGGGTGTATCGTGTCAAAAAGCATGCAGATGGTACAATTGATAGGTACAAGACACAGCTAGTTGCTAAAGGCTTCAAGATGAGATATGAGATAGATTATGAGGATACCTTCAGTCATGTTGTTAAAGCAGCAACCATCAAAATTGTCCTGGCAGTTGCTATTTTCAGGGACTAGAGTCTATGGCAGTTAGATATCAAGAACATGTTTTTGTATGGCGTTCTGGAGGAGGAGGTGTATATGAAACAACCCCCGGGTTTTGAGTCTTCCGCTACTGCACATTATATTTGCAAGCTTGACAAAGCCCTTTATGGGCTCAAGCAAGCCCCTCGAGGATGGTTTTCTAGACTTGGTACCAAATTGCAATAGCTTGGCTTTGCTCCTTCCAAAGCAGATACTTCACTATTCCTTTATCACAAAGCTAATGTTATAATGTTTGTTCTAATTTATGTTGATGATATCATAGTGACCAGTTCATCAGATCAGGCTATTTCTGCTCTTCTTCAAGATCTTAGCGATAACTTTGCACTCAAGAATTTGAGAGATCTGCACTTCTTTTTGGGTATTGAGGTAAAAACAGAATGACCTGCTTCTTACCCAGGAAAAATATACTGCCGATTTGTTGACAAAAGTTAAAATGACAAAGTTCACATCCTCTCCTACACCTTTATCCTCCACTGAAAAGTTATCCTTGACTGAGCGAACTCCTATTGGTCCTCATGATAGTACACAATATAGAAGCATTGCAGGCGTCTTACAGTACTTGACACTCACCAAGCCTGATATTTCATTCTCAGTTAATAAAATTTGTCAGTACCTTCATGCTCCCACAGTTGCTCATTGGACAGCTGCCAAAAGAATCCTAAGATATGTTCAGGGTACTATACATGCTCGTTTGACTTTTCAGAAATCGTCATCTAGTTTATTGAGTGCATTCTCAAATGCAGATTGGGCAGGTTGTCTAGGTGATAGAAGATCCACTGGAGGTTTTGTTGTATTTCTTGGACCAAACTAGGTTTCATGAGTGCAAGGAAACAGGCTACGGTATCCAGGTCCAGTACTGAAGCAGAATATAAAGCCTCTTGCAAATGCCGCAACAAAATTGATATGGGTTGAAGCTTTGCTCAGTGAACTTGGTGTTCAACTAAAGGTAAAGCCATATTTATGGTGTGATAACTTAGGTGCTACATATATGTCCGCGAATCCTATTTTCCATTATCATTTTGTTCGAGAAAGAGTTACAAACAAAATGCTTGAGATCAAGTTCATATCAAGCAAAGATCAAGTTTCAGATGGTTTCACAAAAGCCTTGAAGGTTGTGACTTAAGGGGGCTATTATTAGACTTAATATTTGTATTATGGTATGTAACGTTTGGTGTTGTGCACCGACCATGAAGTAGTACTCCACATCCGTCACGACTCCTAGCCTAGCTCGATCGCTACCTGTCTCCTTTGTAATCGCCAAGCTCGGGGCTCTTCCAAGCTATATCAACACGCAGCCGATACTCCTAACGGAGTCATCGTTCCTCCCAATCCTAGTTGCTAAAAACAAATGTAAAGAATTTAATCTAGTTGCTGACATCACAACTTGGCTGATGCGTTTACACGACGACCCCTTAGAACTGTGACGGATCATCTGGTCTATACGAGATCTCTTGGATGACGATCATTGAGCAACAACCTAAAATTAGACAGACATCGATGAATGGTGGCGTAGCACACACCGCACGAGCTAGCACTAGCGAACCTTGCGTTCTAGGGCTCTAGGCTTTTGCACCTGCCACATGATTCATAGTAGTGTAAGGTGTGTGACATGCCATTTCATCAACCAACTGCTCGCTCGTCGTGGTTTCCGTCCGGCTGGACCTTTGGGACCGATCGGGAGGATCTGCGCCTGACCGTCGTGGTTTCCGTCCGACTGGCATGGCAGCTCAACGGCCAAATAATTGGATGGCTCCAAGAGGAGGATTCCCTGCCCGCTGCCGAGCCCCGGCCTGCGGTTTTTCAGCCAAAAACTAACCAAAACCAAACCAAACCCGGTGCAATGCATGCACGCCAACTGAGAGAACTCGTCAGAAACCGAAGAAGAGTAGGCCGGGCGGCGCACGTTTGCAGAGGAATCCCGAGACACACTCACACGCACCGTCCTGTCCCTTCACCTTCGGCCATGCCCTGCCTGCTCTGAACGTAGTACGTGCTGACCTTCTCCTGCCGCTACCGCTCCATCTTCCAACTCCCAGTACACACGGCGAGTGAGTACTGCGTCGAGGCGTGTGAAAGAAAAGAAAGATGCAGGTTGACGACGGGGTTCAGGGTTCCCTCGGTCACCTCGTTATCTGAAACTACGAACGAAGAGGCTTTGTACGTCCAACGTTATCCGCGCCGACTGGCCCGTGTGAGCCGTGCCTTCCGGCTCCGAGGAGTCCGGCATCGGCTAGCTTCGTGCAAGAAGCAGTAAAATTCCGGTGGGGTTGGTACGTGGTGCAAGCAGCACAGTAACATTCTGGCGGGCGTAGAGCTAGGAGTGTGACATAGGAAGGATTAAAGGCAGAGGCACTCGGGCACGGCACGGGCAAAGGTTGAGTCACATCAGCTTGCTGCGACTGGGAGTCGGGATGGATGGATGGATGGATGGATCGTCCCTGACCCTGCCTGACTCATCACAGACGAGATCGGAAACCGGAAAGGCATCTCGCGCCCGCTCATGTGCTCCAACAGTGCCACATGTTGCTGTTTCCTCTCTCTGCTGCACTATGTGTGAGCGAGCTGGTAGCGACACACCGGCGCCTACTGTTGTTGTTCAGCGCTGGTGCGTGCGTGGCACTATGTCCGTGCCCTATGTATGTTGCTTGCTTGCTTGATTGTGTGTGCGTGTAAATAATGGAGGCCGGGTGAAACCCAGTTCTGAATATAGACATCCGCTGTGCAGATTTTAAATTAAGGGTTAATCTGGTCAGCGAGGGAATGTTATTTGGGGTCTTACTGAAAACACAGGAAAGAGCACCAACAACAAAAACCGTACTCATCAGAGCGATTATAAACACATGGACGTTCGAGGAGGAAACATATGGATGTTCTTTCTTTCTTCTTTTTTGCGAGTAAAAATGTTCAGTCTCAAAAAAACAATAGATGGATATTTTCCGGTAAGACCGCCTTGATCCTACAAGGAGTGGAACAACCATGCGTTTCCAGGTACTCCATCGGCTGCGATCATTTCACAAGTTACATAAAAGGGCCTACTTCTTCTGCCTGAACCCGGTTTTCTGACCATTGTTTGCCTTCATCCAAGGAAAGAAAACCCCGGCATGGATGCACTTGCTCGCACAGTGCCCGCACTACCAGGGGCTACGCATGTCATGTGCTGGCTAAACTCTTCACGCGAGACCTCCGTGTGATCCATCGCGTGGCGACGATCTAGCAGACAGATTTTCCAAAAGGGAGCAGGCCTGGGGTCCCATGAACCACCCCCCACCATCGCCTCTAGTTTCGTCAGCTTTTCTGGCACAGTGTGAGCTATTGCGATTAAGGCTACTTACTATCATCTGCCCGTCTATGGATGGCCCTACTCATTGACAAACACGTCCGCTGCAGGGCAAAAACTGTTGCCAGATTGACCGCTCTTGATTCTTCTAGGAGTAGATTTTTCGTTCCAATACAGGTGAGGTGCAGATCTAACAAATGTGCTGGTACAGAACTTTTCGGGGTTTGAGGAATACGAGCGAAAATTCCTAAACAAGCTACGGTATGTGAAGTGCGAGGTGGAGATTTCGTACTCGTTTGAAGATCGAAATCGCCATAGCAGCCCCGATACCGCCGCCGCCATTCCAGACCGCTTGCCATTCCAGACCACCAGACAGCGGTCCAAAGACACGGCGCGCGCCGTGCCTGCCGATGCAGGAGTCACCTTTCACGAGTCGAAATGGAGAGAATGTCAGGCAACGCAACGATTTTGTTCAGTTCAAATTGTACAGATCAACCCACCTCTGACGCTTCAAGGCTTGCACCGATGGATTGTCTTGAACTCTCATCTCGCATAGTGGACCAACGGTGAAACAGGTCCATGTATGACACTTGTTTAAGCATAGTAGTACCTGCAAACTGAAAACAATGACACTGCTGGCTGGTCATCATCAGAAACCAGTTTCATTTTATCTGAATCTCAAATTCTAAACAAGTCACAGTTACTGTGTTTCACGAAACTACCAATGTCATAACCGAAGGTACTGGACCAGTCAAAAACTAAATGATATCTGTGCTTGGCAATATTACAAGAAAATCAGTCAATGCCTTCCAAAATATAGGAACACTGGAGTCATGAAGACAGTAGTGTCCACATGACTCTTCAAAGTTTGGAACAGAGCAAAGATTAAAAAAAAATCACATTACTCTTCGTTCATAGCGCAAATACAACGTATGAAAACAATAAGAAAACTAAAGAATTCATGTATAATAGACAGAGCTTTTTCTTGGATTAGTACAAAGGGGGATGCTGGGCATCTATACAGCAGATTCAGGTTACCTATCAGAGTGCCACGTGGAACAAATTTTGAGTTTACCAGATTATACGCCCATGCCACAGAAGCTGTCAACTGGTCTAAAAACTGTAGGTGAAAGGCGATAGCAAATAAACAATCGGCGAAGAGTTTTAAGATATATACTTCCTCTGTAGCATTATACCAAAACGTCTTATATTTTGGAATGGAGGTAGTACTCACTATGTTCACTGTTTCCTGCACAAACTGCCAATGTGCCTCAACACATAATTAGATGGTTCAGGGAATTAAATCATCATGTTGATGGAGCCACAGCCCCACATTAGTCTCAAATCTAGTCTTATTTATTGCAACAGAAAGGCCAAAGCAAAAAAAGGAAAAGAGTATGGACATCCATGTGCAGCATAACATTATAACATTTTAAAATATGCTAGGAAGTTCAAATATAATAACAGGCCAATACAAGTACTATGCAGCTAATACTTTATCCTCTAAGCAACGAAACAGTACTAGGTTATGAATCAGAAGTGTTGTTCAACGCCCTCATTTTCTAATAGAAAGGGAAATTTCAAATTGTCACATTTAATGTCATAATAAAAGAACCAAAAGGGCATAGTCTTGAAAAAAAAATGAACCAAAAGGAAATGCGTGCACAAGTTCTATGATATAGTCATATAGAAGTTGTCTGGATAATCATGGATTTGTGACAGGCCGCATTATGCTAAAAACCTCTGATTGCATGGTCAAATCAAACAATAAGCGTTTGGATCATCTCACGTCGAAAAAGGAAACAATAAAATAAAATGAAAGCATTCAGTCCATGACAATTATAAATATGTCACAGCTTGTGTTATTCTCATGTATCAATAGATATAAACAGCATAGATCGAATACCAGATGTTTAAAATCAACTCGGTGAGACATTTCTATTATATATATCACACGGTATAGCTACTGTTTCCCACCTAATTTTTTTTCAAGTTTACCAGATTATACGCCCATGCCGCAGAAGCAAACAACTAACCTAAAAACTGTAGGTGAAAGGCAACAGCAAATAAACAATCTGTGAACAGTTTTAAGATATAGCCACTATGTTCACAGTTTCCTGCACAAACTGCCAATGTGTATCAACAAATAATTAGATGGTTCAGGAATCAAATCATCATGTTAATAGAGCCACCCCACATTAGTCTCAAATCTAGTCTTACTTATTGCAACAGAAAGGCCAAAACGAAAATGAAAAGGAACAGTAAAGTATGGACATCTATGTGCAGCATAACATTCTAACATGTTAAACTATGCTACGCAGTTCAAAATAATAATCAGGCAAAGAAAACTACTGTGCAGCTAATACTTTATCCTTGAAACGTTGAAACACTGCAGGTTACGACCCAGAAGTGCTCTTTAACGCCCTCTCACTTTCTAATAAACAGGACAATTTCATAAAATGTCTTAAAAGAACCAAAAGGGCATAGTCTGGAGAAAACATTAACCAAGAGGAAATGCATTCAATTACTCAGCCAAGTTCTACGATACAGTCATAGTATAAAAGCTTTCTAGATAATCATGGACTTATGCCAGGCCATAGGTCAAATTGTCTTTAATCCAGATTATGGTGAAAACTCTGATTACAGGGTGAAACAAATAGTTAGCATTTGGATCAACACACAAAAAAATGACACTATTAAAGAAATGGAAAGAATTCAATCCATGAAAATTATAGATATGTCGCAGTTTTTTTTTTCATGTATCAGTAGACGTAAACAGCATATATGGAGGGACATTTCTGTTATATCTGTATCACACGATAACGCTACTGTTCCCCACAGAAATAAAACTTATATTTACTCTTCCACCACAACTGCTTACAATAGGAGCAGTGTCAAAATAGCATGATGAAACTGTCATAATGACAGTCCAAATTTGCCAGGGCAAACTAAGAAGACTGTAAGACATGCAAATGTTTACAAAAATTATCTTCACCCTGAATTCGAGTCAGGAAAATGATGAAACATCTCACTGCAATTTGCACCAGAAAACAAAGCTTTCAATATCTTTCCTAAGATATCTCTGTCATTGGTAGTGCACCAGTAGTAAACTTTCCAGACAACAGTGTAGCATTAACAACATATCTTATGTTCAACCTATCGCTTGTATGATACTAAGAATTCATAAAGCATTATCATAGCATATACTACATCAGAAAATGACAACAGATAGAGCACCGCTACATATGTGGATAAGAAAGTTCTTTACAAACCTACCTTGTACTGTATGTCTAGCGACAACTGTAAAATGCAGTATTCTTAGTATCCATGGTGTTAATTGACGACGTTGGGTTTAGTGGCGACTTCAGGACAACTGGTGGCTTCTTATCTGGCACCAGTGTCATGGGTGCAGTACCATCAAGCATCCTGACTACCCTTCGCATACCAGGCCGCTTCCGACAGTCTGGATGCACACAGCAGAGGCCTACAAGCAGCACCCGTCGCATCTCCTCCGCAACAAACCGTCCCTCAAGCCACTGGTCAGCTGCATCAACCAGCCTCCGACGACCCCATAGACTCCACACCCAGTCAACAACTGCGGTTCCCTTCTCTGTTGGCCTCCGGCCGGTAGCCACCTCCAAAGCAAGCACCCCGAAGCTGTAAACATCAGAACGCTCTGATGCCACACCCGAATGCACATACTCTGGTGCGAGGTATCCAAGCGTGCCTGCTGGCTGTGTTGCCAAAGGCACTCCGCCATGGCTCACCACGCGAGCAAGACCAAAATCTCCTAACCGAGCATTGAACTCCGCATCAAGCAGCACATTTGATGACTTGACATCACGGTGAAGAATGCGGCGGTCACATTCATCATGCAGAAATGTAAGTGCCGATGCAACACCAAGCACCGCCCCAAACCGTGCCTCCCAGGGAAGTGTTGCTCCACCCTTGGTGTGCAGTGCACTGTCAAGATTGCCATTGGGCATGAACTCATAAACAAGCACCAGGTCATGCTCACCGGAGCTCCACCCAAGAAGTGGCACCAGATTGGCGTGATGTGGGCAATCAAGCATGGCACGAAGCTCACTACCAAACGCCTTTAAGCAGTGCCGCATAGCTTGAAACCGTTTGACAGCAACCCTTGAACCAGAAGGGAGAACCCCCTCAAACACAATGGCGCCAGAGCCACCAATGCCGATCACATTTTCACTGCCGAAGTCCTTCGTTGCTGTGCGTACCACTTCCATGGGCAGCATCCCACGAAAGTTCTTGTCCTCGAACAGCACAGTAGGTTCTACACTTTTGCTGCCCTTTGGACGGCCAAGCCATAGAATAGAGCTGATGGCCAGGATAACCAGCAAGACCACGCCACCGAGAACTCCGCCCAGCACCTTGTAGAATAAGTGATGGTGGTGGTGATTTGCTGGAAGCGGCAGTGGGGTCTTGAACGACGCCTGGTCCTTGGGCGGTGGCGAAGGAATTGGGGAAGCCGACGCGTGTGAGGAGTTGGGGAAGCCGAAGGTGCGAAAGGTCCAGCTCTCGACGACGTGAAGCGCGAAGCCTTCGCCATTGGACGCCGAGAATCCCGCGTACATGTACGCGCGGAGGAGGCCGGAGAGGTCGACGTCGACGGAGAGCGCGGCCTTCTCGGGTCGGCGGGACGGCGAGTACGAGAGCCAAGCGCGGAGCCGGCGGAGCGGCGCGCGGTACTCGACCCAGGCGGTGATGGGCACGCCGGCCTTGAGGTCGACGCCGGGGCTCGCGGACGCGAGGGAGAAGATGGAGCCCGCGTCGAGCGCGACGTGGTTGCCATCAGGGTCCCGCAGCGCCACGTCGCGGTGCGTGTCGAGCTCCACGGCGACGGTGGACACGTCGGCGAGCTCGCCGTCGTCGGAGGCGGAGGCGGACGGGTAGAGGCCTAGGAACCCGTTGGAGGCCCCGAGGAACGAGCGCGAGGATGTGAGGATGAACGCGAGCCCGTCGCCATAGGATGGAGACGGCGCGATGCGGAAGGTGAAGCGGGTGGAGAAGGAGGCCTGCGCCGGGGCAGCGTGCGGGTCGAGCGGCGGGACGAGGAGGCGCACGGGATCCGAGAAGAGGGCGCGGCCGGCGCCGATGCCGTCGCTGGAGTTGGTGGTGAGCGCGATGGCGAGCGCGCCCGGGAGGATCGAGGCGGAGCCCAGGAGCGTAAGGTTGCTCGCCCACGAGATGCGGCGGTAGGAGGCGATGGCGGTGGTGGACACGCGGCGGCCCTTGGCGGCCGCGGTGGGAAAGAGGGGCACGGCAAGGAGGAGGAGGAAGAAGATGGCGGCGGTGGAAGACGGCGGCATGTCGATACGCGGCTAGGTTCTCCCTGGCCACATTGGCCGCATCGGCGGTGGATTTGGGGGGTGGGTGGGTTTGATTTTGGAAGAAGGGGAGGGAAGGGGGAATGGGGTTTTGCACGTTGACTGGATGACATGTGGACCCAGGTTCAGCATATATTTTTCAGAATTCAGGACACGTGGCGCGCGGGGAGGAGGACGACCCATCGTCTGGGGAACGCCTAGCATTTCCCAAAATTTATAGGCTTATCCATCCTGAAGAGGCCTGCCTCGCATAGAGGCCCATAGACCCGAAACAAAAAGTAGGCAGCAGCATGTCGCTGTTAATTTGTTTTCTATTCTCCTTTTTATACCTAAAAAATGTTTTATGTTATGAAGTTAGCCAGATGAATATTTATCTACCAAATTGCATGTATGAGAAATATTGCTCTACATAACACTAGGTAGATGCAGACCATCTCTTCAACATTGGAAGTGCCATATTTTAATCATTGGCCTAAGCAAACAATCATCTACATTTCAACCAAACACAATTCAAAAAGAATTACTTCACGGTAACACAAAATAGTGAGGCCGCATATTAACCAAACAGTATTGTCATGAGTGGAGCTAGCGAACCAAGGTATATGAACAACATTTATTTTGAGCATAACACTAGGTTGTGCAACACCATCCGTTCAACCAATGGCCATTGGTAGATAAAATAAATAACAAAGATCAAAATTAACCAAGTTAAATGCCTCAAGTTTAGCTCACAATGAACAGACATATCACACAATATACACTGATATATTATGATATTTATCAAATAGCATGCACAACCAATGTGGTTGTAACATATGTTAAATGTAGATTATCCCATGAACATGTCTAGTGTCAGCTTTCTAGTCATTGACACAAGCAAACATTACCTGCACAATGAATCTAAACGTACGCAGCAGATAAATATTTTTTATTTCAATGCAAACTTAACTAGTGAAATTGAACTACCAGATTTTAGGAAACCAATAAACCGTTAAGAAATATCAAAAATCGAAACATAGACATAATAGTATGAAGATCAAATCCTAACCCTAGCAGATCTGAAGTGCATGTCATGTGCCAGCCTTCTACGGACCATCTACGTTCAAACCTACGGTAAGAAGGTGTTTGTAGGCCTTACCACCATGAACGAGTCGCAGAAGGTCGATGATGGCGGGATAGGCGAAGTTCTTGCTCACGAATGAACATGTGCGGTTGACATCGACGATTGTAGGACATGCGGAGTTCTTGATCATGGACCAACATGCACGGTCGGCGTCGACACAACAGAAATGGGGGTAATCGGAGATGGAAGGATCTATCCTTCACCGGTCTTCAAGTCACCACAGACATATGAATTGCCGGCGATATTGGGAGGGAGAGTGAGACGAAGGAGTAGACGATGAGGGAATTTTATGGCGCGTATTTTCGAAGTGACACGACGGTCACATCCTCCTTCCCCACGTGTGCATGGGAAGGCTCCCTCTGTGACGTGGGGTGAATGCGGCAAATGCAATAGGGGTAGTTTAGAGAGTAAGGCAAGCCGACGTAGGAGAATCCGGGAGCAAGATTGGCACACGATGTACCCAGGTTCTGGTCCCCTCCCTACTCCTACTATAATTTACT
The DNA here is from genome assembly GCA_916181665.1 of Avena sativa. Lineage (NCBI taxonomy): Eukaryota > Viridiplantae > Streptophyta > Magnoliopsida > Poales > Poaceae > Avena > Avena sativa. The sequence continues at coordinate 462,446,924 of OV702279.1, read as the reverse complement.
ATATGATCATAGATTGATTTACATGGTGGTTCGCCACGCCATCTTTAAAACGTTGTACAGTGTATCCGTTACAGTACACTTTCTGGTGCTATTGATATGTGGAACAGCCCAGGCATACCATGTCCGTATATCGGTGTGCACTTCAGTGGCACGTAAATAGGTAAAAAGGTTGTCGGTTCCATGCAAAAAAAAGCATGCCAATGCGGTGCATGCAGGATGGTCAAACCTTGTCCGGTTGCTATAGAGGATGTGACCTTATAGACGCGGTGAACCCATAATAATGAAAAATGTACATACTTATAGAAAAAAAGCCTAATTGGAGCTACAAAATGAATTAAGCAAAGAAAGTGAAAACACATTATGTAAATCAGCAGCTGATTAAACAATGAGTAGTGAAATAGGGAGTAATTAGGATTAGTTTCACTGCCTAAAATGCATTGATAAATCTAAAAAATTGTTATAAAGTAGCAAATCGTCAATCTGGCTTGTAGTATCATTGCAGTTCTACACATCTTTCCTACGTACTTGTTCAAACTTGTTCTCATTGATCAGTTTACATGCAAAGTATAAGGAGAATGCTTCAATAAAAATTGTAACAAGAGTTTCACATTACAGTACCAACTTCTATCACTAATTAAACAGAAGCATCAAACATGCAGAAACTGCTGCTCAGGGAGCTTAGCAAATACACACATTTTCTATGGGAACATAGCATTCCTACTACTCAACAAGTGCATCAAGATCGCTGACAAAGGTTCATTACACTGTTGCAGCTATTGTCCACCTAGGAAGAGTCATCGGACTAACCACACAACCCAACCTAGCAAGTTCATGGGCGGCCAAATTACATATTCACTTACTAAAACAGAACTAGAAGTAATCAAAATTTTGGATACATAGGCTCCTGGCTTCTTTCACCAGCACACCAATTGTTGACTTGCGTGTAACCATCAATGGTAAATGCAAGCACCGGGATGGAGGATTCAGATTCAAAAATAACACGGTCTGACCCCATATTCATTGCAGTAGCAAGACATGCCACAACTTATCAACTTATGATTGCAGAGGATTCTAAAATGCACTACTAGTGCTTCTTTTGCCCGCACCAGCACCAACAAAGTCACCAAACTAGTCGCATATTGCACATCCCCACCCTCCAGCACCACTTGTACTATTAAAAGCTCCGTCATGATTCACGAAGTTGTCCGGTGGTTTTGTCCATCTTACCTTGTGAAGTGGCTTTGATGGCTTGTTCTCAACCCAATGGCATACCTCTTTGGGAGCTTATTATGGTGCCATTTCTCCTGCATTGGCTTTGCTCCATACACTCCACTATTCCCAGATGAGCATCATTGCCTTCAGTTTGGTCACCTCACCTTCCTTGGACATCTCCTCTAGCATCATGTGAGGAGAATTGTAGGCCAACTCTTTGGAATTTAGGAAGACATGGCAACACTTAATAGCAATATATATGCATGCCCATTACAAAAGTGGACATGGACATGATCAAGAAAAGAGACAATTAAACTGTAAACAAATTGATCAGAAACCTCTTTACAGTTTGCAAATATAGCGATGAAAGGTAGCGAACTATCAACACTTACGAAATTTCCTAAAGTTTTTTTACGCAAGAAATTGCCTAAAGTTATCATAGTAACATCCCATAAAGTTGACAGAAAACAGTGTACAACTGAAAACCACTCTGTCTAATGTACTACATGATTTTATCTTTGTGGGGAACTCTTTCTCCAATATCGGAAATAGAGCGGACATGATTTGCTACACCATGATTAATGAAGAGTCATTACAATATTTAACATATCAAGTAAATGGTCGGCAACCACAAATCCAAGTTGAATCACATAAAGCATCAAGAGGAAAGCACCGGATAAGAATGTGAACTTGTGATCAAAGTTGAGCTAGCCGTGAGCGTTCATCCTAAGCCATTGAAACAAATTAGTATCTAGGTATGAGAACTTCTTAAAAAGGAACCACAAAGAAGAAATGATTAGATTTCAAAAACACATTACAAATAAGAACCACAAACAAATAACTTGTGAACAACTTTGAAAAAATTCAATAAGCATATCCCCACGATTCATGCATTTAGATTGACCATGCTTGACCTGAGAGACTCGAACTAAATACAAACTTTTGCCCTTGGGTTAAGAAACACTAACAATACATCTACCACATCCATCACCCAAGAGGACATCATCAGTCTTATCTAACTTGCGGATATTGTAAGAATAAATAAAATCTAACTTGCAGATCCAAATCTTAGCAGCCTAACACCACTACACATGTTATGTGTATTGTAATTATCTTGCAATTTTTATTTAAAACATAAAGCGAGGCAAGTAAATAAGTTGCAATTTAAGTCAAATGGCTTATCAACATAGCTATGTGAATTCAACGTACCCAATAAGCTTCATATCTGAAGTATGTCTCAGTTATAAATCATCAAAAATTACAAAACATAAGGTTCAAGTATATGATATACTCGGAGAACAAAAAAGTGACCACCCAAGATATAGATGTACTAACCATGAGACACATAAATGAGGCCTACAATAGTTCATGCCTTGGACCATAATAATGACCCACAACCAATATTTGTATGTGTTAATGAGTGGATGACAAGAACAATAATTCAGTTAAATATGCATACTCCAAAATCAAAATCAACCAAAAAAACAAAACTTATGATAAAAGAGACTAACTAATCAATTGGCTCATACTCAGGTGGTTTTTTATATGGATGCAAGTGGACATTTTGGTGGATGGGGGCGGACAGTCTGCTACTATTCTATATCCGTGCATGCAACGAATTGGTTAAGTAGTGAGTATGTGATTACCTGATTAGTAAACAGGTTGGATTAGGTGGACAGAGCCTAGACATCTAGCGGACGTCCGCCTGCATCCCAATGTCCTTACCACGTTAGACTTGATAATAAACTATAGGTATTTCAAATGAAAAACTATTTGTAAATCAATTGGTGGTATGAACTACAATTACAGATTGTAATGCTAGTACTGCACTGACGAGGGTTTAACTCATTAATTCCCATTGTTATGGACTTGGGTTTTGGAGAAGGAGGGAGCGCTGGAGACATCTATCGGCTAGTAAACAAGCACACAGGAGACAAAGGATTTACCCAGGTTCAGGCCTCGTAGAGGTCCCTACTCCTGCTTGTCTGCTCGTGGAATTATTGAGGGAGTCGAAAGTTACAACGGTGCGCAGATGCAATCTGACGAGGGTTTGTGGAAGCTAGGGTTGCGTGTGTCCTCCTCGCCGCTCCCTCCTAGCCCTTATATAGATAAGCTAGGTCTCGGGTGGCAGGTCGAGTCGGTTTACAAGTTAGGGTTTTCCCCTTCAAACTTTCTATCTTTAGCTTCTTCTTGTTCTTCAAGCAATCGAGAGTCCGTAGGTTATTCGAGTCCTTCATTTTGGCCCTTGGCGACACCATGGGCCTGTATGTATTTAGACCGTATATACCAAGCTCGAGTACCTGTAGGGTAATACCCATGTCAGTAGCCCCCGAGTGTCCAGTGGAATCGCAGATTCGACTGGGGACTTTTGAAGCCTTCGAGTGCATGAATGAGTATATTTCGACTGCTTTATTTGTGTCATAGGGATTGTTGATATACGTGCCTGATATAACCGAAGTATCGGTATTAGTTAACCACCTTAGGGTGAAACAACGCAATCTACTCGAACTCGAGTCCCCGGACTCGAATCTGAAAAAGTGCTGGTGTAATTCGACTCAGGCCGCGGAGGTCTTACAGGAGTGGAATTCCAGTTATATGGGTGTGAGCACTTGACGCGTCCGTCAAGGCATGTTCATCGTGCCTGTAGGCACGGATATATTTCTGGTAGTGCGCAGTTAAATGCGTTGCCAGGCCTTATTCAGGTCTTACCTTCATGCCGTAGGCGCGGCATCCGAATTTTATCATCGCGGAGACGATTCGGGCGTCCCAGGAGACGTAGTCTCTTTGTAGGGAAAATTTGTGAGGCGGTGTCGCCAAAGGTTGCGAGTGCGGATGTCATCAATACACAGTTTTTGTGCAAATAATCATAGGGTGCGAGACCAACGCTCCCTATGGGAGTAGCCCTCGAGTGCCTGGTTGAGTCGAAGACTCAGGCAGGGACTAAAAACTTTTGCGACTGCTGTCGTCTTTTGCTTACTTGTTTCAGTCGAATTTTTTCCGGCGCTCCCTATGGGAGTAACCCATGTCCATAATCGAACTGTGTTTCGAGTGGTTGGGTTTGCTTTTGTGATTGTCCATGTTCCTGCAACAAGAAAAGATAAGTCGTAGGGTGCGTGGCCAGCGTTCCCTATGGGAGTAGCCCCCGAGTGCTTGGTGGAGTCGAAGACTCTAGCAAGGACTAAAAATAGTCGAAGTTTTCTACTGCGTAGCCTTGGTGACGTCAGTGCTGACGCTTGTATGACCTTAGTTGCCCGCGTGAGCGAGTTTGACGGGACGTAACGAGTGGTGGGTCCCACTTTCTGACTTTGATTTGACTGGGTGTGCGTAATCTTATTTTTAACTGCGCCTCCTCAATTGCCGCGCGTAATGGTAGTAGTGGGGGATGGTTTGCGCTTCCTCTTCTCCACGTGTCCAACGCGATGAGCGCGACGCGTCTAATAGGGTTTTTGTCAACCATTGGATTGCATCTTCCAGGGGTTAAATAGCGGCGCTGCGGTGGTAATTTTTCATCTGCACTTTTTCATCCTCGCTGCCATTGCCATTGCTGCTGTTCTTCTGCTTTCCCACACTCGTCTCCTTCACAGCGCTGGACCACCTTCGTTCGTTTCCAAGTTACTTTCTGCGTTCTCATCGCCGCCGCGCAATGGGAAAGAAGAAGGGAGGTGCTGCCATTGATTATGCGGCCACCGTTGCCGCAATGAAGAAGAAGGATGGCTCCGCTGCTGCGGGCACCAGCGCCGCCGCCGGCGGGAAGAAAAAGGTCGTGGGCTCCCGCGTGACCAATGGCGCATGGTGCCCCTCTATCATCAAGGCGTCAGATCTCCGTCTTCTTCACCAAGATGGAGTTATCTCTGCGGCAGTCACCGATGCGCGCGCCCCTAGCGGTGAGACCATTCCTACTCCTCCCGCTGGCTTTCGAGTGATGTTTCTTGCATTCGTCATTCGCGGTCTCTCCTTGCCTCTCCACCCCTTTCTTAGGGGTCTTCTTTGCTTCTACGGGCTCCAGCTCCATCAGCTGTACCCAAATTTGATTCTCCACATCACCTGCTTCATCACCCTTTGCGAGTGCTGGCTCGGAATCGAGCCACACTTTGGTCTTTTCAAGCGCTTGTTTAAATTGAAGCGTCAGTCCGCCTCTGGCTCTCTAGTTTATGACGTAGGCGGTTGCGGTATTCATGTCGACCCATCCGCCACCTACTTCGACATCAAGCTTACCAAGTCCGTCCAGGGATGGAGGGACAAATGGTTCTATGTTCGCGACCAGAAGGCCAAGGACGAGCACTTTGGACTTGTGCCTTTCGGTCCCGCGACTTCCTGCAAGAAGATGCGTTCTTGGAAGAACGTGATCATGCCTTCCGAACTCGCGGAGACAGACGTGCTATATCAACGCGTCTGTGACCTCGAGAGTCGCATAGGCTCAGATGAGGGAGGTTGCGCCCTTGTCAGGACTTGGCTGCGTCATCGCCTCCAGCCTCTCTAGGCCAGGGTCCATCCCATGTTTCAATGGGGTGGCGCTGATGATGCCACTCGCGTGTCTGCTGATGGCATGTCCGCGAGTGAGGTAGATAAGAGGGTGCGACTGGTCACGAAGTACACCCTCAAGGATGTGCTTCTGAACGAGCCAGTCGTTCCTCCTTTCGATGCTTCGAATCCTCCTCCTGAGGTACAGTTGTGCTACGCAGTAGCTTATTTTCGCGATTGTGTTTTCTGTTGCTTACCTGTTATGTTTGCTGATCTTCACTGTGTGTATGCAGGATTGGGCGGTGTCGCCTTGTATGCCTCCCCTCCCTGAGGGGATTATTCCCCGTGAAGCTTTGGAAGAGGACGAGTCTGAGTCGACTGTCCCTTCTGATGTGGAAGAGGAAGCCCCTGAGTCCGAGAGCCCGGATACTCACAAGCGTTCGCGTAGCGAGGACTCCGACGCGTCGACTCCTTCAACTCCAGGAGGCACGGCCGTTGGCGCGGAGTCGCCAATTCCAGCTGTTCCTGTGAGGGCTGTGGCACCGTCTTCTCGCAAGAAGATGCGATTGCCCAAGGAGTCTTCGTCAGAATCAGCGGCTGCCATGTTTGATCTTGACAACTTTAACTGGTAAGTTTGCTGGGTCATTCATTCTTTTCTGTTTTCTTCTTGTTGGTTTTTGCCCTGGAGTTTGCCCTTTTCTCAATGTGGACTTTGTCTTGTAGTCAAGAGGCGTCGTCATCTTCTGGCGATGTCGAGTTTTTGAAGGAATCGGGAGTCGCGACTTCAAGGGGCAAGGTAGAGGTCCAGCGCGCTCCTTCTCCTCCGGCGGCGGCCCACTCTGGGCACAATTCTTCGAGCTCTCCTCACGTAGGGGAGCATCGAGTAGTTGCTCGGATGACGGTTCAGCAAACTTCTTCGGAGTCGCTGGAGGACCATGTAAGTATATCTTTCCTTCTTTTTTTAATGTGGCGGTCAACGCCTTCTGCTGCCCTCTGCTGATTCCTCGTTTTGTGCGACAGCTCCTTGTAAAGGAAGCCGCGCAGGTGGCGGAGCAGGTGATGGCGATGGGTCGCCAGCATGCGATGCTGGAGACGCACCACCGCGTGGTCGAGAGTGAGTGTTCTTCACTTATTCTTTTCGTCTTCTCTCTGTCTTGGTATAATTGACTAACAGCCAATTATTGACTGCCCTGTAGCTGAGCATAACGCTTTACTGCGCGACGTCGCCACGTTGGAGAAGACTCTAGCCGCAGCTGTGAAGGGGCGCGACGAGGCAATCGCGGCTCGTGATGATGCCCAGAAGCGTGAAGAGGATCTGCGCGCCTCCTTTGCAGCCAGGGAGAAGTTGTTCGAAGAGCAACTGTTCTCAGTCGCCAAGGCCCTCTCAGGTACCTTTACTGGTAGATGTTTTATTGATGTTCTTCACTGCATCTGGAGTGCCAGTGGCACTAGAAGTTTGATCCATGTGTGTATTTTGGTGTAGATGCTGTCGACTTGAGTTTTGATCCGCAAGCCCTTTGTCGCGATGACGCTCTGGCAGGCGCGGTGTCTGCGGTCGAGTAGCGCCGCTGTCCAAAATACGTTGTCCAAGGCCAAGGTTACCCTGAGTCGCCTCTGGGAGGAGTTGATGCCAAAGGCGGAGCTGGTCGACAATGTGGAAGAGCTGGTGGAGTCGCTCGCTGGGGGTGTGCCTACCACGTACAAGAACTCCCTCCACGCAGCTGGCGTGACCATGTCACTTGCCATGGTGCAAGCCCACGGAGTCGAAATAGATCCTTCTGCGGTGTCCAAGATGATGCCTGTTGGCACGGATGGTCAGCAGGTAGTATTCGCTCCCTTTGTGACTGCCTGTGCCAAATATGGCCATTCCTTGATAAATAATGTTGCCAAATATTCGGAGGAGCTCCAACGTGCGAAGAAGGCGGCGAAAGCTTCGGCCTCAGGGGCCGGCGGAAAGTCAGTGGCATCTGATACTGCCACGGACTTGATGAAGCCCCCGAGGCCATCGAAGTCGAAGAAGCCAGCTGCTTCGTAGTTAGTTTCTTGTAATAGTTGATGAATTGCCCTTTTGATTGGAGAAGATGCCTGTTGGCGAGTGTGTTTGTGGATACTTTATGCTGATCCTGAATGAATCTGTTACTTTTGACTTGTGAGTTGGTCGCCTTATTTGCCTCTGGCTTGATTTTTGGTAGGGTACATCAAGTGGTCCTGTGGGGGGAACCCCGGACTCGCCATCTCTTGAGGATACAATGGCACCACTGCGCTCCAGGGTAGAGGAGCTGTCCTTGCTTTCGCGACTTCGTGATCGCGTGAAGCAACTTGAGCGTGAGTTACCCGTGATCCGTGGTAGTGCGGACGTGTGGAAGTCGAAGGCTGAAAAAGCCGCCGCCCACGAGCAATATCTGCTTGGCAAGGTGACGCAGCTAGGCGACCAGTTTAAGTGTTAGTTTGCTCATCCTCATCTTTTCCTTTGTAGTTTATCGCAATGGTACGTTGTACTCATGCTGTTGATGCTGCTTCGTGTAGTTGTTAGCGCACGCCATCCGCAAGAGGAGAGGGATAGGGTTGCCATCCGCCTTCATGATCTCACCCAGGAGCAACTTCAAGAGAGTGGATACTTCTGGGTAGATCATGATCATGCGACTGCATTGGCGACCCTGCAGGATCACGCCTCGCAAGTGCTGCTCTTTCTGAAGAAGTCGCAGTCGTGTTTGAAGAACATCTATCGGGCGATGTTCCCGCTGGATGATACTCCGTCAAGCTTGCTGGCTCTCCTGACCAAATTTCAAGATATGTCCGCGGTTCGTGAGTGCGTGAGGCAGTTGTTGGTGGCTGGTGCCAAGGCTGCCCTCTCCGTGGTGCGTTTGCACAGGCCTGACGTGGATGTCGCTGCCATTGCCTCTAGGCCACCGGTGCCACCAGCAGGATCTTCCTGGAACATGGTGCCGCATTATCAGGCGGTGGACCGTCCAGCCGAGGAGATCGTCGACTTCTTCGAGGAACAGACTAATGTTCTTCTGTTGCAAGGGTAGCCAAATATGTATCCTGCACATAAGTGTACTAGTGTTGTAAAGCTCATATATATTTGTAGATAATTTATTGTTGAATGTGTACAAATAGCTTTATAAGCGTGGGGTGCGTTGCACTTATGCGAGTCCTTTTCGTTAGCCTGGCCATCTTTGTATCTCGTTCCCTTGTCAACCTGTCAGGTGCGTTGCAGCTGGGTTGAGTTTGTGTTAAGGGGTTCGATTGATGTGCCAGCTACTCAGGATGTCGTGTTTTTGTTCAAAGAACATATGTGTATAGGGTGGCGTAGCCCCCGAGTATGAAAATTAACAAAGTAAAAGGAGGGCACAGAGTTTCGGGGCACTTAGCTTTTATTTATTCGGAGAATAGTTCGAAGTACAATGTGCGGCTAAGTAGCCTTGGCTGAGTAGCCTTATTTGCGATGTAAAAGTAAAGAAAAAACGACTAGGGGTAGAAGCGTCGCAGTTGTGCGACGTTCCAAGGATTGGAGTGTGCGACTCCTGTCTCTAAATCTTGAAGGCGATAGGCGCCACCTGGGATTACTTCTGTAATCACGTACGGTCCTTCCCAAGGGGATTCGAGCTTGAGATGCCCCTGCTGCTTCAGTCGCAGGACCAAGTCACCTTCGACGAAGGATCTGGGGCGAAGCCTTCTGCTGTGGTAGTTACGCAGGTTCTGCTGGTAGATTGTGGATCTTTCTGCGGTGATTTCTCTTGCCTCGTCGAGGAGATCGACGGAGTCTTCGAGTGCAAGAGATGACTCTTGTTCGCTGTAAGCGACTACGCGCGGCGCCTTGTATCGCACTTCGGCGGGCAGTACTGCTTCTGCTCCATGCACCATAAAGAATGGCGTGTAGCCCGTGGCGCCGTTTGGAGTTGTTCGTAGACTCCAGAGTACGGATTGGAGCTCATCTGGCCAGCATCCCGCGGCTTGCTCGAGTGGTTGAAGGAGTCGCTTCTTGATGCCGCTGCAGACGAGCCTGTTTGCTTTTTCCACCTGACCGTTGGTCTATGGATGCGCGACTGAGGCGTAACTGATGTTGATCCCCAGGTTTCCGCAGAATTCTTGGAACTCCTTGGATGTGAAGTTCGTCCCGTTGTCAGTGATGATGCTGTGCGGCACGCCGAAGCGGTAGACAATGGATTCGAAGAACTTGACCGCGTTGTGCCCTGACTGCTTGGTCACTGGCATGGCCTCGATCCACTTGGTGAACTTGTCGACTGTGACCAAGAGGTAGACGTAGCGTCCTTACGAGGACCTTGGGAGCTTGCCCACCATGTCAAGCCCCCATTGTGCGAAGGGCTAGGCCAATGGAATGGGCCATAGTTCTGCGCCTAGTGCGTGTGGCTTGTCCGCGAATCGCTGACAAGCGTTGCACTTTTGGACTATGTCCTTAGCGTTGCGCATGTCCGTGGGCCAGTAAAATCTAGCTCGTAGAGCTTTGGCAACAAGGGCGCGACTGCCGGCGTGGTGCCCACAGGTCCCTTCATGGATGTCGAGGAGGACTGCTCTTCCATCAGCGAGGGAGACGCATCGTTGTAACACGCCTGTGATGCTGCGTTTATATAGTTCGCCGTTGATAACGACGAATGCCTTGAAGCGTCACGCGATGTGTCGTGCGTCTGTCGGGTCGTCTGGTAGGCGCTTGCTGAGGAGGTACGTAATGTACGGCTGCGTCCAGGATTGTTCGATCATCATGACGCTCATTGGTCCCTCGAGTCCTGTGTCGAGCTCCAAGTCATCGAGTGCCATTGGCTCATTGGGTGGCGTAGCCCCCGAGTCTGTTCCTGCGCTTGTTTTCTTCTCTGCGGCCTTTGGCTTGATGGAGCGTTCGCATATGCGCTCGAGAAATACCCAGGTGGTATGGGTGCGCAGGTGGAGCCTATGTTGGCGAGTGCGTCCGCCTCCTCATTGCTTTCGCGACCTATGTGTCGCAACTCGCAACCATCGAAGTCTCCTTCGAGTGTGTCGTAGAGGTCGCGGTATGCAATCATGTTGTCGTTCAGTGCGTCACACTCGTGCATTGTTTGGTTGACGACCAGCTTGGAGTCGCCATATATGATTAGCCTCTTTGCGCCGCAGGCTTTTGCCATCCTCATTGTTGGGGGGATACCCCTGGGTAGGGTCACTCCGGGGTATAAGGGCCGAGTTTGCCGAGGGTCAGCAAGGTCAAAGCGGATGCTGGCCGAGTCACCTCAAGGCAGGCCGAATCACGGAGTAACCCGGGCCAGGGGGACGCCCAATGTTGTCTCATCCGACTTAAGGAGTAAGTCGGAAATGCTTGTCTAACCTATATGCAGGAACATGTGTGGCCGGATCTACTGTGATCCGGATCCTCGCTTGGCTTCCAGGAGAAGGAAGGAATCTCTCTGGTCAAAAAAGAAGGTCCGGTGCGTACTGGATGAGCAAATAAAGCAAGGGCAGGACCACCGGATCGTGGCCGACAAGGGTGACAACGCTCACGTCGGCTGACGCGGGCGCCGCAGAGGCTACGTCACTAAAGCAAGTGTGACGCGGGGGAAAAGCACCCCTGTCGGGTTACTATTTTGGGAGGGGCATATTCTTAGGAATATGCCTCCACGTATGCCCTAGGCCAGGACCGAACCACCACTATATAAGGGGGGGTTAGGGTTCTGGTAGGGGGTTGGGATTTTTCTGGATACAGAGTTGGGAGAATTCTAGTTGGTTAAGCACTAGTGGATCTAGGGTTCTTGGGCTAGTTAGTAGGCAAGAGTAAGAGAGTTTCTTCTTCCTCCTCTTGTCAATACAGCTCAAGGAGCACTTGTAATCTTGGAGATAGAACATCAATACAAAGCTTCTATGTAGAGAATCACTCTACTATCCCTCCCTGGATTCCCCTAGCGCATATTAGTCCCCACCTTTAGCCTATCCATGGCATCTGCCGTGACACCACCACGACAGTTGGCGCCCACTGTGGGGCTAGCAGCGCTAGCAGGGGTGAAGATCCGGACGGGAAACCTCATCGGCACCGGCGAACGCATCGTCTCCGGGCTCGTTCAATGCTTTGGAGCGCTGGACTACATCAGCGACAACACTGGCTGCTTCGGCACGCGCCCCCTTCCGTGCAACGGCATCTTCGTCAAGCTCGGTGCACACAAGGTCTACATTGCTGTGGACGTGTCTTGCGTTCATCCGCGTCGCGTCGTCGATGCAGGAGAACCACCCCTCACTGTGGCTCGCGGGGCGCGTATCGCTCGCTCCCCGGACCATGCAGAGGTGATGATGACTGCGCCAGGCACGGGCATGAGCAAGGATCCAGCACCAGACCCGGATGTAATGCCTAAGGCACCGAGGAAAGCTAGGGGTCCTCCGCTAGAGAGGCCTGAGAACATGCTGAGGGAAGCTATGGATAGCTTGGCAAACCCGGTGGCAGTAGTGGTAGATCCGGCTCAGGCACAGGCCGAGCTAGAGGAGACCCGGCAAAAGATACTGGAGGGCGCAAAGAAAATAGCAGCGGCTCAGCAGTCGTTGAACATGACGCTGCGTGAGTACGCGAAGGCAAACAAGGTTGATGTAGTAAGGGTAAAAGGGAAAAATCTCATAAACGAGATGAACAGAGAAGGTGATGATGGACCAGAAGGGTCGGAAAATTATCTGTCTATGGGGTTGCCGAAGTATAGTACCCCGGCGAAGAACCTCAGAGCAGCAGATGCCGCGACGTCCGAGCTAGAGGGTCTGACGGGTGAAGCCCGTCAAAGACAGCAAGACCGGGTTAATGAGCTGGTTCGGATTGCGAACAGGCAAAACGAGGAGCTGCTGAGAGGTAACCCGGAGATAGTTGGAGCTTCTAAGATCGTCCATTCGGCGATGGGTAACCCGGAGAAATCCGCTGGAGCCGCATCATCGCCTCATGGTGGCCCAAGGAGAGAGGAGGTAGTAACCTCGGCCAGACGGAACAAGCAGATCGTCCCGTACGACCCAACGCGTGCGGGAAAAGAAAAAGAGATGCGGAAAAACGACGATCGACGAAGTGTGAGCCGAGGTGAAGCTGGCCGAGGTAATCACGACCAAGGCAATGCCGGTCAAGGGAATGCTGCCAACGGCAATGCCGAACAGCGAAACTCGGCAGGAGCAGGTCAACCGCAGCAGCGGAATATACCAAGGCAAGAGCAAAGTGCCGGCTGAGGTATACAACAGAGAGGAGCACAACGAGAGCAAGACCGATACAATGACGGAGACTCGGAGATGATGAATGTGGGATACGCATGACCGGACTATCATGTGATAGGGTCAAGATTGGGAAGCAGGGATTTGATGCCGGATGACGCCAGGTTAAAGCTGGATCGCCTGTATAGGTCGGAACGGATCGAATGTCAAGGTCCTCCGGGTCCAGCGTGCTTTGGCCCCGGATCATGAAGGAACCGCCAGTACCCAACTTCCAATTGCCCAGGGGCACGAAGACATATGACAGCAGTACCAAGCCGGAGGATTGGCTGATAAACTATGCTACAGCTGTGAAAATTGCAACTGGCAACTTGAGATGGGCTGTACGATACGTACCCCAGATGTTGGAGGGTCCGACTAGGGTATGGCTGAATAATTTGCCACCCGGAAGCATCAATTGCTGGATAGATTTTGAAGAAATGTTTATCAGCAACTTCTCAAGTACATATCAGAGACCGAATAGACCGCAGACCCTGGCGATGTGCAAGCAGAGATCTAACGAGACGGATCGTGAATTCTTGACCTGGTGGTGTACCGTGAGAAACTCGTGTGAGGGAGTCATAGAGTCACAGGCTATAGCATGGTTCGCACAAGGGTGCAGATATGGCAGCGAGTTGTGGATGAAATTGGAAAGGAAAATGCCAGTCACGTTGGCAGAGATGATCCGGATCGCGGATTCATATGCTTTGGGTGACCTGACTCAACCCAGGATCGCGTCGAACAAGTCAAATGAGGAGTACTATCAGAGGGACGGAGCCGGGTCATCCCGAAGGAACGATTACAGGGGAAAAAGGAGAGACGATAGATCGGATCATCGGTATAGTTCGCAACAAGTTGCAGCAGTGAATCAAGATCAACCCGGAGCAGGGAGCAACCAACGCCAGAAAACGGGAGGGCAATGGACTCCCCGAAACGATGGCAAGAAAACATGGACTCCGGAACAGAAGAAGCAATGGCAAGAAAAGAAAGACCGTCCGAGGTATACCTATGAGTCAATGTTGGACCAGCCGTGTAAGTTTCACACGCCAAATCCGAACAGCTCGGCGGGTCACACAACGAGGCAATGTGAGTGGATGCGCAAGATAGAACAAGGTGGTTTGGGGAATGCTCAGGCACCCCGGAATGATCAACCTCGGCAGGAGTTACCCCGGCAGCAATTGCTCTCCGGAGCAAACACGCAACAACTAATGTTGCCTCCCCCTCCACCGAGGTATGACAACAATGAGAGAAGGGATGTAGTGCATCAGGTGGAAAACCAGCAACAACCGGATCAGAGGTACTCCGGAAACGAGGGAAGGAATGAGTACAGGGAACATCACCAGAGCTATTGTGTGTTCACAACAGAGGAAACAGATAGGAAGATCTTGCAGCACCGACATATGGAGGTTAACGCGGTTATGCCTGCAGTGACGAGGTACATGTCTTGGTCGAACCAGGAAATCACCTGGAGCGTCAAAGATCATCCCAAGCTTATGCCAAGTCCTGGCTCGTATGCGCTAGTGTTAGATCCGACATTCATTGGATCAAACATTAATGTGAGGTTCTCCAAGGTACTGATCGACAATGGCAGTAGCATTAACATCATGTATGCGGATACGATGCACAAGTTGGGCATCTCGGAGAACATGCTCCAGGCTACAAGAACAACTTTCCATGGCATCGTACCAGGCATCTCCTGTGAACCCATAAGCAAAGTCCGGGTCGACGTGCTATTCGGCATGAGGGATAACTGCCGAACTGAGAATATGGAGTTTGAGGTGGTGAACTTGGAAAGCGCGTATCATGCGTTACTCGGGAGAGCAACACTGAGCAAGTTCATGGCAAGTTGCCATGTTAGTTATCTGAAGATGAAGTTGCCCGGGCCAAATGGAGCAACTACTATCGCTGGGGATTTCCGACGTTCTATTGAATGCGCCTCAGCCGGGTCCAACCTAGCCGAGTCACTCGTAATTGCCCAAGAGAAAAGAAAAATCCAAGAGGTGGCGGCATTAGCTCAGTCCGCGCAGCAGTATATGCCGGTGTTAAGTAACCCGCATGGAAGCGTTTCGTTTCAAGCCGCAAAGGACACCAAGAAGATTCCAGTGGATAATATGTTTCCGGAGCATACCGTAACAATTGGTGCCGAGTTAACTGACAAATAGGAAAGCGAGCTCATCAACTTCCTCCATGAGAATCGGGATATTTTTGCTTGGTCCACACAGGACTTGCAAGGTATTCCGAGGGAGTTGGCCGAGCACTCTTTGAACGTAAGACCCGGAGCAAGGCCGGTGAAGCAACCTCTCCGACGCTTCGCCGAGGATAGGAGAAAGGTCATTGGTGACGAGATAGCTCGGTTGCTAGCAGCTGGATTTATCATGGAAGTGCTGTATCCGGATTGGCTTTCTAATCCGGTGTTGGTAGAAAAGAAGAAGGATGATCCGAACGTGGCGGTGGTTTGGTGTATGTGTATCGATTACATGAACCTGAACAAGGCGTGTCCAAAAGATCCATTTCCACTGCCGAGGATAGATCAGGTCATCGACTCTACCGCAGGATGTGAACTGTTGTCATTCATTGACGCCTATTCTGGTTTCCACCAGATACCTCTGAACCCGGATGATCAAATAAAAACTTCCTTTATTACCTCGTACGGGGCTTATTGCTATCGCACTACGCCGTTTGGTTTACGAAATGCAGGTGCAACGTACCAAAGATGTATGCAAAAATGTTTGCACGATCAAATAGGTCAAAACATACAAGTCTACGTGGATGATGTGGTTATTAAGACCAAGGAAAGCGCAACGCTCCTTGACGACATAAGGCAAACATTCGCGAACTTGAGGAGATTCCGGATGAAGCTTAACCCGGAGAAATGTACCTTCGGTGTCCCGGCTGGGAAATTACTCAGATTTCTCTTCTCCAGCCGAGGTATCGAGGTTAATCCAACTAAGATCTGAGCCATCGAACGAATGGAGCTGCCGAAGTGTCTCAACGATGTCTAGAAGTTCACTGGATGCCTAGCATCGTTGAGTCGGTTTGTATGTCGGTTAGGGGAAAAGGCACTGCCTCTCTACCAACTCATGAAAAAGTCAGATAAATTCGTTTGGACGCCGCAGGCCGATGAAGCTTTTGCCCATTTAAAAAAGATGTTGGCCACTGCACCAGTGTTAGATTCTCCACTGGCAAAGAAGCCAATGTTGCTCTACATAGCCACAACCAACCGAGTTGTAAGTGCAGTGATTGTAGTGGAGCGTGATGAAGAGGGTAAGTCGGTGCAGAGGCTAGTGTATTACTTGAGCAAGGTATTGTCTGCCTCAAAACAGAACTACCCGCATTTTCAAAAGGTGGCATATGGTGTTTATATGGCGGCAAAGAAGTTAAAGCACTACTTTGAGGAGCATCCCATCAAAGTGATATGTGAAGCCCCCATATCCGAGATAATGGGTAACAAAGATGCGAATGGCAGAATTGCGAAATGGGCAATTGAGCTAGCACCTTACGCACCCCAGTATGATAGAAGAGAAGCAATCAAGTCTCAGGCTGTGGCGGACTTTTTCGTGGATTGGGCCGAGGTGTAATACGAACCACCGCCACCTGATCCGAACTACTGGAGGATGCACTTTGACGGATCAAAAACCAAAACCGGGTTAGGTGCCGGGGTTGTGCTTACCTTGCCAAAGAAGGATCAGCTCAAGTACGTATTACAGATCCATTTCGCGGCATCGAACAATGTCGCTGAGTACGAGGCTCTTGTGCATGGTCTCAAAGTGGCAAAGGAGATTGGCATACGTCGGATAATATGCTTTGGTGACTCGGATCTAGTAATACAGCAAGTGTCCGGAGTGTGGGACGCCCTGGATCCAAACATGGCACTATACAGATTTCATGTGCAGAAGATCTCGGGTTACTTTGAGGGATGCGAATTTCACCATGTACCTCACATGGAAAATGAAGCTGCCGACATGCTGTCAAAGCTCGGGTCGACCCGACAGGCAATTCCACTGGGCGTAGCATTGGAGCACCTCAGAAAACCATCTATCAGGCCGTCCCCAGGAACCGACTCAATCTATGTCCCGGAAAGCGCGGAATCCGGAGCTGAGCCCATGGACATTGACATGAGAGGTAGCACGCCGAACCCGAGGACTACCTCGGCAAACCCAGAGACTACCTCAGGAGACCCGGGGGCTACCTCGCTAGACCCGAGGACTGTTCAGCGTGATCCGGCTGAAGTTATGCCGGTGGATCGGATGGAAATTGATGAGGAGATGTTCCCTACGCGAGCGATACCAGCTTGGGCACTGCCTATATACCAATTCTTGAAAGATGGAACCTTACCCACTGAGGAAGTGCTAGCCAGGAAAATTCAGAGGAGAGCCAAAGCTTACACAATCATCAATTCCGAGCTGTACAAACGGAGTGTAACCAATGTCCTCCAGCGGTGTGTTGACCCGGAAGAAGGACTTAACATCTTCCGAGATATACACCAAGGAGAATGCGGGCATCATGCCTCATCCCGGGCCTTAGTGGCAAAGGCGTTCCGGCATGGATTCTACTGGCCAAGTGCCTTGGAGCAAGCAGAAGATCTGGTGAGAAAATGCAATGGTTGTCAAAGGTATGCAACCAAGACACATATGCCTATGTCGGAACTCAAAACCATACCAATTACATGGCCATTTGCTGTGTGTTGCTTGGATATGGTTGGCCCATTCAAACCAGCAAGAGGAAACATGACACACATCTTGGTCATGGTGGACAAGTTTACAAAATGGGTCGAAGTGAAGCCTATAAGAAAATGTGATGGAGCTACGGCCGTGACGTTTCTCAAAGACATCATCTTGAGATACGGTTATCCACACAACATTATAACTGACAATGGAATGAATTTCGCGGAAGGAGCATTTGCGCGCTTTTGCCGAGACAAGAAAATCCGACTCGACGTAGCCTCGGTAGCCCACCCCGCATCGAACGGACAAGTGGAAAGATCCAACGGATTAGTGCTATCCGGGATAAAACCCCGGCTCATTGAGCCACTGCAAAGATCAGCGGGGTGCTGGATAGAAGAATATTGTGGAGTTTAAGAACAACTTCGAATCGATCAACAGGCTACACGCCGTTCTTTCTGGTATATGGGGCAGAAGCTGTATTACCAGCCGACATAGAGCATGATTCGCCTAGGGTCACCCAATACACAGAAGCCGAAGTGCAAGAAGCCCGACAAAATGATGTTGATCTGCTGGAAGAAGCGGGAGAACTGGCACTGTCCAGATCCGCCATATATCAGCAAAATCTACGACACTATCATAGCCGGAAAGTGTGCCCCCGAGTCTTCCGGGAAGGCGATCTGGTGCTCCGGTTGGTACAGCGTACCACTGGCATGCATAAATTATCCCCCCATGGGAAGGACCATTTATTGTGAGCAAAGCATTGCACAATGATTCCTACTATCTTATAGATGCGAAGCCACAGGAAAAGAACAAGGCGGACAGGTCCGGAGAGGAATCGAATCGACCATGGAATGTAGCACTACTTCGTCCCTTCTACACTTAGCTAAGAAGTGTATGTATCCGAGTCATCTCATATGTCGGTATGTATGTCGGCAATGAGCTTATCAATGAAATAGCGGAGCCTCGAGCAGTAACTCGGGGACTGCCTTAATAAACAGTTGTTGTTACTTTTATGCGCTAGCTGGAATGACTCGTTTCGCTTAACCCGGATGAGTAATGTGTGAGCACCAGAAACCCAACCCTTCGACTTGCTGCTGTCCAACAAGAATTGGCTTCATGGCAAGCAAGGGAACAAGTTTGGAATTGCGTAGCACATGAAAAACCACTAAGGAAACAAACTTATTCTAGCTAACGTTTGTTCTTTTTCGGACTAACCCCGTATTTACTTTCAAGTTATTATGTTGAATTATTTTGAGCCAAGACTCAAAGTTTCTCAGTATTGTTAAAACGATTCTTGAATCTCAGATTCCTAAGTCGTAAAACCGAATCAAGGTAGACACGGATCGAGCCGGAGAATTGGACGAACAAGAAAATGAAACTCGGGGACTACGCCCAAGTTAATTCGGCATACAAGCATAGTAGCAAAATATCATGTATTCAGCATACAATTTCACCTGGCATACCGGGGATCTGAAAATTTTTCAAGTTTTTTCAACTAAGGAGCGGCAGGAGGAGGAAGTTCAGCGTCATCATCACTATCTTCAATATCTGAAGCAGCATCTTCTCCATCCTCGCCCGACCCATCCTCCACGTTCTCCATCTGCTCCTCCTCGCCAGACTCCAGAAAGCTCGGCCCCTCAACCTAGTCATGGATGGGAGAATATTCGACAAGGCTGTAGGCGCAAGCCTGGCGCCGAGCTACCCACTCCAGAGCATCGGTCCATTTGGATCCAGTGCGCCGGCGTGTGAGGAGGCTTAGGTCGATCTTCTCGTACCACGTAAGGATATGATGGAGGAGGGTATCTGCTGCGGCACGCCCGGCGGATTCTCTCCAGAGATCAAGTTGTGTCTCGATTTCCAATAGCTTCTCAGCAAGGAGTGTGATCCTTTTCGGAGCGCTCTCGCTTGGCCAGAAAGTGTTGTAGATCCGAACCACAACGTCGAGGAGATCTTTCCCATAGTTCTTGATGGTTTCCACCCGAGCTGACACGCTGACCAACAGGTCCTCCATGTCTAAGGGGATGCTCTCACCATCATGAGCGACAGGAGTACCCCTCTCTCGGCGGAATTTGGCAATGGCAGCACTGGCGATGGGAGTACCCGCCGGAAAGTGATCTGAAAATAAGGAAAGGGGAGATGCTGAAGCAAAGGCATGTGAGCTAATCCGGAAAACTATGTCGGATAAGGGGAAGAAACTTACGTGAGATATGGCGATGGATCTGGGTCAACTCCTTGATACAACTGTCGCGCCTCTGGCGAAGTTGTTCAAGCTCAGCGAGCGTTGACCCAAGATGGACCTCGGATTCCTTGAGCAGTTCCTGGTCCTTGGAGATCTGGAGGGTAAAACGCTCACGTTCTTCGGTGAAGTTCTGGCCAACTTTTTGGAGCTCGGTTCTGTGTTGGGCCTTCATCTTCTCCATCTCGGCCTTGAGTTTGGCTATTTCGTCGTCCTTGGTCCGGATGAGGGCAAGCTCATCATTCTTCTTCTTCAGCTCGGCTTGATGCTGTCCTGCTTGTTCGAGAAAATGCAGCATCATATCAGGCACGGGCACACTATCCTCAAGCGATGCTGAAATAGTATGTTGACCCAGCAAAGCCGAGGAGTGAATGTTTGCCGAGCCAAGGAGAATAAGAAATGGAAAACACAACAAGGTTGGGTGAAAGAGGACATACCTCGGATTTCCTCCAAGTTCTTCCGCATAATTTTGTTTTCAGCCTCCACCCCAGCTGCAAAAAACCGAATGAGGAGGTTAGTCCAGCGGAAACAAGTGAAACGGAGAGGTGTTGAGGGAGGAAATTACCCCTCTTTTCATGCTCCGCGCCGAGTGCAACATGTTTTGCGCGCAAGATCTTGTGGGTATCAAGCAGGCGCTAAAATTCGGCGCTTCGGCGATTGGTAGTTACCTGACAAAGGTACAGAAGTGTAAAATTAACTTGATGAATATTCGAAGTGTTCAAGATCCGGGCCAAGCGGAACTTAACCCGGCTCTAGGTGTGTGCATATTGAAGTGTGCAAGATCCGGGCCAAGCGGAACTTAACCCGGCTCTAGGTGTGTGCATATTCGAAGTGTACAAGATCTGGGCCAAGTGGAACTTAACCCGACTCTAGGTGTGTGCATATTCGAAGTGTGCAAGATTCAGGCCAAGCGGAACTTAACTCGGCTCTAGGTGTGTGCATATTCTAAGTGTGCAAGATCCGGTCCAAGCGGAACTTAACCCAGCTCTAGGTGTGTTCATATTCGAAGTGTGCAAGATCCGGGCCAAGCGGAACTTAACCCGGCTCTAGGTGTGTGCATATTCGAAGTGTGCAAGATCCGGGCCAAGTGGAACTTAACCCGGCTCTAAATGTGTGCATATTTGAAGTTTACATGCAGCTACATTGATCTTCTAATGAGCATCCGGCCGAGTAACAAGTTACTCTGCCGGAGGCTCGGGGACTAATGGTTATTATCTACAGCATGTAAAGAAGAAACGACGTACCTCCATCATTCGCCCAGCGAGGTTAATGGCCTTGGCAGCGGTATTCATCTGAGCGGAAAATTCAGCAGGGCCGAACTTTTCCAGGAGATCGTCGTTGTAGACGAACTCCGCCTTATTCCAGTTCATGACGAACTCGATAAGGCTCGGAGGGTACCGTTCGCCAGTGGGCATGTGGGGTGCCACCAAGCCCTTTGCGTGAGCTTCCTTCCTCTCAATCAGGGCAAGAGCTAGGCTGGTGTGAAGAACCATCTGCTGCGAATCGGCTGGCTCGGCAGGAGGATCCATCGCTGCTGGTGACTTCTTCGGAAGCATTGACGACAAGGTTCGCTGACCGGCCTCGACGGAGGTAGACTTGCCTTTGGCTTGCTGGGAGGATGTGACCATAGTGTATTTGCCCTTGGAAGCCGCTGGAGTGGTTCCTCGCCGAGCTTGGGATGACTCGGACGAGGCAGACGAACTTGGCACGGGAGCTTTGGTAGCAGGACTAGGAGCTGCTGTTGGTTTCTTCGGAGCCGGGACAGGCGCTGGTTCGGTGGCTGGTGCTGGAGTTGCGGTAGACTTGGTGGTTGCTGGTTGCGACAATGCCGAAGTGGCGGACGCCGTTGCCTCGGCCGATCCGACCCCTGCCGATCCGAGGTCGTGTTCCTCTGGAGGAGGTACTGCGGAACCCGGAGCAGCCGCAGAGCCCTCCGGAATAGGGCTCAGTGGGCATGACTCGTCGTCACGAGGAGGGGAAGGACCGGACCGAAGGGGAGAAGAGATGCTCGATCCGCTCTGAGGGACCTCCACAGGAGCCTTGCAAAAGAAAATGATGTCAGGAGTGAAATTACCCTGATGCAGGAGGAAGTGTGTTGCGAAGTGAAAAATGACTTACGCATCCGAGGTCTCGGCCTCCTTAGGTTTTCGGGCCCTCCGTGCCGGGGCTTTGCCTGCCCGCTTGGAGGCAGTCTTGTCTCCGGCCTTCTTTTGCCTTTTGGTAGGCTGAGAAGGTTCGGAAGAAGAACTTGACGCGGATCCGTGCTTCTTCTTCGATGCCACCGGAACAGGCTCGCCCGTGGCAAGTGGAGGATCCTCGTGGATATGCCCACCGAGGTTAGCTGATGCCGGGAAGGCAAAAGAAAGAGGGACAGCCTCAACGGGTTCAATCATGTCGATATCCGAGTCATCCTCATCGTCGGGCCAATCTCTAAGAGAAGATAATTTACCGCTGGGTCGTTTGGTGGCGTCGGTCGTGGGGAGGAACATCTCCTGGTCCGGCTCCTCCTCATCCAGGATTTGTCGGTCCGGGGCCCACTTAAGGGTCGGATCTGTACCATCCTCGAGAGTTTGCTGGAGAAACAGCTGAGAAAAAAGCACAAAGAGCAGAGTCAAAAATATGATAAGAACCGACACGTAATTAATCCGAAATAAGTTTACCCCGCGAAGCTTACCGCAGGAGGGAGCCTGTCATGGCAGTAATGCTCGATTCCCCACGTCCATTTGGCGGAGAAATCCTTATGGGTGGTGAAAAGAGCCTTGACCCGGCGGAAGATCTCCGTATTGCTCAACTCGAATGAGGAGGTTCGGTTGGGGTCGCAACTGAAGCTCATGTGGCACAACTTGTGAGTGCACCGCTGGAGGGGAGAAATTCGGTTGCGCACGAATGTGATCATGGCATCTTCGTTGCGCAATCCGAGCTTCTTCAGCTCCGTGAACCTTTTGTGGACTTGGTTGGCTAGAGCTGTAGGTTTTTTGGCGACCTCCTCCTAGAAATCCGTGTCCGGGGGACCTGGAGCGTAGGGCAGCAACTGAATCAAGTCTTCGGTACCCTCGTTCCGGACGTAGAAGAAGGTCCGGGCCCATCCTTTGCAGGAGTCAAGCCCGGTGACCCGGGGAAAGATTGAAAATCTTCGGGGCGAGATCGAGGAAGCTCCGAACTGAGTGAGCTGCTTGTCCTCCAACTCGACGTGGATGTTAGGGACGACGTTGCGACGGAGGCCGAAGAACCAGATCCACAGCTCCTTCGTGGGCCATAGTCCGGTGTATCCCTCGATCAAAGAGACAAAAGCGGACAGGGAGGTGATGGCGTTCGCCGGGAGACGATGTGGTTGCAGGCGATAGGTCCGGACCCAGTCCCGGAAGAAATCACTCACCGGAAGACCAAATCCCTGTTGGAAATGGGATAGGAAAACAACGAACTCACCCGGATTGGGTGAGGGGGCCAATTCCGAGGAGGGGAGACGAGCGGCGACGCCGGCAGGAATATGCCGGGTCCGGTAGAGCCAGTCGATGTCGTCTTGGCAGACCCATGAGCCGGCCCATGCACCGCGGTCCGCCGCGCCGGTGTCCTCCTCCATCTCTTGCTCGACGATGATGAGCTCCTCCTCCGTCATCTCGAATCCGCTGTCCTCGCTGGAGCTAGCGGCGGCGGGGCTCTACGGTCTAGATTAACGGGGACCCGTGGCTAAGCAGTTGTGCAGCGGTGGCTGCGGTGCGGAGGCACGGAGAAGGTGCGGCGGCGGCGCTGCTGCAACAGGCACTGGCGGCGGCGCGGTCGCGAGGAAGAAGAAGAGGAACGAGCAAAGGGGCACGGAGATGGAAAAGTGCTAAGGGACGCACCCCTCCCCTATTTAACTACACCCAGTAATCGATAAGTGGGATCGCGCTGCGCCGGAGAGCCAGACGCTGTGGCCGTGTATCACCGGCATCAGCCAATCAGAGAGAAGCCACACCAGGGGCCACCGAGTAAATATGATCCCATGACACGACATGCAGTTGCGGTAAACGAGGAGACAGTCATGACGTAACCCACGCACAGTAATCACTGACAGTTACTGCGGCGGTTACTGTGCTGGCCCTTAAAATGAGGGAACGTAATGATTGACCTTTACATGGGTTGGCGTATGAGAGAAGGAAGCAAGGCCCGGATCCGAGCCACAGTGGTAACCCGGCCGGCAAGTGAAAACTTGAAATGTGTAGAGGGAAAGTAAAACCATAGGATCCGAACTACAATGGTAACCCGGCCGGCAAGTGAAAACTTGGAACGTGCGAAGGGAACATAAATCCATATAATCCGAGACAAGAAATTAACCCGGAACTAAACGTCCGAGGCTTGAATATGAATGAACCTGATGTGGCCTTAGCGACCAAGGCCGCTAAGGCCGCACCAGCTTCGAGGACTAATGTTGGGGGGATACCCCCGGGTAGGGTTACTCCTGGGTATAAGGGCCGAGTTAGCCAAGGGTCGGCAAGGTCAAAGCGGATGCTGGCCAAGTCACCTCAAGGCAGGCCGGATCACGGAGTAACCCGGGCCAGGGGGGACGCCCAACATTGTCTCATCCGACTTAAGGAGTAAGTCGGAAATGCTTGTCTAACCTATATGCAGGAACATGTGTGGCCGGATCTACTGTGATCCGGATCCTCGCTTGGCTTCCAGGAGAAGGAAGGAATCTCTCTGGTCAAAAAAGAAGGTCCGGTGCATACTAGATGAGCGAATAAAGCAAGGGCAGGACCACCGGATCGTGTCCGACAAGGGTGACAACGCTCACGTTGGCTGACGCGGGCGCCGCAGAGGCTATGTCGCTAAAGCAAGTGTGACGGGGGGGAAAAGCACCCCTGTCGGGTTACTATTTTGGGAGGGGCATATTCTTAGGAATATGCCTCCACGTATGCCCTAGGCCAGGACCGAACCACCACTATATAAGGGGGCGTTAGGGTTCTGGTAGGGGGGTTGGGATTTTTCTGGATACAGAGTTGGGAGAATTCTAGTTGGTTAAGCACTAGTGGATCTAGGGTTCTTGGGCTAGTTAGTAGGCAAGAGTAAGAGAGTTTCTTCTTCCTCCTCTTGTCAATACAGCTCAAGGAGCACTTGTAATCTTGGAGATAGAACATTAATACAAAGCTTCTGTGTAGAGAATCACTCTACTATCCCTCCCTGGATTCCCCTAGCGCATATTAGTCCCCACCTTTAGCTTATCCATGGCATCTGCCGTGACACCACCACGACACTCATCCCGTGCAACAGGGCCTCGTATTCAGCCTCGTTGTTTGAGGCCGTGAACTACATTCGCAGGATGTATTTCAGCTTGTCCCCTTGAGGTGATGTCAGTATGACACCTGCTCCTGCTCCATGTTTCCTCTTGGACCCATCGAAGTGCATTGTCCAGAGGTAGGACATATCTGGCTTGTCCGGGAGTTGGTTTTCCATCCAATGCATGAGAAAGTCAGGGAGAACTTGCGACTTGATTGAGTCGCGCTTTTCGTATGTGATGTCTCGTGGAGACAGCTCGATTCCCCAAAGCGCGACTCGCCCCGTGGCGTCGGGGTTATTGAGGATATGTCCCAATGGGGCGTCGTTGACTACCATGATTGGGTGTTCCTGGAAGTAATGGCGTAGTCGTCGGGCGGTCATGAAGACGCTGTACGCCAGCTTCTGGTAGTGCGGGTACCCCTGCTTTGTTGGTGTGAGGACCTCGCTGAGGTAGTATACCGGGCGTTGTACGCCGTGGACCTTGTTTTCCTCGGCCCGCTCGATGACGAGCACTGTGCTAACCACTTGGTTGGTAGCGGAGATGTATAGCAGCAGTGGTTCCCTTTCTCGTGGAGTCACCAATACTGGCGAGGTGGATAGCAGGCGCTTGAGGTCTTCGAATGCTTCCTGCACTTCATTGGTCCACTCGAATTTGTCAGCTTTGCGGAGGAGCTGATAGAAGGGCAACGCCTTTTCTCCCATTCGACTGATAAATCGACTGAGGGCCGCGATTCATCCGGCTAGTTGCTGGACGCCTCTTATGTTCTTTGGCTTCTCCATGGCCGGTATGGCCTTTATCTTTTTCGGGTTTGCCTCAATCCCTCTCGCGGAGATGAGATACCCGAGCAGCTGCCCAGATGGTACGCCGGAGGCGCATTTGTCCGGATTGAGCTTTATCCGGTAGCGATCGAGATTGGCGAAGGTTTCGCGCAAGTCGTCGATTAGAGAGGCTTCTTCCTTGGTTTTGATTACTATGTCATCGACATAGACTTGGATGTTGCGACCCAGTTGCTCCTTGAGGCAAGCCTGCATGCACCGCTGGTATGTGGCTCCCGCGTTTTTTAGCCCGAAGGGCATTGTGTTGTAGCAGAACACACCGAAGGGCATTGTAAACGCGGTCTTCTCCTGGTCTTCCTCCTTCATTCGAATTTGGTTATAGCCTGAGTAGGCATCGAGGAAGCAGAGGCACTCGCATCCAGCGGTGGAGTCGATGATTTGATCGATCCGTGGTAGCGGGAAGTGGTCTTTTGGGCAGTGCTTGTTTAAAGAAGTGAAGTCCACGCACATCCGTAGGATATCCGTGTCCTTTTTTGGTACCAGCACCGTATTGGCGAGCCAAGTGTTTTCCTTGATCTCGCATATGAATTTGGCCTCGAGGAGTCTGTTGATCTCCATTCCGACTGCCTGCGCTCGTGGCTCAGACAGTCGCCTGATTGTTTGCTTGACTGGCCTTGCGTCAGGGTTGACGTTGAGTGCGTGCTCGGCGAATTCCCTAGGGACTCCTGGCATGTCCGCAGGACACCAGGCGAAAATTTTCCAGTGCTCACGGAGGAATTCGACGAGCGCGAGTTCCTATGCGGGACTCAAGTTGTTGGTGATGAGGGCCGTTTTAGCGGGATCGGATGGATGAACCTGCACCTTGTTTGTGTGCACAGATGAGTCGAAGGAGAGGTCAGGTGAGCTTGGCCTACTCAGGGGGGCAGACTGTTGTCTGTCGTTTCCTTCAATCGCGCGAGCTCCTCCTGCATGCCGAAGGACTGGGAGATTCTGTTGAACTCCCTGTCGCAACTATCAGATCGCTCGAAGCTCCCGTTGATCGTGATGACGCCGTTGGGGCCTGGCATTTTCATCTGCAGGTAGGCGTAGTGGGGTACCGCCATGAACCTAGCGAACACGACGCATCCGAGGATGCAGTGGTATTGTGAGGGCCAGTCGACGACCTCAAAGTCGATGCGCTCGCGCCGGAAGTTCCTTGGCGTGCCAAATACGATGTCGAGGTTGATTTTGCCCAGGGGTATACGCCTTTCCCTGGGACGATGTCGTGGAACGTTGTGTCCGATGCCTCCAAGCAGGTTAGAGGGATCCTCATTGCTCGCAAGGTACTCGCGAATATGAGGTTGATGCCGCTTCCGCCATCCATGAAGACACAACTCATGTCGAAGCCTCCAATTTGCGCCTCGAGTACGAGGGGGCAGTGACCTGGGCGAGGTACTTGAGGCGGGTGGTCACGTTTGTTGAAAGTAATGCATGACTCACTGCACTGAGGTACTCAGTGGTGGATGGTGGCGAGTGCGTGGCCAAGTTGACTTGGCGAGTGATGGCCTTCTGCACCCTATTAGAGGGGCGCCCCATTTGGATCATCATGGTACCCATGGCCCGTGGGTACGGTTCGCCTCTGTGGTGCTGGTCCGGTGCAGCTCCGTTCGGGGGTGGCCTAGGTGGTGGTGGTGGTGCGCCATGTGCCACGGCGCCTGGAGCGGCTCCGTAGCCTCTTTCGACTGCATTGCGGTTCATCCGAACCAATCCCTCGTGTAGCTTGAGGAACTCGCGGCAGTCCTTGAGGAGGTGGCTTGACTTTCTCTTGCCATCATGCTTGTCGATGTAGAAGTGTACCGTGCATGGCCCGGACAGTTTGTCCTCGATGGAGGTCACGGGTGCTTCATCGCGACTGCGGCGTTGCCACACTTGCGTGGTTTTCCCGGAGTCGCGGTATCCGGCGCTGCGGTATCCGCTGTTGTAGTTATCGTCGCGTCTATCAGCATAGCCGGCTGCGACCATGTTAACGTCATCGCGATTGTCGTAGACGCGCATGCAACGCTTACTCTAGCGGTCGCGTCTTTGTTCGAGTTCTGCCTCCTCGTCAGAGTGAACGCGATTCTTCACCGAATCTTCTCCATCGGCCCATCGATTCACGATCTCCATCAGGTGGTCGATGGTCTGGGGCTTTGGGCGGCCTAGCTCCTCCCTGAGTTCCATGCGGCGGACACCACCGTTGAATGCATCAATCGCGCGGTCTTCCGAGATGTTCTCTGTGGAGTTCTTGATGATGGACCACCTTTGGATGTAAGAGCGCAGCGATTCGCCAGATCTTTGCTGGCAGCATCTCAGTTCTTCGATTGAGGCGGGGCGTTTGTACATGCCCTTAAAGTTGCGCACGAAGCTGTAGACCAGCTCATCCCAACTGCGAATGGATCCGCGTGGGAGGTTATTGAGCCATGCCCGGGCGGCGTCCTGCAGCTGTAGCTGCAAGCATTGCATGGCAGTACTTCGACTGCCTCCATGTAGCCCGACGGAGGAGATGTGATCCTCCAGCTAGATCTTGGGGTGCTGTAGACCGTCAAATTTCGGGTTCTCCGATGGGAGTTTGAACCCTTTAGGTATTCGTTTTGCCTGATGGATCTTCTGAAGCATCTGGTGCCACAGAGCTCCCCATCTTCTTTTTCCGAGTCAGTCGACCGAGCATGTCGTGCCCTTGCCTTGTCGATCTTGCGTTGCGTGAGTTCGTCGTGTGCATCGTAGTCGCGATCGTGTCGCCGTGAGCGGCGGCGCCGAGACAGGTCGTGACTTTCATCGCTGGACGAGGGTGAGGAGTAGCGCTTTGCTAGCGCTTTGCCCTTTTTTGGGTCTAGTACCGGTTCCTTGTCGAGGGAGGCCTCGATTAGCCCTAGGCCCGCGATCGTAGATGGTGCATGGCCGTTCGGGGATCTCCAGCTGGTGGCTGGTTATTGAGAAGGTACATGGTGGCTGCTGCCACCGCAGCCTACGGTGTCCTGGGAACCATGTTGCCTCTCGTGTCGACTGTCATAGAGCCGAAGTCGAGGACTTTCACGGCGTCTATGCGCTCTTGTTCAGTGAGGTGAGCCATTCGCGATTGCCTCTTCCTGGTGAGGTGCTCGTTGCCTCTTGAGGAGGATCCTCCATAGGAGGAGAGCCCAGCGCGACGAAGGCTCGACTCGTCCGCCGCCTTTTTACGCGCCTCAGGTTGCACGATTGCTTGTTTTTGGCGCTTGAATTCCTCTTTTAGGAGCCAGTGGTAGCACATCAGCAGTTCTTGCAGGGACCCGAAGGGTAGAGGTGCACCTCGTAGGGCTTCGCGGCAGCGATCCCACTCTTGCTCGTTGAGCCTGATCACGACGCGTTCGTCGGTTTGCTCGTTGATCATGCTAGGAGGTTCGACTGCTCCTCCGTTGCCACCGTTACCGCTGTTGCCGGCGTTGGGTGGGTCGGTGCTGTTGCCGGTGTTCCCACCGTTACCGCGATTGGGTGCGGTGCCGTTGCCGATGTTGCCATCATTACCGTGGTTGGCGGAGGTGTCGCCCGTGTTGATGACGGCGCACATGAAGCGATTTGGGAAGCTGTTGGTTCCACAACTTTCAGATCCGGAACCGTAGGTTCCATCTTAAGTGGCCAGATCGCTTAGATCGGAGTCGCGACTGCTGTCGCTGACCATGTTCCCAACTGCCGCCGGAGCATTGAGCTCGCTGAGGGTGCCGATCGATGGAGGGAACCATGATGCTGGGGCAATCGCCGGTGTCGTTGGCTGATCAGGCATGCGAAGCGTGCCCATCTTACCAACTTGGAAGCGGAAGCTCCCAATCGCCAGGCTGATTCCGACGCCCACGGACTCGAAGGCCGGGCGAGTAGCCGGCGTGTGGACGGTGAAGTCGAAGGCGCCGAAAAGCTGGCGAATCTCCGCCGTCGCAGAGTTGTAGATCACAGTTGATGGGGCCAAAGAAGCCGCAACATCAGCACTCCCAATTCCCACAGACGACGCCAATTGACGAGGGTTTAACTCATCAATGCCCATTGTTATGGACTTGGGTTTTGGAGAAGGAGGGAGCGCTGGAGACATCTATCGGCTAGCAAACAAGCACACAGGGGACAAAGGATTTACCCAGGTTCAGGCCTCGTAGAGGTCCCTACTCCTGCTTGTCTGCTCGTGGAATTATTGAGGGAGTCGGAAGTTACAACGGTGCGTAGATGCAATCTGGCGAGGGTTTGTGGAAGCTAGGGTTGCGTGTGTCCTCCTCGCCGTCCCCTCCTAGCCCTTATATAGATAGGCTAGGTCTCGGGTGGCAGGTCGAGTCGGTTTACAAGTTAGGGTTTTCCCCTTCAAACTTTCTATCTTTAGCTTCTTCTTGTTCTTCAAGCAATCGAGAGTCCGTAGGTTACTCGAGTCCTTCATTTTGGCCCTTGGCAACACGTATTTAGACCGTATATACCAAGCTCGAGTACCTGTAGGGTATACCCATGTCATGCACAGAGAAAGGTATTGCAGTCTTAGTACCAAATTGATAAATCTTTTAAGATTGCACTAAGAGAGAAAAATATGGTATGTCACCTCATAGGGAAAGAAATCAAGAACCCAACTTCAACTGAGTGAACCATTAGCTCTGACCGGCTCATCATATTGTCATATTCTGAGAGGGAGACTCCCAACCTGTCCTACTAAATTATTGGTATATACAATTAATGGTAAGCATTATTTTCAAAAGTAATTGATGGTAAGCATTAATATCAAATATTCAGAAAACAAATTCACGTTTGCTACACTTATGAATCAGATAGATGATTGCCACCAAATGAAGTTCTTTGCTCCAAACACTTTATTATCTATCTTTCCAAAGTGTCCACTTTAATATTCAGAATTTTGAAGAAAACTCTATGACCACTATAGGATGTTTTTACTTTAATTTACTTTTTCTTTTGCATTTTGCATTCATTTGGTCCATGGCTCTTTCTTCTATGTTACACTTTCTAAATTACTATTGATCGTACTTTCATTGTATAGGAGATATCACTTCATTATCTATCTTGCATATTGCTATTCCTTTGAAAAATGAATCATTTGACTTTGTGTAGAAATAGTAATTAGTTTTGATATCCAAAATAGTATTAAAGAACAAAGTTCATGTTAGTTTTATCACCTTCATACTCGAGGACGAGTATAGGTTAAGCTTGGGGATGCTGATGCATGTAAAATGCATACATGAACTTTGCACTTTAGTACTTGATATTCCAACATATTTGCATCATATATGGGTTATATTCATGTTTAATAATGACTATTGGGAATAATTCACACTTCCCATATTGCTTTGGAATTAACCCTGTCGAGGCAGAAAACCCCTATTTCAATGTTTTTGACTTTCACGTACCCAAGCGACATCCAATTGACCTAAAACTTCACGAGACCCAACATTTATCAAAATGAAGAACAATGGGCCAAAGATCCACGAGAAAAGAATATAGAGGAGGGAACGGGCACAACAACCGCGGCCCACCCTCTGGCCATGGCTGGTATGCTCTTTACTCCCTCGAGTCTCCAATGCCATCGATTCTTTCACCAAACGACTTGTCTTGACCTAAAACCTACTATATATACCCCCTTTTGGCAATCCTTAACACAAACGGAGGAGGAGATTGAAAACATAGAAACAAAGAGTCGGGAGGCTGCCGCTAGAGAAGATCGGAGGGGGGAACGCTGCTAGAATCACCTCCGGAGGGCTCCACCCCCCTCCGGCGTGTTCATCATCAACACCTATAGCAAGATCATCTCCATCCTCCTAATGTAATATCTTGGAAAACATGATGTGTGAAGGAATATTTTATGTTCCCTTGATCTATTGTGACTCCATGTCTTTGTTTGAGTAGTGAAATGTTATGGCAAAGTAAAATAGTTCGTTTATTGGTTACATCCATTGTTGTTATGTTTTATGATTGTCTTCTTGTACAATATATGAGTGCACACATATGTTGGGGAATGCATGTAAGGTGATCACCGTGATGTAATGGAGTAGGAAGGACCGCGGAGGACAGAAAACCGTGGTCCAATCCATAAAGTTACATTAGGGGGGACATATATCGGGGACCCTAGATTTTATAGCTATAGTGGGACAATTATGTCTTAATAATTCAAATGTTTGCTTAGTAACATGTACTTAGGATCCATCATAAGAGTTGTGTATGCACATTTATTTAGCTACACCTAATTAAGGCTCCGTCCTAGAAGAAACAATAAACAACCAAACAAATGAATGAAATAACAATTGCCTAAACATTTACTCCCTTAGAGAAACTTGATACTTGAGAAAACTTGCCACCACTCCACTCCACTTCATTAGATCAATTTAACTTGCACTAGTTTACTTGTAGTTTCCACTAACACATACTTTATTTATTTTCTACCTAGTACCAAAACAAAACACACACTTAGATCCTAGCTTTGCATAGAAGGCCATATAAGAGGGTTATATGGATTTAGAGAATAGCTAGTTTACCTTGAGCTTCTCGTGGGTTCGACACTCAAATACTTATCAAATTGTACTACGGTGATCCCCTGCACTTGGGTGTTATCAGGGCCTCATGAGCTAACTTTAGCATACCATGGGAGACTAGAAATCCTCATGCGAGCTTGAGAGCTTAGCATGAATCTCTTCCAATTTCCCATAGTTGCTAGTTAGCAAAGCAAGTAGAGCCTTTAGCTCAACATTCTCCTTCACAATAGATGCTTCACAAGAGATAGATTTAGTAGCACAAGCATCATAATTAATTGCAAGATGTGAGGGCAACTTGGAAAGATCTTTTGAGTATGAAGCTTTAAGTTTCTCATGTGACTCGGTGAGTTTGATGAGTGCTGCCTCGTGTACTAACGAGCTCGTTTGGGAACCCCAAGAGGAAGGTATGATGAGCACAGCAGTAAGTTTCCCTCGGTTATGAAACCAAGGTTATCAATCCAGTAGGAGCAAGGAAACACCCCAAAGGTGTTGCTAGTTGACCTTTGGCAGGGCGCACTACCGGTGCCAGTAGCAACATGGAGACCTGCATAACACAACCATAGAAATCTGTCCCCAACTTGCGATGAGGTTGTCAATTTCACCGGTTTTGCTAAAAACAAAGGATTAAACGTATCGAGTGGAAGAAAGTAATAGTTTGCAGAAAGTAAACACAAAGCAGTAAACAGTTGATTATAGATTGATGGTAAAAGAAAGTACCGGGGTCCATAGTTCACTAGTGGTGGCTCTCCTTAAGATAGATGACATGTTGGGTGAACAAATTACAGCGGGGCAATTGACAAACATCGAGAAAGCATACAAGCATATACTACTCATCTTGACTCCTTTGAGACTTGATTGGGCATTACAACATTATACATAGACCGTAATCCAACTGCATCTATGACTAATAATCCACCTTCAGGTTATCATCCGAACCCCTCTAGTATTAAGTTGCAAGCAACGGAAAATTGCATTACGCATTGCGTGTAAAGTAAACAATACGATTGTTCTATGAGCAATGGATTGTTGTTTTGTCCCTAGTAGCAATAGCACATCTAGTACCTTTGAGATTTCTGTCACTTCCCCAGATTAGTAGAGGCATGAACCCACTATCGAGCATAAATACTAACTCTTGGAGTTGCTAGCATCTACTTGGCCAAGATAGCTACTAACAACGGAAAGCATGCAAGATCACAAATAACAAAGACATGATAGAATCAATAATCAATCTAAAATAGCATCTCAATATCCATCAGATCCCCGCAAACACAACATGTAGGAATTATAAATAGATGATCTTGATCATGAATGGAGCTCACAAGATCTAAACATGATAGCACAAATGAGGAGAATCAGCCATCTAGGTACTACATGGACCCGTAGTCTGATACGTCCAAAACGTATCTACTTTCCCAAACACTTTTTCTATTGTTTCTCCTCTATACTTGTGTGATTTGGATACAACTAACGCGGACTGACGCTGTTTTCAGTAGAATTGCCTTGGTGTCTACTTTTTGTGCAGAAAATCAACTATCAGGAAAAATCCCGGAAAATATGCCAAAAATCCTATTTCACCTGAAGACTCCAGGAGCCAGAATACGAGACGGAGAAGAGCCAGGGGGTGGCCACACCACCTGGTGGCGCGGTCCAAGCCAGGCCACGCCAGGGGGTGGTGTGGGCCCCCCAGGCACCCCCTCGGTCTCCCTCTTCGCCTATAAGTTGCCTTCTGACCTAAAAACTCTAGGGGGTTCGACGTTTTTCTAGAAGGAGTTCTGCTCCGCCGCCACCACCAGATTCCACGAAACAGCACCAGAAAGTCCGTTCTAGCACCCTGCCGAGACGGGGAATTGGAGGAGATCATCACCATCATCATCACCATCGCTTCTCCATCGACCATCCATGTTTCCCCCATCTATGAGTGAGTAATCCCCCGTTGTAGGCTATGGGGATGGTAGGGATTGGATGAGATCGTTCATGTAATGGCATCAGATTGTTAGGGCATGGTGCCTAGTATCTTTTATTAGTACTTTATGACTTTGTTGCGACTTGTTGTGCTTAATGCTTGTCACTAGGGCCCGAGTGCCATGATTTCAGATCTGAACATGTTATTGATTCATTATGATAGTATTGTTTATGGTCTTATCTGCAAGTTGTATACACACGTTGTTGTCCAGAACCAATGGCCCCAAAGTGATAGAAATCAGGATAACCGAAGGGAATGGCTTTGATGTGAGGATCACATGTGTTCACGGAGTGTTAATGCTTTGTTCCGGTGCTCTATTAAAAGGAGCACCTTAATTACCAGTAGTTCCCTTGAGGCCTCACTGCAAATGGGCTGGCAGGACAAAAGATGTTGTGCAAGTTCTCATTGCGAGCACGTATGACTATATATGGAACACATGCCTAGGATTATCTAGTACTTGGATGCTTTATCTTATTTATCTGCAATTGCCCTATGTTCTGATCCATCCATCCCTATGCCTACCGCACTTGAATCCTACTGTTACTGCAATTGTTACAACTGTCTTTACTTTACTATTGCTGCTACTTTACTATTCCTACTATAAAACTGTTGCTACTGATAAACTGTTGTGAGCAAGATTGTTTTCAGGTGCAGCTGAATTGACAACTCAGTTGTTAAGGCTTATAAATATTCTTTGACTCCCCTTGTGTCGAATCAATAAATTGGGTTTCACTTCCCTCGAAAATACTGCGATACACCCCCTATACTTGTGGGTCATCAAGACTATTTTCTGGCGCTGTTGCCGGGGAGCGTAGCTTTATTTATCAAGTTCACTTGGATTCTCTATTGTTCGCTGCTATCCATCCATCATGGGTAAGTCTCGTGATGGCAAGGTTCCTATTTTACCATCCACTACAAGAAGAGGTACGGTTCTAAACACCTCTGCTGCTCTTGATTCACCGTCTGTTATGAGTAAGTTCCTTACACCACCACATACACATGCTACACACACTGCTACTACTGCTGAATCTGAAACTTCTGATGCTTATGATGCTGCTTCTACTGTGCTTGATAAGAGTGGTTCATTAGGTCCTTTCCTAGATGCTACGATTGCTAGAACTATAGCTGGAAATATCGAAACTCCTAATGAAGACACTACCACACCTGTTAGTTCACCTGAGTCTAGTGAAAGTTATGATATTGAAGATGGTTATGTTGAGATGAACGATGAATTTATTAAAGAATGTAAAAACACCCATGATAGGAGTGCTGCTAAGAGTCTCCTTGAGAGGCGTACCATTAGACCAAAATTGTCTCCTATTGCTAAGTTTGCTGCTTCTCCCATAAACATTATAGATGAAGATTATGATTTTTCTCTCGATCTATCTTACATAGCTATTGTCGAGAAAGAACCTTTTTGTGGGACTAAGAATGAAAGTGCGGTAGCACATATGAATGAACTTTCTACCATGAGTGGCTTGTTTTCTGATGATATTAAGATGCGTACTTACTTTGTTGCTAAGATTTTCCTCTTTTCACTGAAAGGAGAAGCTAAAACTTGGTTTAGTAATTTACCTCCTGGATCTATTGATAGCCCTGAGTGCTTGATTAGTACTTTTCTGCAGAAACATTTTCCTCCTAATGCTAGACATGCAGTTTTGCAGGAACTTTTTGATTTTAAACAGGGAGAAAACGAGGTATTGCCTGAATCTTGGGCAAGGTTTTGTGCTTTGATTCATGCACAAGCTAGAAGTACATTACCTAAGAATGAGCTTCTTGATATATTTTATAATGGACTAACTGAAGAATCTAGGACATACCTAGATAGTTGTGCTAATTGTGTTTTCAGGAATAGGACTCCAAAGGAAGCTGAAGAATTAATGGCTAAAATAAGTAAGAATTATGAAGATTGGACTCCTCCTAAACAAGCTATACTTGAAGTAATTGTACCGGAACCATCTATTCTGGTGCCTATTCCAACATCAAAGAAGAGGGGAGTTATTGAATTAAATGATGAAGTGATGAAGGAAGCTAAGAAATGTCTTAAGGACAAGGGAATTAAAGCTACAGATGTCAAGAATTTACCTCCTATTGAAGAATTATGTAAGCCTATTCCTACTCATCCACTATTGAGGTACACTCTCTTCAACACTTTGATGAAGGTGATATCCCTTACTCTAAACCTCCTGATCAATGCTTAGAAGAATTCGATATCTTTATTGCTAAGCAAGATAACTTTAATAAAAGTGTGCAAAATCATCTAATGGAAAACACTAGAGCTATTGTTGAGTTGAAAGATATTGTGGAAAGAACCTCTAATAATGTTAAAATGATTGTTAAACACTTTCAAATGGTTCAAACTCAAATAGATCAACTCGTTAAAGTGCAAAACGACTTGCTAGTTAATGCTGCTAAAGAAAAACATGCTTATGAAATTAGAACTAGAAGTGGAGCTGCTACCCAGGATCCTCTATATTCTGAGGGGCATCCCAAAAGAATTGAGCAGGATTCTCAACAAGCTGAAAATAGTGGTTCTACTCGTAAGAAAAGGAAAAAGAAGCATAAAACTATTGTAGAACCCTCTGAACCTGTTATAGATCCTAATAGTATATCTATCTCTAATGCTGAAACTGAAAGTGGTAATGAAGAAAATGAAGTTCCTAATGAATAAAAAGCTGAAGAAGAACCTAAAAACCACACTAAGAATACTAAATACACTAAAGAAGATTTTATTGCTAAGAAACATGGTAGTGAAAGAGAACCTTAGCTCCAAAAACCTTTGCCTTTCCCTGATAAGAAAACAAGTCAAAGGAAGACAAACACTATAACAAGTTTTGTGAGTGGATGAAACCTTTATTCCTGCAAATTCCTTTGACTGATGCTATTAAATTGCCTCCTTACTCAAAGTATATGAAGGATATTGTCTCGAATAAAAGGAAGATCCCTAATGAAGAAATTTCTACTTTGCTTGCTAATTATTCTTTCAATGGTAAGGTTCCTAAGAAACTTGGAGACCCAGGGATTCCAACTATCCCTTGCTCTATTAAGAACAGTTATGTTAGAACTACTTTGTGTGATTTGGGAGCTGGAGTTAGTGATGCCTTTCTCTCTCTATAAGAGGCTTCAACTAGAAAAATTAATACCAACTGATATATCTTTGCAAATGGCTGATAAATCTACCACTATTCTTGTTGGTATATGTGAGGATGTACCTGTTCAGGTGGCTCACAATTGCTTGATATTAACTATTTTTGTTGTGCTTGAAATGCCTGAAGATGATAATATGTCTATTATTCTTGGGAGACCTTTTCTTAATACTGTAGGAGCTGTTATTAATTGTAATCAAGGAAAGGTGACTTTCAATGTTAATGACAAGGAACATACTGTCTATTTACCCAAGAAGATTGAAAGGACTTATGGTTTGAATTCAATTGAACATGTTGAAGGCATTCAAGTTGGTGAAATATATTGTCCCATACCAAGAGAAAATTTTGAAACTATTATGATTGGGACCATTGCTATCAAGGTTGAGGTAACATAATCATTAGTGGAATACAAAGTTTTGTCTCATACGGAATTGTTTTGGTAGCAAGACTTGATCAACCTTGTTAACAAAAGGATTTCATTGAACAAAACAATGTTTTCATTATGATTATCTTCGTTTATTTCTATCCTTTGCATTTTAGTTTTTGCTTTCGTTTAGTTTTCTTTTTGTTGTTAGTTGCTTTAATTCTAGAGTGCCTTAGAACTCCTGTAGTTCTAGCCTTGTTTTGTCATTGCATCATAAAAAAATCTGTCTGTCAGAAAATGATTCTTCTATGCCTGAAAATGCCCAAAAATAAAGTGTCTCGAAAAATTCCAGAAAATTCATATTAAATTTTTACGTGAAAAAAGGGCAGAGGAGTACCTGGGAGGTACCAGGGGGCCCACCAGGCAGGCACACCACCTGGTGGCGTGGCCAGCCCTGGGTGGCGCCATGCCCTGGTGTGGGCCACCCTGGCCCCCCACTAACTCTCTCACCTGCCACTTTCTTCTCTCTCCCGAGTAAGCTCCGGTTCATTGCTCAAAATCGTGTTCTTGCTGTGCTTGCTCTCGATTTTTTCGATCTCCTTGCTCAGCCCATCTTTCTTGCTGAAATTTGGAGCATTTGTTCCCTGGTATGTGACTCCTCCCCTTGTCCAAGTAGATTTGTGTTTAGTGGACTATATCTTGAGTATTTTGCTGTTGTAGGTGACTGGTTATGAGAGCTTGTAAGCTTGTTTGATGCTTAGATATATAGTTTTGATGCATGTTTAGGCCTCTTGCAAGTCCCTATGAGTAGAATCCTTCATTATATTCACTTTGCAATCACTTGTTTAATAGGTGTTTAAATTTCAGAATAGAAGATGAGTGAACACCACCTATACCAACATGAATTATGGGTGCCTGAGATCATGAAGGTCCACCGGGAAGAGGAAGTTTTTCCCTCCATTTATCCATGCTCTGAGTTCATGGGAGCTGCAGAAATTCTACAAGAGTTCCACACTTTGGTTTCTAATGCAGGGTTAGAGCACTTTTTGGAAGATGAACCTTGTCAATTTGTGAAGCTAACCATGTATGTGGTGCAGGACTTCCAATTTATTCACTCTTTTCCTAACCCCATGGTCCATTACAAAATTTACAATATTGCTGTCGACCTTTCTCTTAATGATTTTTGTGCAGCTATTAAAGTACCTCAATGGGGATCATGTAGAAGGATTAAGGAGAGACCTGAACCACTCATGGATTTATACGCAGAAATTTGCCAAGGGAGCAGTTTCTCGAAGGAGAATGGAAAAATCCGTAACATTCATCTTCCCTCCATTCGTTACTTTGCGTACTTTGTTGCCAAGTATGTTCTTGCTAGGAAGACTGCCAATAATTTATCTTCATATGATCTAGCATTTATCTCTGCTGCTCTTAAACGAGATAGGTCTTACAAATTAGGGGCTTTGATAGCTTTCCGTCTTGCTGCTAACCGTGAGAAAGGTGGAATTTGTGGAGGCCTCATTGCTTCTCGTTTACTAGCATTGCATGGTTTAGTGCCTCATCATCTAGACCTATAGTTTCCCATAGAGAGGCTTGATCTTAATTCCATGATACAACATAAATTTGTTTCCTCGTGGGCTGGTATGAGTGAGTTATCTTATGAAATAACCTTTCTCAAAGCTGGTTGGAGAAAGAGCAAGTCCGAGCGTGTTGTTCTTTTGCCTGCACCTATTTTGTTTAACCTTGATAATAGGGAAGGATGGTCCCTCACTGAGGAGGAGCTTGACACGTACTTGGGAGAGTTCTCCCAACAAGAGCAGGACACTAGAAGGGAGGTCACGGATGATTCGGTCCAGCCCTCGAATGAGGGAGAGTCTTCATATCATCAGCCTGCTTATGATTGGGGAGCTTCTTCTTCTTCCCATGGGCCCAACTACGATCATTCTTATCAAGATCCGCCTGCTTGGAACCCCTATTCGTACATGGATTGATACCCACTTAGGCCAAAAGCCTAAGCTTGGGGGGAGGTACGCCGACACCACACTCATCTCCATATCATGTTGCGTCGGTACTTTGTATATTCATGTTTTCGTTCTCTTTTTAGTTTTCGTTCTTCTTTGCTTTTGCTTTCCAAAAAACAAAAAGACCAAAAATATTTTTGTTGTTTCTCTTTGGTTTGCTTCTTATTTTTGCCTTGGTTTGTTTTTCCTTTTTGCTTTGTTTGAACTATTTGAAAAACCCAAAAATATTTTTGCTTTGCTTGTTTTTCCTCTTTGGTTCTTGTTTTAAAAATCGAAAACAACAAAAATATTTGTCGTTCTTCGTTGGTGTTTGTGAGTTTTCTACAGGGTTCAGCAGTCCTCAGTGGATATTGGTTTCATATTATTATTCAAGCCACACAAGTGAAGAGAAATAATGAGGATTAATGACAACTTGAGGCGCGGTAAGAGGCTGGTAACAAACTCTATTTCTTTTCATTTTTGTACATATACTCATCACTGTGGGCATGCTTAGTCCGTTCATGTAGAGTGTATGTTTTCTTTGAATGCTTAGTAGTTCTTGCTTTCTTATGATTAGCTCCAGCTCGTTAATAGTTTGTAGCATGTCTTATGAATGTTTGCCTGCATTGCTCTATTCATAAATTGGTATGACACCGTGGTATCCTCCTCTGAATGTTTCATTTGAATTGACTTGGCACATGCTCACGCATGCACATGACTGTGATAATCAGTTAAGCCTTGATGAATTATTTTGCCTAAGGATCTTGAATCACTTTCATGCGATGAGTAGTCCTGTTTTGTTGCAAGCATGATAATGACAACTATTGCTCTCTCGTTTGTCGCTCCCTTACTATTGCTAGCCTTCACTTCCACTGAGTGTTTTACTCAAGTTTCCAACTCCCTAAACCAAATATTTCCAAAGTGTCCACCATACCTACCCATTAGCATCATTTGCTACTTCCGTGCATATTCATTATGCCTTTTTTTCTTCTAAATAAAATGTTTGCTTGTTATGAGTAAGTTAGTTAGTAAAGCTCTCACGAACTTTATGGCACACTTTATTTTCTTGCACTTAATAAACCTGAACCATTGCGTCCTTCTTTGTTGCGTATATGCTTGCGCTTTATGAGTTGAAGTTAGCAGAACCATGTATCATGGGGACCGCTTTCAACACTTCATTGGTACTTTGTACCTAGTTGATATCATGTTCTTTTGCTTATAGATCCCGGCGGTGTGAAATAAAAGTGGAACTTGTAAGATCATGGAGTTTGTATGTATGTTAGAGAAACGCCTGGGCCGCTAGCCTAAGCCATGCCTAATCATGGTGGAAACTTGCAGCATAACCATAATGAGCATTCTATGAAGCATCCTCAATAAAAATCTATGCACATAGTAAATAAAAAGATCGCCGAGATGCTCATTGTCTGCTTGCCTTGTTATTTTGATTATGGGATAGCTCCCATGTCATGTGCAAGGGGTACCCCGTTGGCGGTTCTCTATGATACGTATATACTTACAATGAAAAGAGCTTACTTGTGACTGAAGTTGAGTAGCATGAGGATCGGTCTTCGTAAGTAAGGGGCATGAGACTTTGATTTATAACTTGTCAAGCATATCCTCTTAGTTGTGTCACTTTAACCTTAACCATTTAAAGATGCTTATGATAGGGGCAATGAGATCTCAAAGCTAACAAGTACCATACTTTCAGCATTTGGAAGCCTTTCAAACTATTTAAAACTTTTTCTTGTTGAGTCTTCACACATTCTTCGAGCACTTTCTTGAGAGCATAGTTGTCATTCTTTGTGTTTGTCTCATTACTTGATTATTTGTGTTATGACTTTGATGCTTGTATCTTAGATATCTTTACTTCTAGTCATCACTTGAATTTCAGAGGTGCCTTGATATTCATAATCATAGGCAAGCGATATACCACTCTATCATACCTTTCTATGAGCATTGTAATGTTGCTTATGTTTATACTTCATGCTGCTTATTTTTCTTGAGTTGGAACCTCTTCATAGCTTGCAATGCCTATTAAGTAAACTTAGTTGCATACTCTTTATTATGAACTGTCTAAGTAGTTGATCACATTGTTGAGAATATTTACATTATATGAAGCAAATGTGTTCGAGAAAGTTCTTTTATCGCACTCAGTTTTCAACTGAATTGCTTGAGGACAAGCAATAAGCTAAGCTTGGGGGAGTTGATACGTCCAAAACGTATCTACTTTGCTGAACCCTTTTGCTATTGTTCCTGCTCTATACTTGTGTGATTTGGATACAACTAACACGGACTGGCGCTGTTTTCAGCAGAATTGCCTTGGTGTCTACTTTTTGTGTAGAAAATCAACTATCAGGAAAAATCCTGGAAAATATGCCAAAAATCATATTTCCCCCGAAGACTCCAGGAGCCAGAATACGAGACGGAGAAGAGCCAGGGGGTGGCCACACCACCTGGTGGCACGGGCCAAGCCAGGCCGCACCAGGGGGTGGTGTGGGCCCCCTAGGCACCCCCTTGGTCTCCCTCTTCGCCTATAAGTTGCCTTCTGACCTAAAAACTCCGGGGGGTCGACGTTTTTCCAGAAGGAGTCCCGCTCCGCCGCCACCACTAGATTCCACGAAACAGCACCAGAAACTCCGTTCTGGCACCCTGCCAGGACGGGGAATTGGAGGAGATCATCACCATCATCATCACTATCGCTTCTCCATCAACCATCCATGTTTCCCCCATCTATGAGTGAGTAATCCCCCATTGTAGGCTATGGGGATGGTAGGGATTGGATGAGATCGTTCATGTAATGGCATCAGATTGTTAGGGCATGGTGCCTAGTATCTTTTATTAGTGCTTTATGACTTTGTTGCGACTTGTTGTGCTTAATGCTTGTCACTAGGTCCCGAGTGCCATGATTTCATATCTGAACATGTTATTGATTCATTATGATAGTATTGTTTATGGTCTTATTTGCAAGTTGTATACACATGTTGTTGTCTAGAACCGATGGCCCCGAAGTGACAGAAATCG
The DNA here is from genome assembly GCA_916181665.1 of Avena sativa. Taxonomy (NCBI): domain Eukaryota; kingdom Viridiplantae; phylum Streptophyta; class Magnoliopsida; order Poales; family Poaceae; genus Avena; species Avena sativa. The sequence goes on along the minus strand of OV702279.1, from coordinate 462,404,139 downwards.
GGATAACCAGAGGGAATGGCTTTGATGTGAGGATCACATGTGTTCATGGAGTGTTAATGCTTTGCTCCGGTGCTCTATTAAAAGGAGCACCTTAATTGCCAGTAGTTCCCTTGAGGCCCCGCTGCAAACGGGCTGGCAGGACAAAAGATGTTGTGCAAGTTCTCATTGCGAGCACGTATGACTATATATGGAACACATGCCTAGGATTATCTAGTACTTGGATGCTTTATCTTATTATCTGGAATTGCCCTATGTTCTGATTCCTATGTGTATTGTCTTGTCCATGCAACGCCCGTCCATCCATCCCTATGCCTACCGCACTCGAATCCTACTGTTACTGCAATTGTTACTGCTGTCTTTACTTTACTACTGCTGCTACTTTACTATTCCTACTATAAAACTATTGCTACTGATAAACTGATGTGAGCAATATTGTTTCCAGGTGCAGCTGAATTGACAACTCAGTTGTTAAAGCTTGTAAATATTCTTTGGCTCCCCTTGTGTCGAATCAATAAATTGGGTTTCACTTCCCTCGAAAATACTGCGATACACCCCCTATACTTGTTGGTCATCATAGTCCAGAGATGAACTACTCACGCATCTCACCGGAGGCTTGCATGATGATGAAGAAGGCCTCTAGGGTGAATTCCCCTCTCTGGCAGGGTGCCGAGAAGAGCTTCAGATCCCTCCCGATCTAGGGATGGAGATGATGGCGGCTACAGACTCTTTCGTGGAATTTTGATCGGGTCCTTAGGGTTTCTGTATCGGAGGCAATATATAGGCGAAAGGAGAGGCCGAGGGGGTGCCTAGGGCGGCCAGGTGGTGTGGCCGGGCCCTAGCCCCTCTCTGTCTCGTATTCTGGCTCCTGGTGTCCATCGGTGAAAAACTGACTTTGGCTTTTGTCCTGTCCAATTTCGAGAATATTCATTTTCTGACTTTCCTGGAACCAAAAACAGCAGAAAATAGGCAGCTGGCACTATGGCTCTTGTTAATAGGTTAGTCCAAGAAATCATATGAAAAGTACTCCAAAGTGTGGACAAAACATAAGAAAGTAGATAAAACTAAGCATGGAACATCAAAAATTATGGATACATTAGCAACATATCAGTGAGCTCCCCCTTGATGACCCTAGAGCCATAGTTGAGGTGCTTAAAATCCTCAAGAAGTTTAGCATAAGCAACTTCAAGATCATCATTTTCAATTTTGAGGAAACTTGCCACCTCAAGATCTCTATCATGAGATTCCTTTACTCTAGATAGCTCGAGAGAAAAACTCTCCTCAAGAGATTCCTGAAGGAAATATGCCCTGAAAGGCAATAATAAAGTTGTTATTATGTATTCCTTGTATATGATAGATGTTTATTTTGCATGCTATAATTGTATTGATAGGAAACATCAATACATGTGTGTTTAATAAACAAAAAGGGTTCCTAGTTATGCCTCTCTTATAGACTAGCTTGTTGATTAACAAGATGATCAAGGTTTCCTGATCATGGACATTGGATGTTGTTAATAACAAGGTCACAACATTTGTGAAATGATGTGATGAACATTCATCCGAAGTATAGCATTACGATCAAGTCATTATGTTTATATTGCTATAACATCATACGAAGTAATCTTTATCCTTAGACCATGAGATCATGTTAATTGCTAACACCGAAAGAGTATCTTGATAACATCAAACGTCACACCGTAACAGGGTGACTATAAAGATGGGTTCAGTACTATGAAGGTGTTATGTTGAGTATCATGGATCAAGAGTGGAATTGGTCAATCCAGATGAGGGATAGATATACTCAGGGCCCTCTCGGTGATATCACATTAGGATAGCTTGCAAGCACGTGATGTGATCACTAGAATGTTATATCACGGGAACGAGAAAAGAGTGCATGTCGGTAACGAGATCAAACTAGGTATGGAGATACCGATGATCGAATCTCGGACATGTAATATATCGAGAGACAAAGGGATTTAGTTACAAGCGTTAAAGGTTCTCACGATCACAGGAGTCATCGTTGAATGTGTAGGAGTCAGTACGGATCTCTAGGTCCCGCTGCTGATTATTGATCGGAGAAGGGTCTCAATCATGTCTGCATTATTCGCGAACCATATGGTGGCACACTTAAGATGTACCGGACACCATTTTGGAGCATATATGTTTCAGACAAAAGAATTACAAAGCGCAGGAATTGTTTCAATAGAAACCGGAAATTGTTTCGGGTGAAATTGCAGAAGGTGGTTCTGCATGTGATATTGAAATATTGCAAGGGGCTATATGTGAATGTTTGTTAATTAAAGTAATTAACAAAATTCTGAATAAATTTAATAAAAGAGTTTTATTAAATGATAGAGCATTAAATTTGGAGAAATTTAATGCATTTAAAGTGGAGACTTTAAAAGGGAATGTGAAGAGGCATTTTAATGTGGAGGGGTTACCACCACATGAATGGGGAGGTGAGGGGTAACCCCCATGCGCCGGCCATGGAGAGAGGGTGCACCCCCTCCTCCTATAAAAGGCCACCCATTCCCTCCTTCATCCTCACACCTCCTTGTGAAGGATCTCTCTCCCCCTCTAGAATTATTCCCCCATGGTCTCGGATTAGCGAGATACATGTTCCCGGTGGCATTTCGTCTGGAAGGAGTTGCTGCTTCCGCTGGATCGCTGTAGCGAGGAGGTGGAGGTTTTCCGGTGGCTTGAACGTGTGTGCGAGTGCGGATGCGCTGCTGAGTTGCGGCGCTCGGACTTCCTCACGATCTTGAGATCGGCAAGTGTACGACTACATCAACCACGAGTTCCTACTTGTTAACAAAGCTCGTTGTCTTCGAGGGTAAGTTCTCCATGGATGTATGTCCACCCATTGCTCTGTATCTAGTAGATAGATCTTGGCGTGTAGTTCTCATCGTAGGATTTTTTTGTTTTCTATGCTGCAGACCCAACAGTGGTATCAGAGCCTGATCTATGCGTAGGTGCTTTGCATGGGTAGTACACATATGTTTATATGTGGGCGATGATGATCATGTTATTGCATCTTCTATGTACTTTGGATATTGGTGGCATAGTGGGATGAAGCGGCCCGAACCAACCTTACATGTCATCGTACATGAGACCGGTTCCACGACTGACATGCAACTAGTTTTGCATAAGTGGCTAGCAGGTGTCTGTCTCTCCTACTATAGTCAATATCTAATTTACAACGAGTTGCTAATAATTTGGTTATCCTCGTTGTGGTTCATGTTCGTAGGTTAGACCGGTTCTATCTCCGAAAGCCCTAAGCCACGTAAAACTTGCAATTGATAAATTAGAGGCGTCTAGTTTAGATCGTTGCTGGGCTAGTGTTTTGATATGGTATTGTTATAAGTAGATGTATGATATATACTCTTACAACTCACTTAACGTGTAAGTTCCATAGACCTTGGCCTTACACACAAAGGAATGATAGAGATCATACCACGATGCAAATGATAGAGATCAAATGCATGGACCATATCACCTCACTTCACACATTAGATGTTAGCATCTTATATTGCTAGTTTGGCGCTTTTGGTAGCATTATAAGATGATCCCTCATTTAGATATCAAGATAAAATGTGTTCTTCCTTAAGTATGCACCGTTTTGTGAATCATGTTTTGAGGCATCACGTGATGATCAGGTGTTCTCGACTCTACGCTTTCATACAACGGGTGTAAGACAGTTTTACACACGCAAGTACTAAGGTTCTTACTTGACGAGCCTAGCATGTACAGACATGGCCTCGGATCACGGACCGAAAGGTTAAGCATGAGTCATATAGTTGATATGATGCCCATATAGATGCTCGCCTTTGAAGCTACACCGACTCACGTGATGATCGGACTTGGTGTAGTGGATTTGGTTCATGTAATCACGAAAAGGACACGAGGGATGTCGTTTTTGAGTGGGAGTTCATTAGTAATTTGGATTAGTTGAACTCAATCTATCATAAACTTAGTATAAATATACTGTACAAATTCTGTTGTAGATGGCACCACCTGCTTTTAATTTCAATGTGTTCATGGAGAAAGAGAAACTTGCTGCGAATGGTAGCAACTTCACCAACTGGGCTATGAATTTGAGGATTCTCCTCACTGCTACACAAAAGCAATATGTGCTAGATGCGCCTCTAGGCCCCCCACCAGCTCCTGATGCCCCTGATGAGGAAAAGAATGTCTATGTGACTCGTCAGGAGGACCACAACTTAGTTCATTGCAGCATACTGTATGGGCTAGAGCTAGAACTTCGAAAGAATTTCGAAAATGGCAATGCCTTTGATACCATGGGAGAATTCAAAATGATTTTCGATACCCATGCTGCCGTAGAGAGTTATAATGCTACAGAAAAGTTCTTTAGCTGCATGATGGAGGAAAACAGCTCCGTTAGTGAGCATGTACTCAAAATGTCTGGGTACGCCGATAAGCTTGTGTCCTTGGGAATAACGATTCCCATTGACTTAGGCATACATCATGTTCTCCAATCTCTGCCACCTAGCTACAAGAGCTTCGTGATGAACTATAATATGCAGGGCGTGAAGAAGTCTCTTCCCGAGCTTCTGTCAATGATTAAGACTACAGAAGTGGAGATTAGGAAAGAACATCAAGTGTTGATGATCAATAGGACCACCGGTTTCAAGAAGGACAAAAAGGCAAGCACAAGGGAAAGAAGGGTGGCAAGTCTGTTGCCACGCCTGAAAAGAAACCCTGAGCTGGCCCTAAGTCTGACAACGAGTGCTACTATTGCAAGGGGACTGGCCATTGGAAGCGCAACTGCCCCAAGTATTTGGCGGATAAGAAGGCCGGTAAGGCAAACAAAGGTATATGTGATATACATGTTATTGATGTGTACTTGACTAGTACTCGCAGTAGCACCTGGGTATTTGATACGGGATCGGTTGCTAATATATGTAACTCGGTTCAGGGGCTGCGGAACAAGCGACAACTAGCAAGGGATGAGGTCACGATGCGGGTCAACAATGGATCAAGAGTTGATGTGATCGCCGTCGGAACGCTGCCTCTCCATATGCCGTCGGGATTAGTTATAAACCTAAATAATTGTTATTTGGTGCCTGCACTGAGCATGAACATTGTATATAGATCGTGTTTGATGCAAATTGGTTATTCGTTTAAGTCTAAAAACAATGGTTGTTCGATTTATATGAATAATATCTTTTATGGTCATGCACCTGTGTTGAATGGTTTATTTCTGTTGGATCTCGATAGTAGTATTACGCATATTCATAATGTTGATGCTAAAAGGATTAAACTTGATAATGATATATCTACATATATGTGGCACTGCCGTCTAGGTCATATTGGCATTAAACGCATGAAGAAACTCCATTCTGATGGACTTTTGGAATCACTTGATTTTGAATCATTTGATACATGTGAGCCATGCCTTAGGGCAAGATGACTAGAACGCCGTTTTCTGGTTCAATGGAACGGGCGACAGATTTATTGGAAATCATACATACTGCTGTGTGTGGACCAATGAGTGTGTCGGCGCGAGGTGGATATCGTTATTTTGTTACTTTCACGGATGATTTGAGTAGATATGGGTATATCTATTTGATGAAACACAAGTCTGAAACTTTTGAAAAGTTCAAAGAATTTCAGAATGAAGTGGAAAATCATCGTAACAGAAAGATCAAATTTCTACAGTCCGGCCGTGGAGGAGAGTATCTTAGTTACGAGTTTAGCACACATATGAAAGACTGTGAATAGTTTCACAACTCACGCCTACCGGAACACCACAACGTAATGGTGTGTCAGAACGTCGTAATCGTACTTTATTGGATATGGTTCGATCTATGATGTCTCTGACTGACTTGCCACTGTCATTTTGGGGTTATGCACTGGAAACCGCTGCATTCACTTTAAATAGGGCACCATCTAAATCCGTTGAGAAGACACCGTATGAATTATGGTTTGGAAACAAACCTAAGCTATCATTTCTTAAAGTTTGGGGATGCGATGTTTATGTGAAGAAACTTCAATCGGATAAACTCGAACCCAAAGCGGAAAAATGCGTCTTCATAGGATACCCTAAGGAAACGATTGGGTATACCTTCTATCACAGATCCGAGGGCAAGGTCTTTGTTGCCAAGAATGGATCCTTTCTTGAGAAGGAGTTTCTCGCGAAAGGTGTGAGTAGTCGGAAGGTAGAACTCGAAGAGGTTATTGAACCTTCTCTTCATGAAATGGCGAGTAGCGCAGCTCCAGAAGTTGTTTCGGAGTTGACTTCACCTAATGAAGGGAGAGCTAATGATATTGATCATGAAACTCCGAAAGAGGACACTACCGAACCTCGCAGGTCAAGCAGGACACGTGCAGCTCCTGAACTGTACGGCAATCCTGTTATGAATTTCATGATTGATGAAATAGATGACCCTGCGACATATGAAGAAGCGATGATGAGCCCTGATTCCAACAAATGGCTAGAAGCCATAAAATCCGAGATGGAATCCATGTACGAAAACCAGGTTTGGACCTTGGTGGACTTACCTCATGATCGAAAGGCCGTTGAGAATAAATGGATTTTCAAAAGAAAAATTGATGCTGATGGTAATGTAACCATCTATAAGGCTCGACTTGTCGCAAAGGGGTTTCGACAAATTCAAGGAGTTGACTACGATGAGACATTCTCTCCCGTAGCGATGCTTAAATCGGTTAGGATTATGTTAGCAATTGCTGCATATTTCGATTATGAAATATGGCAGATGGATGTCAAAACTGCGTTCCTCAATGGTAATATTGAAGAAGAGTTGTATATGATACAACCTAAGGGTTTTTTCGATCCTAAGGATGCTAATAAGGTGTGCAAACTTCAGCGATCCATCTATGGACTGAAGCAAGCATCACGAAGTTGGAATCTCCGCTTTGATGAGGTGATCAAAGAGTTTGGATTTGTCCAAACTTATGGAGAGGCTTGTATTTACAAGAAAGAGAGTGGGAGCAATGTGGCATTTCTGATATTATATGTGGATGACATATTATTGATTGGAAATGATTTAGATCTTTTAAACAGTTTTAAAAGTTATCTAAACAGCAAATTTTTGATGACCGACCTTGGTGAAGCTTCATATATATTAGGCATTAAAATCTATAGAGATAGATCAAGGCGCCTAGTTGGGCTATCGCAAAGTACATACCTTGATAAGATATTAAAGAAGTTTAATATGGACGAAAGTAAAAAGGGGTTCTTACCTATGTTGCAAGGCAAGACATTGAGTAAGACTCAAAGTCCGGCTACGGCGGAAGAAAGAGAGATGATGGATAAGATCCCCTATGCCTCAGCCATAGGCTCTATAATGTATGCCATGCTATGTACAAGACCAGATGTGGCACATGCTATTAGTTTGACTAGTAGGTACCAATCTGATCCAGGTTCGGAACACTGGATAGCAGTCAAGAATATCCTTAAGTACTTGAGAAGAACTAAGGATATGCTTCTTGTATATGGAGGTGAAGAAGAGCTAGTCGCTAAGTGTTATGTCGATGCTAGCTTTGACACTGATCCGGATGACTCTAAGTCTCAATCCGGATACGTATTTCTCTTGAACGGAGCAACAGTTAGTTGGAGGAGCTCCAAACAACCTGTGGTGGCTGGATCAACGATGGAGGCGGAATATGTTGCTGCTTCAGAAGCATCGCAGGAAGCGGTTTGTATGAAGGAGTTCATAACGGAACTAGGTGTGGTTCCTAGTGTGTTGGACCCAATGGTGATCTATTGTGACAATAATGGAGCCATAGCCAACGCAAAGGAACCAACGTCTCACAAGAATTCCAAGCATATTAAGCGCCGGTTTCACTCCATCCGCGAGCATGTCAAGGATGGAGATATAAAGATTTGTAAAGTACACACGGACCTGAATGTAGCAGATCCGTTGACTAAAGTACTCCCTAGGGCAAAATATGATCAACACCAGAACTCCATGGGTGTTAGATTTATCACTATATAAACTAGATTATTGTCTCTAGTGTAAGTGGGAGACTGAAGGAAATATGCCCTGAGAGGCACTAATAAAGTTGTTATTATGTATTCCTTGTATATGATAGATGTTTATTTTGCATGCTATAATTGTATTGATAGGAAAGATCAATACATGTGTGTTTAATAAACAAAAAGGGTTCCTAGTTATGCCTCTCTTATAGACTAGCTTGTTGATTAACAAGATGATCAAGGTTTCCTGATCATGGACATTGGATGTTGTTAATAAGAAGGTCACAACATTTGTGAAATGATGTGATGAACATTCATCCGAAGTATAGCATTACGATGAAGTCATTATGTTTATATTGCTATAACATCATACGAAGTAATCTTTATCCTTAGACCATGAGATCATGTTAATTGCTAACACTGGAAGAGTATCTTGATAACATCAAACGTCACACCGTAACAGGGTGACTATAAAGATGGGTTCAGTACTACGAAGGTGTTATGTTGAGGCTCATGGATCAAGAGTGGAATTTGTCAATCCAGATGACGGATAGATATACTCTGGGCCCTCTCGGTGATATCACATTAGGATAGCTTGCAAGCAAGTGATGTGATCACTAGAATGTTATATCACGGGAACGAGAAAAGAGTGCATGTCGGTAACGAGATCAAACTAGGTATGGAGATACCGATGATCGAATCTCGGACATGTAATATATCGAGAGACAAAGGGATTTAGTTACAAGCGTTAAAGGTTCTCACGATCACAGGAGTTATCGTTGAATGTGTAGGAGTCAGTACGGATCTCCAGGTCCCGCTGCTGATTATTGATCGGAGAAGGGTCTCGATCATGTCTGCATTATTCGTGAACCGTAGGGTGGCACACTTAAGAGTTACCGGACACCATTTTGGAGCATATATGTTTCAGACGAAAGAATTGCAAAGCGCAGGAATTGTTTCAATAGAAACCGGAAATTGTTTCGGGTGAAATTGCAGAAGATGGTTCTGCATGTGATATTGAAATATTGCAAGGGGCTATATGTGAATGTTTGTTAATTAAAGTAATTAACAAAATTCTGAATAAATTTAATAAAAGAGTTTTATTAAATGAGAGAGCATTAAATTTGGAGAAATTTAATGCATTTAAAGTGGAGACTTGAAAAGGGAATGTGAAGAGGCATTTTAATGTGGAGGGGTTACCACCACATGAATGGGAAGGTGAGGGGTCACCCCCCCATGCGCCGGCCATGGAGAGAGGGGGCACCCCCTCCTCCTATAAAAGGCCACCCATTCCCTCCTTCATCCTCACACCTCCTTGTGAAGGATCTCTTTCCCCCTCTAGAATTATTCCCCCATGGTCTCGGATTAGCGAGATACATGTTCCCGGTGGCATTTCGTCTGGAAGGAGTTGCTGCTTCCGCTGGATCGCTGGAGCGAGGAGGTGGAGGTTGTCCGGTGGCTTGAACGTGTGTGCGAGTGCGGATGCGCTGCTGAGTTGCGGCGCTCAGACTTCCTCACGATCTTGAGATCGGAAAGTGTACGACTACATCAACCACGAGTTCCTACTCGTTAACAAAGCTCGTTGTTTTCGAGGGTAAGTTCTCCATGGATGTATGTCCACCCGTTGCTCTGTATCTAGTAGATAGATCTTGGCGTGTAGTTCTCATCATAGGATTTTTTTGTTTTCTATGCTACGGACCCAACAATTCCTTGGCGGTTTGCTACTCTTCAAGAGATTCATTTAGATTTGCAATATCATTAGCATACTCACACCCAAGACTACTCATTTTGTCAATTGTGTCCTCATGCTCATAAATAGTTGCTTACTTTCAATGGTAAAGGTTAAGATTTCAATGAAAGTGTAGCAAGAATTTTTATTTTTGTGTAGAGCACGAAGGACTAGCTACCCCTTCTCTTTTCAAGAAGCAACATCATCATATACTTCGTCATGATCAACATTCACACCATCATGAGATATATTGGGATCCAAAGGAGAGGTTACCTTTGAAACCTTATCCATGAGGCATAAGTGAACATTGGGAGAAGGTGATGATGGGGGAACACTTGAAGCTCCAATCACAACCCTCCCTTGGCCCACACATTCTTCGATTTCCTCTACATGGTTAGCAACGCAAGTACTAGAAGAAATAGAAGCACATTTATCATGGCAACAAGGCAAAGAATGAAGGGGATCCACAACAGAAAACAAAAAAATTCCTATGTTGCAACCCCAAAACTGCCTAGGATCTATCTATGTAGTAATGCGGTAACGACCAATGCATAGAGAATACATACCCTTGTAGACCATACACAGTTAACATTCCGAGGGGAACGTGGTTGATGTAGTCGTACTCGTAGCCGACCTTAAAGTTGCGAAGCTCCTCGCAGGTCACCCCTTGCTCCTTCTGCATCGTGCAGCAGCTCCGGCTCACGACATTTAAGTGCCCCAAGTGTTGCGCCTCGTGTCTTCATACACATCCGGTGCATGATGCGACCTTCGGCTCTCTGATCCCGCCGGGAGTGCGAAAGTTGATATCCGGCTAGGAATCCCTGCAGCACAACGATGTATTATAGGTGTGCCTTGTTCGCACTACCCAGACTTGGGGCCATGGTCACAAGGGCTAGAGAGAGAGGGAAGGAGGAAGTCAACCAAAGGACTTCTCCAAATATTGGTGTGTATAATCCCACCCATGGGCACCCCTTTATATAGGGGGAGGGGGTGTGCCCTCCCCTTTGGGTTTCCCATGTAGGACTATTCAAGGGAGAGGGGGGAGGCGCATGGGCCCTTAGGGCTTCATGGGCCAGCCATCCAGGGGCGGGACCCACCCTGCGCACAGCCCTAGGCTGGCCGGGTGGGCCCCCTTGTGGCGGCTGGGCCTTGGCTCTCTTGGCCCTTGACCCTTCCCTCTTTCGGTTTTCCCTCATGGTCCCTTTTTCCCTAGGAAGTTTGGCCCATTAGTGGAATACCCCTTCAAAGTAGATTTTAATATTATATTTAATATTAATTACATTAATTAATATGTAAATACATATTACAAAATCCGTCTTGACCCAAAACACCTTTCGGTTCCCTTTAGATTTCCTCTGAACGACTTCGGAACTTTCCCAGAATGATTTCGGTCCTTTATTCTTTCTCCGAACAACTTCAGATCTCTGTGTGGAACAATTCCGGCTTTCTCTTTCTCTACTGTGATTTCGTCTTACGAATGATCGTTGTCATCGTACCCTTAAGTGTATCCTCTCACGGATCGGGAATGCTCTAGACATGATCTGTATCAATGATCAACAAAGGGACTAGGGATATCCATGTGACCCCCATGCATTCCTGATGACAATGCCATTTGAACCGCTAAATGTAGCATCCAATTCCTTTTGTTTCTCGATACGACTTGTCCAAGATCCGATCATTGGTATCCCATACCTTGTTCAATCTCGTTAACAACAAGTTCTATTTTCTTGTTACCGTGATATTACATCCCTGTGACTAAGTCACATGTTGCAACATTTATGGATGTAATCTCACCAAGCTGGCCGTATGTATCTTTACTCATCATGTGGGTGAACAAATCCCGGTCTTGCAGTCATATGTCATCTACTGTTCCTTCAGAATACCCAACATACACCTTTATGGCCACCGTATTACCAGATGACGGTTGATGCAGTCTAAGCAACCTCGGGAAATAGTGAGTAATATGAGCTCACGGTCTAAGGAAAAGGAGTCTAGGTATAGCTATTGCAACAATGAACTATATGACTTGATCGTGTTGCAATCCTTTGAGGAATGTCCAATCACATCATTCTCCAATGATATGATCCCGTTGTCAATTGGCATAAATGCCCATGATCTTGAAACCCAGATCATCCTCATGACCAACGAACTAGTATGAATAGAGGCTACTAGGGACTTGGTTGTTTCATACCACACCTTTACCAATGTTTCTACTTGGCACAGTTACAGCACAATATGAAACTATTATAAACTAATTGAGATATGACAATAAAAACCTATTTATTATTTGCCTCTAGGGCATATCTCCTTCAGTCTCCCACTTGCACTAGAGTACAAATAATCTAGCTCGCATTTTACTCATATAAACCATATACCATATGCATTTACAGATCATGCATGCTCATGGGAAACGTCATGTCCATGTTCTGTTTTACCAGATCATTATGTCTTTTGCAAATCGTTAATGTCTTCCTAATTTTGACATTCACACCATTATCGTATAATGGGTCGAAGTATTTGTTTAGCGACAAAGTGAGACTTTGTTTTTAGTGTTTATAATGACGGTTATTTTCACTGTTGTCATCTAAACTTTGAAACACACTTTGCTATCCTTTGTGTATATATTGTTGTCATGGCAGCAGAACGAGGCCGGATTCCAGGAGCTTAGAGTGACTTTAGATCAACCTCGAGGGCTTTCTCATGGGCACTAGGCCCTGGGACACATCATTCTACGTTAAAAGCAAACTAGGCCCGCCATAACATTATACATCACATCAGATGAAGCCTTTATACTTCTATATCTATGTAGATCCTAGTGCATGAAATGCAACTATGCCACTTACATTGCTTCTTGCCATTTATGTAAAAACTTAATTCTGGTTCTGTGATCAACTTACGAATCACTTAAAGACACGTTCTTATAGTTAAGACTTTGTCCTATCAACCAGAACTTTGGGTCACTTTATGTCGAGTATACAACATGGTTATATGGAAGAACCTATGACTGAGGCATAGGAGATGCAACGCATCTCTTTCTTTCAACCATAGTTGCAATACTAACTCAACGCTTCAGATATTAAGAACTACTTTCTCACCTTGTTCCATTCTGAGCTTTTTCAGAATCTTGCTTTGGACATTCTGAACATCTTTCAGAATCAAGTCCAGGAAGCATTCGACATTTAGTGTTTATTAAACTCATCAATCTATCTTGATATACCTTATTATTTAATAACTTCAACTTCATCCTTATTTATCTAACTTAAATATTATGTCGTCCACAAATCCCAGAATGATTTCACTCTCCCACTCAAATATGACATTCATGTTTGAGGTCCAGGGATTTCACTTAGCTCCCACTCAAAAATGGCATTCATGTTTGAGATCTAGGGATTTCACTTAGATCCCACTCAAAATATGTCAGCTACATATTATGAATTAGCCAAGCTTATTTGCTCCCACTCAAAACCAGGTCCTCTCGATAATCTGGGACATTCCAAAATTCTCTGATCATCATCAATTTGAGAATTCCAATTACGAGATTTCAGTATCCATATATATTTCTAGTGTAAATCCAAAAGACTTAAGCATCACTACTATTGTAGTCAACTCCTTGAATTTGTCCAAACTTGTGACAAATCGAGCTTTTGTCATTCATTAAGTTTCATTTCCTTCTTATGTCTTTGCAGTCATTAAGAAATATCAAGTAAACTTCTTTACTTTAATAGGATCAAGTAACATGTTACTTTGCAATCTTAAATGTAACTTAATATAGGATTTTATGACTCCTAGTCATTTATCGCACTCAGGTCCATCACGCTTCTTTGTAATTTGTAGGTATGTCTTGTTCAAAACATGACAAGTGAATCAACAATATAACTCCACAAACTTTGTAGAATATATAGTTGAATCCTACTTTCTTTAGTAAAAGTATTCACTTGAAACTTTATGATCATTATCATTGGTTTCTCCTCTATATGTAGAGTTTGGATTCACGAAACAAATTCCGCTATGCCACTCAACAATCTGGAGGTAAGGCCAAATACCTTGTTTTGATCTTTTACTTTCTTCCACCTGTATCTTCATCAAGACACGTCAACTTTGGACAACAACAGGTTTGCCCCTTTTGTGGAAGATGCATTCATAGCTTCCTAAGAATGCTCTACAAAGACTTGTTTATTCGCCATGATTTCGACTTATTGAAATCTCCAGAAACTCGAACTTGCCATAACACTTATGGTGTTGTTTCCACGAATCTTTTAGATGTTCCTTTGTATTTCAAATGAGTGTTTGCTTATTTTGATCTTTAACTCTAAACGATAACTATAACCCCGATAAGAGATAATATGTATCTAATACAAAATGATTATGATGTTTAGACACTTTAACAAAGTTTGAATTCATCCAATTATCATAATTTGTGAAACATCTTTCACAAGTCCCTTTTATGTTAAGCTTAACTTGAATACTTTAGTCGTGTCAATCAAATCGAAGAGACTTCGTATTCTTGTTAATTTCAATATCCTCCTTTTGTTGTGAACTCATTTGAACAATTCAAATCATTTCAAACTCATGTTTCATTAAGTAAATACGCTTATTCACTTAAGTCCACAATTAACTAATGATTTCCACTATTTGTTGAAAATACGATACATCACTACGTATAAGATTCAACATTTCTTCGCATATCACCGTTTTACCAGAATACGGAGTTTTAGTCATTCTTCCCAAGAGGCATGGTTCTACAAAGTCTCTAGATTAAGCATCTAGGACCCCGATCTTCATTTACAATGAAGAACATGCAATAACCAAAATGACTTAAACTATAGTGTCATTTCATCATTAAACTTTGGATATATTTTAGCATTCTAATCCTTTATAAATGTTTAAACTATTATCATTAAATAGTGATGAGAATAACTTGTTTGTAATCATAATGTGACCGTAAGGTATTATTCATAAGAATAGTACAAACTGGCTTGTAACTTATTCATATGAATAATCGTCTCGCCATAAGCAAGACACACAAACAGAGATTACAAATTTATATTCAAGTCCACTAATCCAAATGATAAACTTTGAGAGAAGAGGTGATGTTGGCCATCAACTATTTTGCTTGCCATCATCAAGTCACGCAGCCTCAAAAACAGCAATTCTCAAGCAGATCCTCCTGTTTTCACAAAATGGGACAAGTATCAAATACTTTGCAAACTGCAACGAGTTTTGCAAGAACCACATTTATAATTTGTATATCTTACATATACCTTTTCATCCATGACCTCCATTGCAATCAAGCCCTTCCAAGAGTTCTCAACTCTAATGCAAGATCGCTAAGTGTTTTTCCAAAAATTCTCTTTTTATCCACGATGGAGGAAAACCCATCCAATGGCTCATACTCTATGTGCCTTATTCTATAGAATACAAAATGTAGCCCAACTCTCCATCGAATGGAGAATGGCTTATTGGATGATTATGGGGGAAACACAAACATTTCGGAGTCATCGAATTATCTCCTAATGGTTATTGTATCAAGAATAGAAGATCACATTTTACAAGGATATCCCTCAGGCGTGGGTATTAATCTATGAAGTTGGACCCTTTTGCTAAGTTTCAAATTAAGCAATGTATTCCCATGGTCGCAAAGGACCTCAATGGGATAGGCCATGATCTACTAAGATATTTGCAAACAGACATCTAGACTAAGTTCATAATAAGGGATCAATTTATAATTGGTCTCCACTAAAATTGTCATCCCCTGGACGATTTTTAGTGATCACATGATCCCTATCCTCTACACCTCCCCCAATCATCATGGCCATCAGTGCAGCCTCAAAGGGAGACATTCAATAATGCCAATCACATCATCCATGTGACTCATGCTCGATCTTTCGATCTCTTGTGTTCCGAGGCCATGTCTGTACATGCTAGGCTCGCCAAATCTAACTTGTGTGTATTCGCTATGCAACATGTCTTACACCCACTGTATGCGAACGTAGATATGTCTGACCCCCGATCATCACGACCGGCCTCATAACGAAGAACTTTCTTGGTTGTGCACACACAAGGGGAACACGGAACATTGGAATTGAATAGGGAACCGTTGAGTATCTAAATACTAGCACACAATAAGATGTAAAACAAGTATCAACATCATATGTATAATGTGATATGATATGGTGCTTCTTGTGCCTTGATCTCCATCGAGCGCTCCAGCATGATATCCATCCTGCCATCGGTTTGATGCCAAGTCCACGACGCCTCCACCAGGTCGTCCATTGGCACGATGACTATTACTATACTACTTAGTAACAGAAAAGTAAACTACTTTACCTTTTGTAACGACCAATGCCATATCATAATCACATGCCCCCTGCAAAATAAAGTTAGACGCCTCTACTTTATCTATTGTAAGTTTTACGTGGTTGTTAGGGCTTTCGCAATAGAACCGTTTCTAAACTACGAACTTTCCAACCACAACATGGATCCAACAGTTATTTATACTACACCCCTTTCAGGGCCCTCTATTGTAAATGCTATATCAACTATTGAATGAGAGACAGACACCCGCTAGCCACTTATACAATACAAGCGTATGTTGAGCGTGGAACCAGTCTCGCGTATGAATACACGTAAGGTCGGTCTGGGCCGTTTCATCAAACAATACCGCAATATAAACAAGTACATGTTAGAGGGTAGCAACTAAGGGATCAATGCCCGCACAATACATGTGCGTACTGGCTGTACAACACTCCTACGCATAGATTTTCTCTGATACCACTGAAGGGGATCCGCAGCAGAAAACAAAAAAATTCCTACGTTGGAACCCCAAAACTGCCTAGGATCTATCTATATAGTAATGCGGTAATGACCAATGCGTAGAGAATACATACCCTTGTAGACCATACACGGTTAACATTCCGAGAGGAACATGGTTGATGTAGTCATACTCGTAGCCGACCTCAAAGTCGCGAAGCTCCTCGCAGGTCACCCCTTGCTCCTTCATCGTGCAGCAGCTCCGGCTCACGACATTTAAGTGCCCCAAGTGTTGCGCCTTGTGTCTTCGTACACATCCGGTACACGATGCGACCTCCAGCTCCCTGATCCCGCCGGGAGTGCAGAAGTTGATATCCTACTAGGAATCCCTGTAACGCAACGGCGTACTGCAGGTGTGCCTTGTTCACACAACCCAGACTTGGGGCCATGGTCACAAGGTCTAGAGAGAGAGGGAAGGAGGAAGTCAACCAAAGGACTTCTCCAAATATTGGTGTGTATAATCCCACCCATGGGCACCCCTTTATATAGGGGGAGGGGGTGTGCCCTCCCCTTTGGCTTTCCCATGTGGGACTATTCAAGGGAGAGGGGGGAGGCGCATGGGCCCTTAGGGCTTCATGGGCCAGCCAGCCAGGGGTGAGCCCCACCCCTCGCACAGCCCTAGGCTGGTCGGGTAGGCCCCCTTGTGGCGGCTGGGCCTTGGCCCTTGGCCCTTCCCTCTTTCGGTTTTCCCTCATGGGCCATTTTTCCCTAGGAAGTTTGGCGCATTAGTGGAATACCCCTTCAAATTAGATTTTAATATTATATTTAATATTAATTACATTAATTAATATGTAGATACATATTACAAAATCCGTCTTGACCTGAAACACCTTTCGGTTCCCTTTCGATTTCCTCCGAACGACTTTGAATCTTTCCCAGAATGATTCTGGTCCTTTATTCTTTCTCCGAACAACTTTGGATCTCTCTGCGGAACAATTCCGGCTTTCTCTTTCTCTACTGTGATTCCGTCTTACGAATGGTCGCTCTCATCGTACCCTTAAGTGTATCCTCTGATGGCTTGGGAATGCTCTAGACATGATCTGTATTAATGATCAATAGAGGGACCAGGGATATCCATGTGACCCCTATGCATTCCTAATGACAATGTCGTTTTAACCGCTAAATGTAGCATCCAATTACTTTTGTTTCTCGATACGACTTGTCCGAGATCCGATCATTGGTATCCCATACCTTGTTCAATCTCGTTCACACCAAGTTCTGTTTTCTTGTTACCGTGACATTACATCCCCGTGACCGAGTCACATGTTGCAACATTTATGGATGTAATCTCACCAAGCCGGCCGTATGTATCTTTACCCATCATGTGGGTGAACAAATCCCAGTCTTGTTAGGGATCGTAGCAGAAAACAAAAAATTTCCTACGATGGAACCCCAAAACTGCCTAGGATCTATCTATGTAGTAATGAAGTAACGGACAATGCGTATAGAATACATACCCTTGTAGACCGTACGCGGTTAACGTTCTGCAGGGAACTTGGTTGAAGTAGTCGTACTCGTAGCCGACCTCAAGGTCGCGAAGCACCTCGCAAGTCACCCCTTCCTCCTTCATCTTCATCGTGCAACACCTCCGGCTCACGACATTTAAGCGCCCCAAGTGTTGCGCCTCGTGTCTTCGTACACATCCGGTGCACGATGAGACCTCCGGCTCCCTATCCCGCTGGGAGGGCGGAAGTTGATATCCGGCTAGGAATCCCTACAGCACAACGGCATGCTGCAGGTGTGCCTTGATCGCATAGCCCAGACATGGGGCCATGGTCACAAGGTATAGAGAGAGGGAGGGAGAAAGTCAACCAAAGGACTTCTCCAATTGTGTGTTTAATCCCACCCATGGGCACCCCTTTATATAGGCGGAGGGTGTGTGCCCTCCCCATTAGGTTAGCCATGTGGGACTAATAGGCAAAGGAAAAATACAGGTATGTTCGTCCTGGCCGATTGGGCCGAATTAACTTAGCCCAATTGACGAGGGTTTAACTCGTCAATGCCCATTGTTATGGACTTGGGTTTTGGAGCTGGAGACATCTATCGGCTAGCAAACAAGCACACAGGGGACAAAGGATTTACCCAGGTTCAGGCCTCGTAGAGGTCCCTACTCCTGCTTGTCTGCTCGTGGAATTATCGAAGGAGTCAAAAATTACAATGGTGTGCAGATGAAATCTGGCGAGGGTTGTGGAAACTAGGGTTGCGTGTGTGCTCCTCGCTGCCCCCTCCTAGCCTTTATATAGATAGGCTAGGTCTCGGGTAGCAGGTCGAGTCGGTTACAAGTTAGGGTTTTCCCCTTCAAACTTTCTATCTTTAGCTTCTTCTTGTCCTTCAAGCAATCGAGAGTCCGTAGGTTACTCGAGTCCCTCCATCCGGGCCTTGGCGACACTGTGGGCCTGTATGTATTTGGGCCGTATATACCAAGCTCGAGTACCTGCAGGCTATACCCATGTCAGTAGCCCCCGAGTGTCCAGTGGAATCGCAGATTCGACTGGGGACTTTTTGAAGCCTTCGAGTGCCTAAATGAGTACATTTCGATTGCTTTTATTTGTGCCATAGGGATTGTTGATATACGTGCCTGATATAACCGAAGTATCGGTATCAGTTAACCACCTTAGGGTGAAACAACGCAATCTACTCAAATTCGAGTCCCGGACTCGAATCCGGAAAAGTGCTGGTGTAATTCGACTCAGGCCGTGGAGGTCTTACAGGAGTCGAATTCCAGTTATATGGGTGTGAGCACTTAACGCGTCCGTCAAGGCATGTTCATCGTGCCTGTAGGCACGGATATGTTTCTGGTAGTGCGCAGCTAAATGCGTTACCAGGCCTTATTCAGGTCTTACCTTCACACCGTAGGCGCGACATACGAATTTTATTATCGCGGAGACGATTCGGGTAACCCAGGAGACGCAGTCTCTTTGCAGGGAAAAATTATGAGGCGGTGTCGCCATGAGTTTCGAGTGTGGATGTTATCAACACACAGTTTTTCTTGCACAAATAATCATAGGGTGCGCGGCCAGCGCTCCCTATGGGAGTAGCCCCCGAGTGCCTGGTTGAGTCAAAGACTCAGGCAGGGACTAAAGAACTTTTGTGACTGTTGTCGTCTTTTACTTGCTTGTTCAGTCGATAACTCAGACAGGTACAAAAACACTTTCGCAACTGCTGTCATCTTTTGCCTGCTTGTTTCAGTCGATGACTCAGTCAGGGACTAAAATTTTTTTGCGACTGCTGTCGTCTTTTGCCTGCTTGTTTCCGGCGCTCCCTATGGGAGTAACACATGTCCAAAATCGAACTGTGTTTCGAGATGTTGGATTTGCTTTTGTGATTGTCCATGTTCCTGCAACAAGAAAAAGAATGTCCTAGGGTGCGCGGCCAGCGCTCCCTATGGGAGTAGCCCCCGAGTGCTTGGTGGAGTCGAAGACTCCAGCAAGGACTAAAAATAGTCGAAGTTTTCCACTGCATAGGCTTGGTGACGTCAGTGCTGACGCTTGTATGACCTTAGTTGCCGCGTGAGCGGCTTTGACGGGACGTGACGAGCGGTGGGTCCCACTTTCTGACTTTGATTTGACTGGGCGTGCGTAATCTTATTTTTAACTGTGCCTCCTCTATTTCCGCGTGTAATGGTAGAAGTGGGGGGACGGTTCGCGCTTCCTCTTTGCCACGTGTCCTACGCGATGCGTGCCACGCGTCCAATAGGGTTTTTGTCAGCCGTTGGATTACATCTCCCAGGGGTTAAGTAGCGATGCTGCGGCGGTAATTTCCCATATGTGCTCTTTCTTCCTTGCTGCCATCGCCATTGCCGTTTGCTTTTCTGCTCTCCTCTGCGCTCATCTTCCCACGACGCTGGACCAGCTCCGTTTGTTCCCAAGCTATTTTCTTCGCTCTCATCGCCGCCGTGCAATGGGGAAGAAGAAGGGAGGCGCTGCCGCTGATTCCGCGGCCACCCTCGCTGCAACGAGGAAGAAAGGTGGCTCCGCCGCTGCGGGCACCAGTGCCGCCACCGTCGGGAAGAAGAAAGTCGCAGGCACCCGCGTGACCAATGGCGCATGGCTCCCCTCTATCATCAAGGCGTCGGATCTCCGTCTTCTTCGCCAAGACGGAGTGATTTCTGCAGCAGTTGCCGATTCACGCGTCCCTAGCAGTGAGACCATTCCTGCTCCTCCCGCTGGTTATCGAGTGATGTTCCTTGCATTCATCATTTGCGGTCTTTCCTTGCCTCTTCACCCCTTTCTTCGGGGTCTTCTTTGTTTCTATGGGCTCCAGCTCCATCAGCTGTCCCCAAATTCTCTCCTCCACTTCACTTGTTTCATCACTCTCTGCGAGTGCTGGCTCGGAATCGAGCCGCACTTTGGTCTTTTCAAACGCATCTTTAAATTGAAGCGTCAGTCCGCATCTGGCTCTTTAGTTTATGACGTAGGTGGTTGCGGAATCCATGTTGACCCATCCGCCACCTACTTCGATATCAAACTCACCAAGTCCGTCCAGGGATGGAGGGACAAATAATTCTATGTGCGCGACCAGAAGGCCAAGGACGAGCATTTTGGACTCGCGCCCTTCGATCCCGCGACTCCCTGCAAGAAGATGCGTTCTTGGAAGAACGTGATCATGCCTTCCGAACTCGCGGAAACAGACGTGTTATATAAACGCGTCTGCGATGTCGAGAGTCGCATAGGCGCAGAAGAGGGAGGCTACGCCCTCGTCAGGACTTGGCTGTGTCGCCGCGTCCAGCCTTTCCAGGCCAGGGTCCATCCCATGTTCCAATGGGGTGGCGCTGATGATCCCACTCGCGTGTCTGCTGATGGCATGTCCGCGAGTGAGGTACATAAGAGGGTGCGACTGGTCACAAAGTATACCCTCAAGGATGTGCTTCCGAACGAGCCAGTCGTTCCTCCTTTCGATGCTTCGAATCCTCCTCCTGAGGTATGGTTGTGCTACGTAGTAGCTTACTTTCTCGATTGCGTCTTCTGTTGCTTATCTGTTTTATTTTTTGTATGCAGGAGTGGGCGGTGTCGCCTTGCATGCCTCCCCTTCCTGAGGGGATTATTCCTCGTGAAGCTTTGGAAGAGGACGAGTCTGATTCGACTGTCCCTTCCGATGTGGAAGAGGAAGCCCCCGAGTCTGAAAGTCCGGATACTCGCAAGCGTTCGCGTAGCGGGGATTCCGACGCGTCGACTCCTTCAACTCTAGGAGGCGTGGCTGTTGGTGCGGAGTCGCCAATTCCCGCCGTTCCTGTGAGGGCTGTGGCACCATCTTCTCGTAAGAAGATGCGATTGCCCAAGGAGTCTTCGTCGGAGTCGACGGAGGCCACATTTGATCTTGATAGATTTGACTGGTAGGTTTGCTAGTGCGTTCATTCTTCTCTTGTTTTCTTTTTGTTAGCTTTGCCCTAGAGTTTATTCTTTCAGAGTGCGGATTTTGTCTTGTAGTCAAGAGGCGTCATCATCTTCTGGCAACGTCGAATTTCTGAAGGAATCAGGAGTCGCGACCTCAAAGTCCAAGATAGAGGTCGAGCGCGCTCCTTCTGCTCCGACAGCGGCCCACTTCGGGCACAATTCTTCGAGCTCTCCTCACGTAGGGGAGCATCGAGTGGTTGCTCGGATGACGGTTCGGCAATCTTCTTTGGAGTCGCTGGAGGACCATGTAAGTATATCTTTCTTTCTTTTATAATTTGTCAATCAACGCCCTTATGTTGCCCTCTGCTGACTTCTTGTTTTGTGCGACAGCTCCTTGTAAAGGAAGCCGCGCAGGTGGCGGAGCAGGTGATGGCGATAGGTCGCCAGCATGCAATGCTCAAGACGCGCCACCGTGTGGTTGAGAGTGAGTGTTCTATACTTATTCTTTTCGTATTCTCTATATTTTGGTATAATCAACTGACAGCCAAATTTTTGACTGCCCTGTAGCCGAGCATAATGCTTTACTACGTGATGTCGCCACATTGGAGAAGACGCTGGCCGCAGCTGTGAAGCGGCGCGACGAGGCAATCGCGGCTCGTGATGAAGCCTAGAAGCGCGAAGAGGATCTGCGTGCCTCCTTTGCGGCCAGGGAGAAGTTGTTCGAAGAGGAACTGTTCTCAGTCGCCAAGGCCCTTTGAGGTACCTTTACTTGGTAGATATTTTATTGATGTTCTTCTCTTCCTCTGTAGTGCCGGTGGCATTAGAAGTTTGATCCGTGTGTGTATTTTGGTGTAGATGTTGGCGGCTTGAGTTTTGATCCACAAGCCCATGGTCGCGATGACGCTCTGGCGGGTACGCTATCTACGGTCGAAGATCGTAGCGCCGCTGTACAAAATACATTGTCCAAAGCCAATGCCACCCTGAGTCGCCTCCGGGAGGAGCTGATGCCGAAGACGGAGCTGGTCGACAATGTGGAGGAGCTGGTGGAGTCGCTCGCTGGGGGTGTGCCTTCCACGTACAAGAATTCCCTCCGCGCAGCTGGCGCGACCATGTCGCTTGCCATGGTGCAAGCCCACGGAGTCGAAGTGGATCCCTCTACGGTGTCGAAGACGATGCCTGTTGGCGCGGATGGTCAGTAGGTAGTATTCGCTCTGTTTGCGACTGCCTGTGCCAAATATGGCCATTCCTTGATAAACACTATTGCCAAGTAGCGAAAACTTCGGCCTCGGGGGCCGGCGGAAAGTCAGTGGCATCTGATACTGCCACAGACTTGAGGAAGCCCTCGAGGTCATCAAAGTCGAAGAAGCCAGCTGCTCCGTAGTTAGTTCCTTGTAATAGCTGATGAACTTGCTCTTTTGATTGGAGAACATGCCTGTTGGCGAATGTGTTTGTAGATACTTTTATTGATCCTGAATGCACCTGTTACTTTTGACTTTTGAGTTGGTCGCCTTATTTTGCCTCTGGCTTGATTTTTGGTAGGGTACGTCAAGTGGACCTGTGGGGGGAACCCCAGACTCGCCATCTCTTGAGGATACAATGGCACCATCCTACTCCAGGGTAGAGGAGCTTTCCTTGCTTTTGCGACTTCGTGATCGCGTTAAGCAACTGGAGCGTGAGTTGCCCTTGATCCGTGGTAGCACGGACGTGTGGAAGTCAAAGGCTGAAAAAGCTGCCGCCCGCGAGCAATATCAGCTTGGCGAGGTGACGCGGCTGGGCGACCATTTTAAGTGTTAGTTTGCTCATCCTCATATTTTCCTTTGTAGTTAATCACAATGGTACGTTGTACTCATGTTGTTGATGCTGCTTCGTGTAGTTGTTAGTGCACGCCGTCCGCAGGAGGAGAGGGATAGGATTGCCATCCGCCTTCATGATCTCACCCAAGAGCAACTTCAGGAGAGTGGATACTTCTGGGTAGATCATGATCGTGCGACTGCATTAGCGACCCTGCAGGATCGCGCTCACGAGTGCTGCTCTTTCTGAAGAAGTCGCAGTCGTGTTTGAAGAACATCTACCGGGCGATGTTCCCGCTGGATGATACTCCATCAAGCCTGCTGGCCCTTCTGACGAAATTTCAAGATATGTCCGCGGTTTGCGAGTGCGTGAGGCAGCAGTTGGTGGCTGGTGCCAAGGCTGCCCTCTCCGTGGTGCGTTTGCATAGGCCTGGCGTGGATGTCGCCGCCATTGCATCTGGGCCACCGGTGCCACCAGCAGGATCTTCCTGGAACATGGTGCCGCACTATCAGGCGGTGGATCGTCCAGCCGAGGAGATCGTCGACTTCTTCGAGGAACAGACTAATGTTCTTCTGTTGCAAGGGTAGCCAAATATGTATGCTTCATATAAGTGTACTGGTGTTGTAAAGCTCATATATTTTTGTAGATAATTTATTGTTGAATGTATACAAATAGCTTTATAAGAGTGGGGTGCGTTGCACTTATGCGAGTCCTTTTCGTTAGCCTGGCCATCTTTGTATCGTTCCCTTGTCAACCTGTCAGGTGCGTGGCAGCTGGGTTGAGTTTGTGTTAAGGGGTTCGATTGGTGTGCCAGCTACTCAGGATGTCGCGTTATTGTTCGAAGAACATATGTGTATAGGGTGGCGTAGCCCCCGAGTATGAAAGTTGACAAAAGAAAGGAGAATACGGAGTTTTGGGGCAATTAGCTTTTATTAATTCGGAGAACAGTACGTAGTACAATGTGCGGCTAAGTAGCCTTGGATGAATAGCCTTATTTGCGATGCAAAAGTAAAGGAAAACGACTAAGGGTAGAAGCGTCACAGTTGTGCGACGTTCCAAGGGTTGGAGTGTGCGACTCCTGTCTCTAAATCTTGAAGGCGATAGGTGCCACCTGGGATTACTTCTATAATCATGTACGGTCCTTCCCAGGGGGACTCGAGCTTGAGATGCCCCTGCTGCTTCAGTCGCAGGACTAGGTCACCTTCGACGAAGGATCTTGGGCGAAGACTTCTGCTATGGTAGTTGCGCAGGTTCTGCTGGTAGATCGTAGATCTTTCTGCGGCAATTTCTCTTGCTTCGTCAAGGAGGTCGACGGAGTCTTCGAGTGCAGGCGATGACTCCTTCTCGCTATAGGCGACTACGCGAGGCGCTTTGTACCATACCTCGGCGGGTAGTACTGCCTCTGCTCCATGTACCATAAAGAATGGTGTGTAGCCGGTGGCGCTGTTTGGAGTTGTACGCAGGCTCCAAAGTACGGATTGCAGTTTGTTTGGCCAGCAGCCCGTGGCTTGTTCGAGTGGCCGGAGGAGTCGCTTCTTGATGCCGCTGCAGACGAGCCCGTTTGCCTTTTCCACCTGACCGTTGGTCTGCGGGTGTGCGACTAAGGCATAGTTGATGTTGATCCCCAGGTTCTCGCAGAAATCTTGGAACTCCTTGGATGTAAAGTTCGTTCTGTTGTTGGTGATGATGTTGTGTGGCACACCGAAGCGGTAGACGATGGACTCGAAGAACTGAACTTGACTGCGCTGTGCCCTGATTGCTTGGTCACTGGCATGGCCTCGATCCACTTGGTGAATTTGTCGACTGTGACCAAGAGGTAGACGTAGCCTCCTTGCGAGGACCTTGGAAGTTTGCCAACCATGTCGAGTCCCCACTGGGCGAAGGGCCAGGCCAATGGGATAGGCCGGAGTTCTGCGCCTGGTGCGTGTGGCTTGTCTGCGAATCACTGGCAAGCATTGCACTTTTGGACTATGTCTTTGGCTTCGCGCATAGCCGTGGGCCAGTAAAATCCAGCTCGTAGAGCTTTGACAACGAGGGTGCGACTGCCGGCGTGGTGCCCGCATGTCCCTTCATGGATGTCGAGGAGTACTGCTTTTCCATCGGCTAGGGAGACGCATCGCTGTAACACGCCTGTGATGCTGCGTTTATACAGTTCGCCGTTGATAACGGCGAATGCCTTGGAGCGTCGCGCGATGTGTCGTGCGTCTGTTGGGTCATACGGTAGGCGCTTACTGAGGAGGTACGTAATGTATGGCTGCGTCCAGGATTGTTCGATCACCATGACGCTCATTGGTCCCTCGAGTCCTGTGTCGAGCTCCAAGTCGTTGACTGTCATTGGCTCATTGGGTGGCGTAGCCCCCGAGTCCGTTGCTGCGCTTGTTTTCTTCTCTGCGGCCTTTGGCTTGATGGAGCGTTTGCATATGCGCTCGAGAAATACCCTAGGTGGTATGGGTGTGCAGGTGGAGCCTATGTTGGCGAGTGCGTCCGCCTCCTCATTGCTTTCGCGACCTATGTGTCGCAACTCGCAACCATCGAAGTCTCCTTCAAGTGTGTCGTAGAGGTCGCGGTATGCGATCATGTTGTCGTTTAGTGCGTCGCACTCGTGCATTGTTTGGTTGACGACCAGCTTGGAGTCGCCATATATGATTAGCCTCTTTGCGCCGCAGGCTTTTGCCATTCTCATCCCGTGTAACAGGGCCTCGTATTCAGCCTCGTTGTTTGAGGCGGTGAACTGCATTCGCAGGACGTACTTCAGCTTGTCCCCTTGAGGCGATGTCAGTATGACACGTGCTCCTGCTCCATCTTTCCTCTTGGACCCATCGAAGTGCATTGTCCAGAGGTAGGACATGTCTGGCTTGTCCGGGAGTTGGTTTTCCATCCAATGTACAAGGAAGTCAGGGAGAACTTGCGACTTGATTGCGCCGTGCTTTTCGTATGTGATGTCTCGTGGAGACAGTTCAATTCCCCAAAGCGCGACTCGTCCTGTGGCGTCAGGGTTATTGAGGATATGTCCCAATGGGGCGTCGTTGACTACCACGATTGGGTGTTCCTGGAAGTAATGGCGCAGTCGCCGGGCGGTCATAAAGACGCCGTACGCCAGCTTCTGGTAGTGCGGGTACCGTTGTTTTGTTGGCGTGAGGACCTCGCTGAGGTAGTATACCGGGCGTTGTATGACATGGACCTTGTTTTCCTCGGCCCATTCGACGACGAGCACTGTGCTAACCACTTGGTCGGTGGCGGAGATGTATAGCAGCAGTGGTTCCCTATCTCGTGGAGTTACCAATACTGGCGAGGTGGATAGTAGGTGCTTGAGGTCCTCGAATGCTTCTTGCGCTTCGTTGGTCCACTCGAATTTGTCAGCTTTGCGGAGGAGCTAATAGAAGGGCAACGCCTTTTCTCCCATTCGACTGATAAATCGACTGAGGGCCGCGATTTGCCCGGCTAGTTGTTGAACGCCTCTTATGTTCTTTGGCTTCTCCATGGCTAGTATGGCCTTTATCTTTTTCGGGTTTGCCTCAATCCCTCTCGCGGAGATGCGATACCCGAGCAGTTGCCCAGAGGGTACGCCGAAGGCGCATTTGTCCGGATTGAGCTTTATCCGGTAGCGATCGAGATTGGCGAAGGTTTCACGCAAGTCGTCGATTAGAGAGGCTTCTTCCTTGGTCTTGATTACTATGTCGTCGACATAGACTTGGATGTTGCGACCAAGTTGCTCCTTGAGGCAGGCCTGCATGCACCGCTGGTATGTGGCTCCTGCGTTTTTTAGCCCGAAGGGCATTGTGTTGTAGCAGAACACACCGAAGGGCGTTGTAAACACGGTCTTCTCCTAGTATTCCTCCTTCATTCGAATTTGGTTATAGCCTGAGTAGGCGTCGAGGAAGCAGAGGCGCTCGCATCCAACAGTGGAGTCGATGATTTGATCGATTCGTGGTAGCGGGAAGTGATCTTTTGGGCAGTGGTTGTTTAGAGAAGTGAAGTCCATGCACATCCGCAGGATATCCGTGTCCTTTTTTGGCACCAGCACCATATTGGCGAGCCAAGTGCTTTCCTTGATCTCGCGTATGAATTTGGCCTCGAGGAGTCTGTTGTTCTCCATTCCGACAGCCTGTGCCCGTGGCTCAGACAGTCGCCTGATTGTTTGCTTGACTGGCCTTGCGTCGGGGTTGACGTTGAGTGCGTGCTCGGCGAATTCCCTGGGAACTCCTGGCATGTCCGCAGGACACCAGGCAAAAATTTCCCAGTGCTCACGGAGGAATTCGACGAGCGCGAGTTCCTATGCGGGACTCAAGTTGTTGGCGATGAGGGCCGTTTTAGCGGGATCTGATGGATGGACCTGCACCTTCTTTGTGTGCACAGATGAGACGAAGGAGAGGCCACATGAGCTTGGCCTACTCAGGGGGGGGGGCAGACTGTTGTCTGTCGTTTCCTTCAATCGCGTGAGTTCTTCCTGCATGCCGAAGGACTAGGAGATTCTGTTGAATTCCCTGTCACAACTGTTAGATCGCTCAAAACTCCCATTGATCGTGATGATGCCGTTTGGACCTGGCATTTTCATCTGCAGGTAGGCGTAGTGAGGTACTACCAGGAACCTAGTGAACGCGGCGCGCCCGAGGATGCAGTGGTATTGTGAGGGCCATTCGACAACTTCAAAGTCGATGCGCTTGCGCCGGAAGTTCTTCGGCGTGCCGAATATGACGTCGAGGTTGATTTTGCCCAGGGGGTATACGCCTTTTCCTGGGACGATGCCGTGGAACGTTGTGTCCGATGCCTCCAAGCAGGTTAGAGGGATCCTCATTGTTCGCAAGGTACTTGCGAATATGAGGTTGATACCGCTTCGCCATCCATGAAGACGCGACTCATGTCGAAGCCTCCAATTTGCGCCTTGAGTACGAGGGGGCAATGACCTGGGCGAGGTACTTGAGGCGGGTGGTCGCGTTTGTCGAAGGTAATGCACGACTCACTACCACTGAGGTACTCAGTGGTGGATGGTGGCGAGTGCGTGGCCAAATTGACTTGGCGAGTGATGGCCTTCTACACCCGATTGGAGGGGCGTCCTTTTTGGATCATCATGGTACCCATGTCCCGTGGGTATGGTTCGCCTCCGTGATGCTGGTCCGGTGCAGCTCCGTTCGGGGGTGGCCCAGGTGGTGGTGGTGGTGCGCCATGTGCCACTGCGCCTGGAGCGGTTCTGTAGCCTCTTTCGACTGCGTTACGGTTCATCCGAACCAATCCCTCATGTAGCTTGAGGAACTCGCGGCAGTCCTTAAGGAGGTGACTGGACTTTCTCTTGCCATCATGCTTGTCGATGTAGAAGTGTACCGTGCATGGTCCGGACAGTTTGTCTTCGATGGAGGTCGCGGGTGCTTCATCGTGAGTGCGGCGTTGCCATACTTGCGTGGTTTTCCCGGAGTCGCGGTATCCGCCGCTGCCGTATCCGCTGTTGCGGTTATCGTCGCGTCTATCGGCATAGCCGGCTGCGACCATGTTGACGTCATCGCGATCATCGTAGACGCGCATATGACGTTTACTCCGGCAGTCGCGTCTTCGTTCGAGTTCTGCCTCCTCGTCGGAGTGAACGCGATTCTTCAACGAATCTTCTCCATCAGCCCACCGATTCGCGATCTCCACTAGGTGGTCGATAGTCTTGGGCTTTGAGCGGCCTAGCTCCTCCCTGAGTTCCATGCGGCAGACACCACCGTTGAATGCATCAATCGCGCGATCTTCCGAGATGTTTTCCGCGGAGTTCTTGATGATGGACCATCTTTGGATGTAAGAGCGCAGCGATTCGCCAGATTTTTGCCGGCAACATCTCAGTTCTTCGATTGAAGCGGGGCGTTTGTACGTGCCCTTGAAGTTGCGTATGAAGCTATAGACCAGATCATCCCAGCTGCGAATGGATCCGTGTGGGAGGTTATTGAGCCACGCCCGGGCGGTGCCCTGCAGCTGTAGCTGCAAGCATTGCATGGCAGTACTTCGACTGCCTCCGTGCAGCCTGACGGAGGAGATATGATCCTCCAGCCAGATCTTGGGGTCCTGTAGACCGTCAAATTTCGGGTTCTCCGATGGGAGTTTGAACCATTTAGACATTCGTTTTTGCCTGATGGATCTGCTGAAGCATCTGGCGCCGCAGAGCTCCCCATCTTCTTCTTCCGAATCAGTCGACCGAGCACGTCATGCCCTTGACTTGTCGATCTTGCGCTGCGTGAGCTCGTCGCATGCATCGTAGTCACGATCGTGTCGTCGTGAACGGCGGCACCGAGACAGGTCGTGACTGTCATCGCTTGACGAGGACGAGGAGTAGCGTTTTGCTAACACTTTGCCCTTTTTTGGGTCTGGTAATGGTTCTTTGTCGAGGGCGGCCTCGATTAGCCCAAGGCCCGCGATTGTAGATTGGTGCATGGCCGTTCGGGGATCTCCAGCCGGTGGCTGGTTATTGAGAAGGTACATGGGGGCCGCTGTTACTGCGGCCTGTGGCATTCTGGGAACCACGTTGCCTCTCGTGTCGACTGTCATAGAGCCGAAGTCGAGGACCTTCGCGGCGTCTATGCGTTCTTGTTCGGTGAGGTGAGCCATCCGCGATTGCCTCTTCCTGGCGAGATGCTCGTTGCCTCTTGAGGAGGATCCTCCGTAGGAGGAGAGCCCAGCGCGGTGAAGGCTTGATTCGTCCGCCGCCTTTTTACGCGCCTCAAGTTGCGCAATTGCCTGTTTCTGGCACTTGAATTCCTCTTTTAGGAGCCAGTGGTAACCCATTAGTAGTTCCTGAGGGGACCCGAAGGGTAGAGGTGCACCTCGTAGGGCTTCGCGACAGCGTTCCCACTCTTGCTCGTTGAGCCTGATCACGACGCGTTCGCCGGTTTGCTCGTTGATTATGCTAGGGGGTTCGACTGCTCCTCCATTGCCGCCGTTGCCGCCGTTGGCGGTGTTGGGCGGGTCGGTGCCGTTGCCGGTGTTACCACCATTGCCGCGGTTGGCGGAGGTGTCGCCTGCGTTGATGACGGCGCACATGAAGTGATTTGGGAAGTTGTTGCTTCCACAACTTTCAGATCCGGAACCGTAGGTTCCATCTTCAGTGGCCAGATCGCTTAGATCGGAGTCGCGACTGCTGTCGCTGATCATGTTCCCGACTACCGCTGGAGCATTGAGCTCGCTGAGGGTGCCGATCGATGGAGGGAACCATGATGCTGGGGCAATCGCCGGTGCTGTCGGCTGATCGGGCATGTGAAGTGTGCCCATCTGACCAACTTGGAAGCGTAAGCTCCCAATTGCCAGGCTGATAACATCGCCCACGGACTTGAAGGCCGGGCGAGTAGCCGGCGTGTGGACGGTGAAGTCGAAGGCGCCGAAAAGCTGGCGAATCTCTGTTGTTGCAGAGTTGTAGATCGCGTTTGATGGGGCCGAAGAAGCCGCAACATCAGCACTCCCAATTCCCACAGACGGCGCCAATTGACGAGGGTTTAACTCGTCAATGCCCATTGTTATGGACTTGGGTTTTGGAGAAGGAGGGAGCGCTGGAGACATCTATCGGCTAGCAAACAAGCACACATGGGACAAAGGATTTACCCAGGTTTAGGCCTCGTAGAGGTCCCTACTCCTGCTTGTCTGCTCGTGGAATTATCGAAGGAGTCGAAAGTTATAATGGTGCGCAGATGAAATCTGGCGAGGGTTGTGGAAACTAGGGTTGCATGTGTGCTCCTCGCCGCCCCCTCCTAGCCTTTATATAGATAGGCTAGGTCTCGGGTAGCAGGTCGAGTCGTTTACAAGTTAGGGTTTTCCCCTTCAAACTTTCTATCTTTAGCTTCTTCTTGTCCTTCAAGCAATCGAGAGTCCGTAGGTTACTCGAGTCCCTCCATTCGGGCCTTGGCGACACCGTGGGCCTGTATGTATTTGGGCCATATATACCAAGCTCGAGTACCTGCAGGGTATACCCATGTCACCAATAGACAAAATAGAAAATACCTAATAAAAGAAAAAGGGGCAGCCAGGGAAGAGGCTGCCGGGTGGGCCTTGGCGCGGCCCATCTCGCGCCCAGCTGTTCCCGCGGCGACGGCCTGGTGAGGCGAGCCCAGGTGGGCTGGCCACCCCGGTGGCCTGCTGGCTCCCGCGGCTGATTGGGCTTTTGCAAATCGTTAATGTCTTCCTAATTTTGACATTCACTCCATTATCTTATAATGGGTCGAAGCATTTGTATGGCGATAAAGTGAGACTTTATTTCTAGTGTTTATGATGACGGTCGTTTTCACCGTTATCATCTAAACTTCGAAACACACTTTGCTATCCTTTGTGTATATACTATAGTCATGGCAGTAGAACGAGGCCGGATTCCAGGAGCTTACAGTGACTTTAGATCAACCTCGAGGGCTTTCTCATGGGCCCTGGGCCCTGGGACACATCATTCTACGTTAAAAGCGAACTAGCCCCGCCATAACATTATACATCACATCAGATGTAGCCTTTATATTTCTATATCTATGTAGATCCTAGTGCATGAAATGCATTTATGCCACTTACATTGCTTCTTTTATGTACAAACTTAATTCTGGTTCAGTGATCAACTTAGGAATCACTTAAAGGCATGTTCTTACAGTTAAGAGTTAGTCCTTCCAACCAGAACCTTGGGTCACATTATGTCGAGTATACAACATGGTTATATGGAAGAACCTATGACTGAGGTATAGGAGATGCAACGCATCTCTTTCTTTTAACAATAGTTGCAATACAAACTCAATGCTTCATACAGCAAGAATTACTTTCTTACCTTGTTCCATTCTAAGCTTCTTCAGAATCTTGTTTAGAACATTCTGAACATCTTTCAGAATCAAGTCCATGAAGTGATGGCTTGTATATTAACAAGCTCGTTGGGGAACCCCAAGAGGAAGGTATGATGAGCACAGCAGCAAGTTTCCCTCAGTTATGAAACCAAGGTCTAGGTCCCGCTGCTGATTATTGATCGGAGAAGGGTCTCGATCATGTGTGCATTATTCACGAACTGTAGGGTGGCACACTTAAGAGTTACCGGACACCATTTTGGAGCACATATGTTTCAGACGAAAGAATTGAAAAGCGCAGGAATTGTTTCAATAGAAACCGGAAATTGTTTCGGGTGAAATTGCAGAAGGTGGTTCTGCATGTGATATTGAAATATTGCAAGGGGCTATATGTGAATGTTTGTTAATTAAAGTAATTAACAAAATTCTGAATAAATTTAATAAAAAGAGTTTTATTAAATGAGAGATCATTAAATTTGGAGAAATTTAATGCATTTAAAGTGGAGACTTTAAAAGGGAATGTGAAGAGGCATTTTAATGTGGAGGGGTTACCACCACATGAATGGGGAGGTGAGGGGTCACCCCCCATGCGCCGGCCATGGAGAGAGGGGCACCCCCCCTCCTCCTATAAAAGGCCACCCATTCCCTCCGTCATCCTCACACCTCCTTATGAAGGATCTCTCTCCCCCTCTAGAATTATTCCCCCATGGTCTCGGATTAGCGAGATACATGTTCCCGGTGGCATTTCGTCTGGAAGGAGTTGCTGCTTCCGCTGATCGCTGGAGCGAGGAGGTGGAGGTTGTCTGGTGGCTTGAACGTGTGTGCGAGTGAAGATGCGCTGCTGAGTTGCGGTGCTCGGACTTCCTCACGATCTTGAGATCGGCAAGTGTACGACTACATCAACCACGAGTTCCTACTCGTTAACAAAGCTCGTTGTCTATGAGGGTAAGTTCTTGTTGGATGTATGTCCACCCGTTGCTTTGTACCTAGTAGATAGATCTTGGCGTGTAGTTCACACCGTAGGAAATTTTTTGTTTTCTATGCTGCGGACCCAACAGTGGTATCAGAGCCTGATCTATGCGTAGGTGCTTAGCACGGGTAGTACACATATGGTTGATATGTGGGCGATGATGATCATGTTATTGCATCTTCTATGTATATTGGATATTGGTGGCATAGTGGGATGAAGCGGCTCGGACCAACCTTACATGTCATCGTACATGAGACCGGTTCCACGACTGACATGCAACTTGTTTTGCATAAGTGGGTGGCGGGTGTCTGTCTCTCCTACTATAGTCAATATCTGATTTACAACGAGTTGCTAATAACTTAGTTATCCTTGTTGTGGTTCATGTTCGTAGGTAAGAACGGTTCTATCTCCGAAAGCCCTAAGCCACGTAAAACTTGCAATTGATAAATTAGAGGCGTCTAGTTTAGATCGTTGCTGGGCTAGTGTATTGATATGGTATTGTTGTAAGTAGATGTATGGTGGATACTCTTACAACACACTCAATGTGTAAGTTCCATAGACCTTGGCCTTACACACAAAGGAATGATAGAGATCATACCACGATGCAAGTGATAGA
The DNA here is from genome assembly GCA_916181665.1 of Avena sativa. Taxonomy (NCBI): domain Eukaryota; kingdom Viridiplantae; phylum Streptophyta; class Magnoliopsida; order Poales; family Poaceae; genus Avena; species Avena sativa. Next base: position 462,370,168 of record OV702279.1, on the reverse strand, counting down.
GATCAAATGCATGGACCATATCATCTCACTTTACACATTAGATGTTAGCATCTTATACTGCTAGTTTGGCGTGTTTGATAGCATTATAAGATGATCCCACTTTTAGATATCAAGATAAAAAATGTGTTCTTCCTTGAGTATGCACCGTTCTATGGATCGTGTTTCAAGACATCACATGATGATCGGGTGTACTCGAATCTACGCTTTCATAGGAACGGGTGTAAGATAGTTTTACACACGCGAATACTAAGGTTCTTACTTGGCGAGCCTAGCATGTACAGACATGGCCTCGAAACACGGACTAAAAGGTTAAGCATGAGTCATATGGTTGATATGATGCCCATATAGATGCTCGCCTTTGAAGCTATATCAACTCACGTGTTGATCGGACTTGGTATACTGGATTTGGTTCATGTAATCACCAAAAGGACACGAGGGATGTCGTTTTTGAGTGGGAGTTCATTAGTAATTTGGATTAGTTGAACTCAATCTATCATAAACTTAGTCTAAATAAACTTTACAAATTCTGTTGTAGATGGCACCACCTGCTTTTAATTTCAATGTGTTCATGGAGAAAGAGAAACTTGCTGCGAATGGTAGCAACTTCACCAACTGGGCTATGAATTTGAGGATTCTCCTCACTGCTGCACAAAAGCAATATGTGCTAGATGCGCCGCTAGGCCCCCCACCAGCTCCTGATGCCCCTGACGAGGAAAAGAATGTCTGTGTGACTCGTCAGGAGGACCGCAACTTAGTTCATTGCGGCATACTGTATGGGCTAGAGCCAGAACTTCGAAAGCGTTTCGAAAATGGCAATGCTTTTGATACCATGGGGAATTGAAAATGATTTTCGATACCCATGCTGCCGTAGAGAGTTATAATGCTACAGAAAAGTTCTTTAGCTGCATGATGGAGGAAAACAGCTCCGTTAGTGAGCACGTACTCAAAATGTCTGGGTACACCGATAAGCTTGTGTCATCTACAATCTCTGCCACCTAGCTACAAGGGCTTCGTGATGAACTATAATATGCAGGGCATGAAGAAGTCTCTTCCCGAGCTTCTGTCAATGCTTAAGACTGCAGAAGTGGAGATCAGGAAAGAACATCAAGTGTTGATGGTCAATAGGACCACCGGTTTCAAGAAGGACAAGAAAGGCAAGAACAAGGGAAAGAAGGGTGGCAAGTCTGTTGCCACGCCTGAAAAGGAACCCCGAGCTGGCCCTAAGTCTGACACCAAGTGCTACTATTGCAAGGGGACTGGCCATTGGAAGCGCAACTACCCCAAGTATTTGGCGGACAAGAAGTCCAGCAAGGCAAACAAAGGTATATGTGATATACATGTTATTGATGTGTACTTGACTAGTACTCGCAGTAGCACCTGGGTATTTGATACCGGATCGGTTGCTAATATATGTAACTCGGTTCAGGGGCTACGGAACAAGCGACAACTAGCAAGGGATGAGGTCAGGATGCGGGTCGGCAATGGATCAAGCGTTGATGTGATCGCCGTCGGTACGCTACCTCTCCATTTGCCATCGGGATTAGTTATAAACCTAAATAATTGTTATTTGGTGCCTACACTGAGCATGAACATTGTATCTGGATCGTGTTTGATGCAAAGTGGTCATTCCTTTAAATCTGAGAACAATGGTTATTCGATTTATAAGAATGATATCTTTTATGGTCATGCACCTATGTTGAATGGTTTATTTCTATTGGATCTCGATAGTAATATTACGCACATTCATAATGTTAATGCTAAAAAGATTAAACTTGATGATGATATGTCTACATATATGTGGCACTGCCGTCTAGGTCATATTAGCGTCAAACGCATGAAAAACTCCATTCTGATGGACTTTTGGAATCACTTGATTTTGAATCATTTGATACATGTGAGCCATGCCTTATGGGCAAGATGACTAGAACGTTGTTTTCCGGTTCAATGGAACGGGCGGCAAATCTGTTGGAGATCATACATACTGATGTGTGTGGACCAATGAGTGTGTCAGCGCGAGGTGGATATCGTTATTTAGTTACTTTCGCAGATGATTTAAGTAGATATGGGTGTATCTATTTGATGAAACACAAGTCTGAAACTTTTGAGAAGTTCAAGGAATTTCAGAATGAAGTGGAAAATCATCGTAATAGAAAGATCAAATTTCAACGATCTGACCGTGGAGGAGAGTATCTAAGTTACAAGTTTAGCACACACATGAAAGAGTGTGGAATAGTTTCACAACTCACGCCTGCCGGAACACCACAACGTAATGGTGTGTCGGAACATCGTAATCGTACCTTATTGGATATGGTTCGATCTATGATGTCTCTGGCTGACTTACCTCTGTCATTTTGGGGTTATGCACTGGAAACAGCTGCATTCACTTTAAATCGGGCACCATCTAAATCCGTTGAAACGACACCGTATGAATTATGGTTTGGAAACAAACCTAAGCTGTCATTTCTTAAGGTTTGGGGATGCGATGTTTATGTGAAGAAACTTCAACCGGATAAACTCGAACCCAAAGCGGAAAAATGCGTCTTCATAGGATACCCTAAGGAAACAATTGGGTATACCTTATATCACAGATCCGAGGGCAAGGTTTTTGTTGCCAAGAATGGATCCTTTCTTGAGAAGGAGTTTCTCGCGAAAGGTGTGAGTAGTCAGAAGGTAGAACTCGAAGAGGTTATTGAACCTTATATTCATGGAATGGCGAGTGGCGTAGCACTGGAAGTTGTTTTGGAGTTGACTTCACCTGATGAAGAGAGAGCTAATGATAATGATCATGAAACTTCGAAAGAGGACACTACCGAACCTCGCAGGTCAAGCAGGACACGTGCAGCTCCTGAACTGTACGGCAATCTTGTTGTGAATTTCATGGTTGATGAAATGGATGACCCTGCGACGTATGAAGAAGTGATGATGAGCCCGGATTCCAACAAATGGCTAGAAGCCATGAAATCCGAGATGGAATCCATGTACGAGAACCAAGTTTGGAACTTGGTGGACTTACCTCACGACCGAAAGGCCGTTGAGAATAAATGGATTTTCAAAAGGAAAACTGATGCTGATGGTAATGTGACCATCTATAAGGCTCGACTTGTCGCAAAGGGGTTTCGATAAATTCAAGGAGTTGACTACGATGAGACATTCTCTCCCGTAGCGATGCTTAAATCGGTTAGGATTATGTTAGCAATTGCTGCATATTTCGATTATGAAATATGGCAGATGGATGTCAAAACTGCGTTCCTCAATGGTAAGATTGAAGAAGAGTTGTATATTATACAACCTAAGGGTTTTGTCGATCCTAAGGATTCTAATAAGGTGTGCAAACTTCAGCGATCCATATAAGGACTGAAGCAAGCATCACGAAGTTGGAATCTCCGCTTTGATGAGGTGATCAAAGAGTTTGGATTTGTCTAAACTTATGGAGAGGCTTGTATTTACAAGAAAGTGAGTGGGAGCAATGTGGCATTTCTGATATTATATGTAGATGACATATTATTGATTGGAAATGATATAGATCTTTTAAACAGTGTTAAAAGTTATCTAAACAGCAAATTTTCGATGAAAGACCTTGGTGAAGCGTCATATATATTAGGCATTAAAATCTATAGAGATAGATCAAGGCGCCTAATTGGGCTATCGCAGAGTACATACCTTGATAAGATATTAAAGAAGTTTAATATGGACGAAAGTAAGAAGGGGTTCTTACCTATGTTGCAAGGCAAGACATTGAGTAAGACTCAAAGTCCGGCTACGGCGGAAGAAAGAGAGATGATGGATAAGATCCCCTATGCCTCGGCCATAGGCTCTATTATGTATGCCATGCTATGTACAAGACCGGATGTGGCACATGCTATTAGTTTGACTAGTAGGTACCAATCTGATCCAGGTTCGGAACACTGGATAGCGGTAAAGAACATCCTCAAGTACTTGAGAAGAACTAAGGATATGTTTCTCATATACGGAGGTGAAGAAGAGCTAGTCGCTAAGTGTTATGTTGATGCTAGCTTTGACACCGATCCGGATGACTCTAAGTCTCAATCCGGATACGTATTTCTCTTGAACGGAGCAGCAGTTAGTTGGAGGAGTTTCAAACAACCTGTGGTGGCTGGATCAACAACGGAGGCAGAATATGTTGCTGCTTCAGAAGCAGCGCAGGAGGCAGTTTGGATGAAAGAGTTCTTTACGGAACTGGGTGTGGTTCCCAGTGCGTTGGACCCAATGGTGATCTATTGTGACAACAATGGAGCCATAGCCAACGCAAAGGAACCAAGGTCTCACAAGAATTCCAAACATATTAAGCGCCGGTTTCACTCCATCCACGAGCATGTCAAGGATGGAGATATAAAGATTTGTAAAGTACACATGGACCTAAATGTAGCAGATCCGTTGACTAAAGTTCTCCCTAGGGCAAAACATGATCAACACCAGAACTCCATGGGTGTTAGATTTATCACTATGTGAACTAGATTATTGTCTCTAGTGCAAGTGGGAGATTGAAGGAAATATGCCCTGAGAGGCAATAATAAAGTTGTTATTATATATTCCTTATACATGATAAATGTTTATTTTACATGCTAGAAATGTATTGATTCGGAAACATCAATACATGTGTGTTTAATAAACAAAAAGGGTTCCTAGTCATGCCTCTCTTATAGACTAGCTTGTTGATTAACAGGATGATCAAGGTTTCCTGATCATGGACATTGGATGTTGTTAATAACAAGGTCACACCATTGGTGGAATGATGTGATGAACATTCATCCGAAGTATAGCATTACGATCAAGTCATTATGTTTATATTGCTATAACATCATACGAAGTAATCTTTATCCTTAGACCATGAGATAATGTTAATTGCTAACACCGGAAGAGTATCTTGATAACATCAAATGTCACGCCGTAACAGGGTGACTATAAAGATGGGTTCAGTACTACGAAGCTGTTATGTTGAGGCTCATGGATCAAGAGTGGAATTTGTCAATCCAGATGACGGATAGATATACTCTAGGCCCTCTCGGTGATATCACATTAGGATAGCTTGCAAGCAAGTGATGTGATCACTAGAATGTTATATCACGGGAACGAGAAAAGAGTGCATGTCGGTAACAAGATCAAACTAGGTATGGAGATACCGATGATCGAATCTCGGACATGTAATATATCGAGAGACAAAGGGATTTAGTTACAAGCGTTAAAGGTTCTCACGATCACAGGAGTCATCGTTGAATGTGTAGGAGTCAGTACGGATCTCCATGTCCTGCTGCTGATTATTGATCGGAGAAGGGTCTCGATCATGTGTGCATTATTCACAAACTGTAGGGTGGCACACTTAAGAGTTACCGAACACCATTTTGGAGCACATATGTTTTAGATGAAAGAATTGCAAAGCACAGGAATTGTTTCAATAGAAACCGGAAATTGTTTCGGGTGAAATTGCAGAAGGTGGTTCTGCATGTGATATTGAAATATTGCAAGGGGCTATATGTGAATGTTTGTTAATTAAAGTAATTAACAAAATTCTGAATAAATTTAATAAAAGGAGTTTTATTAAATGAGAGAGCACTAAATTTATAGAAATTTAATGCATTTAAAGTGGAGACTTTAAAAGGGAATGTGAAGAGGCATTTTAATGTGGAGGGGTTACCACCACATGAATGGGGGAGGTGAGGGGTCACCCCCCATGCACCGGCCATGGAGAGAGGGGGCACCCCCCTCCTCCTATAAAAGGCCACCCATTCCCTCATTTATCCTCACACCTCCTTGTGAAGGATCTCTCTCCCCCTCTAGAATTATTCCCCCATGGTCTCGGTTAGCGAGATACATGTTCCCGGTGGCATTTCGTCTGGAAGGAGTTGCTGCTTCCGCTGGATCGCTGGAGGGAGAAGGTGGAGGTTGTCCGGTGGCTTGAACGTGTGTGCGAGTGTGGATGCGCTGCTGAGTTGCGGCGCTCGGACTTCCTCACGATCTTGAGATCGGCAAGTGTACGACTACATCAACCACGAGTTCCTACTCATTAACAAAGCTCGTTGTCTACGAGGGTAAGTTCTCGTTAGATGTATGTCCACCCGTTGCTTTGTACCTAGTAGATAGATCTTGGCGTGTAGTTCACACCGTAGGATTTTTTTTGTTTTCTATGCTGCGAACCCAACACAAAGCATTGTTGTTTTCTCCCTAGTAGCAACAACACATCTAGTACCTTAGAGATTTCTGTCACTTCCCCAGATTACCAGAGGCATGAACCCACTATCGAGCATAAATACTAACTCTTGGAGTTGCTAGCATCTACTTCGCCAAGATAGCTACTAACAACGGAAAGCATGCAAGATCACAAATAACAAAGACATGATAGAATCAATAATCAATCTGAAATAGCATCTCAGTATCCATCGGATCCCCGCAAACACAACATGCAGAATTACAAATAGATGATCTTGATCATGAACGGAGCTCACAAGATCTAGACATGAAAGCACAAAGGAGGAGAACCAGCCATCTACCTACTACATGGACCCGTAGTCCAGAGATGAACTACTCACGCATCACACTAGAGGCTTGCATGGTGATGAAGAAGGCCTCTAGGGTGAATTTCCCTCTCCGACAGGGTGCTGGGAAGAGCTTCAGATCCCTCCCGATCTAGGGATGGAGATGACGGCGGCTACAGACTCTTTCATGGATTTTTGATCAGGTACTTAGGGTTTTCGTCCTGAGGGCAATATATAGGCGGAAGGAGAGGCCGAGGGGGTGCCTGGGCTAGCCACACCACCCCCTGGCGCAGCCAATCCTAGCCCATGTGGCCAGGTGGTGTGGTGGCCCCCTGGCTCCTCTCCGTCTCGTATTCTGGCATCTGATGACTTCTGGAAAAATAGGCACTTTGGCTTTTGTCCCGTCCAATTCCGAGAATATTCATTTTCTAACTTTCCTGGAACCAAAAACAGGCAGCTGGCACTATGGCTCTTGTTAATAGGTTAGTCCAAGAAATCATATGAAAAGTACTCCAAAGTGTGGACAAAACACAAGAAAGTGGATAAAACCAAGCATGGAACATCAAAAATTATAGATACATTTGTAATGTATCAACATCCAAGCTTAACTGTCGTGGTGGTGTCACGGCAGATGCCATGGATAGGCTAAAGGTGGGGCCAATATGCACTAGAGGAATCCAGGGAGGGATAGTGTGGTGATTCCACACACAAATGCTTTGTATTCTCCAAGCTAGATGAGTTTACAAGTGCCCCTTGAGCTGTATTGGGGAGAGGAGGAAGAAGGAACTCTCTTACTCTCTCCACTTCCTATCTCCAAGGAACTAACTACTCAAATGCCAACCAACCGGATAGGTCTCCAATGCTTTGTATTCTCCAAGCTACGTAAGCCTCTGCGGCGCCAGCGTCATCCGACACAGGGCACGTCACCCTTGTCGGCCATGCCTTGGTGGTCCTTCTCTTTGTCTGCTTCGCTCATGCTCCAGTGTACAGTGACCACCTTTTGACCAGCGAGATACTTTCCTTCTCTTGCAAGCCTGATATAACCCGGATCGTACCTGGTTAATCCGGCCCCGTGGGTACCTACATACAAGTTACAAAGTACCTGCCGACATACGACATACGTCGGCCGGGACTCAGTTAGGTGGACATCCTCTGGTCCGGGTTACACCGTGATTCGGCTTGCCTTGAGGTGACTTGGACAGCATTCGCTTTGACCTTGCCGTACCTCGGCTAACTCGGCCTCTATACCCCGGCGTGACCCTACCTGGGGGTATCCCCCCAACATTAGTCCCCGAAGCTGGTGCGGTCTTAGCAGCTTCAGCCGCTAAGGCCACGACAGGTTCAATTTATCGAGCCTTTTGCTCCTTTTCCCGAGTTACTTCATAGTCCAGATTTCATGGGCTAACTTTCCCTTGGCACATTCCGAGTTTTCACTCGCTAGCCGGGTCACCCTTTAGTTATCCGGGTTATCCTTCCTTCTCTCATACGCTTCCCCACGTCCCACGTGGAGGGTAAATCATTATCTTGCCTCATCTTAAGGGCTTGCGCCAGTTACTGCACTTAATGTCAGGTGTTACTGTTGCATATGTCACGTCGCGTCTGTCTCCTCGTTAAATGTATCACCACGTCACGTCGTGGGATCCCCTGCGCCCTGTGGCCCTTCTTGTGGCTTGCTTGTGATTGGATGACCCGGCAGATACACGGCCACACCGTGTGGCCTCGACACGCAATGCGATCCCACTACCCCCGCTGGGGCGTCGTTAAATAGGGGAGGGGGCGCGTCCCTTGGACACTTTCCACTTCTCGCGCCCCTTCGCCTCTCTACCCTTTCTTCTTCCTAGCAACAGCGCCGCCGCCGCCGCATCTGCTTAGCAGCACTGCCACCGCACCATGCCTTTTCGCACCTGCATCGCTGCCGCTCCCGCACAGCTCCACCGCCACGGGTCCGCGCCAGTCCAAGGTTCTGCATCCCACCTCCGATTCGGCCGGTGAGGACAATGATTTAGACATGACTGAAGAGGAGCTCGCCGTCGCTGAAGCAGAGATGGAGGAGGGGCGGAAAACACAGAGCATGGTGCCTGGGACGGTTCTTGGGTGTGCCAGGACGACCTGGACTGGCTCTACCGCACCTGCCGCATCCCCGAGGGCGTGATTGCCCGCCTCGCCTCCGAGGAGCTCGCTCCCTCACCCAATCCGGGTGAGTTCGTCGTGTTCCTCTCCCATTTTCAGCGCGGCTTCGGCCTCCCCGTCAGTGATTTCTTCCATGACTTCCTCAACATCTATGAGCTTCAATCTCACCATCTCCCAGCGAACGCCATCACATCCCTTTCTTCCTTCGCCTCTACCATAGAAGGATATGTCGGTTTGTGGCCCACCAAAGAGCTTTGGATCCGGTTCTTCGGTCTATGAAGGAACGTGATTCCGAATAAACAGTTTGACCCGGAGGACAAACATCTGACTCAGTTCGGTGCTGCCTCTATTTGCCCCCGGAAACAATCCGTCTTTCCCTGGGTCACGAGGCTTGATTCCTACAAGGGCTGGGCCCGAACTTTCTTCTAAGTCAGAAATGGCACGAATGAAGATTTGATCCGGCTGCGCCCCTATGCTCCGGGTCCTCCTAATCCGGATTTGCGGGACCGGGTTTCCAAGAAACCCACTGTCTTGGCGAATCAAGTAAACAAACGGTTTCAGGAGCTTAAGGATGCGGGGCTGCGCAACAAGGACGCGATAGTCACTTTCGTCTGCAGCCGGATCTCCCCTCTCCAGAAGCGCACACACAAGCTTTGCCACATGAGATGGCGCCTTGACCCCAACCGGACCTCTTCCTTTGAACTGAACAACACCGAGATATTCCGCTGGGTCAAGGCCCTTTTTACGACCGACAAAAACTTGTCCGCTGATTGGGAGTGGGGGATAGAACATTTCTGCCGGGACAAGCCTCCTCGTACGGTAAATCTCGTGATTCAACCTTTTTCCGAGTTATATTCTATGTCGGAGTATGTTGTTTATCTGATCCTTTTGTATTTCCTTCTTAGTTGTTTCTTCAGCAAACCCTCGAAGATGGCACCGAGCCTTCGCTCAAATGGGTGAAGGATCGACTTGTCTCGGACAAGGAGGAGCCTGATCAGGAGATGTTCCTGCCGTTCCCTGATGCAACCAAGCGACCCACTGGTAACTTCTCTTCCTTAAGAGATTGGCCTAATGATGAACATGATTCCGACGTTGAGGTGATGGAAGCATTTGACATTGTACCCATTTCTTACGCCTTTCTGGCTTCAGCTAACCCGGCTGGGTAGATCCACGAAGATCCTCCTCTTGCCACGGGTGAGCCGGTCCCAGCCGCGTCAAAGAAACGGGCGGCCGCATCCCCTGCTTCCTCCGGACCTTCTAAACCGACCAAGAGGAGGAAGAACTCCGCAGATAAGACCGCCACCAAGCCTCCGGTAAAGGCCATAGTCCGAAGAGCTCCAAAGCCCAAGGAGCCTTTGACTTCTGACGAGTAAGTCATTTCTTCCTTGGTCCAATTCTCTGCTTCGTGCTTTGCTATTCATATGCTTTTTCTTTGTTATAATTTATTATTCGTCGTTTGATTCGGCAGGGCTGCAGTGGAGGTTCCCCAGAGCGGATCCAGCATCGCTTCGCCTCTCCGGCATACCCCATCTCCCCCTCGTGGTGACGATACACGCCCGCTAAGCCCCATTCAGGAGGGTTTAGCGGCTGCTCCGGGTTCTAGCCCACCTCGTCCAGAGGAGGGCAACCTTGGAGCAGGGGGAAGTGGCTCTGCCGAGGCAGCAGATGCTCCCAGCTCCTCTTCGGCTCAGCCGCAATCTGCCACCTCCGAGATATCAACAGCACCCCTGCCAAGACCATCACCAGTACAAGCACTAACGCCAGCACCAACAATAGCACCACAAGTACCAGCAGCAGCACCAACTCCTTCCGCCTCGTCCGAGTCTTCCAAGACTCGGCGAGAAGACGTAGCTAGCACCAAGGTTGTGCCCAAGTCCAAGGCTGCATCACAAACTTCAGCCTCTCAGCAGCAGCCCAAGGCTAAGAAAAACTCTGACGCTGCCAGGGCAGCATCAATCGAGGCCGGACAGCGCACGCTCGCGTCCATGCTTCCGAAGAAGAATCCACCGAAGAAAGATGCCCCCTCCGGGTCAGCTGACATGCAACTTGCATTGCACACCAGCCCCGCTGCTGCCCAAGTTGAAAGGATGGAGGGCCATGCCAAGGGTTTGATTGCGCCCCACATTCTTAGTGGAGAGTGCTATCCTCCGGCCCTAATTGAGTTCGTCAATAACTGGAACAAGGCGGAGTTCGTCAATAATGACGATCTCCCGGAAAATTTTGGGTCTGTCGAGTTTGCCGCACAAATGAACACAGCAGCCAAGGCTATCAACCTTGTCGGCCGGATGATGGAGGTATGCTACTTCATCTTTTCTTTAGCATGCATAAGTACTTAGAGATATATCCATTAGTCCCCGAGCCTCCGGGGGAGTAACTTGTTACTCGGACAGATGCTTCTTAGAGAAGTAGTGTAGCTCCTTAGTAACTTCGGATATGCACACACCTAGAGCCGGGTTAAGTTCCACTTGGCCCGGATCTTGTACCCTTCGAATATGCACACACCTAGAGCCGGGTTAAGTTCCACTTGGCCCGGATCTTGTACACTTCGAATATGCACACACCTAGAGCCGGGTTAAGTTCCCCTTGGCCCAGATCTTGTACACTTCGAATATGCACACACCTAGAGCCGAGTTAAGTTCCACTTGGCCCGGATCTTGTACACTTCGAATATGCACACACCTAGAGCCGGGTTAAGTTCCACTTGGCCCGGATCTTGTACACTTCGAATATGCACACACCTAGAGCCGGTTAAGTTCCACTTGGCCCGAATCTTGTACACTTCGAATATGCACACACCTAGAGCCGGGTTAAGTTCTACTTGGCCCGGATGTTGTACACTTCGAATATGCACACACCTAGAGCCGGGTTAAGTTCCACTTGGCCCGAATCTTGTACACTTTGAATATGCACACACCTAGAGCTGGGTTAAGTTCCACTTGGCCCGGATCTTGTACACTTCGAATATGCACACACCTAGAGTCGGGTTAAGTTCTACTTGGCCCGGATTTTGTACACTTCGAATATGCACATAATTAAGTCAACTTTGCTTTTCTCAGGTCACCACCAATAGTCGGAGTGCTGAGTTTCAGCGCCTTTTGGACATACACAAGGCGCTGCGCTCGAAACATTCTACACTTCTCACTGAGTTCGAGAAAAGGGGTAAGTTTTCACTTTGACCTTTTCCTATCTTTTCGAATCTTTTCTCGCCGAACTAATCTTTCATTCGAATTTGTGTAGCCGAAGTGGATACCGAAAACAAAATCATGAGAAAAAACTTAGCCGAGATAAAAGGTAAGTCACTTCAGTTACTTAACTTATGTGCTCTTTTTCCTTTCTCCTGAGCTCGACAAATATTCATACCTCGGCTTTGCCGGGTCAACAAACTATTTCAGCATCCCTTGAAGATAGTGTGCCCATGCCTGATATGATGCAGCATTTTCTCGAACAAGCAGGGCAACACCAGGCCGAACTTAAGAAGAAGGATGATGAGCTCACCCAACTCCGAGCCAAAGATGATGAAATTGCCAAGCTCAAGGCCGAGATGAAAAAGCTTAAGGAGCTCCATAAGGTTGAGATGGACAAAGCTGGCCAAGATTTCACCGAGGAGCAAGAATGCCTCAACCTTCAACTCGCAAAAGATCAAGAGCTACTAAAGGAGGCCGACGTTAAGCTTGAATTGGCAAATGCTGAACTTGAGATACTCTGAAAGAGGCGTGCTGATTGCACCATAGAGCTGACCCGGATCCATAGTCATATCTCTCGTAAGTTCTTTTCCTTCAGCCGACATGATTTTCTCCGGTCAACCTCTTTTACTCATTTCACTTGTCTTGTTATCAAGCAAATTCCCAGAGGGTAATGCCATTGCGGCTACTGCCATTGCCAAGTTCTGCCAGCAGAGGGGTACTCCAACTGGTCCTGGATCTGAAACCATTCCCTTTGACCTGGAGGACTTGCTAGTCAGCTTATCCTCTTGCCTTGAGATTTAAAAAAATATGGTTCGGATATCCTAGACTCAGCCGTCCGGATTTTTCGCGCCCTTTGGCCTCAAGAGGATGTTCCGGTGGGATCCACTGCCTTGATCAACAGATTGATGGATTGCGAGACCTAGCTTGACCTCTGGAGGGAATCCGCCGCACACGCCGGAGCTAAAACTGTTCTCCACTTCGTGCTCACATGGTATGAGAAAATAAATCTGGATCTTCTCGAGCGCTTGCACACCGGATCAAGGTGGTCAAATGATCCGGATTGGATAGCTCAGCGCAAGGCTTGCGCCCATCACCTCATTTAGTTTGCCCCCATCCATCAATGGAACGAGGGACCAAGTTTTCTCGGTGTTGTTGACGACGAATATATCGAAGATGGTTCGGATAAGGAGGAAGAGGATGAAGCTTCAGACGTCGAAGAAAATGGAGATGACGATGAAGCTGAGGCCGGAGTTCCACCTGCTGGCGCCGAGTTACCTCCTCCTGCTGCTCCTTGAGCACCAAAAAACACTTTGAAATTTATCAGATCCCCGGTATGCCGGGTGCAGATGTATTAAGCATACTGATTATGTTTTGCTACCAAGTTATTTATGCTGGATTAGCTTGGGCGTAGTCCCCGAGTTTCTTTTTCTTGCTCCTTCAATTTCATGGCTCGGCTCGAGTCTACCTTGATTCACTTTTGTGACTTATGAGTCCGAGTTTAAAAAATTGACTTAACATTACTTGGAAACTTTAGGCTTAGCTCAAAGTAATCCAGCGTAGTAAACATAAAGTAAACATAGGGTTAGTCCAAATAACAAATGTCGGCTCGATTAAGTTCTTTTCCTTAGTCGTTTTTCGTGTGCTACGCAATTCCAAACTTGTTCTCTTGCTTGCCATGAAGCCAGATCTTGTTGGACAGCAGCAAGTAGAAGAGTTGAGTTTTTGGTGCTCACACACTACTAATCCGGCTTAGGTTGAAGCAACTTACGCCAGCCGACATATAAATAACAAATAAAGAAAACAATAACAAATATCACTAAGGAAGTCCCCGAGTTACTGCTCGAGGTGCCAAGATTTCATTGATAAACTCATTGCCGGCATACATACCAACATATGAGATACAAACACTTCTTTGTTAAGTGTAGAATGGACGGAGTAGAGCTACATTCCATGGACGCTTAGATTCCTTGCCGGACCTGTCCGCCTTGTTCTTCTCCTGTGGTTTTGCATCGATGAGATAATAAGAGTCATTGTGCAATGCTTTGCTCACAATGAATGGCCCTTCCCATGGGGGGGTAACTTATGCATTCCAGCAGTACGTTGTACCAGCCGGAGTACCAGATCACCTTCCCGGAAGACTCGAGGGTTTACTTTCCGGCTATGATAGCATCGGAGATTTTGCTGATATATGGCGGATCTGGACAATGCCAATTCTATCGCTTCTTCCAGCAGATCAACATCATTTTGCGGGGCTTCTCGCACTTCGGCTTCTGTGTATTGGGTGACTCTAGGCGAATCATGCTCTATGTCGGCTGGTAATATAGCTTCTGCCCCATATACCAGAAAGAATGGCGTATAGCCTGTTGATCGCTTCGGAGTTGTTCTTAAACTCCATAATACTGCTGGTAGTTCTTCTATCCAGCACCTAGCTGATCTTTGCAGCGGCTCAATGAGCTGGGGTTTTATCCCGGATAACACTAATCCGTTGGATCTTTCCACTTGTCCGTTCGATGTGGGGTGGGCTACCGAGGCAACGTCCAGCCGGATCTTTTTATCTCGGCAGAATCACGCAAATGCTCCTTCAGCAAAATTAGTGTCGTTATCTGTTATGATACTATGAGGATAGCCATATCTCAAGATGATATCTTTGAGGAATGTCACGGCTGTAGCTCCATCACATTTTCTTATTGGCTTTACTTCAATCCACTTTGTAAATTTGTCAACCATGACCAAGATATGGATCATGTTCCCTCTCGCCGGCTTAAATGGGCCAACCATATCCAAACACCATACAACAAATGGCCAGGTAATTGGTATGGTCTTGAGCTCCGACATTGGCATGTGTGTCTTGGTAGCATACCTCTGACAACCATTGCATTTTCTTACTAGATCTTCTGCTTGTTCCAAGGCGCTTGGCCAGTAGAATCCATGCCGGAAAGCTTTTGCCACTAAGGCCCTGGACGAGGCGTGATGCCCACATTCCCTTTGATGTATATCTCGGATGATGTAAAGCCCTTCTTCTAGGTCAACACACCGCTGCAGGACATTCATGACACTCCTCTTGTATAGCTCGGCATTGATAATTGTGTACGCCTTTGTGCGCCTCTGAACTTGCCTTGAAAGCACTTCTTCATCGGGCAAGGATCCATCCTTTAGGAACTGGAATATGGGCAGTGCCCAAGCTGGTATGGCTCGCACTATAAACACATCCTCGTCCACTTCCATTCGATCTACCGGCATAACCTCTGCCGGGTCAGGCTGCGCAGTCCCTGGGTTTCTTAGAAACAGTCCCCAGGTTTGCGGAAGCAGTCCCCGGGTCTCCTGAGCACTTCTCACATCAATGTCCATGGGCACAGCTTCCGACTCTGGATTTGCCGGGATATAGATTGACTTGGATTCTGGGGGTGGCCTGATAGATGGCTTCCTGAGGTGCTCTAGTGCTACGCCTGGTGGAATTGCTTGTCGGGTGGATCCGAGTTTCGATAGTACGTCGGCAGCCTCATTTTCCAGCCGGGGTACATGATGGAACTCGCATCCCTCGAAGTATCCCGATATTTTCTGCACATGAAATCTGTACAGTGCCATGTTTTCATCCAAAGCATCCCATTGCCCCGAGACTTGCTGAACTACCAAATCCGAGTCGCCAAAGCACTGGATCTGATGTATTCCAATTTCTTTTGCCACTTTGAGCCCATGCACAAGTGCTTCATATTCTGCAACATTGTTTGATGCTGCGAAGTGGATCTGCAGCACATACTTCAGCTGGTCCTTCTTGGGCGAGGTAAGCACAACTCCGGCACCTAACCCGGTTTTCGTTTTTGATCCGTCAAAATGCATTCTCCAGTAGTTCGGATCTGGCAATGGTGTCTCATATTGCATCTCGGCCCAATCCACGAAAAAGTCAGCCACGGCCTGAGACTTGATCGCATCTCTTCTGTCGAATTGTGGAGCATAAGGGGCTAGTTCAATTGCCCATTTTGCAATTCGGCCGCTTGCATCCTTATTTCTCATTATCTCAGATATGGGGGCTTCACAGATCACTTTAATGGGGTGTTCTTCAAAATAGTGCTTCAGCTTCTTTGCTGCCATATATACACCATATGCCATTTTCTGATAGTGAGGATAGTTCTGCTTTGATGCTGATAATACCTCGCTTAGGTAATAGACTGGCCTCTGCACCGACTTACCCTCTTCGTCGTGCTCTACCACTATTACTGCACTTACAACTCGGTTGGTTGCGGCTACGTAGAGCAACATTGGCTCTTTTGATAGTGGAGAGGCTAATACTGGTGTAGTGGCTAACATTTTCTTTAGCTGAATGAAGGCTTCATTGGCCTGCGGCGTCCATACGAATTTGTCTGACTTTTTCATCAGTTGATAGAGAGGTAATGCCTTTTCTCCCAACCAACATATAAACCGACTTAAGGATGCCAGGCAACCAGTGAACTTCTGGACATCGTTAAGACACTTCGGCAATTCCATCTGTTCTATGGCTCGGATTTTAGTTGGGTTAACTTCGATACCTCGGCTGGAGACAAGAAATCCGAGTAATTTTCCAGCCGGGACACCAAAGGTACATTTCTCCAGGTTAAGCTTCATCCAGAATCTCCTTAGGTTCGCGAACATTTGCCTGATATCGTCAAGGAGCGTTTTGCTTTCCTAGGTTTTTATAACCACATCATCACATATACTTGCACATTTTCACCAATTTGATCGTGTAAACATTTCTGCATACATCTTTGGTATGTTGCTCCTGCATTACGTAAACCAAAAGGCATGGTGCGATAGCAATAAGCCCCATATGGGGTGATAAACGCAGTCTTTATTTGATCACTCGGGTTCAGAGGTATCTGGTGGAAACCAGAATATGCATCTATGAATGACAACAGTTCACACCCAGCCGTAGAATCTATGACCTGATCTATCCTTGGCAGTGGGAATGGAACTTTTGGACATGCCTTATTCAGGTTCATGTAATCGATGCACATACGCCAAACCACTGCCACGTTCGGATCATCTTTCTTCTTTTCCACAAGCACCGGATTAGATAGCCAATCCGGGTAAAGCACTTCCATGATAAACCCGGCTGTGAGGAGCCAAGCTATCTCATCCCCAATGACTTTTATCCTATCTTCGACGAAGAGGCGGAGAGGTTGCTTCACCGGCTTTGCTCCGGGTCTCACATTCAAAGAGTGCTCGGCCAACTCCCTCGGAACACCTTGCAAGTCCTGTGTGGACCAAGCAAAGATATCCCGATTCTCACAGAGGAAGTTGACAAGCTCGCTTTCCTATTTGTCTGTTAACCCAGCACCAATCGTTACGGTGCGCTCTGGGAACAGATTATCAACAGGTACTTTCTTTGTATCCTTTGTTGCTTGAAATGAGACACTTCCATGCGGGTTACTTAGCGCCGGCATATACTGCTGCGCGGATTGAGCCAATGCTGCTACTTCCTGGATCTTTCTTTTTTATTGTGCGATCACAAGTGACTCGTCTAGGTTAGACCCGGCCGACGCACACTCAATGGAACGTCGGAAATCTCCTGCTATGGTAATTACTCCATTTGGCCTAGGTAACTTCATCTTCAGGTAACTAATGTGACAACTTGCCATGAATTTGTTTAGGCTGGCCTGCCGAGTAACGTGTGATATGCGCTTTCTAAATTCACAACTTCAAACTCCAAGTTCTCAGTTCGACAGTTATCTCGTGTGCCGAATAACACGTCAACCCGGACCTTGCCAATGGGTTCACAGGAAATGCCTGGCACAATACCATGGAAAGTTGTCCTCGTGGTCTGGAGCATGTTCTCCGAGATACCCACCTTGCGCATGGTATCCACGTACATGATATTAATGCTGCTGCCATTGTCAATCAGCACCTTAGAAAATCTCACATTGATATTGGGTCCGATGAACGTTGGGTCCAGCACTAATGCATATGAACCAGGACTCGGCATAAGCTTGGGATGATCCTTGATACTCCAGGTAATTTCCTGATCCGACCAAGGCATATACCTCGTCACTGCCGGCATAACTGCATTCACTTCCATATGTCGGTGTTGCAAGCTCTTTCTATCCGTTTCCTCTGTGGTAAACACACAGTAACTCTGGTGATGCTCTCTGTATTCATTTCTCCCCTCATTTCCAGGGTATCTTTGATCTGGCTGATGCTAATTTTCCACCTGATGCACTACATCCCTTCTCTCATGGTTTTCATACCTCGGCGGAGGTGGTGGCAACATTAACTGCTGCGTGTTCACTCCGGAGAGCAATTGCTGCCGGGGTAACTCCTGCCAAGGTTGATCGTTCCGAGGTGCCTGAGCATTCCCCGAACCACTTTGTTCAATCTTCCTCATCCATTCGCATTGCCGAGTCATGTGACCCGCCGGGTTACTCGGATTTGGCGTGTGAAATTTGCACGGCTAATCCAGCATTGCCTCATACGTATACCTCGGCCGGTCTTTCTTTTCTTGCCACTATTTCTTCTGCTCTGGCGTCCAAGTTTTCTTGCCATCGTTTCTCGAAGTCCATTGTTGCCCTCCAGTTTTCTGACGCTGATTACTCCCTGCTCCGGGTTGATCTTGATTTACAGCAGCAACTTGTTGCGAACTATACCTGTAATCCAGTCTATCATGTCTTCTCTTACCCCGGTAATCATTTCGCCGAGATGATCCGGCTCCATCTCGCTGGTAATACTCCTCATTTGACTCGTTTGACATAAGCCGGGGTTGAGTCAGATCACCCAAAGCATACGAATCAGCAATCCGGATTGTCTCTGCCAGTGTAGTTGGCATATCCCTTTGTAGCCTTTGCCATAGCATGCTTGCATAACTACACCCTTGTGCAAACCAAGCTATTGCCTGTTACTCAATCACACCCTCACACGAGTTTCTCACGGTGCACCAGCGGGTCAAGAAATCCTTGTCTATTTCATTTGGTCTCTGTTTGCACATTGCTAAGGTTTGTGGCCTATTCGTCCTCTGGTACGTGCTCGAGAAGTTACTGACAAACATTTCCTCAAAATCAATCCAACAGTTGATACTTCTGGGCGGCAAATTGTTTAACCATACCCTCGCTGGCCCCTCCAGCATCTGAGGCACATATCTCACCGCCCATCTTAAGTTGCCTATAACAATTTTCACCGCCGTCGCGTAGTTGATTAACCAATCCTCCGTCTTTGTGCTACCGTCATATGTTTTCGTGCCTCTGTGTAACTGGAAGTTAGGTACTGGAGGCTCTTTCATGATCTGGGCCCAAAGCACGCTGGACCCGGAGGACCTTGCCCCTCAATCTGCTCCGACCTATAGAGCCGATCCAGTTTTAACCTGGCGTCGTCAGGCATCAAGTTCCTGCTTCCCAACCTTGACCCTATCACGTGATAGTCCGGCCTAGGGTATCCTGTATTCACCATTTCCAAATCACCATCATTGTATCTATCTTGCTCTTGTGGAGTGCATCTCTATTGCATACCTTGGCTAGCACTTCGCTCTTGCCGTGGTATATTCCGTTGCTGCGGTTGCCCTGCACCCACCGAGTTGCATTGTCCGGCATTGCCGTTTACAGCGTTTTCCTAACTGGCATTCCCTTGGTCGCGGTTACCTCGACCAGCTTCACCTCGGCTGATACTTCGTCGATCCTCATTTCCCTGCACTGCTTTTCCTTTCCCTGCCCTTGCCGGGTCATAGGGGACTATCTGTTTGTTTTTCCTCGCCGAGGTTACCACTTCCTCTCTTCTTGGGCCACCATAAGGGGATGATGCATCTCCAGCAGATTTCTCTGGGTTACCTACTGCTGAATAAACGACTTTGGAAGCCCCAGCCCTAGCTGGGTTATCCCTGAGCAACTCTTCATTTTGTCTGTTAGCGACCCAAACTAACTCATTGACCCTCTCCTGCTGTCTTTGCCGGGCTTCACCCGTCAAACCCTCTAACTCGGATACAGTTGCATCCGCTGCTCTGAGGTTCTTTGTCGGGGTACTATACTTCGGCAGCCCCACGGACAAAATGTTCTCTGACTCCTCAAATCTAGTATCACCCTCTTTATTCCTTTCACTAATGAGGTTTCTCCCCTTTACTTTTACAGCATCTACCTTATTTGCTTTTGCGTACTCGCGTAGTGTCATGTTCAACGACTGCTGAGCCGCAACTATCTTTTTCGCACCTTCTACTATTTTCTGCCTAGTTTCTTCTAAATCGGCCTGTGCCCGAGCCGGATCTACTGCAGGAGCTATGGGGCTCTCTAGGCTATCTATCGCCTGCTGTAGCACGTTCTCTGGCCTCTCTAGTGGAGGACCTCTACTTTTCCTTGGTGCCTTGGGTGTTACCTCCGGATCTAGTGCCGGATCTTTGCTCGCACCAGCGTCAGGCGCCATCATCATCACCTCGGCGCGGTCAGAGGAGAGAGTGATACGTTCCCCGTGAGCTGCGCTAAGGGGTGGCTCGCCTCCCTTGATGACGTGTCGTGGGTGAATGCACGACACATCGACCGCGACGTAGATCTTGTGAGCGCCAAGCTTGACGAAGAGGCTGTTGCGCATAAGAGGTCGTTTGCCGAAGCAACCAGCGTTGTCGCTGACGAAGTCCAGCGCTCCAAAGCGCTGAACGAGCCCAGAGACGATGCGCTCGCCGTTTCCGATGAGGTTTCCCGTCCGGATCTTCACTCCTGCTAGCGCCGCTAGCCCCACGGTGGATGCCAACTGCCGTGGTGGTGTCACGGCAGATGCCATGGATAGGCTAAAGGTGGGGAAATATGCACTAGAGGAATCCAGGGAGGGATAGTGTGGTGATTCCACACACAGATACTTTGTATTCTCCAAGATAGATGAGTTTACAAGTGCCCCTTGAGCTGTATTGGGGAGAGGAGGAAGAAGGAACTCTCTTACTCTCTCCACTTCCTATCTCCAAGGAACTAACTACTCAAATGCCAACCAACCCCTTTCTACAGAGGCCCTAGCGCTCCTTATAAAGGGGAGGCTAGGTCTCCAATTAGGGCATACGTGGAGGCATATTCCTGGGAATATGCCTCTTCCCAAAATAGCAAACCGACCGGATCACTTTTCGCCATTGTAAGCCTCTGCGGCGCCAGCGTCATCCAACACAGGGCGCGTCACCCTTGTCAGCCACGCCTCGGTGGTCCTTCTCTCCGTCTGCTTCGCTCATGCTCCAGCGTACAGTGACCACCTTTTGACCAGCGAGATATCTTCCTTCTCTTGCAAGCCTGATATAACCCGGATCGTACCTGGTTAATCCGGCCCCGTGGGTACCTGCATACAAGTTACAAAGTACCTACCGTCGTACGACATACGTCAGCCGGTACTCAGTTAGGTGGACATCCTCCGGTCCGGGTTACTCCGTGATTCGGCCTGCCTTGAGGTGACTCCGCCAGCATTCGCTTTGACCTTGCCGTACCTCGGCTAACTCGGCCTCTATACCCCGGCGTGACCCTACCCGGGGGTATCCCCCCAACATTAACTCCTGCTCGTCCTCGAGTAGGTAAGTGATAAAAATAAAGAATAAGTTTTGAGGTGACATGCACCATCAAAGACTTGATCAAAGTATTTGTAAAACATTCAAAGCTAGGATCATAGTACTTCAATCATAACATGAAAGACAAAGTTCTAGCAATAAGGCAAAGAAACTATGTTGCAACATGAAAAGGCACAAACAAAAGATTCATGAATAACAATGCTTTACAAGACGTTTGTTATTTTCACATAAAGAAAATATAGCATAATAGTATTCAGCTTGTCCCTCATAGAGTAGCAAATATAAATGCATAGGACACCTTCAAAGTTCATAAGAGTGACTAGATACAAATAGTTTAAAACAAGAAATATCAAGTTATGCATCAATCAACTAGTCTTGGGACAATGCACATAGAACTAAGAATGGCCACTATGCTCTCAAAGTAGGTGCATTAAGGTAGAAGGTGGAGACTCAATATAATGGTGGAAGAAAGGCCTTCATAGAAGGAAGTAGGGATTCAAGTCTCATAAAGAGCTTCCAAAAATTGTGGTACTTATAGCTTTCATCTCTCATTGCCCCTATCATAAGCATCTTGAAGTGATTAAGGTTAAAGTGAACAAACTATGGTGTACATGCTTGACGAAGTATAAGTTAGAAATCTCATGTCCCTTGTATACGAGGGCCACTCCTCATGCTACTCAAGTTTAGCCACCGGTAAGTTTTTGTCATCGTAAGTACATGTGTATCATAGAGAACCGCCAACGGGGTACCCCTTGCCCGATGATACGGAAGAATCCCCATATCAAAATGATAAGGCAAGCAGACAACGAGTATCTCAGCAATCTTCTTATTTACCATGGGAATATGGTGCTTTTTTCTCTCTTTCCTCTTTTCATAATCTCCTTTTTTTCTTCTCTTTTTCTCCTTTTTCTCAATAGGACTCTTTTTAATAAGAAGACTGCTTCATAAACAGCTCATTATGGTTACGCTGCAGGTTTCCACCATGTCAGCATGGATTATTCCAGCGGCCCAGGCGTTTCTCTAACACATATACATAACTCCATGGACTTACAAGCTCCCCTTTCATTTCACACCGACGACATCCATATACAAAAGAGCATGATATCAACTAGGTACATGTACCAAGTGCAATGTTGAAAGCGTTCCCCATGACGACATGGTTCTGCTAATTCCCAACAAATAAGTGCAAGCATATACAACATAGACAACACAATGGTTCAAGTTTATTAAGGGCAAGAAAAGTAAAGTGTGCCATCAAGTTCGTGAGAGCTTTAATCACTAGTTTTCCCATAACAAGTTTAATTCGGAAGGTAAACAAAAACATGAATATACCTGAAATAGCATAAGCTAGTAGGTAGGTATGGTGGACTCTTTGGAATAACTTGGTTTAGGGAGTTGGATGCATGAGTGGAACTCATACTTGGTTGTGGAGGCTAGCAAAAGACTAGGAGCGACAAACTAAGAGAGCGATAATGGCCATAATCATGCAGAGCGACAAAACATCATTGATCAAAGCATAAAGTGATACTACAAGTTGAAAACTAAAGGATCATAAAGGCTATGGTGACTTGAGATAGTCATAACATGGTGTGAGCATGCGCCAAGTCAACCCAAATAAAGCATCAAAGGAGAATACCACTATACTATGCTTTAATATGCTAAAACAACGCATGATTCATCCAAGGCACATTAAGCAATCTCAATTGTTTATAACAAGTCACGCTACAGCAAATAATACTAAGCATAAAGCCAAAATAATATCAAGCATGGCATGACAAAGCATAGGCCACAGTCAAAAACGAGCTCTTTTTATCACATAAGTATGAAATTTCCTATTCTTTTCCAATCCAAACCAAACTATTTGCAAACCAATGTATGAAAGAGGGGGTCCAACCAATTTATTCAGAAAACTAAGAAACCCAAGCAAACGAAAAAGAAGACGCTCCAAGAACAACACAATTGTGCATGAAACAATAAAAATGAAGCGGTTGGAAGAAACCTGGGATTTTTATTGATGAAGAGGAGGATGCCTTGGGCATCCCCAAGATTTGATGCTTGTACTTCTTGGATATTTCTTGGGGTGACACGCGTGGAATCCCCAAGCTTGAGATGTATTCCATCTTTCATCTCATTACTCATTCCTTCCATACACCTGAATTTTTTCCTTCATACAAAACTTCACACAATCTTTATTAGCAACATTAGTGCACTCAAGATAATAAGTATTAAGGTTCAGTTCCAACACCAAATAAACTTCCATTAGAACACTAGCTACTAAAGCACTTCCCTCAAAAATCTCAATTCCCCAAAAGAACTCAAAAAGGAACCAACAAAGAAGCAAACGCAGAAAATGGCAGAAATCTGTCAAAACAGACCAGCAGGTAACGACGATTTTTTTAGAAGACCTTATGTTGCTCAAATAAAAAAGTGTTGAAGTTAGATAACAACCTGGGGCAGAAGCACAAAAATTCACGCCTCAAAAAGACGTTCAGAGATTTTACAAGAATTTTTACGGTGAAGCACAGAAATCTGTTTCAGGACAGCAACTTTCCCAATCATTACTTCTCTCTCATTAGAGGTTACTCTTGGCACAAAAAGCAAATAAAAAGGATAAGGAGCGGTTATTACTGAAGTAATAACTTCCAAGACTCATCTAAAACTTTTGGGTTATCTCCCAATAAGTACTTTTCTTTAACGCCTTTAAGTTAGGCATAAGAAGCAAAAAGAAGAATCAAGTGTTCTCAAATGAAGAAGCATTAAGACCAAATTTTTTTTCATAGGAGAGGAAAAGAAATCTTCTCTCTCTTCTTAGGGAAGTTTTCTATACCTTTCTTGAATGGGAGTTGATATTTAATGGTGCCTTCTTTCATATCAATAATGGCACCAACAGTTCTAAGAAAAGGTCTTCCCAAAGTAATAGGACAAGAAACATTGCACTCAACATCCATAACATAGAAACCAACGGGGACATAGGCATTGTTAACCATAATAAGAACATCATTAAGACTCCCGATGAGTTTCTTTTTAGCATTATCATCAAGTGGGACATTCAAATAACAATCTTCAAGTGGAGGCAAATCAAACATATCATAAATCCTCCTAGGCATAATAGAAACACTACTATCAAGATCACATAAAGCTTTGAAATCAAAGTCATTCACTTTCATATTAATGATGGGTTCCCAACCATCTTCTTGTTTTATAGGAATAGAAGCTTTATGTTTCATCTTTTCTTCTTTAATCTTTATGAGAGCACCAGTAATGTGTTTTGTAAAGGCCATGTTCATAGCACTAGCATTAGGACTTTTAGCAAGCTTTTGTAGGAACTTAATAACTTCAGAGATATTGCAACCATCAAGATCAAAGTCAAATTTATCATCTAAAGTAGTAGAACTATTACTAGCCTCAACACTAGTGGTGGAGATAGTAGAAACACTAATGTTTCTAGCAATTTCATCTTGTCTTTCCCACTTGGCATGTAATTCAGCTAATAGTCTAACATTCTCATCAATTCTTACTTGTATGGCATTAGTAGCTGCAAAGGGATTATCATTAGTTTCAGGTTTAGCAGCTATTTTATTCAAAGAAGATTGAGCTTCAACCAAAGATGCTATATTTCTTTCAGCATTAGAGAGTTTTTCCTCAATAGTTTTATTGAAAGCAGTTTGCTTACTAATAAAGTCTTTAAGCATAACTTCAAGTTTAGAGGGAGCACTCCTATTATTGTTATAGGAATTTCCATAAGCATTACCATTGTTGGGAGGATATGGCTTATAATTGTTGTTGCCAAAATTGTTCCTATAAGCATTATTGCCAAAATTGTTATTTCTTATGAAGTTCACATCAACTTGCTCTTCTTGAGCAACCAAAGAGTCTAAGGGAACATTATTTGGATCAATATGGTCTTTCCCATTCACAAGCATAGACATAATAATATCAATCTTATCACTTAAGGAGGAGGTTTCCTCAACAGAATTTACCTTCTTACCTTGTGGAGCTCTCTCAGTATGCCATTCAGAATAGTTAACCATCATATTATCCAGAAGCTTTGTTGCAGCACCCAAAGTGATGGTCATAAAGGTACCTCCAGCAGCAGAATCCAATAGGTTCCTTGAAGAATAGTTCAATCTAGCATAAAAAGTTTGGATGATCATCCAAGAAGTCAGTCCATGAGTGGGACAATTCTTTACCAAAGATTTCATTCTTTCCCAAGCTTGAGCAACATGCTCATTATCATATTGTTTAAACTTCATTATTTCACTTCTCATAGATATAATCTTAGCAGGAGGATAATACTTTCCAATGAAAGCATCTTTGCATTTAGTCCAAGAATCAATACTATTCCTAGTTAAGGAATTCAACCATTCTTTAGCTTTTCCTCTCAAAGAGAAAGGAAACAATTTCAGCTTAATAATATCACCATCTACATCCCTATGCTTTTGCATCTCACAAAGTTCAACAAAGTTATTTAGATGGGCAGCAGCATCTTCATTACCAATACCAGAAAATTGTTCTCTCATAACAAGATTGAGCAAAGCAGGTTTTATCTCAAAGAAAGTATCTTCAGGCATAGGTGGAGCAATAGGTGTGCTCATAAAATCATTGTTGTTGGTGCTAGTGAAGTCAGACAACTTAGTGTTTTCAAAGAGTAGTCATTTTTTTGGGTTTTCAATAAAGAAAGCAAACTTGTAAAACTAATTTTTTTGTGTTTTTTATAACAAAACAAGCAAACTAAGCAAAAAAGAAACTAAGCAAAACAAAAATAACAAAGTAAAGAGATTGGTTATGAGGGACTCCCCTTGTGAAGATGTCCTTGACTCCCCGGCAACGGCACCAGAAAAGTGCTTGATGGCTCGTATATTAACAAGCTCGTTGGGGAACCCCAAGAGGAAGGTATGATGAGCACAACAACAAGTTTCCCTCAGTTATGAAACCAAGGTTTAATCGAACCAGTAGGAGCAAGGAAACACCCCAAAGGTGTTGCTAGCTAAGCCTTGGCAGAGCGCATTACCGGTGCTAGTAGCAACATGGAGACATGCATAACACAACCATAGAACTTTGTCCCCAACTTGCGATGAGGTCGTCACTCTCACCAGTTTTGCTGAAAACAAAGGATTAAACGTATCGAATGGAAGGAAGTAATAGTTTGCATAAAGTAAACACAAAGTAGTAAACAGTTTATAGATTGTATGTAAAAGAAAGGACCGGGATCCATAGTTCACTAGAGGTGGCTCTCCTTAAGATAGATAACATGTTGGGTGAACAAATTACAGCGGGGCAATTGACAAGCATCGAGAAAGCAATACATGCATATACTAATCATCTTGACTCCTTTGGAACTTGATTGGGCATTACAACATTATACATAGACCGCCATCCAACTGCATCTATGACTAATAATCCACCTTTAGGTTATCATCCGAACCCCCTCTAGTATTAAGTTGCAAGCAACAGATTATTGCTTTATGAATTGCGTGTAAAGTAAACAATACGATTGTTCTATGAACAAAGGATTGTTGTTTTCTCCCTAGTAGCAACAACACATCTAGTACCTTAGAGATTTCTGTCACTTCCCCAGATTACCAGAGGCATGAACCCACTATCGAGCATAAATACTAACTCTTGGAGTTGCTAGCATCTACTTGGCCAAGATAGCTACTAACAACGGAAAGCATGCAAGATCACAAATAACAAAGACATGATAGAATCAATAATCAATCTAAAATAGCATCTCAATATCCATCGGATCCCCACAAACACAACATGCAGAATTACAAATAGTTGATCTTGATCATGAACGGAGCTCACAAGATCTAGACATGAAAGCACAAAGGAGGAGAACCAGCCATCTAGCTACTACATGGACCCGTAGTCCAGAGATGAACTACTCACGCATCACACCGGAGGCTTGCATGGTGATGAAGAAGGCCTCCAGGGTGAATTCCCCTCTCCGGTAGGGTGCTAGGAAGAGCTTCAGATCCCTCCCGATCTAGGGATGGAGATGCCGGCGGCTATAGACTCTTTCGTGGATTTTTGATCGGGTACTTAGGGTTTTCGTCCCGAGGGCAATATATAGGAGGAAGGAGAGGCCAAGGGGGTGCTGGGCTGGCCACACCACCCCCTGGCGCGGCCAGGCCTGGCTCGCGCGGCCAGGTGGTGTGGTGGCCCCCTAGCTCCTCTCCGTCTCGTATTCTGGCATCTGATGACTTCCGGAAAAATAGGCACTTTGGCTTTTGTCCCGTCCAATTCCGATAATATTCATTTTCTGACTTTCCTGGAACCAAAAACAGCAGAAAACAGGCAGCTGGCACTGTGGCTCTTGTTAATAGGTTAGTCCAAGAAATCATATGAAAAGTACTCCAAAGTGTGGACAAAACACAAGAAAGTGGATAAAACCAAGCATGGAACATCAAAAATTATAGATACATTTGCAATGTATCAGGAAGAGTTCGACATTCAGTGTTTATTAAACTCACCAATCTATCTCAATAGATCTTATTGTTTAATAACTTCAACTTCATCCTTACTTAAATATTATTAACACCAATCACATCATTCATATATGTCGTCCACATATCCTAGAATTATTTCACGCTCCTACTCAAATATGACATTCATGTTTGAGATCCAGGGATTTCACTTAGCTCCCACTCAAAATATGTCAGCTACATATAATGAATTAGCCAAGCTGATTTGCTCCCACTCAAATCCAGGTCCTCTTGATAATATTGGTGTCATCGGATTGATGATAAGCATGCCATGAGGGGGTCCTCGAGGCGTGCGGAAGAGAGGGGTGTGAGACGTACGGTGTTCCGGGACGGTGAGCACACAAGTTTACCTAGGTTCGAATATGCCGGCTTTGGACGGATCCTACTCCTGCTAGCAATCCAGTAATACGGCAGAGCCGGAATATGGGTTACAAGGAGTTCGCCTGTGCGAGTTGAGATTATGATTGTAAGGGGTGCCCTAAAGGCTCTCCCTAGGACGGCTTATATAGATATCCGTGTTGGGTCTGTAGCATAGAAAACAAAAAATTTCCTACGGTGTGAACTACACGCCAAGATCTATCTACTAGGTACAAAGCAACGGGTGGACATACATCCATGGAGAACTTACCCTCGTAGACAACGAGCCTTGTTAACGAGTAGGAACTCATGGCTGATGTAGTCGTACACTTGCCGATCTCAAGATCGTGATGAAGTCCAGCAGGTCCGGCTCCAGCATGTCCATCAGATCCAGCTCCAGCACCACCAAGTCTAGCACCGCAAAGCAGCGGTGCATCCGTGATCGCACACACGTCCGGTACACCGACAACCTCCGTCCCTCACTCCAGCAAAGCAGCGGAAGCAACAACTCCTTTCCAGATAAAGCCACCGGGAACATGTATCTCGCTAATCCGAGACCATGGGGAAATAATACTAGATGGGGAGAGAGATCCTTCACAAGGAGGTGTGTTTGAGAAGTGAGGAGGGGGTGGCCTTTTATAGGAGGAGGGGGGTGCCCCTCCTTCATGGCCGGCGCATGGAGGAGGTGACCCTTCACATCCTCCATTCATGTGGTGGTAACTCCCTCCACATAAATTTGCCCCTTCACATTCTCTTTTAAAGTCTCCACTTTAAATGCATTAAATTTCTCCAAATTTAATGCTCTCTCATTTAATAAAAAACTTTTATTATTTTTATTCAGAATTTTGTTAATTACTTTAATTAACAAACATTCACATAAAACTCCCTGCAACATTTCAATATTACATGCAGAACCAATTTCAGCAATTTCACCCGAAATAGTTTCGGTGTCTATTGAAATAATTCCAGCGCTTTCTTAAATCTTTATCGGAAACATATTTGCTCCAAATGGTGTCGGTATCCCTTAAGTGTGTCACCCTAAGGTTCGCGAATAATGCAGACATGATCGAGACCCCTCTCCGATCAATAATCAGCAGCGGGACCTGGAGATCCATACTGACTCCTACACATTCAACGATGACTTCTGTGATCGTGAGAACCTTTAACGCTAGTAACTAAATCCCTTTGTCCCGCGATATATTACATGTCCGAGATTCGATCATCGGTATCTCCATACCTAGTTTGATCTCGTTACCGACATGCACTCTTTTCTCGTTCCCGTGATATAACATTCTAGTGATCACATCACTTGCTTGCAAGCTATTTCAATGTGATATCACCGAGAGGGCCCAGAGTATATCTATCCGTCATCGGGATGGAAAAATCCCACTCTTGATCCATGAGCCTCAACATAACACCTTCGTAGCATTGAACCCACCTTTATAGTCACCCTGTTACGGTGTGACGTTTGATGTTATCAAGATACTCTTCCGGTGTTAGCAATTAACATGATCTCATGGTCTAAGGATAAAGATTACTTTGTATGATATTATAGCAATATAAACATAATGACTTTGATCGTAATGCTATACTTCGGATGAATGTTCATCACATCATTCCACCAATGGTGTGACCTTGTTTTTAGCAACATCCAATGTCCATGATCAGGAAACCTTGATCATCTTGTTAATCAACAAGCTAGTCTATAAGAGAGGCATAACTAGGAACCCTTTTTGTTTATTAAACACACATGTATTGATGTTTCCGATCAATACAATTCTAGCATGTAAAATAAACATTTATCATAAACATGGAATAAGATAATAACCACTTTATTATTGCCTCTCGGGCATATTCCCTTCAGTCTCCCACTTGCACTAGAGTCAATAATCTAGTTTGAAAAACTTTGCATATTGAACACCTATGGCTTTCTGGGTGTTGCATATACGCTATTGCTAGTGGTTAACATAATCTCTGGATCTGACAGTTTTAGGTCCGTGTGTATTTGCATGTCTTTGCGTCTCTACGCATCACTCATTCTCAAATGAGATGGCATTGTATAAATTTGGTCCTCTGGTGAGACCTTTAGTTCGTTCGGCTTAAAATATGTTGATATTATTGTGACACAATATATCTTCATAGTATTAGCCCACTTTGAACCACACCTAGTTTGATAACAAACTACTTAACACAAATGCCCTCCTTTGCTGCTACTATAGCAGTTATATACTTAGCCTTTTGTTGTAGTATCCGTCACAATATCTCAACTTTGGAACTCATCCAAATCCATCATGGAACATCCTTTCCATTATATTGTGCCACCCATAGTCTAAATTGAGATAAATTTAATTTGTATCGTGTGACAAAACTAGTATCAATGTAACACTTTACAATGAACTACCTTTAACTATTTGTCACTTATACATTATATATTCTTAGTTCTTCCAAAGCTCATAAGAATATCTTTACTATTGTCCAGTGATCATCTTATGAATCATTCTGGTATATGCTCATAACATTTAGAGTATAGGACATTCTGGATATATACATATCATGGTATAATCGATCAAAATTTTCATGTGATTTTACTCACCAAGTGTTGAAACACATGAATCTTGATACAATCCTTTCCATGCAGCAAGAACCTTTCTTGTTGTTTCCATATTGAACCCTTTCAATATCTCATATTGAACCCTTTCAATATCTCATATTGAACCCTTTCAATATCTTATATATGTATGTCTGGCACAACCATATTAGCGCCTTAATCTATCCATATAGATATTGATGCCTAATATTCTGGGTTTGCCCAAGTCTTTCATCGAAATATTATTTTAATGAAATCCTTAACTTGTGTCAATTCAAGATACATCATTTCCAATCAACAATATGTCCTCTACATAATGTATTAGAAATATTTCTCAGCGCTCCCACTTATTTTCTTACAAATGCAAGCATCTTCATCATCTCCGATGAATTTAAACTCTTTTAACAGTTTCATCATGGTGAAGATTCCAACTCCGCTATGCTTACTTCAACTATTGAAGTTTACATGCCCTTTTAGCACCCTTTGAATTAACAAAACCCTTCGGACCATGTCATGTACATGTCCTAGGTTACCGTTCTATTAGAAGAACCTTATTTCGTTTATTCAACTACCATATACCAAATTATATGTAGTGGTTGCTACATTAATCTGTCAAGACTATATATCGCTATGAAAGATCAAATCTTGTCATAGTTAACTCCTTGAACATTGTCGTAAACTTCTTTCCGACATGTCGACTATGTCATAGATGTTAAACATCCATGTCTTATTTCTTTATAGATCCAAACACGACCGATAGGCTTCACGCCTTTCCGGAAGGTCTTCCAAGTTCAGAAACTTGTTTTCTCGTGTATGGATACTATCACGGATTCTATGACTTCTAGTCATTTTATGGAGTCAGGGCCCATCATCGCTTCTTTGCATGTAGTCGGTTCATCATTGTCAAAACAATAACAACTTGCTTATCAAATCTTACCTTACCGACCCACACGGTTCTATAGGAACTCTAATCTCCGAGATCACACCTTTTGTAATCACGAGATCCATGAGCATTGTGGCCGCCACCGGACACTTTCCGGCGCTGCGCTACTTAGCACATATAGCTAAGGTTCAACAACCTTATCAAAGTTCTATTGTCCTCCCACTTAACTTTTCATGAAAAATTCCTTCTCAAGAAACTTGACGTTCCAAGTAACAAACTCTTTTGTCCTCGGTGTTATGGAGAAATTCCCAACAAATTCTTTCGGATAACCTACAAACATGTGCTTATCCGACTTTGGTTGTAAACATTTTACTTATGCATAGCATACCAAAATTTAAGAAAAGACAATTCGGGTTTTATCCCAAACCATACTCATATGGTGTCATTTCAATGGATCACGATGGTGCTCTTTTCAGTGTAAAAGCGGTAGTCTCTAAAGCTTCAATCCTTAAAACATAATGGCAATTTTATAAATGACACCCTTGATCTTACCATGTCAAACATGGTTTGATTTTATCTCTCGAATATGCCATACTCCTATGGTTTATCGAGAAACACAAATCATGGAACAATTCCTCAATTCTTAGGTGTTTTTGCTAAACATGTAACTCAAATATCTTCCTTTATGATCGAATCATAAACTCTTTATTTTCTTGTTACAATGATTTTCCACTTCATCTTGAAAGTCTTTGAACAATTTTCAAATGTTTCATACTTCTTCCTTATTAAGTAAATATACAGATATAGTCACTCAAATTTTCGGAGAAAGCATATGAAGCAAAAAGATCCATCGCATATGTCTACACATAATGGACTATGCACATCATCATGCACAATTTCCAATAAGCTAGTCATCCGTTCCTCTCTGGCCTATGGACGGAGTTTCAATTATCTCGAGGAAAGTCTTACATGCGTCAATTGATCAAAATCAAAGGCTCCAAAAATCCATCAACATGGAGTTTCTTCATGTTTTCTTTCAAATACAATTTAAACAGCGATGTCACTTCATAAGTGATCTTTCAATCATTTGGCTTGCGACATTTTAGCAATAGTGTTTATGGATGTGATTTCTCCAACTAGACTTGTAAAAGTTCATCCATCCTTTGTGGAATACGGTAATTATTTGAACAGCCATTGTTCTCATGATACCGGAACAAAATAACAATTATTTAAACAAATCTTGAAGGCTTGGTTTGATGACAACGAAAAACACAATAACACTTTATTTGTTTTCGATGAACATCATCACTCATTCTCTTGCTGGTTACTTAGTTGTAGTTCATGAATTGCGTTGTCCTGTATGACACTTCATACCAACCAATTTGGTATCCAATACCGGTATCCAATACCTAAGAACCACATTGTTTAACAAGCAAGGAACATAGCCATAACATGTATATCTTCTATATACCCAAGTTGGACATCTCCAACCTTTTATTTTCTGCCAAATATTTTATAGATTCTCTTTCAATAATTCCTTTTTCTTTTAAAAGAATCTATCAACATCAATAGTGGTGTCATCAACATGACACATGGTACAAATCGTATATACTCAACTACTAATACCTTTGGACTTGCACTTTGAAGTGGATCACCATCATCAAATGTTTGGTGTTCTTTCAAAAATCCATTCTTTAGTAATCTATTAGTGTAGTAAACATTTTACTTACATCTTCTATTCATCCTTATCATGACAACTTTCGTGATCAAGCTACTATAGCCTATAAGGAAGAATCGCGAGTATAATATCAGTTCCCAAAACCTTTTTGGTAGATTCGGATGCCTAGCATCTCCATCCTTCACAAATTCTCATACAATATGAGAACATGTATTTTGCTAAATTATACTCTATCATAATGCAACCAAAAAACATTGTTTTAGATATCACAATATCTTTCACACATGATGGTTTCTGAAACAATTTTCAGCTCCAATATAATCTTGATATTAAAACAACCTTTTGAATATCAATAATCATGGAGGCAAACATGATACTTTAGATACTAACATTGGAATTCTTACTCTTGATTTAATACTACTTATTAAACTTCATGGAGTAAATAGAGTTTGCTGAAAGTTTGCAATAGGACTTATAAACTTTAAATTGACATTCTAAACAATACGATACCAGTTCGTAAAGTAAATATCCAGAATTCTATAGTTCTATTATCTCAAATAAAAACTAAGCATAAGGTAGTGAACAGATGCGAATGACTACAACAAATTATGCAAATTCACTTCGATTTAGTTTATGACAAATTGAGTTCGACTAATCCAAATTAGAAATGAACTCCCACTCAAAAACGACATCCCTCGTGCCTTTTTGGTGATTACATGAACCAAATCCACTACACCAAGTCCGATCATCACGTGAGTCGGTGTAGCTTCAAAGGCGAGCATAAATATGGCCATCATATCAACTATATGACTCATGCTTAACCTTTCGGTCCGTGTTCCGAGGCCATGTCTGTACATGCTAGGCTCGCCAAGTAAGAACCTTAGTACTCGCGTGTGTAAACCTGTCTTACACCCATTGTATGAAAGCGTAGAGTCGAGTACACCCGATCATCACGTGATGTCTCGAAACACGATCCATAGAACGGTGCATACTTAAGGAAGAACACATTTTTATCTTGATATCTAAATGAGGGATCATCTTAAAATGCTACTAAAACACCAAACTAGCAATATAAGAAGCAAACATCTAATGTGTAAAGTGAGATGATATGGTCCATGCATTTGATCTCTATCATATGCATCATGGTATGATCTCTATCATTCCTTTGTGTGTAAGGCCAAGGTCTATGGAACTTACACATTGAGTGTGTTGTAAGAGTATCTATCATACATCTACTTACAACAATACCATATCAATACACTAGCCCAGCAACGATCTAAACTAGACGCCTCTAATTTATCAATTGCAAGTTTTACGTGGCTTAGGGCTTTCGGAGATAGAACCGTTCTTACCTACGAACATGAATCACAACGAGGATAACTAAGTTATTAGCAACTCATTGTAAATCAGATATTGACTATAGTAGGAGAGACAGACACCCACCAGCCACTTATGCAAAACAAGTTGCATGTCAATCGTGGAACCGGTCTCATGTATGATGACATGTAAGGTTGGTCCGAGCCGCTTCATCCCACTATGCCACCAATATCCAAAATACATAGAAGATGCAATAACATGATCATCATCGCCCACATATCAACATATGTGTACTACCCGTGCAAAGCACCTACACATAGATCAGGCTCTGATACCACTGTTGGGTCCGCAGCATAGAAAACAAAAAAATTCCTACGGTATGAACTACACGCCAAGATCTATCTACTAGGTACAAAGCAACGGGTGGACATACATCCATGGAGAACTTACCCTCGTAGACAACGAGCTTTGTTAACGAGTAGGAACTCGTGGTTGATGTAGTCGTACACTTGCCGATCTCAAGATCGTGATGAAGTCCAGCAGGTCTGGCTCCAGCACGTCCATCAGATCCAGCTCCAGCACCACCAAGTCCAGCACCGCAAAGCAGCGATGCATCCGTGATTACACACACGTCTGGTACCCCGACAACCTCCGTCCCTCGCTCCAGCAAAGCAGCGGAAGCAGCAACTCCTTTCCAGATAAAGCCACCGGGAACATGTATCTCGCTAATCCGAGACCATGGGGAAATAATACTAAAGGGGGAGAGAGATCCTTCACAAGGACGTGTGTTTGAGAAGTGAGGAGGGTGTGGCCTTTTATAGGAGGAGGGGGTGCCCCTCCTTCATGGCCGACGCATGGAGGAGGTGACCCTTCACCTCCTCCATTCATGTGGTGGTAACTCCCTCCACATAAATTTGCCCCTTCACATTCTCTTTTAAAGTCTCCACTTTAAATGCATTAAATTTCTCCAAATTTAATGCTCTCTCATTTAATAAAACTCTTTTATTATTTTTATTCAGAATTTTGTTAATTACTTTAATTAACAAACATTCACATAAAACTCCCTGCAACATTTCAATATTACATGCAGAACCAATTTCAGCAATTTCACCCGAAATAGTTTCGGTGTCTATTGAAATAATTCCAGCGCTTTCTTAAATCTTTATCGGAAACATATTTGCTCCAAATGGTGTCGGTATCCCTTAAGTGTGTCACCCTACGGTTTGCGAATAATGCAGACATGATCGAGACCCCTCTCTGATCAATAATCAGCAGCGGGACCTGGAGATCCATACTGACTCCTACACATTCAACGATGACTTTTGTGATCGTGAGAACCTTTAACGCTAGTAAATAAATCCCTTTGTCCCATGATATATTACATGTCCGAGATTCGATCATCGGTATCTCCATACCTAGTTTGATCTCATTACCGACATGCACTCTTTTCTCGTTCCCGTGATATAACATTCTAGTGATCACATCACTTGCTTGCAAGCTATTTCAATGTGATATCACCGAGAGGGCCTAGAGTATATCTATCCGTCATCGGGATGGACAAATCCCACTCTTGATCCATGAGCCTCAACATAACACCTTCATAGCACTAAACCCACCTTTATAGTCACCCTGTTACGGTGTGACGTTTGATGTTATCAAGATACTCTTCCGGTGTTAACAATTAACATGATCTCATGGTCTAAGGATAAAGATCACTTCATATGATATTATAGCAATATAAACATAATGACTTTGATCGTAATGCTATACTTCGGATGAATGTTCATCACATCATTCCACCAATGGTGTGACCTTGTTATTAACAACATCCAATGTCCATGATCAGGAAACCTTGATCATCTTGTTAATCAACAAGCTAGTCTATAAGAGAGGCATAACTAGGAACCCTTTTTGTTTATTAAACACACATGTATTGATGTTTCCGATCAATACAATTCGAGCATGTAAAATAAACATTTATCATAAACATGGAATAAGATAATAACCACTTTATTATTGCCTCTCGGGCATATTCCCTTCAATCCGGCCTAGGGTTTACAGGAGAGATCTATCCGGCAACGACTAAGAGTTGGTTACAGAGTACATCTTGAACTACAAGTAACACTATGGGCCTATGTCGGTAAGTCTTTTGGGCCTTCCCGTAGCCGGACTGGACTCCGTCTCTTCTCCCTGACTGGGCCGCCCGTGAAGCAAAGCTCTAACCTGAAGTGGGCCACCCTGGTCAGTGAGGAACTGTGAGGATACCCGTAAAGTATATCCCCAACAGCAGCCCCCAGAAGTCTCCAAGATCCAAAGTCGGATTCATCATCGTCTAGCTTGATCTTCGGCTTGCAGAATCTTGAAGGGTTCCTGAAACTTCAAAACTAAAGATATGATCCGGGTCTCAAAAATAAGTCAGACCTATCAGTATGTTATTCGAATTTCTAGCTTGATATTCAAACTAAGCCGGACCTTGGTCTCTGACGTCATCTGACACTGGTCATGGTCAAGTCACATCACTGACAGACATCTCCTATCAGCATGACCGTTGGTGGGTTCGCCGTTCGCCGAACCGAGGCGCCGTTTTAATGCATGCGTGGAGATCGAGGCGGCGTAATCATCGCGTGGGGGCTTCTTTCCACGACGCGTGGCATGTGTACTATGTCATTTGCACGAATCTTGGCGCGGTTCGATGGCTATAAGGGGTGAGGATTCTGTTGGGTCCGCAGCATAGAAAACAAAAAATTTCCTACGATGAGAACTACACGCCAAGATCTATCTACTAGATATAGAGCAACGGGTGGACATACATCCATGGAGAACTTACCCTCGAAGACAACGAGCTTTGTTAACGAGTAGGAACTCATGGTTGATGTAGTCGTACACTTGCCGATCTCAAGATCGTGAGGAAGTCCGAGCGCCGCAACTCAGCAGGGCATCCACACTCGCACACACGTTCAAGCCACCGGACAACCTCCACCTCCTCGCTCCAGCGATCCAGCGGAAGCAGCAACTCCTTCCAGACGAAATGCCACCGAGAACATGTATCTCGCTAATCCGAGACCATGGGGGAATAATTCTAGAGGGGGAGAGAGATCCTTCACAAGGAGGTGTGTGGATGAAGGAGGGAATGGGTGGCCTTTTATAGGAGGAGGGGGGGGTGCCCCCTCTCTCCATGGCCGGTGCATGGGGGTGACCCCTCACCTCCCCCATTCATGCGGTGGTAACCCCTCCACATTAAAATGCCTCTTCACATTCCCTTTTAAAGTCTCCACTTTAAATGCATTAAATTTCTCCAAATTTAATGCTCTCTCATTTAATAAAACTCTTTTTATTAAATTTATTCAGAATTTTGTTAATTACTTTAATTAACAAACATTCACATATAGCCCCTTGCTATATTTCAATATCACATGCAGAACCACCTTCTGCAATTTCACCCGAAACAATTTCCGGTTTCTATTGAAACAGTTCATGCGCTTTGCAATTCTTTCGTCTGAAACATATGTGCTCCAAAATGGTGTCCGGTAACTCTTAAGTGTGCCACCCTACGGTTCGCGAATAATGCAGACATGATCGAGACCCTTCTCCGATCATAATCAGCAGCGGGACCTGGATATCCGTACTGACTCCTACACATTCAACGATGACTCCTGTGATCGTGAGAACCTTTAACGCTCGTAACTAAATCCCTTTGTCTCTCGGTATATTACATGTCCGAGATTCGATCATCGGTATCTCCATACCTAGTTTGATCTCGTTTCCGACATGCACTCTTTTCTCGTTCCCGTGATATAACATTCTAGTGATCACATCACTTGCTTGCAAGCTATCCTAATGTGATATCACCGAGAGGGCCCAGAGTATATCTATCCATCATCTGGATTGACAAATTCCACTCTTGATCCATGAGCCTCAACATAACACCTTCGTAGTACTGAACCCATCTTTATAGTCACCCTGTTACGGTGTGACGTTTGATGTTATCAAGATACTCTTCCGGTGTTAGCAATTAACATGATCTCATGGTCTAAGGATAAAGATTACTTCGTATGATGTTATAGCAATATAAACATAATGACTTGATCGTAATGCTATACTTCGGATGAATGTTCATCACATCATTTCACAAATGTTGTGACCTTGTTATTAATAACATCCAATGTCCATGATCAGGAAACCTTGATCATCTTGTTAATCAATAAGCTAGTCTATAAGAGAGGCATAACTAGGAACCCTTTTTGTTTATTAAACACACATGTATTGATGTTTCCTATCAATACAATTATAGCATGCAAAATAAACATCTATCATATACAAGGAATACATAATAACAACTTTATTATTGCCTCTCAGGGCATATTTCCTTCAGTCTCCCACTTGCACTAGAGAAAATAATCTAGTTTATATAGTGATAAATCTAACACCCATGGAGTTCTGGTGTTGATCATGTTTTGCCCTAGGGAGTACTTTAGTCAACGGATCTGCTACATTCAGGTCCGTGTGCACTTTACAAATCTTTATATCTCCATCCTTGACATGCTCGCGGATGGAGTGAAACCGGCGCTTAATATGCTTGGAATTCTTGTGAGACCTTGGTTCCTTTGCGTTGGCTATGGCTCCATTGTTGTCACAATAGATCACCATCGGGTCCAACACACTGGGAACCACAC
Organism: Avena sativa; assembly: GCA_916181665.1. Taxonomy (NCBI): domain Eukaryota; kingdom Viridiplantae; phylum Streptophyta; class Magnoliopsida; order Poales; family Poaceae; genus Avena; species Avena sativa. The sequence continues at coordinate 462,330,895 of OV702279.1, read as the reverse complement.
CTAGTTCCGTTATGAACTCCTTCATCTAAACCGCTTCCTGCGCTGCTTCTGAAGCAGCAACATATTCCGCCTCCGTCGTTGATCCAGCCACCACAGGTTGTTTGGAGCTCCTCCAACTAACTGTTGCTCCGTTCAAGAGAAATACATATCTGGATTGAGACTTAGAGTCATCCGGATCAGTGTCAAAACTAGTATCGACATAACACTTAGCGACTAGCTCTTCTTCACCTCCGTATACAAGAAACATATCCTTAGTTCTTCTCAAGTACTTAAGGATATTCTTGACCACTATCTAGTGTTCCGAACCTGGACCAGATAAGTACCTACTAGTCAAACTAATAGCATGTGCCACATCTGGTCTTGTACATAGCATGGCATACATTATAGAACCTATGGCTGAGGCGTAGGGGATCTTATCCATTATCTCTCTTTCTTTCGCCGTAGCCGGACTTTGAGTCTTACTCAGTGTCTTGCCTTGCAACATAGGTAAGTACCCCTTCTTACTTCCGTCCATATTAAACTTCTTTAATATCTTATCAAGGTATGTACTCTGCGATAGCCCAATTAGGCGTCTTGATCTATCTCTATAGATTTTAATGCCTAATATATCTGAAGCTTCACCAAGGTCCTTCATCGAAAATTTGCTGTTTAGATAACTTTTAACACTGTTTAAAAGATCTAAATCATTTCCAATCAATAATATGTCATCCACATATAATATTAGAAATGCCACATTGCTCCCACTCACTTTCTTGTAAATACAAGCCTCTCCATAAGTTTGGACAAATCCAAACTCTTTGATCACCTCATCAAAGCAGAGATTCCAACTTCGTGATGCTTGCTTCAGTCCATAGATGGATCGCTGAAGTTTGCATACCTTATTAGCATCCTTAGGATCGACAAAACCCTTAGGTTGTATCATATACAACTCTTCTTCAATCTTACCATTGAGGAACGCAGTTTTGACATCCATCTGCCATATTTCATAATTGAAATATGCAGCAATTGCTAACATAATCCTAACCGACTTAAGCATCGCTACGGGAGAGAATGTCTCATCGTAGTCAACTCCTTGAATTTGTCAAAACCCCTTTGTGACAAGTCGAGCCTTATAGATGGTCACATTACCATCAGCATCAGTTTTTCTTTTGAAAATCCATTTATTCTCAACGGCCTTTCGGTCGTGAGGTAAGTCCACCAAGGTCCAAACCTGGTTTTCGTACATGGATTCCATCTCGGATTTCATGGCTTCTAGCCATTTGTTGGAATCAGGGCTCATCATCGCTTCTTCATACGTCGCAGGGTCATCTATTTCATCAATCATGAAATTCATAACAGGATTGCCGTACAGTTCAGGAGTTGCACGTGTCCTGCTTGACCTGCGAGGTTCGGTAGTGTCCTCTTTCGGAGTTTCATGATCAATATCATTAGCTCTCTCTTCATTAGGTGAAGTCAACTCCAAAACAACTTCTGGAGCTGCGCTACTCGCCATTTCATGAAGAGAAGGTTCAATAACCTCTTCGAGTTCTACCTTCCGACTACTCACACCTTTCGCGAGAAACTCCTTCTCAAGAAAGGATCCATTCTTGGCAACAAAGACCTTGCCCTCGGATCTGTGATAGAAGGTATACCCAATCGTTTCCTTAGGGTATCCTATGAAGACGCATTTTTCCGCTTTGGGTTCGAGTTTATCCGGTTGAAGTTTCTTCACATAAACATCGCATCCCCAAATTTTAAGAAATGACAGCTTAGGTTTGTTTCCAAACCATAATTCATACGGTGTCTTTTCAACGGATTTAGATGGTGCCCTATTTAAAGTGAATGCAGCGGTTTCCAGTGCATAACCCCAAAATGACAGTGGCAAGTCAGTCAGAGACATCATAGATCGAACCATATCCAATAAAGTACGATTACGACGTTCTGACACACCATTACGTTGTGGTGTTCCGGCAGGCGTGAGTTGTGAAACTATTCCACGGTCTTTCATATGTGTGCTAAACTCGTAACTAAGATACTCTCCTCCACGGTCGGACCGCAGAAATTTGATCTTTCTGTTATGATGATTTTCCACTTCATTCTGAAATTCTTTGAACTTTTCAAAAGTTCCAGACTTGTGTTTCATCAAATAGATATACCCATATCTACTCAAATCATCCATGAAAGTAACAAAATAACGATATCCACCTCGCGCCGACACACTCATTGGTCCACACACATCAGTATGTATGATTTCCAATACATCTGTCGCCCGTTCCATTGAACCGGAAAACGGCGTTCTAGTCATCTTGCCCATAAGGCATGGCTCATATGTATCAAATGATTCAAAATCAAGTGATTCCAAAAGTCCATCAGAATGGAGTTTCTTCATGCGTTTAACACCAATATGACCTAGACGGTAGTGCCACATATATGTAGATATATCATTATCAAGTTTAATCTTTTTAGCATCAACATTATGAATATGCATAATACTACTATCGAGATCCAATAGAAATAAACCATTCAACACAGGTGCATGACCATAAAAGATATTATTCATATAAATCGAACAACCATTGTTTTCAGACTTAAATGAATAACCACTTTGCATCAAACACGATCCGGATACAATGTTCATGCTCAGTGCAGGCACCAAATAACAATTATTTAGGTTTATAACTAATCCCGACGGCATATGGAGAGGCAGCGTTCCGACGGCGATCACATCAACTCTTGATCCATTGCCGACCCGCATCGTGACCTCATCCCTTGCTAGTTGTCGCTTGTTCCGCAGCCCCTGAACTGAGTTACATATATTAGCAACCAATCCTGTATCAAATACCCAGGTGCTACTGCGAGTACTAGTCAAGTACACATCAATAACATGTATATCACATATACCTTTGTTTGCCTTGCCGGCCTTCTTGTCTGCCAAATACTTGGGGTAGTTGCGCTTCCAATGGCCAGTCCCCTTGCAATAGTAGCACTCGGTGTCAGACTTAGGGCCAGCTCGGGGTTTCTTTTCAGGCGCGACAACAGATTTGCCGCCCTTCTTTCCCTTCTGCTTGCCTTTCTTGTCCTTCTTGAAACTGGTGGCCCTATTGATCATCAACACTTGATGTTCTTTCCTAATCTCCACTTCTACAGTCTTAAGCATTGACAGAAGCTCAGGAAGAGACTTCTTCATGCCCTGCATATTATAGTTCATCAGGAAGCTCTTGTAGCTAGGTGGCAGAGATTGGAGAACATGATGTATGCCTAAGTCAATGGGAATCGTTATTCCCAAGGACACAAGCTTATCGGCGTACCTAGAAATTTTGAGTACGTGCTCACTAACGAAGCTGTTTTCCTCCATCATGCAGCTAAAGAACTTTTTTGTAGCATTATAACTCTCTATGGCAGCATGGGTATCGAAAATATTTTTCAATTCTCCCATGGTATCAAAGGCATTGCCATTCGAAACGCTTTCGAAGCTCTGGCTCTAGCCCATACAGTATGCCGCAATGAACTAAGTTGTGGTCCTCCTGACGAGTTATATAGACGTTCTTTTCCTCGTCAGGGGCATCAGGAGCTGGTGGGGGGCCTAGCGGCGCATCTAGCACATATTGCTTTTGTGCAGCAGTGAGGAGAATCCTCAAATTCATAGCCCAGTTGGTGAAGTTGCTACCATTCGCAGCAAGTTTCTCTTTCTCCACGAACACATTGAAATTAAAAGCAGGTGGTGCCATCTACAATAGAATTTGTAAAGTATATTTAGACTAAGTTTATGATAGATTGAGTTCAACTAATCCAAATTACTAATGAACTCCCACTCAAAAACGACATCCCTCGTGTCCTTTTGGTGATTACATGAACCAAATCCACTACACCAAGTCCGATCATCATGTGAGTCGGTGTAGCTTCAAAGGCGAGCATCTATATGGGCATCATATCAACTATATGACTCATGCTTAACCTTTTGGTCCGTGTTCCGAGGCCATGTCTGTACATGCTAGGCTCGTTAAGTAAGAACCTTAGTATTTGCGTGTGTAAAACTGCCTTACACCCGTTGTATGAAAGCATAGAGTTGAGAACACCCGATCATCACGTGATGCCTCAAAACATGATCCACAAAACGGTGCATACTTAAGGAAGAACACATTTTATCTTGATATCTAAATGAGGGATCATCTTATAATGCTACCAAAAGCGCCAAACTAGCAATATAAGATGCTAACATCTAATGTGTGAAGTGAGGTGATATGGTCCATGCATTTGATCTCTATCATTTGCATCGTGGTATGATCTCTATCATTCCTTTGTGTGTAAGGCCAAGGTCTATGGAACTTACACGTTAAGTGAGTTGTTAGAGTATCTATTATACATCTACTTACAACAATACCATATCAAAACACTAGCCCAGCAACGATCTAAACTAGACGCCTCTAATTTATCAATTGCAAGTTTTATGTGGCTTAGGGCTTTCGGAGATAGAACCTGTCTAACCTACGAACATGAACCACAACGAGGATAACCAAGTTATTAGCAACTCGTTGTAAATCAGATATTGACTATAGTAAGAGAGACAGACACCCGCCAGCCACTTATGCAAAACAAGTTGCATGTCAATCATGGAACCGGTCTCATGTACGATGACATGTAAGGTTGGTCCGGGCCGCTTCATCCCACTATGCCACCAATATCCAAAGTACATAGAAGATGCAATAACATGATCATCATCGCCCACATATAAACATATGTGTACTACCCGTGCAAAGCACCTACGCATAGATCAGGCTCTGATACCATTGTTGGGTCCATAGCATAGAAAACAAAAAAAATCTACGGTGTGAACTACACGCCAAGATCTATCTACTAGGTACAAAGCAAACGGGTGGACATACATCCATAGAGAACTTACCCTTGAAGACAACGGGCTTTGTTAATGAGTAGGAACTCGTGGTTGATGTAGTCGTACACTTGCCGATCTCAAGGTCATGAGGAAGTCCGAGCGCCGCAACTCAGCAGCGCATCCGCACTCGCACACACGTTCAAGCCACCGAACAACCTCCACCTCCTCGCTCCAGCGATCCAGCGGAAGCAGCAACTCCTTCCAGACGAAATGCCACCGGGAACATGTATCTCGCTAATCCGAGACCATGGCGGAATAATTCTAGAGGGGGAGAGAGATCCTTCACAAGGAGGTGTGTGGATGAAGGAGGGAATGGGTGACCTTTTATAGGAGGAGGAGGGGTGCCCCCTCTCTCCTTGGCTGGCGCATGGGGGGTGACCCCTCACCTCCCCCATTCATGTGGTGGTAACCCCTCCACATTAAAGTGCCTCTTCACATTCCCTTTTAAAGTCTCCACTTTAAATGCATTAAATTTATCCAAATTTAATGCTCTCTCATTTAATAAAACTCTTTTTATTAAATTTATTCAGAATTTTTTAAATTACTTTAATTAACAAACATTCACATATAGCCCCTTGCTATATTTCAATATCACATGCAGAACCACCTTCTGCAATTTCACCCGAAACAATTTCCGATTTCTATTGAAACATTTCCTGGGCTTTGCAATTCTTTCGTCTGAAACATATGTGCTCCAAAATGGTGTCCGGTAACTCTTAAGTGTGCCACCCTATGGTTCGCAAATAATGCAGACATGATCGAGACCCTTCTCCGATCAATAATCAGCAGCGGGACCTGGAGATCCGTACTGACTCCTACACATTCAACGATGACTCCTATGATCGTGAGAACCTTTAACGCTTGTAACTAAATCCCTTTGTCTCTCGATATATTACATGTCCGAGATTCGATCATCGGTATCTCCATACCTAGTTTGATCTCGTTTCTGACATGCACTCTTTTCTCGTTCCCGTGATATAACATTCTAGTGATCACATCACTTGCTTGCAAGCTATACTATTGTCATATCACCGAGAGGGCCTAGAGTATATCTATCCGTCATCTGGATTGACAAATTCCACTCTTGATCCATGAGCCTCAACATAACACCTTCGTAGTACTGAACCCATCTTTATAGTCACCCTGTTATGGTGTGACGTTTGATGTTATCAAGATACTCTTCCGGTGTTAGCAATTAACATGATCTCATGGTCTAAGGATAAAGATTACTTTGTATGATGTTATAGCAATATAAACATAATGACTTGATCGTAATGCTATACTTCGGATGAATGTTCATCACATCATTTCACAAATGTTGTGACCTTGTTATTAATAACATCCAATGTTCATGATCAGGAAACCTTGGTCATCTTGTTAATCAACAAGCTAGTCTATAAGAGAGGCATAACTAGGAACCCTTTTTGTTTATTAAACACACATGTATTGATGTTTCCTATCAATACAATTATAGCATGCAAAATAAACATCTATCATATACAAGGAATACATAATAACAACTTTATTATTGCCTCTCAGGGCATATTTCCTTCAGATTCCCTCTTCTCATCTTCTTCACCTATTCCCGTGATGTTTCCTTCTCCTCCACTTCTCCCACGCGCACAGAGCTCCCTTGCCTCCAGAAATTCCCTGTGCCGCCCATCCAAGCTCACCGGCGCACCGAAAAATGGCTTCCACTTCAACTTCCGGCGCAGCAGCGACAGTAATGACAGCAGCGGCGGCAGCGACGGCGGAAAAGGATAGCAATCGTGGGGTTTGGATCTCGTGCATTCTCGACGACGAGAAGCTCCGCAGCGTCGAAGAAAAAGGGCTCCTCCACGCTAGCGATTGGCGGAGCGGCTTCGGCGAAGCCGTCCCCAACCCTCACAACGGCGAGCGAGTGCACTTCGGCACCCACCTCGATAGAGGTTTTTCCTTTCCTCCCTCAGATTTCTTTTCTAGGGTGATAGATCATTATAGTGTTCAACTTCACCATCCCCCCCCAAACTCTATCTTAGAGATGAGCGCCTATACGGCTTTGTGTGAGGGGTATCTGGGCATTAGGCCGAGTCTCACTCTCTTCCGGTACTATTTCCATGTCCGGAGAAACTCCATCACCGCTGGTAATCCCTACATTACCGGTACTATTAGTCTTTCGTTTAAGCGTGAGCGCGTCTATCCTCAGATTCTAGCTAGTGAGTCGGTCAAACAATGGCCAACTACCTTTTTCTATCACAAGGATATTCCCAATCCCGGCAAAGCTAGTGCATTGCCGGCTTTCGTTGATGGAGCCGCCATGCCTCAACCATCTTGGGACGAGGCCGCTCTGGCTCTCAATGACGATCTACTTCTCGCCAAGAGGCGAATTGAATATCTGATGAAGCACAAGGGCCTGAGAGGGTCTGACTTGGTCCAGTGCTGGGTGGCACACCGGATCCATCCTCTCCAGCACCACGGCGACCGACTGATGCATTCCATCACGGCGTCAAAACAAGACTCCCTCCGCATCATCCCCAAGGATCTAAAGCCACAAGATTATGTAAGCCAAATCAAATGGCTGATAAAGGAGCGAATCCAAAGAAAGGTTCTGGATTTGTCTCTGGATATGCATACAGCGAAAGACCCTATAGTGCTGGTAAGCTTTTAGCAGTAAACCCTTTTTATGTGTTTCATCTTTAAGTTATTTCGCAATACTGAGATATTATCTTCTTTTTAGCTTGCCGACCTCCCCGACTCGGAATTGGCTCCTATCGAGGGATATCCTCCTGAGTTTTCTCAGGAGGAGGAATTGGTCCCACTGCTGGACGTTGTTCCCAGGAAGCGCAAAGCTCCGACAGTGTCCATCGGCACAAAGGATGTGCCAGTTGTGAAGATATAACTTTCCGCACAACTTCCGCCTTTATACATTACTTCATGATTCCTTCTGAGATATAATGTTCTTCATTCTATTACTTTCTTAGATCTAAGCGGCTCATCAAGGGAAAGGGGAAGGGAACTACTTCGAAGCCCCTGCGTCAGACAAAGCTATCTTTGGCTTCTCCTGCCATGGCTCCTCCGACTCCTGCCCCTCAACCTTCTGCAGCGCTGGATATTACTCGATCTCCGTCTGTTGCAGAAGATCTGGCTCCCTCAACTAGGCCAGCGATCCTTGGGTCGCAGACTGACGTCACCATGGGTGACTCAGGTTTTGATAAGGGTGAACCCTCTTCGGGTAATGATCCCTCGGCAGAGACCTTCGCCGAAAATCTAATGAACAATCTGGGACATGCCAAATTTGGCTTGTCTCAGAAATCTGCGGAGGAAATCCAGCGGCTGGCCCGGCAATGCCTAGAATGCCATAATATCTCTGCCGAAGAAGAAGCACAAGAAGCGGAGGACATCAAGTACTCCGATCTTCTCGAACAAGTCCGCCTTCGCGATGAGGGACTAAGAGCTGGTGTGCTTCCACCACCTCCGGTTATTCCACTCACCCTCGCCGAGAAGGTTACTACTGAGGTAAACATGTGCCTGAGCAAGGTCACACATGAACATCATGTAAGTCAGAATTCCAACTCACGTTTTTCTTTATTGTACTTTATATCATATCCTCTAGCCCCCAAGCATGAAGTTGGATAAACAATCCGGGTTTATGCTTCATTAGGATGCCAAAGAATGAACTAGTGTAGCCCCCAAGGCTCGTGCTGATATCAGCTACAATATTAGCCCGAGTCTTTAGTAGACCTCTGACTCTGGTATTCTGACTTACAGAAAGTTAATTCATATAACCAGGAATTGTTGAAGAATGTCTGCAATAAGCAGAGAGAGATCAAAGCTCTCTGACTTAAAAAAGCTGAGCTTAAAGTTTCCAAGGATGAGGCCGAAGGTAAACTTTCCGAGACTCAAACCTTGTCTTGATTTTTCATAGTCGAATACTTTTGTTGAACTGTTGTTCTTTTTGACTTATAGCACTGGTGAAGCAGTCCTGTTCTATGATCGAAGAGGGCGGGAATCTGAAGACCTTGGTGGTGGAAAACAAGGATCTCCGCCGAGAGCTAGACCAGCTTAAGGCGGATCATGAGAAGAGCATTGCTCAAGTTCTCGAATCCTCCTCCATGGCCACCGTGGAGCGTGATCGTAAGATTGCGCTCCACGAGCAGAAAATCTTGGATCTCAATGACGAGCTATTCAGAGAGAAGGATCTTTTTGAGGCGCTCCGGGCTGAACTCCGGAGTCTTCGTGAAGAGAAAACCAAAGTTGATGACGTCATATTTGGTATGTTTCCATCTTTCTGACTTGTTTACATTCTTCGACTCTTTCGATGTCGGATTTATTTAACCATTTTGTGTCATATGCATAGGTCCTCTGAACTTGACGGACTCCACCTCTGCCGAGCCTCGCACCCACCGGCTTACCCAAGTCGGTGATTTGCTTCATGACTCCCGCCAATCCATTGAGGATATTGGCGAAGCTCTCAAGGTTCCAGACATGCATAGCATGTCCGAGTTTTAGGTGCGAGACAAGGCAAAGGAGATGCCGCAGCTTGTCCGGGACTGGAACATGTCCTACGCGCGATCCACAACGCAAAACGCTCTCACCATGGTCATGAGCCACCATGGAAGCATGGAAATCTGGCAAGTGACTAGAGGGTACTCTACTGTGGATGAAGACGGACAGAAGCAGGATATCAAAGCCATCATGGACTCCTGCACAGGATATCAAAGCCACGTAGCTGATTTAACCAGCTACGACACTCCCTTCTTCAACCGCGTGGACACGCCGCCTCCGCCTCCCAAAGAAGCAGCCGAAGTTTCTGACGATGAACAAACCATATCGGATTTGGACATCTCGGATCGTTATCAGGGTGCGGATGATGTGTCCAGTGAGCCGGCAGCTCCTACCTCTCCTCGTGCATCATAAGTTATCAAGAAAAAATAGATGTGTTATTCCGAAAACATTATGGGTCTGTAAATATTTAGTATGATACTTTTGCTAGTGCTAAGCTTTAATCTATTTAGCACTTTTGGTTTAAATTTTTGTGTGCCTAAAATGTTTGCATAAGCACTTGTACTTTTTTGTCTGTACTTATCGTTTATCTGGCTTTCTGCCTCGTCCCTTTCGTGAGCTGGCTAAACTTTCAGCACGGAAACTTTGCTGAGCAACGGAGCTCAATTGCTAAACCAGTTTAAACTCGGAAACAAAGCCGGCTTCCAGTACCAACAATTCACTACTCGGAAAATACCCGCATCCGGCAATCAGACAAATAACCAAAGTATAGACTAGGAAATATAGATTTATACCCGAAGGTAGCAATTTTAGAATCGGAAATCTAAACCAGAACAAACATGAGCATAAAGTACTTTCAAGTATTCTGGGATTTTCGACCGTGACATGATCATTCAGAAATAAGATGGTAAAAACTTCTCAGAAAAAATCTGAGGCAACCAAAACTTTTATTTCTCACAGAACATGTACACATATATGATTAAAAAGAAGGATAAACTAAGAATAAAAGGGACGTAGCTGAGCAATATTCCATGGTCTGTCTAACTCATCCGGATTTGTACTGCCTCCAGCTCTCTTTCTGTTCTTAGTAGTAGGTCTTTCTTTGACTGGCCTCATATCAGTTAGGTAGTATGAACCATTGTGCAATACTCAACTAACTAAAAATGGCCCTTCCTATACTGGGGAAAGTTTTGCTTTCTTTGTTGCACAAGCCAAAGAACCAAATCACCCTTATTGAAAGATCTGTTTCTGACTCTCTGGCTATGATACTTGCGTAACTTCTGATGATAGGCTGTTGATCTCATTTCAGCAACGACGCGAACTTCTTTGACTAAGTCGAGATCATTTTGTCGAGAAATCTCGGCATCCTCTTCGATATACGCGGCCACTCTAGGAGAAGTGTGAATCAAATCACTAGGAAGAATTGCTTCTGCGCCATAGACCAAGAAGAAAGGTGTGTATCCAGTTGACCTGTTCAGAGTTGTTCGCAAACTCCATATTACAGAAGGTAACTCCTCTGCCCAAACCCCCGCAACACATCGTAGTGGTGCTTCGAGTCTCGGTTTTAGGCCTTGTAGGATTAAACCATTTGCTCTTTCATCTTGTCCATTAGCCTGTGGATGTGCGACTAACACAATGTCAAGCCGGATATTTTGTTTGTTGCTGAATTCGGCAAGTTCTTCCATAGAGAAATTACTCCCGTTATCCGTGATAATACTATGCGGATAACCATACCGGATTATAACATCCTCGACAAATCTTTTGGCTGTTGCTCCATCACAACTAGTGACGGGTTTAGCCTCGATCCATTTGGTGAACTTATCCACCATCACTAAGAGGTGAGTAAATCCACTTGGAGCCCGTTTAAACGGTCCTACCATGTCAAGCCCCCAGACCGCGAAAGGCCATGTTATAGGTATTGTTCGCAGCTGATCAGCTGGAACGTGAGCTTGTTTGGCGTACTTTTGGCAGCCCTTGCACGTCTTGACCAACCGTTCGGCATTTGCCTTGGCTGTAAGCCAGAAAAACCCGTGTCAGAAAGCTTTTGCCACTAAAGATTTGGCTGCAGCATGGTGACCACACTCGCCTTCGTGGATTTCTCTTAAGATTTCCACTCCTTCTTCCAGAGATATGCAGCACCGAAAGACCCTAGATACACTCCGCTTATAGAGCTCACCATTAACTACAGTATAGGCTTTCGCTCGTCGGATAATCTGCCGGCTCAGAACTTCGTCTTCGAGTAATTTTCCGTCTATCAAATTGTCAAGGTAGGGTTGAGTCCAGCTAGGAATTACAGCCAGAACTGCTATCAAAGGTGAGTCGAATTTGGTCGAATATTCCTCGTCCACTCCTTTTATTGAAGGAACTTTGAGGTGCTCCAAAAAAGCGTCATCCGGGACCTCTTTCCGTGCAGAGCCTATTTCTGCTTCCTCATTTTCTGCTCGAGGGATGTGTTGAACCTCAAACCCTTTGAACGATTTAGATAAATCATCCACGACAACTTTATATGCTGCCATGTGTTTATTTGCATTACAAATATCTGACACTTGCTGAGCAAAATGATCCGAATCTCCGTAACACATCAAACGTCGGATGCCAATGTCCTTAGAAATCCAGATTTCATGAAGCAGTGCTTCATACTCGGCACTATTATTTGTTGCTGTGAAGTGGATCTGCAACACGTATAAAAGTTTATCTCCTTGGGGTGATTTGAGCACCACGCCAGGCCCCGAGCCCCCACGAGCCTTAGACCCATCAAAATATAGGGTCCAATATTCCGACTCAGGGAGGGTCATATTCTCCTTCGTCTATGTCCAATCAGCAACAAAGTCGGCAAGGTTTTGGGATTTGATTGTTGTCCGAGGTTTGTACTCAATATCGAAAGCTGAGAGTTCTATGCCCCATGTGGCGACGCGTCCTGTGGCGTCACTGTTGTTGATTATATCTCTCATGGGAGCTGTGCTCACCACGGTAATTGGATGCTCTTGAAAATAGTGTCGTAGCTTACGAGATGCCAATAACACACCATAAGCAGCTTTTGATAGTGCGGATACCGCTGTTTCGATTCTGTCAAGACCTCGCTGATAAAGTAAGTTGGACGATGTACCAAGTGTTCCTGATTTTCCTCCGGTCTCTCCACTACCATGAGGATACTGACAACTTTGTTTGTCGCAGCAAGATAGAGCAACATTGGTTCCTGTGGCTCCGGCGCAGCAAGGATAGGAGCAGATGAGAGTACTTTTTTCGGGTCTTGTAGTGCAGCTTCAGCTTCGTCGGTCCACACAAAATCCTTGGTCTTTTTCAGGAGTTTGTATAATGGTGCGGCTCTTTCACCAAGCCGGCTTACAAACCGACTGACTGCAGCAATGCAACCAGTTAGTCTTTGTACGTCCTTCAGACGAGTTGGCCTAGAAATATTGAGCATAGCCTTGATTTTGTCTCAGTTTACCTCTATGCCTCTTTGAGACACGATAAAACCTAACAATTTTCCGGCTAGGATTCCAAAGAAGCATTTCTTTGGATTAAGCATTATGTTGTATTTCATAGATTGGCGAACATTTCCTCCAAGTCAGAAATCAATGTTTCCCTCTTTTTGGACATCACCGTAATATCATCCACATATGCATGTACATTGCGTCCGATTTGATCATGGAGGCAATGCTGCATTGTGCATTGGTACGTAGCTCCTGTGTTCTTCAGCCCAAAGGGCATCGTAACAAAACAGAAGGTTCCGAAGGGAGTTATGAATGAAGTTTTGACTTTGTCAGATTCCTTCACCCGGATTTGGTGATAACCGGAATATGCTTCGAGAAAACAGAGGAGTTCCGAGCCTGCCGTAGAATCGATAACTTGATCAATCCTAGGCAGAGCGAATGGATCTTTGGGGCAAGCCTTGTTCAAGGTAGTATAATCAACACACATCCTTAAATCAGTGGTGTCCTTTTTAGGGACCATTACAAGATTGGCCGACCACTCAGTGTGGATGACCTCTTCTATGAATCCGGCTAACTCGAGCCGTGCTAGTTCCTTAGCTATTGCCTTACGCTTTTCATCGCCGAAACGTCGTAAGGACTGTTTGATGGGTTTAGCGTTCGGGTTTACATTCAAAGAGTGCTCGGCAAGTTCCCTAGGTACTCTGGTCATGTCAGATGGCTGCCATGCGAAGATATCTTGATTTGCTTTGAGGAACTTGACAAGCGTGCTTTCCTATGCGCTATCTAGGCCTACGCCTATCTGGGTCACCTTGGAGGGGTCATCATCCTTCAACGGCGTCTTCTTTGTCTCTTCTGATGCCTTGAACTCCGGATTCGGCTTTGTCACCTCCTTCTTCGTTGCGGGCATCTCAGACGGATCTATGCTCTTCTTGATCTCCTGGTACTCCTAGGCGTGCAACACGGCTTTAGCAAAGGCGACATTTCCATCCTCGCACTCTCGTGCTTTCTTCAGGTCTCCCCTGATGGTGATCACGCTGTTGGGACCTGGAATTTTCATCATATTGTAAATGTAACACGAACGAGCCATAAAAACCCAGTAAGCCAGACGTCCGAATATAGCGTGGTACACGCTCTTGAACGGGGCCACTTCGAAGGAAAGTGCCTCCGTCTGATAGTTCTTTGGAGTTCCAAAGGTAACATCCAAAGTGATTTCTCCTAGGGAATTGGCTTGTCTTCCTGGGACAACCCCGTGAAACATCACAGAGCTCTGGTTCAGCTGGGTCTCCGAGATCTTCATCCGGCGTAACGTTTCGACATATAGAATGTTAGTGTTGCTGCCACCATCCATGAGAGTCTTGGATAAGCCATAACTGTCAATAAGTGGATTGACGATTAAGGCATATTTTCCTCGCATGTGTAACTTAGGCGGATGATCAGCACGGTCAAAGGTGATTGCTACCTCCGACCAGTCCAAGAATTGAGGGACAGCCGGAACTGTTGCGTTGAGCTCATGTAGAACTGCTTTTTTGAACTTTGCTGTTTGAGATCCGAGGAAGGTGACGTAAGTGTCTTTCTTGGTCGGAAATTTTTTCTTCCCTTCCGGCTTGGGATTTGAAGCGTCAGCTTCCTCCATGTCAGAATCTTCCTTGGTCTCTTTATCCTTTTCGGGATTCTTCTTTCCCTTCTTCTGCTTAGCCCTGTAGCCAGCGGTATTATCTCTCTTAATGTCGTCATTGAAACGACACTTGGCGTTTGTGTGGGACGAGCCCCCATTGGTGTCTAGGTGATGCACACATGGGTTATTGGCAATGTCGGCCCAAGAGTAGGTTTTTCCAGGTTGCTGGTCTCCTCTACCTTGGACTCTTGACGTCCCATGACCGCGTCCGCGGCCACCGCCATGTCTTCTTCGTCCTCTAGTCCCAAAAGTAGCAGTGACTACTGCCATTTCTGCGTTGGGTTTTTCTTCATAGGTATTCTTGCGCTTCTGAGCTTGTTGCTTTGGTTGTTTTGCCGACTGTGGCACAGCCATGGCGTTCAGTAATCCCTCGGCATCGTCATCGGCATTTGCATACTTGCTCGCTGTTTCTATCATCTCTCACAAATCAGTGACTTTGTCACACTTCAAGCGATGACGTAGTAAACCAATTGGGAGACCTGCAATGAAAGCTTCAATCGTAGTTTGGTCATTCACTCCTTCACAAGAGTTCTTGGTGTTGATCCATCGTCCGAGATAATCCCGGTAAGTTTCTTAAGCTTTCTGGGTGCAATGTTGTAGCTCTCCGACCGTACAGGGCCTCCGGTATGTGCCTTCGAAATTTCGAAAGAACACACTTTGCATGTCATACCAGTTGTGGATGGTGTTTTCCGAAAGTTCATTGAGCCATGATCGCGCCATCTTCCGCAACATAAGTGAGAGATATCGGGTTGCGACCAGGCTATTTCCGCCTTTGGTGATGCAGCAAGCTTGGAAGAAATCCTGTAGCCAAGTATCTGGCCGAGCTATGCCGTCATAGGCTTGAATATGTCCTGAGATATCAAATCCTTCCGGGAATTTTGTAGCTCTTATGCGTGGTCCGAAGCACTTTGGGCCCACGTATATGTCATCATTTTTATTGCGTCGTGCTTCTATGTTGGAATTAATCCTGTGCCTTGCGTCACTTGGGGATAGAGATCGTCCCAAATGACGGCTACGGCTGCAGTGCCTTGGAGCCGGACTTCGGCTTCTACCACCACCTCCTCCACCGTGACGTCCTCCTTGGCCTCCTTGGGGGCTGTTATGATGGCTGCTTGGTGGGGAAGGTGGAGCAGCTCGGTTGTTTCTGGCTGATCGCCGGCCTCCGTCCGGAGTGTCGTTATTCCGGTTATGGGGAGGGTCTTCATTGTGACGAGCCCCCTGCCGGTTTGACTCGGCACGCTGTCCGTCGTTCCTTCGCCTGTCATTCGGACGGCTTGCGTGTCTAGGAGGTGGCATTCTTTGTTGGTCCTCCTCCCGACGCTTCTCTTTATCTTCTTCCCTGCGGTCCTTCGACTCTCGCCGGGGAGGGTTCCTCGGATTCAGTGCAGCAATTGCCTCTTGCTCCGCAACTGGGTTAGCGTTACGCCAGTCACGAGCAACTTCGTGGTGCTGTCCTGCAGATCCGGTTCTTGAGTAGTTGTCTTCCCGACGGTCGGAACGATGGTGCTGTTCTGGAACACGTTGGGGTCTTACGTCAGCCCATGCCGGATCTGTGCGACATTGGTCAGAATCGGAGACCAATTTTTGACTTCCGGACAGGGTGACCTTTTGCTGCTCCAGTCCCTTGTTGAGTAGTTTGATGCCCAATCGGATCTGCTCCGGGCCTGGATTAGCCGATAGGATTTCTCGTGTCGCAACGGTGTTCTGTACTGGCGTTGGATACACCCAATCCCTGTTTTTGTCGCGTCGAGGCATCCCAAGTTGTCCTCCGAAAAGGACTTTGTGAATCTGTGGGAATTGGTCGTCATGAGTATGACGTTTCCTAGTCTTTTGATGTTGCCTGGAGTTGTACTTCTCCACAGTTGCCATGCGTTTCTTTTCCTCCTCAATGTTTTTTGGCTTCATCGAGGAGTACTTGGCGACGCGCTTCTAGGGCCTAGGCCCTCTCGTCCAGCTCTTCAGCAGTAAGTTCTGCAGCTGTAGGAATAGGTGTAGTTAATGCAGCATCGATGAGTTTACGTGCACCTTCAGTGATCACGTGTCCATCCACTGATTCTTATTTGGGCTCATTTGGCAATCACCTCCTCTGCAGGAGGGTCTTTCGCCGGGGTCTTGTTTTTCTTGTTCTTCTTCTTTGCCTTCTTGGCAGCGCCGATAGCAAAGAAGGCTTTGGGTCCGTTTCCCGGAGTCAAGCTCCGATCGGTACTTTCGGACATCTGGACCTCGGGATTATCTCCGATTTCCATGTCATCCTGCGTCTTGGGAGAGTTTTCCCCGGATCCTTCATCCATGGCTTCTTCTTCCTCTGCAGCTTTGGAGTTATACTCCTCTTCATATTCCACGGAGAACTTTCGGAAATCTGCCGATGTTATCGAGTCATCCGAGGATGCGGGTACGTTGGCGTTTGTTCCGATCGCCTCCAGCATAGAGTCAGTGTTGTCTCCAGCATCGGCAGAGCCGGATCCGGATCCCACATATCCGACAAAGTGCGACGCGTGCCCCCTGAGATAGTTGCGGCTCTCGCGATCGGCCTCCTCGAAATGCCTGATGGTCTCGAGAATATCGTCTATGCTTGGATCTTGCATCATCATGCATCTTAGCGTGTATCTCAGGAAAGGCCTGTCTGTCCTGGCATCATCAGAGCCAGAACCAGTGTTGTTGCTATGCTCCTCCTAGATTTTGACTTCAGCGGGTGGGTCAATCTGGGATTCGGTCTCTCCGGGGAGATCCACTCCAGATTCAACTTGGACCGCCAGGTCTGCTTCAGGTTCAGGTTTCTCCACTATCTCCACGATTGGTGCGGGCTGGGTGGGATTAGGGTTTTCTAAGATCTGAAACTCTGTCGCCTCCGTGGACAAAGGGGACCCAGAAGTTTCTTCTGCCTCTATCATCACCGCTTGGGTGGGTGGGACAGGTTCAGCAAAACCGATGTAAACATCGATCTCGCCAAAAGACATGATGGTGTAGGTGGTCACGGCTTCTCTAGCCGGAATCCAAGTCTCGTCAAGGACGATGAGAGGGATGTCGCTGGCATAGAGGATGCGACCGACGGTGATAGACTCGCCGATTCTGATTCTTGCAGATTCTGCTCGGAACACAGATCCAAAGCTCATTTGCCCCACGGTGGGAGCCAACTGTCGTCGGATTGATGACAAGTACGCTATGAGGGGGTCCTCGAGGCGTGCGGAAGAGAGGGGTGTGAACGTATGGTGTTCCGGGAAGGTGAGCACACAAGTTTACCCAGGTTCGAATCCGCCGGCTTTGGACAGATCCTACTCCTGCTAGCAATCCAGTAATACGGCAGAGCCGAAATATGGGTTCCAAGGGGTTCGCCTGTGCGAGTTGAGATTGTGATTGTAAGGGGTGCCCTAAAGGCTCTCCCTAGGACGACTTATATAGATATCCGGCCTAGGGTTTACAGGAGAGATCTATCCGTCTACGACTAAGAGTCGGTTACAGAGTACATCTTGAACTACAAGTAACACTATGGGCCTATGTTAGTAAGTCTTCTGGGCCTTCCCGTAGCCGGACTGGACTCCGTCTCTTCTCCCTAACTGGGCCGCCCGTGAAGCAAAGCTCTAACGCGATGTGGGCCACCCTAGTCAGTGAGGAACTATGAGGATACCCGGAAAGTATATACCCAACACTTGGACATTCCAAAATTCCTTGATCACCATCAAATCGAGAATTCCACTAACAAGATTTCAATGACCATTCATTTCTCGTACTTAGGTCCATCACGCTTCTTTGTAATCCGTAGGTATGTCTTGTTCAAAACATGACAAGTGAATCAACAATATAATTCCAAAAACTTGTAGAATATATAGTTGAATCCTACTTTCTTTAGTAAAAGTATTCACCGAAACTTTATGATCATTATCATTGCTTTCTCCTCTATATGTAGAGTTTGGATTCACAAAACAAATTCCGCTGCGCCACTCAACAATTTAGAGGTAAGGTCAAATACCTTGTTTTGATCTTTTACTTTCTTCCACCTGTATCTTCATCAAGACACATCAACTTAGGACAACATCAGGTTTGCCCCTTGTGGAAGATGCATTCATAGCTTCCTAAGAATGCTTTACAAAGATTTGTTTATTCGTCACGATTTCAACTTGTCAAAATCTCTAGAAACTTGAACTTGCCATAACACTTATGGTGTTGTTTCCACGAATCTTTTAGATGTTCCTTTGTATTTCAAATGAGTGTTTGCTTATTTCGATCTCTAACTCTAAACGACAACTATAACCCTGATAAGAGATAATATTATACCATATGTATCTAATACATAATGATTATGATGTTTAGACATTTCAACATAGTTTGAATTCGTCCAATTATCATAATTTGTAAAAATATCTTTCACAAGTTCCTTTTATGCTAAACTTAACTTGAATACTTTAGTCATGTCGATTAAATTGAAGAGACTTTGTATTCTTATTAATTTCAATATCCTCCTATTGTTGTGAACTCATTTGAACAATTCAAATCATTTCAAACTCATGTTTCATTAAGTAAATACGCTTATTCACTTAAGTCCACAACTAACAAATGATTTCCACTACTTGTTGAAAATACGATACATCACTATGTATAAGATTCAACATTTCTTCGCATATCACCGTTTTACTAGAATGCGGATTTTTAGTCATTCTGCCCAAGAGGCATGGTTTTGCAAAGTCTCTAGATTAAGCATCTAGGACCCCGATCTTCATAAATAACATGCAATAACCAAAATGACTTAAACTATAGTGTCATATCATTATTAAACTTTGGATATCTTTTAGCATTCTAATCCTTTATAAATGTTTAAACCATTATCATTAACATAGTGGTGAGAATAAATCATTTGTAATCATAATGTGACCATAAGGTATTGTTCATAAGAATAGTACAAACTGGCTTGTAACTTGTTCATATGAATAATCGTCTCGCCAAAAGCAAGACACACAAACTAGGATTACAAAATTATATTCAAGTCCACTAATCCAAATGACAAACTTTGAGGAAAGAGGTGGTGTCATCCATCAACTGTTTTGCTTGCCATCATCAAGCCACATTGCCTCAAATCCAGCAATTCTCAAGCAGATCCTCATGTTTTCACAAAACGGGACAAGTATCAAATACTTTGCAAATTGCAATGAGTTTTGCAAGAACCACATTTATAATTTGTATATCTTACATATACCTTTTCATCAATGACCTCTATTGCAATCAAGCCCTTCCAAGAGTTCTCAACTCTAATGCAAGATCGCTAAGTGATTTTCCAAATATTCTCTTTTCATCCATGATGGAGGAAAACCCATCCAATGGCTCATACTCTATGTGCGTTATTCTGTAGAATACAAAATGTAGCCCAACTCTCCATCGAATGGAGAATGGCTTATTGGATGATTATGGAGAAAACACAAACATTCCAGAGTCATCGAATTATCTCCTAATGGTTATTGTATCAAGAAGAGAAGATCACCTCCACGAGGATATCCCTCAGGCGTGGTTATTAATCTATGAAGTTAGACCCTTTTGCTAAGTTCCACATTAAGCAATACATTCCCATGGTCGCAAAGAACCTCAATGGGATAGGCCAAGGTCTACTAAGATATTTGCAAACAGACATCTAGACTAAGTTTATAATAAGAGATCAATTTATAAATGGTCTCCACTAAAATTGTCATCCCCTGGATGATTTTAGTGATCGCATGTCCCTATCCTCTGCACCTCCCCCGTGTTACACGGCCGTCAGTGCATTATCAAAGGTAGACATTCAACAATGCCAATCACATCATCCATGTGACTCATGCTCGATCTTTCGATCTCTTGTGTTTCGAGGCCACGCTTCTATGGCGTGCTAGGCTCGCCAAATCTAACTTGTGTGTCTTCACTGTGCAACATGGCTTACACCCACTGTATGCGAACGTAGATATGTCTGACCCCTACTCACCGCAGGGCGCCTCATACCGAAGAACTTTCTTGGTGGTGCACACACAAGGGGAACACGGAACATTGGAATTCAATAGGGATTATCTTATTTGCTACCGTTGAGTATCTAAATACTAGCACACAATAAGATCTAAAAACCGGTATCGACATCATATGTATAATGTGATATGATATGGTCTTTCTTGCGCCTTGATCTCCATCGAGCGCTCCGGCATGATCTCCACCTTTCCCTTGGTTTGACGCCAAGTCCACAATGACGCCACCAGGTCGTCCATCAGAATGATGACTATTACTATACTACTTAGTAACAGAAAAGTAAATTACTTTACCTTTGTATCGACCAATGCCATATCATAATCACATGCCCCCTGTAAAATAAAGTTAGACGCCTCTATTTTATCTATTGCAAGTTTTACGTGGTTGTTAGGGCTTTCGCAATAGAACCGTTTCTAAACTACGAACTATCCAACCACAACATGGATCCGACAGTTGTCTCTATTACACCCCTTTCGGGGCCCTTCGTTGTAAATGCTATATCATCTATCGAATGAGAGACAGACACCCGCTAGCCACTTATACGGTATAAGCCGTATGTTGAGCATGGAACCAGTCTCGCGTATGAATACACGTAAGGTCGGTCCGGGCCCCTTTATCAAACAATACCGCGATATAAACAAGTACACGTTAGAGGGTAACAACTAAGGGATTAATTCCTGCACAATACTTGTGCGTACTGGCCGTACAGCACTCCTACACATAGATTGGCTCTGATACCACTGTTGGGGATCGCAACAGAAAACAAAAAATTTCCTACGATGGAACCCCAAAACTGCCTAGGATCTATCTATGTAGTAATACAGTAATAGCCAATGCGTATAGAATACATACCCTTATAGACTGTACGCGGTTAACGTTCCGCAGGGAACGTGGTTGAAGTAGTCGTACTCGTAGCGGGACTAAAGGTCGCGAAGCTCCTCGCAGGTCGCCCCTTGCTCCTTCTTCATCTTCATCGTGCAACTGCTCCGGCTCACGACATTTAAGCACCCCAAGTGTTGCGCCTCGTGTCTTCATACACATCCGGTGCACGATGAGACCTCCGGCTCCCCGATCCCACCGGGAGTGCGGAAGTTGATATCCGGCTAGGAATCCCTGCAGCGCGACGGCATACTGAAGGTGTGCCTTGATCGCACAGCCCAGACAAGGGGCCATGGTCACAAGGTATATAGAGAGGGAGGGAGAAAGTCAACCAAAGGACTTCTCCAATTGTGTGTTTAATCCCACCCATGGGCACCCCTTTATATAGGCGGAGGGGGTGTACCCTCCCTATTAGGTTAGCCATGTGGGATTAATAGGCAAAGGAAAAATACAGGTATGTTCGTCCTGGCCGATTGGGCCGAATTAACTTAGCCCAGTAGACAAAACAGAAATTACCTAATAAAAGAAAAAGGGGCAGCCAGGGAAGAGGCTGGTCGGGTGGGCCTTGGCGCGGCCCACCTCACGCCCAGCTGTTCCCGTGGCGGCGGCCTGGTGAGGCGAGCCCGAGTGGGCTGGCCACCCCGGCGGCCTGCTAGCTCCCGCGGCCCAGCTCGCCCCGGTGGCCTAGCTCCCTAGCGCCCGCGTGGGCCAGGTCGAGCAGGCCCGGCGCGGCGGCTTGCTGCTTCTGCTGCTCGCGCGCAGTGCGCATTATCTGTCGCCCGCTCGCGGGCGCAACCCAGCTGCTTGCCGCCTAGTGCGGCGGCTGTTATCCGCCGCCCACTTGGGCTGGCTGTTTTCTTTTTCCATTTCTTTTTCTGCAGTTTTATTTCTAGGTCTTTTCCCTCTGGATTTGGCCTAATATAAAAGTTGCCTTCATAAATCTTAATCTAAATATAATTTAGAATATATTAATTCATAATTAACATATAATAAATATATATTTAAATTCCCATTTACCCGAAAACACTTTTCCTTTATTCTTTCTCGGAACAACTTCGGATCTCTCCGTGGAACGATTCTGACTTTCTCTTTCTCTACTGTGATTCCGTATTACGAATGATCGCTCTCATCATACCCTTAAGTGTATCCTCTCATGGCTCGGGAATGCTCTAAACATGATCTAAATCAATGATCAACAGAGGGACCAGGGATATCCATGTGACCCCTATGCATTCCTAATAACAATGTCATTTGAACCGCTAAATGTAGCATCCTCTTCCTTTTGTTTCTTGATACAACTTGTCCGAGATCCGATCATTGGTATCCCATACCTTGTTCAATCTCATTCACAACAAGTTCTATTTTCTTGTTACCATGATATTACATCCCCGTGACCGAGTCACATGTTGCAACATTTATGGATGTAATCTCACCAAGCCGGCCGTATGTATCTTTACCCGTCATGTGGGTGAGCAAATCCTAGTCTTGCAGTCACATGTCATCAACTATTCCTTTGGAATACCCAACATACACCTTTATGGCCACTGTATTACCAGATGACGGTTGATGTAGTCAAAGTAGCCTCGGGAAACAGTGAGTAATATGAGCTCACGGTCTAAGGAGAAGGAGTCTAGGTATAGCTGTTGCAACAATGAACTATATGACTTGATCGTGTTGCAATCCTTCGAGGAATGTCCAATCACATCATTCTCCAATAATATGATCCTGTTGTCAGTCGGCATAAATGCCCATGATCTTGAAACCCAGATCATCTTCGTGACCAACGAACTAGTATGAAATAGAGGCTACTAGGGACTTTGTTGTTTCATACCACACCTGTACCAATGTTTCTACTTGGCACAGTTATAGCACAATATGAAACTATTATAAACTAACTGAGATATGACAATAAAAACCTGTTTATTATTTGCCTCTAGGTCATATCTCCTTCAGGTCATGTAGTCACATGTCATCTACTGTTCCTTCGGAATACCAAACGTACACCTTTATGGCCACCGTATTACCAGATGACGTTGATGCAGTCTAAGCAGCCTCGAGAAACAGTGAGTAATATGAGCTCACGGTCTAAGGAAAAGTAGTCTAGGTATAGCTATTGCAACAATGAACTATATGACTTGATCGTGTTGCAATCCTTCGAGGAATGTCCAATCATATCATTCTCCAATGATATGATCCCGTTGTCAATTGGCATAAATGCCCATGATCTTGAAAGCCAGATCATCCTCATGACCAACGAACTAGTATGAATGGAGGCTACTAGGGACTTGGTTGTTTCATACCACACCTATACCAATGTTTCTACTTGGCACAGTTACAACACAATATAAAACTATTATAAACTAATTGAGATATGACAATAAAAACCTATTTATTAATTGCCTCTAGGGCATATCTCCTTCAAAGAAAACATATCATCATGAGATATATTCACTCAATTTCTACATGATATTCAAGGGCAATCAACACTAGGATGTATATCACATATAGTGCTACAAGTGTTAATGCCCAAAGATAAAACATTGTAATGAGATAGACATGAAGTATCATCAATGGAAATCTCACTATCCACATTGCAAATTATATCACCACTCATCATATCATTACCTTGTGACAACTCACATGTAGGTGAAGTGGAGGAAGATGAGAACTCATCACGACTGGAGGTGGAGGGAACACAATTATCCTCATTAATCTTGGATGCATCATATTTTTCTTAAAGCTTGGTCCAAATATCATGGGCATTCCGAAAAGGCATGATTGAGGAAAGAACTATAAAGCTCACAACATTAACAAGCACATTATATACTTGAGCTTCGAGATAAGAGTTTGTCTTCTCCTCCAAAGATAGAGTTAGTAGCACAAGCATCATGCTTAAGTTGCTCATGTGACTCGGTGAGTTTGATGAGCTCCCCCTTGATAACCATAGAGCCATCGTTGAGGTGCTTAAAGTCCTCAAGAAGTTTAGAATAAGCAACTTGAAGATCATCATTTTTTATTTTGAGGGAACTTGCCACCTCAAGATCTCTATCATGAGATTCCTTTACTCTAGATAGCTCTAGATAAAAAGTGTCCTCAAGATATTCCTTGGTGGTTTGTTACTCTTCAAGAGATTCATTTAGATTTGCAATATCATTAGCATACTCACACCCAAGACTACTCATTTTGTCAATTGTATCCTCATGCTCATAAATTAGTTTCTTATTTTTAATGACAAAGGTTAAGATTTCAATGAAAATAGAGCAAGAATTTTATTTTTGTGTAGAGCATGAAGGACTAGCCCCCCTTCTGTTTTAAAGAATCAACATCATCATATACTTCATCATGATCAACATTTAGATCATCATGAGATATATTGGGATCCAAAGTAGAGGTTACCTTTGAAACCTTAGCCATGAGGCATAAGTGAACATTGGGAGAAGGTGATGATGGGGGAACACTTGAAGATCCAATCATAACCCTTCCTTGGCCCACACATTCTTTTGTTTCCTCTACATGGTTAGCAACACAAGTACTAGAAGAAATATAAGTACATTTATCATGGCAACAAGGCAAAGAAAACATATCATCATGAGATATATTCACTCAATTTCTACATGATATTCAAGGGAAATCAACACTAGGATGTATATCACATATAGTGCTACAAGTGTTCATGCCCAAAGATAAAACATTGTAATGAGATAGACATGAAGGATCATCAATGGAAATCTCACTATCCACATTGTAAGTTCTATCACCACTCACCATATCATTACCTTATGACAACTCACATGTAGGTGAAGTGGAGGAAGATGAGAACTCATCATGGCCGGAGGTGGAGGGAACACAATTATCCTCATTAATCTTGGATGCATCATATTTTTCTTAAAGCTTGGTCCAAATATCATGGGCATTCCGAAAAGGCATGATTGAGGAAAGAACTATAAATCTCACAACATTAACAATCACATTATATGCTTGAGCTTTGAGATAGGAGTTTGTATCCTCCTCCAAAGATAGATTTTGGGGATCCTTAGGAGGAGACAAACCCATATAAGAATTTGCTCTATATTTGGTTCAATGATCCGGAAATGACTAAGCATGCAAATTCGCCAACTACCATAATTTGTGCCATCAAATGTAGAAGTTTCATTATGCACTAAACACCTAGGAGACATCATTACTCTTGAGGTGGTGTAGCCTAAGAAGCGATATACCTCGCTCTGATACCAATTGAAAGGACAAATGACGTCTCCTAGAGGAGGGGTGGATAAGCATTTTAAGATTATTATGGTTTAGGCTCTAATGAATGTGGAATAAACTAACGTTTAATTTATCAAGCCAAAACCTATATCCACTAGGTTCACTAAGTGCCCCAACAACCTATCCTAAGCAAGACAAGCAACAAGGTGATATAAAAATATAATACTTCAAGCACAATGGTTATCACAATGTAAATGGCTCAGTTGAGAGATAACTGATGGACGCGGAGACAATGATTTTTATCCTAAAGTTCACTTCCAAAAAAACTACATCTCCATTGGAGTGGTGTGATGGCGCAATTCTCTCTGAACACCACAAATGGCTCACCTTGAGGTGTAGTGTCTCGATGCTCACCCAACGCCACACAAGGCCTCACCTCAAGATGTGAAGGCACGCAACTCACCGATGCCACGAAAGGCTCACCCTCTTCTCCCATGAGATCACCATAAAGTCCTACTAGCGATCCACTATGGGACACTTGAGGGTGGTCACCGAACCCTTACCAATCTTGGAGTAATCTCCACAACTCAATCGGAGGGCTCCCAAGAAACACCACAAAGGCCACAAGGTTAAGGAATCTCCACAACTTAATTGGAGGCCCCAAAAACAATGTCACAAAAGTCCACAAGCTTGAAGAATCTCCACAACTCAATTGGAGGCCCCAAGAACTCACTACAACTCCACACAACCGTCTAGGGCTCCAAGAATCCAAAAGAAATAAGTCCAAGAGCTTGAACTCGCCAAATCTCCGAGGAGAACTCAAACTTATGCACCAAATGCAAGGGAAATTCCTTCACCCTAAAATTCCACCAAAGCTACAAAAGCTATTTGGGGAATAAGAGAGGAAGAACACAAGAGGAGAACATAAAACTTCCCAAGATCTAGATCCTAAGGATTCTTTCATAAAGAAGGGATTTGGTTTGGTGGGGGTTGTAGATCTAGATCTCCTCTCTCAAATCCATCAAATAGATGCAAGAACCATGGGAGGGAGAGAGAGAGTAAGAAATCTCAAATAGGTCATCAATGGTGGGCAAAAACAAGTTCCAAAGATAGGAGCCATTGGGAAAGAATCCCCCCTAAAATAGGACAAGGAAAAACTAACCGTTTGGGCCAGATCCGCATGCCATTGGAACTTCTGGTGCTCCACCAGTACTAATGGTAAATATAAACACAAGTTACTGAACAAAACCCAGTTTTCACTGGAAGTTTGGGTGAAATTTCAGCCGGTACTACCACCCAAGCAAAAATGTTGGACAACGTTGCACGGAAAGTTCAATAACGTCCGACTCTGGACTCTGATTTCGATGATCTTAGGCTTGTTTGAAGATAACAACAAGCTCTACAATATTATGCAAAGAAACATCATAGTCCAACATGGTAGGATAAAATTAAAATGGATAAAGGTATGACCTCTCAGAAGCGACGAACCGGTAAAACCTCCAAAATTCAAAATGCAAGAAGATGAGCTTGGAAACTCCAATTAGGATGAAACCAATTTTGTTGGAAAGATAATAAAGAGTAAAATCCAAAAAAATATGAAATATTTGATACCACCAAGGGAGAAAATATCAAGTATATATATGTGAGATATTTTTCAAGATGTGGAGCCAGAAAACCCGAAGATCAAAACACAATAATATATTCAAGGGAAAATGTTTTTGATGAACTAGAGCTTGTTATGAAGATAACCACAAGCTCTAGATACTATAATGGACAAGATCCAAACAACAAACCAAGAAAGATAATGTTATGTATGCAAATATTTGAGCTCTCTCCAAAATATGCGATCGAGTTACTCACTCAAGAGTCCCTCTTGATAGTACAACTATCTATCCTAAACCCGGTCTCCTAACTAACAACATGCGACCAGGAAAAGAGAAACCCTATCAAGATCATACCTTTGCCTTGAGAATTTCACTTGAGCTTTATGTAGACCGTCTTGTCCTTCTCAAGATGGAACATCTTTCTTGATTACTCTTGCTCGCTCTTGCTTGGTGAAGACTTGCAAATTGCTCCCCCAAACACCATAGGGAGGCCTATTCCTTGAACTTGTCTTCATTAATCCATGATCACCGGGGATGGAAAGCTTCAAGCATGAGATCTACTAGAGATGGCGCATCTTGAGCTTTCACTTCATATCTTGATGATAGCCATGAGGAACTCCATATTCTTCTTCAATACACTCTTGATCTTCTTCTTCTGCATGATTCCAAAAGGCACAAAGCCCTTGGATATTTCTTCTTCTCCTTCTTTATTTTTTCATCTTTCAACCTTGAGACCAACACATGGCCCAAGCGATGCCAATGGATAAATCGTACAAGTGAGACTCAATTCATACATTAGTCCATAGAGATTATCATTAATTATCAAAAACACGCATGGGGACACACATGCACTTTCACGATCTCCCTCACCACCGGCATCACCACCACCGTCATCGCTAGAGCTCGGGCCCATACACACCAGCAACTTCGAGTTTGTCGTGACCATCCACTTGGGCATGAAGTGGGACATGATACTCCTTCCCGCAAATTCGAGTTGCTGCTCGATGGCGCAGAGCCCCAGCAGGTCGTGTTGCGGGCGGCCGGTGGCAAAACCCACGCGAGGCCGGTGGAGATGATGTTCAATCACCTCGGCTAGATGTTCCTCGCCAAAGGATGGGAGGAGTTCGCCCACGCGCACCAAATCCAAGTCAGCCACTTCGTCATCTTCAAATATGATGGTGAAGCCATGCTCACCGTCAGTGTCTTCGACCATACCATGTGTCGTTGCCACTACCACTCCGACTCCGACTCTGACGAGTAGGCTTAGCACTAGACTAGGCTATGTACTCACCGTGTATCGTCTTTGAAATCAAATTTTACAATGTGGGCATTGGCCATTTGCAATGACAAATTTTTATTCAAGTGCAGAAATATTTTACAAGAAAACCCAACATAGAACAACATTCGAACTATGTGTTGCCTACGACGCTGGCGATGGCGACGGCAGGTCGACAAGACTCCATTCTTTTTCGAGAGAGCAGTAGATTGCAAACCTGCATCTGCAACTCCTCTTCAGCTTGGGCGAGGCGGGCACGCAGGTGAGCGTCATCGGGATTGGCCCGCACCGCTGCCAGGGCCCCATCACGCATGTCTGTGAGCACTTGACATCGGCGGTGCTCCGGCAGAAAGATACGGCCCATTACCTCCTACGTGAAAGGCTCGCCAGTGGTCCTGTTGCGGTCGAAGTGAGTGCGTCATGGCCGCCAATTGTTGTACAGACTGAATATCTGCGGTCCCCGTGGAATCGGAGGCGGCAACATGTCCAGTAACTCCGGCGGGTCCGGCAGCCACGACGTATCTTCTCTACCGTGGTTGCGATCGTCAGTGTCGCGATACCGACGGTTAGGCATGGTGGTTTGTGGGGGATTTCTTGTTGTATCTATCTTGGCTGGTCCTCCCCTTTTTATGGATGCGCCTGGATGCGGCGGGAAACGCCTAGAACAGGCGGGAAAAAAGACGAAAAGCGGCGGGAAGGAAATGCAGAAAGCGGTGCCGACGTGGTGGTCACACTGAGATGGCCTATTACCAAGAGCGGACAGATGGATCGTGCCGCTGGGAACGGTTGGCCGGACAGATCGGACCACGACCCAAATTCCACCCGTGCCCTAGACTAAACCGACGTTTTAGGTTGACATTTTGGGTCGGCCGGAGATGCTCTCCTGATCCAAACCACCTCGCGACGTGTGAGTCAAAGACTCGAAATTGGAAGTGCCAGGCTGCCAGGTGCCAAGAGTAAAATAATCACCGGGCCAGCTCGGGCTCCGCAAGACACCTCTGGCCTCGTTCCCGGAGCAGTCACCAGTCAGGAATGCTCTGGCCTCTGGAATCCAGGAAACCGAACAGCATCACGGCGTGTCGGTGCCATCCCGATCCAGCACACGGGACCGAGAGATCTGCGTGCCCACCACGGCCGGCAGCGCTGTGCCGCACCCGCACCCGCACCTGCAACCCACGTAGTACATTCAGAAATCAGGACGCGATTTTTCTTCTCGAGAAAAGGCCTCACGTCGCCGTTGCCAACTTGCAGTTCCTGCCACGGGCAACCGGCTCCCAACTTGCTGCCACCGCCGGCATGTATAATGCCAGCGCCGGTGCGGCGGCCGGTGAACGGGTCAGCTGAGCTATTCTGTTTTTTTGTAAGAGAGGAGAGAGTAATAACAACCGGTAATCAGGACGTCAGGTAGAAGACGCAGAAACGGCAAAGAGCATTTGGATTTGGCATGTGTTGCCCGGTCAAATTTGGATGTGCTCGTGTGGTTTTTCTTTTTTTTGGGGGGGGGGGTTGGTTGTACACTTGGAATCGAGGTGGACGTGGTCACCAGTTTGGGGTTCGATACTGCGTGCGCCACGCGACCAGGGGCAGGTAGCGCCGATACCTGCATCTCTTGATCTGGAAATGATGAGGCGCCATTTCTTTAGTGCAACAGGGCTCAAATATTTTGGATTAGGATTCAGGTGTAATGCTACGGTTCTTTTCGTTGACGTGCTATACATGGAGTACAGAAATATAAGACGTTTAACTTTGTGATTCGAATGTATCTAGACATTTTTTAGTATATAGGTTCGTAAAGGTTTAAAGTGAACCTATACACTCTAGATATATTTATTTTATAAAGCTAAAATGTCTTATATTTCTGAACGGAGGGAGTAGGTGTGTATCAAGTTGGCATTGTGTCATTGTGTCATTGTGTGTGAATGATTTGACCAAAGAGTTGCTTGCGTTATGCTGTAAAGGATATGCTTATGATTTTTTTTCGAAACAGGGAGCGAAGTCTCGGCCTCTGCATCAAGCGATGCACAGAGCCATTGTTCATTATTCGAACAACAAAAGTCTGGCAAAAGTCATTATAAAGATCATACAATAAAGATCGCCAAAACAAAACACCGAGCATAAGGATAACCATATCACCAGCTTTCCCACGAGACCTAGCAAACACCCAACTGCATCATGCAAGCCAGGAGCCCAGATCCGCCCAGCATATCCACGAACCGGCGCCCACGCACTCGCTCCGGATCTCGCTGCCTCCACTATCTTCCACAAAACCATCTTCATCATGTAGATCAATGCGCTAACTCTTGCCACACCAGCCACCGACACCACTGAAGGGTTCGCAGCATAGAAAACATAAAATTTTCTACGATGGGAACTATTATACGCCAAGATCTATCTATTAGATATAAGCAACGGGTGGATATATATTCATAGAGAACATATCCTCGAAGACAACAAAGCTTTCTTAACAAGATGGAACTCGTGAATGATGTAGTCGTACACTTACCGATATCAAGATCGTGATGAAGTCCAGCAGGTCCAGCGATCCAGCTCCAGCACGTCCATCAGATCTAGTTCCACCAAGTCCAGCACCACCAAGTCCAGCACCGCAAAGCAGCGGTGCATCCGTGATCGCACACACGTACGGTACCCCGACAACCTCCGTCCCTCGCTCCAGCAAAGCAGCGGAAGCAACAACTCCTTTCCAAATAAAGCCACCGGAAACATGTATCTCGCTAATCCAAGACCATGGGTGAATAATACTAGAGGGGGAGAGAGATCTTTCACGAGGAGGTGTGTGTGAGAAATGAGCAGAGGGGGGCCTTTTATAGGAGGAGGGGAGGGTACCCCTCCCATGGCCGGCGCCCATGGAGGGTGTCCCTTTACCTCCCTCATTCATATGGTGGTAACCCCCGGGCACCGCCGTCGATGTTGGCATCCTCACCCGCTTCAGCAGTCCGTTCACCATCCCCTCCTCAACTTGATCCGCCGCCGAGAAGTCGCCGCGAGGCAGCACCCACCTGACCAGATCTTTGGACCGACGAGCAGCCAAAGTTGGAGGAGGCTGCACCGCTGCATGGCCGGTGCCATGGCCACACACGTCGTGAGGATCGGTGTGGGATCCCAAGATCCGTCACACCATCCCCATCCCATCCGCACCTCTGGTGAGGAGGCTACCGCCGCCATGCCCAGAACCGCTGTCCCAGCTCCCATGTGGCACATGGGGAGAAGGCCGCCGTCCAAGCGGAAGATCGACGTAGGCGCAAGTGCTGAGGTCTAGACCCTGCGGTCCTAGAACCACCACGCCGACGCTAGAACTTCCCCGCCGCCTGGCCGCTCTGGCCGACATCGCCACGAGCCATCGCGATCCAAGAAAAGACCGGAGCGTCGTCGGCTTCACGCGAGATCACGCCCAGCTGAGGCCCCGCCGCCGCCGGGCCGCGCGGGCTTTGCTCGGCGACCCCTCCGGCAGCAGCGGAGAGGAGGGAAGGAGGGCGGGGAGGCCGAGAGAAGGGCTGCGGTAGAATTCTCCGGACAGCACGACGTCGCCGCCGGGAGGAGGAAGAGGAGGATATGCATGTGATGGAAGATTGATTAGGTAAAATATGCATAGGCTCAAAATATTTACATTGATAATTAAAGCTTTTTATCGGGCACAACGTTTAAAAAATATAGTAGAAAAGTATTCGTAAAAATCTATTGTTCTGCAAAGTTTTGCGAAGGAAAGACATAAGTTGTATCATAGCCAACAAAATTAAGACAAGTACTGTACAAAAGCGTTTTGGGGGCACACATTTGTTTTTTACACATAAGTGGTTTCGACATTTTTTTGACATTTCAAATGCCCTTTTTATTTAGGCAGGAACACGTGCTCCTGGGAGCCGTTTTGAATTTCCGCCTACTTCTTAAGGTGCATTATTTAGGTACTCTTGATTCGGAAATCTATTTTTGAACCCAGGTGCCTTTGCACTCGGTACAAAAATAACATATTACAAAATGTTAAAAAAATTAAAAAAATATGTTCATGTTCTTCATGTTTTAGATTCACGCGAAGTCATTCCACGAAAAACCGGTATATTTTGTGGGCTGTGAAAAAAAAGATAAAAAGTTATCTTGTGTAGCATGTTACTTTAGTATCAGTTTTTGTTTTTCATGTGTGGAACTTGATTGAGATCGAACTCGGTCTAAGTAGTATAAGTGACGGTTTAGTTGTCAGCATCAAGCGCTCAATCAACCATCATAGAAGTCTTCAGCCATACCTGCTCAGCTTACCTAGCTAGATTATGCTCGTTGGAGATCTTCCCATACATTGACTGTTCTCTTACTTGCATTAGGCCCCTCACTTAGTCGTCACTTGTTTAGTTACCTGCATCAAGATGCTTGTCGTCATGTTTTCTTAGCATTGTGAATTTACCTCCTATTATCTATATACCATAATAAGACATGTAAATAACTCATATCCACTTGCTTATGATTCTCGAGAAAAACTTCCGACATGAAAGTTGCGTGGAACATGGATACAAATAGACCACTTAGATGAATTTTGTTGAGTAGAGAACATTGTGAACCCAAGTGTTAGTGCTAATAGAAAATAATCAAGAGCGGAAGGTGAGAGAGATACAACAAGGTGAACCATCAGCAGGTGCGAGCTGCCATGTGCATGGTAGCTTGGATGGTCGATACAGAAAAACTACAATATGTAGGTTGTAAGATCAGAGGGATGAACCTACTAATCGAAGGAATTTGGAGAAGATCAACCGTCGGTGGCGGGTTTATGAATTTGAATTGATTAATTCAGAGCATAATCATGGAAACAAAGAGATGGTATTGGCAAGACTTCAAATCAATCAAAAAAATGACCTTGTTGACGTGTACAGTTTGTGTGTAGCTACAATCATGAACCGAGGGGATGCAAAGCGCGAAGAGGATCAGTCGAGAGAAGGTGAGAGGGAGGGAGAGAGTGTGTGGTGGGAGAGGTGGCGATCCAAAGGTAGCGTCTAGTCTGTCAGAGGAACGAAAATGAAGGTCGAAGCGAGGAAGAGGAGAGACAATGACACCACGAGAGATAACTAGGAGGTTGTGATGGCGAAGACAAACTTATTTGGATGTACTGCTATTTTTTTTAGAAAAATCCCCATTTTTCAGTTTTGGGGTATTTATCGAAATTCTAGGATTAGCTCTTAGAGATGCTCTACTAGAAGGGCCACGGCAGAGCATTTTGACCGCCCTTTTTTCTGCAAAAGAAATGCTCTATTGATTGAAACTTCTTTTCCACGAATCAGCTGTGCACGAACCTTGAACACACACTGGATCGGATGGATCACACGGGCCATGGCACGCTACCCAGGTTACATGCAACGCTCGACTGGTCCAAACGGCGCCAGTACAATCACAACGCAGCCAGGCTATGGTTCCATTCCACCACGCGCGGGCCACGCGTACGCTTCCTCTCCATCATCACGCACGTACGCCGTCCCGGCCGTCGCAGTCGCCACGCGGCGACCGTTCTACTTACGGTCGACATAGTACAACTGGTCATCATACGTAAAACAAGGAACGCCGCCTTCCCGTAGAAGAAAAGAAGCCGCAGCCGTGACGCTGCTCAGCTGTCGGCCGACGATTATTACTTAACCGCGCCGCGGCGGCAACGTTCGGCGCCTCCCTCCCGGCCAGGCGTCGCGTCGTTGTCTCCACGACCACGACGTGCCGAAGTGACGCGCACGCGCAGGCCCCTAGCTCAGCCTCAGCGATCCGCCTTTCGCCGGCCGGCGGCCGTCCACGCGAACTAAACGGAGGCATCTCGCTGGATCGCTACCGGGATTAGCTGGAGCTTACCACTCGCGCGCCGGCCGTCAGGAGTAGTACTACTAAACGTGGTCAAAAGACGCCGCTGGTGGACGCTGCTGCTGCCACGCGGCCTGCTCTGGCGAAACCTATATGTCAGGATCGGATCGGGATCAGGTCAAAGGCTATATAATTAAGCACGGGTTTTTTACTGCACCGGGAAGGTGTCGCGGATTAATTAACTAACGTTTATGGCATGTTCGTTTGCACGACTGGCTAGCCGGTGACTTGTCAAAATTTCCCACTTTTTTGGGAGCGTACTTTTACAGCCGGCGCCGTGAAATATTATTGACCGCTGCCGACCTGCAGCCCGTACGCAGTACGCACGCCTGCGCCGGCGGCAGGCAGGGGTCGTTCGTTCTCGCCGGAGAACTAGCGCCGTCTGCCGGTCCGTACGCGGGCGGCGGGTCGTCGTGGCTGCTGCGGTACCGTGCGGAATTAATTCCGGCAGCCCAGCCCAGCCCGCCGGCTATTTTCTGACGTGAATGTGCCCGTACGTACATTGGCCGGCCGTTGCGTTATTCTGCAGCCGTCGGCTTGCCACTTTCGACGGGACGATGGCTGCACATATCCGATTTGGTGTATGTTTCCGCGCTCACGCCATTTTCGTTGGTCATCCAGTTATACCCGCCGATCCACATTTAGAAGATGCGACACTCAGCAGAGCGTCCCTCGAGACACTTCGATTCGGTGGAACGTGAACTTTGTGGGCGAAACTGACTCGCTCGTGGACGATTCAGAAATGTGGTATCACGATCGACCCAGCCTAGCTGAGAAAACTAGGTAAGTTGCTATATAGAGAGAAGTGTGGCGTGGGCATGCCGTTGCATTGTGTAACGGACAAAAAATTGCACATATGTCGGGAATTAACAACTGGCTATCGGGATATAGTCTGCCGTTGGTGCACTTTTCCATGCTGCGTCGCCAATGTTGTACTAACACCTCGTGGAACATCCTAGTAGTATTAACAAATTTAACTACTCCCTCCGACTCAATACCCCTGAGGTCCTATCCAATATTACGGAGATACCCTCAAAGAAAATGAGAGAGAGAGAGAATATAGAATGGGATGGTTTCCAAGGGGAGGAGGTGACCCCTATATATAGTGGGAGGGGAGGGGCACCACCCAAGGGGCAGGCCGTGTGGGACTATTCCCACAGCCATCGGCCACCAAGGGGAAGCTGCTGATGAGTCCAAAATTGAGGCATATTTAAGTATATAAATTATTTATTTTGTCACTCATTAGTTGTTACATCTATCTACAACTATGCTATTGTGTATGATTACCAGTTCTCATTCATTTTCACATAGACTTTACACAATTAGTAGTTTTATTAGGATTTTATTACTTTTTCTTGTCTTTGACTTGTGTGTAGGTGTTGTGTTGGATTATGGATAAATCAAGGCAAAAGGAACCAAGAAGTTGCAATATGGAGGAGTTACAGGCACCAGACTTAGCCATTTGAGAGGTGGAAAAAGTGGATTTTTCCATAAACTCCAAATGAAGATCCAAGGCCATGGTATTATATCCCTCGTACGAATCCAACGAGTCTAAGAACATCCAAATCTAGGTTCGTATGAAGAAATAGTGGCCAAAATACAAAAGCATACAACACCCCGTCCGCCTGTACCATGGGCCTGGACGCATAGAAATGGTTGTTCTGGACGCGTTTCTTCACAGAATCCATCCCCGTATGTTCCTAGACCTTCCTTAGGTCATACGGAACGTATTGGGAGATATTGGGGGTACCCCTAGGCCTATATAAAGAGGCAAGGAGCCAAGGGAGGGGCATCTCTCTACACATACCTCCACGGCGGAGCCCTGCCGCCTTGGAAACTTCATAGCCGCCGCCTCCAAAAGATCTCCACCATCACCATTGCTCAAGAGGAGAAGAGACTCGGATCTTGAAGGCCTCCACACCGATCTACATCACCAACGTCTCCAACACCAATCCCCTTCGTCTACTTGGCTGTAATCCAAACCCTAGTGTGGATCTTCACTTGTATTCGATTGTACTCTCATATCCCATACATATGATTGCCATGATGTTGATTGTCTTTATATGTGAGTAGTTCCTTTGTTCTTGGGGAGATGGAGAAACCCTAGCACCATTATGAATTTGTAATAAAGATGATCTATTGTTGTGTCCATATGACTTGCCGGTCTATGATAGATTTATGATTTGTGTTTGATCTCTCTCTTTAGATGGTATGTGTAGTTGGCCATATATCATTTGCCCTTGGGACTAAAGGGAGGGAAAATCCTTTGGATGTGTTTTGGAATCGTACCCATAATAGCCCCGTGACAGATTGGTGATGGGTTCGTAGCATGGAAAACAAAAAATTTCTACCGCAAGAATGAACAAAACCTAGATCTAATCCAGATAAAAGCCAAGATCTAATCTATTAGACATGAGCAACGAGATAGATCTTGTACTAACCCTCGTAGAACCGAAAGCGTTACGAGATTAGATCTCGGGGTTGATGTAGTCGATCACTTGCCGATCTCAAGATCGTGTGGACGATCCTTCCGGCGCCGCGTTCCGGCAGCGCTTCCGCAGTCGATCACACGTGCGAAGTCGAAGCAAACCTTCCTCTCCCCGTTCCAGCGAGTAGCAGAGGTAGTAGATCTTCTCCACGGAATCCCAGCAGCACGACGGTGTGGTGGTGGTGGTGGAGGAGAGAATTCTGCAGGGCTTCGCCTAAGCCGGAGCAGAGCGAAGGAAGAGGAGAGAGGCGGCGGCTAGAGCTTGTTATGAGAGAGGGATAGGAGGGGGCGCCCCCTCCCTTCTATTTAAAGGCGGGAGGCGCGCCTGGGGAGGGGGAGTCCTAGTAGGACTCCCCTCCTTGGCCGGCGGGTTGGGAAGGGGGGAGGAGTCCTCCTCCCCCACGAATCCGTGTCTCGCCCCACAAGGTTTCCTTTGACCCTTTCTTGGTTTTCAAGCAAACACCAAGAACTCTTCTAGAACCTTCCAGAACATTCCGAAACCTTCTAGAATCTCCATACAAACACTTCGGAACATTTCCTAACTTAGAAAATGATCCCCAATATATGAATCTTATTCTCCGGACCATTCCGGATCTCCTCGTGATGTCCCGAATCCAATCCGAGACTCCGAACGACATTAGGTTTCCAACACATATTCCATATCTACTTAAAACAACTTCGAACCTTAAGTGTGTCACCCTATGGTTCGTGAATATGCAGACATGATGAAGACACCTCTCCGATCAATAACCATCAGCGGGATCTAGAGATCCATAACGGCTCCCACATACTCAACGATGACTTCGTGATCGATAGAACCATTAACATACGAAACCAATTCCCTTTGTCACGCGATATTCTACTTATCCGAGGTTTGATCGTCGGTATCTTCATACCTAGTTCTACCTCATTACCGATAAGTACTCTTTACTTGTTCCATGTTATGTCATCCCTTGTGACCCAGTCACATGCTTGCAAGCTAACTAGATGACATTCCACCGAGAGGGCCCAGAGCATATCTATCCGTCATATGGATGGACAAATCCCAAT
This sequence comes from Avena sativa, assembly GCA_916181665.1. Lineage (NCBI taxonomy): Eukaryota > Viridiplantae > Streptophyta > Magnoliopsida > Poales > Poaceae > Avena > Avena sativa. The sequence continues at coordinate 462,293,117 of OV702279.1, read as the reverse complement.
CTTGGTTCATGCGCTTCAACACATACTTTCAGGATACCCAATGACACCTTTATAACCACCCAGTTACGAAGCGGTGTTTGATGTCATCAAAGTACCCATCCGGTGATGGTGATTAACATAACCTCATGGTCGAAGGATTAGGTTACTATGCATTTAAAAGCTTACAGCAATACAAACTTAATGACTTGATCTTATGCTACGCTTACTATGGGTGTGTGTCCATCACATCATTCTCCTAATGATATAACCTTGTTATTAATGACATCCAATGTCCATGATCAGGAAACCATGATCATCATTTAATCAACAAGCTAGTTCCACAAGAGGCTTACTAGGGACTCTTTTATGTTTACAAAACACACATGTATTAGTGTTTCCTTATAATACAATTATAGCATGGGATGTAAACATTCATCATAAACACAAATATATAATAATAACCACTTTTATTATTGCCTCTTGGGCATATCTCCAACAGTCTCCCACTCGCACTAGAGTCAATAATCTAGATTACATGGTAATATACCTAACACACATGGCGTTCTGGTGTTGGTCATGCTTTGCTCTAGGGAGAGGTTTAGTCAATGGATCTACCACATTCAGATCAGTGTGTACTTTGCAAATCTTTATGTCACCATCTCGGACATACTCGCGAATAGCATGGAAACGTAGCTTGATGTGCTTTAGCTTGCTATGTGACCTTGGCTCCTGTGCATTAGCTATGGCACCTGTGTTGTCACAGTAGATGGCCATCGGGTCCAACGCACTGGGAACCACGCCAAGTTCAGTAATGAACTCCTTCATCCATATGGCTTCTTGTGCAGCCTCCGAAGCAGCTATGTATTCCGATTCGGTTGAAGATTTCGTCACAACGCTTTGCTTAGCACTCCTCCAGCTCACTGCAACACCATTCAAAATAAATACGTATCCAGACTATGACTTCGAGTCATCTGGATCGGTGTTCCAACTAGCATCAGTGTAACCGTTTACAACAAGCTGTTCATCACCTCCATAAGAAAGAACCATATCCTTAGTCCTATTCAGGTACTTTAGGATATTCTTGACCGTTGTCCAGTGCTCCATTCCAGGATCACTTTGATATCTGCTAGTCAAACTAACAGCATGTGCTATATCCGGTCTCGTACACAGCATGGCATACATGATAGAACCTATGGCCAAGGCATAGGGAATATCATTCATATTTTCTCTATCTTCTGTCGTAGCCGGACTTTGAGTCTTACTCAAGTTCTTACCTGACAACATGGGCACGAACCCTTTCTTGCTCTCTTCCATTCTAAACTTCTTTAGAACTTTGTCTAAGTATGTACTTTGTGAAAGCGCTATTAGGCGTCTTGATCTATCTCTATAAATCTTGATGCCTAGAATATATGCCGCTTCGCCAAGATCCTTCATTGAAAAACTATTATTCAAATAGGTTTTGACGCTATTAAGAAGTTCTATATCATTCCCAATCAACAATATGTCATCTACATATAGTACTAGGAATGCTACAGAGCTCCCACTCACTTTCTTGTAAATACAAGCTTCTCCATAAGTTTGTATAAATCCAAAGTTTTTGATTACTTTATCAAAACGTTGATTCCAACTCCGGGATGCTTGCTTCAGTCCATAAATGGAGCGCTGAAGTTTGCATACCTTGTCAGCATCACTAGGATCGACAAAATCCTTGGGTTGTACCATATACAACTCTTCCTCAATGTCACCATTAAGGAACGTCGTTTTGACATCCATCTGCCAAATTTCATAATCGAAATATGCAGCGATTGCTAACAAAATCCTCATAGACTTTAGCTTCGTTACTGGTGAGAAAGTCTCTTCGTAGTCAACTCCTTGAATTTGTCGGAACCCTTTCGCGACAAGTTGAGCTTTATAGACGGTAACATTACCATCAGCATCTGTTTTTCTTTTGAAAATCCATTTGTTCTCGACAGCCTTACGGCCATCCGGTAAGTCCATGTAACTACCTCGGTGAATTACGCTCTTAGTTTCAAGCCTGGATGAGCGGAAATGGTTAAAATAGTACGGTGGGGCCAAATGCCACTCACAGGTAGACCTTTCGGCCGTTCTAACCATTTCCAAACATCGGGACAAGAACGAGCGGCGTAATCGGCAAGCGAAGGGATCAACTACATACACAAATGAGTATGTATGCAAGCCACCATACAACAGTCCTCAGAGCCATTCCATCTAAAAGAAATAGAAATATTGCAACGCCATACGGCAAGATCCAAATATCCTAGATAGATATAATAGTTTAGGATATCTCCTCATACATCAAACATCAGAGTATCAGACGGAAGCGGAAAACAAGATCCGAGTACGGATAAGAAGCAAATCGGCATAAGATGCCCCATAAATAAACACATCCCGCCCACAGATCTCACGGATCCTCGTTCCCGGAATCTCTACACCGAGTGATCGTTGCCAACATCGTCCGTCTCCTCCCCCCAGTATCCATCTTGCGAGTTTACCTGTCCATCTGAATCAAACAATTTATCGTGTGAGACCCTAGGGGTACTCAGCAAGTCTTTATGCCTCTAAAGGGGACACAACCTGGGGTGACGCAATTACAGCAAAAGATAATACCTAACAATTCTATAGATACTCGCTAACCATCCGCCTAAACAAAGATAGACGGATGTCCGTGAATTAATAACAACAGTTATAACAGTAATATTAATAGATCCATCCTCCTCCTCGCTTACCAACGAGGAAGCGGACGAACAGCCCCCATCCGTTGGCAGTTTTATTACCCATTCCATGAGTGTTGCACTATTTACTAGTCAGGTACTTAGTCAAATTAAAAGCGGTACTTTAGTTATACTTGTCTATGATCGAGAAACTGTGCTCCAAGTCGTCCATAACCGCGGACACGGCTTTCAGAAAGATTTACCCTGCAGGGGTGCACAAATAGCAACACACACTCGATCAACCTCGGAAAAACCAAATCAAAACCCAACGAGGCATTCACGACAAAGCGATCACATGATTCAGAAATATTTCAGGGGGCCACCCCATTAAGCTACCCGCAACAAAGTTGGCCGGCTCCGAGACGGACTCAAGGTTTGCGTCAATGGCTGTAAACGACTGGGAACCCGAAAGTGTGACTGGGTTTGTCGATACCGCGAAAACACTCCGCATCCAAAACAGTACAGGTGCTCCTCGCACAATCTTAAATAAAGCAGTAAAGCATGGCATAAGTACAGGATAGTAATAAAGCCCCAAACTACTTGTGGCCCCAAGAAATAAGAATGAATCAAGCTCTGGCTCAGGGGGGTTCATAAGCCTCCCGGATGTGGATAGCGCGAATATTCAAGGAACATGAATCAAGTACTCGGGGTCCTACGGGACACAAGTGAGCATGAAAAACCAAATAGCAGATATTGCTCACCGGTGCCACTGTCATTAGTTATCCCATTACTACTCAGGTTAAGTTGTTTAGGTACCTTGTTATCCATCAGACACTCACATACCCTACACATGCTGTTCTACGACCCGCATGGCTCAAACAACTCATGTAGTAATGGCTCATGGGATGGAGGAACAAGCTTCGGTGGGGTTTAAAATAAAGGCTATGCAGTACTTGGGATTCAGATTAATGCAATCGCGACTCAATGATGCAAGAATAAAATAGAGGCAATAGGTACTATATGTATGCAAGCATGTGGTAATGCTTGCCTGGCAGCTCAGTTGAAGCGAGGGACGGATCTGGGTAGTGCTCCTGGGTTTCCTGATATATCCCCTGCTCAGCGTCTATTCGAAGAAGAACCAAACAAACAAGGGCCAACATAAATAGAGTGCACAAGCATATGAATCAAAATGCGACAAGCAAATAATCATGCCATGATGAATGATGCACAATTTTCATGGCAATAAAGTAGCATGGCATGGGTGAGGTGTGGAATACAAGAATAAAGTATTTTATGGAGTTTTAGTCACCTTTTCTCCTCAAATAAGTTGCTGTATACTTTATATTTATATGATGCATGCTGCAATTCAGAACATGGAATGCATAAACAGAAAGGTCTCGTCGAGCTGACCATTTTAGACATATCATTTGTCGAATTTGGAGTTGTAGATTTAAAGTTATTAATTAATTAAGAAAAGGCATTTTATTACATTTAAACAATTTCGAAAATTTAAAATACTCAAACATTAATTTGGAGGGCAGATTTAAAATCCTCACATTTTTCTGATTCAAAAACATATATTATTTGGAATTACAAATTAAAAGATATTAATTTCTGGATTTTAAAATTATATTAAACATTTCTGAAATCATTTTGTTTGGAAAAGGCTCACAGAATCAGGTGGGTCTAGACTGAGTCACTGACGATCGGGACCAGCGCTGAGTCGACGCCAGCTGGCGCAGCGGCTCTACGAGGGCTTTTCTCACTCGGTGGATCTTACCCACACTTAATGACTAGCGGGCCCAGGTGCTGACGGGACACACGAGCACGCGGGCCAGCGGGCAGCTGACACATGGGCGATCCAGGGGGTGCGGGGTGAGGTTTCCGAAAATGCGGGGGCCCTTTTGCAAAACGATTCGGTTGGTTCCTGTCTGAATTCCAGATTTCAGAAAAATTTAGCTAAAACTACTCAAGTTTAGATGGAGATGCAGAGAAATCTAGCCAAAATTTTGGGATGCCGTAAAAATGAAAGTTGTAGATCACACGAAGATGTACAACAATGCAGAAGGTAGTTTCTTCCGAGGAAGCTCTTATGAGACGGAAAAAAAAGGAACGAGCAGAGAGGTTCAGTTTAAAAAAACGAGACAGTTTCAGAACGCAGATTCTCGATCGATCTTCGGCGGATGATTTCTTCGCGCTAGGATCTCCATATCGAACGCTGTTTGTTCCTGGTGGGAGCTGAAATAGAGGACTTCAACTTTTGTTCAGGAAGTTTTCGAAAAGGATTAATAGGAACGCCGGCAAAAAATCGAGGAATAGAGCCTGCGAGACGTACGCGCTGTCGAGCTGCTCTGACTGAATTTTTCTGACGGGGATTAAACAGCGCGTTCCACTGAACTTACAAAGATGAGTTCGAGCGACTCAGAGCTCCGTTTCGGGATCCGTTTGAACCTGGACGTAGATGGATGATAGGGCTACATGTTTGGTTCATAAAGTTCTCGCAGAAGATCGTCGGAGACGCCGGGAAAAATAAAGGAAGGTGGAGCCTGGGAGGTACGTGCTGCCGAGCTGCTGCTGCCGAACGTGTTCTAGACAGAGATGGTGAGCGCGGCGCGCGGCGCGACGGTGAGCTCTGTGGTGAGGTGGTGATGGAGGGTTGGATACTGAGATGTACGGACGGGTGCGTGCTCACCTTGGGCAAGTAACTAGCCCCGCTAGCTCGAGCCGGTGGCGAGGACCAGAAGGAGACGGCGGCGGTGACTGTGTGGAAACCGCAGCGAGCATCGGCGTGCGCTCGGACGGCGTCGGCGTCCAGCGAGGTGCGTGGCCTTCTCCTCTGCGCTCCGTGTACCGATCAGCCGCTACAGGTCGACGTAGCGCTTGGTGGTGGCTTCGGTGGCGCCGAGGTTCAGAGGCAAGGCGAGGTAGACGAGGAGCCTGCGGCCTTAGTGGTTTGGGGTTGGGCTTTGCATCAGGAGGAGGAAGAAGGGGATGGGGATGGCGATCTGAAACAAGAGGGTGGAGTGGTTGGACCTAGATAGATAGGGACAGACGAGGGGCAGCTCACGTGGTCTTGCGGCTGCTCGGTTTATGTGGAGAGGTAGGAAGAGGGGCTGGGCAGCTGGAGCACGTGAGGCTCTAGGGAAGAAAAACAGTGCGGCGCACTCATTGTTGTCCATCGGTTGGGTGGGGTCGAACCAGGACAGGAAGGGTCGATGTACCAGGTTCTGCTGCGGCTGGCTCGATATGGGGAACACGGTCGTGATCAGGTGCAATCGGGTGCAGAGAAGGTGCAGCCGAAAGTTGATCGATGGTTCACCGGAGTGTTTAGCTAGCTGGGTTGGTGGTGTGGTTCAGAGAGAGGGGTTGGTCGATGCATAACCATAGATGGTCTAGCTAGGATTTTTGGGTATGGCCAAGAGATAGCTCACGGTGGGTGTATGTGTGAGATTGCATGCATGTGCATGGGTGAGGTGTATGTGTGTTTCAATGTTGCACATGCACACACCGGGATATGAGTTGCTAGGACTAATTAGCTAGCTAGTTTAGCTAGGGAAAGATATAGGTTTAGTCTTGATTAAAGGAAGTCCGGTGCATGTGCCCTAGCTCAAATAAAAATAGGAAAAGAGCATCTACACCAAGATGTTTTAGATTGAGTTATTTTGGATTGGTCCAAATACAAAATCCAAAAGAGCTTTGAGAAACAAAAACCAAAGAGAAAGAATAGATGGAAAGTGTGGAGGTGCACTTGCATGGGCCATGCAATGAATAAGGCCATGTGATCATATGTAAGATAAAAGAAGATCCATAAACTTCATATGTGAGCTAGATTTTGAAATACCAAAAGATAACAATGCTCCCATATAAAGTATGGTTGGAATGTAAATAGATGGTATCAAGTGAAAACTGATGTCAAAGGAGAGGAAGAGATATGCCCTCAAATCATTTTGGGCATTTGCAATATATCAAGAACCAACTATAACGTATCAAGAGGCAAATGCAATTAATAAGAATACAAATGATATGAGAGAAGAACCAAATAAAAAAAGGGTTTTATATGATTCTCAAATGCAATGTGGCATGATGGCATGAGCATGATATAATTATGATGCAACAATTATATATAGGAAGTAGCATTTATATAGACTAGGCTAGTAGCATTGCAATTGTTAGACAATTGGAATGCTGCAGTCCACCAAAGTCCATACTTGGTTTTCGTACATGGATCCCATCTCGGATTTCATGGCTTCTAGCCATTTGTCGGAATCTGGGCTCACCATAGCTTCTTCATACGTCGCAGGGTCATCAGTGTTGTCCACCAACATGACGTTCAACGCAGAGTCATACCACTCAGGAGTGGTACGAACCCTCGTTGACCTGCGAGGTTCAGCAGTAACTTCGTTCGAAGTTTCATGATCAGCATCATTAGCTTCCTCTCCAGTTGGTGCAGGCGGCACAAAAACATCTTCTGGTGCTGCGCTACTCTCAACTCCGAGAGAAGGTTCAATAACCTCGTCGAGTTCTACTTTCCTTCCAGTCACTTCTTTCGAGAGAAATTCCTTCTCAAGAAAGGATCCATTCTTGGCAACAAAAACTTTGCCTTTGGATCTATGATAGAAGGTATACCCAATTGTTTCTTTCGGGTATCCTATGAAGACGCATTTCTCCGCTTTGGGTTCAAGCTTATCGGGCTGTAACTTCTTTACATACGCCTCGCAACCCCAAACTTTAAGGAACGACAACTTAGGTTTCTTACCAAACCACAATTCGTATGGTGTCGTTTCAACGGATTTAGATGGTGCCCTATTTAAAGTGAATGCGGCTGTCTCTAATGCATAGCCCCAAAATGATAGCGATAAATCTGTAAGAGACATCATAGACCGAACCATATCTAAGAGAGTTCGATTACGACGTTCGGACATACCATTACGCTGTGGTGTTCCTAGCGGTGTCAACTGCGAAAGTATTCCACATTTCTTTAAATGCATGCCAAACTCATAACTCAGATATTCACCTCCGCGGTCAGAACGCAGAAACTTAATCTTCTTGTTATGATGATTTTCCACTTCACTTTGAAATTCCTTAAACTTCTCGAAAGTTTCGGACTTATGTTTCATAAAGTAGATATACCCATATCTACTCAAGTCATCTGTGAAAGTGAGAACATAACGATATCCACCACGCGATGCTACACTCATTGGACCGCACACATCGGTATGTATTATTTCCAATAAGTCTGTAGCTCGCTCCATTATCCCAGAGAATGGAGTCTTAGTCATTTTTCCCATTAGACATGCTTCGCATCTTTCAAGTGATTCAAAATCAAGTGATTCAAGAAGTCCATCAGAATGGAGTTTCTTCATACGCTTCACTCCAATGTGACCAAGACGATAGTGCCACATATATGTAGAATTATCATTCAATTTTATTCGTTTAGCATCTATGTTGTGAACATGTGTATCACTACTATCGAGATTCAATAAGAATAAACCATTTATCTCAGGTGGATTACCATAAAAGATATTACTCATATAAATCGAGCAACCTTTATTCTCAGACTTAAAAGAGTAACCGTCTTGCAATAAACAAGATCCAGATATAATGTTCATGCTTAACGCAGGCACCAAATAACAATTATTTAAATTTAAAACTAATCCTGAAGGTAGATGTAGAGGGAGCGTGCCGACGGCGATCACATCAACCTTGGAGCCATTTCCAACGCGCATCGTCACCCCGTCTCTTCCCAGTCTTCGTTTATTCCGCAGCTCCTGTTTCGAGTTACATATATGAGCAACCGAACCAGTATCAAATACCCAGGCACTACTACGACTACTAGTAAGATACACATCAATAACATGTATATCGAATATACCTTTCTTCTTGATGTTGCCATTCTTCAGATCTGCCAGGTACTTGGGGCAGTTACGCTTCCAGTGACCAGCACCCTTGCAGTAGAAGCACTCAGTTTCAGGCTTAGGACTAGCCTTGGGCTTCTTAGCAGGTGCGGCAGCTTTCTTGCCGTCCTTCTTGAAGTTGCCCTTTTTCTTAGGCTTGCCCTGTTTCTTGAAATTGGTGGTCTTATTGACCATCAACACTTGGTGCTCCTTCTTGATCTCCACTTCAGCAGTTTTCAGCATGGACGATAGTTCAGGCAATGTCTTGTTCATGAAGTGCATATTGTAGTTCATCACAAAGTTCTTATAACTCGGTGGTAGTGATTGGAGGACACGGTGAATCCCCAACTCATTAGGAATCGTTATCCCCAACTCTTGGAGCTTGTTTGCGTGCCTAGACATGGTGAGCACGTGCTCGCTAACGGAGCTTCCCTCTTCCATCTTGCAGGTAAAGAAATTCTCGGAGGCCTCATGGCTCTCCACGGCCGTGTGAGTCTCAAAAATGAGCTTGAGCTCCTTAATGATCTCGAATGGGTCGTGGTGCTCAAAACGCTTCTGGAGCTCCGTTTCTAAACTGTACAGGATGGCACACTGAACTGTGGAGTAATGATTTTTCCGAGTGGTGTAAACATTCTTTACATTATCGGTGGCATCATCTGCAGGTGGGTCACCTAGCGGTGCTTCGAGCACATAGGTCATCTGACCAGCCCTGAGGACAATCTTCAGACCACGGAGCCAGTCCGTGAAGTTGCTTCCATTGTTCTTAAGTTTTTCTTTCTCTAGGAACGCATTGAAATTGATGGAGAGATTCGCCATAATCTACAACAAATTTGCAAGTAGTTTAGACTAAGTTTATGATAAATTGAGTTCTACTTTAATTCTTAAATTAACTAGGTGAACTCCCACTCAAAACAACATCCCTCACATTGTCTTAGTGACTACACGAACCAAGTCCACTACACCAAGTCCGATCTTCACGAGAGAAGATGTAGTTTCATCGGCGAACAATCTTCATGTTCATCATATCACTTATATGATTCATGCTCTACCTTTCGGTATTCCGTGTTCCGGGACCATGTTTGTACATGCTAGGCTCGTCAAGATTAACCTTAGTTTCCGCATGTGCAAATCTGGCTTGTACCCATTGTATGCACACGTAGAATCTATCACATCCGATCATCACGAGATGCTTCGAGACGACGAGTCTTAGCAACGGTGCCAACTAAGGACGAACACTTTATTACTTGATATTTAGTGAGAGGGATCATCTTATAATGCTATCGTCGCGATCTAAGCAATACAAGATGCATAAAGGATTAACATCACAGGCAATTCATAATTAGTGTGATATGATATGGCTCTTTCTTCTTATGCCTTTGATCTCCATCTCCAAAGCATGAACATGATCTCCATCATCACCAGCATTGCGTCAAGGTCAGTGGCGCCGCTTCATGGTTGTCCATCATCACCAGCAACTATTACAACTACTTGGAATAAAGCTATTACAAGATGAATAGACACACAGGTCTTAACAGAATCAAAGACAACCATTAGGCTCCTGCCGGTTGCCATATTACAACAAGGATCATTGCATACATCAAATATAATCACAATCACATGATGGCCATATCACATCACAAAACTCCTGCAAAAACAAGTTAGACGCCTCTAATTTCTTTGCAAGTTTTACGTGGTTTGGGGCTTTCGAATAAGAACGGATCTTACCTACGAAACTGAACCACAACGTTGATACAAGTGTTATCAAGTGCAAAGTGTAGATTGGATCTATAATATGATGGGAGAGACAGACACCCGCAAAGCCACTTGTGCAAAAAAAGTTACACGTCAAGCGTGGAGCAAGTCTCATGTACGATGACATGTAATGTTAGCCCGAGCCGCTTCATCCCACCATACCGCAAGATGCAAAGTACACACATAGCAAAAGACGGCACGAGCACCAACGCCCACAACATCATTGTGTTCTACTCGTGCAACAGATCTACGCATAGACAAGGCTCTGATACCATTGATGGGTTCATAGCATGGAAAACAAAAAGTTTCTACCGCAAGAACGAACAAAACCTAGATCTAATCCAGATAAAAGCCAAGATCTAATCTATTAGACATGAGCAACGAGATAGATCTTGTACTAACCCTCGTAGAACCGAAAGCGTTACGAGATTAGATCTCGGGGTTGATGTAGTCGATCACTTGCCGATCTCAAGATCGTGTGGACGATCCTTCCGGCGCCGCGTTCCGGCAGCGCTTCCGCAGTCGGTCACACGTGCGGAGTCGAAGCAAACCTTCCTCTCCCCGTTCCAGCGAGCAGCGGAGGTAGTAGATCTTCTCCACGGAATCCCAGCAGCACGACGGTGTGGTGGTGGTGGTGGTGGAGGAGAGAATTCTGCAGGGCTTCGCCTAAGCCGGAGCAGAGCGAAGGAAGAGGAGAGAGGCGGCGGCTAGAGCTTGTTATGAGAGAGGGCTAGGAGGGGGCGCCCCTCCCTTCTATTTAAAGGAGGGAGGCGCGCCTGGGGAGGGGGAGTCCTAGTAGGACTCCCCTCCTTGGCCGGCGGGTTGGGAAGGGGGGAGGAGTCCTCCTCCCCCACTTTTTTGGGAGCGTACTTTTACAGCCGGCGCCGTGAAATATTATTGACCGTTGCCGACCTGCAGCCCGTACGCAGTACGCACGCCTGCGCCGGCGGCAGGCAGGGGTCGTTCGTTCTCGCCGGAGAACTAGCGCCGTCTGCCGTTCCGTACACGGGCGGCGGGTCGTCGTGGCTGCTGCGGTACCGTGTGGAATTAATTCCGGCAGCCCAGCCCAGCCCGCCGGCTATTTTCTGACGTGAATGTGCTCGTACTACGTTGGCCAGCCGTTGCGTTATTCTGCAGCCGTCGGCTTGCCACTTTCGACGGGACGATGGCTGCACATATCCGATTTGGTGTATGTTTCCGCGCTCACGCCATTTTCGTTGGTCATCCAGTTATACCCGCCGATCCACATTTAGAAGATGCGACGCTCATCAGGGCGTCCCTCGAGACACTTCGATTCGGTGGAACGTGAACTTCGTGGGCGAAACTGACTCGCTCGTGGACGATTCAGAAATGTGGTATCACGATCGACCCAGCCTAGCTGAGAAAACTAGGTAAGTTGCTATATATAGAGAAGTGTGGCGTGGGCATGCCGTTGCATTGTGTAATGGACAAAAAATTGCACATATGTCAGGAATTAACAACTGGCTATCGGGATATAGTCTGCCGTTGGTGCACTTTTCCATGCTGCGTCGCCAATGTTGTACTAACACCTCGTGGAACATCCTAGTAGTATTAACAAATTTAACTACTCCCTCCGACTCAATACCCCTGAGGTCCTATCCAATATTACGGAGATACCCTCAAAGAAAATGAGAGAGAGAGAGAGAATATAGAATGGGATGGTTTCCAAGGGGAGGAGGTGACCCCTATATATAGTGGGAGGGGAGGGGCACCACCCAAGGGGCAGGCCGTGTGGGACTATTCCCACAGCCATCGGCCACCAAGGGAAAGCTGCTGATGAGTCCAAAATTGAGGCATATTTAAGTATATAAATTATTTATTTTGTCACTCATTAGTTGTTACATCTATCTACAACTATGCTATTGTGTATGATTACCAGTTCTCATTCATTTTCACATAGACTTTACACAATTAGTAGTTTTGTTAGGATTTTATTACTTTTCCTTGTCTTTGACTTGTGTGTAGGTGTTGTGTTGGATTATGGATAAATCAAGGCAAAAGAAACCAAGAAGTTGCAATATGGAGGAGTTGCAGGCACCAGACTTAGCCATTTGAGAGGTGGAAAAAGTGGATTTTTCCATAAACTCCAAATGAAGATCCAAGGCCATGGTATTATATCCCTCGTACGAATCCAACGAGTCTAAGAACATCAAAATCTAGGTTCGTATGAAGAAATAGTGGCCAAAATACAAAAGCATACAACACCCCGTCCGCCCGTACCATGGGCCTGGACGCATAGAAATGATTGTTCTGGACGCGTTTCTTCACAGAATCCATCCCCGTATGTTCCTAGACCTTCCTTAGGTCATACGGAACGTATTGGGAGATATTGGGGGTACCCCTAGGCCTATATAAAGAGGCAAGGAGCCAAGGGAGGGGCATCTCTCTACACATACCTCCACGGCGGAGCCCTGCCGCCTTGGAAACTCCATAGCCGCCGCCTCCAAAAGATCTCCACCATCAACATTGCTCAAGAGGAGAAGGGACTTGGATCTTGAAGGCCTCCACACCGATCTACATCACCAACGTCTCCAACACCAATCCCCTTCGTCTACTTGGCTGTAATCCAAACCCTAGTGTGGATCTTCACTTGTATTCGGTTGTACTCTCATATCCCATACATATGATTGCCATGATGTTGATTGTCTTTATATGTGAGTAGTTCCTTTGTTCTTGGGGAGATGGAGAAACCCTAGCACCATTATGAATTTGTAATAAAGATGATCTATTGTTGTGTCCATATGACTTGCCGGTCTATGATAGATTTATGATTTGTGTTTGATCTCTCTCTTTAGATGGTATGTGTAGTTGGCCACATATCATTTGCCCTTGGGACTAAAGGGAGGGAAAATCCTTTGGATGTGTTTTGGAATCGTACCCATAATAGCCCCGTGACAGATTGGTGATGGGTTCGTAGCATGGAAAACAAAAAATTTCTACCGCAAGAATGAACAAAACCTAGATCTAATCCAGATAAAAGTCAAGATCTAATCTATTAGACATGAGCAACGAGATAGATCTTGTACTAACCCTCGTAGAACCGAAAGCGTTACGAGATTAGATCTCGGGGTTGATGTAGTCGATCACTTGCCGATCTCAAGATCGTGTGGACGATCCTTCCGGCGCCGCGTTCCGACAGCGCTTCCGCAGTCGGTCACACGTGCGGAGTCGAAGCAGACCTTCCTCTCCCCGTTCCAGCGAGCAGCAGAGGTAGTAGATCTTCTCCACGGAATCCCAGCAGCACGACGGTGTGGTGGTGGTGGAGGAGAGAATTCTGCAGGGCTTCGCCTAAGTCGGAGCAGAGCGAAGGAAGAGGAGAGAGGCGGCGGCTAGAGCTTGTTATGAGAGAGGGCTAGGAGGGGGCGCCCCCTCCCTTCTATTTAAAGGAGGGAGGCGCGCCTGGGGAGGGGGAGTCCTAGTAGGACTCCCCTCCTTGGCCGGCGGGTTGGGAAGGGGGGAGGAGTCCTCCTCCCCCACGAATCCGTGTCTCGCCCCACAAGGTTTCCTTTGACCCTTTCTTGGTTTTCAAGCAAACACCAAGAACTCTTCTAGAACCTTCCAGAACATTCCGAAACCTTCTAGAATCTCCATACAAACACTTCGGAACATTTCCTAACTTAGAAAATGATCCCCAATATATGAATCTTATTCTCCGGACCATTCTGGATCTCCTCGTGATGTCCCGAATCCAATCCGAGACTCCGAACGACATTCGGTTTCCAACGCATATTCCATATCTACTTAAAACAACTTCGAACCTTAAGTGTGTCACCGTACGGTTCGTGAATATGCAGACATGATGAAGACACCTCTCCGATCAATAACCATCAGCGGGATCTGGAGATCCATAACGGCTCCCACATACTCAGCGATGACTTCGTGATCGATAGAACCATTAACATACGAAACCAATTCCCTTTGTCACGCGATATTCTACTTATCCGAGGTTTGATCGTCGGTATCTTCATACCTAGTTCTACCTCATTACCGATAAGTACTCTTTACTTGTTCCATGTTATGTCATCCCTTGTGACCCAGTCACATTCTTGCAAGCTAACTAGATGACATTCCACCGAGAGGGCCCAGAGCATATCTATCCGTCATATGGATGGAAAAATCCCAATCTTGGTTCATGCGCTTCAACACATACTTTTAGAATACCCAATGACACCTTTATAACCACCCAGTTACGAAGCGGTGTTTGATGTCATCAAAGTACCCATCCGGTGATGGTGATTAACATAACCTCATGGTCGAAGTATTAGGTTACTATGCATTTGAAAGCTTACAGCAATACAAACTTAATTACTTGATCTTATGCTACGCTTACTATGGGTGTGTGTCCATCACATCATTCTCCTAATGATATAACCTTGTTATTAATGACATCCAATGTCCATGATCAGGAAACCATGATCATCATTTAATCAACAAGCTAGTTCCACAAGAGGCTTACTAGGGACTCTTTTATGTTTACAAAACACACATGTATTAGTGTTTCCTTATAATACAATTATAGCATGGGATGTAAACATTCATCATAAACACAAAGATATAATAATAACCACTTTTATTATTGCCTCTTGGGCATATCTCCAACAATTGGCGCTGGCTCGTAACCTACACGGTCAAAGGAGGATAAAAGAGTGACTCCCTAAGCTAATTACGATATCTACGGAAAACCCTTAATTGGCGTGGTTTGTATGGGTGATTGCTCTCAGACATCCCAATGGTTATTTAGAGGTAACCTCACTCTTGGCTCAACAAAGTGGCTTCCTGCGAGCCTTGTAGTGAATATCTTATTATGGAGCTCTCTCCACACATCTCATGACACAAGAAGTATGTTATCTTGATTACTAATAATTAACAATACTATGCTAGCGGTGTATCCTACATCCCCGAGAACATTTTAGCCCTATTGAATTCAACCACACTTTCACACGAACTTGTTACTTGCTTTCTTTATTCGTTTTAATTACTTTTCTGCAAACAATCAAAAACTTTTCAAACACCCTTTACTTGAGATCAAAGGCAGCTTACAAGTATCCTTTGGTAGATAGTAATGAGGGACATAAAGACATTTACCAATAGCTCTATGTGGGTTCGATATCTTTACTTCGAAACTAGCTACAATTGATCTGTGCACTTGCAGTCAATAGCTGCTGACCTAGGTGGGCCCCACATGGGGAGCCCACTAGGGCCTGGCCGGTTGTCCCTCCTCCCTAG
Organism: Avena sativa; assembly: GCA_916181665.1. Lineage (NCBI taxonomy): Eukaryota > Viridiplantae > Streptophyta > Magnoliopsida > Poales > Poaceae > Avena > Avena sativa. The sequence continues at coordinate 462,277,573 of OV702279.1, read as the reverse complement.
GCGCCTTGCCCCTTTGGGCTTCCCCTCCCGGTGAGGCCCATTAGCAAAGGCTGCATATAAAAATAAAATAAAAATATATATTTTAATATTAATTCAACCAATTAATATAAAACACATATATTATTATATTCCTTCACTCCGGAACTCCTTACGGACCCCTTCGATCAACATCGGGTATTACACGGAACTATTCTAGTTTCTCTCTCTCATTTCTCCAATGGTACCATATCAATCGCTATGTGTACTCACCCTTAAGCGTGACACCCTTCGGTTCGAAAACACTCCGGACATGATCGAGACCTCTCTCGTATCAATGATCATCAACGGGACCTGGATGCCCATGATGACCCCCCGTGCATTTCATGAATCTTATCGCTTGAACCTTTAATGTCGCTCCCTATTCCCTTTACCACTTGATACCTAGTTCATCCGAGGTTTGATCTCCGGTATCCTCATACCTAGTTCCACCTTGTTACCGATGAACTTGTTTACTTGTTTCTATATCGTTGCATTTCGTGACCCAGTCACACGCTTGCAAGCTTCGTTAATGCAACGTCACCGAGATGGCCATGTGTATCTATCCGTTATTTGGATTTGGTAAATCCTGGTTTTGATATGTACTCCTCTACACGTTCCTTTGGAAAACCTGAGTGGTACCTTTTTGATCACCCTTTTACGGCTTGATACTTGATGCCATCTAAGCTCCCTCCAAAATGGTGATTTGTATTATCTCATAGTTAAAGGATCACGTTACGAGATTTCTTTTGTTAACATCAATGATGAATATTTATAACTAGATCTCATTGATATATAACTTGTTGGGTGTTTGTCTATCACATCATTCAACTAATGATGTGACCTCATTGTCAATTGACATAAATGCTCATTATCTCGAAAACCTAGATCATCCTCATGACCAACGAGCTAGTTTACTAGAGGTAACCAGAGACACGTTTTATTTACATACCACATGTGTATTAACACTTTGTATTAACACAGTTATAGCATGGTATGAAACATATTATGAACATACACAAGATGTATCAAATAAAACACTTTAATATTTGCCTCTAGGGCATATCTCCTTCAGAAAGTAGCTCAAGTGTCTATTTTCCACAATATCATTGTCTGCCATCACAATACCATCAACGCACACTATCAAGATTGTGGTCTTGTTATTAGAATGTTTATAGAATATTGTATGGTCATTGTTTCTTTGTTGATAGCCTCTTTTTCTGCATAGTTTGTCTAAAACGTTCAAACCATGACCTTGGTGAATGTTTTAACCCATACAACAAAGGATGTAGGCGTAGTACTTTTCATGTACTATGGCTGGACTCAAAACAAGGTGGAATTTGCATATACACCTCTTCATGAAGATCACCATGAAAAAATGCATATTTTACTTCCATCTGGTAGATGCTCCTAGCAAAATTAACTGCATAAGATATGAGAGTCCTCATAGAGTTCATCTTTGCGACATGTGCAAAGATTTCCTCATAGCCTATATCATAAATCGATGTGTACCCCTTGGTTAAAGGAGTACTTTATAGTTGTCTATCATTCCTTCTAGCATGTGCTTAACAGTAAACACTCGTTTGCATCCTGCCAGTTGCTTACATGATAGTAGATCTACGGGCTCCCAAGTTTTTTCCAATGCTCTGCTCTCATTTAGCATTGCTTCGTTCCATTTTGCTACTTCCAACGCTACTTTCTAGTCATTTGGTATGGAAATAGGATCAAGAGAGGCGATACTAATTTGGAGAAATGGACTACAATATTCATAGGAGATATAATTGGCTATATCATATTTTCAGTCTTTTAATATATCATGGTGTGTTCAGGTTCTAGAAGGTTTTCACAATGCAATAGGTATGTTATCTACATAAGTAGAAAGTTCGTTATCACTTTGCCCTAAAGTGCTAGGAGGAGCTACATAATTAGAAGGGATAGTATTGGTACATGGGTCCTCATGCATTTGGGACTCCTCACCTTGAGATGGAAGTGATAAGTGTCCTATAGCATCATCCTCGTCTCCAAGAGAAGAGTTATTATCAGTAACACAATCATTTTCTTCCCCGTGATTTTGACTGTTATTAGTAGACAAAGAATCACCTGGAGTGGGAGTAAGAACAAGGACATGTCCTTTACTTCCCCTTTCTTGCTGCTCATCAGATGGAGACAAGGAAATACCAGAATCAACGTTTGACCCATAATATGGTTCATCCTCACGGAAAGTTACATCCCCGCTCACAAACAAAGATGCTCCGAAGAACACCAATACCTATAACCCCTTTTTGAGGGAGAATAACCCATGAACACACATTTAACAACACGGAATCTAATTTCCCAACCGAATTTCCATAATCATGCACAAAACAAACACTCCCAAAGATCTTTGGAGGAACCACATATTCATTAGAGTTCAAAGGACACTCAGCGGGATTTGTAATCTAGAACACGAAGATGCATGTGATTTATCAAGTAAGTTGCAATTTTTGAGGATCGAGGAATGAGTCCAGTACTAGATGAAACGGGAATTCTCTAGATCTCACCCAATACATCTTTATTCTCATCTCTATATTATTTGTACATTTTACGTTCAAACCCTCAAACAAATATATTATTTCAACTCACATCAACAAACTAATTATTATTCATCAAACAAAAGTGTATCTCATTATGGAGTGCTAGTTTTTTATTGACAACTAGGAGCAACAAACAATGATTTTTGTGTCGTAACAACAACGAGTTTATCTCTGCCTCGAAAAAGTCCAAAACACGAAAGTAACCAATGAAGAACGCAATTCAATATGCATTCACCGAGTCGTGTAACATAGCCTTCAGCTCCAACCGTTATTGTCATGTTTTGAATTCACATGCATTGCCGTCCACTAGACCTTCAAAATTACGATGGAAGTAGTCGTGACACAGATGCGATCAAATGGACGAGGCTCGTCGGACCGTGTCACTCTGCAGGCTGCACAGCTGCATCAGCTGCCTGGACAATTTCCAACCCATAACCCGGCCTGCAGATGCAGAGATCACGGAAGCGATCAGATCAAACCAACCAGCCGGGGCCGGGTCATGAGTTCAAGCCCACCCTACCAATCCATCCCACCCGTCCATGACCTCTGATCCAACGTCGACACTTCACCACGTCTTCCTTCCAACAATCTCACCTAAAAAATAAGCGAAAAATAAGAGAGGGATAGAAGAAGAGAATAAATAATGGTGATGAGGCCGGTAAGCATGGCATCACGGTCCACGAAAGTCGGGACGATTCCGTCCAATTTACTACCCCGATCCCAGCTCAACGCGCCAACACGTCTCGCTCGTATATATACCTACTCCTCTTCTCCATTCCAGATCAATATCCATTAATCATATCCTCCAATTCAGCAAACCCTTCACGCATCCGCTTCCTTCCGACTGCCGCAATGGCCAACGCGAGGAACGCGGCGGCGCCCGCTGCCGCTTCTTCTTCTTCGTCGTCGTACTCCTCTTCGGCCACCGACGCGGAGATCCTCAGGTCCCTTCACCGCCTGGCGCGGGACCTGGCCGCCGCCGAGCCGCCGGCGCCGTTCCTCAGGGCGGTCTTCGCTTCCGTGTCCCGGCGCGCGAAGCTTCTCGTAGCCGTGTTCGATGATCTCCTGGGCGTCGCCGGCGGTCTGCCAAGGTCGGCGTCGCTGTGCCTCCGCGAGGTGCTCCTCGTGCTGCAGCGGTTCAAGGCCGTCGTGGCCGACTGCGCCGCGCGCAGCCACATGCGCCTGCTGCTGCAGTCCGACGAGGTCGCCGGGCGTGTGCGGGAGCTGCAGCACGACCTCGCCACGCTCCTCGACATCCTCCCCGTCGCCGAGCTCGGTCTCGCCGACGACGTGGCGGACCTCCTCGCGCTCGCGTCGCGCCAGTGCCGGCGCCCCGCGCCCGAGGTCGCGGCGGAGCGGGAGCTCAAGGCCAGCGTGCTGGCGCTCATCCACGAGGTCGAGCGGGAGATCGTGCCGGGGCGGGAGCGGCTGGAGGCCATCCTCGAGGAGGTGGCCATCAACGACCCGGCCAGCTGCAGCGAGGAGATCGAGATCTTGGAGCGGGAGATCGGCGAGCGCCTGGCGGAGCGGTGGACGTCGGCCATGATCGCCCTCGTCGGGCTCCTTCGGTACGCCAAGTGCGTCCTCTTCAGCGCCGCCACGCCTCGGCCGATGGACTCCAAGGTGGATCTTGACGACGATGCCGCCGAGCCTCCCGCGCCGCCGCCGGACTTCCGCTGCCCCATCTCTCTCGATCTGATGCGCGACCCCGTCGTGTCCTCTAGTGGCCAGACGTACGACCGCGAGTCCATCACGCGGTGGTTCGGGGCCGGCAAGTCGACCTGCCCCAAGACCGGCCAGGTACTGACGAATCTGGAGCTCGTGCCGAACAAGGCGCTCAAGAACTTGATCTCGCGGTGGTGCAGGGAGAACGGCATCCCCATGGAAGGCAGCGAGCCTGGCAAGCCCGAGCCGGCGCCACCGGTGGCCGCCAACAAGGCCGCGGTGGAGGCGGCGCGCATGACCGCGTCGTTCCTGGTGAAGAAGCTCTCGGCCTCGTTCTCCCCTGGGTCGGACAACCGCGTGGTGCACGAGATCCGGCAGCTCGCCAAGTCGGGCTGCGACAGCCGCGCATTCATCGGGGAGGCCGGCGCGGTTCCACTCCTGGTGCCGCTGCTCAACTCGGAGGACGCCGCGCTGCAGCTGAACGCCGTGACGGCGCTGCTGAACCTCTCCATCCTCGAGGCCAACAAGAAGCGCATCATGCACGCGGACGGCGCGGTCACGGCGCTCTGCCAAGTGATGGGCTCCGGCGCGACCTGGCGCGCGAAGGAGAACGCCGCGGCCACCGTGCTCAGCCTGTCGGCCGTCCACTCGTACCGCCGCCGGCTGGGCCGTAACCCGCGTGTCGTCGAGAAGGTGGTGCAGCTCGTGCGCACTGGCCCGTCGAGCACCAAGAAGGACGCGCTGGCGGCGCTGCTGTGCCTGTCCGCCGAGAGGGAGAACGTAGGAAAGCTCGTGGGAGCGGGCGCCGCGGAGGCAGCGTTCTCGTCGATCAGCGAGGAGGAGACCGCGGCGGCCGTGCTGGCGTCGCTGGCGAAGCGCGGCGGGGCCGACGCGATCGTGAAGATCGACGGCGCCGTGGCGCGGCTGGTGGCCGAGATGCGGCGTGGCACGGAGTGGTCGAGGGAGTGCGCCGCGGCCACGCTGGTGCTGCTGTGCCGGCGCGCGGGCGCCGCAGCGGTGACGCAGGTGCTGGCGGTGGCCGGGGTGGAGTGGGCGATCTGGGAGCTCATGGGCTCCGGCTCGGAGCGCGCGCGGCGGAAGGCGGCGTCGCTCGGCAGGGCGTGCCGGCGCTGGGCGGCCGCCAACGCGGCGCAGGACACCGATTGTCCCACCTCCACCGTGTCGCCGCGGACCGTGGTGGCACAGTGAAATTCTTCCGCGACATTCATTGATCCGTAGGAAGGAACAGCTGAAAAATTCCAGAAAAAAAAGAGTGTAGGAAATTCTTGTGTACAGAATTGGGTTGCTTGCCTTCTAGTTGTAGTTAGGCTGTCACGATTCTTTAGTCCCATTGGGATACAAACAGAGTAATTTGATCAACTGTGCATACACAACATTCTTTGCTTCCTTATTTTAGTTGTTGAATCTTGTAACAAAGGAAAGAAATACTCCATGTAATATCAATTTGTGCTCCTCATTCTTGGTTCCTCCTGTTGCACGCAGCAAGCGAGTCATTTGTGCTGGTATACTACTGTACTTGACGGTCTTGCAAATTGTAATGATGATTGGGTAATTGATGGCGCAGGTACGAGCAAGGCCAGCAGTGCCGTGGAGGGGTAAATACACGGCGTCCGTGGGTGGTGGTTGCGGTGGAGCGGCCGGGGACCGAGCTGCCGGCCTTTCCGGTCCGTCCGTCCAAAGGAGGAGAAAAGAGGCGGGGAGTGCACGGTAGCCGACGGACGACGAATATGTCGCGCCGCTGGAAATGCTCAATGAGGATCGAGGAGTGGCCGCATTTCCAGCTAGCCTTCACCGGCTTTTGGGCAGAAAGGCAAGCCGCTGCCAGCTCGGTGCGCATCATCATCCATGCTAGCCACTCAACATGATGCTCCTACATTGGGACATGATTATTCGGCATTGACATTTTTGCTGGGTTCCTTTCTTGCCAGATGCGTTCCAAGACGTACGCTGTTGCGCTTGCACATGCTGACCCGCGCTGGCCGCCCCGTCAATTGGGGAAAAAATGGTGCCCCATAGCTGTTTCCTTCAAAGACAAAAGAGTAGTATAGTCCCGAAAAATGCTTGAGGGCATGTACAGTGTGAGATATTGTCAGACTCATGCTAAGAAAATTGCTAGACTCGAGTCTAAGAAATGAAATATGGTCCAGCGTTTAGCACATATAAAGGCCCTACCAATCAGAATAAAAAGAATCAATATAGAAAGTCTACCATACACTGACAAGTGGGCCTATCTAACATATAATTTTTTTAGACATATGTCTAGTACTAGACTCAGAGTCTAAAAAATCTTGGCTAGACTCACCTCCTCCACTGTTTAGACATAGGTCTAAGACCAAAAAAAATTTTTTAGACACAGGTTTTTCACCACACTGCACACGAGTAGTAGTGGCAGTATCTTTCCAATCTCCAAAGCCCGCGTGCCTCTCTCGCCACCACTTTCCTTTACTCTCCTTATCAGTCTCACGTTGCTTCCTCCAAAATGACAAAGTACATCTTACAACCCCCAGCAATCTACTTCTACACGGGGCGGGGTTAATTTTCTGATGCGTACTTCTACCGTGTCCAGGAGTAACATAATAAGCTTATGGTCGAGAAGTCAAGGCTGTACCGTTAGTACTATCTGAAGCAATTGATGCACGCCACTTGCCCACTTGGGCATATGTATATGTACATTCCCATCCTGATTAATCTGCACCGTTGGCGTGCTTCGTAGCACCACCATCCCGTCGACAGGGACAAGGTACGTATACTCCTCTTTTGTGAGAGTTGGATAACAGTCGCTAGCTAATGGCGTGAACCAGAGGGCACACTGCATTGCACGAGTGTTCCTCCTTTTTTTTAAACAAGACCGTTGACAGGTCAGCTGATGTTGTTTTTGCCAGAGACTGACTAACTGAAGAAGAAGGAGGAGGTTACCTGGCTAAAACTGATGGGACCTCTTGCGAGAACGACACCTATTTTTGAATTTGTGCAAATTCTGGACAAGGGCCCATGTGAGTTCCAAATGGCCATTTAGTGAAAAGTCGTATTCTGTGACGGTCATGAGGTTTTCCGCTAATTAATTTGCCAACTACTAAATTGTAAATTTAGTTGCTTGTTTCAGTTTTTAAGTGTGAAAAGTCATTTAGTATACAAGCTTCGACGACAAATTAAGCACCTAGGGGACATGTAGAGAAGGTTAGAAGGCCTCGCAAGCCAGCACATTTACCACCCCCACCCCCAGCCGTTGGAGGAAGCCGTCCCACTACATTACGTACATGTTATTCCCTTGGTCTAGGGCTCAGAGATATGCCTCTCACGGCGAGAGGAACAAATCCCATCTTGATTGCTCATGCTTCGCAACATGCTCCATGATAAACCCGAAAGCTAAGATTATAACTAACCTATTACGGTGTACCGTATGATAGCATCTAAGCAGGTAGATTCACGCCTGAAGTACATGCGACAATCTCAGGTCTAACTCCAAAACGTGCACATCGTGTAGAGAGAGAACTGTAAGCATTATATCCATGTCTCGTGTTGGGTCAGTCCAACCACATTTTCGTAACATGTGCCCACATATTTGGTTTGACATATCTATGTCCATTACCTGCAAAACATACTCATCAACCAATCCACGTCTTACTCTATGCATTCATATGTGTCCTCATATGAACTCCGACTAGGCACAACTATAGAATAACCATACAAGTAAAGAGTTTCACAAAGAAATCACGTATTTTTCAATCAATACAAGTTGCCTGTTATGGATATTCAAGGAACATATATAATAAATCATGGATACAAGAAAATATAAGCATCTCTATAATTGCATCTTAGGTGTATTTTCAACAACTTTTGTTGACACTCTTCGAGTACCGAGTCTCGAACTTCAGGGTGAAAACCTTAGGCCTGACTTTCATTTGTCATACTTGCAATGGCAGAGGTCCTGCTGCTTTTTTGTTGAAGACATTGTGCGGAGATTTCTTTGACTATTTCTAGGGTGAAACCCCATGATCTAACTTTGTTGTTTCGATCGAGGGACAATAACACTTGTTAATTGGTCCCTTCCTGGTGGAGTTGGTATCAGAGAGCCTCTTTTGCAACCTGGGTGTTGAAAATTGTGGTGCTCGTTTCCTGCGGCTGCGAGTCACTAATCGGTTGATCAATTTCTCAGGCAATATCTTTTACCTTTTTTTGCTATGTATATTTTTCATGTCACAACTGGCTCTTGATATTATATTATTATAGAAATAGGGTAAACTGATATCTTGATATTAATATATTTCTCTACAAAAATGCGAGCTAGAAATAGAACCATAAGACCAAGGACTTGCTTTTGTGACGGTCCCAAGTCGATAGAGTATATAAGTTGCATTATTTTTTTCACATTATGTTAAAACTTCTAGATATGATTGGCCTTAATGAATCTATCATCAAAATAGCCTTTTAAAGGATGCACAATAAGGACATAATAAAGTCACAGACTAATTAACTTCTATCGATTCTCTTATTAATTATTTTTGCGAAAAAGTCAAAACAAATATTATCTAAAACCGGCCCGTACAAGAACATCCTTACAAGTAAAAACATGTAAGTCCTTAAAACTTCAGCAACCTCTTCCTTCTGCATCCCTCCATGGCATGCCATGAGCAAAACTTGATGCCGCCTCTTGGCCTCCGGCGGAGCAAAGATCGTGTCGAAAAATGTTTGAAAAAACCCTGGTGAAGTCGTCGGAGTAGACCAGAAGATGTTGACGACCACAATATCAAGAGATCACCGTCCCGAAGAAGTCAATATCCAGAAGGGCCAGGAAATATTCCCAACTCCGACGAACCATGAGTTCTCTTACTAATTCAATCGGGCATGTTATTTTCTTGTGATCATGTTTTTCATATACAAAATGTTTATACCCTCATCGTTGAAATGTTTTTTTTGTTAGTTTAGAGTTCTATATTCAAGTCATTACCCAATTGGAACGAGAACAAAGACCACGAATTTGACCAAGCCTACTTAACTAATTCTTTGTGATTACATCTTAAGAAGTTAAGATTATTCAACTACAAATAAAATTAAGAATACCAGTCATCCACCTCTACCACACGTATAATATTTAAAGAGAACCTCTACCACACGATATGATATTTAAAGAGAAGAGCAACCAAGCACATAAATACACTGCGTGCCACATGAAAATAGTTTTATCTCTCAAACTGTTAACCAGATTGACAAGCCGTTTTCACCGTTACCTTCATCAGGGCGAGAACTTCGAAACTAAATCCTATGTTAATATGTTTCGAGAATATTTTTTCACTAGTTACTTGCCAAATTATTAGTACTTAGTTGCCAGATTAAAAAAAGAATCCATTTGTCGGAATTTGTCAAATTGTTGTCATATATATATATTTACTGGATTATGCACTACTTAGTTGCTTGATTAAAATAATTTATTTGTGAGTAGTTGCGATTGTTGCCATATACTTGCCAGATTATTTCTACTTAGTCACCGATTAAAAATAACTTGTTTGTCACTTTCATGTAAATCATTTTACATTGATGTAATGTGCTATATGTTCTCATGATTTTTTTTAAATAATACACTTTATTTAGTGATTTTGACATGTATTGTATGATTTTAAAAATTTACAAAAGTAGCACATTGTCGGCTTCGCCCTAGCCGAGTGAACCAATTCGGCCAGGGCCTGACCGAGTGGGCCGTCGGCTGACAACCCAACATGCAGTCGGTCAGACCCTGGCCGAATGCTCCATTCGATTAGGCCCAGGCCGAATGGACCATTCGGTCACGCCCAGGCCGAATGGAGCATTCTGTCAGGCTCAAGCCAAATGCGCATGAGAGAGAGGAAGAAGCTAGCCACGGGAGGAAAAGAAGAAGAGGAGCGGGCGGCCCGTGATGTGGTTAACCTGGTGACTTCCATTCGGCCTACTCCGGACCGAATGGGCATTCGGTCTGGGTCTGACCGAATGGAGCATGCAATCAGTCTGGGCATGGCCGAATGGGCATTCAGCTTGGGCCTGACCGAATGGAGCATGTAGACCCCGCAACCCCACGCGGCCACATGCAGTCGGTCCGCTCTTGGCCGAATGGAGCTAACTCGGCTTGGCCCATGCCGATTGACCTATTCGGCCAGGGCGAAGCCGACTATGTGCTAGTTTTGTAAATTTTTAAAATCGTGCAATACATGTCAAAATCATTAAATAAAGTGTATTATTTTTTTAAAAAATCGCTATGTTCTGTGGAACGATGTCATCTCTTAGTTACTGGGCACATCTTAAGGCTTCTCTCTAAATTTGCAGATCATTTTGATGTCTAAGACATGTAGATCGTCAAATATAATTATACACAATTATCATGGAAGTTGTTTGTTGCTAATCTGGCAACCATGCTAACCTCATTTGGACGGCGTGATAGATTTTCTTGTCGAAACTTAGTAACATAGGATCATGTTTTGAAATGCTCATCGTGATAAAGTCGGTGGTGAAAACAGATCACTAATCGGGTAAATCATTTTAAATTTTTGGATTTATCAATAGATACGATGATGTTATTCTATGGTGACACATTCCCTACATGTGGTCACTCCCATAGTGAAAATCAGGTGAAAAAATTACTTCCTCCCTTTCAAAATATAATATGTTTTAGCTTTATGAAAGGAGTGTATCTAGACTCGTTTTAGTGTGTAGGTTCACTCCAAACCTAGATGAACCTACACACTAAAATAGGTTTAGATACACTCCTTTCACAAAGTTAAAACATGTTATATTTTGAAACAGAGGGAGTACGTCGCATGGAAAGAGCATGGATGAATTAGAATTTGCCAACAATGAAACATTACCATCAATAGCTGGCATGAATCCAATACGGACTATTAGATCCCGCGCCTCTCAGTCGCTGCCTCCTCTCCTGACCTAGTCGCAGAATTTGTGCCTCCTTCATAGAACGGTTCCCCTTCCTTCGGTCGATCTCGCCGGTGTCGGGAGGGATGGGGAACCCGATCTATGAGTGGAGTTTACAATAAAAGTAGTGTTTTCAAATATTAGATTAGTGTTTTGGTCGTCTTGACCTCTATGTTAATGGAGATGTCATCGTCTATAATAAGCGATCTTCGGCTTTTCTTTCGACAACGAGATCTCTTTCTCAGCGTCAATGGTGGTGTTTAAAGATTAAGATTCTATCGGTACAGTCTTTCATATCTTCCTTCACCGGATCAATTTAGATTTTTTTCTCGTGGTTGTCGCGAGGATTATTCTCGCAATATTTGTCCCGGCTGCTACGTCCTCGACAATGGTGATTCGTACTCTCGATTTGCCAGCGACGTCGATCAGGCTGCTTGTGTTGGATCTCTTGTCGGAGTTGATTGATTACCCTAATGGTTGCGCGCGTGCACGTAGCCTTGGTACTGCGGCTCAAAAAATTATGGGAGAATCTTTCTTGGTATTTACAGGTTATGGTTTGGTATCTGTTAGTGTTCCAGAAGCAAACTGTAAGATTATGTTTTGGAAGAAGAAAGAGATTGAAGACCTCAAAGATTAGCTAGTTTCTTTTATACTTTATTTTGTTATCGATTGAATGTATCTCTACCATGTACTATTTGCTATAAATATATCATGGTATTGATTGTCCAAAAAAATAGGCACTATTAGATGATCATGTTGAATCCAATGGGCATTGTTAGGTGTATATAGCATGAATAACACATGTACAATAAATGAATAGCAAGTATATCCGAACTCATATTAGATCTCTGCCGAATAATTTGACTTGAGGGGACATTCGTCTGGTTTTGCAAAGTTTAGGGGGTTATTAAGTGAGCCAGTTTTGACTTGAGGGGGTGCTGTGTCCAAACTCTGAAACTTGTGGGAGGTTATATGGAGTTCTTCCAAAAAGATGATGTACGACTGCAATTAATGATGAGAGATGGTAGTATTATTATAGGTAGAAATAGTATCATATCATTTAAAACTAGAAAATTTAGTATAAAAAATTGTACACAATTTTGCCATGCGATTTACAAAACAATAAATATAATAAGACTTACCAATACAATGTATTATGATAATACATTGTCGAGATATTATCATATCCACTATAACCGGTCTTAGTAACTTGACATGAATCCAATGCGCATTGTTAGGTGATCATGTATGTGTATATCATGAGGAACCACCTGTACAATGAGTGAATACCAGGTCGTACTATATCTGAACTCAGATTAGACATCTACTGAACAAGTTTCATTACTATTGCTTTCTTGATCGCCAACAGGTAGTCATCTGTGGACTCACCATCGACATAGTAACTCAAACAGTAGTGCAAAAAGAAACACCACATAACGACGCGATTCAGAAAATCAGTGTCTTCGCTAAGCACTCGTGCTCGGGCTCGTGCAGAAAGCTTTACCGGCGTCCGGCACGACGGGCAGGTGCGGCTCCTCTTCATCCACTCGTCGATGCACGCGGCGTGGAAGACGTGGCCGCATCCTTGCAGCCGCCGGCACGTCTCGCCGGCATCCTGCGGCTGCTGCTCCAGGCATATGCAGCATCTGTCGCCATCGCCGCCTTCTGCGTCGCTGATGACGCCCTGTTCCTCGTCGTAATGACTAGAGTCTTGGCTGCCGTCGCCAATGGCGGTGTACGAGCCCTGGTCGTCGGGGTCTCGGGCGCCGCCGCGGACGTTTATCCTTCTTGAGATGACGACGTAGACGAGCCGGAAGAAGAAGACGAGCTCCACGGCGCCGCTCGCCCAGAATAAAAGTTCGATGATAAAGTCGATGATCGCCATCGGATCTCCCACGTAACCACCACGACCACGATGGAAGATTGTTGATTGCCTCGAACAAAAGAACGATTTTGCCCTTTGTATTTTCTAAGGCTTTCTTAACTGACCAGGTGTTGCTCTTATGGTCTAGAAGTTTTCAGAACCCTAGCCTAGCAAATAGGAATTCGGTTCGAAAGAATTGTATGTGACGTGATATAGGAGGACTGTTCCCGATCAATGTCCTGTTTAGTTTACACAGGACTTTACCTCTTATTACCTCTACATACTATCTCCGTCCTAAGGCTTAAAGCATATAATTTTTTTAAAAGTCAAACCAACTAAAGTTTAACCAAGTTTTTAGAGAAAAATATTAATATTTACACTACCTAATCCATACCCTTTCATACCTCATGAAACATATTTTCACATGGTATCTATATAATATAATAGTTCTTAATAGATTTTTCTAAAAGTTTGGTCAAACTTTACATGGCTTGACTTTTCAAAATAATTATATGCCTTAAGCCTTGGGATGGAGGGAGTACATTTTACCGGCCTCGTTCAGTTGACCCATGACTTTATTTTTGGCCAACAGGTACCACATCGTCTCGATCCTCTCTTGCCCTAACCCTAGCACCACACCCTTCCTTTCGCCATTGCTCCTCGATTCCTCGTCTCCACCATCCTCATGCCTTACTCTCCGCACTAGCCGACATGACGGCGGGGAAGGGGAAGCCGATCAAATCCGCCGCCAAGGGCCGCAAGTAAGAACAATCCGATCGATTCTCTCTTCGTGTTCTCGCTGCAAATTAAGAGTCCTGATCTCCACGACGTACGTACTATACCCAGAGTGGATTTCTCCAGCATAAGTTGGGCCCCCGACACCATCTCTCCGTCTGTGCGTTGGAGATTCGTGCGGAAGTCAACTAGTCATTATCTGGGACATATTTGCATTTTGATCCTCGTACTATTTAGAATTTACCCTGCTACCTAGGGGAGAGGATAACCATCCAGTCCCAGCGGTCCACCCACCCGTACTGCCCCGTGTCCTCCTCCCTAGGTCCCGACCCCGCCGCCTTCTCGTCCTCCTCTAGCCCGGCGGCGGCGCCGCCTCCTTCTCCTCTAGCCCGACGCCGCAGCCGCATCCTCCTCCTCTTGCCCGGCGCCGCCTTACGCTGGGGCCCAACTTGGCGTCGCGGGCGAGCTGCTGCGACAACTCGAGCGAGGAGAGGTCCCCGAGGAGCTCGCCGGCGCGCACCTCCTCAAGCGCAGCGGCCTGGTTATCTACGTGGGCGACCTGCGGTGGGTGCTGGACGAGGATCCCGCGCGGACCACACGGCCTCCTCGTACAGCCCGTCGAGCACATGGTCGCGGAGCTCGGCCGCCTCCTAGACGACCTCCGCGCCAGTGCGCCGCTACGCGGTCGCGGACTTGGACCATGTATTTTTTTCTTGATTTTCTTCCATGTATCTTGTGAGTGGAACTCGAATCTTTGATGAATCTTTCATACATATTCTGTGAAAATCGGATTTGTCAACTTTTTTGTTGGATCATGTATGGTTCTTGTGTGAATCTTGATTTACTTGAAAAAATGAAAAGGATCTATAATGAAACGTTGTTGGATCTAATATGAATCTTGTATGTGTTAATTTTTTTTATGGATCTTGTATGGATTTGCTGTCAATCTGAGAGTGATTTAGTCATATATTCATGAATCTCCAATGAATTAGCCCTAGAGAAACCGGATCTAGGCATCATCGTTTTTTGAGATTTTTTCATTCAGTTCGTGATGTATCTTGCTGATTTAGTTTTTTTCTATTAATACCGATTTAAAACTTTGTATTTTCACATGAATGAATCTTTATTAATCTTGCTGATGTATCAAGATTTATTTCTTCTTTTCTAGATCAACATGTATAAAACATGAATCTGGTGTGAATCTCGTATGGATCTTTAATGAAACGTTGTTGGTATTATATGAATATTATTGTCTATGAATTTTCGATGAATCTGTGTTGAAAAATTTATGATTTTTGGATTATTTGTATGAAAGTATAGATATTTGCCAAAATATTTGAAAGAAAAAATATAAGGCAAAATTTTGTTTTATATTACAAAAAAGAATATTCCTGAAAGTTTATGAATCACTCAAGAATCCAAAACGATTTCCCCTAATAAAAAAATGAATCCAAAACGAGAACAGGAGAAACCTAGAAAAGACAGGGGCAGACAGGGGCGTTGTGCATATATTGATTAGTCTTGAAGAATGAGGTGGTGCCACTATAGGGGCGAGAAGGGGCGGTCGCCCCTGCTCCCCTGCTGCAGTGTAGAAACCCCCTTCAAGAATTTCCGAGCGGCGGCGCCGTTGGGGCGACCTAGAGTTTGTTGCTGTTTTCGTCGGTCCAAGGTAGCTGTCACACCCCGTTGCCACCGGTGTGGATCGGGACGTGACGATGGTTTAACTCGTCAATGCCCATTGTTATGGACTTGGGTTTTGGAGAAGGAGGGAGCGCTGGAGACATCTATCGGCTAGCAAACAAGCACACATGGGACAAAGGATTTACCCAGGTTCAGGCCTCGTAGAGGTCCCTACGCCTGCTTGTCTGCTTGTGGAATTATTGAGGGAGTCAAAAGTTACAATGGTGCGCAGATGTAATCTGGCGAAGGTTGTGGAAACTAGGGTTGCGTCTGTCCTTCTCGCCGCCCCCTCCTAGCCTTTATATAGATAGGCTAAGTCTCGGATAGCAGGTCGAGTCGGTTACAAGTTAGGGTTTTTCCCTTTAATCTTTCTATCTTTAGCTTCTTCTTGTTCTTCAAGCAATCGAGAGTTCGTAGGTTACTCGAGTCCCTCCATCCGGGCCTTGGCGACACCGTGGGCATGTATGTATTTGGACCGTATATACCAAGCTCGAGTACCTGTAGGGTATACCTATGTCAGTAGCCCCCGAGTGTCCAGTGGAATCGTAGATTCGACTGGGGACTTTTGAAGCCTTCGAGTGCCTAAATGAGTACATTTCGATTGCCTTTATTTGTGTCATAGGGATTGTTGATATACGTGCCTGATATAACCGAAGTATCGGTATCAGTTAACCACCTTAGGGTGAAACAACGCAATCTACTCAAATTCGAGTCCCCGGACTCGAATCCGGAAAAGTGTTGGTGTAATTCGACTCAGGCCGCGGAGGTCTTACAGGAGTCGAATTCCAGTTATATGGGTGTGAGCACTCGACGCGTCCGTCAAGGCATATTCATCGTGCTTGTAGGCACGGATATATTTCTGGTAGTGCGTAGTTAAATGCGTTGCCAGGCCTTATTCAGGTCTTACCTTCACGCCGTAAGCGCGGCATCCGAATTTTATCATCGCGGAGACGATTCGGGCGTCCCAGGAGACGTAATCTCTTTATAGGGAAAATTTGTGAGGCGGTGTTGCCAAGGGTTGCGAGTGCGGATGTTATCAACATACAGTTTTTGTGCAAATAATCATAGGGTGCGCGACCAACGCTTCCTATGGGAGTAGCCCCCGAGTGTCTGGTTGAGTCGAAGACTCAGACAGAGACTAAAGAACTTTTGCGACTGCTGTCGTCTTTTGCTTGCTTGTTTCAATCGAAAACTCAAGCAGAGACTAAAACACTTTTGCGACTACTGTCGTCCTTTGCCTGCTTGTTTCAGTCGAATTTATTTCCAGCGATCCCTATGGGAGTAACCCATGTCCGTAATCGAATTGTGTTTCGAGTGGTTGGGTTTACTTTGTGATTGTTCACGTTCCTGCAACAAGAAAAGAAAAAGTCGTAGGGTGCGCGGCCAGCGCTCCCTATGGGAGTAGCCCCCAAGTGCTTGGTGGAGTCGAAGACTCCAACAAGGACTAAAATAGTCAAAGCTTTCCACTGCGTAGCCTTGATGACGTCAGTGCTGACGTTTGTATGACCTCAGTTGCCCGCGTGAGCGAGTTTGACGGGACGTGACGAGCGGTGGGTCCCACTTTCTGACTTTGATTTGACTGGGCGTGCGTAATCTTATTTTTAACTGCGCCTCCTCGATTTCCGCGCATAATGGTAGAAGTGGGGGGACGGTTCGCGCTTCCTCTTCTCCATGTGTCCAACGCGATGCGTGCCACACGTCCAATAGGGTTTTTGTCAGCCGTTGGATTGCATCTCCCAGGGGTTAAGTAGCGGCGCTGCGGTGGTAATTTTCCATCTCCACTCTTTCGTCCTCGCTGCCATTGCCATTGCTGCTGTTCTTCTGCTTTCCTGCGCTCGTCTCCTCCACAGTGTTGGACCACCTCCGTTCGTTTCCAAGCTACTTTCTGCGCTCTCATCGCCGCTGTGCAATGGGAAAGAAGAAAGGAGGTGCTGCCACTGATTCCGTGACCACCGTTGCCGTGACGAAGAAGAAGGGTGGCTCCGCTGCTGCGGGCACCAGCGCTGCCGCCGGCGGGAAGAAGAAGGTCGCGGGCACCCGCGTGACAAATGGTGCATGGCGCCCCTCCATCATCAAGGCGTCGGATCTCCATCTTCTACGCCAGGATGGAGTTATTTCTGCGGCAGTCACCGATGCGCGCGTCCCCAGCGGTGAGACCATTCCTGCTCCTCCCGCTGGTTTTCGAGTGATGTTTCTCGCATTCGTCATTCGCGGTCTCTCCTTGCCTCTCCACCCCTTTCTTAGGGGTCTTATTTGCTTCTACGGGCTCCAACTCCATCAGCTGTCCCCAAATTCGATTCTCCACATCACCTGCTTCATCACCCTTTGCGAGTGCTGGCTCGGAATCGAGCCACACTTTGGTCTTTTCAAGTGCTTGTTTAAATTGAAGCGTCAGTCCGCATCTGGCTCTTTAGTTTATGACGTAGGTGGTTGCGGAATCCACGTCGACCCATCTGCCACCTACTTCGACATCAAGCTTACCAAGTCCGTCCAGGGATGGAGGGACAAATGGTTCTATGTTCGCGACCAGAAGGCCAAAGATGAGCACTTTGGACTCGCGCCCTTTGATCCGGCGACTCCCTGCAAGAAGATGCGTTCTTGGAAGAACGTAGTTATGCCTGGCAAACTCGCGGAGACGGACGTGCTGTATCAGCGCGTCTGCGACCTCGAAAGTCGCATAGGCGCAGAAGAGGGAGGCTGCGCTCTTATCAGAACTTGGCTGCGCCGTCACGTCTAGCCTCTCCAAGCTAGAGTCCATCCCATGTTTCAATGGAGTGGCGCTGATGATGCCACTCGCGTGTCTGCCGATGGCATGTCCGCGAGTGAGGTGGATAAGAGGATTCGACTGGTCACGAAGTGCACTGTCAAGGATGTGCTTCCAAGTGAACCAGTTGTTCCTCCTTTTGATGCTTCGAATCCTTCTCCTGAGGTATAGTTGTGCTATGCAGTAGCTTATTTTCACGATTGCTTTTCTGTTTGCTTACTTGTTCTGTTTGTTGATCTTCACTGTCTGTATGCAGGATTGGGCGGTGTCGCCTTGTATGCCTCCTCTCCCTGAGGGGATTATTCCTCGCGAAGCTTTGGAAGAGGAAGCCCCCGAGTCCGAGAGCCCGGATACTCGCAAGCGTTCGCGTAGCGAGGATTCCGATGTGTCGACTCCTTCGACTCTAGGAGGCACGGCTGTTGGCGCGGAGTCGCCAATTCCAGCCGTTCCTGTGAGGGCTGTGGCACCGTCTTCTCGCAAGAAGATGCGATTGCCTAGGGAGTCTTCGTCGGAGTCGGCGGCAGCCACGTTTGATCTTGACAAGTTTGACTAGTAAGTTTGCTAGGTCATTCATTCTTTTCTGTTTTCTTCTTGTTGACTTTGCCCTGGAGTTTGCCATTTCTCAATGTTGATTTGATCTTGTAGTCAAGAGGCGTCGTCATCTTCTGGCGACGTTGAGTTTTTGAAGGAATCGGGAGTCACGACTTCAAGGGCCAAGGTAGAGGTTGAGCGTGCTCCTTCTCCCCCGGTGGCGGCCCACTCCGGGCACAATTCTTCGAGCTCTCCTCACATAGGGGAACATCGAATGGTTGCTCGGATTACCGTTCATCAAACTTCTTCGGAGTCGCTAGAGGACCATGTAAATATATATTTCCTTCTTTTTAGTATGGCAGCCGATGTTCTCTGTTGCCCTCTCTGATTCCTTGTTTGTGCGACAGCTCCTTGTAAAGGCAGCCACGCAAGTGGTGGAGTAGGTGATGGCGATTGGTCGCCAGCATGCAATGCTAGAAACGCGTCACCGCGTGGTCGAAAGTGAGTGTTCAACACTTATTCTTTTTCTTCTCCTCCTTTTTTTGGTATAATTGACTGATAGTCAACTTTTGGTTGCCATGTAGCTGAGCATAATGCTTTACTGCGCAATGTCGCCACCTTGGAAAAGACATTAGCCGCAGCTGTGAAGGGGCGCGACGAGGCAATCGCGCCTCGTGATGATGCACAGAAGCGCGAAGAGGATCTGCGTGCCTCCTTTGCGGCCAGGGAAAAGTTGTTCGAAGAGCAACTGTTCTCAGTCGCCAAGGCCCTCTCAGGTACCTTTGCTGGTAGATATTTTATTGTTGTCCTTCTCTGCATCTGGAGTTTTGCCGGTGGCGCTAGAGATTTCATCCATGTGTGGGTTTTCTGTGCAGATGCTGGCGATTTGAGCTTTGACCCGCAGGCCCTTCGTCGCGATGACGCTCTGGCAGGCGCGGTTTCTGCAGTCAAGGACCGTAGCGCCGCTGTCCAAAATACCTTGTCCAAGGCCAAGGCCACCCTTAGTCGCCTCCGGGAGGAGTTGATGCCGAAGGCGGAGCTGGTCGATAATGTGGACGAGCTGGTGGAGTCACTCGCCGGGGGTGTGCCTGCCACCTACAAGAACTCCTTCCGTGCGGCTGGCGTGACCATGTCACTCGCCATGGTGCAAGCCCACGGAGTCGAGATAGATCCCTCTGCGGTGTCGAAGGCGATGCCTGTTGGCGCAGACGGTCAGCAGGTAGTCTTCGCTCCTTTCGCGACTGCCTGTGCCAAATATGGCCATTACTTGATAAATACCGTTGCCAAGTATTCGGAGGAGCTCCAGCGTGCGAAGAAGGCGGCGAAAGCTTCGGCCTCAGGGGCCGGCGGAAAGTCAGTGGCGTCTGATACTGCCACGGACTTGATGAAGCCCCTGAAGCCGTCGAAGTCGAAGAAGCCAGCTGCTCTGTAGTTAGCGTTTTGTAATAGTTAATGAATTGTCCTTTTGGTCTGAGAACATGCCTGCTAGCGAGTGTGTTTGTGAATACTTTATGCTGATCCTGAATGCATCTGTTACTTTTGCCTTTGTGTTAAGTTGGTCGCCTTATTTGCCTCTGTCTTGACTTTGTGGTAGGGTACATCAAGTGATCCTATAGGGGGAACCCAGGACTCGCCATCTCTTGAAGATACAGTGGCACCTCCACGCTCCAGGGTAGAGGAGTTGTCCTTGCTTTCGCGACTTCGTGATCGCGTTAAGCAGATGGAGCGTGAGTTGCCCGTGATCTGTAGTAGCGCGGACGTGTGAAAGTCGAAGGCTGAAAAAGCCGCCGCCCGCGAGCAATATTTGCTTGGCAAGGTGACGCAGCTGGGTGACCAATTTAAGTGTTAGTTTGCTTTTTCCTCATATTTTCCTTTGCAGTCACTTGCAGAGGTACGTTGTACTCATGCTATTGATGCTGCTTCATGTAGTTGTTAGCGCGCGCCATCCGCAGGAGGAGAGGGATAGAACTGCCATTCGCCTTCATGATCTCACCCAGGAACAACTTCAAGAGAGTGGATACTTTTGGGTAGATCATGATCGTGCGACTGCATTGGCGATCCTGCAGGATCACGCATCGTGAGTGCTGCTCTTCCTGAAGAAGTCACAGCCGTGCTTGAAAAGCATTTATCGGGCTATGTTCCCGCTGGATGACGCTCCGTCAAGCCTGCTGGCTCTTCTTGCCAAATTTCAAGATCTGTCCATGGTTCGCGAGTGCGTGAGGCAGCAGTTGGTGGCTGGTGCCAAGGCTGCCCTCTCGATGGTGCGTTTGCACAGGCCTGATGTGGATATTGCCGCCATTGCCTCTGGGCCGCCGGCGCCACCAGCAGGATCTTCCTGGAATATGGTGCCGCACTATCAGGCGGTGGACCGCCCAGCCGAGGAGATCGTCGACTTCTTTGAGGAACAAACTAATGTTCTTCTGTTGCAAGGGTAGCTAAATATGCATCCTGCACATAAATGTACTTGTGTTGTAAAGTTCGTATAGATGTTGTAGATAATTTATTGTCGGATGTGCATAAGGAGCTTTGTGAGCGTGAGGTGCGTTGCACTATGCGAGTCCTTTTCGTTAGCCTGGCCATTCTTTTATCTCGTTCTCTTATCAACCTGTCAGGTGCATTGCAGCTGGGTTGAGTTTGTGTTAAGGGGTTCGATTGATGTGTCAGCTACTCAGGATGTCGCGTTTTGGTTCGAAGAACATATGTGTATAGGGTGGCATAGCCCCCGAGTATGAAAATTGACAAAGTAAAGGAGAACACAGAGTTTCGGGGCACTTAGCTTTTATTTATTCGAAGAATAGTATGAAGTATAATGTGTGGCTAAGTAGCCTTGGCTGAGTAGCCTTATTTGCGATGTAAAAGTAAAGAAAACGACTAAGGGTAGAAGCGTCACAGTTGTGCGGCGTTCCAAGGGTGGAGTATGCGACTCCTTTCTCTAAATCTTGAAGGCGATAGGCGCCACCTGGGATTACTTCCGTAATCACGTACGGTCCTTCCCAGGGGGACTCGAGCTTGAGATGTCCCTGCTGCTTCAGTCGTAGGACCAGGTCACCTTCGACGAAGGATCTGGGGCGAAGCCTTCTACTGTGGTAGTTGCGCAGGTTCTGCTGGTAGATCGTAGATCTTTCTACGGCGATTTCTCTTGCTTCGTCGAGGAGGTCGACGGAGTCTTCGAGTGCAAGGGACGACTCTTGTTCGCTGTAGGCGACCATGCGCGGCGCCTTGTACCGTACCTCGGCGAGTAGTACTGCTTCTGCTCTGTGCACCATAAAGAATGACGTGTAGCCCGTGACGCTGTTTGGAGTTGTACGTAGACTCCAGAATACGGATTGCAGCTCATCTGGCCAGCAACCCGCCGCTTGTTCGAGTGGTCGCAAGAGTCGCTTTTTGATGCCGCTGCAGACAAGCCCGTTTGCTTTTTCCACCTGACCGTTGGTCTGTGGATGCGCTACTGAGGCGTAGCTAATGTTGATCCCCATGTTCTCGCAGAATTCTTGGAACTCATTGGATGTGAAGTTCGTCCTGTTGTCGGTAATGATGCTGTGTGGCACGCCGAAGCGGTAGACGATGGACTCGAAGAACTTGACTGCACTGTGCCCGGATTGGTTGGTCATTGGCATGGCCTCGATCCACTTGGTGAATTTATCGACTGCCACCAAGAGGTAGACGTAGCCTCCATACGAGGATCTTGGCAGCTTGCCAACCATATCGAGCCCCCATTGTGCGAAGGGCCGGGCCAATGGAATAGGCCGTAGCTCTGCGCCTGGTGCGTGTGGCTTGTCCGCGAATCGCTGGCAAGCATTGCATTTTTGGACTATGTCCTTGGCGTCGCACATGGCCGTGGGCCAGTAAAATCCAGCTCGTAGAGCTTTGGCAACGAGGGCGTGACTGCCTACGTGATGCCCACAGGTCCCTTCATGGATGTCGAGGAGAATTGCTCTTCCGTCGGCCATGGAGACGCATCGTTGTATCACTCCTGTGATGCTGCGTTTATACAGTTCGCTGTTGAGAACGGCGAATGCCTTGGAGCGCCGCGCGATGTGCCGTTCATCTGTCAGATCGTCCGGTAGCCTCTTGCTGAGGAGGTACGTAATGTACGGCTGCGTCCAAGATTGCTCGATCATCATGACGCTCATTGATCCCTCGAGTCCTGTGTCCAGCTCCAAGTCATCGAGTGCCATTGGCTCATTGGGTGGCGTAGCCCCCGAGTCCGTGGCTGCGCTTGTTTTCTTCTCTGCGGCCTTTGGCTTGATGGAGCGTTCGCATATGCGCTCGAGAAATACCCCAGGTGGTATGGGGGCGCAGGTAGAGCCTATGTTGGCAAGTGTGTCCGCCTCCTCGTTGCTTTCGCGACCTATGTGTCGCAACTCGCAACCATCGAAGTCTCCTTCGAGTGTATCGTAGAGGTCGCGGTACGCGATCATGTTGTCGTTCAGTGCGTCGCATTCGTGCATTGTTTGGTTGACGACCAATTTAGAGTCACCATATATGATGAGCCTTTTGGCGCCACAGACTTTTGCCATCCTCATCCCATGCAACAGGGCCTCGTATTCAGCCTCGTTGTTTGAGGCTGTGAACTGCATTCGCAGGATATATTTCAGCTTGTCCCCTTGAGGTGATGTCAATATGACACCTGCGCCTGCTACGTCTTTCCGTTTGGACCCATCGAAGTACATTGTCTAGAGGTAGGACATATCTGGCTTGTCCGGGAGCTGGTTCTCCATCCAGTGCACGAGAAAGTCAGGGAGCACTTGCGACTTGATGGCGTCGCGTTTTTCGTATGTGATGTCTCGTGGGGATAGCTCTATTCCCCAAAGCGCTACTCGCCCCGTGGCATCAGGGTTATTGAGGATATGCCCCAACGGGGCGTCGTTGACTACCATGATTGGGTGTTCCTGGAAGTAGTGGCGCAGTCGCCGGGCGGTCATAAAGACGCCGTACGCCAGCTTCTGGTAGTGCGGGTACTGCTATTTTGTTGGCGTGAGGACCTCGCTGAGGTAGTATACCGGGCGTTGTACGCCGTGGACTTTGTTTTCCTCAGCTCGCTCGACGACGAGCACTGTGCTGACCACCTTGTTGGTGGTGGAGATGTACAACAACAGTGGTTCCCTTTCTCGTGGAGTCACCAGTACTGGCGAGGTGGATAACAGGCGCTTGAGATCTTCGAATGCTTCTTGCGCTTCATTGGTCCACTCGAATTTTTCGGCTTTGCGGAGGAGCTGGTAGAAGGGCAGTGCCTTTTCACCCATCCGACTGATAAATCGACTGAGGGCCGCGATTCGTCCGGCCAGTTGCTGGACGCCTCTTATGTTCTTCAGCTTCTCCATGGCCAGTATGGCTTTTATCTTCTTTGGGTTCGCCTCGATCCCCCTCGCGGAGATGAGATATCCGAGTAGCTGCCCAGATGGTACACCGAAGGCGTACTTGTCCGGATTGAGCTTGATCCGGCAGCGATCGAGGTTGGCGAAGGTTTCGCGCAAATCGTCGATTAGAGAGGCTTCCTCCTTGGTCTTGATTACTATGTCGTCGACATAGACTTGGATGTTGCGACCTAGTTGTTCCTTGAGGCAAGCCTGCATGCATCGCTGGTAGGTGGCTCCTGCGTTTTTTAGCCCGAAGGGCATTGTGTTGTAGCAGAACACACCAAAGGGCGTTGTAAACGCTGTTTTCTCCTGATCTTCCTCCTTCATTCGAATTTGATTATAGCCTGAGTAGGCGTCGAGGAAGCAGAGGCGCTCGCATCCCGCGGTGGAGTCGATGATCTGGTCGATCCGTGGTAGCGGGAAGTGATCTTTTGGGCAGTGCTTGTTTAAAGAAGTGAAGTCCACACACATCCGTAGGATGTCCGTGTCCTTTTTTGGTACCAACACCGTATTGGCGAGCCAAGTGCTTTCCTTGATCTCGCGTATGAACTTGGCCTCGAGGAGTCTGTTGATCTCCATTCCGACTGCCTGCGCTCGTGGCTCAGATAGTCGCCTGATTGTTTGCTTGACTGGCCTTGCGTCGGGGTTGACGTTGAGTGCGTGCTCGGCGAATTCCTTGGGAACTCCTGGCATGTCCGCAGGACACCAGGCAAAAATTTCCCAGTGCTCACGGAGGAATTCGACGAGCGCGAGTTCCTATGCGGGACTCAAGTTGTTGGCGATGAGGGCTGTCTTGGCGGGATCCGATGGATGGACCTGCACCTTCTTTGTGTGCACAAATGAGTCGAAGGAGAGATCAGATGAGCTTGGCCTACTCAAGGGAGGCAGACTGTTGTCTGTCGTCTCTTCCAGTTTTGCAAGTTCCTCCTGCATGCCGAAGGACTGGGAGATTTTGTTGAATTCCCCGTCGCAAGCGTCAGATCTCTCAAAGTTCCCGTTGATCGTTATGACGCCGTTGGGACCTGGCATTTTCATCTGCAGGTAGGCGTAGTGGGGTACTGCCATGAACCTGGCGAATGCGACGCGCCCAAGGATGCAATGGTATTGTGAGGGCCAGTCGACGACCTCAAAGTCGATGCGCTCGCGCCGGAAGTTCTTCGGCGTGCCAAAGATGACGTCAAGGTTGATTTTGCCTAGGGGGTATACGCCTTTCCCTGGGACGATGCCGTGGAACGTTGTGTCTGATGCCTCCAAGCAGGTTAGAGGGATCCTCATTGCTCGCAAGGTACTCACAAATATGAGGTTGATGCCGCTTCCGCCATTCATGAAGACGCGACTCATGTCGAAGCCTCCAATTTGCGCCTCAAGTACGAGGGGGCAATGACCTGGGCGAGGTACTTGAGGCGGGTGGTCGTGTTTGTCGAAGGTGATGCACGACTCGCTGCCACTGAGGTACTCAGTGGTGGATGGTGGCGAGTGCGTGGCCAAGTTGACTTGGCGAGTGATGGCCTTCTGCACCCTGTTGGAGGGGCGCCCCTTTTGGATCATCATGGTACTCATGGCCCGTGGGTACGGTTCGCCTCCGTGGTGCTGGTCCGGTGCAGCTCCGTTTGGGGGTGGCCCAGGTGGTGGTGGTGGTGCGCCATGTGCCACGGCGCCTGGAGCGGCTCCGTAGCCTCTTTCGACTGCGTTGCGGTTCATCCGAACCAATCCCTCGTGTAGCTTGAGGAACTCATGGCAGTCCTTGAGGAGGTGGCTGGACTTTCTCTTGCCATCATGCTTGTCGATGTAGAAGTGTACCGTGCATGGCCCGGACAGTTTGTCCTCGATGGAGGTCGCGGGTGCCTCATCGCGAGTGCGGCGTTGCCACACTTGCGTGGTTTTCCCGGAGTCGTGGTATCCGCCACTGCGGTATCCGCTGTTGCGGTTATCGTCGCGTCTATCGGCGTAGCCGGCTGCGACCATGTTGACGTCGTCGCGATCGTCGTAGATGCGCATGCGACGTTTCCCCCGACGGTCGCGTCTGCGTTCGAGTTCTGCCTCCTCGTCGGAGTGAACGTGATTCTTCACCGAATCTTCTCCATCGGCCCACCGATTCGCGATCTCCATCAGGTGGTCGATGGTCTGGGGCTTTGAGCGGCCTAGCTCCTCCCTGAGTTCCATGCGACGGACACCACCGTTGAATGCATCAATCGTGCGGTCTTCCAAGATGTTCTCCGCGAAGTTCTTGATGATGGACCACCTTTGGATGTAGGAGCGCAGCGATTCGCCAGATCTTTGCTGGCAGTATCTCAGTTCTTCGATTGAGGCGGGCCGTTTGTACGTGCCCTTCAAGTTGCGCACGAAGCTGTAGACCAGCTCACCCCAACTGCGAATGGATCCGCGTGGGAGGTATTTGAGCCATGGCCGGGCGGCGCCCTGCAGCTGTAGCTGCAAGCATTGCATGGCAGTACTTCGACTGCCTCCGTGTAGCCTGACGGAGGAGATGTGGTCCTCCAGCCAGATCTTGGGGTCCTGCAGACCATCAAATTTCGCGTTCTCCGATGGGAGTTTAAACCCTTTAGGCATTCGCTTCTGCCTAATGGCTCTGCTGAAGCATCTGGCGCCGCAGAGCTCCCCATCTTCCTCTTCCGAGTCAATCGACCGAGCACGTCGTGCCCTTGACTTGTCGATCTTGCGTTGTGTGAGGTCGTCGCACGCATCGTAGTCGCGGTCGCGTCGCCGTGAGCGGCGTCGTCGAGACAGGTCGTGACTGTCATCGCTGGATGAGGGCGAGGAGTAGCGCTTTGCCCTTTTTTGGGTCTGGTACTGGCTCCTTGTCGAGGGCAACCTCGATTAGCCCCAAGCCCGTGATCGTAGATCGGTGCATGGCCGTTCGGGGATCTCCAGCTGGCGGCTGGTTATTGAGGAGGTACATGGTGGCTACTGTCACCACGGCCTGCGGTGTCCTGGGAACCATGTTGCCTCTCGTGTCGACTGTCATAGAGCCGAAGTCGAGGACTTTCGTGGCCTCTATGCACTCTTGTTCGGTGAGGTGAGCCATCCGCGACTGCCTCTTCTTGGCGAGGTATTCGTTTGCTGCCTTTTTACGCGCCTCAAGTTATGCGATTGCTTGTTTTTGGCGCTTGAATTCTTCTTTTAGGAGCCAGTGGTAGCCCATCAGCAGTTCCTGCGGAGACCCAAAGGGTAGAGGTGCACCCTGTAGGGCTTCGCGGCAGCGATCCCACTCTTGCTCGTTGAGCCTGATCACGACGCGTTTGCCGGTTTGCTCATTGATCATGCTGGGAGGTTCGACTGCTCCTCCATTGCCACCGTTACCGCCGTTGCCGGCGTTGGGTAGATCGGTGCCGTTGCCGGTGTTACCACCGTTGCCGCGATTGGGTGGATCGATGCCGTTGCCGTGATTGGCGGAGGTGTCGCCTGTGTTGATGACGACGCACATGAAGTGATTAGGGAAGCTGTCGCTTCCACAACTTTCAGATCCGGAACCGTAGATTCCATCTTCAGTGGCCAGATCGCTTAGATCGGAGTCGCGACTGCTGTCGTTGACCGTGTTCTCGACTGCCACCGGAGCTTTGAGCTCACTGAGGGTGCCGATCGATGGAGGGAACCATGATGCCGGGGTAATCGCTGGTGTTGTCGGCTGATCAGGCATGCGAAGCGTGCCCATCTGACCAACTTGGAAGCAGAAGCTCCCAATCGCCAGGCTGATTCTGTCGCCCACGGACTCGAAGGCCGGGCGGGTGGCCGGCGTATGGACGGTGAAGTCGAAGGCGCCAAAAAGCTGACGAATCTCCGCTGTTGCGGAGTTGTAGATCGCAGTTGATGGGGCCGAAGAAGCCGCAACATCAACACTCCCAGTTCCCACAGACGGCGCCAATTGACGAGGGTTTAACTCGTCAATGCCCATTGTTATGGACTTGGGTTTTGGAGAAGGAGGGAGCGCTGGAGACATCTATCGGCTAGCAAACAAGCACACATGGGACAAAGGATTTACCCAAGTTCAGGCCTCGTAGAGGTCCCTACTCCTGCTTATCTGCTCGTGAAATTATTGAGGGAGTCGAAAGTTATAATGGTGCGCAGATGTAATCTGGTGAAGGTTGTGGAAACTAGGGTTGCGTGTGTCCTTCTCGTCGCCCCCTCCTAGCCTTTATATAGATAGGCTAGGTCTCGGGTAGCAGGTCGAGTCGGTTACAAGTTAGGGTTTTTCCCTTTAATCTTTCTATCTTTAGCTTCTTCTTGTTCTTAAAGCAGTCGAGAGTTCGTAGGTTACTCGAGTCCCTCCATCCGGGCCTTGGTGACACCATGGGCCTGTATGTATTTGGACCGTATATACCAAGCTCGAGTATCTGTAGGGTATACCCATGTCAGGACGTGAGGAAGAGGATATCGCCGCTTGTGGAGAGTGGCCACCGGAGAGGGTAGGGGACGGGAGAGAGGAACAGGAGCAACCCAAGTCTATTCAATTCTTCCTCCTCACGTTGTTGCTTCTACTTGGTTATGTAGCTGCCGAGAAGGGCCGGTTTCTATATCCAGGAAGCCCAGGCCCATGTTAACCATGTCCAATATAGTATGTCTCCAGGCGGGCATGACATTACCGCCCCCAAAAAACATTGCTTGCCCCCAAGCAATGGCTCGTGCAGGTTGCAACAAACTGGAGCTCCATTTTGAAGCAGTCTGGCCTTGATATGAACGGGTGGATTGTGACAATGCCTGGATCCCACGGTCTGCTCAGCCACATAAGGAAGCCACTCTTGGTAGTATGCAGCTTGGACTGTTGCAGTCCCTTGTTCAGTTTTTGACACAGATAAATAGATAAGTAACTAGCTTCAGTGCCATACTTGTCCATCTTCACTTCTGTTTTAGCCATAAGTTGCTTCCCCAGTTCCAGTTCGATGACAGCTGTGCCATAAGGACAAACTGACATAGCAACAGCCTGATTGAAGAATTTCATGGTGCAAAGACCGCCGTGAAGCGCATGATTAGATCTTCGTAGCAACCATGAAGCCAAGCTAGCTATATTACCTGTCTCCGTTGTACTTAACCTTGATTCTTCTGCAAAAATAGTCCACGCACCAGGATCCCATGGCAACAAAAGTGTAGCAATTTTAATACCTTGTAGCATTTCCCTTGAGTGCAGCTGCTGTAACTTTACGTGTATTGATGGTACTACACGGAACCCCAACCAAACTCCACTCCGTCCATGATAAAAACATGTAGGATTGCCCATCTCTTGCTCAAGCTCCTGGTGGGCATCCAAACTCTGCTCTAGAAATAGTGACAGGCCGCCAATATGAGTGACCACACCATCTGGAATTTCTTCGTCCCCTCCAACATGGGTCACCACCTCAACCGAGTCTTCCACCAGTGGCTCTACCATCTGGGTTACATTCCCCAAGGTTGCCTCACACCACATCAGTTGCTGCTCTTTTGTATCGTGTATCTCGACATCCTGAACCTGAAAGTTTGCTTCCATGGTGTTCATGAACTGGGACCAATCACAAACAGGTTGCCGCAACCTGTATGCATCGTACCAATCTGCAGCGATACCCTCCATGTGCAATGTGGCAGCGGTAACCCAAATGCACTCGTGTATACTGAAGATCTTGAAGTACTCGAGGCACTTATCTCACCAAATTCGTGGGTTATCACCATTGAAACGAGGGAAGGAGGCAGGCTGAAGTAGTCCATGCCAAATTGTGGGATGCTCCTCCACTTGACAAGGAGGATCGCGGGTCATGTAGGCACCAATGTTGCGAGCGTGTGCACCAGGAACAGCCGGCAGCCATGTGCGGACATGCGTCGAACAGCTTGCGGGCGTGTTCAGGCCATCTCCGCCCACTCCTTGCAGCAGACAGTTCCTAGCACCTGTCGGGGTCGTAGCAGGGAGATGCGTTGTGCCACTTGTCGGAATCGCAACAGCGGCATGGTTGTTGCCAAAATTGCGAGCTGAACCAAGTTTCGAGCACGTGGTGAGCATGGCAGGAGCATGAACGGCCTCCGGGTGTAGAGCACCAACAACCATGAACCGAGGAGTGGAGATGAGCGAGGGAGACGAAGGCCTGGTCTCAGGCTTCTCTCGTACTTGATCTTGCACGAAGGTTGGTGTGGCCATGGTAGCAAACAAAGCAGTGGTGGCCACCCGCCCTTCCTGCTCCTTGACCCCCAATCGCTGCGCAGAAGAAGCCAGCAACTTGAGTGACTCGTTGAGGCTAGCCCTGATTGCCTCTAGTCTCTCATCCATCGTGGTTTCCGACGACCCCATCGCCTCCACACAAACAAATCGAATCTGGAGGAAAAAAATTGGGGAATTTTTTGGTGAAGGAATCCCTAGCTCTGATACCAAATTGTCACACCCCGTTACCATCGGTGAGGATCGGGACGTGAGGAAGAGGATATCGCCGCTTGTGGAGAGCGACCACCGGAGTAAATCACCGCTTGTGGAGAGCGGCCACCGGAGAGGGTAGGGGACGGGAGAGAGGAACAGGAGCAACCCGAGTCTATTCAATTCTTCCTCCTCACGTTGTTGCTTCTACTTGGTTATGTAGCTACCGAGAAGGGCCGGTTTCTATATCCAGGAAGCCCAGGCCCATGTTAACCATGTCCAATATAGTATGTCTCCAGGCGGGCATGACAGTAGCGTACCCCCATATCAACTGGCCCCTTTGGGCTAATTTTCTTGCAAAAATCGATCCAACTGAGGCCCACTTCTCCAACCCAAAAAAAACTTCCCACGTAGATAGCTGCCAAAAATGCTAGTTCACGCACGCCCGCCTGGCCCTAACCGCACACGGGACAACACCGCCCTTTCTGATTGTGAATTGTGGTAGCTGAAAAATATCAATTAATTTGATTTCAACTTCGATATCGTAGGACACTCAATCTCCACAATCAAGTGTTCACAAATTTGTGAATATGGGCGTATTTGCGAGAGGCCTGGTGTCGTTTGATTGGCGATAATTTTCCAAAAAAAAAGAGTCAAACTGGTGATCATTTCTACATAAATGGTACTCTCTACGTCTAGAAATAACTGATTTGAATTTGTCTAGATTCAAATTATCTAGATATATTTTAGTGTGTAAATACAATCGAATCTAGACAAATCTAAGTCAATTGTTTCTGGACGGAGGAGTATACCAAATAGGATTGCTTAGAGTATAGTGTTGGAGAAAGATGCTTGGCAATATAACTTTCCAAGTGCGAGGAGTCTGTCTGAGTAGTTTCTAAGTCATTTTTATGTTTTTTCATGTTATTTGTAGGTGAGGTTCATGAATTATGAAAATTGAATCTTTGCGGACCATTTATGTTGTTGAGTAGACTTGCTTCTGTGGTAAAAGAAGATTAAACCTTATGTTTTCGCCTCGGCTCCCTGGCTCCGCCACTGGGTGGAAGGGACAATACGTGAAAATGTTTGCACGATTCTTCAACGATTGGACGGTAAAGATAATGCCGGGACCCTTCTTTAGGGGGGAATTGCATTCCCGGTACTATACCCAGGTTGGTGGTGAAGATCAGTGAGGCGGACAAGTGGTAGCCTAGAACTGATATCAAGGAGAGGGAGGGACCCGCGCCAAAGATCGGGATAGTTTTCAGGAGCGCGGCATCCTGGCTCGGCTCCTTGGCCCTCTTCAAGTGAGCTGAAATCCTCCGTCAACTGTTGCCTCAGATTGCCCGTCCTTTTCTTGCGAGGGCTCCGTGGACGCTGATTAATTTGATCTCGTTTTACTTTGTTATTAGGAAAGACTATCTCAAGGAGTTCAGGAAGAAGAATCCCAAAGACAAGTCCTCTGGTGTTGCCGTAAGTTCAGTGGCTGGCTGCTCAGTTACGTCTATTCTGCAGCCAGACATGATCAGCAGTATTGACTAATTTGTTCCCACTGATCCGTGGATGGAAAAAAATTCAGGTCTTTCAGAAAGCCTTATGCTGTGCTGCTGATTGTTTATTTGTTGATTCATTCGTGGATGTGGGTTGCAGGATAAGGCTCCCTATGAAGCCAGGGCCATTGCGGCATCGATAGAGTACTATAAAGCCGTCGCAAAAACTGCTGGCTACAGAAAGGTAGTGACCGAGACCTAGCTTTCGTCTTTTCATCGCCATATTTATTTGTCCCACCAATATAATTTTTGATCACCAAAATAGGTAATTGTATCTAACCGTATCTTTCATTGAAACTAAACAGTTGAGCAGTTTGCATGTTTGCTGTCGTGGTGGTGTCACGACAGATGTCATGGATAGGCTAAAGCTGTGGACTAATAGCACTAGGGGAATCTAGGAAGAGATAGTGAGATGATTCTCCACACAGAATGTTCGTATTTGATTCACTTCCAAGGTTACAAGTGCTCCTAGAGCTGTATTGACGAGAGGAGGAAGAAGGAACTCTCTTACTCTCACCCACAGTTAACCCGTACAAGACCAACTAGAGATCAACCCTTAGAACTTAAAACCAATCAGAATAGCCCAGCCCCCTCTACAGAGGCCCTAGCTCTCCTTATATAGGGGTGGCTAGGTCTCCCCTTAGGGCATACGTGAGGCATATTCCTCCTTCCAAAATAGCAAACCGACCGGGCTGCTTTTCCTCCGCGTCACCCATGCAGAGGCTACGTGAGCCTCTGCGGCACCTGCGTCAGCCGATACGGGCATCGTCACCTCTGTCGGCCACGCCTCAGTGGTCCTGCCCTTGTTCGCTTCGCTCATGCAGTGCGTACCGGGGCTTCTTTTGACCAGCGAGATTCCTTCCTTCTCCTAGAAGCTAGATATGACCCGGATCATAGCTGATCCGGCCACACCCGTTCCTACATACAAGTTAAATATGCCTTTCCGACTTACGGTTTAAGTCGGTTGAGACCTAGTTAGGTGGACGCCCCTGGTCCCGGTTACCCCGTGATTCGGCCTGCCTTGAGGTGCCCCGGCCAGCATCCGCTTTAGCCTTGCCGAACCTCGGCTAACTCGGCCTTTATACCCCGGCGTGACCCTACCCGGGGTATCCCCCCAACATTAGTCCCCGAAGCTGGTGCGGTCTTAGCTGCCTTGGCTGCTAAGGCCACATCAGGTTCAATTCTATCGAGCTTTGGATGTTATTTCCGAGTTATCTCCTTATCTCGGGTTGTATGGATTTACGTTCCCTTGGCACGTTCCAAGTTTTCACTTGCTGGCCAGGTTGCTACCTCAACTCGGACCTCATGGTTTTACCTTCCCTTGGCACATTCCAAGTTTTCACTTGCTGGCCGGGTTACCACGGTCTCATCCGGGTCTTCTTTCCTTCTCTCGTATGCTATCCCACGTGGAGGCTAATCATCAGGTCGCCTCATTTTAAGGGACAACCACAGTAACCGCCGCAGTAATTGTCAGTTATCACTGCGCGCGGGTCACGTCACGCCTGCCTCCTCGTTAACCGCATCAATACGTCACGTCATGGGATCAGCTACACCCTCTGGCCTTCCGTGTGGATCGCTGCTGATTGGTCGATGCGGGCTATACACGGCCACACCGTGTGGCGTACCCGCATGACACGATCCCACTTCCCCCTCGAGGGAGTGGTTAAATAGGGGAGGGGCGCACCCCTTAGGTCTTTTCCCCCTTCCGCGCCCCTCTGCCTCTAGCTCTTCTTCTTCTTCGTCTTCCCCGCGACAGCGCCGCCGCCACTGCTTCTAAGTAGCAGCGCCGCCGCCGCACTGCTTCCCCATGCCTCTGCATCGCCGCCACCGCTTCGCACCTCCTCCGCCACGGGTCGTTGTCAATCTAGGCTGTTGCCGCCACCGCCGCTAGCGCCAGTGAGGGAAGCGAACACAAGATGACAGAGGAGGAGCTCGTCGTCGCCGAGCAAGAGATGGAGGAAGACACCGCCACGGCGGACCGTGGTGCGTGGGCCGGGTCCTGGGTCTGCCAAGATGACCTGGACTGGCTCTACCGTACCAGACGCATTCCCGCCGGCGTCATCGCGCGCCTCGCCTCCGCCGAACTCGCCCCCTCACCCAATCTGGGTGAGTATGTTGTGTTCTTGTCCCACTTCCAGCGGGGGCTCGGTTTGCCGGTCAGCGATTTCTTCCATGATTGGTTAAGCACCTACGAACTCCAGCCGCACCACCTTCCTGCCAACGCAATTACTTCTCTTCCTGCTTTCGCCTCCACGATCGAAGGCTATGCCGGACTATGGCCCACGAAGGAGCTATGGATACGGTTCTTCGGCCTTCGTCGTAATGTCATTCCGAACATTCAACTTGATCCGAAGGACAAGCAGCTCACTCAATTCGGAGCTGCGTCCATCTCACCCCGGAGGCTATCCATTTTCCCCCAAGTCACCGGGCTGGACTCCTGCAAAGGATGGGCCTGGACTTTCTTTTATGTCCGGAACAAGGGCACTGAAGACTTGATCCGGCTGCTTCCTTATGCTCCGGGTCCACCTAACCCGAAGTTGTGGGACGTTGTCCCCAAGAAGCCCACAGTATTGGCCAACCAGGTCAACAAAAGGTTCGCGGAGCTGAAGGATCTCGGGTTGTGCAACAAGGACGCCATGATCACATTCGTCCGCAACCGGATCTCCCCTCTCCAGAAACACACTCACAAGGTGTGCCACATGAGCTGGGGCCGCGACCCCAACCGGACCTCGTCTATCGAGCTGAGCAACACAGAAATCTATCGCCGGGTCAAGGCCCTCTTCACCACCCACAAGGACTTCTCCTCTGAGTGGACGTGGGGAATTGAGCACTATTGCCGGGACAGGCTTCCTCCCGTGGTAAGCTTTGTGCCACATACGTTCTCCGAATCAGATCTTATGTCGGTTGCTATTTTATTTTTCACTCTATGGTCTTTTTTCTCTTATAGCAATTCCTCTAGCAGACTATCGAGGATGGCACCGACCCCACCCTCAAATGTGCGCCTGACTGGGAGAGCTCAGACGAGGAAGAACCGGACCAGGAGATGTTCCTCCCAATGTCCGACGCGACCAAGCGACCCACCGATAAACTCTCTTCTATTAGAGATTGGCCCGACGATGAAGATGACTCAGATATCGAGGTGATGGAAGCTGTTGACGCTGTCCCCCTTTCTTATGATTTTCCGGCATCAGCTAACCCCGGTGGGTAGATCCACGAGGACCCTCCCCTCGCTACGGGTGAACCTGTTCCGGTAGCGCCGAAGAAGAGGCGTGGAGCTGCATCAAGTTCCTCCTCCGGACCTTCTCAGCCCGCCAAAAGGCGAAAGATGTCCGGAGACAAAACCGCCTCCAAGCCAGCAGGCAAGGCCCCAGCACGAAGGGCTCGGAAACCCAAGGAGCCCCTGACCTCGGATGCATAAGCCTCTCTTCCCTCTGCAACTTATTCTTCCTTGCATTGTTTTAGTTTCTCTTCTGACATTATTTGATTTGGCAGCGCTACGGTGGAGGTCCCCCAGAGTGGATCTAGCATCTCTTCGCCGCTCCGACTTAGCCCTTCTCCCTCTCGTGACGACGGGTCACGCCCGTTGAGCCCTATTCCAGAGGGTTCTGTGGCTGCTCCGGGTTCTATTCCACCTCGTCAAGAGCGGGGTAACCTTGGAGCGGGGGAGACCGGCCCAGCCGAGGCGGCAGCATCCACAACTTCGGCTTCGCCGCAACCAGCAACTACCGAGACTACCTCAGCACCAGCACCAGCAACCACTCCAGCACCAGCACCAACTCCGGCACCAGCACCAACTCCGGCAGCAAGAACATCAGCAGCAGCACCAAGTCCAGCAACAAGAGCACCAGCGCCAAGCTCCTCCGCCTCGTCCGAGTCTTCTCAGTCTCGGCGAGGAAGTACCCAGGCAGCTCCTAAGGAAAAATCTGCTGCAACCACTTCC
The DNA here is from genome assembly GCA_916181665.1 of Avena sativa. NCBI lineage: Eukaryota > Viridiplantae > Streptophyta > Magnoliopsida > Poales > Poaceae > Avena > Avena sativa. The sequence continues at coordinate 462,241,656 of OV702279.1, read as the reverse complement.
TCCTCTCAGCATCTCAAAGGCAAGAAAGCCCCTGATGCCACCAGGGCAGCATTCGTCGAGTCTGGACAGCGCACTCTCGCGTCCATGCTTGCCAAGAAGCCTCCAACACCGAAGGACGCCCCTGTCGAGCCAGCTAATGCGCAGCAACTTGTTCTGCACACCAGCCCGGCCCTTGCTCAGGTTGAGAGGAGGGAAGCACATGCGAAGGGCTTGGTGGCGCCCCACATGCTCAGCGGTGAGCGATATCCTCTGACCTTAATCGAGTTTATGAACAACTGGAACAAGGCGGAGTTTGTCTACAACGACGATCTCCCGGAGAAGTTCGGTCCCGCCGAGTTCTCTGCTCAGATGAACACAGCCGCTAAGGCGATTAATCTTGCGGGTCGGATGATGGAGGTACGTTACTTCACCTTTTCCTTAGCATGTACTAGCGATATAACCATTAGTCCCCGAGCCTCCGGGGGAGTAACTTGTTACTCGACCGGATGCTCCTTAGAAAACTAATGTAGCTCCTTGACAACTTCAAATATGCACACACCTAGAGCCGGGTTAAGTTCCACTTGGCCCGGATCTTGTACACTTCGAATATGCACACACCTAGAGCCGGGTTAAGTTCCACTTGGCCCGGATCTTGTACACTTCGAATATGCACACACCTAGAGCCGGGTTAAGTTCCACTTGGCCCGGATCTTGTACACTTTGAATATGCACACACCTAGAGCCAGGTTAAGTTCCACTTGGCCCGGATCTTGTACACTTCGAATATGCACACACCTAGAGCCGGGTTAAGTTCCACTTGGCCCGGATCTTGTACACTTCGCATATGCACACACCTAGAGCCGGGTTAAGTTCCACTTGTCTCGGATCTTGTACACTTTGAATATGCACACACCTAGAGCCGGGTTAAGTTCCACTTGACGAGGTTTAATCTCGTCAATGCCCATTGTTATGGACTTGGGTTTTGGAGAAGATGGGGATGCTGGAGATCGTGGCACGGTTAACAGACAAGCAACCAGGGGACACGAGATTTACCCAGGTTCAGGCCCCCGGAGGGAAAACCCTACTCCTGCTTGTCTGCTCTTTGATTACGGCGGAACCGAAGGTTACAGGGGTGCACAGATTCGATCTGGCGTGGAGGTGTGTATGTCGTAATCTAGTAGCTGCCCCCTCGTTGGACCCTCCTAGCCTTTATATATGGGGAGGCTAGGTCTCGGGTACTGATACGAGTAGGTTACAAGTTGTATTCAAACTCTAGTCTTGTTCTCCAAGGATCCGAAGGCGTCATGGGCCTGGGCCACCCGAAAATCTTCATGGGCTGGCGTATATTTGCCGTGGGCCTTCCTTGGGCTGGACCAGGTATGCTGAAGTTGCGTACCCGTAGGGTATAACCATGTCAGTAGCCCCCGAGTGTTCAGTCGAATCGTAGATTCGGCTGAGGACTCTTCATTCTTTCGGGCGCAGCTCTGTCTTTCAAGAGAATGTGTAGGGATTGTTGATGCGTGTGCCTGACTCACCCGACAGATCAGGGTCAGTTAATCGTCTTAGGACAAAACAACACGATCTTCTTCAGGTGCGAGTCCCTCGACTCGAACCCGGAACATATGCTGGCGTAATTCGACTCAGGCTGCGGAGGACTTATAGGAGTGGAATTCCAGTGTTTTTAAATGATGTACCCAACGCGTCCGTCGGGATTTTTCATCGTACATGCTGGTACGGATTCATACTAGCAGAGCGCAGTCAGGTGCGTTGCCAGGCCATCAGATGATATCTGTAGGTCTTATCTTTGCGTCGCAGATGCAGCATCCGAATGTTTATCACCGCGGAGATGTTTCGGGTGGCCAAGGAGGATGTTACTCACTTAACATTAATTGGGGAAGAGTTGCCGAAAAGTTTTTGCATGCGGATCCGGAAGATCGCAGTCGAAGATGTCATAGGGTGCGCGGCCAGCGCTCCCTATGGGAGTAGCCCCCGAGTGTCTGTTCGAGTCGTAGACTCGAGCGGAGACTTTAGTGCAAGCATTGCTCAGCTGTTTAGTCTGTAGGACTCGAAAATTTTCGGATGCTTGAATCCTTCCTCCCTATGGGAGTAGCCCCCGAGTCCGTAGTGGAGTCGTAGACTCGACGTAGGACTCAGAGAAGTGCGTTGCCTTCATTTGTCTTTCGGGTGCGCGGCCAGCGCTCCTGATAGGAGTAGCCCCCGAGTATTTAGTCGAATCGTAGATTCGAGTGAGTACTCTTAGCTGTGTAGCCGAAGTTGGTGCTAGTTTAGCTTTTGATGACGTCAGTGCTGACGATCGATGACCTCAAGCGTCTGCTGCGCCAGAGATGACTTGACTTGACGAAGCGTGGGTCCCACTTCCTGACTTTGAATTGACCGGTCACGCACGGCGTGGAGATGATTACGGCGTTTCCTCGATTTCCGCGCGTAGTGGACGTCGTGGGAACGACGGTTCGTTTTGGTGCTGACACGTGTACGGCCAGATCTGCCGTTGGCGTTAGGTCTTCTCGATGGACGGCCAGCGTGCGTCGTCTTTGCTGTTATAATCCGTGGTGAAATCGTGGTTTGTTTTCACCGCACCAGTTCATCTGTCCATTGCTTCCTTGTCCTCTGAGCGATTCCTGCTGCGTGCTGAGAGTTTTCTCCACATTTCCTTTGTCTTCGTCGTTGGCAACGCCACCACCGCCGTAGTGCCATGGGGAAGCCAAAGAAGTCTTCGTCTGCAGTGGGGACCAGCGCCGCCGGAGGCAAGAAGGGTGCCGCCGCTGCTCGTGTCACCGATGGTGGCTGGCAGCGATCAGAGACGCGGGAGAGTGATCTCCGCAAGCTGCGTGAGCGGAGCCTGATCCCGCAGGATACAACGGCCGTGAGGCTCCCCGGCAACGAGGTAATCCCCCGTCCCCCACCTGGGTATCGGGTTATGTTTGTCGCCTTCGTTTTGTGTGGGTTTGCGTATCCAGTCCATGACTTCCTTCGTGGACTGCTCTTTTTCTATGGGGTTCAACTCCATCATCTGTCTCCCAACTCCCTTCTCCACATTGCGTGTTTTATCACGCTTTGCGAGTGTTGGCTTGGCATTGAGCCGCACTTTGGCCTCTTCCGGAAGCTGTATTCCGTGAGGAGGCAGTCTGGTTCGGATGGTGTGTACCCCATTGGGGGTTTCATCATCTCTCTTAGTCCCGATGTCCAATTCTTTTCCTTCTCCATGTCCGAATCTGTCCAGTACTGGCGGAGGAAATGGTTTTACATCCATGAATCCGTGCTTCCTGGGCAAGATTTTGGTCTTGTTCCTTTTGACCCCTCCCAGTTGATTGTGAAGAAAAGATCCTGGAAAAGTCAGATCTTAGACGGTGAGGTGGCAGAGATAGAGGCCTTGTACCGTCGGGTGGAGGAGCTCCAATTGATTCCTGAGAAGGAGGTGAACGGTGTCGACATCATCCGGACGTTTCTTGAGCGTCGGGTGCAGCCTCTCCAGGCGAGAGCGCACCCAATGTTTCTTTACTCTGGGCGCCGTGATCCGACGAGGGTTTCGAGTGAGAAGATCTCCGAGGTGGACCTTGACAAGGATCTTCGCGTGCTGTTGAAGTTCAAGGCCGACAAAAAAATCCCGGGGAAGTCGCTGACTCCTCCCTTTTCTTCGACGTTGGTCGTGCCGAAGGTGTAGATTTGCGCACGTAGTGCTTCCCTTTTATTTTTGTCAGCTGTGTACTTTTTCCTTTGTTTGCTAACAAAGTTCCTTTTCCTGTTGCAGAGCTTCAAAGTGCCGGGCATGGCACCACCATTGCTCGAAAGGTATCCGAATGCCCCGGATAATGAAGTGGTGGATTCCGTGTCCGAGCTTCCGTCGGCGCAATCTCCGGTGGAGGATGCCGACGATTCGGGTGAGGATCATTCGCTCGAACGATCACTGAGCTCTAGCGAGTCGTCAGATGCCTCGACTCCTCCGACTCCTAGGAATCCTCGGGGTCTTGAGCGTCATGATGATGTTCAGGGGGGTTCTTCCTCTCCTATTCCTGCCATTCCTGTGCGAGCTGTTGCTCCGCACCCGCCAGCAAAGCGGAAGAAGGAAGAGAAGAAGGAGGATAAGAAGGAGGAGAAGAGGGCCTAGAGGGCTTCTCCTATCTTCGACCTGAGCGCGTTGGGCTCGTAAGTGTTCCTGTTGCCACTGTTGTCTTTTGTTCACTTGTTATTTTGGCGCCTGTGTTGATTGATTCGTATGCAGGCAATCCTCCGACGGCTCTAGTGATGGAGCGCGCGAGATGATGGGGGAGTCGAACATTGCGTCGCCTCCTCCGCAGGCGATGGCGACTTCGGGTGGCGCCGCTCTGGATCCTCCTGTGCAGGAGAGGCTGGTGGTTGCGCCTCAGAATTTCGCAGGCGGGCCTGCGGGTTCGCCTTCGGAGCACGTAAGTTTTTCTGCTTCATGTCACGGGGGGAGCCCCCGGGCGTCTTCGTGTGCTGATGTTGTATTTGCTTCTTTGTTTTGGGCATAGCCCCCAAGTCCTGCTCTTACTGCTATTGCCTTTTCCTGTAGCCTTGTGTCCGAGAGGCCAAGCGGCTGGTGGAGGAACACCTGACGCTGGAGGCGAAACTGCGGCAGCTGCAAGGTATTCGTCTGCCTTGTAGTGCTTTTCTTGTTTATCCTTGTGCTGTGCTTTGACACTTGCTTGTTGTGAATGCAGAGGAGCATAATGACTCTCTCCGTGAGGTTATGCTCTGAAGAAGAGCCTTGGCCAATCGGAGCAGAAGGCCGAAGCTGCCGCTGAGGCGAAAGAGCGCCTTGAGCTGGAGCTGACGAAGGCAGCCGAAGCGAAAGAGCGTCTGCAGCAGGAAGCCGCAGGTCGTGAGAGGGGGGCAGCGGAGAAGCTCATGGCTGCTGCCAAGGCTATTTCGGGTGGGTGTTTGCTTTTTCACTTGCTCCTTTTCTGCGGGTCTTCTTCTATGTTAACTTTCTTCATGTATTCGTCTTTTTGTCTCAGATGCCGCAGGCATCGAGTTCGACCGCGGTGCTCTAGAGCACGAGAGTGCTCTGGATGATGCCACTGTAGCGGTCGAAGACCGCTGCAGCACCATCGTCAACTCCCTTGCCAAGGCGAAGGAGGTCCTTGGTCGCTTCTACCAGGAGCTCTTCCCGAAGGGCGCATCCCTTGAAGACGTGGGTGCCCTGGCAGAGGCTCTGTCAGCCGAAGCGCCTGCAGCGTACAAGCGCAAGCAGAAGGGCATCGGCGCGTCCGTCGGGCTGGCGATGGCCATGGCGGCTGGGGCGGAGCTGGACTTGCCCCAGATCACTTCGCGGATGCCGACGGCTGCGGATGGATCAGAGGTAGCCTTCGCCGCCTACTCCGCTCGTTGCAGACGATATGGGCCCAAGCTCATTGACTTGCTGTCTAAGTACGCGCTGCGGCAGCAGGGCGAGGCCAAAGCTAGGCAGTCTGGCTCTGAGGCGACTCGGTGTCCTACGCCTTAGGCATAGGGGATGTAGGGTAGTATGTAGTTTACTTTTGCTGTAAATATCTTTTGTAGCACCATCCTTGTGCCACGCAGTGGCTTTATTTTAATGAATTCCTCCGAGTTGAGCTTTTCCCTTGGCTGAATGTCTGTGTGCTTTCTTTTTTCTGCTGCTATAGGTTCCTTCGGGTGCTGACCCGGCTGACACGTCATCCGAAAGGCCTTTGCGAGCATCATTGGATGATTCCTTGCAGCTCGCGTTTCTTCGAGATCGCGTGCGCAGCTTGGAGAGAGATTTGCTTGGGTTGGGCGGTCGTGCTGATGTTTGGAAGTCCAAAGCAGATCGTAGTGCAGCCAGAGAGGAGTACTTGATGGCGGAGCTGGGTCGGCTGTCCGAGCAGCTGCAATGTAAGTTGATCCGTCTTTCGGGTTGTAGCTCAGTCCTTCGGGTGAGCCTGCTGGCCTTACTCTTGTTCTGTGCTGTTGTCGCAGGTGCGAATCTTGCTCCGAGGGAAGAAAAGGAGCGCATTGCTGTTCGAGTCAATTGCTTGACTCAGCAGGACATGGAAGCCGTCGGCTTCTTCTGGATGGATCGCGATCGCGCCATAGTTCTGGCGACGGTGCAGGATCGTGTCTACCAGGTTTCGCGGGTGCTCCGCCAGGTGCAGACATCGCTGTCCTCGGTGCTGCACGTCATGTTTCCGTTGGATGGCGTGCCGACGACCCTTGCAGGTCTTCTGGCGAAGTTTCGGAGTACCAGCAATGTCAAGGAGCTGGTGCGGCAGCAGCTTGTCGCAGGGGTGAAGGCTGCCTTGTCTCTTGTGAGGGTGCACCGCCCTGATGTAGATTTGGCTGCTGTGGCGACTGGGCCACCTCCTCGACCAGATGGTGGTGAGTGGAATATGCGTCCGCATTACGCGGCTGTAAGGCAGTATGCCGAATAGATTGTAGATTTGTTTGAGCAGCGTGCTCAGGTTATTCTTCAGAATAGGTAGGACCTGAAAATAAACAGATAGATGTAAAATTTGTATATTGCGGCTGGGCGTGTATGTGCCCTTTGTTGTAAAGGTTTTCTTGTGAGCGAGCACGCAGTGCTTTGATTTAGTACGTGTCCTTTTCGTTTGCCTGACGTGGTCAGCTACTCGGGTGTACATGTTTTGTCCTCAGTCGATGAAATTGTGAGGTGGGGGGAGCCCCCGAGCACGCAGTGCTTTGATTTAGTACGTGTCCTTTTCGTTTGCCTGACGTGGTCAGCTTCTCAGGTGTACACGTTTTGTCCTCAGTCGATGAAATCGTGAGGTGGGGGGAGCCCCCAAATGCATATGTAGCATGTAGTAAAATTGTAGAGAAATGGTCAACCAAAGGTTGGGGACGAGACACTTAGCTTTTATTTGCATCGTAATGAAGGAGGTACATGGTTCGGCTGAGTAGCCTTGGCTGTAAGCCTTATTGAGAGTAAAGGGGGGTATACTGCCCATTGTTATGGGTAGAATCATCGCAGGTGCGAGATGTTCCACGGTTTGGAGTATGCGACTCCAGACTCCGCGTGCTTGAGGCGATAGGCGCCACCTGGGATGACTTCGGTGATGACATAGGGTCCTTCCCATGGTGACTCGAGTTTATTCGGTCGCTTTTGCTTGAGTCGCAAGACGAGGTCTCCTTCGACGAAGGACCTTGGGCGCAGCCGGCGGCTGTGATAGTTGCGGAGGCTTTGCTGGTACACGCGGATCTAGCTGCTGCTATATCCCGTGCTTCGTCGAGTGTGTCGACGGCATCTTCGAGTGCAGCTGTGGATTCGGCTTCGCTGTAAGCGACGACTCGTGGAGCCTGGTGGCGTACTTCGGCTGGTAGCACAGCCTCAGCTCCGTGCACCATGAAGAACGGTGTGTAGCCGGTGGAGCTGTTTGGCGTAGTCCGTAAGCTCCACAGGACAGACGGTAGCTCTTTCGTCCAGTTTCCAGCTTTGTGCTCGAGTGAGATCATGAGACGCTTCTTGATGCCGGCGCCGATTAGGCCGTTGGCCTTTTCCACTTGCCCGTTTGTTTGCGGGTGTGCCACTGAGGCATACGTGATGTTGATCCCGAGGCCTTCGCAGAAGTCCTAGAATTCTTCGGAGATGAAGTTTGATCCATTGTCGGTGATGATGCTGTGCGGTACGCCGAACCTGTAGACTATGGATTCGAAGAACTTGACGGCGGTTTTGCCCTTCTGGTTGGTGACTGCCATGGCTTCGATCCACTTGGTGAATTTGTCGACTGCGACCAGGAGGAAGACGTGTCCTCCCTTCGAGGATTTTGGCAGTTTGCCGATCATGTCGAGGCCCCATTGGGCAAAATGCCAGACTATGGGTATGGGTCGAAGTTCGGACCCAGGTGCGTGCGGTTTGTCGGCGAACCGTTGGCACCCGTTGCATCTTCGGACAATGTCCTTTGCGTCGCTCATGGCCGTTGGCCAGTAGAATCCTGCTCGCAGAGCTTTGGCGACGAGGGAGCGACTGCCTGCGTGGTGGCCGCAGATGCCCTCGTGGATATCTTGGAGTATGGCCTTGCCATCGTTGATGGTGACGCACCGTTGTAGGACGCCTGTAATGCTGCGTTTGTACAGCTCGCCGTTGATGATGGTGAAGGCTTTTGACCGACGAGATATGCGCCGGGCATCTGTCGGGTTGTCTGGCAATTCTCCGTTTATCAGGAACTGGAGGTATGGACATGTCCAAGTTTCTTCGACTGCCATGACCTGCATCAGGTTGACCATGGCGACTTCGGTATCCAACTTTTCGGGTCCTTCATGACCTTCGGGTAGCGTAGCCCCCGAGTGTTCTGCTTCTTCGGGTGATCCCTTGGGGAATTTCCGCTTGATGGATGGCACGCAGATCTGTTCAAGGAACACACCTGGTGGTACCTTTGCACAAGTGGAGCCGATGTTGGCGAGTCTATCGGCCTCCTCGTTGCTCTCTCTTCCAACGTGCCGAAGTTCGCAGTCGTCGAATTCTCCTTCGAGTGCGTTGTATAGTGCACGGTATGCGATCATGTTTTCGGCGTGTGCGTCGCACTCATTCATCGTATGCTGGACGACAAGGTTGGAGTCACCGTAGATGACCAAGCGCGTTGCGCCGCATATTTTTGCCATCTTCATGCCATGGATGAGGGCTTCGTATTTGGCCTCGTTGTTGGAGGCTCTGAATTTCATCCGAAGGACGTACTTCATCTTGTCACCTTGCGGGGAGGTCAGTATGACTCCTGCCCCTGCTCCGGCTTCGCGTTTGGAGCCGTCAAAATGCATTGTCCAGGACTGTGACATGTCTGGGGTGTCAGGCAGCTGCAGCTCCATCCAGTGCACCAGAAAGTCCGGAAGAACTTGAGATTTGATTGCGTGTCGCTTCTCGTAGATGATGTCCAGGGGTGATAGTTCAATGCCCCACAGGGCCACGCGTCCTGTGGCCTCTGGATTGTTCAGGATGCTGTTTAGGGGTGCCTCGTTGACAACCATCACCTGATGCTCCTGGAAGTAGTGGCTCAGTCGTCGAGCCGTCATGAACACGCCGTAGGCCAGCTTCTGGTAGTGCGGGTACCGCTGTTTTGTTGGAGTGAGAACCTCGCTGAGGTAGTAAATTGGGCGTTGTACCCCGTGGGTCTTGCCTTCTTCGGGTCGTTCGACCACGAGTACTGTGCTGACCACCTGGTGTGTGGCTGCTATGTACAGCAACAGGGGCTCACGCTCTTTTGGCGTGACCAAAACTGGCGAGGTGGAGAGGAGCCGCTTGAGATTTTCGAATGCATCGTTGGCTTCTGGTGTCCACTCGAACTTGTCTGCTTTGCGCAGCAGCTGGTAAAATGGTAGGGCCTTTTCGCCCATGCGGCTGATGAACCTGCTTAGTGCTGCTACTCGCCCTGCGAGCTGCTGAACGCCCTTGAGGTTTTTCGGCTTCTCCATTGTCATGATAGCTTTGATTTTCTTCGGGTTCGCTTCGATCCCTCGTTGAGAGATGAAGTACCCGAGCAGCTGACCCGAGGGGACGCCGAAGGCGCACTTTTCTGGATTGAGCTTGATCCTGTAGCGATCAAGGTTGTCGAACGTCTCGCGGAGATCGTCGATAAGTGTTCTTGCCTCCTTGGTTTTGATGACTATGTCGTCGACATAGACTTGGACGTTGCGATCGATCTGGTCCTTGAGGCAGGCCTGCATGCATCGCTGGTACGTGGCACCCGCGTTCTTTAGCCCGAAAGGCATTGTGTTGTAGCAGTATACTCCGAACGGTGTGATGAACACCGTTTTCTCTTGATCTTCGACCTTGAGTCGAATCTGGTTATAGCCTGAGTAGGCGTCAAGGAAGGAGAGTTTCTCACAACCTGCAATCGAATCGATGATCTGGTCGATCTGAGGGAGAGGGAAGTGGTCCTTAGGGCAGTGTTTGTTCAGTGACGTGAAGTCTACGCACATCCGCAGGATGTCCGTGTCCTTCTTCGGGACCATCACTGTGTTTGCCAGCCACTCGCTTCCTTGATTTCCCGGATGAAGTCTGCTGCGAGTAATCTGTTGATCTCTTTGCCGATAGCTTCGGCTCGTGGTTCCGACAGTCTTCGCATGGACTGCTTGACTGGCTTGGTGTCTGGGAAGACATTGAGTGCGTGCTCGGCGAATTCCCTGGGAACTCCTGGCATGTCTGCAGGACACCAGGCGAAGATTTCCCAGCACTCACGGAGGAATTCGACGAGCGCGCCTTCCTATGCGGTGCTGAGGTCGTTCGTGATCAGCGCCGTTTTGGAGGCATCTGTTGGATGGACCTGCGCCTTCTTGGTGTTGATGGTGGAGTCGAAAGACATGTCAGGTGCATTTTGCTTGGTGACTAGGGGTAGCCCATTGTCTGTCACTTCGCGGAGCTTTACAAGCTCGTCTTGCATGCCGAAAGACTGGGAGATTTTGTTAAAATCTCTGTCGCATTGGTCCGATCGGGTGAAGCTCCCGTGGATTGTGATGACGCCCCTTGGTCCTGGCATCTTGAGTAGTAGGTATGCGTAGTGTGGGACGGCCAGGAACCTTGCGAATGCTACGCGTCCCAGGATGGCGTGGTATTGCGACGGCCAGTCCACTACTTCGAATTCTAGGCGCTCCTGCCGAAAATTGTCCGGTGTCCTAAAGATGACGTCGAGCCCTATTTTGCCCAGGGGGAAGATGCCCTTCCCTGGGACAATGCCGTGGAACGTTGTGTCTGATTGTTCCAGGCTGCATTGCGGGATCCGCATAGCTGCTAGAGTGCTTGCGAACATTAGGTTGATGCCGCTGCCGCCGTCCATGAACACGCGACTCATCTCGAAGCCTCCGATCTGCGCCTCTAGCACCAGGGCAGCATGACCTGGGCGAGGGATCTGGCAAGGGTGATCCGCGCGAGTGAATGTGATGCAGGACTCTGATCCGCTGAGGTACTCAGGGATTGCGGGTGGAGTTGTCGCGGCCATGTTGATTTGTCGGGTGATTTTCTTCTGCACCCTATTGGTGGGACGTCCCTTCTGTATCATATTGAGTGCTCCTTTTGGTGGGGGGTATGCGACCCCGGCGTTGTTTTGCGCTGGTGCGACTGGTTGATGTGGGCCTCCGATAGGCGGCGGTGGAGGAGCTCCATGTGCTATTTCGCCTGGCGCAAGTGCGTTTCCGAACGCAGGAATTGGAGCTTGTTGCCTCATCTGCACCATGCTTTCGCTGAGTTTCTGGAACTCGCGGTAGTCCTTGAGCATGTGGCTAGCTTTCTTTTTGCCATCTTGTTTGTCGATATAGAAGTGGATGGTGCATGGACCTGAAAGTTTGTCGAGTGCTGAAGGTCCGTTGTCACGGTCATGGCGTTGCCACGACTGCGTTGGTCGTCCGTTGTCGCGGAAGTTTCCGCTGCGGTATCCTCCGCTATTGCGGCTGATGTCGTTACGGCGGTCGGCGTAGCCGGCTGCGACCATATCGGGTCCGTCGCGGTCCTCATATCCGCGCGGTCTCCTCTTGCTGCGGCGTTCGCGTCTTCGGCCGTAGTCGTCCTCTTCATCTGATTGCGCCCGCTGGATGCAATCTTCGCCGTCTGCCCAACTGTTGGCGATTTCCATGAGTTGGTCGAGTGTCTTGGGATTTACGCGTCCAAGTTTCTCCTTGAAGTCTGGGCGTTTGACGCCGTCCCTGAAGGCGTCGATGGCCCGCTCTTCGGAGATGTGTGATACGGAGTTCTTGGTCGTAGACCAGCGTAGTATGTATGAGCGAATAGATTCACCCGTTCTCTGAGTGCAGGCTCGCAATTCTTCGATTGAGGCTGGCCTTTTGCTGGTGCCTTTGAAATTTCGGATGAAGCTATAAGCGAGCTCCTCCCAGCTTCGGATGGATCCTGATGATAGGCTGCTGAGCCAGACCCGCGCCACGCCTGTCAGCTGCAGCTGAAGGCATTGCATGGCGGTTTCTTTGTTGCCTCCGTGAGGTTTAATGGATGACAGATGGTCACTGAGCCAGGACTTTGGATCTTGCGTGCCGTTGAACTTCGGAGTGTCCGAAGGAAGCTTAAAGTTGCGTGGCATCTGTGTTCGCCGGACGAATCTGCTGAAGCATTGAGCCCCGCAGAGTTCTCCTTCGTCTTCATCCATCTCAGATTCAGACGAGCATGCGCGTTTTGCGCGTGCTTTGTCGATCTTGCGCTGTGTAAGCCTGTCTCTGGCGTTGTAGTCGTGTTTATGGCGGTGCGAGCTCTTCTTCCGTCGGGGAAGATCGTGTTCTTCATCATCTTCGGATGAGGGAGTGGGGCTCCAGTCGCGTCTGGTCGGAGCTTTTTTCTTCGGCTCCGTAGGAGCGTCTTCGTGGAGCGCAGCTCCGATTAGTCCTAGTCCGGTGAGTGCGGACCTATGCATGGCCCTTTTTGGGTCCCCCTCCGGAGGTGGGTGAGCCGCGAGATACGCAGTGGCTGCCATGATCGCAGCTTGTGGCGTCTTCGGGGTAATGTTGCCGTCGGCGTCCATATCCATGAACGATGTGTGGAGAGTTCGGGTCACGTCATGCCGTTCCTTCGGGTCCATGTTTTCCACCCGAGAGCGGTGCTTGTTTCCCTGGTTTCCGTTTGTGCTAGAGCCGGGTCCCATGGCGGAGAGCGCAGCTCGTCGTGCACTGGACTCAGAGGCTGCTTTCTTGCGTTTGTCGAGCGTCTCCTGCATCTTGACTTGCTTCTTGTGCTCTTCGATGAGGAGGTAGTGGTATGCCATCAGCAGATCACGTGGGGAGTCCAGAGGTAGGACTATTTCGCCTGCGACGGCGCGGCGTGCTTCGGCCCATCCTTCTTTGCTAAGTTGGATGAGGTGGCCCCTGTTTTCGCCGTTTCCACCGTTTTCGCCGTTTCTGTCCTGCGGGTTGGGGTTGGGAGGCGGGTTAGGCGTTTCCTCGTCGGTTTGGATGATTGCGGCGCACAGATAGCGCCTGCAGATTGGTTGGCTGCTGCCGCAACTTTCGGATCCGGAACCGTAGGTCCCTCCATCCGAAGGTGGATCGCATAGATCGGAGTTGTAGCAGCTGCTGCTATAGAACTCATCTGTTGATGGTGACGTGCGTAGCACGGGGTGTGGAGCCCATGAAGCGGGCCTGATTGACGGCACGAGCACCCGCTCAGGGAGGCGGAGGGTACCAGCTTGCCCCACCTGGAAGCAGAAGCTCCCGAACAGAATTTCGAGTCCGTCGCCTACGGGCTCGAAATCCTTCATGGTGGCCGGCGAGTGGGCGGTGAAGTCGAAAGCGCCGAAGAGGAGGTGATTCTCCGTCGCCGAGGAGTTGTAGATCGATCGGGTCGGAACCATCACGACCGCACAATCAGCAGCCCCAATTCCCACAGACGGCGCCAATTGACGAGGTTTAATCTCGTCAATGCCCATTGTTATGGACTTGGGTTTTGGAGAAGATGGGGATGCTGGAGATCATGGCACGGTTAACAGACAAGCAACCAGGGGACACAAGATTTACCCAGGTTCAGGCCCCCGGAGGGAAAACCCTACTCCTGCTTGTCTGCTCTTTGATTACGGCGGAACCGAAGGTTACAGGGGTGCGCATATTCGATCTGGCGTGGAGGTGTGTATGTTGTAATCTAGTAGCTTCCCCCTCGTTGGACCCTCCTAGCCTTTATATATGGGGAGGCTAGGTCTCGGGTACCGATACGAGTAGGTTACAAGTTGTATTCAAACTCTAGTCTTGGTCTCCAAGGATCCGAAGGCGTCATGGGCCTGGGCCACCCGAAAATCTTCATGGGCTGGCGTATATTTGCCGTGGGCCTTCCTTGGGCTAGACCAGGTATGCTGAAGTTGCGTACCCGTAGGGTATAACCATGTCACCACTTGGCCTGGATCTTGTACACTTCGAATATGCACACACCTAGTGCCGGGTTAAGTTCCACTTGGCCCGGATCTTATACACTTCGAATATGCACAAGGCTTAAGCTAAAATTTTGTACTCTTTTCAGGTGACCACCAACCGCCGGAGCGCTGAGTTCCAGCGTCTCCTGGACACTCAAAAAATGCTGCTCGCAAAGCACAATGCACATCTTGCTGAGCACGAGAAAAGGGGTAAGTTCTCTTCTTCACGTTTTTCTGTTTTCCTTCATCTTTTTCTGCCAAACTAATCCGTCATTCGGTTTTCGCATCTAGAGTGGAGGCTGATAACAAGCTTATGAGGAAGAATCTAGATCAGATTAAGGGTAAGCTACTTTTGTCCGACCTTGCTTTGCTTTCTATCTCCTTTTCTCCTTGGCTCGGCGAACATTCATACCTCGGCTTTGTCGGGTTAACAAACTATTTCAGTATCGCTGGAAGATAGTGTGTCCGTGCCTGATATGATGTTGCATTTTCTCGAACAAGCAGGGCAGCATCAGGCCGAGCTCAAGAAGAAAGACGATGAGCTTGCCCTCCTCCGAACCAAGGATGACGAGATTGCCAAGTTAAAGGCAGAAATGAAGAGGCTGAAAGCACAGCACCAAACCGAGCTTGAAAAGGCTGGCCAGGACTACACCAAAGAGCGCGAGCGCCTCAATCTCCAAATTTCCAAGGACCGAGAACTTCTCCAAGAGGCCGACGTCAAGCTTGAGTCGGCGAATTCTGAACTGGTGCAGCTCCGCAAAAGACGCGATGATTGTACCAAGGAATTGACCCGGATCCACAACCACATTTTACATAAGTTCCTTTTCCTTATCCGACATATTTCTCTGGGTTACCTCACATGTTTTTTCATTACTTGCTTCTCTTGTCTCGTTTTTAGGCAAATTTCCAGAGGGTACTCCCATTGCGAGCGCCGCCGTTGCCAATTTCCGCCGAGATAGGGGTACTCCCGTTGCTCCTGACGGTGAAGACATTCCCTATGACATGGAGGACCTGTTGGTCAGCCTATCATCTCGCGTGGAAATTATCAAGAACTATGGCAAGGATCTCCTTAATGTTGCAGTCCGAGTCTTCAACACGTTTTGGCCCACCGAAGACACTACGGAGGGAACCGTAGTTCTTGCTGAAAAGTTGATGGAAATCGAGACCCAGCTCGACCTCTAGAGGGAGTCCGCTGGACGTGCTGCAGCTGACACCGTTCTTCACCACATACTCACATGGTACGAGAAGATCGATCTCAACCTCCTGACGTGCCTTCGCACCGGATCCAAATGGACTAATGACCCGGAGTGGGTAGCTCGACGCCAGGCTTGCGCCCATAGCCTCATCGAATATGCTCCCATTCATGAATGGACTGAGGGACCGAGCTTCCTGGAAGCCGCTGGTGATGAAGAGGTTGAGAATGTTGAAGATGGTTCAGACGAGGATGGAGAGGACGATGCCTCGGATATCGAAGACGGCGAAGATGACTCCGAACTTCCTCCTCCTGCTGCTCCTTGAGTGAAAACACTTTAAAATTTGTCAGATCCCCGGTATGCCGGGTGGAATTGTATTCAGTACACACGTGATATTTTGGTACTAAGTTTCTAATGCCAGATTAACTTGGGCGCAGTCCCCGAGTTTCACTTTCTTGTTCGTCCAATCTTTGGGCTTGGTTCGTGTCTACCCTTGATTCGGTTTTACGACTTACGAATCGGAGCTTCAAAAATTGTTTTAACAATACTTGGAAACTTTAGGCTTAGCTCAAAATAATTCAGCATAATAATTTGAAAGTAAATACAAGGTTAGTCCGAAAAACAAACGTCGGCTCGATTAAGTTCTTTTCCTTAGTCGTTTTTCATGTGCTAAGCAATTCCAAACTTGTTCTCTTGCTTGCCATGAAGCCAATTCCTGTTGGACACCAGCAAGTCGAAGAGTTGGGTTTTTGGTGCTCACACACTACTAATCCGAGTTAAGTAGAACAACTTACTCCAGCTGACGTATAAATAATGAAAGACAACAAATATTATTAAGGCAATCCCCGAGTTACTGCTCGAGGTGCCAACATTTCATTGGTAGGCTCATTGCCGGCATACATACCGACATATGAGAAGACTCGGATACATACACTTCTCTGCTAAGTGTAGAAAGGACGAAGTAGAGCTACATTCCATGGATGCTTAGATTCCTCGCCGGACCTGTCCGCCTTGTTCTTTTCCTGTGGCTTTGCATCGATAAGATAATAAGAATCATTGTGCAATGCTTTGCTCACAATGAACGGCCCTTCCCATGGGGGGGATAACTTATGCATGCCAGCAGTACGTTGTACCAACCGAAGCACCAGATCGTCTTCCCGGAAGACTCGGGGGCTTACTTTCTGGCTATGATAGCGTCGGAGATTTTGCTGATATATGGTGGATCTGGACAATGCCAATTCTCTCGCTTCTTCCAGCAGATCAACATCATTTTGCCGGGCTTCTTGCACTTCGGCTTCTGTGTATTGGGTGACCCTAGGCGAATCGTGCTCTATGTCGGCTGGTAATACAGCTTCTGCCCCATATACCAGAAAAAATGGCGTATAGCCTGTTGATCGATTCAGAGTTGTTCTTAAACTCCATAGTACCGCTGGTAGTTCTTCTATCCAGCACCCCGCTGATCTTTGCAGCGGCTCAATGAGCCGGGGTTTTATCCCGGATAATACCAATCCGTTGGATCTTTCCACTTGTCCATTCGATGCGGGGTGGGCTACCGAGGCAACGTCCAGCCGGATCTTCTTATCCCGGCAGAATCGCGTGAATGCTCCTTCAGCAAAATTTGTGCCATTATCAGTTATGATACTGTGAGGATAACCGTATCTCAATATAATGTCTTTGAGAAATGTTACGGCCGTAGCTCCATCACATTTTCTTATAGGCTTCACTTCAATCCATTTTGTAAACTTATCCACCATGACCAAAATGTGAGTCATATTCCCCCTTGCTGGTTTGAACGGGCCAACCATATCCAAACACCATATGGCAAATGGCCACGTGATTGGTATGGTTTTGAGTTCCGACCTAGGCATATGTGTCTTGGTAGCATACCTCTAACAACCATTGCATTTTATCACCAGATCTTCTACTTGTTCTAAGGCGCTTGGCCAGTAGAATCCATGTCGGAAAGCTTTTGCCACTAAGGCTCGGGACGAGGCATGATGCCTGTACTCCCCTTGGTGTATATCTCGGAGGATGTCAAGCCCTTCTTCTGGGTCAACACATCGCTGGAGGACATTGGTCACACTCCTTTTGTATAGCTCGGAATTGATGATTGTGTATGCCTTTGCTCTCCTCTGAGTTTGCCTGGATAGCACCTCCTCAGTGGGTAATGTTCCATCTTTCAGGAATTGAAATATAGGCAGTGCCCAAGCTGGTATTGCTCGTGCAGGGAACACATCCTCATCAATTTCCATCTGATCCACCGACATAACTTCAACCGGATCACGCTAAGCAGTCCCCGGGTCCTGCGAGGCAGTCCCCGGGTTCGCTGAGGTAGTCCCCGGGTTTGCGGATGCAGTCCCCGGGTTTCACGCACCACCTCCCATGTCAATGTCCATGGGCACAACTCCGGATTCTGTATCTTCCGGGACATAGGTTGAGTCGATTCCTGGGGACGGCCCGGTAGATGGTTTTCTGAGGTGTTCCAATGCTACACCCAGTGGAATTGCTTGTCGGGTTGATCCGAGCTTTGACAGCATGTCGGCAGCCTCATTTTCCACCCGGGGTACATGGTGAAATTCACATCCCTCAAAGTAACCAGATATCTTCTGCACATGAAATCTGTACAGAGCCATGTTTGGATCAAGGGCGTCCCACAATCCCGACACTTGCTGTATTACCAAATCTGAGTCGCCAAAGCATAGTATCCGATGTATCCCAATCTCTTTTGCCACTTTGAGCCCATGCACAAGTGCTTCATACTCAGCGACATTGTTTGATGCCGTGAAATGGATCTGCAACACATATTTCAGCTGGTCCTTCTTTGGCGAGGTAAGCACAACTCCGGCGCCTAGCCCAGTTTTTGTTTTTGACCCGTCAAAATGCATCCTACAGTAGTTCGGATCTGGTGGCGGTGGTTCATATTGTACCTCAGCCCAGTCCACAAAAAAGTCAGCCACAGCCTGAGACTTGATTGATTCTCTTCTGTCATATTGTGGCGCATAAGGAGCTAGTTCAATTGCCCATTTTGCAATTCTGCCACTCGCATCTTTGTTACTCATTATCTCAGATATGGGAGCTTCACATATTACTTCGATGGGATGTTCCTCAAAGTAATGCTTTAACTTCTTAGCTGCCATATAAACACCATATGCCACCTTTTGATAGTGTGGGTAGTTCTACTTTGAGGCAGACAATACCTCGCTCAAGTAATACACTGGCCTTTGCACCGACTTACCCTCTTCGTTGAGCTCTACCACAATCACTGCACTTACAACTCAGTTGGTTGCGGCTATGTAGAGCAACATTGACTCCTTTGATAGTGGAGAGGCTAACACTGGTGTAGTGGCTAACATCTTCTTTAAGTGGGCAAAGGCTTCATCGGCATGTGGCATCCAAACGAACTTATCCGACTTTTTCATGAGTTGGTAGAGAGGCAATGCCTTTTCTCCCAACCGACATACAAACCGACTTAACGATGCCAGGCAACCAGTGAACTTCTGGACATCATTAAGACACTTCCGCAGTTCCATTCATTCAATGGCCCGGATCTTAGTTGGGTTAACTTTGATACCTCGGTTGGAGACAAGAAATCTGAGTAATTTCCCAGCCGGGACACCAAAGGTACATTTTTCCGGGTTAAGCTTCATTCGGAACCTCCTTAAGTTCGCGAATGTCTGCTTGATGTCGTCAAGGAGCGTTTTGCTTTCCTTGGTCTTGATAACCACATCATCCACATACACTTGTACATTTTGACCTATTTGGTCGTGCAAACACTTCTGCATACATCTTTGGTACGTTGCCCCTGCATTACGTAAACCAAACGGCATGGTGCGATAGCAATAAGCCCCATACGGGGTGATAAATGCGGTCTTTATTTGATCATCCGGATTCAGAGGTATCTGGTGGAAACCAGAATATGCATCAATGAATGACAACAATTCACATCCAGCAGTTGAGTCTATGACCTGATCTATCCTAGGCAGTGGAAATGGATCTTTTGGACACGCCTTGTTCAGGTTCGTGTAATCAATACACATACGCCAAACCACCGCCACATTCGGATCATCTTTCTTCTTCTCCACCAGCACCGGATTAGATAGCCAATCCGGGTAAAGTACTTACATGATAAATCCTGCTGCTAGTAACCGAGCTATTTCATCTCCAATGACTTTTCTCCTATCCTCGGCGAAGCGGCGGAGAGGTTGCTTCACCGACCTTGCTCCGGGTCTCACGTTCAAAGAGTGCTCGGCCAACTCCCTCGGAACACCTTGCAAGTCCTGTGTGGACCAAGCAAAAATATCCCGATTCTCACGGAGGAAGTTGACGAGCTCGCTTTCCTATTTATCACTCAACCCGGCACCAATTGTTACGGTGCGGTCTGGGAACATATCATCAATAGGCACTTTCTTAGTATCCTTTGTGGCTTGGAACGAAAAGCTACCATGCGGGTTACTCAAGGCCGGCATATACTGCTGCGAGGACTGAGCTAATGCCACCACCTCTTGGATTCTTCTTTTCTCTTGCGCAATCACAAGTGACTCAGCTAAGTTAGACCCGGCTGAGGCACACTCAATGGAACGTCAGAAATCTCCAGCAATGGTAATCACTCCGTTTGGCCCGGGCAATTTCATCTTCAAGTAACTGATGTGACATCTCGCCATGAATTTGTTCAATGCTGGCCTTCCGAGTAACGCGTGGTACGCACTTTCCAAGTTCACCACCTCAAACTCCAGATTCTCAGTTCGGCAATTATCTCTCGTGCCGAACAACACGTCAACCCAGACTTTGCCTATGGGCTCACAAGAAATGCCTGGTACAATACCATGGAAAGTTGTCCTTGTAGCCTGGAGCATGTTCTCCGAGATACCCAACTTGCGCATTGTATCCGCATACATGATGTTAATGCTACTGCCATTGTCAATCAGTATCTTGGAGAACCTCACATTGATGTTTGGCGCAATGAACGTCGGATCCAACACTAACGCATACGAACCAGGACTCGGCACAAGCTTGGGATGATCTTTGATGTTCCAGGTAATTTCCTGGTTCGACCAAGGCATATACCTCGTCACCGCGGGCATTACCGCATTGACCTCCATATGTCGGCGCTGCAAGCTCTTTCTATCGGTTTCCTCTGTGGTGAACACACAGTAACTCTGATGATGCTCCCTGTACTCATTTCTCCCCTCATTTCCGGGGTACCTCTGATCCGGTTGTTTCTGGTTCTCTACTTGATGCACTGCATCCCTTCTCTCATGATTATCATACCTCGGCGGAGGGGGAGGAAACATTAGCTGTTGCGTGTTCGCTCCGGAGAGCAATTGCTGCCGGGGTAACTCCTGCCGATGTTGATCATTCCGGGGTGCCTGAGCATTCCCTGAACCACCTTGTTCTATCTTACGCATCCACTCACATTGCCCCGTTGTATGACTTGCTGGGTTACTCGGATTTGGCATGTGAAATTTACACGGCTGATCCAACATCGACTCATAAGTATACCTCGGACGGTCCTTCTTTTCTTGCCACTATTTCTTCTGCTCTGGCATCCAAGTTTTCTTGCCATCATTCCTTGGTGTCCATTGTTGCCCTCCAGTTTTCGGACATTGATTGCTCCCTGTTCCGGGCTGATCTTGATTCACAGCTGCAACTTGTTGCGAACTGTACCGGTGATCCGGCCTGTCATCTCTCCTTTTACCTCTGTAATCATTCCTCCGGGATGATCTGGCTCCATCTCTCTGGTAGTACTCCTCATTCGACTCGTTCGACACGAGCCTAGGTTGAGTCGGATCACCCAAAGCATACGAATCAGCAATCCGGATCATTTCTGACAAAGTGGTTGGAATTTTCCTTTGCAACTTCTGCCACAATTCGCTTGCATACCTGCACCCCTGCGTAAACCATGCTATGTCCTGTGACTCTATCACACCCTCACACGAGTTTTGCACGGTACACCACCGGGTTAAGAACTCCCGGTCTGTCTCATTGGGTTTTTGCTTGCACATAGCTAGGGTCTGTGGGCTATTTGGCCTCTGATACATACTTGAGAAATTGCTGATAAACATTTCCTCAAAATCGATCTAGCAGTTAATACTTCCAGGCGGCAAATTGTTCAACCATACCCTTGCTGTCCCCTCCAACATCTGGGCTACATATCTCACAGCCCATCGCAAGTTGCCCGTAGCAATTTTCACAGCTGTAGCATAGTTTATCAACCAATCCTCCGGCTTAGTACTGTCGTCATACGTCTTTGTGCCTCTGGGTAACTGGAAGTTAGGTACCGGTGGTTCCTTCATGATCCGGGGTCCAAAACACGCAAGACCCGGAGGACCTTGACTTTCAATCTGCTCCGACCTATACAGTCGATCCAGTTTCAACCTGACATCGTCTGACATCAGATTCCTGCTTCCCAATCTCGACCCTATCACATGATAGTCCGGCCTTGGGTATCCTGCATTCACCATTTCCGAATCTCCATCGTTCTACCGGTCTCGCTCTCGTGGCGCATCTCTCTGCTGCATACCTCGGCCGACACTTTGCTCTTGCCTTGGTATATTCCGCTGCTACGGTTGTCCTGCCGAGTTGCGCTGTCCGGCATTGCCATTAACATCGTTTCCTTGACCGGCATTGCATTGGTCACGGTTACCTCGGCCAGCTTCACCTCGGCTTACACTCCGTCGATCGTCATTTCTTTGTACCTCTTTTGCCTTTCCTGCCCTTGTCGGGCCATATGGAACAATATGCTTGTTTCTCCTGGCCGAGGTTACTACCTCTTCTCTCCTAGGACCTCCATGAGGAGACGATGCGGCTCCAGCGGATTTCTCCGGGTTACCCACCGCCAAATGAACGATCTTGGAGGCCCCAGCTCTCTCTGGGTTAGCCCTGAGCAACTCCTCATTTTGCCTGTTCGTGATCCGAACCAACTCATTGACCCTATCTTGCTGTCTCTGACGGGCTTCACCCGTTAGACCCTCTAATTCGGACGCAGCTGCATCCGCTGCTCTGAGGTTCTTAGCCGAGGTACTATACCTCGGCAGCCCCACGGACAAACAGTTTTCTGACTCCTCAATCCTAGTATCACCCTCTTTGTTCATTTCACTCATGAGATTTCTCCCCTTCACTTTTACCGCATCTACTTTATTTGCCTTTGCGTACTCACGCAGCGTCATGTTCAACGACTGCTGAGCCGCTGCTATCTTTTTCGCTCCTTCTAGAATTTTTTGCCTAGTTTCCTCTAGCTCGGCCTGTGCCTGAGCCAGATCTACCACTGCTGCTACCGGGTTTGCCAAGCTATCCATAGCTTCTCTCAGTACATTCTCAGGCCTCTCTAGTGGAGGACCTCTACTTTTCCTCGGTGCCTTAGGTGTTACCTCCGGATCTGGTGCCGGATCCTTGCTTGCGCCTGCACCTGCCACAGTCATCATCACCTCAGCACGGTCCGGGGAGCAAGTGATACGCGCCCCGTGAACCATGCTAAGGGGTGGCTCCCCTGCCTCGACGATGTGCCGCGGATGAACGCATGCTACGTCCAAAGCAACATAGACCTTGTGCACACCAAGCTTGACGAAGAGGCCGTTGTGCGGAAGCGGGCGCGTGCCGAAGCAGCCAGCGTTGTCGCTGACGAAGTCCAGGGCTCCAAAGCGCTGAACGAGCCCGGAGACGATGCGCTCGCCGGTGCCGATGAGGTTTCCCGTCCGGATCTTGACCCCTGCTAGCGCCGCTAGCCCCACGGTGGGCGCCAACTGTCGTGGTGGTGTCACGGCAAATGCCATGGATAGGCTAAAGGTGGGGACTAATAGCACTAGGGGAATCCAGGGAGGGATAGTGAAGTGATTCCCCACACAGAATGTTCGTATTTGATTCACTTCCAAGGTTACAAGTGCTCCTAGAGCTGTATTGGCGAGAGGAGGAAGAATAAACTCTCTTACTCTCACCCACAGTTAACCCGTACAAGACCAACTAGAGATCAACCCTTAGAACTTAAAACCAATCAGAATATCCCAGCCCCCTCTACAGAGGCCTTATCTCTCCTTATATAGGGGTAGCTAGGTCTCCCCTTAGGGCATACGTGGAGGCATATTCCTCCTCCCAAAATAGCAAACCGACCGGGGTGCTTTTCCCCCGCGTCACCCATGCAGAGGCTACGTGAGCCTCTGCGGCGCCTGCGTCAGCCGATACGGGCGTCGTCACCTCTGTCGGCCACGCCTCAGTGGTCCTGCCCTTGTTCGCTTCGCTCATGCAGTGCGTACCGGGGCTTCTTTTGACCAGCGAGATTCCTTCCTTCTTCTAGAAGCTAGATATGACCCGGATCATAGCTGATCCGGCCACACCCATTCCTGCATACAAGTTAAATATGCCTTTCCGACTTACGGCTTAAGTCGGTTGAGACCTAGTTGGTGGACGCCCCCTGGTCCGGGTTACCCCGTGATTCGGCCTGCCTTGAGGTGACCCGGCCAGCATCCGCTTTAGCCTTGCCGAACCTCGGCTAACTCGGCCTTTATACCCCGGCGTGACCCTACCCGGGGGTATCCCCCCAACATTTGCCTTGTAGTTGAACCTTGATTCTATTATTGGACTTTGTACCCTTACAGACATGGGACTTAAAATGCAAGATGAAGGTGGAGATGGACAAGATGAATATATGAACACAAAAGACCTGCTAATATGAGGTTGAACGGGTGATTTAAAATCTTCCATTCTTTGTGTTTATCATTTTGCTTTGTTACTAAACTGCTAAGATGCTGTGTGTTCTCTTGTTTAGTTGTTTGAGAATTCTATTGCGTGAATCAGATTGATCTCTAAACCTCCATTTTACTATCAATGTGTGCCACTACAAATATACTGATCTTCTACTATCCTTCATTTTCTTTGTCTAACTAGTAAGCATAGTATTTCTTCCGAGAGTAGTCATTTTGTGTGTTCTTCCCTTGGCCAAAAGGTGGTTTGTAAGACCTCTAAAACCTTCTCTTATTAAATGAAAAAAGCCAAATGTTTTGCCTTGTTTCAAAAAAAAACTAATAAGCGTGCATGTGCAATGCACGTTCAATTAATCCAACTTCCAATTATAAACATTTCTAAACTACAAAATCATTCATAATGCAATTTTAGAAAGCAAAATGAATATGCAGGTACTAGAAGTTGATAAGCACATGTGTGGCACACGTCCTCACGTCTTGTTATAGTTCAAATTTTGAATATACAAAGCCTACAATTTCACTTCATACCTACTTGTAGTCACATGTGCAGTGGATTTAGAGTATGTTCCATGTATCATTATAGTTTAAATCTTAACGGTATCAACTTTTGGATAGCATTTCAAAAACTTCCATGATGGTTAATCTAACTTTAACTATTGAAGGCATAAAATATTGTAAGATATAACTTTATTGGCCTTTGATTCAGTGAGCAATACGAACATTTGTAAGAGGTGATTTAAAATTATCTTTTGCGAGAACATGGTTGTGATTCAGCATTTTGTAGAACCATTTTTATTTGTGTTTGTGCAGTACCATTGAATAGTGTCTACCTTTTCTTAAGCATCATGCCATGGTTTATACATACATGTAATACTGTTTTATTTTATGTTCGTGATTCTTCATCCGCGGATGCATTTTGTTTTGGCTTTTAGCTTTTTAAAGGTATCCGAGATAAACTACTAGTCATCAATAGCAGATATTTGTGACGCTGTCTTGGGATAAGTGAATAATGCGCCCGAATTCACTTGGCTTTCCCGAGCAGGGATAACTGTTTTTATCTAGATGATTGTTTATGTCGAGACCTTCTTACTTGGATCATCATGTTCCAATAAGTTGTGTTGTATTTAAGTTCGTCGAATCGAACAATTCTCGATTTATATGAGCTCCATTGACATTTTCTGATGATGGGCTTCATTAGACCATCACTCCATCAGAGAGCTAATGAGAATTAAGACTGTGTATTTCACCAAGTCTACTTAATTAATACACGATTACATCTGTAAGCCAGTTAAGATAATTTTGTCACCCATGTGCACATGAGGTTTGATCTTCATAAAACAGCTGAGCAACATCAGTTTGGTTCTCTCAACAAAAGTGACATTGACATATATGCGCATATAAATGGTAACTAGAGATGGACAATGATGTGAGGGTTGACTCCTCTTTTTTGGTCTATCGCACAATAGAATACCTTTTGGACTAATATCACTAGAGCATCTCTAACCGATAGCTTATATTCCTATGCTGTAAAAGCAGTTTACTGTACACATATTTTACTGTATTGTGTGTGCTTGAGTGGAATATATGCCATAAACTAGTGACCAATGACATTTTGGCTTGGTGATT
This sequence comes from Avena sativa, assembly GCA_916181665.1. NCBI lineage: Eukaryota > Viridiplantae > Streptophyta > Magnoliopsida > Poales > Poaceae > Avena > Avena sativa. Next base: position 462,216,345 of record OV702279.1, on the reverse strand, counting down.
TGTGTGTCAATAATAACGACATGTGGATGGTAGCAACAAGCTTTTGGAAGTTGTTTTGGCATGTCTGTTTTTTGAGGGTTGGAATACGTTGATGGTGAATGTTCAAAAAAAATGTTGATGGTCAACGATGACGATGACACTATGCAACCTCGATATTGCTATACCTTGTAGCTGTGTGCATTGAGTGTGTGTTGGTTACCATGTTGGCCGATGATGCATTGTCTCCATGATGGTTTCGTGAGTTTTTGTAAAGGTTTTCCTCTAGTTTTGTGCCGATTTAACCATGCAATTCTCTAATTCTTAATTAATGGAAAATGATAAGTATTTTCCCCATTTCTTTAAAAAATAAACAAAATAGCTGGAATCATGGTTTGACTAATGTTAAGAACAAAAATTAATAAGAAAAATATCTGATCAATCCGCGCTTGTTACCTTTTGTTCCAATAGATGAGACAAGTAAAAATGATAATTAAGTAAGAAAAATCCCTTTGCTGAAAAAATAGATTTTTTAGCAGTTTTAATATGCTCCTACTTACCACATAGAGGGTAAAAGCAATATGTCAATCTCGGTTGTTGATTGTTAGGACTGTTGAGATCTAATAAGGGCCTATTTGGGACAGCTCCACTCCACTAAACCAGAGGTGGAGCAACCGAATCTTCCCCAAACAGGTAAATTCCGGCTAACAGGCGGAGCGAAGTCAGCGCGTGCTCTAGTTCATTTTCTTGAAGCGGTGGGGGAGGTGCTTCGCCGGCTTCACTCGACCTCCCGCGTCTGACAATTGTCCACATCTACCCCTACAAACTCCCTAGCAATTACCCACCTGTGCCACTAGACAATCCCAAAAAGCACAACCCGTACCGAATAGTTCTCCTTGGATTTTCCTCTCATGGGCGGATGGAGACGGAGCGAATAGGGCACGCCGCCTCCACCATCTCCGACAAGTTCCTGTAGCACAGCTTCGGAGACCCTCCCAGTCTCCCCTGTCGTGTGCCCATCTCCCCTACCTCCACAGCAACCCTCCCTTCTCCCCACCAACTCTGCTCCCTCCCGTCCACTGTTTCCTGAACACAGCAAGAAACCGGTCGCCGTCGCCACAGTCTTGCACGAGGGACTCACCGTTGTTACTGTATTTCTACACGAGGGGTTCTCCACCGTCTTTGTACACCCGGGTTTGCCAGAAATTTTCAGTGCCAACTACACAAGGACTCCCCATCACCAGCAAGGTATTCCTCTTCCCTATAACACTACTAGGAAATAGCTTGTCCGTGGCGCATGGAAATGCATCTTCTGTGGCGCATATCCTAGTCGCCACTGTTACCTCGCCACTGATATCTGCTTCCTGTGGTGCATATAGATATGCGCCGACTTCTGTGACGCATTTCTTCATATGCGCCACAGGAATATTTTCAGTGGCGCATTTCTTCATATGCGCCACAGACATATTTTATATATGCGTCACTGACTATATAACACATATTCAAAGTAAAATATGTTTCTGGTGTATAATCAGGTATTTATACAGTATTTATCCAGATGAGTATAAACAGTACACTGCACAAGTAGTAGATGCATGAAAACCGACATATAATATAAACACTTAGAGCCCGATCGAGATACATATATAGTGCCAAGTGCCGAATTTTCACACAAGTGCCGAATACAAAGTTCATATCATCTCACATTACAAATATGAAGTGGTCATCGCCACCTATACTAGGATCAAATAGAATACAACTATGATGATGGTGAGCAAGAGCATGAGCCCAACCAATATCTTCATCCGGTTCTTCTTCCACATGTGGTTCCTCCACTTGGCTACCGCCTCCTCTCTAGTCGCGTATCCTTCATAGATGTTGCCGCTGAACTTGTTCACTTGTTTGTGACAATCCTTCCACTTCTCGTAGACTCCTGGAACCCTACCCATGTACACCACATACCACCTCGTCGCCATCTCTATAGACGACAAGGCATATTAGTAAAAATACAACGAAAAGAATTAATAAAGGGTTCACATCCATATATATATATATATGTTCACAAAATATAAAACAAAGGATCCATAAACCTAAAAGATAGCATCTCGTGATCATCATAGAAGTAATAAGTTCAACGACAACACGACCACAAGATAGTTTAAGTCTAACAACAACGACCATTTCGACCACAAGATAGTAAAGTTTATGACACACATACTACAACAGGCGTCCATCGAGAATATACACACACTGGATCATGCTAGAGGCATACATCGATCATGAAGACTTCTTCTTCTCGCTCGGCTTCGGGAACGGTAGATAACCCTCTTTCGTCATCCACATCCTTGTGTCACCCTGCTTACGAAGGCGTTCTTCTCTCCCCCTCTTACTCAACCCTCTGGCTTGTTGTAGCCCCCCCATTGTGTTAACATCTTCAATGATGATTTGCGACAACTTCTGCTGAATGCGATGGAAGTCTTCTCTAAGATCATCATCGTCGCTTCGCACCAAAGTTCCGGCCCATCCTCGGAGACTAGATGGCATCGTTAGGTTCTGGCAATCCCGAACATAGCCTTTAAGGTGATGGAGGACGTAGAAGGCCTCCTTGGCGCCACCAGTAGCCGGCTGCTTGACGCTGGGGAACTCGAGCACGTGCTTGAACACGTGTTTTCCATCCTTGATACATTCCCCCTTATCTACGAAGATGCATCCCTTCCTGGCATAGCCCTCGAGAGCCTCACTGAGAACACCCCTTATTCTGGTGTAGTCTTTCTTCTTCGTCAAACTCCCCGAGTTGAAATATGTGGCTAGCGAATACCTTGGGGAAAGGACGATGAGTGTGCAGTATTTGTCTCTGCGCAACACAATTGGACGGAATGTTGGAAAAAGAGCAAAGGAGAAATCTATAAGAAATGCAGAAGTTACGGTGGCGATGAGCGAGTGTTTACTTACTCGGGAAAGAAAGGCAAAAGAAGTGTGTCCTTCCTCTTGTTATCCACCATGAACTTCTCAAGGTACGGCGTCGCCTTAGTTCGTGTCTCTGATCCTTTGACCAACTGGCTGTCCCGCATGTAGTAGGGATCCACTATCGCGATTGCCGGGGTACTCTCTCTTGATCTTGATCGCCAGATTGAGCGCGTGTAGGCAGACCAAGTTTTAGTCCAGCCGTTTTGTGAGAAACAGCTTGAATATGTCCTCGTACGCTATGAAGAATATATCCGCGGGGGGTTCATCGACGAAGCCCACGTCCAATGGCACCTTGGCCGTGAAAACCGGGTAATTTGGATCTTTGTCTTTAAGAAGGATGCCCTCTAGTGTCTTGACACCCTCATGAAAAGTTAACATGGGTCCAACCGCGATGTGGAGCATATCCGGAGTCAATATCGGATCACCAGCTACATGCACTTGGGGCAAGCCATATTGTGTGGATGGTACGGCGATGACGTCCTGAGCCTAGATCCTCTTCGGAAGAGGCTAGCTCGCACCCTTCTTATTATTATTACCTCTTTTCCTATGCTTTTTCTTCACAACAGTGTCCTCCACTGCCATCTGCTCATCAGCCGCCTTTCGGAGTGTGTTGGGGCTGAAAACCAATCCCGGTTTCTCCTGTGGTGGATCAGCGGCTGGAGGCGTCTCTTGAGAAAGACCATGGAAGACCAGGTGCTGCGTGCATGTATTGGGCCGACCAGCTTGATGGTCGCGAGCTGTGAAGGGTTCTTCATCCACAGAAGGCATATACAATCATTTGTTGGCGTCGGTGTTGATGAATTCGTCAAAGTTGATCAATTCATCATCATCTTCATGGGTGCCATCATGTGGTGGTGGTAGCGGGGGCGACAACGGTTGCGGCACAACGACTTTGCCATGGGGCGGTACACACGCTGCCAAGAGTTGCTAGTGACGGCTGGTGGTGGCGACGATGGCGGCTGCTGGCTTCCGAGGTGGTGGCCGGGCGATCGATCGAGAGTTGGTGCCGGTGCTCCCCCCGCAAGACGAATCTGGGTCTTCGGCCATGTCAAGGGCCAGTTGTAGCATTCTCCAAGGGTCTTGTGTTTGTCGGCTCCCTAAGGTTGAAAGGGGGGCATGTCGTCGCACCCTGGCAACACCCGAGCCAACCTAACCCTCACCACGTCATCATCCATTGGATTGTTGTGCATCGTGCGACTCGTCAGTTGTATGAGAGTGCCCTTGGCAACATCCTTCAACTCACCGCTGACATCTTTAAGAAGGAGTACACAAGAAGTGTCCTGAGGCAAAACATGTTGTTGGGCATCATGAGATGACAGCAGTCATGCATCAAAGGCATAAAGGAGATGACATGCACTAACTAATTAGTTACCTTGGTGATGGCGTGGAGCTCGGCTAATGTAGAGACATAGCCGATGTCGGCGGTCGGCCTATCATCATCAACATTCTCCCGCTCGGGTGCCTCACGAAGCACCACAACCGTCGGCTGTGCCTTATTGGTATCTTTGGTGGGAGGGGGTGTCGGTGTGACCAAAACGAGCAGCTGTGTCCCGGCGTTGACGGCCGGCGGGGTCACCAGGTCCGGCGACACATTAACATTGATGCCTGAGTTGCTGCCGCTTAAGCTGGGCAGATGTATCGGCCCCTGTCGACCTCCTGCATTCCAAGAAGTAAGCCCCTCAAAAAACTCAGGGGGGAGGGGTCATCACACGGAGCTTCTCTTCCACTAACTTGTCTACTGTTTTCTCGTCCACTGCCTTCTCCTCCAGTGTCTGCACCTTCATCTTCAGCTCTTCAACAACGGCTTTATCCTTAGCTACCGACTGGTTCTTCCTCTCCCTTCTTTTCTTGGCTTCCTCTTTGTAGTACTCCTTGAACTTCATGCTCGTACCGAAGCCGGACACATGGCCAGCTGAGGACAGCGGAAACCCCTTGTCCCTCTTCTTGTAAGCATTTGTCGCCCTATTGAAAACCATGCCCCACGCCTCTGTCGAATCCTGGGACGACTCTTTGGCAGGAGCGTTCAGTTCATCCTCCTGTAGAGACAAGGAAAGGTGAACCCATTTAGATTCTTGGCTTCATTATTTTAATTAGAACGCACTAGACTTGAGATCGGCGATAAATTCCTTACTAGCTTATTCTCGAATTATTTCACCTCCAGATCGTCGGTGATGAACTCCCTTGTTTCCTTGTCCAGGTAGTAGCGGGCCCGAACAAATTGCCTAAGCTGCAAGTCCGTGATTTTAAGCCAAGGGTTGTCTTCACCAAGGCGTTCAAGCTTGGCATCCTCCTTGTCCCAAATGGCCTGTTTCCCTATAACTGCCGCTTCCAAGGTGGTGGTTACCTATGTTCTGTTCCCGCATAGTCCTGCCCCAGTTAGTCCAATGTATAGCGTCAGCGGTAGCTATATCCGCCTTGAATATCTTAAACTCCTCTTCTTTGAGCATCGGATTTTCTTACTAATAACCTCCCATCTTTCACCTTTGTCAATGCTATTCTTTACCCGGGTTTTCCAGCTGCTCAAGGCGTCGATCATCTTCGTGAGTGCTAGTTTGTTCACCGGGTTCTTTCTCTCCAGGTTTCTAAACCGCTATGGGAATCTGTATCGCTTGTGAAGCTTCTTAAGGAGGTTATCGACCAAAGCTGCATTGTCAGCATGTCTGATGTACTTCTTGTTGATCGACATGCTTTCCCAGATGATGCACCCGAGTTGCAGGCCATCCCCTTTGGCAAACGCCTCTGGCGCAATGGGTTGGCCACTTTTTGTGACTTTAGTGAACTCATCGCAGACGGTGGCGAGCACTGGCACCTTCCGATCCTTCTTTTCCTTCTTCTTCTTCTGAGAAGCGGCCGGGTTGCCGCTACCGCCATCCGTGCGCTCGCCGCTATCAGTGCGGGTGCCGCCATCAGTGGTGTCATCCCTTTGCCACCGCCTTCACTAGTTCCATCGTAGTCGTCTTCATCCCCCTTGTATCAGGATCTCCTCCCTCATTGCCCCCAGTAGCTCTGGCGGCGGCCGTCTCCTCCTCCGGTGGTGGTGTCATCCTCATCTCCTCCTCCTCCTATTGGGACCCCCGCTAGAATGACTCGTTGGCCTGTCTAGATTGTTCTTCGACACTCATGTGCTTAGAAGGGCCGGCCTTGTTGTTGCCCGACATGTTTGCACTCCATTAAAAAGAGGTAAAAAGTTAGCACAAATCTCGGCCGAAAAATTCGGCATGATCTTTGCTAATTTTTTGACCTAGGAGTGCCCATTTCTCGACCGAAATGAAAGTGAATCGACACTTCGGGAGAAATGGGCAACTTAATTGAAGAAATATATCCCTGCAAGACAAAACACCCCATCCCCATATTGACAGCCCCATGCATTGACCCCAGTATGCATCATCCATCATCCACATTGAGTATATATATATATATATATATAACAGATATAGTAGTCCATCATCACTTCACAGCCCCATGTATATATATAACAGATATAGTAGTACTTGCTGAACAACAGTAGTATACACTTAAAACAACAGTAGTACAAGTACTTGCTGAACAATAGTAGTATACACTTAAAATAGGAGTAGTACAAGTACTTGCTGAACAGGATAGATATATAGTAGTAACATGGGGAGATGTTAGTGCTGTCCAGGATAGATTTATAGTATACTTGTTGAACAACAGTAGTATACACTTAAAAGAGCTAATCAATCAATCATGATGATAATAAATAAAAACAGAGCCACCAACCATCTCAAGCAAATCAAATGCAGACGATTCCTCTCAGCATCAACATCAGCATGAATGGATGGGAAAAGTTGGTTTGCCACCCAGAAGGTACCCACCCCACCCCCACAAGATTATTCTAATTCCAGCCCAACGCACATGCAACAAAAAAGCATGAACAGCAGCTGCAATACGATTGACAATGCCTTTACCAGATTCTAAAAGAATGCCGTGTGCATCGCCAAATGGTGCAAGCAATGGTACTAGTAGTAGCAAGTGTGTTTATCAGTCGGTGAGTGGAAAAGTACTATGAAGAGCGACAAAGACGTAGTAGCAACCAGCAAGCAAGGTTCACTACTTGCATAATTATATATGCCACATGTTCTACCTAGAGAGCCTCTCGAAAGCTTGTTTTTCACCAAACTTGCATAATTATATATGTAAGACAACTGACGATGCTGCATCGGCAACTAGCTTACCAATGGAGAATATAAAGGCTGGCAAAATAAGCATTTGTCCCTAATACTTCCTATGAAAAAACTCAGGGAATGTTCTTAATTAACCCGAGAGACATAACTTGCTATATCAATTTTGTGTTCATCCAACAAAGCATCACCACAGATTGGTGATCACGATCTTGTTTACGACATAGGAATATCACTTCTCCTACTAGCTTCTACTGTGAACTCCGCATTGAAATAACCCATCCAATGTAAGAGAGCTCAGCCAACACATCTGACGGTTTCAAAATCATGTAGTTTATGATGTCCACATACTTGAGCTAGAAATTTGCAAATAATACCATAAGAGCCGCATCTCATCATTTTTATTTATTTATGTGAGTTACTAAAGTTGGTAACAAGGAAAATAGTGTTTATCACTTGGTTCTTTTGAGGTTTCTGATGTATAACAATAATTATTGCCGTAGTTTCTCACTTCATGTTTAATTTTTCTTGATAAGATGGACTGTGTTGTGAGAAGCAAAAGGAAACTACATTTGGCAGCACCAATAGTTACTGACTGTCTGACAAGAAACCACACGACCTCCCGACCTGATCTGATATTACGACAAAAGGAAGGGGAATTTGTGTCTCTAGTTGCGGACGCGGACGCGCGCAAGCAAGCAAGCTGCAGAGGATAGGGAATTAAGAGGCACCTGACTTGAACTGACCTAAGCTAGTACTTGGACAACCAGGGGACGGAAGGCGCTCAGACTATACCAAACATTGCATCCACACAAGACCAGATTGTCAGTTAATCCCCCAACCATGGATGCCAAGCAGACAGAATTTGAGGGTACCTGCTGTTGTTGCGGTGGTCGTCAACGATGAGGGTGGAGGTGGTGCTCCTACTGCGGGCGGGGCTGCGACGGGCCTCCTCCTCCACGGGCTCTAGCGCGGTGGTGGCGGGCCTCCTCCTCCACGAGCTTCAGCACGGCAATAGCGGGCCTCCTCCTCCACAGGCTCTAGCACGGCGGTGGCGGGCCTCCTCCTCCACGGACTTCAGTGCGGCGGTGGCGGCTCTGGCAGCGAGGGCTAGGGTGGAGAGGGTAGCTAGGGTTTGCGCGTGGCAAGCGAGGCTAGAACGGGGCGAGTGAAGAATCGAATGGAGAAGGGGAATGAAAGGCCGAACCATTTATTTGGCTAAGTCCATAGGTTTTGTGGCGCATTTCGGCAGTATGCGCTGACGTCTACGCACTTCTATTCTTGTAGACAGTTGTTGGGCCTCCAAGTGCAGAGGTTTGTACAACAGTAGCAAGTTTCCCTTAAGTGGATTACCCAAGGTTTATCAAACTCAGGGAGGAAGTGGTCAAAGTTATCCCTCTCAAACAACCCTGCAATCAAGACACAAGAAGTCTCTTGTGTCCCCAATACACCCAATACACTTGTCAGGTGTATAGGTGCACTAGTTCGGAGAAGAGATAGTAAAATACAAGTGGTATGGATATAAGACAACGGTGCCAGAAAATAGCTTGATGGCGTGGAAGAGACTAAAGGCAAACTGAAACAAAGATGGCAGCAAGCAAACATGTAACAGATCTAGTTGCAAACGGTGTTTCAATGTTTAGAAACAAGGCCTAGGGATCATACTTTCGCTAGTGAACACTCTCATATAAATATCTTCTCTTCATGATACTACTCTGAACTACTCTATGGTTAGACACTCTAATCCATGTTAGGTCTATAACGGCACTCCTCAAAGTCCGCTTTCCCCATCTAGATAACCCCACACTGTCACCTTGAGCGCTAGATGGTTCCAACAAACACCACAATTTCATAGAGACATCCAACTCCAAATATGACTCATAACAAGTATTTGTAATATCTAGCCTAAGTGCCACCATGGTGTGCACGCTGTCACTTTCACACACATGGGGAGAGCAGAGATCTATTAAAGCACTTGAGTAGCAAAGCAGATCTACTTGTTTACAAAGCTCATGATCACAATATGATCACGCATAGAGAGAGATGAACACATAGCTACCGATGGAGCCCTTAGCCTCGAGGAAGAACTACTCTCTCATCATCATGGGAATTAGCAATGGTGATGGAGATGGTGGTGTAGACCGATGGAGATGGCTCCGGGGGCAATTCCCCGTCCCGGCAGGGTGCCATAACAGAGACTTCTATCCCCTGAATCTCCTCTTCGGTGGCGGCGGCGCTGCGGAACTTTTCGTGGCTGGAGGCTCGATTCTTTAGGGTTTCTGCATCGGAGGCTTCTTATAGGCGAGAATATTCATTTTCTGGCTTTTCTGGAACCAAAAACAGAAGAAAACAGGCAACTGGCACTGTGGCATCTTGTTAATAGGTTAGTCCAAGAAAGTGTATAAAAATACTCCAAAGTGTGGACAAAACATAAGAAAGTAGATATAAACCAAGCATGGAACATCAAAAATTATAGATACGTTTACAACGTATCAACATCCCAAGCTTAACTCCTGCTCGTCCTCGAGTAGGTAAGTAATAAAAAGAATAATTTTTGAGGTGACATACACCATCACAATCAAGATCAAACCATTTGCAAGCATTGAAAGCTGGGATCAAAGTACTATAAACATGAGCATGAAAGATGAAGTTCTAACAATAAGACATGGTAACTATGCATGCAACATGAAAGGATACAAACAAAGATCATCAATAACAATGCATTGAAAGACGTTTGTTTGTTTCACATATAGAAAACATAACATAGTGGCATTCAACTTGTCCCTCATGGAGTAGCAAAACATAAATGCATAGGACACCTTCAAAGTTCATAAGGGTGACTAGATACAAATAGTTCAAGAACAAGCAATATCTACATTATGAATCAATCAATACGCTTTGGTACAATGCACATAGAACTAAGAATGACAACTATGCTCTCTTAATTGGCTTCTAAGGATAGAAGGTGGAGACTCAATATAAAAGTGGAAGAAAGGCCTTCACAGAAGGAAGCAGGGATTCAAGTCTCATAAAGAACTTCCAAAAATTATGGTACTTATTAGCTTTCAGCTGTCATTGCCCCTATCATAAGCATCTTGAGGTGATTAAGGTTAAAGTGAACAAAAATAAGAGTATATGCTTGACAAGTTATAAGCTGAAATCTCATGCCCCGTGCTTACAGTACCGAACCTCATGCTACTCAACTTCAGTCACAAGTAAGCTCTTGTCATTGTAAGTACATATGTATCATAGAGAACCGCCAATGGGGTACCCCTTGCCCCATGACACAGGAGCTATCCCATATCAAAATGACAAGGCAATAGACAATGAGGATCTCAGCGATCTTTTTATTTGCTATTTGCATAGGGTTTTATTGAGGATGCTTCATAGAATGCTCATTATGGTTATGCTGCAAGTTTCCACCATAATTAGGCATGGCTTAGGCTAGCGGCCCAGGCGTTTCTCTAACACACATACAAACTCCATGATCTTACAAGTTCCCCTTTTGTTTCACACCGTCGGGATCCATAAGCAAAAGAATAATGATATCAACGGAATAATAAGTTCAATGTTGAAAGCGTTCCCCATGATACATGGTTCTGCTAACTTCAACTTATAAAGCGCAAGCATATACTCAACAATGATGGACACAATGGTTCAAGATTATTAAGTGCAAGAAAGTAAAGTGTGCCATCAAGTTCGTGAGAGCTTTAATCACCAATTTTCACATAACAAGTTTAATTCAAAAGGTAGATAAAATCATGAATATACTTGGAATAACAAATGCTAATAGGTAGGTATGGTGGACTCTTTGGAATAACTTGGTTTTATTTGGAGTTGGATGCATGAGTGGAACTCATACTTGGTATGGAGGCTAGCAAAAGACTGGGAGCGACCAACTAAGAGAGCAATAATGGCCATAATCATGCAAAGCAACAAAACATCGTTAATTAAAGCATAAAGTGATATTACAAGTCGAAAACTAAATGATCATAGAGGCTATGGTGACTTGGTATAGTCTTAACATGGTGTGAGCATGCACCAAGTCAACCCAAATAAAGCATTAAAGGAGAATACCACAATATTATGCTTTTATATGCTAAAAGAACACATGATTCTTTCAAGGCACATTAAGCAATCTCAATTGTTTGGAACAAGTCATGCTACAGCAAAAATCACTAAGCATAAAGCCAAAACAATATCAAGCATGACATGACAAAAGCATAGGCCACAGTAAAAAAACAAGCTCCTTTTTGTACCACTATAAGCATGAAATGTTGGGTCCGCAGCATAGAAAACAAAATTTTTCCTACGGTGTGAACTACACTCCAAGATCTATCTACTAGGTACAAAGCAACGGGTGGACATACATCCAACGAGAACTTACCCTCGTAGACAACGAGCTTTGTTAACGAGTAGGAACTCGTGGTTGATGTAGTCGTACACTTGCCGATATCAAGATCGTGAGGAAGTTCGAGCGCCGCAACTCAACAGCGCATCCGCACTCGCACACACGTTCAAGCCACCGGACAACCTCCACCTCCTCGCTCCAGTGATCCAGCGGAAGCAGCAACTCCTTCCAGACGAAATGCCACCGGGAACATGTATCTCGCTAATCCGAGACCATGGGGGAATAATTCTAGAGGGGGAGAGAGATCCTTCACAAGGAGGTGTGTGGATGAAGGAGGGAATGGGTGGCCTTTTATAGGAGGAGGGGGGGTGCCCCCTCTCTCCAGGGCTGGCGCATGGGGGGTGACCCCTCACCTCCCCATTCATGTGGTGGTAACCCCTCCACATTAAAATGCCTCTTCACATTCCCTTTTAAAGTCACCACTTTAAATGCATTAAATTTCTCCAAATTTAATGCTCTCTCATTTAATAAAACCCTTTTTATTAAATTTATTCAGAATTTTGTTAATTACTTTAATTAACAAACATTCACATATAGCCCCTTGCAATATTTCAATATCACATGCAGAACCACCTTCTGCAATTTCACCCGAAACAATTTCCGGTTTCTATTGAAACAATTCCTGCGCTTTGCAATTCTTTCGTCTGAAACATATGTGCTCCAAAATGGTGTCCGGTAACTCTTAAGTGTGCCACCCTACGGTTCGCGAATAATGTAGACATGATCGAGACCCTTCTCCGATCAATAATCAGCAGCGGGACCTGGAGATCCGTACTGACTCCTACACATTCAACGATGACTCCTGTGATCATGAGAACCTTTAACGCTTGTAACTAAATCCCTTTGTCTCTCGATATATTACATGTCCGAGATTCGATCATCGGTATCTCCATACCTAGTTTGATCTCGTTACCGACATGCACTCTTTTCTCGTTCCCGTGATATAACATTCTAGTGATCACATCACTTGCTTGCAAGCTATCCTAATGTGATATCACCGAGAGGGCCCAGAGTATATCTATCCGTCATCTGGATTGACAAATTCCACTCTTGATCCATGAGCCTCAACATAACACCTTCGTAGTACTGAACCCATCTTTATAGTCACCCTGTTACGGTGTGACGTTTGATGTTATCAAGATACTCTTCCAGTGTTAGCAATTAACATGATCTCATGGTCTAAGGATAAAGATTACTTCGTATGATGTTATAGCAATATAAACATAATGACTTCATCGTAATGCTATACTTCGGATGAATGTTCATCACATCATTCCACCAATGGTGTGACCTTGTTATTAACAACATCCAATGTCCATGATCAGGAAACCTTGATCATCCTGTTAATCAACAAGCTAGTCTATAAGAGAGGCATGACTAGGAACCCTTTTTGTTTATTAAACACACATGTATTGATGTTTCCAAATCAATACATTTCTAGCATGTAAAATAAACATCTATCATATATAAGGAATATATAATAACAACTTTATTATTGCCTCTTAGGGCATATTTACTTCATGAAACTTCCTACTCTTTTCCAACACCAATCGAAAACTAAAGCTAAACGCAGTGCTAGCAAAGGAGAACACTCACAGAACAATAAGAGTAAAAACTAGAGTGTTCTAGGCAATGAATAATGAGGTGTGTCTCTCTCCAAAAGAAGTGTGTTGGGATCCAACCAACTTATTGCAGAAAAAAAAGAAAAATAAAACTAAAAACAAAAACAAAGACGCTCCAACACAACAGTGCATGAAACAATAAAAACGAAGTGTTTAGAAAGACCTGAGATTTTTATTGATGAAGAAGGGGATGCCTTGGGCATCCCCAAGCTTTGACGCTTGTACCTCTTGAATATTTCTTGGGGTGACACGGGGTGGAATACCCAAGCTTGAGCTTTTGTCCATTCTGCATCTCATTACATCATTCTTGAAGGGTTTCGTAGCAGAAAACAAAAAATTTCTATCTACTCGAACTCTAATACCAGGATATATACTATGTAGACATAAGTAACGGAGAAAGAATACAGTATTCATACATTTGGAAATAGAGGCACGCCTTACGCAGGAAGGCGTATATATATGAAGACGAGCAGCACCCCAAGTGTGGTGCCTCCGAAGTTCGTCACACGTCCGGTGTAGGAGACGTCAACCGGACTCCGGTCTAGCCGAGCAGCGGAAGAAGTAGATGCCGGATCGCCGATCACACGACGGCAGTGTGAAGGTGGATAACTCAACTACGAGGTCCTCCCCAATATTACGGGGAAGTCCTCAGAAGATGAGAGAGAGAGAGAGAGAGAGAATGAGAGGGATGGGGTGTCTTCCAAGGGGAAGGGGGGGACCCCTTTATATAGTGGGAGGGGGGGCGCACCACCCAAGGGCCAGGCGGTGTGGGACTAATCCCCACACCCACCGGCCACCTTGGGGCAGCCGTTGACCCTAGGTGGTCCCCACTAGGGCGGCCCACCAGCCCTAGGCCGGCCGGCCCCCACTCCCCAGGCGCCTTGCCCTCTTGGGCCTCCCTTCGGGTGAGGCCCATTAGTAATATAGTGCCTTCAAAAATAAAATAAAATACATATTTAATATTAATTCTCCAGTTAACATTTAAATACACATATTATATTATTCCTTTACTCCGGAACAACTTCCGGACCCCTTCCGATCTCCATCGGATGTTACCGAAACTATTCCGGTTTCTCTCTCTCTCTTTATTTCTCATACGATACCTCATCTACCCTAAGAGTCTCTACCCTTAAGCGTGACATCCTTCGGTTCGGAAACACTCCGGACATGATAGAGACCACTCTCATATCAATGATCAATAGAGGGACCTGGTGTCGTGGTGGTGTCACAGCAGATGCCATGGATAGGCTAAAGGTAGGGACTAATAGCACTAGGGGAATCCAGCGAGGGATAGTGAGGTGATTCCCCACACAGAAGGTTTGTATTCGATTCACTTCACAGATTACAAGTGCTCCTAGAGCTATATTGGCGAGAGGAGGAAGAAGGAACTCTCTTACTCTCACCCACAGTTAACCCGTACAAGACCCTTAGAACCTAAAACCAATTAGAATAGAGGAACCCATTCTACAGAGGCCCTAGCCCTCCTTATATAGGGGTGGCTAGGTCTCCACTTAGGGCATACGTGGAGGCATATTCCAGGGAATATGCCTCCTTCCAAAATAGCAAACCGACCAGGGTGCTTTTCCCCCACGTCACCCATGCAGAGGCTACGTGAGCCTCTGCGGCGCCTACGTCAACCGACCCGGGCATCATCACCTTTGTCGGCCACGGCTCGGTGGTCCTGCCCTTTTTCGCTTCGCTCATGCAGTGCGTACCGGGGCTTCTTTTGACCAGCGAGATTCCTTCCTTCTCCTAGAAGCTAGATATGACCCGGATCATAGTTGATCCGGCCACACCCGTTCCTGCATACAAGTTAAATGCGCCATTCCGACTTACGGCTTAAGTCGGTTGAGACCTAGTTAGGTGGACGCCCCCTGGTCCGGGTTACCCCGTGATTCGGCCTGCCTTGAGGTGACCCGACCAGCATCCGCTTTAGCCTTGCTGAACCTTGGCTAACTCGGCCTTTATACCCCGGCGTGACCCTACCCGGGGGTATCCCCCCAACATTAGTCCCCGAAGCTGGTGCGGTCTTAGCTGCCTTGGTTGCTAAGGCCACATCAGGTTCAATTCTATCGAGCTTTGGATGTCGTTTCCAAATCATCTCCTTATCTCGGGTTGTATGGATTTACGTTCCCTTGGCTCGTTCCAAGTTTTCACTTACTGGCCGGGTTACCACCTCAACTCGGACCTCATGGTTTTACCTTCCCTTGGCACATTCCAAGTTTTCACTTGCTGGCCGGGTTACCACGGTCTCATCCGGATCTTCTTTCCTTCTCTCGTACGCTAACCCACGTGGAGGCTAATCATTAGGTTGCCTCATTTTAAGGGCCAACCACAGTAACCACTGCAGTAATTGTAAGTTATCACTGTGGCGCACGTCACGTCTGGCCTGCCTCCTCGTTAACCGCATCAATGCGTCACGTCATGGGATCAACTACTCCCTGTGGCCTTCCACGTGGCTTGTTGCTGATTGGTCGACGTGGGCAATACATGGCCACACCATGCGGCGTACCCGTTTGACACGATCCCACTTCCCGCTTGAGGGAGTGGTTAAATAGGGGAGGGACGCACCCTTAGGTCTTTTCCCCCTCCTGCGCCCCTCTGCCTCTAGCTCTTCTTCTTCTTCTTCTTCTTCGTCTTCCCCGCGACAGCGCCACCGCCACTGCTTCTAAGTAGCAGCTCCGCCGCCGCACTGCTTCCCCACACCCCTGCATCGCCGTCGCTGCCACGCACCTCCTCCGCCACGGGTCACTGTCAATCTAGGCCGCTGCCCCCCACCGCTGCTAGCAACAGTGAGGGCAACAAACTAGAGATGACCGAAGAGGAGATCGTCGTCGCCGAGCAAGAGATGGAAGAAGACAGCGCCACGGCGGACCATGGTGCGTGGGCTGGGTCCTGGGTCTGCAAAGACGACCTGGACTGGCTTTACCGCACCAGACGCATTCCCGCCGGCGTCATCGCGCGCCTCGCCTCCGTGGAACTCGCCCCCTTACCCAATCCAGGTGAGTACGTCGTGTTCTTGTCCCACTTCCAGCGGGGGTTCGGTTTGCCGGTCAGCGATTTTTTCCAAGATTGGCTGAATACCTATGAACTCCAACCGCATCACCTTCCTGCCAACGCAATCACTTCTCTTTCTGCTTTTGCCTCTACGATCGAGGGCTATGCCGGATTATGGCCCACGAAGGAGCTATGGATCTGGTTTTTTGGCCTCCGTCGTAATGTCATTCCGAACATAGATCTAGAGCCGGAGGACAAGCAGCTCACTCAATTCGGAGCCGCGTCCATCTCACCCCGGAGGTTCTCTGTCTTTCCCCGGGTTACCGGGCTAGATTCCTGCAAAGGATGGGCCCGGACCTTCTTCTATGTTCAGAATGAAGGCACTGAAGATTTGATCCGGCTTCCCCCCTATGCTCTGGGTCCTCCTAACCCGGAGTTATGGGACGTTGTCCCCAAGAAGCCCACAGTATTGGCCAACCAGGTCAACAAGAGGTTCAAGGAGCTGAAGGAGCTCGGGTTGCACAACGAGGACGCCATGATCACATTCGTCTGCAACCGGATCTCCCCTCTCCAGAAGCGCACTCACAAGGTGTGACACATGAGCTGGGGCCATGACCCCAACCGGACCTCGTCCATCGAGCTGAGCAACATAGAAATTTACCGCTGGGTCAAGGCGCTCTTCACCACCCACAAGGACTTCTCCTCTGAGTGGACGTGGGGAATTGAGCATTATTGCCGGGATAGGCTTCCTCCCGTGGTAAGCTTCGTGCCACCAACTTTCTCCGAATTAGATCTTATGTTGGTAGCTGTTGTATTTTAATTCTGTTATCTTTTTTCTCCTTTAGCAATTCCTTCAGCAGACCATTGAGGATGGCACCGACCCTACCCTCAAATGCGCGCCTGACCGGGAGAGCTCGGACGAGGAAGAACCGGACCAGGAGATGTTCCTCCCAACGTCCGACGCGACCAAGCGACCCACCAGTAAACTCTCTTCTATTAGAGATTGACCCGATGATGAGGATGACTCAGATATTGAGGTGATGGAAGCTGTTGACGCTGTCCCCCTTTCTTATGCTTTTTCGGCATCAGCTAACCCCGGTGGGCAGATCCACGAGGACCCTCCCCTTGCTACGGGTGAACCTGTTCCGGTAGCTCTGAAGAAGAAGCGTGGAGCTGCATCAAGTTCCTCCTCCGGACCTTCTTAGCCCTCCAAAAGGCGAAAGAAGTCCGGAGACAAAACTGCTTCCAAGCCAGCAGGCAAGGCCCCAGCACGAAGGGCTCGGAAACCCAAGGAGCCCCTTACCTCGGATGCGTAAGCCTCTTTTCCCTTTGCAACTTATTCTTCCTTGCATTGTTTTAGTTTCTCTTCTGACATTATTTGATTCGGCAGTGCCGCGGAGGACGTCCCCCAGAGTGGATCTAGCATCTCTTCGCCGCTCTGACCTAGCCCTTCTCCCCCTCGTGACAACGAGTCACGCCCGCTGAGCCCTATTCTAGAGGGTTCTGCGGCTGCTCCGGGTTCTAGCCCACCTCGTCAAGGGGGGGGGGGGGCAACCTCGGAGCGGGGGAGACGGACCCAGCCGAGGCAGCGACATCCACCACTTCGGCTCCGCCGCAACCAGCAACTATTGAGACTACCTCAGCACCCGCACTAGCTCCAGCACCAGCACCAACAGCCACTCCGGCACCAGCACCAACTCCGGCACCAGCACCAACAACAAGAGCACCAGCACCAAGTTCCTCCGCCTCGTCCGAGTCTTCTCAGTCTCGGCGAGGAAGTACCCAGGCAGCTCCTAAGGGAAAATCTGCCGCAACCACTTCCTCCTCCCAGCAAGCCAAAGGCAAGAAAGCCCCTGATGCCACCAGGGCAGCGTCCGCCGGGTCTGGACATCGTACACTCGCGTCCATGCTTGCCGAGAAGCCTCCAGCACCGAAGGACGCCCCTGCCGAGCCAGCTAATGTGCAGCAGTCTGACCCTTGCTCAATTTGAGAGGAGGGAAGCACATGCGAAGGGCTTGGTGGCGCCCCATATGCTCAGCGGTGAGCGATATCCTCCGACCTTGATCGAGTTTATGAACAACTGGAACAAGGCGGAGTTCGTCTACAACGACGATCTCCCGGAGAAGTTCGGTCCCGCCGAGTTCTCTGCTCAAATGAACACGGCCGCCAAGGCAATTAACCTTGCGGGTCGGATGATGGAGGTACGTTACTTCACCCTTTCCTTAGCATGCACTAGCGATATAACCATTAGTCCCCGAGCCTCCGGGGGAGTAACTTGTTACTCGGCCGGATGCTCCTTAGAAAACTAACGTAGCTCCTTGACAACTTCAAATATGCACACACCTAGAGCCGGGTTAAGTTCCACTTGGCCTAGATCTTGCACACTTCGAATATGCACACACCTAGAGCCGGATTAAGTTCCGCTTGGCCCGGATCTTGCACACTTCGAATATGCACACACCTAGAGCCGGGTTAAGTTCCACTTGGCCCGGATCTTGTACACTTCGAATATGCACACACCTAGAGCCGGGTTAAGTTCCACTTGGCCTGGATCTTGTACACTTCGAATATGCACACACCTAGAGCCGGGTTAACTTCCACTTGGTCTGGATCTTGTACACTTCGAATATGCACATACCTAGAGCCGGGTTAAGTTCCGCTTGGCCTGGACCTTGTACACTTCGAATATGCACACACCTAGAGCCGGGTTAAGTTCCACTTGGCCCGGATCTTGTACACTTCGAATATGCACACTCCTAGAGCCGGGTTAAGTTCCACTTGGCCCGGATCTTGTACACTTCGAATATGCACACTCCTAGAGCAGGGTTAAGTTCCACTTGGCCCGGATCTTGTACACTTCAAATATGTATAAGGCTTAAGCTAAATTTTTGTACTCTTTTCAGGTGACCACCAACCGCCGGAGCGCTGAGTTCCACCGTCTCCTGGATACTCACAAGATGCTGGTCGCAAAGCACAATGCACATCTTGCTGAGCATGAAAGGGGTAAGTTCTCTTCTTCACATTTTTCTGTTTTCCTTCATCTCTTTCTGCCGAACTAATCCGCCATTCGGTTTTCGCAGCTGGGGTGGAGGCTGAGAACAAGCTTAGGAGGAAGAATTTGGATCAGATTAAGGGTAAGATACTTTTATCCGACCCTGCTTTGCTTTCCATCTCCTTTTCTTCCTGGCTCAGCAAACATTCATACCTCGGCCTTGCCGGGTTAACAAACTATTTCAGTATCGCTGGAAGATAGTGTGCCCGTGCCTGACATGATGCTGCATTTTCTCGAACAAGCAGGGCAGCATCAGGCCGAGCTCAAGAAGAAAGACGATGAGCTTGCCCTCCTACGAACCAAGAATGACGAGATTGCCAAGTTAAAGGCAGAAATGAAAAAGATGAAAGCACAACACCAAACCGAGCTTGAAAAGGCTAGCCAGGACTACACCGAAGAGCGCGAGCGCCTCAATCTCCAAATTGCTAAGGACCAAGAACTTCTCTAGGAGGCCGACGTTAAGCTTGAGTCGGCGAATGCTGAACTGGTGCAGCTCCACCAAAGACGTGATAATTGTATCAATGAATTGACCCGGATCCACAGCCACATTTTACGTAAGTTCCTTTTCCTTATCCGGCATATTTCTCCGGGTTACCTCACATGTCTTTTCATTACTTGTTTCTCTTGTCCTGTTTTTAGGCAAATTTCCAGAGGGTACTCCCGTTGCGAGCGCCGCCGTTGCCAATTTCCGCCGAGATAGGGGTACTCCCGTCGCTCCTGATAGTGAAGACATTCCCTATGACATGGAGGACCTGTTGGTCAGCTTGTCATCTCGCGTGGAAATCATCAAGAACTACGGCAAGGATCTCCTTGATGTTTCAGTCCAAGTTTTCAACACGTTCTGGCCTGGCGAAGACACTCCGGAGAGAATCGCAATTCTTGCTGAAAAGCTAACGGAAATCGAGACCCAGCTCGACCTTTGGAGAGAGTCCGCTGGACGTGCTGCAGCTGAGACCGTTCTTCACCACATACTCATGTGGTACGAGAAGATCGATCTCAGCCTCCTGACGCGTCTGCGCACCGGATCCAAGTGGACCAATGACCCGGAGTGGGTAGCTCAGCGCCAGGCTTGCGCCCATAGCCTTATTGAATATGCTCCCATTCATGAATGGACTGACGGTCCGAGCTTCCTGGAAGCCGCTGGCGACGAAGAGGTTGAAAACGTTGAAGGTGGTTCGGACGAGGATGGAGAGGACGATTCCTCGGATATCGAAGAAGGCGAAGATGACGCCGAACTTCCTCCTCCTGCTGCTCCTTAGGTGAAAACACTCGAAAACTTATCAGATCCCCGGTATGCCGGGTGGAATTGTATCCAGTACAGATGTGATATTTTGCTACTAAGTTTGTATGCCGGATTAACTTGGGCGTAGTCCCCGAGTTTCATTTTCTTGTTCGTCCAATCTTCTGGCTCGGTTCGTGTCTACCTTGATTCGGTTTTATGACTTACGAATCCGAGCTTCAAAAATTGTTTTAACAATACTTAGAAACTTTAGGCTTAGCTCAAAGTAATTCAGCATAATAATTTGGAAGTAAATACAATGTTAGTCCAAAAAAAACACACGTTGGCTCGATTCTTTTCCTTAATCGTTTTTCATGTGCTACGCAATTCCAAACTTGTTCTCTCGCTTGCCATGAAGCCAATTCTTGTTGGGCAGCAGCAAGTCGAAGAGTTGGGTTTTTGGTGCTCACACACTACTAATCTGAGTTAAGTCGAACAACTTACTCCAGCTAACGTATAAATAATGAAAAACAACAAATATTATTAAGGCAGTCCTCAAGTTACTGCTCGAGGTGCCAACATTTCATTGATAGGCTCATTGCCGGCATACATACTGACATATGAGAAGACTCGGATACATACACTTCTCAGCTAAGTGTAGAAAGGACGAAGTAGAGCTACATTCCATGGACGCTTAGATTCCTCGCCGGACCTGTCCGCCTTGTTCTTTTCCTGCGGCTTTGCATCGATAAGATAATAAGAATCATTGTGCAATGTTTTGCTCACAATGAACGTCCCTTCCCATGGGGGATAATTTATGCATGCCAGCAGTATGTTGTACCAACCGGAGCACCAGATTGCCTTCCCGGAAGATTCAGGGGCTTACTTTCCGGCTATGATAGCGTCAGAGATTTTGCTGATATATGGCGGATCTGGACAATGCCAATTCTCTCGCTTCTTCCAGCAGATCAACATCATTTTGCCGGGCTTCTCGTACTTCGGCTTCTGTGTATTGGGTGACCCTAGGCGAATCATGCTCTATGTCGGCTGGTAATACAGCTTCTGCCTCATATACCAAAAAAATGGCGTATAGCCTGTTGATCGATTCGGAGTTGTTCTTAAACTCCATAGTACCGCTGGTAGTTCTTCTATCCAGCACCCCGCTGATCTTTGCAGCGACAAGGACAATATGAGTTTTTGATCTTCCGTAGAAGGCGTCTATGGGGGATTGTCCGGATGCCTTTTTTTGAACCAACTTGTGAAGCTAGACTTGTGCTCTCTGGTTACGTCTCCCTTCTTCCTCGGCCGGCCCTAGTCGATGTACTCCTGCTCAATTAAGCTTCTGTGCTCTTCCACCCAAGGGCCAACCACTTCAATGTGTGGTAGCGCGACTCGGTGTGCCCTGTCAAAGTCGGTGCGTCAACCATCAATGCCGACATGTAGTGAGCGGAAGCCCTCGCGGTGACTATATCCACCAAGCATGCTGAGGTGCTTCTTGGTGGGTATTCCAACATCCTCGTTCTCGTTGGTTAGATAATTCTGGCAGAAGGAGATGCACTCGTAGATCAGAAAGCCCTTGGCTATGCTTCCATCTGGACGGGACCTGTTTGCGAACGAATCCTTTGATGACACCGTTTAGCCTTTCAAACAACATCATGTTGTGCAGGAATGTCGGCCCGAGCTGGATGATGTCATCCACGACATGTAAAAGCAGATGCACCATGATGTCGAAGATTGCGGGCGGGAAGTAAATATCGAGCTCGTATAGTATCATCACGATCTCTTCCTGTAGCCTGTCGAGCTGCTTCACACCGATCGACTTCCTAGATATGACGTTGAAAAAGTTACAGAGGCCAAATAGCGTCTCACGGACATGCTCGTCCATTATCCCGCGGACCGCAACAGGGAGTATTTGTGTCATCAGCACGTGACAGTCGTGAGACTTCATACCATTGAACCTCTTCTTCGCCATGTCCAGATATTTTCTTATCTTCCTAGAGTAACCGTGAGGAACTTTCACTCCTAGGAGGCACCTAAAAAACTGCTCGAGCTCCTCCAGACTCAGAGTGAAGTAGGCCGCACGAAGCACCACCTCATTCTTCTTAACTCTTTTGCGGTGACCTTGAGTCCCTTCCATCTGATCATCATCATCATCCTCATCATCACTATCAGGGTACTGAAGATCTTTCTTGATGCCAAGCAATTTAAGGTCCTTTCTTGCTTTCGACCCATCCTTGGTCCTCTCCGGCATGTTCAGTAGAGTGCCAAGCAGACTCTCGGTAACGTTCTTCGTGATGTGAATTACATCAAGGCTATGGGGAGTGTGGAGGACCTTCCAGTATGGCAGGTCCCAGAAAACAGATCTTGCTTTCCATACACCCAGCAGCGGATTTGTCCTCAGTCGTTTTTTTCTCGGCGTAGGGAAATCTACCCAATTATTCAAAAGCTCCTCGATTTCTTCACCGCTCCTCGGACGCGGGGCTCTTTCAAGCTCGTCCTTACCATTGAACAGGTCACCGCATTTTCTCCACGGGTGATCCATGCAGAGCCACTTTCGAGTACCTTGGAACACGGTTTTCAAAGACCCGGGATCCCTTGGTAGCTGGAGATGCGGTGTTTCATCCATTCACTTGACACATGCATTGTGTCCATGGTTCACCTGGGCCGATACATATGCGTAACCAGGATAGTCCTGCACCATCGTGAGCAACGTGGCTCTCAGATGGAAATATTCTTTAGTGTATGCGTCCCACGTACGGGCCGACGTCTCCCACAAGCTGGCTAACTCCTCTCTCAATAGCCCGAGATACATATGCATATCGATACCTGGTTGTTTCGGCCCCTGAATAAGAATGCTCATGTGTATGTACCTTTGCTTCGTGCACAGCCACGGGGTAGGTTGTACGGCCATACAAACATGGGCCAGGTGCTATGCGTGCTACTCTGGTTTCCAAAAGGATTGAGTCCATCGGTGCTCATACCTAGCCCGACGTTCCTTGCATCGCCTCCGAACTCTTCGAACTCGATGTCTAATGCATTCCACTGGCTACCGTCTGAAGGGTGTGTCAGGATCTTGCCCTTCTCTGGATCATCTTCGGGTTTCTCCCTTTCCGCGTGCCATTGCATGAGCTTTGCTTCCTTAGGATCTACGAAATATCGCTGTAGACGGGGGATGATAAGAAAGTACCATACCACTTTTCGAGGAACTTTCTTGTTCCCTCTCTTGTGCCGTCCTTGGCCGCACACCAGACATGTGGTTCTATCCGTGTACTCATTCTGATAAAGTGCACAATCATTGATGCATGCATGGTATTTAATGTGTGGTAGGTCGAGAGGGCACATGATTTTCTTGGCCTCCTAGATACTTGTTGGCAATGTGTTCCCCTTAGGAAGTCGGTCGTTCCAGTATTCCAGGTTCGTGTTGAAGCTCACATTGGTCCATTTGTGTTTGGCCTTCATCTCTAGATCCTTGAGCATTACACTCAAACGTGTATCCTCGAGGCGACACCCAGGATACAATGGAGTCATCCCGTCTACCTCCATTTGGGCCAGCTTGGCTTTCTCTCTGGCTGCAGCTTTGTCGTTGCTCGTCTGCTTGAGGAGAAGTTCTTGAACATTAGGGTCCTACAAGGCCAAAGTTAGCAGCGTCTGTATGTTCGCGTCTTCTCCTTCTTCATGATGATCATGCCCATTTCCATCTCCTTCTTCATGCTGATCATGCCCACCGACATCTCCTTCATCATGATGATCATGCCCGCTGGCATCTCCTTCATCATGATGATCATTCTCGGTAGACTCTTCGTCTTCTCGCTCGCCCACGTCTTCGTGACCACCATGTCCTATCGGCGCCTCATTGAGGTCACGCATGAAACCGCACCTGAGCAGGTGAGCCTCCAATTGTCCAGAATCAGGGTCGACCCATCGTTGGAGTTTGCATGTTCGACATGGACATCTTATCATGGTCTTGTTGTTCAGAATCATGTTCTCCTTCGCGTCTTTCTTGTACCTAGCAATTCGACCTTCGCTCATCATGAGAACCATGGTTGCCTGAGCGGTCACAACAGAGAGTATAGGTTAGAACCACACCATATGCACACACACATGCATTAATGCTAGCCGAAAAAAATTGGCATGACCTTTCCTAAAATTAGGACATATGGGTAGTGCAAAAATTTGCCGAAATGGAAATGAATCAACATTTCGGCAAACATCCATGCACCACACCGGCCGGGACAACAACAAGCAAGCAACAAAAAACTTCCTCCCAATGCAAACATTCATGCACCACACAAGCATCGTCTCGCCATGCATCGCACACACACCGCCCGCATGACAAGCTTCACCTACATGTTCATGGCCAAGTACTCACCTAGTAGACTCAATAATAGCGAGACGAGACCGCGTGATGAGAGAGTGTGGACAAATAGATCTACAAGTTGGTGGAGAGGAAATTAGTAAACAAATAGAGATGTGCTAGAGAAAAGTAAGGAACTTTTAGATCTACAAGTTGGAGGGAGGCTTCCACTTACCAATCTATGGACTAAAGTAGGTTTAGTTACAAAAAATGGAGAAACTATGGGCAAAATGGAGTGGGAGGGAGGAGGAAGACGAGCTAGGAGGAGGTAGAAAGGAAGAAGAGATGTGAAATGGGTGGTGGTGAATAGATAGGGTGGGAGCTTGCCACCTTTTTCACATGGATCTGGACGCTCTTATCTGTGGCGCATATGGCAGAAATGCGCCACAGATGTTCAAACTTCTGTGACACATATAGCTATATGCGCTACAAAACAAGGTGGTGCATGTTAAAGTGGTAGGACCCATGTCAGGTTTCTGTGGCGCATGTGTGGATATGCACCACAGAAATCAAACATATCTGTGGCGCATATCAACACATGCGCCACAGAAAGTGGGTCAAATAGACTCCGTGGTGGGGCCCGCCTCCATGTTTTGTGGCGTATAAGGAAACATGCGCCACAGATCTAGTCTCTTCTCTGGCGTATAAGTCAGTATGCGCCACAGAAAGTGGATCGCCCCACCCCGGCTGACGGGTCCCACCTGACTTATGTGGCGCATGTTCTATGAAATGCGCCACAGAAGTTTTTAGTATCTGTGGCACATTTTTCCTAGTGCGCCACTGATACCTATCTGTGGCGCATGATTTTGTATATGCGCCACAAAATATCTTGTCTACCTATAGCTGTTTTCCTAGTAGTGTAACTCTATCTTTTTGTTATTTCCGTTCATATGCAAGATGTGCACTCCATGATATATGATCTGTACATGGTGTTAGCTTCTGTTGATAGATTGGACATTGTGAGTAGAAAATATTTGTGATTTCTACATGATCAATATACATTGTACTTGATGAGAATATTCTGTATGGCATTACGTTCTATACATGATGAACACTAGAAGACTTTGCCATTTGGGAATAGATTTTACATTTATGTATGATTTGTTCGTGGTAAATAATTTTTCATGCATTATGGTAACATTCCTAAAAAAATTCTTTGAAGAATGCCTGCCATTCAATGGACCGATGAAAATACTAGTATAGTTACTGAATTATTTTCCAAGCAAGTTGATCATCTAAATCGGTCAAGCACCCACTTGAATAATGCTAGATATGAGGAGGTAGCCAGGAGATTTAAAGATAAGACGGGCATAGAGTTAAAGAAGACGCAACTGAAGAACAAATGGGGCAAACTGAAGAATGAGTACAACATATGGATATGGTTGCTCAAACAAACAGGATGGGACCATACGAGGGGAACCTTCGAACAAGACAAAGAGTGCTGGAAGAAAGCCAGAATTGTAAGAGTTCCTTCTCTAATGTATATGACAATGATACTACCAAATTATTTTATTTGTAGTAATAATTCTTCCATCTTCAACAGGACATTCCAGGTTGTGGTAGGTTTCAAAAGCAAGGTATTCGCAACGAAGAACATTTGAAGAGTATGTTTGAAGCTATCAACAATGATGGAAGTGATCATTGGTGTCCAACATCAGGCGATTTGCCATAGCCAACCGATGAAGTAGATCTTGTTAATGTCGATGGCGAGGATAACATTAACATTGACGAGATGGATGAGTCTCCTGGATGTTCCAAAGGGAAGAGGCCTGCAAAGGTTATGGGTGACAAGTCGAAGAAACTGAAGACATCCCAAGTTACGCAAGATAAGATTAAAAACCTTGGTGTTTTGGCCGAGAGGACTCAATCGTCATTAGAGGCTTACACCAAGAAAGATGAGACAATCGCTGTCAATGCCGTGATGGACTTGGTGGTTGAGTGTGGTCGGGTTACTGGTAGCGATGAGCACTTCATTGCTAGCGAGTTATTTGTTAAAAAGGAACAAAGTGAGATGTTCCTCCATTTGCAAGGGGCACATGATCGTCTTATTTAGCTTAAGCGGAAGGGCGGCCAAATATGGTTGTTCTGGAACTATTTGAGTAGTGTGGTTCACGTTATATTGACAACCAATAAAATTATCTATTTCTCAAAGTAATTGTGTTTAAACTCTTGTGTGATTACAACAATTGTTGTGAATTTATCTATATATTCACGTAAGTGCATATTGTCCCATTCTCGTGCATTTTTTTGTTCTCCATATTCACGTGAGTGTTGTGAAAACTTGTTGTACTTTATTTTTGCTCTCCATATTCTCGTGCATTTTTTGTTCTCCATGTACACATGCATCTTTTGTTCTCAATATAATTGTTGTATGTATTTTGGTACTTTGCATCCTAATGCTTCAGCTATCTGTGTACAGATGTCGTCAGATAGTGATAGCGATGGCATAGATGATGACAAGAGAGAGAGTTGATTGTTCAGCACCATGCTCAAGCTCTGATAGTTATATATAATGGTGTGGACAATATTGTTGCCCTGTACTATGATAATTTTTTGGAAAATGCAAGCCCAAGAACCTCTATTCTCAGTGGAATGGTTGGTTGAGAGAGACATTATCAACTCTGGGAGAAACATACAGGATGTTGCATGTGAACAACCATACCTTCTTCGACCTTCACGATTTGTTGGTCAGCAAGTACAATCTAACCACTTCTGTTAATTTGAGTAGTCATGAGGCCCTTGCAATTTTCCTATGGACTCTTGGCGGATGTGAGTCAAACATGAAAACACAGAATAGTTTCAAGCACTCAGGTGAGACCATTAGTCGGAAGTTTGGTGCGGTTCTTATTTGTGTCGTTAAGATGTCAACTCATTTTTTTAAACCAAAAGATCCAAATTTTCGTGGTGTCCACAAAATAATTAGAGATGACAGACGAGCTTATCCACCTATGAAGGATTGCATTGATGCACTAGATGGTACTCATATTCGTGCATCAATCGTCGGTGAAAAATCAATAAGGTACATTTAGGAGGACGGGCGTCCCAACTCAGAATGTGTTGGCGATTTTTGATTTTGATATGCGCTTTACGTACGTATCTATTGGGCAGCCAGGTGCCATGCATGATACAAGTGTGTTACATCATGCCATGCGAGCGGACAAAGATATCTTTCCCCATCCTCCAAAGGATAATATCTTCATCGAGCTATGATGTTTATTTCATTATTTACTAGTATTTTGTCGTGTGTTGTAGGAAAGTATTATCTGGTTGATGACGTTTATTCTAACCAACTAGGGTACCTTGCTCCATACAATGGTGAAAGGTATCATATGCCTGATTTTCACAGAGGTGTGGAACCAACTACTCCAACGGAAAAGTTTAATAGAGTGCGCTCTGAAGGGTTCACAGCATAGAAAACAAAAAAAATCTATGATAAGAAGGCCAATTGCTCCAAAATCTAGTCTAGTAGATGCTAGTAAAGAGTAAGGGGGTAACCAGAATAACTTACCCTCGGCGACCGAAAGCTTTTTACGAAAACTGATTTCGTTATTAATGTAGTCAATCATTTGCCAATCTCAAGATCGAGTTGAAGAGCGCCACAAACCAGCTGTGTATCCGTGTTCGGGCACACATCTGGATCTCGACAACCCCCACGCCTCCACTCTAGCAGAGCAACAAAAGCAGTAGATAAATATGATACGTCCATTTTGCATCACTATTCTATGTCTTAATTCACTATTATTCATTGATATATTTCATATTGAGAGGTGATACTTATGTTATTTCATCTATTTTTGCATGATTGATGACTTTTAGAGCATGGACCGCTGCAGTCAGGATTCTGATGAAAATGTGCTGTTTGGAGGCAAAATTTGCGAAGATCAGAAAATCCGGAAAAATATACGAAAAATCCTATTTTTTCAGAAGACTAAGGAAGCCAGAAGACGGAGTGGAGATGGGCCACAGGGGGCCCACACCACCCCATGGCGCGGGCAGCCCTAGGCCGCGCCAGGAGGTGGTGTGGCCACCCTGGCCCACTCCAGCCTCTCCCCTCTGGCGTATATTATCCTCCCGAAACCCTAAGACTCGGGGAGCAACCACAGAAAGATTCCGCCGCCTCTGCAGGGCGGAAAACACCGAGAGAGAAAGATCTCTCCGGTAGACAGATTTCTGCCGGGGGAATTTCTTCCCGGAGAGGGGAGATCGTCGCCATCAACACCACCATCAAGCTGGACTTCATCGGGATCATCATCATCATCATCATCATCATCATCACCATCATCACCATCAGCACCCTCATCACCATCTCCATATTGCTGTAACAATTGCGTTGAATCCTGCATAGTTCATAGGGGAAACTTTCCCAGTGTTGATTACTCTTTGTAGTTGATGCTATTGAGTGAACCATTGAATTATTGTTTATGTTCAGATTGTTATACATCATTATTCCATCTCTGATCATGATACATATAATGTCTTCTGAGTAGTTCGTTTTGTTCTTGAGGACATGGGAGAAGTCTTGTTGTTAGTAGTGGAGTTGCTTGAGAAAGATTCAATAGATTGTTATTTAAGTTGTGGTGTACTTCTTCTAGTGGTGTCATGTGAACGTCGACTACATGACACTTCACCTATATGGGCCTAGGGGAATGCATTGTGTATTTGGCTACTAATCGTAGGGGTTGCTGGAGTGACAGAAACCTGAACCCCCGTTAGGAAACCATTGCACAAGGGACGTAAGGGTCTTAGAGTTTAAAGTTGTGATTAGGTTTCTACCTTAATTACTTTCTTGTACTTACGGATGTTTGCAAGGGGTATAATCACAAGTATGTATTAGTCTTGGATGGGGTGGTACATTAGCACAGGTTCACCCACACAACACTTAGCAAGCTAAAGAAGATTAATCAACTATATGAAGCGAAAGTACTTGACAGTCTTCCCATGTGTCCTCGAGAACGTTTGGTCATTTTAAGTAATACAACCGGCTTGTCCTTTGCTGCATAAAGGATTGGGCCACTTGCTGCATTTATTCCTACTATCTTTTATTTACTCATACTTTGTTTACTTGCTATATCAAAAACCCCCTAAAATCCATTTGCTAAGTATTTGCAGAGAATTCCTGATCCATACCACTAGCCAGCACCTTCTGCTCCTCGTTGAGTTCGACACTCTTACTTATCGAAAATACTGCGATACACCCCCTATACTTGTGGGTCATCAAGACTATTTTCTGGCGCCATTGCCGGGGAGTGAAGCGCTATTGGAGAGTGGAACTGGTAAAGGAAACTTCTATTGTTAGTATTGCTTACTTCGGTTAGTTGCTTTATTTTCGTTATGGATAATTCGCTGAGTTTCTTATTTGGTAATGCTACTACCACTGCTAAGGTAGTAGATAAGCCACCACCTGCTGAGAATGATGTTTTCAAAATACCTACAAGAATTATTGATCGTGTTATGGATAACTACTATATTGGGGATGGAACTGTCCATCCCGGTGATCATTTACTCTTTATACACGAATTATGCGGGTTGTTCAAGTGTGCAGGTATTACTACAGATCAAGTTAAGAATAAGTTATTCTCATTATCACTGAAAGGAAGAGATGAGGAATGGTATAAGCTGCTGAAGAATGGTCAAGCTCTGGAATGGGAGCAAATAGTGCCTCTCTTTTATTCAAAGTTTTATCCTCCTAGTGAGATTCATAAAGATCGGAATCAAATATACAACTTTTGGCCTCTTGATGGAGAGAGTACAGCTCAAACTTGGGGGAGATTGAAGTTACTAATGCTCAAATGTCTGATTCATGACCTCCCCAGCAATATTATTATCACTAACTTCTATGCAAGGCTTCCTCTACATGATAAGGATTTATTGGATGCTTCTTGTGCTCGATCGTTCACGCGCATGAAAGAAGAAGCTAAATGGGATCTTCTGGACCGTATTCAAGACAATGCTGAAGCTTGGGAGAATGACAAAGGTAGAAAGTCAGGTATAAATTATGATTATGAATGCATTGAATCTTTTATGGGAACTGATGACTTTCAAAATATTAAAAATGCTTATGGTCTAGACTCTCAAGCTATTGCTTCTTATTTTAAGGCTTTTGCTTCCTACATTGAAGTGCCTAAAAAGAAGTGGAATAAGTATCATGAACCTTATAAAGATGTTGCTAAGAGTTTTCCTGCAAGAAATACTGAAGTTTATACTGTTAATCATGTTTTACCTAATGTCACGACCTCACTCGATAAGGTGTAGATCTTTGTGTTTATAGTGCTAGTCCCTGGATCGATTAGCTAGCACCCACAGTTTAAGATATAATATCAAGAAACAAAGGTCATATTACAACACATATCCAGAAATAAAATAGTTCATTACAACTTACATAGCTCATATGGCTATTTATTACAAGGCAACAGATATAACTATATAGCATGGGGTCCTTCATCTTCATGTGCCACAGGCAAACATGTTGGGTGCAGACTCGTAATCCCTACTCATCAAACCTCACTATCATCAAGTAATCGTGCAACATGATAAGTTACATCCACAAGGGTCAATACATTTTGAATTGTATTGGCAAGTGTCACTAGTATGTGGATATAAAGTGGAACCTATTACTGCATGCATATCTCGCCAGGTAGAGCTTTGGCTAGTTTGCAGCAAGAAAGTTTTTCCCTATCCTTTCATAAATAGTTTGCAACACTTATTATCAACTAAGTTACACTGGATACCCTCCAGGTAATATTTCCAATCACAACATAGTGGTACCACTGATAGAAATCAGTGAACCTAGGTTCCATTGATAGAAATCAATGAACCAACAACCCTTGTTCACCCATCAAGTTTTAACTTAGGAAATTAGAATGATGAGATTCTTGATTCCGCTTCATTGTCTTGATGCTCAGAAATTGTCCATAACCGGGAACACGGCTAAGTACTTAGTTTTACCCTCTCGAGAGGTGGTGCACTTTCCCCACAAGACTCGACATGCATCAAGACAAGACTTTTCAGAAGCAATCCCTCAGACCACCACAGACGCGTTCCATCCTATCATCACTACCACCCCCTGTCCGTCTGGCTGAGTTCTCACAACTTAGTCGGTCAAGGCAGAGCCCATATGCCATGTGGCTGCACTGGAAGCTTCGCGACAAGAACGTCTCCAATCTCTTTGTTTCTGGGTGGCCGTCCACAAGTGCGATACACCAGCCGACCATAGACATGGCCCCTGAGTAACCACTCAACATAATCCAAGCAAGTCCCATTTCCACCCAGGTGTTTCATTAAGAACTTGTTTATTATACAAAACATATATTTTTCAATACTCCATATAATCATAATATGATATTCCATCCCAAAATCTATAGCAGGGCTAAGCATACTACAACTACGGTATTTCCACTAAAGAATATATAAAGGATATCCTAATAGGACATAGCATAGCATAGTATCATAGTAGTCCTATCATGCATACTACAAATTCCACTAAGTGTAATGAAAATAGTAGGACATGGATGATAGTGCCACTTGCCTTTTTGATGGGTAGAAATCAGTATTTTGTCCTTAATAATAAATCCTCGATAATTTATCCTTATCACTCTTCGTGAGATCTATCGCAAATAAAATAAAATGATACTATATACAATATGCACACAAGTGTAACATTCCAAAATAAAAGGTACCAATGAATATGAAATCATGCCAAATATCCATAAACTCCAAATTAAAACCAGATTATTGCCTTTAGCATAATCTGTAATTAAATTTGGGTATATATATTTTTAACATTATGTGGGAATTACGACTAAAATCTATGACGTCTAAACATGGTCTAGGATATGTTATTGTTGGACAAATTATTCATGGCTACCGATGGGCAGATGTAATTGACTTTAAGTCAGGAATCGGAGTTGACGTGGATCCGATTTATATGGATATTTGCATGTTAAGTCAGAGTATTACTTATACATCTTTGTTAATTTCTAGTTGTACTAGGCTAGCCACGCGTACAAATATGTGACCAGGGTGTGCTCCAATGTACCCGAGTTATGCAAGTTTAAAAGCAATCACCATGTACGTGTGGCTGATCATTTCGTGTGCGTGCATAAGGGAGCAACTAGTAGCAAATCGATGAGGCTAGCTAGCTCTCTACTGTGTGGGTATCTCGGTTGGAAGGATGAACTGAAAAACTAAATCAGCTTTTCATGAAAACATGCAACAATTGGAAGTTAATTGGCCTAGTTTGTGGTTTCTTTTAAAGGAAAAATCTCCATAGTCCTTGCGGTAGAACTTTTTGCCGCCCATATCTGGTGAACCAAAGTCCGACCGCTCCTATGGTTGCAGGTCGTGCCCAAACAGTCTACCACAAGTGCACATCATTTGATTAAGGAATTCGGATCGATTCATTGAGGAAGAAATTACCAGTGATTTCTATTTTTACATACGACCAAAACAACAGGCCAAAGGATTAACTGTCTGTACTGCAACGCAGAGGTGAGATGGATGCCTATTATGGACAGTCACCGTCTAAACAACTATACATGCCCTTGACGATTCAACTATATATATATTTCTAACAACTTTCTAGGTGGATCGATATATATATACATATAATTCTCACCGATGCTAGCGTGGTAGTCCACGTAAATGATGGAAGTAGTGACGATGGCGACGGATTCAAAAGAGAGACTCGTTGAGCAAGGGAGTAGTGATCGGTAATGGCAGAGATGTAGCTGATAGGTTCTTGGGAGGTCCAGCGCGGTGTTCCCAGCGGCGTCGGCGTATGGTAGAGCGGATTTCACCTCGGCCGGCATCACATCTGGTCACTGTTGGCTGCACAATTGGATGGTCTTTGGATCAGGGAGGATATACACGGTAATGAGAAATTTAAAGGAAGAAGAAATAGAGCCTGAGTCCCTCTGTACCCGACGAAATCGAAGATGACGCTGCAACTTCAGCGAATAAATTCGCTCTCAAGATGGGCAGAACTGGGGCTTGGTTCGGTGGAATGGCAAAGTGAGATGAGGGGAGCATCTGGGTATCCTTTTATAGCCTGGGGAGAGGGTGGGTCGCTGTGATAGGAAGAGAATTGCTCAGCTCGGTCATAGCCATTACATGCACTCGGTGGTGATTAAAAGGCAATGAAGTGGGGTTTTAATCCCCTGAATGGAACCTCCACTAAAATATGAACAAGTTTTGTGTTGACGTCCAAGGGAGAAAGTCACCAGAATTAGTGTAATTGGAAGGGGAAAGGTTGTCATGGCATGTTTGTAATGTGTTCGTGCTCCAGGAGGAAGACGACCGGTCGCTAGGTCTACATGGGCCTGGCCGGGCTCTTTGGTCTGGTTCGGTCCTTTCTTTTTTTCCCTCTATGTCCTTTCATTTATTTCAGTCTACTCCTATATTCTTATTTATAAGTAGGATTTAACATAGTGTCAAATCTATATTCACAAGTTCCCAAAATACATAATTAGAAATTTTAGGAACTATACTTTCTCACCCATATATTTTTGGAAATTCATTTTAGTTTTAAAATAGGTAATATAAATTTCCTAAATTAGTTTTAGGGTTTTATATATTACTATAAAACTCTGAAAATGCATATATATATTATATTTCACTTCCAATACAATAGTTTGAGGAAGTCATTCTATCCTCTTCTCTTTTCTTTTATTTCATATATGGAAATGAACTTAAATATATTAAAAACCGAAAATGCAACAAGACTCGATAAATCCCAAAGTAGAATATTTTCCCAACTTGTTTATTGGGAAAGTCACACTATTCCCTCTCTTAAGTATTTGAACATAGTTTGGACAAATATTCAATGGAAAAAACATCAAATACCCAAGTTGGATTTGTTTAAAGTCTTTCAAACCAAATTTTATAATTTGGATAGTCATATTTATCCGCTCTTGAATTTTTGAACCAAGGTTTGAGAAAACTTTAAACTAGTCCACAAAGGTTTTAAATCCTTCAGAAATTCATCCAAGTCAATGTGAAACATACAACATTTATTCCATAATTTATTTTTATTTAACATTCCAAAATTTGAAATTTTTGGGATGTTACAGACTACCACCCTTAAAAGGAATCTCGTCCCGAGATTCGGGAAGGCTAGGAGGAATAAGTTGGGTTTCAGGCCAAATAGGGTACTACCACCCTTAAAAGGAATTTGATTAGGTTGTCTCTTGAGAATTTACTTTGACTTCTATCTTTGGCTATCATTGGGAGATTGAAAATTTCCATCCTTGACTTGATGTTTTATCTTTTGAACTCTAATATAGATGTGGCATTAGATAGGGACATGATCAGTGATTTCACATAGGAAACACGTAACTTGAGATATGTAGCATTCTCGCAATTAGGGAATTGGTCAGTATGCTCTTTATAAGTGTCTTATGTCTCCATAGATTTTTCAGGCTCGTGGTCTTTCCACAAGTTTATCCTTGGATTCATTGTTGTCATGGTCTCTCTAGAAAGGGTTGTTGATCATGTTGATCATATGATTGGTCATCCTTTGCAACAATTGGGATTGGGATTAGAATGAACAAAAGATTCCTAGGGAAAGAATTATATTCATACACAACAAATCACACAAAGCAATATGCAAGCAATATCAATCATATGTTCAACAACAAAGTTCAAGCATCACTTAGCCAAACAAAATATTATTGCCATACCATATATGTTGGTACGATCAATAAACGATCACGAAGTCGGTTTAAATGAAACACTAGTATGGTGGTCCAACTACATGGTTTCACTTGGGGATAGTCCATCCAACTCCATATCTACTACATCAGGAATGAGAACATGGCATCCTTGGAAGAAACTATGTCATCTTGTCACAAAAGTTCTAAGGAATTATCTATAATTTTCCTTCTAAGTTGAGTTGCCTTAGTCTCTAGGTCTTGAGTAATATTATTCTCTTACTTGAAGTCCTTCCAAGTGTTGTGTAGTCTATGACAAAGTCTTTCTCCAAGTTTTTCAATAGCTTTCCATGCAACACTTCTTGTAGAGTCGAAGAATGACGTATGAGGTTCATGAGTTGGTGAACATCCAAAGTCCCATAGTCTTGCGCCATCTTCCTTGATATATCCGTTTATAAGAGCCAATTGAATCAAAATATCTCCACGAGAAACAAAAGCTAATATAACCTAGTAAAACAATAATAGATAAGTTTCTCATCCTAAGGTAATTTGTGACACCCCGGTTCTGAAAAGACCGTGGCCTCTACGTGACATGCCAATCCCTAAATCGGTTCATTGGCCCACAATAGAGTAAGATAGATAACATAGCAAAATATCCGTGTATCATAGATAACGAAGATCCAGAGTACCATTATTACAATAAAAGCTTAGCACAAAGCTAGCTCAAATTATTCAGGTAGCAACATAAACGAGATAAATCCTCCATTCTTCAAATTGCCCACAAGTGAACAAGTGCTGAGTGGAGTACCGTGGCCTATAACGATCAATCAGAATCGGAAAAACCTGCAGCATGAAACGCAACAGCCCCGAAGGGTCAATACATGGAATGTATGGCAAGTAGAGCTAGTAAATGGAGACAATAGTACTAACATCTACATGCATATTTGGCAAGTGGAGCTGTGTCTGGCTTGCATTTGCAAATAACTTTGTCCTACTTTCATAAACAGTTTTGAATTTTCTTTGAAAAGATCCCAATTAAGTTAACCCAACAATATTAAAGCAATTATGAAATTAGAATGAGCGAGAAACATGTCATGGAATCAATATCTAGCAACTCAGTTGTCCATAACCGGGGACACGGCTAATCGATTAGATTATACACTCTGCAGAGGTTAGTACACTTTACCCATGTGACTTGGCCAGCCCAGCTCGTACCATCACTCTCATTTTGGGTGATGATAGGGAGAAGACCAAGAAGAGACTGTTCGGGAAGTAGCTCCTCAATCCCGACGTGCACCGGTCTAACCTACCAAAATTCTACATCTCTGGATACGCGGGTTCGAGTTACCACAACCTACTAAGTCCAACCAACCGCCCATTTCATTATTGGCACATGGTTGTACACGTAAGCTACACAATAAAGAAGCCAATTATTTTCTCTTGATACCTAGGTGCCTTTCCGCAATGAAACCACCAAAAATTATCAATACCATCACATCCAGGGGGTTCATTGATTAAGTTGTTTTTAGTTTTCACAAACCAATACTTTGAGAAAACAAGTATCAATGATGTAACCCAGCCCTCGTTCAACATAGCATGGCTAAGCACATCTACAACGGTGGTTCATCTACAAGGAAAACCCTACCACAATAATAGGTCATAGCATAGCGATAGTATCATCCTACACATGCATCTACAAAACACACGACAATGCATTGAAAATAGTAGGACGATATCATGAACAAAGTAGCATCTACTTGCCTTGATTGTAGCGGTCGGAAGAACAATCCAAATACGAGCAAGGGTTGCACTCCACACAATCTACACGACACAATTGCATTCATAAACAAACAATTCACAAACATATGCAACAAAGATGATGCATGAATGCAAGAACGGTAAGTGAATTGGTGCTACAGCTGCACCACATAATACTAATACATATTACTACCGAATACATGCATGGAAAATAGATTTGGCGCTAGGAAAACTATTAACCAAAAGTAGAGATC
The DNA here is from genome assembly GCA_916181665.1 of Avena sativa. Lineage (NCBI taxonomy): Eukaryota > Viridiplantae > Streptophyta > Magnoliopsida > Poales > Poaceae > Avena > Avena sativa. The sequence goes on along the minus strand of OV702279.1, from coordinate 462,178,947 downwards.
TCTACTAGAGCTAGAACTTAAATAATTCACTACCGGTAGTATACTGTTTGTAAAATATTGGAAAACATTCTACCACATAGGCATCGCCGATAAGAAACAGTACCAATTGGAATTACTCAAAAAGGAGTTATAAAACATCCCGAGTAATTAAAACACTGCAGAAAGCCATTAGACAAATACTGCAGAAGTTTTTACTGTAAGCCTATCTTTTTATTTCACGATGAGATTCCCCTCGTTCATACGAGTTCAGGGACATATCATACGCGATTTTCGGAGCTACGAAACTTTTACTACGAATTTATTACTCCGAAAAGGCCACTAACTAGTTTGATTAAACTGTACTAAACCTGACAGTAAAAGTCTGAACCAAAGGTACAGCGAGATTCTACACGACTCACTGAACTCGTGCATATTTTATTTGCAATTTTTGGCCAAGCGGTTTAATTTCTACGCAATTTACAAGATTCTACCGAAATCTGCCAACTAATAGGATTAACGAAATTGACCCAGTCAACTGTGTCTGATGACTGGGCGTCTGACCAGTCAACGTCTGGGGCCTCTGACTAGTCAACGTCTGGAGTGCTGACCAGTCAACGAACGATCTAAGCCGCTGATCTGAGATCTGACGGTGGCTGCTGTCTTACCGGAAACGGACGGCGAATCGAACTCCGGCGAGCTCCGGACAGCGGCGACGGTCGTTTCCGGTGGCGTGGAAACTCCTGCAAGTACACACACGGTCAACTACGGCTTCCGGAATAATTAAACGCGTGCGCGTACGCGACGATTTGCAGGGCGCAGTTGGCGGCGGCGGATGGAGACGCGGAGCACGGGAACGGAAAGAGGGCGGCGAGACGAACCCGGCAACAGACGCGGCGATGGCCGACGGCGGCGAGGAGAAGCGGCGGCGGCGGCGGTTTGGGTTGCGTGCACGGGAACCGAGGCCAGGGGTGGGGCCCTCCTTAAAAAGTCCCTCGGGCACAGAAAAAAAAAGAAAAGAAAAAAAATCCTGAATCGAATCGGTCCGCAGTTGGACTCCGTTTTGGAAATCGGTCCGGATTTTCGGACCGTTTTCCGGTGGTTTACTAAAACGTCCGAGTCTTTTGCATACGAACTCCGATTGGAGCGATTTTCACGCCTACGGGTTCGTATCGTCGAGGGGAACAACCTTCAGTCGAAGTTTGAGCGAAAGCTCGAACCTACAGGGGTGGTTGTTGCAAGTCCCTCTAAAGCTCCCCGCAGGAACCTCGAAGCGAAACAAAATAGGGTTTTGACGATGGCGTTTCGCCGAACCTTTCTACTCAACGATTTTGCATGGAAAAGCATGATGCAATGATATGAATGATATGCAAGACCAAATCTAAAATTTGGGATGTGACAAGACTAACCCCCTTAAGATGAATCTCGTCCTCGAGATTCGGCGCGGCTAGCAAATAGGTGTGGGTAGTCCTCTCGGATGTCATCTTCACGCTCCCAAGTGGCTTCCTCTTCGGTGTGGTGGCTCCACTATACTTTGCAAAACTTGATTGTCTTGGTTCGGGTAGTCCGTTCTGCTGTCTCCAGAATCTTGACCGGCTTCTCCTCATAGGTCAAGTCGTTCTCAAGCTGAACCTCTTCTAGCGGTACAGTGTCTCTCAATGGTGTATCCACCATCTCCGGATGGCACTTCTTCAGCTAGGATACGTGGAACACATTGTGAACAGCAGACAGAGCCTCTGGCAACTCCAACTGATAGGCAACTTCTCCTTTGCGTGCTAAGACTCGATACGGTCCAATAAATCGAGGTGCCAGCTTACCCTTAATACCAAATCTCTTGATTCCACGGAGTGGAGATACTCTGAGGTATGCTCTATCACCTATCTCATATACCACTTCCTTGCGCTTGGCGTCAGCGTAGCTCTTCTGTCTTGATTGTGCTACCTTCAGTCTGTCTCTAATCAAGGCGACCTTCTCCTCAGCGTCCTTGATCAAATCAGGTCCAAACAACTGACGTTCTCCTACTCCATCCCATAGCAATGGTGTTCGGCACCGTTACCCATACAGCACATCGAACGGTGACGTCTTGATGCTGGTTTGATAGCTGTTGTTGTAGGAAAACTCCGCATACGGTAAATTCTCATCCCAACTAGACCCATGAGCCAAGGCGCAAGCTCTTAGCATGTCTTCCAAAATCTGATTCACCCTCTCGGTCTGTCCATCAGTCTGTGGGTGAAACGCTGTGCTAAACTCCAATCTAGTGCCAAGTGACTCGTGCAGCTGGCGCCAGAAGTGTGAGGTAAATTGGGTGCCTCTATCAGATACGATACTCTTGGGAACTCCATGTAGGCACACAATCTCGTCCATGTAAATCTTGGCCAACTTTGCACTCGTATAGGTCGTCTTCACTGGTATAAAGTGGGCTACCTTGGTCAAATGATCGACCACTACCCAAATAGAGTCATATCCAGACCTGGTCCTGGGCAGTCCTGTGATAAAGTCCATTCCCACTCTATCCCATTTCCAATCCGGCACGGGCAAAGGCTGTAGCAGTCCTGCTGGTTTCTGGTGTTCCGCCTTCACTCGGCTACATACATCACATAGGGCAATATGCTTGGCGATATCTCCCTTCATGTTGTTCCACCAGAATCTGTCCTTTAGATCCATATACATCTTCGTATTTCCCGGATGTATGGAATACGGCGAGTCATGAGCTTCCTGCATAATCAACTTCCTTAACTCCGGATCGTTGGGCACACACAAACGATCTCCATACCACAAGGTACCTTGCTCATCCTCGCGGAATTCCCTTGCTCGACCTTCCTTCATCTTCTCCTTAACTTCATCTATCTCTTTGTCTCCCACTTGAGCCTTCCTGATTCTGTCATGAAGCGTTGGTTGGACTTCCATTGTAGCCAAGTATCCTTTAGATACTACCTCCAATCTAAGGTCCTTGAATTGCTTGCACAAATCCTTAGGCAATTCACCAATTGTCAATCCATTGGCATAAACCTTCCGGCTCAGCGCATCTGCTACTACATTGGCCTTTCCTGGGTGATATTGTAGATTCATATCATAGTCCTTGATAAGTTCCAACCATCTCCTTTGTCTCATGTTCAGCTCCTTCTGTGTAAATATGTATTTCAGGCTCTTGTGGTCGGTGTACACATCACAGTGTTTTCCCATTAAGTAATGCCTCCATACCTTGAGCGCATGAACCACTGACGCTAACTCCAAGTCATGTGTGGGGTAATTCCGCTCATGGTGCTTGAGTTGTCGCGAGGCATATGACACTACTCTCCCATCTTGCATCAGTACACTCCCAAGTCCCTGTCGAGAAGCATCACAGTACACTTGGAAATCCTTCTGAAGATCTAGTAAGCACAGAACAGGTGCAGTCACTAGTCGACGCTTCAGTTCCTGAAAGCTAGCTTCACACACATCCGTCCATTCAAACTTCCTCTCCTTCTTCAGAAGTTCAGTCATCGGCTTTGCAATCTTGGAAAAGTTTTCAATGAACCTCCTGTAATATCCAGCAAGTCCCAAAAAGCTTCGAATCTCTCCAGCATTCTTGGGTGCTTCCCACTCAGTTACTGCAATCACTTTGCTTGGATCAACAACGACTCCTTCTCCTGACACTACGTGTCCAAGAAACCCAACGGTGTTAAGCCAGAATTCACACTTGCTGAATTTGGCATACAGCTGGTGTTCCCTCAGTTTCTCCATAATCAGTCGCAGATGTTTCTCATGCTCAGCATTATCCTTGGAATGTATCAGTATGTCATCAATAAACACTACCACGAACTTGTCCAAGTACTCCATAAATACCTTGTTCATCATGGTCATGAAATATGCCGGGGCATTCGTTAGTCCAAATGACATAACTGTATACTCATATAAACCATACCTAGTGGTGAAGGCGGTTTTTGGTACATCCTCCTTCCGGATCTTCAATTGAAAGTAGCCAGATCACAGATCAATCTTGCTGAACACCTTTGCTCCTTCCAGTTGATCAAACAAATCATTTATGTTCGGCAGAGGGTACTTGTTCTTGATGGTTACCTCATTCAGCGAACGATAGTCCACCACTAATCTCTTGGTGCTGTCTTTCTTCTCCACAAACAGAACAGGTGCACCCCATGACGACGCACTAGGCTGAATGAATCCCTTTTCCAGCTGCTCCTTCAACTGTTTCTTCAATTCCTTCAGCTCATCCACATCCATCTTATATGGTTTCTTTGCTATTGGTCCTGTTCCCGGCATCAGGTCGATAAGAAACTCTACTTCTCTGTCAGGTGGCATTCCTGGCAGCTCTTGCGGAAACACGTCGGGGTAATCCCTTATCACTGGCACAGTATCCATGCTAACCCCCTTAAGAGAATTCAGCTTACACCTTCCTGGTCGTGCGGCTGACTTGAATCTAATCCTCTTACCATCCTGGGTTTTGAGTGAAACAGCTCGCTGTGCACAATCTATGTGTCCCTCATGCATAGACATCCAATCCATACCCAGAATAACATCTAATCCCTGTGAATCCAACACTACCAAATGTGCAATGAAGTTGTGTGTTCCAATCCTCACAGTTAAATTGCGGCATCCCGCACTAGCTATCATATCTCCTCCTGGTGAACTCACTCTAAAAGACCTCTTCATAGACTCAGTAGGTAACTTATACTTATCCACAAATGCTCTTGATATGAATGAATGCGATGCACCAGTATCGAAAAGTATAAGTGCATGGTAAGTGTTGATTGGGAACTTACCAAACACAAGGTCAGGCTCGTCTGGAATCTCTTCCACATTCATGTGGTTCACTGTGGCCTTCTCATTGTTGGTTGGCTTCAGTCCTTTCCTCTCCGGACAGTTGTCAGCATAGTGTCCCTTCTGCTTACACTTGAAGCATGTCACCTCACTCAGATCCTTCTTCACAAAATTGCGATCACGGTTGCGGTCATGTCCACCGTGTCCTCCAGAGTGGTGAGAGTGTCCTCCCTTGTGGCTGTGGTGACTGCTCCTATGGTTGTCATGACGATGTCCATCGCCTCCATGGTGGTGGCGGTCATGGCTCCCATGGTCATTCCCTCCATGCTTGGAGTACCCATCATATGAAGTGCGAGACTTGTGGTGTGAGCCAGAGTGGTGATTGTTGTTCTTTCTCTTGCGGCTTTCCACCTGCTTGTGCTTCCCTTCCAGGATTCTGGCCTTGTCCATGAGCTCCTGGAAAGTGGGGCAATAAACCACCAGTAGCTGCACTGAAAGCTCATCACTAAGGCCATCCAGGAATCTCTCCCTCCTTTTTGCATCAGTGTCAACATCCTCAGGTGCATAACGGGACAGGTTGTTGAACTCCTCAATGTACTCGGCCACGGTGCGATTGGTTTGGCGCAAGTTGTGGAACTCTTTCCTCTTTAGGCTCAGAACTCCTGAAGACACGTGGTCGGTCCTGAAACCTTCCTCAAACATAGCCCAAGTCACGGTATTCAGAGGGTGGGTGATCTGAAATGTGTCCCACCAAGAAGCGGCTGGTCCCTCCAGTAGGTGAGCGGCAAATCTCACCTTCTCAGCATCAGTGCATCCAACAGTTACTAGATCCTTGTTGACTGAACGCAACCAGTTGAGAGCAACCATTGGTTCCGTTGCAGTAGAGAACTTAGCTGGCCTTAACCTCAGAAATCTGGTGAGAGCATCTCCCTGAGGCTGATTGTTTCCATTGTTGTTGTTCTGATTTGCCATGAACTGGGTCATCACTTGGGTCAGCTGTGCCTGAGCTGCCATGAGCTGCTCCAACTCAGTGGGTTGGCGGCGGGGAGGCATCTGCGGTTCAGCATAGGTAAGTTTAGAAAGAATCAACTACGGTAATAGGATTCTACCCATGTATATGATCAATCAACAACAAACAATAGCAGACAATCACAAGCAAGCAACACATCATCAAACAAGCGGTCCAGCAACATCCCAGGTGTTATCCTAGCAGTATATACCTACTGAAATAGTTTTGCAAGAGTTGGCAATGGTTAACGAAACAGTTGAGCATCAAAACGACAAAACAGCAATTCTGACAGAACAGTTCTGCTGTGTTCTCGAATTTTTCCGCCTGACTTAAACTCGTCAGAAAATTTAGACAATTTTTGTGCATATAGAACAGGAAGTTCCGCATCAGCCCAATTGTTTTCAGATTTTTCCGAGTTACCAGAAAAATATGAAAAATCATGCAGTACTGCTGTATCAGCAGAAAAACTGCAGCGAAAACAACACAGATAGTAACCAAATTGCCATAACTCTTTCATATAATTTTGCACAAATAATTCCTGGGATATTGGAGTACACAAATAAGCATCTAAACACTCTTAAACTAACACGAACTAAGTATCACAACGATCGAGAATAATCCTAACGATTTCGCCTAACGAGGACTAATTGGTGGACTTCTATCTACTTCTTGAAGAGTTTGAGGTAGGCCCTTGCGGTCATGCGTTGGCGCTTCGGCTCGCGGTACAACCATGGCGGCGGAGTGTACACCTCTCCTGAACCATCACTTGAAACTTCAAACTCCACCTCTTCTGGATCCTCCTCTTCTTCTTCATCGTCAGCTGCAACTGCAACAGCTTCATCTCCTCCACCATCATCGTCTCCATCATCATCATCCTCGTCCTCATCATCATCATCTCCACTGTCATCATCATCCCCATTGTTGCCATCATCTCCATTGTCATCATCAGAGGGTGGATTCAGCTGTGCTTGGAGAGCGGCAATCTGGGCTGTCATAGCTTCAATAGTTTGATCCCTTTCCTGGACTGTCCCTTGCAGTTGCTGTATGTTCTGGGTGTTCTCCTGCACAGTACCATGAAGATGTGCTATGGTTGCATCTCTGGCTATCAGGGCATTCTCCAGAACTCCCACAGCTTCATGCAAAGTGTCAATCTCCTGTCCTTGGACCACCATACCATTGCTAGTAAAATCTGCAATCTCCTTTATCATCCTCACCTTCTCTGCTAGAGCTCCATTCTCCCTTTCCATGTCCTCTATGTGCCTCCGACGGGGCGGCATGTTGTTCCTGTCGCCCGGGGTAACCACAATGTTCCCATCTTCATCACGCCTTCCATAGTCACGGTAGGGTGAATCTGCTGGTAGTAGGTGTCGGACTTGATGGCACTGGCGAGACAGAGCTTCATGTATGACCAAGTTGATTCCAAGTCCCCAGTTGCAGTATGTCTTTGTGTAGATCAAATGCACTGGGTTTGGCAAGGCGGCATCTCTGAATATGAAGGTAGTGATCTCCCATGCATCCTCTCCATATCCATAGGTGTACAGCCTTCTTCCCTTGAACATGGGCAGTGGCAATCCCAATGACTGCGAGAGCTGAGCTAACTGCCTTGCAAAGGGCCTTGGTGACTCCATGGTGGCATACTCAGTCCTGACTTCTCCCATCTATCAAGTAAAAGAGGAAAGTATGAGAATAGCATATGGTAAGAATTTTACGAGAGTAAAAGGCATAAGATGAAAGATAGAGTTAATATAGGCTTTAATAAATCTATGGCTTCCTAATCCAATTCTAGGTCACGATCCTACAGTCGACAACCTGGCTCTGATACCATCCTGTGACACCCCGGTTCTGAAAAGACCGTGGCCTCTATGTGACATGCCAATCCCTGGATCGGTTCATTGGCCCACAATAGAGTAAGATAGATAACATAGCAAAATATCCGTGTATCATAGATAACGAAGATCCAGAGTACCATTATTACAATAAAAGCTTAGCACAAAGCTAGCTCAAATTATTCAGGTAGCAACATAAACGAGATAAATCCTCCATCCTTCAAATTGCCCACAAGTGAACAAGTGCCGAGTGGAGTACCGTGGCCTATAACGATCAATCAGAATCGGAAAAACCTACAGCATGAAACGCAACAGCCCCGAAGGGTCAATACATGGAATGTATGGCAAGTAGAGCTAGTAAATGGAGACAATAGTACTAACATCTACATGCATATTTGGCAAGTGGAGCTGTGTCTGGCTTGCATTTGCAAATAACTTTGTCCTACTTTTATAAACAGTTTTGAATTTTCTTTGAAAAGATCCCAATTAAGTTAACCCAACAAGATTAGAGCAATTATGAAATTAGAATGAGCGAGAAACATGTCATGGAATCAATATCTAGCAACTCAGTTGTCCATAACCGGGGACACGGCTAATCGATTAGATTATACACTCTGCAGAGGTTAGTACACTTTACCCATGTGACTTGGCCAGCCCAGCTCGTACCATCACTCTCATTTTGGGTGATGATAGGGAGAAGACCAAGAAGAGACTGTTCGGGAAGTAGCTCCTCAATCCTGACGCGCACCGGTCCAACCTACCAAAATTCTACATCTCTGGATACGCGGGTTCGAGTTACCACAACCTACTAAGTCCAACCAACCGCTCATTTCATTATTGGCACATGGTTGTACACGTAAGCTACACAATAAAGAAGCCAATCATTTTCTCTTGATACCTGGGTGCCTTTCCGCAATGAAACCACCAAAAATTATCAATACCATCACACCCAGGGGGTTCATTGATTAAGTTGTTTTTAGTTTTCACAAACCAATACTTTGAGAAAACAAGTATCAATGATGTAACCCAGCCCTCGTTCAACATAGCATGGCTAAGCACATCTACAACGGTGGTTCATCTACAAGGAAAGCCCTACCACAATAATAGGTCATAGCATAGCGATAGTATCATCCTACACATGCATCTATAAAATACACGACAATGCATTGAAAATAGTAGGACGATATCATGAACAAAGTAGCATCTACTTGCCTTGATTGTAGCGGTCGGAAGAACAATCCAAACACGAGCAAGGGTTGCACTCCACACAATCTACACGACACAATTGCATTCATAAACAAACAATTCACAAACATATGCAACAAAGATGATGCATGAATGCAAGAACGGCAAGTGAATTGGTGCTACAGCTGCACCACATAATACTAATACATATTACTACCGAATACATGCATGGAAAATAGATTTGGCGCTAGGAAAACTATTAACCAAAAGTAGAGATCTCTACTAGAGCTAGAACTTAAATAATTCACTACCGGTAGTATACTGTTTGTAAAATCTTGGAAAAAATTCTACCGCATAGGCATCGCCGATAAGAAACAGTACCAATTGGAATTACTCAAAAAGGAGTTATAAAACATCCCGACTAATTAAAACACTGCAGAAAGCCATTAGACAAATACTGCAGAAGTTTTTACTGTAAGCCTATCTTTTTATTTCACGATGAGATTCCCCTCGTTCATACGAGTTCAGAGACATATCATACGCGATTTTCGGAGCTACGAAACTTTTACTACGAATTTATTACTCCGAAAAGGCCACTAACTAGTTTGATTAAACTGTACTAAACCTGACAGTAAAAGTCTGAACCAAAGGTACAGAGAGATTCTACACGACTCACTGAACTCGTGTATATTTTATTTGCAATTTTTGGCCAAGCGGTTTAATTTCTACACAATTTACAAGATTCTACCGAAGTCTGCCAACTAATAGGATTAACGAAATTGACCCAGTCAACTGTGTCTGATGACTGGGCGCTGACTGGGCGTCTGACCAGTCAACGTCTGGGGCCTCTGACTAGTCAACGTCTGGAGTGCTGACCAGTCAACGAACGATCTAAGCCGCTGATCTGAGATCTGACGGTGGCTGCTGTCTTACCGGAAACGGACGGCGAATCGAACTCCGGCGAGCTCCGGACAGCGGGGACGGTCGGTTCCGGTGGCGTGGAAACTCCTGCAAGTACACACACGGTCAACTACAGCTCCCGGAATAATTAAACGCGTGCGCGTACGCGGCGATCTGCAGGGCGCAGTTGGCGGCGGCGGATGGAGACGCGGAGCACGGGAACGGAAAGAGGGCGGCGAGACGAACCCGGCAACAGACGCGGCGATGGCCGACAGCGGAGGGGTGGCCGGCGGCGGCGAGGAGAAGCGGCGGCGGCGGCGAGCGCCTGGGTGCGTGCGTGCCAGGAAGGAGATGGCGGCGGCGGTTTGGGTTGCGTGCACGGGAACCGAGGCCAGGGGTGGGGCCCTCCTTAAAAAGTCCCTCGCGCGCAGAAAAAAAAGAAAAGAAAAAAATCCTGAACCGAATCTGTCCGCAGTTGGACTCCGTTTCGGAAATCGGTCCGGATTTTCGGACCGTTTTCCGGCGGTTTACTAAAACGTCCGAGTCTTTTGCATACGAACTCCGATTGGAGCGATTTTCGCGCCTACGGGTTCGTATCGTCGAGGGGAACAACCTTCATTCGAAGTTTGAGCGAAAGCTCGAACCTACAGGGGTGGTTGTTGCAAGTCCCTCTAAAGCTCCCATATTCTTATCTACTAAACTTCTCTTCTTTCTTGAAATTCTTGTATGATCCTAATTCCTACAGGGGTGGTTGTTGCAAGTCCCTCTAAACTTCCCATATTCTTGCAAGTCGAGGGGATGTGACATAATTCCTAATTTCTCTCTCATATTCTTATCTACTAAACTTGAACTTCTCTTCTTTCTTGAAATCCTTGTATGATCCTTGAACTTCTCCTCTGTTGATCTTGACTTCTCTTCTTGATCCTGGAATACCTTGTCCTTTTCTTTGAGTTTGGAATGTAGCTCATCATTTCCTAAGTAGTTGGTTGTTCCTATCATCAATGATATCCTAAATAAAATTTCTAAGTCCTAGAACTATTTGAAGGACAAATATTCCTTCTAAAACATCTTCCCATAGCTTTTGTTGGTGACGGAGATATGTAGATCCAGCATGTTGACGATATTGAGAAGTCCAATTCCAAGCAAGTGGTCTTGAAGTCCTTAGTGATGTCGAAGTTGAAGTCCATAGCGATGATGAAGCCAAAGTACTTGGTGAAACTGAACCTTAAGTCCTTTGTGATGCTGAACCTAAAGTCCTTTGTGATGTTGAAGTCCTTTGTGATGTTGAAGCTGAAGTCCTTGGTCATGTTGAAGATGAACTCCTTAGTGATGATGAAGTTGAAGCCCTTTGCGATGATGAAGTTGAAGGTCCTTTGAGACAAAGTTGAAGTCCTTTGCGGTGATGATGTTGAAGTCCTTTATCATCAAGTTGAAAAAGGGAGAGAAGCAGGAACAAAACAGAGTACTAAGGAGAGAGTTTACAAGATTCTTTGTAAATAACTTCAAGTAAATTCAACTCCTATTTTTCTAAAGGGGTTGTCCAAATCCTAGGTTACGAACCTACAGGCAACACAATGCTCTGATACCATCTGTCACGACCTCACCCGATAAGGTGTAGATCTTTGTGTTTATAGTGCTAGTCCCTGGATCAATTAGCTAGCACCCACAGTTTAAGATGTAATATCAAGAAACAAAGGTCATATTACAACACATATCCAGAAATAAAATAGTTCATTACAACTTACATAGCTCATATGGCTATTTATTACAAGGCAACAGATATAACTATATAGCATGGGGTCCTTCATCTTCATGTGCCACAGGCAAACATGTTGGGTGCAGACTCGTAATCCCTACTCATCAAACCTCACTATCATCAAGTAATCCTGCAACATGATAAGTTACAGCCACAAGGGTCAATACATTTTGAATTGTATTGGCAAGTGTCACTAGTATGTGGATATAAAGTGGAACCTATTACTACATGCATATCTGGCCAGGTAGAGCTTTGGCTAGTTTGCAGCAAGAAAGTTTTTCCCTATCCTTTCATAAATAGTTTGCAACACTTATTATCAACTAAGTTACACTGGATACCCTCCAGGTAATATTTCCAATCACAACATAGTGGTACCACTGATAGAAATCAGTGAACCTAGATTCCATTGATAGAAATCAATGAACCAATAACCCTTGTTCACCCATCAAGTTTTAACTTAGGAAATTAGAATGATGAGATTCTTGATTCCGCTTTATTGTCTTGAAACTCAGAAATTGTCCATAACCGGGAACACGGCTAAGTACTTAGTTTTACCCTCTGGAGAGGTGGTGCACTTTCCCCACAAGACTCGACATGCATCGAGACAAGACTTTTCAGAAGCAATCCCTCAGACCACCACGGACGCGTTCCATCCTATCATCACTACCACCCTCTGTCTGTCTGGCTGAGTTCTCACAACTTAGTCGGTCAAGCCAGAGCCCATATGGCATGTGGCTGCACTGGAAGCTTCGCGACAAGAACGTCTCCAATCTCTTTGTTCCTGGGTGGCCGTCCACAAGTGCGATACACCAGCCGACCATAGACATGGCCCCTGAGTAACCACTCAACATAATCCAAGCAAGTCCCATTTCCACCCAGGTGTTTCATTAAGAACTTTTTTATTATACAAAACATATATTTTTCAATACTCCATATAATCATAATATGATATTCCATCCCAAAATCTATAGCAGGGCTAAGCATACTACAACTACGGTATTTCCACTAAGGAATATATAAAGGATATCCTAATAGGACATAACATAGCATAGTATCATAGTAGTCCTATCATGCATACTACAAATTCCACTAAGTGTAATGAAAATAGTAGGACATGGATGATAATGCCACTTGCCTTTTTGATGGGTAGAAATCAGTATTTTGTCCTTAATAATAAATCCTCGATAATTTATCCTTGTCACTCTTCGTGAGATCTATCGCAAATAAAATAAAATGATACTATATACAATATGCACACAAGTGTAACATTCCAAAATAAAAGGTACCAATGAGTATGAAATCATGCCAAATATCCATAAACTCCAAATTAAAACCAGATTATTGCCTTTAGCATAATCTGTAATTAAATTTGGGTATATATATTTTTAACATTATGTGGGTATTACGACTAAAATCTATGACGTCTAAACATGGTCTAGGATATGTTATTGTTGGACAAATTATTCATGGCTACCGATGGACAGATGTGATTGACTTTAAGTCAGAAATCGGAGTTGACGTGGATCAGATTTATATGGATATTTGCATGTTAAGTCGGAGTATTACTTATACATCTTTGTTAATTTCTAGTTGTACTAGGCTAGCCACGCGTACAAATATGTGACCAGGGTGTGCTCCAATGTACCCGAGTTATGCAAGTTTAAAAGCAATCACCATGTACGTGTGGCTGATCATTTCGTGTGCGTGCATAAGGGAGCTACTAGTAGCAAATCGATGAGGCTAGCTAGCTCTCTACTGTGTGGGTATCTCGGTTGGAAGGATGAACTGAAAAACTAAATAAGCTTTTCATGGAAACATGCAACAATTGGAAGTTAATTGGCCTGGTTCGTGGTTTGTTTTAAAGGAAAAATCTCCATAGTCCTTGCGGTAGAACTTTTTGCCGCCCATATCTGGTGAACCAAAGTCTGACCGCTCCTATGGTTGCAGGTCGTGCCCAAACAGTCTACCACAAGTGCACATCATTTGATTAAGGAATTCAGATCGATTAATTGAGGAAGAAATTACCAGTGATTTCTATTTTTACATACAACTAAAACAACAGGCCAAAGGATTAACTGTCTGTACTGCAATGCAGAGGTGAGATGGATGACTATTATGGACAGTCACCGTCTAAACAGCTATACATGCCCTTGGATATTCAACTATATATATTTCTAACAACTGTCTAGGTGGATCGAACAACAAAAGTAAAAATATATATACATATAATTCTCACCGATGCTAGCGTGGTAGTCCACGTCAATGATGGAAGTAGTGACGATGGCGACGGATTCAAAAGAGAGACTCGTTGAGCAAGGGAGTAGTGATCGGCAATGGCAGAGATGCAGCTGATAGGTCTTGGGAGGTCCAGCGCGGTGTTCCCAGCGGCGTTGGCGTATGGTAGAGCGGATTTCACCTCGGCCGTCATCACATCTGGTCACTGCTGGCTGCACAATTGGATGGTCTTTGGACGAGGAAGGATACGCACGGTAAAGAGAAATTAAAAGGAAGAAGAAATAGAGCCTGAGTCCCTCTGTACCCGACGAAATCGAAGATGACGCTGCAACTCCAGCGAATAAATTCGCTCTCAAGATGGGCAGAACTGGGGCTTGGTTCGGTGGAATGGCAAAGTGAGATGAGGGGAGCATCTGGGTATCCTTTTATAGCCTGGGGAGAGGGTGGGTCGCTGGGATAGGAAGAGAATTGCACAGCTCGGTCATAGCCATTACATCCACTCGGTGGTGATTAAAATGCAATGAAGTGGGGTTTTAATCCCCTGAATGGAACCTCCACTAAAATATGAACAAGTTTTGTGTTGACGTCCAAGGGAGAAAGTCACCAGAATTAGTGTAATTGGAAGGGGAAAGGTTGTCATGGCATGTTTGTAATGTGTTCGTGCTCCAGGAGGAAGACGACCGGTCGCTAGGTCTACATGGGCCTGGCCGGGCTCTTTGGTCTGGTTCGGTCCTTTCTTTTTTTTCCCTCTATATCCTTTCATTTATTTCAGTCTACTCCTATATTCTTGTTTATAAGTAGGATTTAACATAGTGTCAAATCTATATTCACAAGTTCCCAAAATACATAATTAGAAATTTTAGGAAATATACTTTCTCACCCATATATTTTTGGAAATTCATTTTAGTTTTAAAATAGGTAATATAAATTTCCTAAATTAGTTTTAGGGTTTTATAAATTACTATAAAACTCCAAAATGCATATATATATATTATATTTCACTTCCAATACAATAGTTTGAGGAAGTCATTCTATCCTCTTCTCTTTTCTTTTATTTCATATATGGAAATGAACTTAAATATATTAAAAACCAAAAATGCAACAAGACTCGATAAATCCCAAAGTAGAATATTTTCCCAACTTGTTTATTGGGAAAGTCACACTATTCCCTCTCTTAAGTATTTTAACATAGTTTGGACAAATATTCAATGGAAAAAACATCAAATACCCAAGTTGGATTTGTTTAAAGTCTTTCAAACCAAATTTTATAATTTGGATAGTGATATTTATCCGCTCTTGAATTTTTGAATCAAGGTTTGAGAAAACTTTAAACTAGTCCACAAAGGTTTTAAATCCTTCAGAAATTCAACCAAGTCAATGTGAAACATACAACATTTAAGCCATAATTTATTTTTATTTAACATTCCAAAATTTGAAATTTTTTGGGATGTTACACCTAAACCTTATATTGAGAAAATTCCTTTCCCAGTTAGGATTAAGGAACATTCTATGATAGCTAGTATGGTTAATGAAAGTACAAATAAAGCTGTTGAACCTGATAAACAAATGGTTGATGAACCTATAATAGCAAATGTGAAAGACTTTGTTACTAAATATTAAAAGAGGGATACCCTATCCTTTGTAAGGATACCTCTAATATTGTTTCACAAAGTAGTGTTATGAGAGCTAGTATTCCCGTGTTTTCTGTTAGAATAAGTGATCATTGCTATGATGGTCCTTGTGATAGCTATATTGTTAAGTTTATGCATGATACTGAAAGTTACTATGAGAGAGGGAAAAGTGTTCTTATGTATCTCAATAATATCAAGTTTCCTCGTTTTATGCTGAAAGTTTTTATGTTGCACTTCTTTTTCCCTCTTATGCAAGTTGCTTCTGGTTTTAAAAACTTGTTTGTTTATAAAATTCCCTTGCATAGGAAGTGGGTTAGACTTAGACGTGTGTATTTTTTTGCTTCTTAATGCTCTCTTTCACCTTAATTCATATCCCTATGAGAGCTTCTTCAAAATTACCATGCTCATCTTAATGGCTATAAAGAAAGAGCTTTATGGGAGACAACCCAATTTGTTTTTTGCTTTCAGTTTGTTTTTTTTGCTTACGAAGCGAAAGAGGGACGGAAACGGAGCCAGGGTGGCTCACACCACCCTGTGGCGCGGGCCCACCCCTAGCCGCGCCACCAGGTGGTGAGTCCACCCTAGACTCCGCCTCCGACTCGTTTTCTCTCAGTCCTTTTGATATGAAACTTCATAATATATATTCCCCCGGATCTCCCGAGGTTTGTATATCGTATTTTCTTCGTGTTTTTGTTTCGATCTGTTTCTGCCAGGACATACTCTTTGAAGGTTTAGAAGCACAATGGTGTTCGCCAAGGATAAGGGGAAGGAGCCTATGGAGGAAGATCTCCAAGACCCCAAGCAGGGGCTGGTACCTTTAGTCTCTTGCCCTGCATCAACGGAAGCCCTACGAGTCACTAAGGAGTTCTGCGATAAGTACCGAGACTTGAGGAGGAAGGTGCACATGCTTCAACGGGAGAATAATAGGCTTCGCAAGATGCTGGAAGATTTCCTCATGTCAACTAAGAAATATTACCACCACCACCGAAGGAGTAACTCGTCATCAGGTTTGGCATCCCCTTGGTTTGTTCCAAGCTTGGGGGAGTGCCGCGGTATCATATCACTATCTTCTATCTTTTTACCTTATTAGTAGAGTCATATCATGAATAGAGGAGTTATTATGTAGTATGGTTTGCATTATGGAAGTGTCCCCTCTCTCGTTAGATATGTATCCCTTGGTGTGAGTTACCGTTATGGAATATTAATGAGAAGTTCTATCATTCACTCTTTTGCATAGCTTATATTAGTTTTCAATTCATGGTTATATGATTGATCTTGTTGTTAGTATTGGTGTCACTTTGGGATCATTGGGTTAATTTAGTTGGTTTTGGCAAACCTGGCTCGGTCAGTAGCAACACTTTTTTTGAGAGTTGAATGAAAAAGATAAAGGTACTCTAAAGAAAAATTATTTCATCATCTTTCTTTCTTGATTTTCTCATAAGTCTAGTATTCTCTAGTTAAGATCTTTTGTGCTTCCAAGGAACATTGCATGTTTGTCTTTATCACTTGTATGTTTGGTTGTTTCCTTCAACTCTTATACTTGCTACCCAGCCTTGCTAGCCAAAAACCTGTACTGAGAGGGTTTTCTTCTCGTGCATCCACCTCCTTTAAACCAAAACCTTTGCCATTTGTGTCCACCATACCTACCTAGTAGCATTATTGCTATTCCAAGTAAATTCTTGTTTTATCTACCTCCCAAATTAAACTTGTTATGTGAAAATTAGTGATTAAAGCTCTCACGAACTTGATGGCACACTTTACTTTCTTGCATTTAATAAACTTGAACCATTGGGTCCTTCTTTGTTGCGTATATGCTTGCGCTTTATGAGTTGAAGTTAGCCGAACCATGTACCATGGGGACCGCTTTCAACACTTCATTTGGTACTTTGTACCCCGTTGATATCATGTTCTTTTGCTTATGAATCCCGACGGTGTGAAATAAAAGTGGAACTTGTAAGATCATGGAGTTTATATGTGTGTTAGAGAAACGCCTGGGCCGCTAGCCTAAGACATGCCTAATCATGGTGGAAACTTGCAGCATAACTATAGTGAGCATTCTATGAAACATCCTCAATAAAAACCTATGCAAATAGCAAATAAAAAGATCGTTGAGATGCTCACTGTCTGCTTGCCTTGTCATTTTGATTATGGGATAGCTCTTGTGTCATGTGCAAGGGGTACCCCGTTGGCGGTTCTCAATTATACACATGTATTTACAATGACAAGAGCTTGCTCGTGACTGAAGTTGAGTAGCATGAGGATCGGTACTCATAAGTAAGGGGCATGAGATTTCAACTTATAACTTGTCAAGCATATCCTCTTAGTTGTGTCACTTTAACCTCAATCACCTAAAGATGCCTATGATAGGGGCAATGAGAGCTGAAAGCTAGTAAGTATCATAATTTTTGGGAGCTCTTTATGAGACTTGCAATCCCTGCTTCCCTCTTTGAAGGGCCTTTCTTTTACTTTGTAGTTGAGTCAGTAAACCTACTCCCTTCTATCTTAGCAAGAATTTTGAGTTGTTGTGTTTCATTCATTCATATGATGATTTATTCACTCATGTTTCTTATGTTCCTTGCTTTGCACATTGCTCTTATCTTGATGTTTACTACTTTTAAAGCTATCATTGAAAAACCAGCTATTTGTGAACTCCAGCAAATTATCAACTATTCTTCGACCAAGAGCTAAGTTTGCCATTACCAATTATGATTCACTTTATGTATCTTTATTTTGTTTCCTTTACTTATTACAAGTTGAGTTATATAATAGTGAGTTGTCTTATATTATGATCTATGTATTTGATGAATGTGATGCTTCTTGTCCGTATTCTTTTATCGACTCTTCACTCCATAAACCTGAGGCCATGTTTATTGAGCTCAGTTTCGCTTGGGGACAAGCGAAGTCTAAGCTTGGGGGGAGTTGATACGTCCATTTTGCATCACTATTCTGAATGTCTTAATTCACTATTATTCATTGATATATTTCATATTGAGAGGTGATACTTATGTTACTTCATCTATTTTTGCATGGTTGATGACTTTTGGAGCATGGACCGCTGCAGTCAGGATTCTGATGGAAAATGTGCTGTTTGGAGGCAAAATTCGTGAAGATCAGAAAATCCGGGAAAATATAAGGAAAATCCTATTTTTCTAGAAGACTAAGGAAGTGATGGCTTAGTGCACGGCGCCCAGAAAAGTGCTTGATGTGTGGTTGATGTAGAGCTCGTTGGGAACCCCAAGAGGAAGGTATGATGAGCACAGCAACAAGTTTCCCTTAGTTATGAAACCAAGGTTTAATCGAACCAGTAGGAGCAAGGAAAACACCCCAAAGGTGTTACTAGCTGAGCTTTGGTAGGGCGCACTACCGGTGCTAGTAGCAACGTGGAGACCCGCACAACACAACCACATAACTTTGTCCCCAACTTGCGATGAGGTTGTCAATCTCACCGTGTTTTGCGGAAAACAAAGGATTAAACATATCGAATGGAAAGAAGTAATAGTTTGCAGAAAGTAAACACAAAGAATTAAATAGTTTGTAGATTGTATGTAAAAGAAAAGGACCGGGATCCATAGTTCACTAGAGGTGGCTCTTCTTAGATAGATAACATGCTGGGTGAACAAATTACAGCGGGGCAATTGACAAACACCGAGAAAGCAATACATGCATAAACTAATCATCTTGACTCCTTTGAGACTTGATTGGGCATTACAACATTATACATAGACCTCCATCCAACTGCATCTATGACTAATAATCCACCTTCAGGTTATCATCCGAACCCCCTCCAGTATTAAGTTGCAAGTAACATATTATTGCTTTACGAACTGCGTGTAAAGTAAACAATATGATTGTTCTATGAACAAAGGATTGTTGTTTTCTCCCTAGTAGCAACAGCACATCTAGTACCTTAGAGATTTCTGTCACTTCCTGATGGCTTAATGCATGGCGCCTAGAAAAGTGTTGATGGCTTGTGGTTGATGTAGAGCTCGTTGGGAACCCCAAGAGGAAGGTATGATGAGCACAGCAGCAAGTTTCCCTCAGTTATGAAACCAAGGTTCAATCGAACCAGTAGGAGCAAGGAAACACCCCAAAGGTGTTACTAGCTGAGCTTTGGCAGGGCGCACTACCGGTGCTAGTAGCAACGTGGAGACCTGCACAACACAACCACAGAACTTTGTCCCCAACTTGTGATGAGGTTGTCAATCTCACCGTGTTTTGTGGAAAACAAAGGATTAAACGTATCGAATGGAAAGAAGTAAAGTTTGCAGAAAGTAAACACAAAGCAGTAAAAATTGTAGATTGTATGTAAAGAAAAGGACCGGGATCCATAGTTCACTAGAGGTGGCTCTCCTTAGATAGATAACATGCTGGGTAAACAAATTACAGCGGGGCAATTGACAAATCTTTTCTCTCTTTTTAGGGAAGTGTTCTATACCTTTATTGAGTGGGAGTTGATATTTAATGGTGCCTTATTTCATATCAATGATGGCACCAACAGTTCTAAGAAAACGTCTTCCCAAAGTAATAGGACAAGAAGCATTGTATTCAACATCCAAAACATAGAAATCAACGGGGACATAGGAATCGTTAACCATAATAAGAACATCATTAAGACTCCCCATGAGTTTATTTTTAGCATTATCATCAAGTGGGACATTCAAATAGCAATCTTCAAGAAGAGGCAAATCAAGCATATCATAAATCTTTCTAGGCATAATAGAAACACTACTATCAAGATCACATAAAGCTTTGAAATCAAAGTCATTCACTTTCATATTAATGATAGGTTCCCAACCATCTTCATGTTTTATAGGAATAGAAGCTTTATGTTTCATCTTTTATTCTTTAATCTTTATGAGAGCATCAGTAATGTGTTTTGTAAAAGCCATGTTCATAGCACTAGCATTAGGACTTTTAGCAAGCTTTTGTAGGAACTTAATAACTTCAGAGATGTTGCAACCATCAAGATCAAAATCAACTTTATCATCTAAAGTAGTAGAACTATTAGTAGCCTCAACACTAGTGGTGGTGATAGTAGAAACACTAATGTTTCTAGCAATTTCATCTTCTCTTTCCCACTTAGCGTGTAACTCAGCTAATAGTCTAACATTTTCATCAATTCTTACTTGTATAGCATTTGTAGCTGCAAAGGGATTATCATTAGTTTCAGGTTTAGCAGCAATTTTATTAATCAATGAAGATTGAGCTTCAGACAAAGATGATATATTTCTTTCAGCATTAGAGAGTTTCATTTGTAAACTAGGTATTTCCCTATTTAGACTCTCAAGTTGATGGCTAATGCTCTTCAAGATGGTGGATTGTTCCTCCATAGTTTTAGTAAATAGTTTATTTTGCTCATATTGCATTTGCATGAAGTTTTTAGTGGCTCTTTCAACTTCTAAAATTCTTCCTTCACTAGGTAATTCAGGTTTACCATTATAGCCATAAGTATTATTAGGAGGATATGGCTTATAATTGTTGTTACCAAAATTGTTCCTATAAGCATTATTACCATAAGCATTGTTGCCAAAATTGTTATTTCTTATGAAGTTCACATCAACTTGCTCTTCTTGAGCAACCAAAGAGGCTAAAGGAACATTATTTGGATCAATATGGGCTTTCCCATTAACAAGCATATACATAATAATATCAATCTTATCACTCAAGGAGGAGGTTTCCTCAACAGAATTTACCTTCTTACCTTGTGGAGCTCTCTCAGTATGCCATTCATAATAATTAACCATCATATTGTCCAAAAGTTTTGTTGTAGCACCCAAAGTGATGGTCATAAAGGTACCTCCAGCAGCTGAATCCAATAGGTTCCTTGAAGAATAGTTTAATCCTGCATAAAAAGTTTGGATGATCATCCAAGCAGTCAGTCCATGAGTGGGACAATTCTTTACCAAAGATTTCATTCTTTCCCAAGCTTGAGCAACATGCTTATTATCAAGTTGTTTAAACTTCATTATTTCACTTCTCATGGATATAATCTTAGCAGGAGGATAGTATTTTCCAATAAAAGCATCTTTGCACTTAGTCCAAGAATCAATACTATTCCTAGTTAAGGAATTCAACCATTCTTTAGCTTTTCCTCTCAAAGAGAAAGGAAATAATTTCAGTTTAATAATATCACCATCTATATCCCTATGCTTTTGCATCTCACAAAGTTCAACAAAGTTATTTAGATGGGAAGCAGCATCTTCATTACCAATACCAGAAAATTGTTCTCTCATAACAAGATTGAGCAAAGCAGGTTTTATCTCAAAGAAAGTATTTTCAGCCACAGGTGGAGCAATAGGTGTGCTCATAAAATCATTGTTGTTGGTGCTAGTGAAGTCACACAACTTAGTGTTTTCAAGAGCAGTCATTTTTTTTGGGTTTTCAAATAAGAAAGCAAACAAGTAAAACTATTTTTTTGTGTTTTTGAAGAACAAAACAAGCAAACAAAGCAAAAAGAAACTAAGCAAAACAAAAACAACAAAGTAAAGAGATTGGTCATGAGGGACTCCCCTTGTGAAGATGTCCTTGACTCCCTGGCAGCGGCGCCAGAAAAGATCTTGATGCGCTCGACTTTCGACGTAGAGCTCGTTGGGAACCCCAAGAGGAAGGTATGATGAGCACAGCAGTAAGTTTTCCCTTAGTTATGAAACCAAGGTTTAATCGAACCAGTAGGAGCAAGGAAACACCCCAAAGGTGTTGCTAGCTGAGCTTTGGCAGGGCGCACTACCGGTGCTAGTAGCAACGTGGAGACCTGCACAACACAACCACAGAACTTTGTCCCCAACTTGCGATGAGGTTGTCAATCTCACCGTGTTTTGCGGAAAACAAAGGATTAAACGTATCGAATGGAAAGAAGTAATAGTTTGCAGAAAGTAAACACAAAGCAGAAATAGTTTATAGATTGTATGTAAAGAAAAAGGACCGGGATCCATAGTTCACTAGAGGTGGCTCTCCTTAGATAAATAACATGCTGGGTGAACAAATTACAGTGGGGCAATTGACAAACACCGAGAAAGCAATACACGCATATACTAATCATCTTGACTCCTTTGAGACTTGATTGGGCATTACAACATAATACATAGACCGCCATCCAACTGCATCTATGAGTAATAATCCACCTTCATGTTATCATCCGAACCCCCTCTAGTATTAAGTTGCAAGCAACAGATTATTGCTTTACGAACTGCGTGTAAAGTAAACAATACGATTGTTCTATGAACAAAGGATTGTTGTTTTCTCCCTAGTAGCAATAGCACATCTAGTACCTTAGAGATTTCTGTCACTTCCCTAGATTACCAGAGGCATGAACGCACTATCGAGCATAAATACTAACTCTTGGAGTTGCTAGCATCTACTTGGCCAAGATAGCTACTAACAACGGAAAGCATGCAAGATCTCAAATAACAAAGACATGATAGAATCAATAATCAATCTGAAATAGCATCTCAATATCCATCGGATCCCCGCAAACACAACATGTAAGAATTACAAATAGATGATCTTGATCATGAACGGAGCTCACAAGATCTAAACATGAAAGCACAAAGGAGGAGAAACCAGCCATCTAGCTACTACATGGATCCGTAGTCCAAGGATGAACTACTCACGCATCACACCGGAGGCTTGCATGGTGATGAAGAAGGCCTCCAGGGTGAATTCCCCTCTCCGGCAGGGTGCCGGGAAGAGCTTCAGATCCCTCCCGATCTAGGGATGGAGATGACAGCGGCTATAGACTCTTTCGTGGATTTTTGATCGGGTCCTTAGGGTTTTTGTCCCGAGGGCAATATATAGGCGGAAGGAGAGGCCGAGGGGGTGCCGGGAGCCACCACACCACCCCCTGGCGCGGGCCAGGTGGTGTGGCCGGCCCCTGGCCCCTCTCCGTCTCGTATTCTGGCACTTGATCCCTTCCGAAAAAATAGGCACTTTGGCTTTTGTCCCGTCTAATTCCGAGAATATTCATTTTCTGACTTTCCTGGAACCAAAAACAGCAGAAAACAGGCAGCTAGCACTGTGGCTCTTGTTAATAGGTTAGACCAAGAAATCATATGAAAAGTACTCCAAAGTTGAAACAAAACACAAGAAAGTGGATAAAACCAAGCATGGAACATCAAAAATTATAAATACATTTACAATGTATCAGAGATCCGTACTAACTCATGCACATTCAATGATAACTCCTGTGATCGTGTGAACCATCAACATCGTATCCAATTCCTTTTGTCCAATTCAATGATAACTCAATGACAACGTCATATCCAATTCTCATATCAATACTTTACTTGTCCGAGATCCGATCATAGGTATCTACCATCTCCCAGTTCGATCTCGTTACCGAAAAGTACTCTTTACTCGGTCTGTGATACAACATCCATGTGACTTAGTTACGTTCTTGCAAGCGGTGTTGATGTGATATCACCGAGAGGGTCTAGAGTATATCTCTCCGTCATTAGGATGGACATATCCTACTCTTGATCCATGAGCATTAACATAATACTTTTGGAATATCTAAACCCATCTTTATAGTCACACTGTTATGGTGTGATGTTTGATGTTATCAAATTACTCTTCCGGTATTAGCAATTAACATGATCTCATGGTCTATGGATTAGGAATATTAGATTTTGTTTTGTATTGGAGTAGGACTCTAGCCTAAGTCGGTTTAGGGCATCCCTCTCTTCTATATAAACGTTGTAATATTGTCTAAATCAATACAAGTTATTTCTCTCCCAAACTATCATGGTATCAGACGCCTAGGTTTTTCCGCACCTAGATGGATCCGCCTACTCCACCGCCGCCGCCGAAAGGTCCTCTCTAGACCGCGGCAGAAGCCCGTGCCGCCGGCGTGAAACCCTCCTCCTCCACCTCCTCTATCTCCACCTCTACCCCTATTACCCAACAAAATCCTATCCAAATAGCCCCAATTTCTTTAGCCGATACAATCTCCGATGTCTCTCCGTTCATACCTATTACCCTAGATCTTGCACTCCACAACTACTACCATTGGCGCCACTTATTTCATGTTCATCTCGGCCGATGTGGTCTTCGTGATCACGTCAATCCGAACTCGGTGCCTTGTCCTGCCGATCCTCGCTGGGTCCAAGATGATCTAGCAATTATACAATGGATCTACACCCGCATATCCACTGAGCTTTTCAATCTCGTCTCCAATGACGACGCCACCGCCGCGCATCTATGGGCCTCTCTTCAACAGCTTTTCCAGGATAATAGAGACGCCCGCATCAATGCCCTACATACCGAGCTCCATACCATGTCTCAAGGAGACGCCTCTGTCACCGTTCTATGCCAGAAGATCAAGGCTATCGGCGATGAATTACGTGAGCTTGGCGACCCTGTTGAAGATCGCACACTCATCAATGCTCTCCTTGTCAGCCTCGGCGAGCAATTCGACAAGCAGGTGGCCTTTATTCCGATGATGCGACCGCGTCCCACTTTCGCTGAAGTCCGATCTCTCCTCCAACTGGAGGCCACGACGCAAGCTTGCAAAGCATCGCGCCCCACTCAAGCTCAGGTGTTCCACACGGCGGCTCGGCCTCCCCCTCCGGCCCCGTCCGCCGGCCCTCCCCACGCTGCCCTGCAGCCCCCACCTGGATGGCGTCCAAGTCCAAATTATCGCGGGAAGAATCCCATGTATAGACCGCCTCAACCTCGACCACCTGCTCCTGCTCCACCTACGGAGCCCTCGACAGCACCATCATCGGCTCCGACATGGAGACCTCCGCACGACCCGTGGACTGGACTTGTTCAGGCATGGTCCATGCCTTGGTCCGCTCCGTCTCCCTACGGGGCCCCTCCCGCCTACACCGGAACCTGGAGTCCCGGGCTCCGTCCTGCAATCGGTTCCCCCGGGCTCCTTGGACGACAGCCTCAGCAAGTCTACACCGTGCAGGCGCCACCCCCTCCCTACATGGACCAGATGGCGCCACCTCAATACGTGGCCTCACCAACGTTGCTGCCCTACATGTACAATGCTACTCCAGCTCCTCAGTACATGCCTGCGTCTCCTACTCTGTCAACCGCTCCACCAAGCTGGGACCAAGCCGCCTTCATCGCTGCCATGAACAATTTTACACTCAACAATTACGAAGGTACGGATTGGATTTTTGATTCTGGTGCTTCCTCGCATATGTCTTCAAATATGGATTTTCTGTCAGCTTGTTCTTCCTCTCTTTTTTCTTCTATCACCATTGGCAATGGATCTTCTATCCCCATCTCTTGCACCGGCCAATCTTACATCATTACTCCAAATACCAATTTTATTCTACGAAATATCCTAGTTGCTCCCTCATTAATTAAAAATCTAATATTTGTTCGACAATTTACTATTGATAATAATGTTTCCATAGAATTTGATCTCTTTGGTTTGTCTGTGAAAGATCTGAAAACGGCAGCAGTCCTCGCTCGTTACAATAGTTCGGGCGACCTCTATCCTCTCCATGGTGCACCCACCTCCACACCTCAAGCCATGATTGCCTCCGTCACCCTTTGACACCGTCGTCTTGGTCACTCCAATAAACATACCATGTCATCCCTGCTTCAAGAGTTTTGCATATCTAGTGATAGTTCTTCGCATGATTCCTCAGTTTGTAATGTCTGTCAATGCGGCAAACATATTAGATTACCTTTCGACACTTCTTCAACCTATAGTTTTTTTCCGTTTGAATTGTTACATGTGATCTATGGACCTCTCCAATACCAAGTGTTTTTGGTTTCAAATATTATCTCGTTATTTTGGATGATTATTCTCATTATGTTTGGACCTTTCCTCTTCGTGCTAAATCTGATGTTCATCAACTTTTTATTAACTTTTGACAATATGTTCTAACACACTTTGGCCTCCCTATTCGTTTCATCCAATGTGACAACGGAAAAGAATTTGATAACAACCAAAATAGAACTTTCTTTCTCTCCCAAGGCATCTTATTTCGTTTTTCGTGTCCTTACACTTCTCCTCAAAACGGCAAGGCTGAACACTCTTTTCGCTCTATCAACGACATCTTACGCACTCTCCTCATTCAAGCATCTCTTCCACCGCATTTTTGGGCTGAGGCTCTCAGGACCGCCACTTATCTTCTGAATATACGACCAACCAAAACATGTCCTCTTTATTCCCCCTTTCAATCTCTTTTTCTATCTCACCCCGATTATTCTGATTTACGTGTTTTTGGCCGCCTTTGCTTTCCTAACACTTCATCTACTGCTGCCAATAAACTCGCTCCAAGATCATTGCCATGTATATATTTAGGTCCATTCGATAATCACAAAGGATCACGATGTTTTGATCCCTCCTCCGGTCGTGTTCTTATATCTCGTCACGTCACTTTCGATGAAAATACTTTTCCCTTTTCGACCATTCAGTCACTGACGGTCCCTACCCCTCTATCCACATCTACTGCCCTTATATCGCGTCATGTTTTTGTTCCCGTCGATCCCCCTGCCGTGGCAGCCAAAACCCCCGAAAACCCTGCCGCGGCAGCCAAAAACCCCCCAAAACCCTGCCGCGGCAGCTGAATCTGCCCAAACCCTTGCCGCGGTAGCCTCACCTCCTGCCGCGTCTCCTTCTCCTGCCACGGCAGAGTCTCCCGTTAGCACATCATCCAACTCCGTCTCTCCCGCCTCAAACACACCCCTACTCAATCATCTCCTTCCCCAACTACTCACATTCCTTCTCATGCCCAATACCCATTCCTACAAATGATCATATTATGTGTACTCGTGGCAAACGGGGCTTCCATATTCCCCAATGTTTTCTCAATCTTTCAGCTACTCCATCGATTTCTCCTATCCCAAGTTCCTACAAACGAGCCCTTCTCGATCCATTATGGCACTCTGCCATGCGAGATGAGTTCAATGCTCTTATTCAAAATAATACATGGACTCTCGTTCCTAAACCATCTGGCGCCAATATTGTCTCGGGAAAGTGGATTTTTCATCATAAGTATAACTCCGATGGGTCTTTGGCTCGGTACAAGGCTCGTTGGGTTTGCAGAGGTTTTTCTCAACAACAAGGAATTGACTTTGATGAAACTTTCTTCCCTGTTGTTAAGCCCAGCACTATTCACATTATTCTCAGTCTTGTAGTCTCCTCTTCTTGGTCTATGCATCAACTTGATGTAAAAAATGCTTTTCTTAATGGTACTCTCAATGAAACTGTATATTGCCAACAACCCTCCGGTTTTGAAGATTCCTCTAATCCCAATCTTGTCTGTCTTCTCAAGAAATCTTTGTATGGTCTCAAACAAGCTCCCCGTGCCTGGTTTCAACGTTTTGCTACATTTATTCAAACTATTGGCTTTCTTCCTTCCAAATCTGATACATCTCTTTTTATCTTTCATTCTTCCTCTCACACAACATATCTTCTTCTATACGTAGATGACATTGTTCTTACAGCTTCTTCTGATTCTTTTCTTAAACATATCATTACTCTTCTCAACAAAGAATTTTCTATGACTGATTTAGGATCACTTCATCATTTTCTCGGTGTTATCGCCACTAGAACATCTTCTACTCTATTTCTTTCTCAACGTCAATACATTCTTGATCTCTTAAACCGAGCAGGCATGATAGGCTGTCAACCTTGTCGTACACCAACTGATGTTGGCTCAAAACTTTCAGCTAAAGGTGATTCTGTCCCCGATCCAACTCTATATCGTAGTCTTGTTGGTGCTTTGCAATACGCCACTCTCACCAGACCTGGCATTTCTTATTCTGTTCAGCAAGCATGTCTCTATATGCATGATCCTCGTTTACCCCATCTAGCTCATGTCAAAAAGATTCTTCGATACTTAAAAGGCACTCTTGATCATGGTCTACTTCTTAATTCATCCTCCCCAACAAGCTTGACAGTTTATTCTGATGCAGACTGGGCAGGTTGTCCAGATACTCGACGATCCACATCCGGCTTTTGTGTTTATTTGGGTGATAATCTTGTTTCTTGGTCATCGAAAAGGCAGGTTACGGTCTCCCGGTCTTTGGCTGAAGCGGAATACATGGCGGTTGCGCATGTTGTTGCTGAAGCAGTTTGGATTCGCCAACTACTTGTGGAACTTCAGCGTCCTGTCCAGCACGCCACTATTGTCTACTGTGACAACATATCAGCTGTCTATATGGCCTCCAACCCCGTGCAACATCGTCGTACCAAGCACATCGAGATCGACATTCATTTTGTTCGGGAAAAAGTTGCTCTTGGAGAAGTTCGTGTTCTACATGTTCCAACGAGTGCACAGTTTGCAGATATTTTTACCAAAGGACTACATCCTTTGTCCTTCATCGACATTCGCTCCAGTCTCAACATTGTGGCACCCGACGTTGACACTGCGGGGGGGGGGGGGGGGGGGGGGGTATTAGAGTTTGTTTTGTATTGGAGTAGGACTCTAGCCTAAGTCGGTTTAGGGCCTCCCTCTCTTCTATATAAACGTTGTAATATTGTCTAAATCAATACAAGTTATTTCTCTCCAAAACTACCAAGGAATACTTCGTATGTATTTGATGTAGAAATATAAACTTAATGACTAGATCGTATTGCTAAATCTACATTGGGTGTATGTTCATCATATCTTTCTTCTAATGGTATGATTACGTTATTAGCAACATCTAATGTTAATGAATAGGAAATATTGTTCATCTGTTAATCAACGAGCTAGTTAAATGAGAGGCATAACTAGAAACTCTCGTTTGTTTATTAAACACATATGTATTAATGTTTTCTATTAATACAATTCTAGCATGAGAAATAAACATTTATCATAAATATGGAATAAGATAATAACCATTTTATTATTGCCTCTCAAGCATATTCCCTTCACACTCATCAGCGCGTAATGTGATCGAGAGAAGTTTTGGCGTATTAAAAATAAAATGGAGGATATTGTTGAACATGCCAAGCTATTCGGTGGAGAAGCAAAAAATGATTATAGCGACTTGCACGGTGCTTCACAACTACGTGCGCGAGCATCAAAGTGGAGATCGACATTTTGGAGGTGCAACCGAGACCCAGATTATGTGTCTACTATTCCATCAAGATATCGAAAGGATGAAATTTCTCAAAGTGCGTCTGATGGGTCGACACTAGCAGAGAGAGCGAGATGACAATGGTTGTCTTCCGCAACAAGCTATATTTTGAATTCATGGTAACATACCACGTCTACTTTGGTTTAGGAGAATGACTATTGATTTTTATGGTGAACCTATGTATATTTTGTCGTTTATGGACATGACATGGAACTTGTCGTCTAAAAACAATCAACTCGACCATGACCTTGACATGCATGTACGGTACGTTCGTATGTAATTCACCGGACCAGTGCGCGTTTGCAGCTACAAGCTCAAGACCAGATGGTAAATATGTCTGTTGGCAATGTATATGGTCCGCGGTTCCTGCTAAGGCCAGAACCTTTGCGTTCAACGCTGTCTCAAATGCCTTAGCTACTGAGCAAAACAAAGGCTACGTGGTATGGAGGTAACAGGCATATGTATAATATGCGGTTCAGAGCAAGAGGATAATGCACATGCTCTATTCAAATGTCCTCACGCTCGTCAGTTATGGAACTCAATGAAAAGCTTATTGTAGTTACCATCGGACCAGGATCTCCATATCAACTCACCATGTTGGCTGCGAGAGGTGCTGGAGAGAGCACCGCAACACATGATCGATTATATCATAGACTGCTTGGCGAGCCTGGTATGCCCGCAGTGAGATGACTCATTCTAAACCTCTCCCTTCGATTGAGGGCTCTCGAAGATTCCTCAGAGGCTATGTCAAAATTCTAAGGAATTTAAAAGACTTCTCAACTGAGGAGATTATAAAAAGCAAACAACCTGTTCTGGCTAGTATGAAGTCGGTACCATGCAGGCAGCAACCAAAAGAACCACCTGACAAGCGTTGGACCAAACCACCTGATGGATGGGTGAAATTGAACCGTGATGGTTCTGTAAAAGTAGAGAATGGCACCGCAGGTGCTGGGATGGTCCTTAGAGATGAAAAGGGCGATATTGTCTTCTCAGAATGTCGGCAGTTGCTGAACAGCTCTGATCCTCTCGAAGCTGAAGCAAAGGCATGTGAGGAAGTATTGTTGCTATCCATGCAATGGAGCGACAAACCGATGATACTTGAGTTAGACCGCAAAGTTCTCATCGACGCTATTCAAGAGAAGACTCAAGACCGGTCAGAGGTAGTACATCTGATCTCAATCATTAGAGAGCTTTGTAAGGGTGTTAAACCTATTTTTATTGTAAAAGTAGAGCGATCTCAAAATAGGGTAAGTCACTATCTTGTAAATTTTGCGAGAACAGAGGAACGAATTGTAGTCTGGATTGGTTCAAAGCCTGATGATTTGTCCCGGGTTTAGGGCCAAGACCTCCTTATAAGCCCTATCATTTAATATATTCCCTTTTATCCAAAAAAAGAGAATAAGAAAATAAACTTGTCCCAACTCACGAATATGCTTTGCGTATCATTAGAAAATAATAACATAAAAGAAATAATGAGGACACGGTAGTCATTTTCAACACCCCCTGGCTTATCAGAATTTGGAGCTAATCATTTGAGCCAAACACTTCCCGTGGAGTGGAGTTGGGGAGGGGAAGTGAAGTGTGTTAAGAGTATTAGGTATATACAGTTGTTATGAAGTTTAGGTAAAGTTATAATCTATTTTCATATAATTTTAACTTAATTTGTACTTTAAGATGATTCTCTGTACGTCTATATATACTCGTCCATGAGGCACAATAATATATTAGTCATATTCCGCCAAAATCATACTTCATGGTATTAACCTAACCGGTCCGAACCCTAGCCACACAATTCCGCCACACCTCCCCCGGGGGATTGATCTCCATGATCTTCGTCGGGGCCGCGCGATCTGTCGCAGGGTTTTCGCCCGCCGATCTGTGATCACCTGCCCTGGTGATTCTTTTTCGATCTCTATATCGGTTTTTATCTCCGCCGGTCCTTTTTTTTTGGTTTTTCTCTATAGACCAGATTGAGTCGCCCACCGCCGTCAGCATCGCTCGGCCTCTACTTCGACCATCGGCATCGACGATCTCCACCGTGTCCGTGCAAATGCCTCCTCCGTTGTTGTGCCTGCCTTGGCAGGCTGTCACGGCCTCACGGCAGGCTGCCACGCATCTCGACTACTACGCGTTCCTCGGAAGGCTGCCGCGGCCGCCCCCTTGGATCATCTTTATCGTCATCTTCCAGGATTTCATCAACAACATCGCCATTGACTTTGATCTACGCGTCATCCATGCCATAGCGCGCCGTCGGTCTAATCAAACCGATCACGTGCCTGTCTACGCCAAGCACATCCTCAAGATGCACCTACCACCAATCGAGATACGGGCTATCGCTGCGTTGCCCCTTCGGGCCGCAACATCGCCGCCTTGGCCAAAACCATTGGGTTCTAACGCGCCTTCCCTAGCATGTATGTTACTTGTGGTCTCCAGCCGCTGCACCGACTCGTGCCCTGCAATGATGTTGCGCCCCTTCGGGTCGTAGCGTTCCTGCATGCGGTCATCATCGTCATCCCCGCGCACCGACGTAATTGGATCCACCGCGCCACCTCCCACGGCATGGGTCGCCACCGTTTGCGCGTGGTCTTCGTCACGCCGTTGGGTTCTTCCTCGCCAACTTCGAGTACCACCGTCGTGCCAATCTAGGCGTCCAACATGACCACTCTAGGCCGTCGTTGGTTTCGCCGCTTTCTACGTCTTCCTCCCTGCCTTTGCGTGCCTGGTATTGGCAACACTAGTGCATGCATTCGTCCCTGACGTCTGCACGAGCCTAGAAATCTTGGATCGGCGCCTCATCTCTGTCGGCCTCGATAACGTCTTCTGCGACATCGAAACCTTCCTCTACGACTGCCTCGATCACGTCATCGACCAGTTCTTCTTTGCGTACTCGGTTCTGACACAAGCGAAGTATGCCTTCATCCCCGACGCGCGCCTGGTTCTAGCAAAACTATGGCTGCACCTCGTCTCTGATGGCTCGGACTGCACCGACTTCGAGATCGACATCCTCGACGACTGCCTCAATGCGTCTCCGTCACTCTACTCGCGCACTATGCGCCTGCGGCTTGTTCTGCTGCTACCTCGACACCGGCACCCGACCACGACGACCCCTTGCACGACTACCTCGACCAAGGTTGTAGCGCCCAACGCTCTCGACTACGCCAACATCGGCACAAAGGGCTACCACCTCGCTTGAGCACCTCATCAGCTTCCTCTACAGTCCAAGCATTTGTGCCGCGACACGCCGTCTATGACACTCCCGCTGCTACTATCGGGGATGCCAACCTACTGGATTCTACTTCGGTTTCTCTAGTCTGACAGTCCACGATGTTCTCGTTGTTCACGAACCTACCGCTACGACTGCAAGGGAGTGTTAGAGTATTAGGCATATATAGTTATTATGGTAGTTTAGATAGAGTTAGGATATGTTTTGATACAGTCCTAACTTGACTTGTACTCCAAGATGATTCTCTGTACGTCTATATATACTCGCTCATGAGACTTAATAACTTTCATCATATTCGGTCAAACTCATACTCTTTCAAAGTGGAGTGGTGTGTAGCTCTCCCAAACAAGCCCTAATTCTCACTTTTCAGTCGTGCAAGGAAACTGATATCTCCTAAAAGATAGATGAGACAAATAATGGCGCATTACCCATAGGTGGATTATATGAATCCAGTTCAAACTTCTTCTGCGTATTATTATTCTCTTGCTTGCTCAAAAAAGAAAAAAATATATAGTAGATATCATTCTCTTGCAAAACAAAAGAAGACATTTTTATACTTTCTCAAAATTAAATTAATGGACTTAGATTTGTGTATATATCTAGCACTAAAACATGACTAGATATTGTAGATTCGTTCCTGTTGGTGGCTTGGAGAGCTTGATATGCACGTAATGAAGTTACCCATGCTAAACCACTCCCCTCCACGGAAGGTTCCAAAAGGTTCTTAGTTAGTTCATTGAATACTTCGAGGAATATCAAACAATTGCCTCCAGAGGATATTATTAAAGGGAAGAAACCTGTATATGCTGGGGCAAAGTCGCCAACTGTTCATCTTCAGACAACAGCCCCTGTGCTGAAACGTTGGCAGCTCCCTATCCTAGGATGGGTAAAACTGAACATTGATGGTTCAGTCAAGTTGGTGGATGGTTCAGCTGAAACCGGTATGGTCCTTCGTGATGATTTGGGTCAAGTAATTTTCTGTGCTTGTCAACAGCTCTTTGGTTGTACTGATCCTTTTGAATCAGAGGCTAGAGCTTGTGAAGAGGGACTTCAGCTGGCATTGCAACATACTGACAAGCCTATAGTTGTTTAGACGGACTGCTCCAACTTAATTGTTGCAGCTACAGGCAAATCACAAGATTGTTCAGAGCTGGTACACCTGATTTTAGAAATTAGATTTTTAGTCAATGGTAATAGACAAGTTTCATTTGTAAAAGTGGATCATTCCCCAAATTGTGTTAGCCACTGTCTTGCAAATTTTGCAAGATCAGAGAGTCGAACTATGGTGTGGCTTAGTTATACTCCTGGGTGTGTTGTTCAGGAACTTAACCTTGACCTCGATGTAACCCCTATTGAGTAATATATCCTCTTTTTCCCGCAAAAAAAAACATAATTAGATACGTTTGAATCTAGATAAATCCGAATTCATTAGTTTCGAGGAAGTACTAAAGGTGATCAACTACAAGTATGTATGATGTAAGAAATGCATGTACAATGAATGAGTTCCAGAGGTACATCTGAAGTCAGATTTGATTTCTTCCTATCTACGTACCATCTACAAAATAACCCAAAGCAGAGTTCACAAGGAAACAAAACGTAAGAATGCGAAATAAAACATCAGGATCATCCAAAAGCAACCGTGCTCGTGCTGAAAACTCTTTCGGCGTCTCCTCGACGAGCGTCCGGCACGACGGGCAGGTGCGGCTCCTCTTCAGCCACTCGTCGATGCAGCCGGCGTGGAAGACGTGGCCGCATCCCTGCAGCTGCCGGCTCGTCTTGGCGGCTTTGTGCCTCGTCTGCTCCAGGCTCAACGTGGCACCCGGCATCTGCTCCAGACATATACAGCATCTGTCGCTGATGCCGCCCTGTTCCTCGTCAAAACAATTAGAGTCTTCGTCGTCGTCGGAGGAGTCGTCTTCGGTGATGGCGCGGTGGACGTTTATTTTTCTCCAGATGGTGGTGACGATGATGTAGACGAGCCGGCAGAAGGAGACGCACGCCACGAGGGAGGTCGTGTACAATCCCGAGAGGACGATGAACTCCACAAGCGCCATTGGTTCTCGCTCGATCGTAGCCAACAGCGTCCACAAGCAAGATCGATTTAATCGCTTCGAATAGCAGATTGGTATGTCTTTTAAAGCACTCTCGAACTAGGTTTAGTGTTTTCTCGATCGAGTACAAATTAGCTTTGAAAACAAGTGGGGAGACCGGATATCAGTTCTGTAGTCTCAGGTGCAATAATATATACTAGCACAAAGCCCGTGCGTTGCCACGGGCAACACTAAATCAAATGAACAACGAAACATTTCATATATTTAAATTCATATTTAAATGAATCAAAATGATATTCAGTTCTTGATCGACCATGTCGTTTGTACCGTGCAATAGTGAAAATCATATAACACAAACTTTAAACGTGTAATAGTGAAAATCATATCTCGCTTGGGACTCTAATACCAGGTGGATGAACTCCTCGATCCCGTCCGAATCCGAATCAAAATCACAAATGTGGAGGAAAAAACTGAAATAATCATTTTACTCTTATGCACCAAATCAGTGTGACCATCTATAAAAAGCTCACATGCATCACATAACTCTAAAACTACGCATACAAAATATTTCTTTAGAAAAATCGATGCTAATAATCAAAAATTAAATGTCATATGAATTGGCATCGACTTATACCACAATATAGATGATTTATATTGAGTTTACCTTCAGTAAATCAGGTGTACTTCTCACTATACCTGAATCAGTAACAAATCGGTGTATTGACTTGGAATCCGGAAACCAAAATGATTCCAGAACACAAATAGTGAATGCAATCATCTCTTCCACAGCCAGTAGGCCGATCACCGCCATCACCACGCGAAAAGGCTGCCCTGCCATCCCGAGCTCGTCCGTGGCGCGGTCCTGGCAGCCCAGCATAGGCCCAGATCGGACCCGCAGAGCAGTCGCGCCTCCCGTGCCTTGCGCCTTCGCACCTCGCCCAGGCAGCGTCGCCCAGGGCTTCTTCCCCGTCCTCCTCCATGCATGCTCCCTCGCTGGCCAGTGTCACCGCCACACCGGCCCAAAACGGGCCCAGATCGGGCCCGCATAGCCGCCGGCAGCACATCCCGGATGCCGCGCTCGCACCGCCATCTCCCTGCCCTCCTACCCGCCTTCCACCGCGTCGAACATCACCACCCAAGCCGATGGGAAGCTTCGCCATGCCGCGCCGCGCCAACCACCGTTCTGCTGCCTCTCCGCGTGAAGAGGGGCAGTGGGGTCGCGCTCTCCACGCCCTCCGCCTTCGGTGACCGGTCGCCGCCACCACTACCGTAGGACTGTTTTTTAGGTCTGTTAACGGTACAAGCAGATACAGTGCAGTTCAGTGTTGTCATTGCTATGGATCCAGTACGTTATGAGACCAAGTAGGATGTTCAAAATGACAGCTAAATAAACTGGCATCTGCTTAAAACTTCAATTTCGTCGTACCTTCAAAAAACAAAATATTAATACTACGCCAAGGAAAGAAAAAAAGGACACGATTATTTTAACAGCGAACAAAATGACAGGCCAAATCTGGAGATGGAGAGGATCACGACCGCCTAGGGACGTTGCAAACGGGCAAATCACATCAGAAAAAAATCCGATGAAAAATCCATGGAAGCAATTCACATCGGGAGAAACTTGGAGGAGCCACGGAGCTTTGGAAAAATCGAATCTCAACAAAAACCGATCTAGAAAAGGCAAGGACTTTTTTTATCTTCACTGGATCCTCGGAAGAAGTCGGAAGTGGACGATGAGCACTGGTTGGGTCACCCGCCCGTCGCCTCGATTCGCTCCGTGCTCGCCTGAGTCGCGACGGCCGCAGCCTAGGCCGGCACCGCCCGTGAGCTGCCTTGCCCGGCCCCTGCCCCGAAGCTCACTGCCCCTGTACGTCCTGCCCGAGGAGAAACTGGCCGCGCTCCTCTCTCCTTTCCTTCGTGCCTCCCGGGCCGCGGCCTCCAACATCAAGCGGTACCCACACGAGGAGTGAGGCAGGCCACGACGACGCTTGGAGCTTCGAGTGGTGGGGCAGAAAGGGGAGTGTCCCCGCTAACGGAGGCGTCCAGCGGCGAAGAACTCCAAGCTTTAGGTCTACCGACGTTGGCGGCGCTCTGTAGGGCGAGAGAATAGGGGAATCGTGAGCGGCGATGGGAGATGCCCATACGGCTCGCGCCTCGCGCGGGGATTCGTTCGGGACAGGAAAAAAACAAGCGGACGGTTCAACTTGGCGGTGGCAGTCATTGTAAATACCCCGAACCCGCAGGGGCAAAATCGTCTAAAGTAAAAATCGGAACCAAAACCTGGGACGGACGAACCTACCTTTGTGTAAATTAGTAGATAGATAGATCAGATAGAACCCAGCCTCTGCCATGCAGTCTGGATCTCGACTCGGACTCGGATCCGGTGCAGAGTTGGCGACAATTGGACCGTACCACAAATACTGCTCTCCGCTCGCGCGGGAAAAAAACAAGCTACGTAGGTGTAGCAAATTACGGAGTAGGCAGCACTGCATCTGCATGGAGGAGGAAATTCCGAGCCTCGATTGCCGTTGGTCTGAACTTCAGGCGGATCTGCTTATCCGTATCCTGAGCGAACTGGAGATCCCAGTGTTGAATAAATTCAGTAAACACCGTCAAGTGTTAGGTTCAGTTTCGTCAGGTGTTAGTTAAGTTCAGTTTCGTAGAATTAGCTGTTTTGTGTTTGCGAGTTTGTAGCTAGCAAGAGTCGTAGTTGTCCTGGTTTTCAGGATCACCGTGGGCACGATTCAAGACGTGGGATGTCACGCCTTAGTAGGGATCGTGGAGTTCCTCACGGCATGTTTTGTATTCGCTCACACTAGTAGAAAATAGACCTTTGGTCCAGGGGTATTAGCCCGGTTTTGCTACAAACCGGGACTAATGCCCCGGTCCAACGGCTAGAACTGGCCCCAGGGGTGGCACGCACTAGCCCCGGTTTGAACAGGACCTTTAGCCCGGGTCGTGTAACAAACCGGGGCTAAAGGTTTCAGGCAGGCCAGGTCGGGCGCCAGAACCTTTAGTCCCGGTTTGTTATACGACCCGGGCTAAAAGTGGACCTTTAGCCCCGGATCTAGACACGAACCGGGGCTAATGGTCTGGCTATATCTTCTTCCCCTGCCCGAGCCACCATTCAAGCTGGTGGCTCTCCTCTCTCTCTCTTTCTTGCTTCAAGCTTAAGTTCATGCCCTTTTTTCCTCAAGATTTGTCTATATTTTATGGTGTCCCATATATCCAAAGGTTCTAAAAGGTGAGCAACTTCATCCTTTGAACTCTCATTGCTATATTAGCTCATTTCATGCTCTATCTTATAGATGGATTTGTGGATTTAGTTTGGTAGTAATTTTTACAATGATAGCATGAGATCGATGTTTAGATTCTATCTATCTTAATGTAAGGAACTCTAAGGTAAATATCACAATATGTGGATTCTATCTATATACATCTTGTTTTGGCACATAGTCTCGAAATTTGATTTTATAAAAGCACACACATGCGTGAGTTCATCATTCTAACTAGCTAGCTGGCCAAAATATCCTTCTTCGTCTACCTGCGTTCAACAAACTAAAAAAATTGTAACAAAGATAGGGTTAATTTATAAAAGCTTGATAAGAAGACATCACAATTCACATATTAGGGAGTGCCTCTATGGCGAGCTCCTCGAAGATGTCTGAGGGCGGGATCCTAAGACATCTTCGAGAAGCTCTGCCGTAGTGGTGTCCCTGCTCTCCCACACCATCTTTCGGTTTATATCTTCTCTAGCTAAATCAGTATGCTGGTGGAGCTAACTAATTTCACATATTAGAGAGTGCCTCTACGGCGAGCTCCTCGAAGATGTCTGAGGACGAGGTCCTAAGACATCTTCGAGAAGCTCCGCCGTAGTGGTGTCCCTGGTCACATACACCATCTTGCAGTTCTTCACAAGAATGCATACCTATTTATAGATTAAGAAGCACAACATAGTATCAGGCACTAATGACATAATGTCGACACACTCACCCTGGCATAGTGCTGCCACCCACCCAAAATAGTGTCGGCATTTAATTTACTGGCTTAGTGCTGCCCATTGAGGACATAGTGTCGACATGTTGTCTCCACATCCACATTTAGTCTCGGTTGGTGCCTCCAACCGGGACTAAAGGTTCATCACATCTTTAGTCCCGGTTGCTGGTTTTAATTTTGTTTTTTAGATTAGTACTAATTAATTATGATTATGCTGCTACCCACCCAAAATAGTAGAGTCATTTAATTTACTGGCTTAGTGCTGCCCACTAAGGACATAGTGTCGACATGTTTTCTCCACATCCACATTTAGTCCCGGTTGGTGCCTCCAATCGGGACTAAAGGTTCATCATATCTTTAGTCCCGGTTGCTAGCTTTAATTTTGTTTTTTTAGATTAGTACTAATTAATTATGATTATGTTTGATGTACTTAATTAATTATATAATACAGATGAGCCGGCAATGAATGTACGCTGATCGACTCTCTAACGAGTTCATTAAAGGCGTGCATTCTTTTCTTCTTGTGGCCGAGGCAAACAAGCGGAATGGTTTTATGTCTTGTCCATGTGGTGTCTGTTGGAATCATGAAGAATACTCTTCCTCAAGAGTCCTTCACAGCCACCTGTTTCGGTCCGGTTTCATGACCAGCTATAATTATTGGACCAAGCACGGAGAAAGAGGGGTTATGATGGAAGACAACGAAGAAGAAGAGAATGACAACGACTACCCTGAATACGATGGTACTACAATGGAAGACAATGATGAAGAAGAAGATGAAGAACGGGCATTAGATCTGACCGATGATGATCTTAGTCGGGCCATTGCTGATGCCCAGGAAGAATGCATAACTAAAAGGGAGAGGTTGAAGTTCAAGAATATGTTAGAGGATCACAACAAATTGTTGTACCCAAATTGTGAAGATGGGCACAAAAAACTGGGTAGCACACTGGAATTGCTGCAATGGAAGGCAGAGAACAGTGTGACTAACAAAGGATTTGAAAAGTTGCTGAAAATAATGAAGAAGTTGCTTCCAAAGGATAACGAACTGCCCGCTAGTACCTACGAAGAAAAGAAGGTTGTCTGCCCTCTAGGATTAGAGGTGTAGAAGATACATGCATGCATTAATGACTGCATCCTCTACCGCGGCGAGGAGTACGAGAATTTGGATGCATGCCCAGTATGCACTGCATTGCAGTATAGGATAAGACGAGATGACCCTGGTGATGTTGAGGGCGAGCGCCACATGAAGAGGGTTCCTGCCAAGGTGATGTGGTATGCTCCTATAATACCACGGTTGGAACATTTATTCAGGAACAAAGAGCATGCCAAGTTGTTGCGATGGCACATGGAAGACCGTAAGAAAGACGAGATGTTGAGACACCCCGCTGATGGGTCACAGTGGAGAAAAATCGAGAGAGAGTTTCCGGACTTTGCAGGTGATGCGAGGAACTTATGGCTTGGTCTAAGTACAGATGGCATGAATCCGTTTGGGGAGCAGAGCTGCAGTCATAGCACCTGGCCTGTGACTCTGTGTATCTATAACCTTCCTTCTTGGTTGTGCATGAAGCGGAAGTTCATTATGATGCCAGTGCTCATCCAAGGCCCGAAGCAACCTGGCAACGACATTGATGTGTACCTAAGGCCATTAGTTGAAGAACTCTTACAGTTGTGGCATAGACAAGGTGTACGTGTGTGGGATGATAACAAGCAGAAGGAATTTGACCTACGAGCGTTGTTGTTCATAACAATCAATGATTGGCCTGCTCTTAGTAACATTTCAGGACAGACAAACAAGGGATACAATGCATGCACACACTGTTTAAACGATACTGAAAGTATATATTTGGATAAATGTAAGAAGAATGTGTACCCGGGAATCGTCGTTTTCTTCCGCCCACGCACATCCTAAGAAAGAAAGGTAAGCATTTCAATGGTGAGGCAGACAGCCGGTGTAAGCCTATCCGCCGTACTGGTGATGATGTATTTGACATGGTGAAGGATTTAAAAGTAATCTTTGGAAAGGGTCCTGGTAGACAATCTGTTTCGAAGGACGATGTCGGACGCGCACCCATGTGGAAAAAGAAATCTATATTTTGGGAGCTACCCTATTGGAAAGTCCTAGAGGTCCGCTCTGCAATTGACGTGATGCACCTGACGAAGAATCTTTGCGTGACGCTGCTAGGCTTCTTGGGCGTGTATGGGAAGAGCAAAGATACACCTGAAGCACGGCAGGACCAAAACGTATAAAAGACCGAGACGGCATGCATCCAGAGTTGTTTGAAGGTACTGCTAGCTATGCTCTTACCAAAGAAGAGAAGGAAATCTTTTTTGAAGTCCTTTGCAGTATCAAGGCCCCGTCTGGTTTCTCGTCGAACATAAAGGGAATTATAAATATGGCAGAGAAAAAATTTCAAAACCTAAAGTCTCATGACTTCCACGTGCTTATGACCCAGCTGCTTCCGATTGCATTGAGGGGACTCCTGCCGGAAAATGTTCGAGTACCCATTGTGAAGCTATGTGCGTTTTTCAATGCAATTTCTCAGAAGGTAATCAGTCTAGATAGTCTACTAAGGTTACAGAAAGATGTGGTCCAATGTCTTGTCAGCTTCGAGTTGGTGTTCCCACCATCCTTCTTCAATATTATGACTCACCTCCTAGTTCACCTAGTCGATGAGATTAACATTCTTGGTCCTGTATTTCTACACAATATGTTCCCCTTTGAGAGGTTCATGGGAGTGTTAAAGAAATATGTTCATAACCGTGCTAGGCCAGAAGGAAGCATCTCAAAGGGATATGGAACATAGGAGGTCATTGAGTTTTGTGTTGACTTTATTCCTGACCTTAAGCCCATCGGTGTTCCTGAATCACGGCATGAGGGTAGAATTAGTGGAAAAGGCACGCTAGGAAAGAAAGCAAGGATATGTATGGACGGACATTCTCTCACTAAAGCACACTACACAGTTCTGCAAAGTTCCACCTTGGTGGCTCCGTATATCGAGGAACACAAGAATATTGTACACTCCAACAACCTGGGGAAGCCTGGCTCCTGGATTAGAGATGAACATATGAGGACTTTCGGCGGTTGGTTGCAGACACATCTCATGAATGACATAAATGTTGGAGAGCAGTTGTACTTGTTGGCAAGGAACCATCTTCGACTATATTGACTTTCCAAGGGTGCGAGATAAATGGGAATACATTTTACACGATCGCCCAAGATAAAAAGAGAACCAATCAAAACGGTGGTGTCCGATTTGATGCAACAGACGAGAATGGGCAAAAGGATACATATTATGGTTACATAGAGGAGATATGGGAACTTGACTATGGACCTCTTTTTAAGGTTCCTTTGTTTCGGTGCAAATGGGTCAAGCTGACAGGAGGCGAGGTTGAGGTAGACAAGAAATATGGAATGACAACAGTGGATCTCAACAACCTTGCATATAGAGATGAACCATTTGTCTTAGCCAATGATGTGGCTCAGGTTTTTTATGTGAAGGACATGTCTACCAAACCGAGAAAAAGGAAAGATAAACAAAAGAATACAGCATCCGATGAGCCAAAGCGCCACATAGTTCTTTCAGGAAAAAGAAACATCGTGGGGGTGGAGGATAAGACAGACATGTCAGACGATTATGATAACTTTTATGAAATTCCTCCCTTCGCTGTGAAGGATGACCCAAGCATCCCGTTAAGTAAGGAAGATGCTCCATAGTTACGGATTAGAAGAAAACCCTAACATGTGTGGATGTTGGTGATGTACAATATTATTAAACCTTTATTTTTAATGATCTTCTTATATGTATATGGATATGAACTATATCGATCTCAATAGGTAGTATTGCAACTTGTTGTGGCTAGACATTTATTAATATTAAAACGTAAAAATTAGTCATAATCATATCTAGCCCTGTAGTACACAGCTTCTGGGTCATCTTCGGAATCGTCATCGTCCTCGTCATTGCTCGTAGCACGCGGATGGATCCTCAACCCTTCCTCGTAGCACGCGGATGGATCCTCCGGCCTCGGATTCACGACGCGCAGGGGAGGGGGCTCCCGGATGACGACCCCAGTACGCCCTAGGCCTTCACCACCACCACCATTCTTGTGGCTATGCTGCTGGTGAAAGTGCGGATACCTCAGGTGAGGATGGTCTCCCATGGCGATGTAGCGCATCACACCGGCGATAGTACGGTTCGCCCACCACAGGCGGCGACCAGCCTCGTTGTGGTTCACTGGGGGCGGGCCGTCACCCTCGTACCTGGCGAGCTCCCTTTCCTGCCGGTTTGCGAAGAAGGCATTCCAGGTGTCGAGGTTGTGGGGATCCCAATGGGGATCCATCCGCTGCTCCGGCGTGAGCTCGAGGTAAAAGTGGTTCGTGATGGCCGCCTGGCGGGCCAAACCTTGAGGCACAGGAGGAACAGGAACCCCTCTAGCGCTCAACATCCAGCTAGCGGGTAGCCGGTACCCCGGCGGGCATGGGTAGCTGGAGGCGCACAGCGCCTCGGTCTCCTCGAGCGTCAGAAAAGCCCAGTAAGTGGTGTCCATTGTTGTGAGAAAGAAGGTGTGGATGTGTGGATGGACATGGCGGTCGGCCTAGATATAGAGGGACATGGCGGGAGAACATGGCGGGAAGCGGGGGAAATGGCGGGAGAACATGGCAGGAAGCGGGAGAAATGGCAGGAGAACATAACGGGAAGCGGGGGAAATGGCGGGAGAACATGGTGGGAAGCGGGGGAAATGGCGGGAAAATATGTTTTAGTCCTAGTTAATAGTTTTAGTATTAAATATTATATATCTAATGAGTCTATTATTTTTTGTGAATATTTTGGTATATTATATGTATTTTTCCATTTTAAGTTGTATAATAAAGTATGATAATAGATTTAAATTATAGATCTTCTTTTTCTAATTTTTTTGATATATAATACATAATTTTCTAAAAACTATAAATCATTTTTTGTTTTGGCGCCAAAAATAACCTTGAGCCCCGGGTTGTA
The DNA here is from genome assembly GCA_916181665.1 of Avena sativa. Classification (NCBI taxonomy): domain Eukaryota; kingdom Viridiplantae; phylum Streptophyta; class Magnoliopsida; order Poales; family Poaceae; genus Avena; species Avena sativa. The sequence continues at coordinate 462,135,370 of OV702279.1, read as the reverse complement.
ATATGAACCGGGGCTAAAGGTCCCCCTTTAGCTCCGGTTCGTATTACAAACCGGGGCTAAAGGGTTGTGGCGCGCGGGAAGTGCGGCGGGCCGAAAACACCTTTAACCCCGGGTTGTAATACGAACCGGGGCTAAAGGGGGACCTTTAGCCCAGGTTCGTATTACAACCCGGGGCTAAAGCGGGGGTGGTATAAATACCCCACCCCCGCCCCGGGTTGAGCCACGACCCGGAGATCGCCATTCTTCCCAGTACCGTGCCCACGCCGTCCGCCGCACCGCCTCCCGCGCCCGTGAGAAGGAGCCCCGCGCTGCCGCTCGCGCCCGTCTCTGCCCTGCGCCGCGTCTCCACGCCGCCCCGCCCCGCTCTAGGGCGCCGCACTGCCCCGCCCCGAGCCGTCGTCTCCGCCCCTTGCCGGCCGCCTCGCCGTCTTCAGGTTAGTTTTAATTAGGGTTATTAGTATTGGTTAATTAGGGTTAATTTTGGTTAGTAGTAGTGTGTTAGTATTTGTAAATTAGTAGTATTATGATTTTGGTTAGTGTTAGTGAATAGTATTAGTATTTTAGTTAGTGTTAGTGTTATTAGTAGTATTTGTATTTAGTTAGTGTTAGTGTTAGTAGTATTAGTATTTTGGTTATTTAGTGTTATTAGTTAATTTTGGTTAGTGGTAGCGTTAGTGTTTGTAAATTGGTAGTATTAGTATTTTGGTTAGTGTTAGTTAGTAGTATTAGTATTTTAGTTAGTGTGTTAGTGTTAGTGTTAGTGTTATTAGTAGTATCAGTATTTAGTTAGTGTTAGTGTTAGTGTTAGTAGTATTAGTATTTTGGTTAGTGTTAGTTATTAGTATTAGTTATTAATATTAGTATTTATCTAGGGTTAGTTAGAATACTTAGTTAATTAGGTTTAGTTCAGTTAGTGTTAGGTTTAGGGTTAGTGTTAGTAGTATTAGTATTTAGATAGTATTAATATTAGTATTAGTATTTATCTAGGGTTAGTTAGAATACTTAGTTAATTAGGTTTAGTTTAGTTAGTGTTAGGTTTAGGGTTAGTGTTATTAGGGCAATACTTAGTGATTTAGTTACTGTTTATGTTTTATGATTGTTTATTGCTATTATTTAATTATGTCGCGTCCACCTCATCCGAGCCTACTGGACTCCGTCGGGGATGTCCGAGTCTGGGCTCCGCCGGGTTGGCACTGGGAGGTGCTACCTGTCGGGACTCGTACCTTGGTGAGGAATCCGGGTATCATCGTCGACCCAGTGCACCATCTCCTCCAAGTCCACCTCCAAGTGCACCGTCTCCTCCCAGTAATAGTCCAATCCATGACCCCAACACGAGTCCATCTCAATCTATGTAGCCGCCTCCACCCACTAAGGGCCAAAAGCAGAAGAATACCACCGCTCCGTCGAGCGATAACAGACGCCCAAAGTTGTCGCCCCTTCCAAGAGTACCGCCGGTTCCTCCCAAGAGGGATTACGACCTGACCGATGAGGAGACCGATGCAGTCGTACGGGCCGAAGTGGATGCTCATTTTAAAAAGAAACAACCTGAGCCAGATGTCCAAATAAAACCGGAAACCAAGGAGCACTTTAGGAAATTACTGACGCAGCCATCCCAAGCTCAGTTAAATGCACCAGATGACTATACACGATGTCTTCAGAAGACACTGAAACATAAGAGATCAAGCGGTAGAGGAGGCATCACAAAAGAGGTTCCCCAGCAGGGGGAATAAGCAAAACAATCGAGTGGTAGCGGAAGCATCAGAACAGACGTCCCCCAGCTGGGGAAACAAGCAAAACAATCGAGTGGTAGCCGAAGAACCAAAAGAGATGTTCCCCAGCTGGGGAAGCAAGCAAACCAATCGCTCCCCCCACTCTAGGTGCAGATACCCGAATCTCAACTATATGAGGTAGAACCTAGGGATCCGGAAACGGCTAGGATATTGGCCGAGCAATGTGGTATGCCTATTCATGAAATTATTCACGGCGATATGCCTAAGGCTGAGGTAGCACCCAAATTTGTTAACGGGGAGCCTCTGGTCAGTTCTGAGAGGTTTCGGGATATGCTAACACAAATGCGACGATTCCATGAATGGTACATGAACGCATCAAAAGAACAGCAAAATTGGCTCTTACTGAAAGTTCGAAAATCGCATTACTTCACTGAAGACGAGGTCCCTATTGAATTTACAGAATTATTTCAGTTATTCAATCTAAAGAAACTCGACAAAACTATCCTCAGTTCGTATTGTCTGTAAGTGATTACTTTATTTATGTAATTAGGTCTCTATCTCAGCTTGTTCAATTCATTGCCGGTAAGTATACTCACTATATTCTTTTGTAAGCTATATATAATGATGCAGAATGAAGATGCTCGATTGTAAAAGAAAGGCTATCAATTGATTTGGGTTCATTGACCCACATCGAGTTCATGGAGCTATACTAAAGGATAAACCACTGGAGACCGAGCACAACTTGTTGCGGTTGCTTACGAAACATCATTTCTGTAATAAAATACTATTTTCTTACCACGACGGCAAGTGAGTTTTTGTACACATTAACTTTTGCTTACTCGATGTTCAGTGTAAATGATGAGTTACTGACGTATGTAAACCTTGCGTAGGTACCACTGGATTCTTCTAAGCATTTCACTTGACTTGGGAAGAGTTCACATCATGGACTCACTAAACAAAGACATTGAAAACTACCGCAGCATTATCGATGCACTCCAGAGGTAATTTCAACCATTATCACACTATATCGGTTTCTTTCGTTCATTTTCTGAGATATCAAGTAGTTATTAACTCATACATTAATTTTGTTTATCGGGTAGGGTTTGGACACAGTTCAAGAACCATGTCCACGGTTAATGGCGTGAGGAGCTATTTTTTAAATCACTCTCGGTAAGTAGTACGAGCTAAGTCCGTGCATCTATTTAATTCTAGTTTATGTGCATTTATCATGCTAGAGTTATTATTTGATTGAATTCTATTCTTGTAAAGTGCGCGAGGCAGCCATAGGGAACTAATCTATGTGGATTCTACGTGTGCGAGTTCATTCGCATCAGTATTGAGAAGCCCTCGGAAAATGTTCGAGTAAGTAAACAATATATTCACCCTTTATTTTTATTACAAAATGTTGTGTTGAGTCTAATTCATACGATCTCCTTTTTATATAGTTGGACGCAACGCGGGACAAGCTCCTACCAGAGGACCGCCTAATAGCAATCCAAGAGGAATTTGCTGCATCTTTTATCGACGAGGTCATAGACCCACGCGGAGAATACTCTATACGTAGACCCTAAAGCATCCATGTAATGATCTTCATGTAATCAAATAGACATGCTCTGGACCCGGTTGGGACTCCATGTATGCTTGTAAGAGAAATTATATTATATATTGCGTCAATGTGTACAAGTACTGTGTACTAGCGTTCTGTATGTATACGAAAACTTGTTTCTAATGAAAACACAGAATGAAAAATAATTGAACACAAAACACAAAATGAAAATAAAAACACAAAACCCTAAAACCCCATCCCCTGCCGCGGCAGCCAAATGGCCCAAAATGCTGCCGCGGCAGGGAACCTTTAGTCCTGGTTCATAACACGACCCGGGGCTAAATATCCTGCCACCCAGCGCGCCTCGTAGGCCACGTGGGTGGACCTCTAGCCCCGGTTCGTAACAGAACCGGGGCTAAAGCTTGGACCTTTAGTCCCGCTTTTGCAGTCCCGGTTCGCAATCCGGGGCTAAAGGCCCTTACAAACCGGGGTAAATGGCCTGGTTTCTACTAGTGTCAATAAAAGGAGAAAGATATACAGAAAAGTGGCAAGAAGTACGCCGCACCAAAAAAAACAGTGTGTTCATCGTCTACCTCTGAAAATCCTCTCAATCTCGCGTGTGTGACTGTGTGTGCAGGTTGGAAGCTGAGAAGTGGTATCAAAGCCACTCCTGTCGATGCCGCCAAAGGCCGGGATGGGGAAGAGCGCCGACCCGTCCATAAAGCCGTCGGAGGATCCTGCGGCTGAGGACGGAAAGGGTGACCCTGCATCGTCGCCATCCGCATCGAAGGACAAGGCCATTGCTGTGCCGCGCTCAAGGCGCGATAGTGGCGGTGGATCGGGCAGGCTTGGCCGATGCTCACACGCTCCAACTACAACACGTGGTCGCTCCTCATGCGCGTGATCCTGCAGGCTCGGGGCCCATGGAATGTGATCGAGACCGGAGAGGGCGATTAGGGCAATGATCGCTCAGCTATGGAGGGGATTCTCCGATCGGTGCCATCGTAGATGATTCCCTCACTCGCTGTCAAGACAACAACGAAGGAGGCCTGGGATGCGATGATGAAGATCCGCGTCGGGGCAATCGCGTGCTCATCTCGAAGGCGCAGAACCTGAGGAAGGAGTATGAGGCCATCAAGTTCAAACCTGGTGAGACTGTCGATGAATTTGGCTTGCGTCTGCAGGGTATAATCCACCAGTTGGGCGTCCTCGGCGATCCTGTCGACAACGGCATGGTCATCCTCAAATTCCTGCGCGCCGTTCCCAAGATGTACATGCAGATGGCAAGGTCAATCGATAGCCTTCTCGATCTCAAGACGATGTCGATTGAGGAGCTCACGGGCCGTCTCAAGGTCTACGAGGAGGACGATGATGAAGCTGTTGCCACAGATGACGCCATCGGTGGCAAGCTGCTGCTCACGGAGGAGCAGTGGCGTGCGTGCATGAAGCAGGACAGTTCCTCCGGCAATGGCGGGGGGAGCTCGTCCAACAAGGGCAAGAACAAGAACCGTGGCCGCGACGGTGCACGAGACAAGGGCAAGGGCACCGGTGGCGGCCCAACACGCGACGATTAGTGTCGCTACTGCAGCAAGCTGGGTCACTGGGCCCGTGACTGTCGGAAGAAGAAGAGGGAGGAGGCGCATCTCGTCCGTGATGGAGACGATGACGCGCAGTCTGTGCTCCTGATGGCGCAGCGGTCCACCATCGTCGAGCCAGAACAGGTGGGTGGGCGCGTGTTTCTCAACGAGGAGCACGCCAAGGTGCGTCTCTATGATGAGTAGGAGTCGGTCGACGTCGTGTGGTATCTGGACACTGGCGCGTCCAATCACATGACGGGCAATCGCTCGGTTTTCGCTGATCTGGATAAGAGTGTCACCGGCTCTGTGCGTTTCGGCGACAACTCCATCGTCGACATCCACGTGCGCGGGACGGTGGTGATCGCCATGCGCGGAGACGAGCACCATGCGCTGACGGACGTCTAGTTCATCCCTCGTCGCAAGACGAGCATCGTCGGCCTGTGGCAGCTTGACGAGAAAGGGTGCCATCGTCCATCAGCAACACTCGCCCCCGCTATGCGCGAAGTGACATCTCCTGCGGTAAAGCACGGTGCGGTGGCACCTGCGATAGGGAGCGAGCAGGGCACACACAACGAGGCGATTGCAACAACGACGGCACCGCAGCGTGCAAATGTCGAGTTCGTCTCGCCGGCCACGGCTAACACTCCGTCAGTGTAGGATCACGACTCTCCTGTGCGTACGTACCGTACCATGGACAACATCATGGACGTGCTGGACCAGGAGCTGCACCTCGCAGAGGGTGCGGAACCGGCCACGCTCGCAGAAGCTCAGGACGTTGAAGGATGGCGCAAGGCCATGACGGAGGAGATGAACGCCATAGAGGAGAATGGCACGTGGGAGCCCTGCGATCTCCCAGCTGGACAACGCGCCATCGGCTTCAAATGGGTGTACAAGCTGAAGAAGGGCCCTGTCGGCGAGATCGTGTGGCACAAGGCGCGCTTGGTGGCAAAGGGCTACGCTCAGCGCGCCGGCGTGGACTTCGATGAAGTCTTCGCGCCGGTTGCACGTCTGGACTCCGTCCACGTGCTTCTCTCTGTAGCTGCTCACCATGGCTGGGAGGTGCACCATCTCGATGTCAAAAGCGCATTCCTGAACGGTGATTTGATCGAGGAGGTGTACGTTTCCTAGCCGTCCGGCTTCGTCATCAGCGGCCGGGAGAGCAAGGTTCTGCACCTGAAGAAAGCCCTGTATGGACCCTGTTAGGCCCCTCGCGTGTGGAACGCCAAGTTGGACAGCACGCTGCTGTCACTTGGGTTCACACGCAGTCCATCCCAGCATATAGTCTACGCCCGCGGCGACGCAGCTTCACGCCTCCTCATTGGTGTCTACGTGGATGATCTTGTCATCACCGACACCAACCTGCAAGAGATCATCATATTCAAGTAGGAGATGAAGGAAAAATTCAAGAGGAGCGACCTTTGGTTGCTTACCTACTACCTGGGCATGGAGGTGAAGCAAGGCAATGGCAAGATCATGCTCTGCCAGTCCGCATACGCTGGCAAGCTCCTGGACAAGGCAGGTATGGCGGACTGCAATGTTGTGCATGTGCCCATGGAGGCATGCCTGAAGCTCAGCAAGGATAGCAGCAACCCACCGATGGTTGCAACGCACTACCGCTTCATCGTCGGCGGCCTGCGCTACCTAGTGCACAGCAGGCCGGACATTGCGATCGCGGTGGGCTACGTTAGTAGCTTCATGGAGAAACCGACGACGAACCATCTCGGCGCTGCGAAGCATCTTCTGTGCTACATCGCGAGCACAGAGACTTTCGGTTGCGTATTCACCAAGCACGGCGAGCGTCTGAGCCTCTCTGGCTACAGTGACACAGACATGGCCGAGGATCTCGACGATCGCAAGAGTACATCGGGCAGCCTGTTCCTAATCGGTGGCAGCCCGGTCACCTGGCAGTCAACAAAGCAGAAGGTCGTGGCGCTATCGTCCTGCGAGGCAGAGTACATTGCACCGCCACTACGGCGGCTTGTCAGGCTATCTGGCTCCGTCGTCTGCTCGGCGATCTGCTGAATCGAAATGGAGAGACAGTCCAACTCTTCATCGGCAACAAGAGTGCAATTCAGCTATGCAAGAACCCTGTGTTCCACGACCGCAGCAAACACATTGAGACGCGCTTCCACTTCATCAGGGAATGCGTCGAGGATGGAAAGATCGCCGTCGAGAACGTCGGCACTTTGGACCAACTCGCTGATATTCTGACCAAAGCTCTTGGGCGTGTTCAGTTCCAAGACCTGTGAACATGGATTGGCATCATCGACATCACCATGTTGGGTCCGTAGCATAGAAAACAAAAATTTTCCTACGGAGTGAACTACACGCCAAGATCTATCTACTAGGTACAAAGCAAACGGGTGGACATACATCCATAGAGAACTTACCCTCGAAGACAACGAGCTTTGTTAACGAGTAGGAACTTGTGGTTGATGTAGTCGTACACTTGCCGATCTCAAGATCATGAGGAAGTCCGAGCGCCGCAACTCAGTAGCGCATCTGCACTCGCACACACGTTCAAGCCACCAGACAACCTCCACCTCCTCGCTCCAGCGATCCAGCGGAAGCAGCAACTCCTTCCAGACAAAATGCCACTTGGAACATGTATCTCGCTAATCCGAGACCATGGGGGAATAATTCTAGAGGGGGAGAGAGATCCTTCACAAGGAGGTGTGAGGATGAAGGAGGGAATGGGTGGCCTTTTATAGGAGGAGGGGGGTGCCCCCTCTCTCCATGGCCGGCGCATGGGGGTGACCCCTCACCCACCCCATTCATGTGGTGGTAACTCCTCCACATTAAAATGCCTCTTCACATTCCCTTTTAAAGTCTCCACTTTAAATGCATTAAGTTTCTCCAAATTTAATGCTCTCTCATTTAATAAAAACACTTTTATTAAATTTATTCATAATTTTGTTAATTACTTTAATTAACAAACATTCACATATAGCCCCTTGCAATATTTCAATATCACATGCAGAACCACCTTTTGCAATTTCACCCGAAATAATTTCCGGTTTCTATTGAAACAATTCCTGCGCTTTGCAATTCTTTCGTCTGAAACATATGTGCTCCAAAATGGTGTCCGGTAACTCTTAAGTGTGCTAGCCTACGGTTCACGAATAATGCAGACATGATCGAGACCCTTCTCCGATCAATAATCAGCAGCGGGACCTGGAGATCCGTACTGACTCCTACACATTCAACGATGACTCCTGTGATCATGAGAACCTTTAACGCTTGTAACTAAATCCCTTTGTCTCTCGATATATTACATGTCCGAGATTCGATCATCGGTATCTCCATACCTAGTTTGATCTCGTTACCGACATGCACTCTTTTCTCGTTCCCATGATATAACATTCTAGTGATCACATCACTGGCTTGGAAGCTATCCTAATGTGATATCACCGAGAGGGCCCAGAGTATATCTATCCGTCATCTGGATTGACAAATTCCACTCTTGATCCATGAGCCTCAACATAACACCTTCGTAGCACTGAACCCATCTTTATAGTCACCCTGTTACGGTGTGACGTTTGATGTTATCAAGATACTCTTCCGGTGTTAGCAATTAACATGATCTCATGGTCTAAGGATAAAGATTACTTCATATGATGTTATAGCAATATAAACACAATGACTTGATCGTAATGCTATACTTCGGATGAATGTTCATCCCATCATTCCACCAATGGTATGACCTTGTTATTAACAACATCCAATGTCCATGATCAGGAAACCTTGATCATCTTGTTAATCAACAAGCTAGTCTATAAGAGAGGCATGACTAGGAACCCTTTTTGTTTATTAAACACACATGTATTGATGTTTCCTATCAATACAATTATAGCATGCAAAATAAACATCTATCATATACAAGGAATACATAATAACAACTTTATTATTGCCTCTCAGGGCATATTTCCTTCAGTCTCCCACTTGCACTAGAGACAATAATCTAGTTTATATAGTGATAAATCTAACACCCATGGAGTTCTGGTGTTGATCATGTTTTGCCCTAGGGAGTACTTTAGTCAACGGATTTGCTACATTCAGGTCCGTGTGCACTTTACAAATCTTTATATCTCCATCCTTGACATGCTCGCGGATGGAGTGAAACCGGCGCTTAATATGCTTGGAATTCTTGTGAGACCTTGGTTCCTTGGCGTTGGCTATGGCTCCATTGTTGTCACAATAGATCACCATCGGGTCAAATGCACTGGGAACCACACCCAGTTCTGTTATGAACTCTTTCATCCAAACTGCTTCCTGCGCTGCTTCTGAAGCAGCAACATATTCCGCCTCCGTTGTTGATCCAGCTACCATAGGTTGTTTGGAGCTCCTCCAACTAACTGCTGCTCCGTTCAAGATAAATACGTATCCGGATTGAGACTTAGAGTCATCCTTATCAGTGTCAAAGCTAGCATCGACATAACACTTAGCGACTAGCTCTTCTTCACCTCCGTATACAAGAAACATATCCTTAGTTCTTCTCAAGTACTTAAGGATATTCTTGACCGCTATCCAGTGTTCCAAACCTGGATCAGATTGGTGCCTACTAGTCAAACTAATAGCATGTGCCACATCCGGTCTTGTACATAGCATGGCATACATTATAGAGCCTATGGCTGAGCCATAGGGGATCCTATCCATTATCTCTCTTTCTTCCGCCGTAGCCAGACTTTGAGTCTTACTCAATGTCTTGCCTTGCAACATAGGTAAGTACCCCTTCTTACTTCCGTCCATATTAAACTTCTTTAATATCTTATCAAGGTATGTACTCTACGATAGCCCAATTAGGCGTCTTGATCTATCTCTATAGATTTTAATGCCTAATATATATGAAGCTTCACCAAGGTCCTTCATCGAAAATTTGCTGTTTAGATAACTTTTAACACTGTTTAAAAGATTTATATCATTTCCAATCAATAATATGTCATCCACATATAATATTAGAAATGCACATTGCTCCCACTCACTTTCTTGTAAATAGAAGCCTCTCCATAAGTTTGGACAAATCCAAACTCTTTGATCACCTCATCAAAGCGGAGATTCCAACTTCGTGATGCTTGCTTCAGTCCATAGATGGATCGCTGAAGTTTGCACACCTTATCAGCATCCTTAGGATCGAGAAAACCCTTAGGTTGTATCATATACAACTCTTCTTCAATATTACCATTGAGGAACGTAGTTTTGACATCCATCTACCATATTTCATAATCGAAATATGCAGCAATTGCTAACATAATCCTAACCGACTTAAGCATCGCTACGGGAGAGAATGTCTCATCGTAGTCAACTCCTTGAATTTGTCGAAACCCCTTTGCGACAAGTCGAGCCTTACAGATGGTCACATTACCATCAGCATCAGTTTTTCTTTTGAAAATCCATTTATTCTCAATGGCCTTTCGGTCGTGAGGTAAGTCCACCAAGTTCCAAACTTGGTTCTCGTACATGGATTCCATCTCAGATTTCATGGCTTCTAGCCATTTGTTGGAATCCGGGCTCATCATCGCTTCTTCATATGTCGCAGGGTCATCGATTTCATCAATCATGAAATTCATAACAGGATTGCCGTACAGTTCAGGAGCTGCACGTGTCCTGCTTGACCTGCGAGGTTCGATAGTGTCCTCTTTCGGAGTTTCATGATCAATATCATTAGCTCTCTCTTCATTAGGTGAAGTTAACTCCGAAACAACTTCTGGAGCTGCGCTACTCGCCATTTCATGAAGAGAAGGTTCAATAACCTCTTCGAGTTCTACCTTCCGACTACTCACACCTTTCGCGAGAAACTCCTTCTCAAGAAAGGATCCATTCTTGGCAACAAAGACCTTGCCCTCGGATCTGTGATAGAAGGTATACCCAATCGTTTCCTTAGGGTATCCTATGAAGACGCATTTTTCCGCTTTGGGTTCGAGTTTATCCGGTTGAAGTTTCTTCACATAAACATCGCATCCCCAAACTTTAAGAAATGATAGCTTAGGTTTGTTTCCAAACCATAATTCATACGGTGTCTTTTCAACGGATTTAGATGGTGCCCTATTTAACGTGAATGTAGCGGTTTCTAGTGCATAACCCCAAAATGACAGTGGCAAGTCAGTCAGAGACATCATAGATCGAACCATATCGAATAAAGTACGATTACGACGTTCTGACACACCATTACATTGTGGTGTTCCGGCAGGCGTGAGTTGTGAAACTATTCCACAGTCTTTCATATGTGTGCTAAACTCGTAACTAAGATACTCTCCTCCACGGTCGGACCGCAGAAATTTGATCTTTCTGTTACGATGATTTTCCACTTCATTCTTAAATTCTTTGAACTTTTCAAAAGTTTCAGACTTGTGTTTCATCAAATAGATATACCCATATCTACTCAAATCATCCGTGAAAGTAACAAAATAACGATATCCACCTCGCGCCGACATACTCATTGGTCCACACACATTAGTATGTATGATTTCCAATAGATCTGTCGCCTGTTCCATTGAACCGGAAAACGGCGTTCTAGTCATCTTGCCCATAAGGCATGGCTCACATGTATCAAATGATTCAAAATCAAGTGATTCCAAAAGTCCATCAGAATGGAGTTTCTTCATGCGTTTAACACCAATATGACCTACATGGCAGTGCCACATATATGTAAATATATCATTATCAAGTTTAATCCTTTTAGCATCAACATTATGAATATGCGTAGTACTACTATCGAGATCCAACAGAAATAAACCATTCAACATAGGTGCATGACCATAAAAAATATTATTCATATAAATCGAACAACCATTGTTTTCAGACTTAAATGAATAACCACTTTGCATCAAACACGATCTGGATACAATGTTCATGCTCAGTGCAGGCACCAAATAACAATTATTTAGGTTTATAACTAATCCCGATGGCATATGGAGAGGCAGCGTTCCGACGGCGATCACATCAACTCTTGATCCATTGCCGACCCGCATCGAGACCTCATCCCTTGCTAGTTGTCGCTTGTTCCGGAGCCCCTGAACCGAGTTACATATATTAGCAACCGATCCCGTATCAAATACCTAGGTGCTACTGCGAGTACTAGTCAAGTACACATCAATAACATGTATATCACATATACCTTTGTTTGCCTTGCCGGACTTCTTGTCCGCCAAATACTTGGGGCAGTTGCGCTTCCAATGGCCAGTCCCCTTGCAATAGTAGCACTCGGTGTCAGACTTAGGGCCATCTCGGGGTTTCTTTTCAGGCGTGGCAATAGACTTGCCACCCTTCTTTCCCTTGTGCTTGCCTTTCTTGTCCTTCTTGAAACCGGTGGTCCTATTGATCATCAACACTTGATGTTCTTTCCTAATCTCCACTTCTGCAGTCTTAAGCATTGACAGAAGCTCGGGAAGAGACTTCTTCGTGCCCTGCATATTATAGTTCATCACGAAGCTCTTGTAGCTAGGTGGCAGAGATTGGAGAACACGATGTATGCCTAAGTCAATGGGAATCGTTATTCCCAAGGACACAAGCTTATCGGTGTACCCAGACATTATGAGTACGTGCTCACTAACGGAGCTGTTTTCCTCCATCATGCAGCTAAAGAACTTTTCTGTAGCATTATAACTCTCTACGGAAGCATGGGTATCGAAAATCATTTTCAATTCTCCCATGGTATCAAAGGCATTGCCATTTTCGAAACGCTTTCGAAGTTCTGGCTCTAGCCCATACAGTATGCCGCAATGAACTAAGTTGTGGTCCTCCTGACGAGTTATATAGACGTTCTTTTCCTCGTCAGGTGCATCAGGAGCTGGTGGGGGGCCTAGCGGCGCATCTAGCACATATTGCTTTTGTGCAACAGTGAGGAGAATCCTCAAATTCATAGCCCAGTTGGTGAAGTTGCTACCATTCGCAGCAAGTTTCTCTTTCTCCATGAACACATTGAAATTAAAAGCAGGTGGTGCCATCTACAACAGAATTTGTAAAGTATATTTAGACTAAGTTTATGATAGATTGAGTTCAACTAATCCAAATTACTAATGAACCCCCACTCAAAAACGACATCCCTCATGTCCTTTTGGTGATTACATGAACCAAATCCACTACACTAAGTCCGATCATCACGTGAGTCGGTGTAGCTTCAAAGGCGAGCATCTATATGGGCATCATATCAACTATATGACTCATGCTTAACCTTTCGGTCCGTGTTCCGAGGCCATGTATGTACATGCTAGGCTCGTCAAGTAAGAACCTTAGTATTTGCGTGTGTAAAACTGTCTTACACCCGTTGTATGAAAGCGTAGAGTTGAAAACACCCGATCATCACGTGATGCCTCAAAACACGATCCACAAAACGGTGCATACTTAAGGAAGAACACATTTTATCTTGATATCTAAATGAGGGATCATCTTATAATGCTATCAAAAGCGCCAAACTAGCAATATAAGATGCTAACATCTAATGTGTGAAGTGAGGTGATATGGTCCATGCATTTGATCTCTATCATTTGCATCGTGGTATGATCTCTGTCATTCCTTTGTGTGTAAGGCCAAGGTCTATGGAACTTACACCTTAAGTGAGTTGTAATAGTATCTATCATACATCTACTTACAACAATACCATATCAAAACACTAGCCCAGAAACGATCTAAACTAGACGCCTCTAATTTATCAATTGCAAGTTTTACGTGGCTTAGGGCTTTCGGATAGAACCTGTCTAACCTACGAACATGAACCACAACGAGGATAACCAAGTTATTAGCAACTCGTTGTAAATCAGATATTGACTATAGTAGGAGAGACAGACACCCGCCAACCACATATGAAAAACAAGTTGCATGTCAATCGTGGAACCGGTCTCATCTACGATGACATGTAAGGTTGGTCCGGGCCGCTTCATCCCACTATGCCACCAATATCCAAAGTACATAGAAGATGCAATAACATGATCATCATCACCCACATATAAACATATGTGTACTACCCGTGCAAAGCACCTATGCATAGATCAGTCTCTGATACCACTGTTGGGTCCACAACATAGAAAACAAAAAATTTCCTACGGTGTGAATTACACGCCAAGATCTATATACTAGGTACAAAGCAAACGGGTGGACATACATCCATAGAGAACTTACCCTCGAAGACAACGAGCTTTATTAACGAGTAGGAACTCGTGGTTGATGTAGTCGTACACTTGCCGATCTCAAGATCGTGAGGAAGTCCGAGCGCCACAACTCAGCAGCGCATCCGCACTCGCACACACGTTCAAGCCACCGGACAACCTCCACCTCCTCGCTCCAGCGATCCAGCGGAAGCAGCAACTCCTTCCAGACGAAATGCCACCGGGAACATGTATCTCGCTAATCCGAGACCATGGGGGAATAATGCTAGAGGGGGAGAGAGATCCTTCACAAGGAGGTGTGAGGATGAAGGAGGGAATGGGTGGCCTTTTATAGGAGGAGGGGGTGCCCCCTCTCTCCATGGCCGGCGCATGGGGGGTGACCCCTCACCTCCCCCATTCATGTGGTGGTAACTCCTCCATATTAAAATGCCTCTTCACATTCCCATTTAAAGTCTCCACTTTAAATGCATTAAGTTTCTCCAAATTTAATGCTCTCTCATTTAATAAAAACTCTTTTATTAAATTTATTCAGAATTTTGTTAATTACTTTAATTAACAAACATTCACATATAGCCCCTTGCAATATTTCAATATCACATGCAGAACCACCTTCTGCAATTTCACTCGAAACAATTTCCGGTTTCTATTGAAACAATTCCTGCGCTTTGCAATTCTTTTGTCTGAAACATATGTGCTCCAAAATGGTGTCCGGTAACTCTTAAGTGTGCCACCCTACTATTCGCGAATAATGCAGACATGATCGAGACCCTTCTCCGATCAATAATCAGCAGCGGGACCTGGAGATCCGTACTGACTTCTACACATTCAACGATGACTCCTGTGATCGTGAGAACCTTTAACGCTTGTAACTAAATCCCTTTGTCTCTCGATATATTACATGTCCGAGATTCGATCATCGGTATCTCCATACCTAGTTTGATCTCGTTATCGACATGCACTCTTTTCTCGTTCCCGTGATATAACATTCTAGTGATCACATCACTTGCTTGCAAGCTATCCTAATGTGATATCACCGAGAGGGCCCATAGTATATCTATCCGTCATCTGGATTGACAAATTCCACTCTTGATCCATGAGCCTCAACATAACACCTTCATAGCACTGAACCCATCTTTATAGTCACCCTGTTATGGTGTGACGTTTGATGTTATCAAGATACTCTTCCGGTGTTAGCAGTTAACATGATCTCATGGTCTAAGGATAAAGATTACTTCGTATGATGTTATAGCAATATAAACACAATGACTTGATCGTAATGCTATACTTCGGATGAATGTTCATCACATCATTCCACCAATGGTGTGACCTTGTTATTAACAACATCCAATATCCTTGATCAGGAAACCTTGATCATCTTGTTAATCAACAAGCTAGTCTATAAGAGAGGCATGACTAGGAACCCTTTTTGTTTATTAAACACACATGTATTGATGTTTCCTATCAATACAATTATAGCATGTAAAATAAACATCTATCATATATAAGGAATACATAATAACAACTTTATTATTGCCTCTCGGGGCATATTTCCTTCACACCACCGTTGGCAACTAAATTTAGGGGGAGTTTGTTGAATAAGTTCAGTAACCACCGTCAGGTGTTAGTTAAGTTCAATTTCGTCAGAATTAGCTGTTTTCTATTAGCGAGTTTGTAGCTAGCAAGAGTCGTAGTTGTCATGGTTTTCAGGATCACCGTGGGCACGATTCAAGACGTGGGATGGCACGCCTTAGTAGGGATCGTGGATTTCCTCATGGCATGCTTTGTATTCGCTCAATAAAAGGAGAAAGATATATAGAAAAGTGGCAAGAAGTACGCTGCACCAAAAAAACCAGTGTGTTCATCGTCTACCTCTGAAAATCCTCTCGATCTCGCTTGTGTGACTGTGTGTGCAGGTTGGAAGCTGACAAGTGGTATCAGATCTACTCCTGTCGATGCCACCAAAGGTCGAGATGGGGAAGAGCGCCAACCCATCCAAGAAGCCGTCGGAGGATCCTGCAGCTGAGGACGGAAAGGGTGACCCTGCATCGTCGCCATCCGCATTGAAGGACAAGGCCATTGCTGTGCCGCGCTCAGGGCGCGACAGTGGCGGTGGATCGGGCACAGCTTGGCCGATGCTCACGCGCTCCAACTACAACATGTCGTCGCTCCTCATGCGCGTGATCCTGCAGGCTCGAGGCCCGTGGGATGTGATCGAGACCGGAGAGGGCGATTTGGGCGATGATCGCTCAGCTATGGAGGGGATTCTCCGATCGGTGCCATCGGAGATGATTCCCTCGCTCGCTGTCAAGACGACAGCGAAGGAGGCTGGGATGCGATCGTGACGATCCGCATCGGGGCCGATCGCGTGCGCGTCTCGAAGGCGCATAACCTAAGGAAGGAGTACGAGGCCATCAAGTTCAAACCTGGTGAGACTGTCGACGAATTTGGCTTGCGTCTGAAGGGTATAATCCACCAGTTGGGCGTCCTCGGCGATCCTGTCGACAACGGCATGGTCATCCTCAAGTTCCTGCGCGCCATTCCCAAGATGTACAAGCAGATGGCGAGGTCAATCGAGAGCCTTCTCGATCTCAAGACGATGTCGATCGAGGAGCTCACGGGCTGTCTCAAGGTCTGTGTGGAGGACGATGATGAAGCCGCTGCCACAGATGACGCCAGCGGCGGCAAGCTGCTGCTCACGGAGGAGCAGCGGCGTGCACACATGAAGCAGGACGGTTTCTCCGCCAATGGCGGGGGGAGCTCGTCCAACAAGGGAAAGAACAAGAACCATGGCCGCGACGGCGCACGAGACAAGGGCAAGGGCACCGGTGGTGGCCCAGCACGCGACGATGAGTGTCGCTACTGCGACAAGCTGGGTCACTGGGCCCGTGACTGTCGGAAGAAGAAGAGGGAGGAGGCGCATCTCATCCGTGACGGAGACGACGACGCGCAGTCTGCGCTCCTGATGACGCAGCTTGGTAGCATCTAGAGTAACATCCTACTTGGTAGCATCTAGAGTAACAAAAAATAGCTTAGATCAGTACGCTGATGACAAGGTGACTGAGATTTAGTTAAATCTCAGTCGCCTGAGCTCCAGGCGCGCCCACAAAATTATTGCCCTGTCGTCCCAAAGCCCTTTTTTGCGTGGCCTTCTTGTAACACGTAGGTTAGTTTGTCTTTTTGGGACGCAGGTTGGTTTGTCGGGTAGAAAACTATCTTGCAATTTTTTAAGACAATTTTTTATTAAATTGTTTCATTAAGTAAATACGTGATGGTATGATAATTACTTTCTTATTTTCTTGTCTTCTATTTTTTTCATGTCTTTTCCTTTGTCTTTTTATTATTATTTTGTTTTTGATCTTTTTTGCAAAACTCAATACAGTTGCAGGCGCTCACAAATACACGCATACTCTAAAGGGTTGAGTCTGACATATTGATTCGACGGGTCTTGAGATTGGCGAAGTAATCACATGCGTCTCGTTATCGATGAAAACGTCGTCTTCTACTAAAGATTATCTCTCTTTTTTACGAGACTCCAAAGCTTGAGACCTCGGGTTTGATACCTGGTGGGTTAGGACACCACTGCCGTCCTAACAAACCCGCCACGGATTAGTTCTCATTTTGTTTTTAACCTTTTATTCTTCCTTATGTATTTCCTCTCTTCTAATTTTTTTATTCTTTACCCATTTTATTTTAATTTATTATACTATTGGATGGTATCCTAGCTACTCGCTCTGAGGCCATGAAGGTTGTTTGAGAATTGAGATAAAAATCAATGTACTTTTTAAAGCCTAATGGGTTGGCATTTGATACTAGATGTATTTTTTCTTCTTTTTAAAGCCGGACATGTACAGGAGAAGATCAACTAATGTAACTTTTTGGGTGTGTTTTAGTACTGAAAATTAAGCATGCTTGCTGTACGATGATTACTGCCATAAAAAGATCTTGTGAGCTGATAGCTAATTTGTTGGGTCCGTAGCATAGAAAACAAAAAAATTCCTACAATGAGAACTATACGCTAAAATCTATCTACTAGATACAGAGCAACGGGTGGACATACATCCATGGAGAACTTACCCTCGAAGACAACGAGTTTTGTTAACGAGTAGGAACTCGTGGTTGATGTAGTCGTACGCTTGCCGATCTCAAGATCGTGTGGAAGTCCGAGCGTCGCAAATCAGCAGCGCATTCGTCCTCGCACACACGTTCAAGCCACCGGACAACCTCCACCTCCTCGCTCCAGCGATCCAGCGGAAGCAGCAACTCCTTACAGACGAAATGCCACCGGGAACATGTATCTCGCTAATCCGAGACCATGGGGAAATAATTCTAGAGGGGGAGAGAGATCCTTCACAAGGAGGTGTAAGGATGAAGGAGGGAATGGGTGACCTTTTATAGGAGGAGGGGGGGGGGTGCCCCCTCTCTCCATGGCCGGCGCATGGGGGGGGGGGTGACCCCTCACCTCCCCCATTCATGTGGTGGTAACCCCTCCACATTAAAATGCCTCTTCACATTCCCTTTTAAAGTCTCCACTTTAAATGCATTAAATTTCTCCAAATTTAATGCTCTCTCATTTAATAAAACTCTTTTTATTAAATTTATTCAGAATTTTGTTAATTACTTTAATTAACAAACATTCACATATAGCCCCTTGCAATATTTTAATATCACATGCAGAACCACCTTCTACAATTTCATCCGAAATAATTTCCGGTTTCTATTGCAACAATTCCTACGCTTTGCAATTCTTTCGTCTGAAACATATGTGCTCCAAAATGGTGTCCGGTAACTCTTAAGTGTGCCACCCTATGGTTCACGAATAATGCAGACATGATCGAGACCCTTCTCCGATCAATAATCAGCAGCGGGACCTGGAGATTCGTACTGACTCCTACACATTCAACGATGACTCCTGTGATCGTGAGAACCTTTAACGCTTGTAACTAAATCCCTTTGTCCCTCGATATATTACATGTACGAGATTCGATCATCGGTATCTCCATACCTAGTTTGATCTTGTTACCGACATGCACTCTTTTCTCGTTCCCGTGATATAACATTCTAGTGATCACATCACTTGCTTGCAAGCTATCCTAATGTGATATCACCGAGAGGGCCCAGAGTATATCTATCCGTCATCTGGATTGACAAATTCCACTCTTGATCCATGAGCCTCAACATAACACCTTCGTAGTACTGAACCCATCTTTATAGTCACCCTGTTACGGTGTGATGTTTGATGTTATCAAGATACTCTTCCGGTGTTAGAAATTAACATGATCTCATGGTCTAACGATAAAGATTACTTCGTATGATGTTATAGCAATATAAACATAATGACTTGATCGTAATGCTATACTTTGGATGAATGTTCATCACATCATTTCACAAATGTTGTGACCTTGTTATTAACGACATCCAATGTCCATGATCAGGAAACCTTGATCATCTTGTTAATCAAGAAGCTAGTCTATAAGAGAGGCATAACTAGGAACCCTTTTTGTTTATTAAACACACATGTATTGATGTTTCCTATCAATACAATTATAGCATGCAAAATAAACATCTATCATATACAAGGAATACATAATAACAACTTTATTATTGCCTCTCAGGGCATATTTCCTTCAGTCTCCCACTTGCACTAGAGACAATAATCTAGTTTATATAGTGATAAATCTAACACCCATGGAGTTCTGGTGTTGATCATGTTTTGCCCTAGGGAGTACTTTAGTCAACGGATCTGCTACATTGAGGTCCGTGTGCACTTTACAAATCTTTATATCTCCATCCTTGACATGCTCGCGGATGGAGTGAAACCTGCGCTTAATATGCTTGGAATTCTTGTGAGACCTTGGTTCCTTGGCGTTGGCTATGGCTCCATTATTGTAACAATAGATCACCATTGGGTCCAACGCACTAGGAACAATACCTAGTTCCGTTATGAACTCCTTCATCCAAACCGCTTCCTGCGCTGCTTCTGAAGAAGCAACATATTCCGCCTCCGTCGTTGATCCAGCCACCATAGGTTGTTTGGAGCTCCTCCGACTAACTGCTGCTCCGTTCAAGAGAAATACATATCCGGATTGAGACTTAGAGTCATCTGGATCAGTGTCAAAGCTAGCATCGACATAACACTTAGCGACTAGCTCTTCTTCACCTCCGTATACAAGAAACATATCCTTAGTTCTTCTCAAGTACTTAAGGATATTCTTGACCGTTATCCAGTGGTCCGAACCTGGATCAGATTGGTACCTACTAGTCAAACTAATAGCATGTGCCACATCTGGTCTTGTAGATAGCATGGCATACATTATAGAGCCTATGGCTGAGGCATAGGGGATCTTATCCATTATCTCTCTTTCTTCCGCCGTAGCCGGACTTTGAGTCTTACTCAATGTCTTGCCTTGCAACATAGGTAAGTACCCCTTCTTACTTCCGTCCATATTAAACTTCTTTAATATCTTATCAAGGTATGTACTCTGCGATAGCCCAATTAGGCATCTTGATCTATCTCTATAGATTTTAATGCCTAATATATATGAAGCTTCACCAAGGTCCTTCATCAAAAATTTGCTGTTTAGATAACTTTTAACACCGTTTAAAAGATTTATATCATTTCCAATCAATAATATGTCATCCACATATAATATCAGAAATGCCACATTGCTCCCACTCACTTTCTTGTAAATACAAGTCTCTCCATAAGTTTGGATAAATCCAAACTCTTTGATCACCTCATCAAAGCGGAGATTCCAACTCCCGGATGCTTGCTTCAGTCCATAGATGGATCGCTGAAGTTTGCACACCTTATCAGCATCCTTAGGATCGACAAAACCCTTAGGTTGTATCATATACAACTCTTCTTCAATATTACCATTGAGGAACGCAGTTTTGACATCCATCTGCCATATTTCATAATCGAAATATGCAGCAATTGCTAACATAATCCTAACCGACTTAAGCATCGCTATGGGAGAGAATGTCTCATCGTAGTCAACTCCTTGAATTTGTCAAAACCCCTTTGCGACAAGGCAAGCCTTATAGATGGTTACATTAGCATCAGCATCAGTTTTCTTTTGAAAATCCATTTATTCTCAACGGCCTTTCGATCGTGAGGTAAGTCCACCAAGGTCCAAACCTGGTTTTCGTACATGGATTCCATCTCGGATTTCATGGCTTCTAGCCATTTGTTGGAATCAGGGCTCAACGTCGCTTCTTCATACGTCGCAGGTTCATCTATTTCATCAATTATGAAATTCATAACATGATTGCCGTACAGTTCAGGAGCTGCAAGTGTCCTGCTTGACCTACGAGGTTCGGTAGTGTCCTCTTTCGGAGTTTCATGATCAATATCATTAGCTCTCTCTTCATTAGGTGAAGTCAACTCCGAAACAACTTCTGGAGCTGCGCTACTCGCCATTTCATGAAGAAAAGGTTCAATAACCTCTTCGAGTTCTACCTTCTGACTACTCACACCTTTCGCGAGAAACTCCTTCTCAAGAAAGGATCCATTCTTGGCAACAAAGACCTTGCCCTCGGATCTGTGATAGAAGGTATACCCAATCGTTTCCTTAGGGTATCCTATGAAGACGCATTTTTCCGCTTTGGGTTCGAGTTTATCCGGTTGAAGTTTCTTCACATAAACATCGCATCCCCAAACTTTAAGAAATGACAGCTTAGGTTTGTTTCCAAACCATAATTCATATGGTGTCTTTTCAACGGATTTAGATGGTGCCCTTTTTAAAGTGAATGCAGCGGTTTCCAGTGCATAACCCCAAAATGATAGTGGCAAGTCAGTCAGAGACATCATAGATCGAACCATATCCAATAAAGTACGATTACGACGTTCTGACACACCATTACGTTGTGGTGTTCCGGCAGGCGTGAGTTGTGAAACTATTCCACAGTCTTTCATATGTGTGCTAAACTCGTAACTAAGATACTTTCCTCCACGGTCGGAGCGCAGAAATTTGATCTTTCTGTTACGATGATTTTCCACTTCATTCTGAAATTCTTTGAACCTTTCAAAGGTTTCAGACTTATGTTCCATCAAATAGATATACCCGTATCTACTCAAATCATCCGTGAAAGTAACAAAATAACGATATCCACCTCGCGCCGACACACTCATTGGTCCACACACATCAGTATGTATGATTTCCAATAAATCTGTCGCCCGTTCCATTGAACCGGAAAACGGCGTTCTAGTCATCTTGCCCATAAGGCATGGCTCACATGTATCAAATGATTCAGAATCAAGTGATTCCAAAAGTCCATCAGAATGGAGTTTCTTCATGCGTTTAACGCCAATATGACCTACACGGCAGTGCCACATATATGTAGATATATAATTATCAAGTTTAATCCTTTTAGCATCAACATTATGAATATGCGTAATACTACTATCGAGATTCAACAGAAATAAACCATTCAACATAGGTGCATGACCATAAAAGATATTATTCATATAAATCGAACAACCATTGTTTTTAGACTTAAACGAATAACCACTTTGCATCAAACACGATCTGGATACAATCTTCATGCTCAGTGCAGGCACCAAATAACAATTATTCAGGTTTATAACTAATCCCGACGGCATATGGAGAGGCAACGTTCCGACGGCGATCACATCAACTCTTGATCCATTGCCGACCCGCATCGTGACCTCATCCCTTGCTAGTTGTCGCTTGTTCCGCAGCCCCTGAACCGAGTTACATATATTAGCAACCGATCCCGTATCAAATACCCAGGTGCCACTGCGAGTACTAGTCAAGTACACATCAATAACATGTATATCACATATACCTTTGTTTGCCTTGCCGGCCTTCTTGTCCGCCAAATACTTGGGGCAGTTGCGCTTCCAATGGCCAGTCCCCTTGCAATAGTAGCACTCGGTGTCAGACTTAGGGCCAGCTCGGGGTTTCTTTTCAGGCGCGGCAACAGATTTGCCGCCCTTCTTTCCCTTTTGCTTGCCTTTCTTGTCCTTCTTGAAACCGGTGGTCTTATTGATCATCAACACTTGATGTTCTTTCCTAATCTCCACTTCTGCAGTCTTAAGCATTGACAGAAGCTCGGGAAGAGACTTCTTCATGCCCTGCATATTATAGTTCATCACGAAGCTCTTGTAGCTAGGTGGCAGAGATTGGAGAACACGATGTATGCCTAAGTCAATGGGAATCGTTATTCCCAAGGACACAAGCTTATCGACGTACCCAGACATTTTGAGTACATGCTCACTAACGGAGCTGTTCTCTTCTATCATGGAGCTAAAGAACTTTTCAGAAGCATTATAACTCTCTACGGCAGCATGGGTATCGAAAATCATTTTCAATTCTCCCATGGTATCAAAGGCATTGCCATTTTCGAAACGTTTTCGAAGTTCTGGCTCTAGCCCATACAGTATGCCGCAATGAACTAAGTTGTGGTCCTCCTGATGAGTTATATAGACGTTCTTTTCCTCGTCAGGGGAATCAGGAGCTGGTGGGGGGCCAAGCGGCGCATCTAGCACATATTGCTTTTGTGAAGCAGTGAGGAGAATCCTCAAATTCATAGCCCAGTTGGTGAAGTTGCTATCATTCGCAGCAAGTTTCTCTTTCTCCATGAACACATTGAAATTAAAAGCAGATGGTGCCATCTACAACAGAATTTGTAAAATATATTTAGACTAAGTTTATGATAGATTGAGTTCAACTAATCCAAATTACTAAATAAACTCCCACTCAAAAACGACATCCCTCGTGTCCTTTTGGTGATTACATGAACCAAATCCACTACACCAAGTCCGATCATCACGTGAGTCAGTGTAGCTTCAAAGGCGAGCATCTATATGGAAATCATATCAACTATATGTCTGTACATGCTAGGCTCGTCAAGTAAGAACCTTAGTATTTGCGTGTGTAAAACTGTCTTACACCCGTTATATGAAAGCGTAGATTCGAGAACACCCGATCATCACATGATGCCTCAAAACACGATCCACAAAACGGTGCATACTTAAGGAAGAACACATTTTATCTTGATATCTAAATGAGGGATCATCATATAATGCTACCAAAAGTGCCAAACTAGCAATATAAGATGCTAATGTGTGAAGTGAGGTGATATGGTCCATGCATTTGATCTCTATCATTTGCATCGTGGTATGATCTCTATCATTCCTTTGTGTGTAAGGCCAAGGTCTATGGAACTTACACGTTAAGTGAGTTGTAAGAGTATCTATCATACATCTACTTACAACAATACCATATCAAGACACTAGCCCAGCAACGATCTAAACTAGACGCCTCTAATTTATCAATTGCAAGTTTTACGTGGCTTAGGGCTTTCGGAGATAGAACCGTTCTCACCTACGAACATGAACCACAATGAGGATAACCAAGTTATTAGCAACTCGTTGTAAATCAGATATTGACTATAGTAGGAGAGACAGACACCCGCCAGCCACTTATGCAAAACAAGTTGCATGTCAGTCGTGGAACCGGTCTCATGTACGATGACATGTAAGGTTGGTCCGGGCCGCTTTATCCCACTATGCCACCAATATCCAAAATACATAGAAGATGCAATAACATGATCATCATCGCCCACATATAAACATATGTGTACTACCCATGCTAAGCACCTACGCATAGATCAGGCTCTGATACCACTGTTGGGTCCGCATCATAGAAAACAAAGAATTTCCTACGATGAGAACTATATGCCAAGATCTATCTACTAGATACAGAGCAACGGGTGGACATACATCCATGGAGAACTTACCCTCGAAGACAACGAGTTTTGTTAACGAGTAGGAACTCGTGGTTGATGTAGTCGTACGCTTGCCGATCTCAAGATCGTGTGGAAGTCCGAGCGCCGCAAATCAGCAGCGCATCCGTCCTCGCACACACGTTCAAGCCACCGGACAACCTCCACCTCCTCGCTCCAGCGATCCAGCGGAAGCAGCAACTCCTTCCAGACGAAATGCCACCGGGAACATGTATCTCGCTAATCCGAGACCATGGGAGAATAATTCTAGAGGGGGAGAGAGATCCTTCACAAGGAGGTGTAAGGATGAAGGAGGGAATGGGTGGCCTTTTATAGGAGGAGGGGGGTGCCTCCTCTCTCCATGCCCGGCGCATGGGGGGGGGTGACCCCTCACCTCCCCCATTCATGTGGTGGTAACCCCTCCACATTAAAATGCCTCTTCACATTCCCTTTTAAAGTCTCCACTTTAAATGCATTAAATTTGTCCAAATTTAATGCTTTCTCATTTAATAAAACTCTTTTTATTAAATTTATTCAAAAAAATTTTAATTACTTTAATTAACAAACATTCACATATATCCCCTTGCAATATTTCAATATCACATGCAGAACCACCTTCTGCAATTTCGCCCGAAACAATTTCTGGTTTCTATTGAAACAATTCCTGCGCTTTGCAATTCTTTCATCTGAAACATATGTGCTCCAAAATGGTGTCCGGTAACTCTTAAGTGTGCCACCCTACAGTTCGCGAATAATGCAGACATGACCGAGACCCTTCTCCGATCAATAATCAGCAGCAGGACCTGGAGATCCGTACTGACTCCTACACATTCAACGATGACTCCTGTGATCATGAGAACCTTTAACGCTTGTAACTAAATCCCTTTGTGTCTCGATATATTACATGTCCGAGATTCGATCATCGGTATCTCCATACCTAGTTTGATCTCGTTACCGACATGCACTCTTTTCTCGTTCCCGTGATATAACATTCTAGTGATCACATCACTTGCTTGCAAGCTATCCTAATGTGATATCACCGAGAGGGCCCAGAGTATATCTATCCGTCATCTGGATTGACAAATTCCACTCTTGATCCATGAGCCTCAACATAACACCTTCGTAGTACTGAACCCATCTTTATAGTCACCATGTTACGGTGTGACGTTTGATGTTATCAAGATACTCTTCCGGTGTTAGCAATTAACATGATCTCATGGTCTAAGGATAAAGATTACTTCGTATGATGTTATAGCAATATAAACATAATGACTTGATCGTAATGCTATACTTCGGATGAATGTTCATCACATTATTTCACAAATGCTATGACCTTGTTATTAACAACATCCAATGTCCATGATCAGGAAACCTTGATCATCTTGTTAATCAAGAAGCTAGTCTATAAGAGAGGCATAACTAGGAACCCTTTTTGTTTATTAAACACACATGTATTGATGTTTCCTATCAATACAATTATAGCATGCAGAATAAACATCTATCATATACAAGGAATACATAATAACAACTTTATTATTGCCTCTCAGGGCATATTTCCTTCATAATTAACATAGACAAAAATCAAAGTTTGCTTTTTGATGTCCTATTAGTGCAAGTTAGACTCTGCAGTAGACATCCTGGCGGCAATAGAGCTTCTTGTTTGGCAGAGACAAAAAGGAGATGTGTCAATCCGAGAGCCATAGCTCCGATCATGTCTAATTGACTGCACTCGCATAATTCTGAAGTGTTACTTCATTAGTACATTGAGTTTTCTCTTTTGTGATCATACTAGATCAATCATTGACTTTTCTAGTTGTGAACTATGAAAATATATTTGTACTACTTGTATCCATCATAGATAGAAAACAATGATTTTTGCATTTTACCTAGTACTTGTGGTAACTTGTAGCATTTCTATCATGAATTCCATTTTATTAGGGTTCATGTGGTCACATGTTCATGTAGTAACTTGTTGATTTGCATTTTTCTGAAGCCATATGCAAGTTGATTGCAACTCTAAAGACTGTTGCAACTTCGAAGCCAGTTGTTTGCAAGTTGATTGCAGGTAAGCCCCAAAAAGATTATTTCAAGTTGAAGCTTTGTAACTTAAGCCAATTTTGCAAGTTCATTGCAATTCTGAAGCCAGTTGCAAGTTGACTACAAATTTGAGGGTAATTTTAAGCCAGTTGATTGCAACTGAGCCCCTATAAAGTTGATTTTTGCAATTTTAAGGTAACTTCGAAGCCAGAACTAAACCCTGTCGAAAGCCCTGTTTTGCAACTTGCTTACTTGTTGAACACTAGTTTCAACTTGGTTTTAACTGAGCCCTCGCTGAGCCCCAGTTGCAACATGATTGCAACTGATCGCCCTGTTGAGGGACCTGTTGCAACTTACTTGTAACTGAACCCCCATCGAATGCCAGTTATAACTTGATTGCAATTGGGGCCCTGTCGAGGGGCCAGTTGCATCTTGCTTGTAGCTGATCCCATGTTGAAGGCCAGTTGCAAGTTGATTGCAACTTGGGCGCTGTCGAGGGGTCAGTTGCAACTTTCTTGTAGCTGAGTCCCTGTCGAGGGCCAGTTGCAACTTGATTGTAACTAAACCTCGTCAAAAGCCATGTTTTGCAACTTGCTTACCTGTCAAACACCAGTTGCAACTTGTTTGTAACTGAGCCCTCGTCAAGCCCCAATTGTAACTTGATTGCAACTGGTCGCCCTGTCGAGGGGCCAGTTGCAACTTACTTGTAACTGAACCCCTATTGAGGGCCAGTTACAACTTGATTGCAACTAGGGCCCTGTCGAGGGGCCAGTTGCATCTTGCTTGTAGCTGAGCCCCCATTGAAGGCCAGTTGCAACTTGATTGCAACTAGGGTGCTGTCGAGGGGCCAATTGCAACTTGCTTGTAGCTGAGCCTCCATCGAGTGCCAGTTGCAACTTGATTGTAACTAAACCCCGTCGAAAGCCTTACCTGTCGAACACCAGTTACAACTTGCTTGTAACTGAGCCATCGTCGAGCCCTAGTTGCAAATTGATTGCAACTGGTCGCTCTGTTGAGGGGCCAGTTGCAACTTAATTTTAACTGAACCCTCATCGAGTGCTAGTTACAACTTGATTGCAACTAGAACCCCATCGAGGGGCCAGTTGCATCTTGCTTGTAGCTGAGCCCCCGTCGAAGGCCAGTTGCAACTTGATTACCCGTCGAAGGTTATTTTTTGCAACTTGCTTACCTATCAAACACCAGTTGCAACTTGTTTGTAACTGAGCCCTCATCGAGCCCCAGTTACAACTTGATTTCAGCTGGTTGCCTCGTTGAGGGGCTAGTTGCAACTTACTTGTAACTGAATCCCCATAGAGTGCCAGTTAGAACTTTATTGCAACTGGGGCCCCGTCGAGGGGCCAGTTGCATCTTGCTTGTAGCTGAGCCCCCGTCGAAGGTCAGTTGCAACTTGATTGCAACTGGGGCACCGTCGAGGGGCCAGTTGCAACTTGCTTGTAGCTGAGCCCCCCGTCGAGGGCCAGTTGCAACTTGATTGTAAATAAACCCCGTCGAAAGTCATGTTTTGTAATTTTCTTACCTGTCGAACACTAGTTGCAACTTGTTTGTAACTGAGCCCTCATTGTGTCACAGTTGTAACTTGCAACTTGATTGCAACTGGTTGCCCTATCGAGGGGCCAGTTGCAACTTATTTGTAACTGAACCTCCATCGAGTGCCAGTTACAACTTGATTGCAATTAGGGCCCGTCGAGGGGCCAATTGTAACATGCTTTTAGCTGTGCCCTCATCGAGGGCCAGTTGCAACTTGATTATAAGTGGATTACATGTGGGTCGTAACTAATATTTTTTTCAGTTGCAAGTGGGTTGCAACTAATATTTTTTTCAGTTGCAAGACTGATGCAGCTAGGATTTTCTCTTGTTGTGGATTATAACCGGGATTTTTCGAGTCGCAAGTAGATTGCAACTGAGATTTTTCAGATCGCAAAATAAAATTTCTAGTTACAATAATTGTAACTGGATTTTTTTTTTGTGCAGACTATAGCCCGCTCTTAACTTATTTTTCTAACATCTTTTGCTCGTCTAAAAAAACGTATTTTGCTGGACGAGGAAAAACTGCTCACGAATCTTAGAAGTATCATGAGCATATTTTGTGGAATATAGCTAAAGCCCATGGACCACCACTCCATCAGGCCCAACAGACCAGCGAGGCAAGAACTGGTCGTATTCGGTTTAAGAGAAAACAACACCCTACTTGGTAGCATCTAGAGTAACAAAAAATAGCTTAGATTAGTACGCTGATAACAAGGTGACTGAAATTTAGTTAAATCTCAGTCGCCTGAGCTCCAGGCGTGCCCGATCTGGAACGACCTTGTTGAAATAAATGACCTGCGAGGTGATGCACTTTTTTTGGGCTTCAACACCTCCTTCTTTGTCATGGTGAAGGACTTTCCGATGCTAATCCCCAACTGCATCTACCTCTCACACGACAAGGCCAAGTTTGACTACCTAGACAAAATACACTTAAAGGAGCTGCTAGTGTTCAACCTAGCGGATGGGACGTTCAATGATTTCCTACCTCATCACAACACATTCCTCAGTTTCCCACCTCCCATATGGATTACGCCTTCATGTAATTCTATAAATAAATAAAGGTGGATACAAGTTACCATACGACTAAGATATATTTTTATGAGTGAATTTTATTTTTTACCCTTTAGTTATGCAGTTGTGGTACCAATTACTTGTAAAGGTACGCCTAGATTGCTCCTTATAAATGTTTTGAACCCTTGTTTTCTAATGCGTGTCCATTGGACAAGGTGTGAGGTGATGACGGGGGTTCAAAAATATCAAAACAACAAGGAATTAAAAACATGGATAAGAGGACTATGGACATGATCGCCAATGGCGCCCTCCAATCTTTGCACATTTTGTCCCTCCACATCAACATAATATGTGAGTCCTATACCTAACTAAAACAAGCAAAATGCTAAACCAGGGTAAAACCATGTTCAAAATCTCCTAGATGGGATACTTCAGCAGAAGTTCCATTGAAGGAGTAATATGTGTCAATGCACAACTTGCACGGGAAAAGTTGAATTATCTATAGACTTAAGGCTGGTCACATGCAAGCATTTTGAGGCCATCTGCTCTTACCATGACACTTCCATGTGGGCTTATTTCCGTACTCTTCACATTGACATGTGGGCCCGTGTGGTGCTCCTTCGCGCGTGTGGTGGAGGCGTGTGATACATTGCAAATGTATCTATAATTTTTGATGTTTCATGCTTGGTTTTATCTATTTTCTTATGTTTTGTCCATACTTTGGAGTACTTTTCATATGATTTCTTGGACTAACCTATTAACAAGAGTCACAATGCCAGCTGCCTATTTTCTGCTCTTTTTTTGGTTCCAGGAACTCAAAAAATGAATATTCTCGAAATTAGACGGGACAAAAGCCAAAGTTATTATTTTACCGAGGGGTACTTGGAGCCAGAATACGATACGGAGAAGGGCCAGAGGGCAACCACACCACCTGGCCGCGCGGCCAGGCTTGGCCCGCGCCAGGGGTGGTGTGGCCAGCCTAGGCACCCCCTCGACCTCTCTTTCCGCCTATATATTGCCTCTAATACGGAAACCCTAAGTACCCGATCAAAATTCCACGAAAGATTCTGTAGCCACCGTCATCTCCATCCCTAGATCGGGAGGGATCTGAAGCTTTTCCCTGTACCCTGCCGGAGAGGGGAATTCACCCTGGAGGCCTTCATCATCATCATGCAAGCCTCCGGTGTGATGCGTGAGTAGTTCATCTCTGGACTATGGGTCCATGTAGTAGCTAGATGGCTGGTTCTCCTCCTTTGTGCTTTCATGTTTAGATCTTGTGGGCTCCGTTCATGATCAAGATCATTTATTTGTAATTCTGCATGTTGTGTTTGCGGGGATCCGATGGATATTGAGATGCTATTTCAGATTGATTATTGATTCTATCATGTCTTTGTTATTTGTGATCTTGCATGCTTTCCGTTGTTAGTAGCTATCTTGGCCAAATAGATGCTAGCAACTCCAAGAGTTAGTATTTATGCTCGCAAGTGGGTTCATGCCTCTGGTAATCTGGGGAAGTGACATAAATCTCTAAGGTAATAGATGTGTTGTTGCTACTAGGGAGAAAACAACAATCCTTTGTTCATAGAACAATCGTATTGTTTACTTTACATGCAATTCGTAATGCAATTATCCGTTGCTTGCAACTTAATACTAGAGGGGGTTCAGATGATAACCTGAAGGTGGATTATTAGTCATAGATGCAGTTGGATGGCGGTCTATGTATAATGTTGTAATGCCCAATCGAATCTCAAAGGAGTCAAGATGATTAGTATATGCTTGTATGCTTTCTCGATGTTTGTCAATTGCCCCGCTATAATTTGTTCACCCAGCATGTTATCTATCTTAAGGAGAGCGGCCTCTAGTGAACTATGGACCCTAGTCCTTTTCTTTTACATTCAATCTACAATCAAACTGTTTACTGCTTTGTGTTTACTTTCTGCAAACTATTATTTCCTTTCATTCGATACATTTAATCCTTTGTTTTCATCAAAACCGGTGAGATTGACAACCACATCGCAAGTTGGGGGCAAAGTTCTGTGGTTGTGTTGTGCAGGTCTCCACGTTGCTACTAGCACCTGTAGTGCCCCTGCAAAGGCTCAGCTAGCAACACCTTTGGGGTGTTTCCTTGCTCCTACTAGATTGATAACCTTGGTTTTGTACTGAGGGAAAACTTACTGCTGTGCTCATCATACCTTCCTCTTGGGGTTCCCCAACAAGCTCGATATATTTTGGGCCATCAAGCTCTTTTTCTGGCACCGTTGCCGGGGAGTCAAGGACATCTTCACAAGGGGAGTCCCTCATAACCAATCTCTTTACTTTGTTATTTTTGTTTTGTTTAGTTTACTTTTGCTTTGTTTGCTTATTTCTTTATCAAAAACACACACAAAATTAGTTTTACTAGTTTGCCTTCTTTATTGAAAACAAAAAAAATTAGTTCCTATCTTAAGTTGGCTTTATGTCTAGTATTGCTCCAATCACTATGTCACCTGAGGAAATGATTTTCACTCTTAAACAAGGAATTGAAGAGAGTTTCAAAGAAGCTTGGTCTAGAATCTCTGATCTACATGAAAAAACTGAGCCTAAAATGACTCAAAGCTTGTTCCTTAGCAGTTTTTACCTTGGAATTGCTCTTTGCTATAGATATGCTTTAGATGCTGTTGTGGGAGGAGATTTCCTCCAATGCAATGAAGATGATGTTGTTAATGCTATAAAGAAATTGATCTTTACTTACAACTTGCCTAGCAAAACCGATCCTTCCTCTATGAACATATTTGCTAGATTGAACACTCTTGAGACCCGCACTACTAGTTTAAAGGATTGTTATAACACGCTTAGAGAACATCATAATTATGTTCTAATAAATTTTGAACCATCAATGTGGCTCCCCATAGTAAAAATTGATATAAATAATGAAACTTTTCAAGATCGCTGTGATATCATGTCTGAATTTTGTCTTATGCCCAAAAATATTTATGAATCTTTGAATCTTTGGGGGCTTTCTGAAGGAGGAAAAGAAATATCCCTAGCTAATAATGCCACAATATTACCTATTGGAATATCTGAAGGAGTGTTTACAAAGATCCTTGGGAAAATGATTTCTACTGATTATCTTGTTATTGAATGTGCAGGAAAAGGACAAATTACACTTGGAAGGTCCCTATTAGAACTCCTTGGAGCAATAATAGATGTGGGAAAGGGGACCATGCACCTTGCTTCTCCACCAAACAATCATATTTTCCCCAAGATTAAGAATAAAAGTAAGAGAGGTAAGGGCAAGAAATTTGGTCTTAATGCTTCTTCATTTGAGAACACTTGATTCTTTTTCTTGCTTCTTATACCTAACTTAAAGGCGTTAAAGAAAAGTACTTATTGAGAGATAACCCAAAAGTTTTAGATGAGTCTTGGAAGTTATTACTTCAGTAATAACCACTCTTTATCCTTTTTATTTGCTTTTTGTGCCAAGAGTAACCTCTAATGAGAGAGAAGTAATGATTGGGAAAGTTGTTGTCCCGAAACAGATTTCTGTGCTTCACCGTAAAAATTTGTGTGAAATCTCTGAACGTCCTTTTGAGGCGTGAATTTTTGTGCTTCGGCCCCAGGTCGTTATCTAACTTTCCTTAGTTCAACATTTTTTGATTTGAGCAACAGAAGGTTTTCTAAAAAATTCGTATTTACCTGCTGGTCTGTTTTGACAGATTTCTGTCATTTTCTGCATTTACTTCTTGTTGGTTCCTTTTTGAGTTCTTTTGGGAAATTGAGCTTTTTGAGGGAAGTGCTACAGTAGCTAGTGTTTTAATGGAAGTTTTATTGGTGTTGGAACTGAACCTAAAGACTTATTATTTTGAGTGCACTAATGTTGCTAATAAAGATTGTGTGAAGTTTTGTATGAAGAAAAAATTTCAGGTGTATGGAAGGAATGAGTAATGAGATGAAGGATGGACTAAAGCTCAAACTTGGGGTGCCACGCGTGTGACCCCAAAAATATCCAAGAAGTACAAGCGTCAAATCTTGGGGATGCCCAAGGCATCCCCTTCTTCATCAATAAAAATCCCAGGTTTCTTCCAAACGCTTCATTTTTATTGTTTCATGCACAGTTGTGTTGTTCTTGGAGCGTCTTCTTTTTCGTTTTTGTTTTGGTTTTTCGTTTGCTTGGTTTGCTTAGTTTTATGAATAAATTGGTTGGACCCCCTCTTTCATACATTGGTTTTCAAATAGTTTGGTTTGGTTTGGAAAAGAGTAGGAAAGTTCATACTTAAGTGGTAAAGAGAGCTTGTTTTTGACTGTGGCCTATGCTTTGTCATGCCATGCTTGATATTGTTTTGGCTTTATGCTTAGTATTCTTTGCTGTAGCATGACTTGTTATAAACAATTGAGATTGCTTAATGTGCCTTGGATGAATCATGCATTGTTTTAGCATATTAAAGGATTGTATTGTGGTATTCTCCTTTGATGCTTTATTTGGGTTGACTTAGCGCATGCTCACACCATGTTATGACTATCCCAAGTCACCATAGACTTTATGATCCTTTAGTTTTCAACTTGTAGTATCACTTTATGCTTTGATCAATGATGATTTGTCGCTCTGCATGATTATGGCCATTATTGCTCTCTTAGTTTGTCGCTCCCAGTCTTTTGCTAGCCTCCATAACCAAGTATGAGTTCCACTCATGCATACAACTCCCTAAACCAAGTTATTCCAAAGAGTCCACCATACCTACCTATTAGCTTATGCTATTCCAAGTATATTCATGCTTTTGTTTACCTTCCAAATTAAACTTGTTATGAGAAAACTAGTGGTTAAAGATCTCACGAACTTAATGGCACACTTTACTTTTTTGCATTTAATAAACTTGAACCATTGGATCCTTCTTGATTGCATATATGCTCGCGCTTTATAAGTTGAAATTAGCAGAACCATGTATCATAGGGAATGCTTTCAACATTGCACTTGTACTTTGTACCCCGTTGATATCATGTTCTTTTGCTTATGGATCCCGGCGGTGTGAAATAAAAGTGGAACTTGTAAGATCATGGAGTTTGTATGTGTGTTAGAGAAACGCCTGGGCCGCTAGCCTAAGCCATGCCTAATCATGGTGGAAACTTGCAGCATCACCATAATGAGCACTCTATGAAGCATTCTCAATAAAAACCTATGCAAAAAGCAAATAAAAATATCGATGAGATGCTTATTGTCTGCTTGCCTTGTCATTTTTATTATGGGATAGCTCCTGTATCATGTGCAAGGGGTATCCCGTTGGAGGTTCTTTATGATATGCATGTACTTACAATGACAAGAGCTTACTCGTGACTAAAGTTGAGTAGCATGAGGTTCGGTCTTCGTAAGTAAGGGGCATGAGATTTCGGTTTATAACTTGTCAAGCATATACTCTTAGTTGTATCACTTTAACCTTAATCACCTTCGAGATGCTTATGATAGGGGCAATGAGAGCTGAAAGCTATAAGTACCATAATTTTTGGAAGCTCTTTATGAGACTTGAATCCCTACTTCCTTCTATGAAGACCTTTCTTCCACTTATATATTGAGTCTCCACCTTCTATCTTTATGCACCTACTTTGAGAGCATAGTGGCCATTATTAGTTCTATGTGCATTGTCCCAAGACTAGTTGATTGATACATAATTTGATATTGCTTGTTTTAAACTATTTGTATCTAGTCACTCTTATGAACTGTGAAGGTGTCCTATGCATTTATGTTTTGCTACTCTATGAGGGACAAGCTGAATGCTACTATGCTATGTTTTCTTTATGTGAAACAAACAAACGTCTTGCAAAGCATTGTTATTCATGAATCTTTTGTTTATGCATTTTCATGTTGCATCATAGTTTCTTTGTCTTATTGCTAGAACTTTGTCTTTCATCTTATGATTGAAGTACTATGATCCCAGCTTCGAATGTTTTACAAATACTTTGATCAAGTTTATGATGGTGCATGTCACCTCAAAAATTATTCTTTCTTTTTATCACTTACCTACTCGAGGATGAGCAGGAGTTAAGCTTGGGGATGTTGATACATTACAAATGTATCTATAATTTTTGATGTTCCATGCTTGGTTTTATCTACTTTCTTATGTTTTGTCCACACTTTGGAGTAATTTTCATATGATTTCTTGGACTAACCTATTAACAAGAGCCATAGTGCAAGCTGCCTGTTTTCTGTTGTTTTTGGTTCTCGGAATTGGATGGGACAAAAGCCAAAGTTATTATTTTACTGAGGGACACTTGGAGCCAGAATACGAGATGGAGAAGGTCCAGAGGGTAGCCACACCACCTGGCCGCGCGGCCAGGCTTGGCCCGTGCCAGGGGATGGTGTGGCCAGCCCAGGCACCCCCTCGGCCTCTCCTTCCGCCTATATATATCCTCTGATACGGAAACCCTAAGTACCCGCTCAAAAATCCACGAAAGAGTCTGTAGCCGCCGTCATTTCTATCCCTAGATCGGGAGGGATCTGAAGCTCTTCCCGGAACCCTGCCAGAGAGGGGAATTCACCCTGGAGGCCTTCTTCATCATCATGCAAGCCTTCGGTGTGATGCGTGAGTAGTTCATCTCTGGACTATGGGTCCATGTAGTAGCTAGATGGATGATTCTCCTCCTTTGTGCTTTCATGTTTAGATCTTGTGAGCTCCGTTCATGATCAAGATCATCTATTTGTAATTCTGCATGTTGTGTGTGCGGGGATCCGATGGATATTGAGATGCTATTTCAGATTGATTATTGATTCTATCATGTCTTTGTTATTTGTGATCTTGCATGCTTTACTTTGTTAGTAGCTATCTTGGCCAAGTAGATGCTAGCAACTCCAAGAGTTAGTATTTATGCTCGATAGTGGGTTCATGCCTCTAGTAATCTGGGGAAGTGACATAAATCTCTAAGGTACTAGATGTGCTGTTGCTACTAGGGAGAAAACAACAATCCTTTGTTCATAGAACAATCGTATTGTTTACTATACAAGAAATTCGTAATGCAATTATCCGTTGCTTGCAACTTAATACTGGAGGGGGTTCAGATGATAACCTGAAGGTGGATTATTAGTCATAGATGCAGTTGGATGGCGGTCTATGTATAATGCTGTAATGCCCAATCGAATCTCAAAGGAATCAAGATGATTAGTATATGCTTGTATGCTTTCTCGATGCTGTAATTTGTTCACCCAACATGTTATCTATCTTAAGGAGAGCCACCTCTAGTGAACTATGGACCCCGGTCCTTTTTCTACATTCAATCTACAATCAAACTGTTTACTGTTTTGTGTTTACTTTCTGCAAACTATTACTTCCTTCCATTCGATACGTTTAATCCTTTCTTTTCAGCAAAACCGGTGAGATTGACAACCTCATCGCAAGTTGGGGGCAAAGTTCTGAGGTTGTGTTGTGCAGGTCTCCACATTGCTACTAGCACCGGTAGTGCGCCATGCAAGGCTCAGCTAGCAATATCTTTGGGGTGTTTCCTTGTTCCTACTAGATTGATAACCTTGGTTTCGTACTGAGGAAAAACGTGCTGATGTGCTCATCATACCTTCCTCTTGGGGTTCCCCAACGAGCTCGATATATTTTGGGCCATCAGCGTGGAGGTGTCTGGTTTCCACGTCGTTGTTTTCACTGCATCTGCTCTTACCCGTCGTGGCGGCTCCAGCCCAATCCCCCTTTCTCTCGGCATAAATTGAGGAAAGATATGATAACCATTTAGCCTAAAAAACAAGCGAACATGTGTGGTTACCGAACCGACCTACACACACCTCTTTTTCATAGATCGGACTGCTATCTTCTTATATCTACACATGCCAGTAGTACGCACCAACACAAAATCCGAAGGTGATGTTTTGACTCATGGGTGTAAATGAACCTATTATGAAAAAAATGTCAAAAAATTAAGAAAGAAAATTCCGCGTGTATATCTGCATATTTTATGTTCTTACACAACTTTTCAAGAAAAAAAAAGACCATTTTATGTGACTTGTGTAAAAATACAAAAATTGTGTAAGAATAATCATGTTGGAGCATCTGAAATTGTGTTTTTACACACGACACAAATAATGTTCTTTTTTTTTCCAAGAAAGGTGTGTGCGAATATTTTTTTTTATAATTTCTTTGGCATTTCAAAATATTTTACTTGAGCAATCGATTTATTTGCACTCGTGAGCCAAATTGGATTTCTAGACTTATTGCGCACATAGTTTTATAGTAGTACAAATAGCTGCGGGTGTATTGCCTATAATGTCATAGAACAAACCATCGCGAGTATACCGCATATACCACACATTGACAGAACGACATGCGGTGAAGCACGCCTATTTGTCTAGTTCACTCTATTTTCATTTGTCCTACCCCTTTTTTGGAATTTGTGAGGTAAATGTTTAACTTTGAGGTGTATACAAGAAATTTTGTTCGTGCGCCTGCAACTTTTTTTTATCTTGAACACTTGAACTCCAAATAAGATAACAAGTCATCTATGATTTTTTGAAGTACATCGCCTCCTCTCTGAAAGAAAATGCCACTTTATTGAGATGCACATGTGGCTATATTCGGAAAATCAAAAGAGGGGACGCAACCATGTCGAATAACCCTCCAAGCAGCAATGGCTTGTTAGCTCGGGTCTCTTTTTTTTAGGT